>CM077574.1:46974318-48324949 GCA_039657325.1 Stephania cephalantha
CCATTAACAAGTTACGCGTGATATATGGTAAAGAAGTCGACTTGGGCCTTATGAAAACATTAGGAAGTGTTGTATCTTGAGATATACTTATAGCGCCCTACAAATCAAAACATTTTTTATGATAAACTTCATTTCTAATTAAATAACAAAGCACGGGAAGAATTGTATTAATATGCATTTATTAATGACGCAAAAATTATTTAAAACTAATGATTGCAAAAATTGTTAGAACCAAGTTGAGTGTTGTTTTTCGATGTTCACAGGGTGCACTTTGTGTGATATTCGATTGTTTGGAACATAACTGCTAATACGTTACATCTAACGAAATGAAAGAAATCAAGGATTACTTATTGAATATAATAAGGCTATTAAACAATTGACATTAAAATTGTGTATTGTAACATATTTATGTACTTCATAAGCAGAAAAGACCGAACTTCGGGATAAGTTAACAACATATATGTGCATATGGCGTTACAGCTCATCATCCGGTGAGATAAAACTTCTTTGATACTGCCAAGCTCGACACAGGACGGGTGAAAATTAAAAAATTTGCCCATCAAGAATTTTGCAGGTTAGGTAAAGACTCGCTTGATACGTAAATGGCGGAGCTGAGAGACCGATTGTGCGAGGTGGAGACGTGTTCCCTCAAAATAATAGGAACAAAATGCGGCTGTACCCCTTTTCACTAAATAAGCATTGCATATTGAGCACTTCAACCACTTACTTTATTCCTAACATTATTTCTCAAATGTTCAAATACTTACATTCATAGATGTAACTTAGTTAGATGTATATTTTAATTGATTTTCATTGTGTACGAAAAAAAGTAGATTAGCAATGAGTATAATTGATTACCTACTCGAAAGGATACATCCGCAGAAATCATGCGGAAGCCACAACGAGGATAGTGCTCGTGCGTCGAGACGCGGATAAGGAGATGCTCAATTGAGTTAAAAAAAACTTGGTGGAAAGATTTTTTCCATCATACACGATATCTTTGGAATGACTTTATGCAAAAGCGAATATTCTCAACATTTTAAATTTATAGCAACTAAATCTCTAAAGAAAGTGCTTAACTCGTCTGATTCTGTCAATCCGTATGTCCTACATCCCAGAGTGATCCCGTAAAGCAATCGGCGGAAGTCGACCACATGAATACATGACACTTTATTTGAAAGCGGATTTTCATCCCAAACATCTTCAGCTCTCTTAGAATGCTCTGTAATGGCCAGAATGTTAGACCAGCGTAACCATCGAGAGAAATGCAAGTCCTTAATCCACTTAAACAACACTTATTCTCTCTAGCATGTCAAGCGTGCATTGTGCACTTGGATTATTTCTTAGAAATTGAATCGTAATGAAGCTCTACGAGCGATGAAAAATCTCACTTGAGTCCTCCACTAGAGTTTGTGTTATCTTTTATTTTTTCCTGGCATCTTTCAATGATTATGTTAAAAATGTTTTTCAAAAACATTTTTCTCGATGTGTATTACATCGCAGGTTGTGTCGACAAAGGTTGTTTTCCAATACGAAAAGTCTTATATGTATGATTCATTTTCTCCACCCGGCTTAATCCTCGAGACTTCGTTGTTTATAACATCAGAATCTCAATTTAATGACCATCATCGGCTTTAAAGATTCAATTTCACGCAAGATATTTTCACCCAATTTATGGGGCTGGTGGCTTACATGCGATACGATCCTATCTCTATGGAAATTAGAGCTTATATTTCATCTCCTTCGAATATCACGACAAGAAATGTCGGTGACAGGAGAATCGACAGTCGCTTTCACGCGAACCTCGAGCGGAAACGTCGGTATCATCCATACAATAAGAGTAAGTTATCCTTTCATGCGTGCTTTCATCCACGGCAAACATGTTGTTGGCTAAAAAGTACGTTGACCGGTCAAATAAGTGCAGACATGCATTTGAAAGTTAATTTTAGTCAATACATCGTAGGTAGGCACTTTCCATCATCTACGACAAATGCTTGCAATTATTTCACGACGAGTAAAGAAACACATTGTCACGACCCAAAAAACTTAAAATGCCCAACCGGGAGTATTTTAGTAAATTCATAAATTGTATTTGTGTGAAACCACAATTATAAAAGAAGAAACCACTATAAACCACTAGACACCACTTTAATTAATGTACCGCAAAACCCAGAAAACAAAAAAAAAAGGAGAGAGCACAGGGTGTTGGGGTATGTACGCGAAGTTGGTGGTGGAAGGTACTGAAATCAACCCACCACTTGTTTTGTTTCTTATTTTTTTTAATTTAAGTTGGTGTTGGAGAACTCTGCCCGGAGGGTGGCGCGCCATGGCATCGTCGGCGAAAAGGTAATGACGACGATTCGTGCGCCATGAATTCTTAGACGAAGTAGCGCGAGGCCGCTCACGCGAAAGAGAGGAACTTTTTCTAGTGGAGGCCCCATATAGGGGATGGTTGGGGTGACCTGTAACCGACCAGCTACATTCCTCTCGGGCGAGAAGCCCGAATGAGTGATGAGAGGAGGGGAGGGGACGTCCCCACCTCCCCACCCGAGGGGCCAATTGGTTCCCTGGTCCTTAAACCATGGGTCCAAGTTGGCCCCTGTGCAAATTAAAAAAATAATAAAATAAAATAATAAAACAAAAAAATATATTAAAATAATATATATAATATACATATATATAAAGTAAAATGAAATAGAATATAAAATACAAACAAATTATTGTCTTCGAACGAGAGCACTTATCGCGTCCTTGAAGGAGATCGATTAGGTCCCAGGCTCCCTCAGACCCTGCGCAAGGCCTTGACGAGGAGACCAGCGTGACCCAGCACTAGTGGGACCCCGAAAGTAAATTTAATGGCCAATTGGAAATTTAAAGTGTGACTTGTCGATGATGTAATATGTATTGATTGTTTAGATTAGCGAGACGATTCCGCATAGAACCCCCGGAGTGCGCGAGGACCGAGAGGAGAAAAAGGATTATCGCGGCGAATCTAGGTAAGTGGGGGAGCTTGCTCGATTATCGGAAGCATGACATGCTTTATTAGATATTATTAGGTCTACACAATTTTAATTCAAGAAGTTTGGGAGAATGAATTGCGACATATTATTGACTTGAATGTGAATATCATGGATTGTGAATGTGTTGCCGCACTTTGCTCGTATTATTGTACTATATCTCACGCCGTGGTTGTCGCCAGCTTATTTGACGATTTTGTGGTTGTCAGCCACTGCATTAAAAATTCTGCGTGGTAGTCGCGAATACTTGGTATTTTGTGGTTGTCGTCATTACTTTCGAGTTATACCTTGAGATCGATGCATAAGGTGGTGCACACATTGGTGATGGCTTTGGACGAGCAGTATATGGACTTGATGGGACTAGTTAGGGGCATAAAGGCCTTTATGTAAATAATGGTTTGCATCACTTTGAGAGTAGGTGAATCGATCACCAAATTCTTGTCAATAACTAGTACCACGTTGAATGGGACGCGAGCTTACTATATTATTATGCACTTTATGATATTTCTCTTGCTGAATTCACCACTATAGCGTAATGATTTGATCTATAAATGTTTTTTTCTACATGCGATGCTTTATGAAGTTGACTAAGGATACTTTCGTGAAATACTCTTTTTCTCTATCTTTACTTTCAATTCCACGATAGACTTACCTTATTAGTAGGTATTACTTGTATGTTTGATGGTTGAGCGGGTTTTACTGCATTCTTTGAGCTCTGTTGGTTCTTCTAGCTCACCAGCTTACTCTTGGTCTAAAATTGTCATTCGATACAGTAGCGAGGATAAAGGGAAGGTGATAGCGTACAACTTTGCCTTTGATGTGAACTTTGCATGCCATTTGCTACTATCAATAGATGAAAGCATCCTAAACGTTGGTTGTATTAAGTACTTAATGGGGGTAGATTGATATCCCGAGACTTGTTGACTTAGTACACTTAGTAGTATACATTTCCGAGTTACTTAGGGATACTTGAATACCTTTGCTTAGAATTAATTGTTTAACATATGGAACCTTTTAGTTTTAAATTAAAATTATTGTTTCATATATGGATTTGTGTAATTACTGCGAGGGTTGAATTAGGCTTGCTAAAAGCCGTTATTTAGGTCTACGGATTTCGAGGTATCGGGCTTAAACGGATAATGATTTGGGCAGGTGACCCAGACATTAGGTAGGGGAGGAGTCATCACGGTTGGTATCGAGCATAGATATTAGAATATAGGGAAAACTTAGATTAGGTTAGTGAGACCTAAGTTATAGATCCTTTAAGTTAAAGGTCGAGTTTAAAGTCAGACAAATCAATGGTATGGGACATTGGTTCAGTAACTCATGAGGCATAAATGACTAATCCTAGGATGGGATGGGATTGAAAACTTAAATAAAACACTTGAACAATGTTATTTGTATTATGTTATGATATCTATCACGTTTAGATATTTTATTTACTCTCTTAACTTGTAGGATTAATTCACTCTTGTTTTGCTCACTAGTAGTTGCATTATAAACAATCGAGGGCGGAATCTCCTACAATGACGAGAAACTTGGGTAAGATAGGAGAAATTGGCGCGATCAAATGGAGCAATGCATGACTACTATGGCGAGACATATCAAAAGCCATTCACGACATGACTTTCGCTCGAGACCGAGAGATTGGCAAAATTGGTGCAATTGTAAGAGAGGAGACATGACCCTTGCATCACCAGAGTTGATACAACGGGGAAACACAAGGGCGGCAATCGCGAGGCACCGTGAGGCGGGGCACGACCACTCCTGCTGGCACCTATACGCGAGGATCATCCTGTGGAGGAGGGTCGATCTGCTACAGTGCGGCACTACTATAGGTGCGTACTTGTGGTAGACGGAAATCCGGAGAAGGCTTGTAGAGGGGCAAGATGTAGAAAGAATTTATGAAATACGACGTACCACTACTTTTATGGGGAGAAGGACCCTATTGGGAAATCGATGCGTGGATACTAAGCATAGATAAGAGGATAAAGAGCTTTGAATATTGATAAGTGGACCATAGTACCATTTGGTGGCATTTTTGTTGGAACATAAGGCATATGTGGATGAGTTTGCATCGAGACAGACGGGGAACTAATATGAATTGTGGTCGGCATTTCAAGCATACTGTTTAAGAAGAAATGGTTTCCCGAACCAGGTGAAGGATGTGAAGATTCGAGAGTTCCTTGCTTTAGTACAAAGCAATATGTCGATGTTGAGTATGCATCAAAGTACAACAAACGAAATCGCACATGAGTATGTCTGACCAGATAAGATTCTTAAGGAGACTTATTGATGGATTGAGGCCGAATATTGGTGTTATGGTAGCGGTGCTCGGATCGAGATTTATCACTAGGCATACCATCGAGCACTTGAGTGTGAGGCATCATTTTGTGGGGTTTTCATGCGGTTTTAGTCGGGATCGATCGGTATGGTTATGGAAAGCATAGCTTTGGGGTTAGTAGAACGATCGGGGACGACTTCAAGAAACAGATTTGCGGGATCTTCGGGTGGTCATGCAATCTGCGGTGTAGCATCAAATTCACCACCTACCTTGATAAGGACCACCACACGCTCACATGTCCCTGCACCCTCGATTATAGAGAGTGTGGCGTATGGAGCTTGCCACCTCCACCACAACGATCGACGTAGACATCTCAAACACCATGACCAACATGTTTTAATTGCGGACCGAGTTGGGCCATTTTAAGAGGAAGTGCATGGAGTTACAAACACGTCTCGAGGGTAGAGTGACCCAGACAACGAGGAGTGGAGTGCACGTAACAATTGGGGAATTTGGATTCGGGACCTCTTGGAGGGTTTATAACAGGTAACATTTATATTTCGTAGTCACGATATGTGCATTTTTGAGTCATTCGAACCTATTGATCCTTTCGTGTGATGGCTATGTTATAAAAATTAGGGATAAAAAAATGAAAATCTTAACTTACAAGACAAATGAATGTCTTACATTGAACATGAAACATAAGTCAAACATATATAGTTTGAAGAGTTCCTTAGAGTTAGTGAAATCACGATGACGAATCAAATGATAAGAGAACCATTAGCATCGGGAAACCTAAATAAAGGAATGTCTGAGAGATATTATACGAACCTCGACATGTAATATTTGATAGATTTTAGTGGTACAAAGGGTTAGTTTGGGGTACGAGAGAAAGACCACGTTGAACTTTAAGCGAAAACACAATCGTTTTGAGGTCTCGAAACGTTAAGATTTAGGTATTGATAGTCGTCAATGCGCGAAGTAGGTAAGGTTACTCCATCGAGATACATGAATGAATGTGAATACGAAGCTCGATGTACTTGAAAACTACGTCGGTTGTTGCGGGATGAGGACAAGACAAGCGTCGTCTTAAGAGTCATGGTCCATCCATGTCATCGAAGTAGTAGTCGCTAACTTTTGAGAGACTTATGGGCCTTCGAGGTCTTCAGCAACGAAATGACATGACAGCCGTAGACGCATGAGTAATTGCACATCTTTGTTAAAATGATAATAATAATAACAATAAGGGTGTCGTGTTAGTTGTTGCTAGCACGAAAGCAATTGATACTTTGCGATCGTCGCCGCGAATGGATATTGTAGCTTGTAGTCACGAAGGTCATGAAATATCATTGCTAAATGTTAGTCGTCGCTAACACAAAAAAATATATGAATGATTGATGTGGTGATCGTCGAGCTTAGGATCGATGCAATTTTAAATTTGCAGCCGACAAGTTATGAAATGGTAAGAACAAGGTTAAAAAAATAATAAATAATATATAAACAAATAAATTTGATGGCGAGCATTCTTACATTTAGATCTACGAGCGTCCCATTCTTCTTACTTTTCGAGGGCGAAAGTTCTTAAAATTGTTGATATTGTCAAGACCCGAAAAAAACTTAAAATGCCCGGCTTTTCGGGGGTATTTTAGTAAATTCACAAATTTTATTTGTGTGAAACCACTAATTATAAAAGAAATGGCTATAAACCCTAGCTACCATTAATTAATGTACAAAACCCAAATCAAAAAAGAGGAGAGCTCGGATGGTGGGGTGACCACCTGAAGTTGGTGGTGGAAAGTACAAATCATCTCCTTACTTGTTTTGTTTCTTATTTTTTAATTTAAGTTGGTGTTGGAGAACCCCGGCGGAGTGTGTACACCTTGAGCATCGTCGGCGAAGGCGGCGGCAATCCGATGTGTCGCCGAGTCGCCCAGAATGAGCGAGGACGACGAATCGCGATCGCCAGGAGGGCCTCCTATTGGAGAACCTATAAAAGAGCGCGGTGGGGGTGGCCTCTACCACGTCCGAGCGAAGCGAGCAGGGGTGATGAGAGGCTCCACTTACCCTCTTAGAGACCAATTGGCCTCTGGTCCTTAAACCAAAGGCCAAGTTGGCCCTACTAGCAAATTAAAAATAAAATAATCAAATAATCAAATTAAATAAAATAATAAAACAAAAATATATATTAAAATAATATATAATTTACATATATATAAAGTAAAATGAAATAGAATATAAATAAAATAAATTATTGTCTTGAAACGAGGCAACTATCGCGTCCCTGAAGGAGATCGATCGGGTCCCCCTCGACCCTCACATCGGGTAGCGGGAGACCGCGAGACCACATGTAGTGGGACCCAAAGTAAATTTAATGGTAAATTAAAATTTAAAATGTGACTTGTCGATGATGTGATGTGTATTGATTGTTTAAATTCATGAGACGGTTCACATAGAACCAGCGCGCGATGGCCAGAAAAAAGATATCACGGCGAATCGAGGTAAGTGGGAAGAATTTACTTGCCCATTATCAAACATGACATGCTATTAGATATTATTAGGTCTCACGATTTTAATTCAAGACTTAGGGAATGGGTTGCGACTTATTATTGACTTGAATGTGAATATCTATGGATCGTGAATATGTTGCCACTTTGCTGCGTTGTCTATATCTCACATTCGTGGTTGTCGCCACTATTTTACTATTTTTGGTTGTGCAGCCACTATTGAAAATTTGTGTGGTCATCGCTATTACTTGAGTATTTTATGGTTGTCGCCATTACTCGAGTTATACCTTGAGATCGATGCATGAAATTGGTGCACGCGTCGACGAACTTTGATGTGGACTTGATGGGATTAGTTAGGGGAGTAAAGGCTTTTATGTCAACTAATGGTTTGCATCACTTCGAGTAGGTGAAATTATTCTGCAGGATTCTTGTTAATAACTAGTACGCATTAAATGGGACTGACTTACTATATTATTATGCTTTTAAGATATTTCTCTTGAATTCACCATTGCATGATGATTTGATCTATAAATGCTTTTTTTCTACATGCGATGCTCTATGAAGTTGACTAAAGATACTCGTGAAATACTCTTCTTCTTTATCTTTACTTTCAATTCATGATAGACTTGCATGATTAGTAGATATTATTTCTATGTTTGATGGTTTAAAGGGTTTTCTACATTCTTGAGCTATGTTGGCTCTTCTAGCTCACCGCAGCATACTCTACTGAGTCCGTTTTCATCGATACCGGCACATGGGATAAAGGAAGGCAATAGCGTAGAGCTTTGCCTTTGATACGAACTATGCATGCTATTTATATTATCAATGGTCAAAACATCTAAACATGGGTTGTATTAAGTACTTATTAGGGTAGATTCTAATCCTCGAGACTTGTTGACTTAATACCTTGGTAGTATACATTTGCGATTACGTAGGGATACTTGAACACCTTTGTTTAGAATTAATTGTTTAACATATGGAACCTTTTAGTTTTAAATTCGAAAATTATTATGTCATATGTACGAGTTATGTAGGTTTGCGGTTGAATTAGGCGTGCCAAGTCGTTATTTGGGCACAGGTCACACGCATTAATTTTTTTCAACGGATATGTCGGTCAGTGCGATCTTTGTATGAACATCATAACTTTCTTCATATACATCGACGGAGGCAAGTTGTACGCGAGTGTTAAAATCACCGACCATGAAGAGTAAGATTTGCCGGTCATTCGAAAGGTTGGAACCTATCGATTGCATAACTTGAGTCGAACGTTACGAAACTCGAAGCTAAAAGTTGGGTTCAACTTGATTGAAGTGGTTTCATACCATTGAATCGGAGCAATCTTTGCATATTGTCCTTATCTACGATGTGTTACGCATGTCATCGCATGTGTTTATTTGTAGCTTTCGCGCAAACAAACATTGTAAACTAGGCGCCAAGGAAAAGTAAAGCATTTTCTTGTGCATACGTTTGTTGAGTTAAACCTAAGTTTTCCTGAAAACTTGCAAGACGTAAATCTCAGAGTCGAGCCCCGAATATAGCATGCATAATTGGGGACATGACAGTCGATTGCTCATACGGCAAACCCGACCTATGCAATAAACTTTTACATTTATAAAAGCTATCACCAAACAATTGTCTTCGGGTAACATGTCTTTCTGAACCTACAAGATTTTCGAATGCTTGCTTCAAAATATGGTGATTCAACTTTATCGTTAACAACGAGTCATTGCTTTGAGATTTTCTCATCTTCTCGCAACTTGACGACCAAAGAGGTTCATTCACTACGTAAATCATTTCGAGTAAATGTTTGGATTTAGGGTTTGGGCTCCTCTCATTGCTCCAATCGAAACTCGGCCCATTGCGTGGTCGTGTATCATATCTTGATATTATGTCGGATATTCGTCCATAGGATCATCATCTTCATCGTCCACAACGTTTAATAGTTCTTCCTCCCCGTGCTCGGTCCAACTATAATATTCATGAATGAATCCTCGACTAACTAGATGAGGCTCTACTGTGTTTACATCGTGATATTTTTCGTTGCGACATTTTACGGCAAATACATCGAATTCTCAATTCGTTGAGGAAAGTGGTGTCATGTTGCATGGCAAACTTTATGAAGTCCTTCCGCCTTGACCACGATCTCTAACCTAGTGTAGCGCGCTTCCAATGCGGTTGTACATCCAATCTCGAGATATAGACATCTCGACAAACCTAAGGAACCCTAATTAAGCACACGTACACACTAATCACTATATATATTCGAATGATAAGCGTAATTAGTCGAATTGGTTGCTTTTTGCACGTACTTTGCATAATATACATTTTGTTTTAGACGTTATTATAAATTATTATAATTATATTTCAATATATAACTAGATAGCATAATTATTAATTTTTAATTTATCTATTTTGTTTCAATATATATCGATGTAGTATGAGTTTTAAATGCGTAATTTATCTTGTTTAAGATTTATAATGTGTAATTATGATTTTTTCAGTATATATACTATATATAAGACTACTTTTTCATTTATTAAAGTATTTAAGTACATTATTATATAATTGTACATATAGCATAAATTATTATAATTTTCTTTCTATATGTATACACTATATATAAGTACTAGCTATTTTTTTCCAAAAATTGAATTCCTCTATTTTGTTTCAATATAAAACTATTGTTATCTATTATAATATATAATGTAATTATTAATTTTAAGTGCTTTTTAAAACAAATATATAGTATAAGTTGTGTATATAGTATAATTATCTATTCGTGTATATATAATTTAATTATTCATTTTAAGTTTTAAAGTGCTTTATTTTGTTTTTAAATTTTTTTGTTTAATTGAGTTTTTCTATCATAATATATAGGATAAGTTCTATATATAAAGTATAAAAGTGTTGCACGGCAGAGCGGACGGCGGCGGCGCGGTAAGGGTAGACAGCGGGATGACAGCGGCATAGTGAAAGTGGGGTAAGGTTTTTTATGGGGGGGGAGTGTGGGGAGGGTAGAGTAGGGTTATGTTCAGTGCAAAGAGGGAGAGAGAGAGATAGAGAGAGAGAGTGTGTGTGTGTGAGAGTGGAGATGCAAGACATAGAGGCAGTACCAACAGATAAGCGATGCAAAAAAGATGGGGCGGTGCAAATCAGTGAAGGTGGCGGTGTTAGGGGGTTAGGTTTGGGAGGTGCGTGCTGGAGAGGAAATTAGAGGAGGAAAGGAAAGATATGGGGTTTGATCGAGGGGGCAGATGGGATTAGCGACAGGGTACCCCATCGTTAATCCTCCATGTGGCTTTTGGCTTGTTGCCACGTGGCAGTGTAAAGTGACACGCAAGCACTTCTACAGATCCATTGGGCGGGGAAAGTTCTCGCCCAACATTTAACGAACATTGGCAGTCGCTAACCTATCGCTAAGGTTTGGTCAATAAGGTAAGCGGGGCCCAGTCAACGATCCCTCGCTAAATAGCGACGAAATAGTCGGTCGCTATTGTCAGCATTTTTTATGTAATGTGTGACCCAAATGTGGTTAGTCGAGGAAAATATTAGTGCTGAGTGAGATTACGGACCCGCGGATACAGTGCGGACGAACCTAACAGTCTAGTATTAGAACAATTCCTAACATGAATAATCTTATTCAAGAAAAGGCTGATCACATGACGTTTATATTTTTTCTATTTCTAGCTTTTTCAATCAAGATAATGTACAAGTCAGGGATCTTGTCGTTAAATGCCAAGTGAGTTATATTAAATTCTCTCAGTGGCATTGTATATGCATACGCGAGCCCGTTGCAGGGGATCTAATCGTTAAAGGCCCAAATGAGTTATGTTAAATTCTCACCAAGCGTCTTGCACTTGTCATCTTGAGAATCTGTTGATCTCATGACAGAATATTGTCGCTTAACTTAACCATTTTCAACTCATAGGTGTGGGGTATCTCAACACTCCATCTTGGACCAAATCCACCCAAATTTTTTTTTATTTAAGGTTTCAATCTAACCATCGAGATACGTCCACTGCTAGCATACATGTAAAAACGAACGGTTGATCTCCACTAATATTGTCACCAACTTAAACACCTTAGACTCATAGGTGTGGGGGACGACCCCTAATTAACCACAAAGCCAGGCCGCTTTCGGCCTAAGCTACGTGGACCCTCGAGTCGGCCTTCATGAGGTCAAAAGTAAGCTTAGTCGGCCTTCAATCCATCATTATTAGTTAATTTGAAATTTGAAATTGAGTTATTAATATGTTTGCAAGTTTTAGAAGTTAGCGAAGCGATTAACTATGTAAATAACTTCACGACAATAAAGTAAAGGAAGGAACAACCTAAATTTGGAACCTTGTATATCAAACCTATATATCGAAGTGAGTAGTATAGAGAGTGTGCAAAAGTGATATACAAGTCCTAAGTATCTCTCGACCCATTAAAGTATCCTAAGTGTTAACAAAACAACATCTATATGGAATGCATAAAGTTGAAAACCTTGAAAAGTGAGTAAGGGAGGGTCGCTCTAATGTCCTCGGAGTAAATTACCAGAAATCACAGAAGCACTTGCCCTTGCTCGGTGTGGATGCACTCGGTCAAACGAGGAAGAATGACGAGTCCGGTAAGTAAAAGCAAATAGGATTTAAATAGTACTTCAAGAAAATAAAGCACTCTAAAATTCATGCGAGATATAATGAAAGCTATAAGAAATGCATGATAATAAGATTAGAAAATTAAATTACAATGAGAAATGAGTATCAAAAGAAGCGATAGAGGTGTCCAAATGATACAAGACCACTTAGAGTGTGGGTGCTTACGAGTCGGGGTCATAAGTCGCGGTAATGCCAAAGCGGACTCGGGTCTAGAACGCGGCAACGCTTTCTTTGTACCTAGGCAGTCGTGAATGAGGGATATCGACGGTGCCCCTGATAAAACACATCTCATCCAGAGCCAAATAATCCGGTGAATCAAAGTCATGGCTCGGCACAGCCGCTGACAACCAACTCCATCAAAGACACCTTTTTGACTAACTTGGCCCTCGGACACTCATGCTCGGATTAAGAGTTCCAAGGAAGGATAACAAGTGTAATAATAATAACATGTAAAGCTTAATGGATTCTTGTACATTTCGTAGTTGGTTTTACTTACCTCGAGATCACGCTAACACACGCTCTCGCGGCTCGACATGCGTCCTAATCAACTCCTTCATGCCAGACTCTAGCTAGCTAGGTACATGATGTCCATTTTGATTGGTTATGTACGTGTAAGAGTCAATAAGTTGTACTTACCATCATTGTTGCTAATGTAGTTTAATTGTAGTCTAGCTTGAACATTTGTAATTTTACACTTGGTGTTCTTAGTATTTGGCAATTAGGATTCTTATTGTGTGAGCAATTTAAATTGGCATATTTGTGCGAATAATCCCATTTTCGACTTACAAATCAAGTCAAGTTAATTTGGGGTATATTGATTCCTTTTACCACTTTTCAAGTCCTCGTTGAGCACTTAACTCGGTCGAAAGGGTCTAGGACTTGTTTAATATTGTTCAACACACTTTATTAATTGTGTTTGGGTGTTATTGAACTAATTAGAATCATTAAAACTCAATTTAAGTTGATATGCAACAGATTGTAAACGAGTCCATTAGGGACCTTTAAATAAATATGTCATAAAAATCCAACCTCCCAGTATCCATATTTACGCCCGCTAGCCACTGTAATACGTATCAATATCACGGCCAGTTGCCTTTACCTCTGCCTCACGCCCTCGGTTCACGATCTTTGCGATGTGTACATGCTTATGATAGGCATTGCGATGAGGCTAGCTATGTACGTCTTTAGCGGAGAAGGTGCTAGCGTTGTCTTGTATTTGAGGTGTAATGGTGGTGTCACGAGACCCTACAGAACTCGAGCTCTAGCATTTTTCAGCACAACGATCGGTGCCTCTTCCTCATCTTGTCTTCCCTTTTACGCCAATCTCTAGCGAGGCTGGGCCGGTGCGATATGTCTCATCGGGGTGTGTGCTCGGGTATGTCTATCTGGGCAAGCTCCTCTCGTATGCAACCTATAAGCTCCCTGGCTCGGTAGTCAGCTATAGTGCCCTCGATGACTTTTAACGGCCCCTCCATAATGTAGTGTACATGGTCGGCATATGGGTCGGCTATACCACTGGCACACTTGAATAGCTACAAATACCTACCCATCTTCTACATCAACGACTCCCCCCGATGTACTCTCTTGGATGCTTTAGAAACTCGGACCTTTTCAACTTTAGGACCAGAAGCGAAAAATACTTACGATTAAGCAGCCTCTTTAACTCTGCCCTAATCCTTGGGCTTACCACAGGTAGCCACCATGTAACGCCACCATGCATCGGCCTTTTTAAACATCAGCCACGATGATATACTCGGTCTCATGGTTAAAAGTGTTAGGGCATGTGCCCTAGGTCAAACTATAAACATTGTTAATCTTATAATTTTAGTTAATAAAACAAAGGTTTTATTTGCGGTTTTTATTATAAGTGATTGCATGTTTACCTTATAGTAAGATCCATGGGTATTTATTGAAATATCCTAAATGTCCCTGATCGGTCATTATACTAGGAACTATAATGAATTAAGACTAGTGTGAATCTTGATTGATGGTCATGTGATGATCATGCGTATAGGGATACGAATCAAGATCATGGGTACTTATTAGGGAATAAAGATCTTGGAATGACCAGCTATGAGAACACCACATGGATTAAGTCATAGGTGTTGCTTTCATGATAGGTATATCATTTAGTCATTCGACTTGAGATTACCATAGACTTCGATATTAGGAGCATGATAATTTGACACAATCAAATGTTGTCTTTAAGCGTACAATTATAAAGATTGTGATTGGTTAGTGTGAATAATATGTGAATGATTGTGTAATCAAGATAAAATTTGTCACTCTAAGTATAAAGAAAGATATCGATGAATCCCACGATAAGATAGGCGATAATGGCCAAGTCCATGTGAATTGATATGATCAATGTCACTTAGATGTTTTCAGTTTACATAAAGATCGAGACTAGTATGATTGAACATTAAGGGTGACTTTCTATGCCTTATGTTTAATCAAAGTATATCATACGACAAAAGGATATGATATACGTTATTAATTAGGTTGTATCGATGTTAATATTAGGTGCTACTTGGGTAGTCATAATGTCTACTAGAGACGCTTATGACTTGTGTACCAAAATGATTTTTGGTTCAGCTATGCGTCGCATGAACCTATTAGGTCAGCATACAAAGAATGACTTTGCACAATTTTAATTGGTCGAGTAATGAATTTTATATGATAAAATTCATGACATAAAAAGCCCTACGATTTGTTATATGATAACTTATTAATAGGGGTGTATGTGTAATTTGCTTAAACTTTACTAAATTAAATACAATAGATGTATTACGAATAGGATTTTAAGTGAAGGCTTATCTACACAAATAAATAAAGGGTGAAACCACTAAAAATGAAATAAGATTTCGTTTTACAATTTCTAAGTTCTCTGGATTTAGGGAGAGAAAGAAAAACCGTTTTCAATCTCTCTTGGGGCTAGCACTCCAAATTGTGGTCATTGTTAGTGTGTGGATTTATGATACGGACGGCGCACTTGAATGTCTTGAAAATCGAACAATCAAAAGGAAATCACGAATAAGGTATGATTTACTTTTGTAGATTTAGTTTAATGGAACTTATTTTCGATCTTGTTGGGGTTTTTTTAAAATTTATTTTGAATTTTCATTAACGTATGAACCCAATAACCCAATAGTGGTATCGAGCATTAGGTTCGATTCTATTAAACGTTTGCATGTTTTCAATGATGTATATATGATATATGTGTGAAAACATAATCATGATTAATGTATATATGATATACATATAGATTATGTGATAATTGTTATCAAGAATTGGTTTTGAAGCATGTTGTTAATTCGTGTATATTGATACATCGCATGATATAATTCAATGATAGTATTCATGTTTAGAATATTTTGATTAACATATATTTTTATATTGAACGATGTGAATTTTGTATGTTCATGGTATATTTTATGGTTAGGTTAATATGATTCTGATCTTGAACACATTTCGTTTTGTTCAATAATTATGTATGTCTCCATGATAGAGATCATGATTAGGTTAATATGATTAATTTAATATGGTTCGGATATTGAATGCATGATTAATATCTCGAAATTGGTTTTGATCATATATCTCATTGTAGTAATCCGTTAGTACATTCATATAGGATACGAGATAGACTTGTAATTGGATTAGAATTACAAATCCTATAAGATAGGTGAAATATAAAACGAATCATAATTGGATTAGGACTCAAAGTATCTTAAATTTCAAATGGATTAAGATAAGATATTAAGTTAATGGTGGGCGAGATAATTAAAAACGTTTTAATTAATATTTTAGAATTAAAATAAGGGGTAGTTTTAGTTGATTGGATTGGTGATATTATGAGAAGTTTTAGGTGATTTTCAATTTTCGAAATTGAAATTTTTGTTTAAAAAGAAAAAGCAGAATTCGCTACCCACAATGTACCCCGTCTGACTTGGCAGTCAATGGAACCATCTGTATTAATGACGTAAACCAATGGGACATGGATGCTTGTTCGTAGCGTCCAAGAATTCGTACAATAGTCAATATTCGTATGATTTCCTAACTTTTTAGTGATTATTCACGCATTGAAATATATGATATTTATCTTATTTAATCATGATCACTAATACAAACAAAAATCCCTATTTTTAATTTTAAGACAAGTTTCATGCATTCTCGAAAACACTTGTCGAGGCTTCGATCACATCAATATGGGTATGCCTTCACGAGTGTATTGTGTTATCTTGGTAAGGCAAGTTAAGTAACGGTTACTCTATTGTTTGAAATGGTTAGACTCGATAAAGCTATCAAAATGGTTTTGGGCTTTAGGCATTAGATGAGATAAAACATGCTAAGACATAAGATGTCATAATCTCATAAAATAACTTAAAGTTACATATGATGTAATTGGTAATTAGTACCAACCTAAATAACCTAATTCGAAGTGTCATGCCATAGCTGTCTTGGAATTATATGATAAAATTCATGATATAAAAGCCCTTACAATTCGTTATAGGATAACTTATTAATAGGGGCGTATGTGTAATTTGCTTAAACTGCCTAAATACAATAGTTGTATTACGAATAGGATTTTAAGCGAGGGCTTATCTACACATATAAATAAAGGGTGAAACTCTAAAGATGAAATAAGATTTTGTTTTACAATTTTCGAGTTCTCTGGATTTAGGGAGAGAAAGAAAAATCATTTTCAATCTCTTTTGGAGCTAGCACTCCAAATTGTGGTCACCATTCGTGTGTGGATTTCTGATAGAGGACGTGCACTTGAACGTCTTGAAAATCGAACAATCAAAAGGAAATCACGGAATAAGGTATGATTTACTTTCGTAGATTTAGTTTAAAGGAACTTATTTTCGATCCTGTTGTTTTTCGAAATTTGTTTTGAATTTTCCGCTGCGTATGAACCCCAAAACCCAACATTCGGTGTGGCCAAGATGTCGTGTATCTTCTCGTGCCCTCGCCAAAACTCGGCTAGTATGTCTCTGGAACTCTCGCCCATATCTCGCCTCAAATTTTGTCGCCTTTAATGCTCGTCTCTCTTAGGTATAATCGTCGTAGTCTCTTTGTCGAGGTAAGGGGTGTAAGTAGTATCTATTGCGTCTATGCTTGGCACTATCTCGGCTATCGGTTATCACGAGTCTCCAATATGATGGGAGCCGTGGGTGGCCTATATAGTGGGTGCACTCCCCTCATAAGCAAGGGACATTACGGTCGTAACTAGAAACGGTGATGGTTCGACTTGCCTCGGTTGCTTGAGGATTTCCTCGGCCAGATGGCTCTGAGATGTGACTAACTGGGACATCTGATCTAGCCTATGACAACCCCTTCTCAAATTAGGGCACCGCCCAGCTTAATCCTGTCATTAAGTCTTAATCTCGTCACGTAAGGCTTAACAACAAATTAGTCAGCCTTTTACCAAACATTATACTTACATAGTAATTTTTTTCAAATAACATTTTCTTATCTTATATCCATTACTAAATCAAAGTTAATCAAAAGTTTACCAATTTAAAATTTATTCAGCGAAAGTCTTAATAATTTAGCGTAAACTTTTAACATGATACCTAGAATTATGGAAAACCAGGAAATAAATATCACGTGCATATATATAAATATGCATATATATAATGAAACGATGATAATATATCATCATGTATCTGGTAAGGGTGATATCTTTCAACCCATAATATATACAACCTCAAAAGTATATGAAAGACATATAAAAGTCATACAACAAAATCAAAAACCTACAAAATCCAGTGTAGGAGCACTCATTTGGCTCGAGAGGTATTGTTAGATCTTCTCTTTACCTAATCACCTTTACTCGATGGATCTGCACCCACCATCATAAAAAGGACAATGAATATAGGAAAGTAGAAAATAACAACGAGAGACATTTGTTCACATTCTCAAATATACAACAAGTATCTGAAAACATAATAACAACAACTATCTTTGAAAAGAAATCATGTTATAAGATATTTCAATTAAACAATATGAAATGACTCTCGACTAAGTAGTAATGATCAAGGGCACGTCGGTAGTAAGTCTTATCATAAATGCCTTTATAATCAATCACAAATACCCGGTTACTGTGATGTATACTTGCCAACAACCTTGAGTCCCATACCCCGTATCTTGCACAAGTTAGTGGTGAGATCCCGACATCTCTAAAAGTCTAGTGACCCCCGAGTGTCACGCTCGTCTATAACATCTCATGGTCCTAGATACAAGAACTACTTTCATATTTCAAAGAATGACATGGTTTCGAAATCCAACAATATGATTGCATATCTAATGCATAAAGAAAATGAAATTTACAAGACCATAAGCCACTACCTAATAGCATGCTATTTCATTTGACTAAATGTCTCGATAATCGAGAATGACATAGCACATGATGTAGAGTCAATGAAATCATTAACCAACAACGATGTCATGATAACAAACTCACGGAATAAGATGAATTAACAAGTCATGGCATATAGAGTATAAAAGCCAAATCGAGTCTAAATGATTGGAAATAATTAATAAAACAAGAATGAAATATAAATAAATATCCCAATTAGTTTATTTACAATCCACGCAATGTCCTATGCTAATCCGGCCTCCCAACACCTCATATCACGTATACTAACTCCGAGACTCTTCCTTAGATCCCTAATATCATTTTCATAAGTTTTTGTGTGTGTTTAGACCTTTAATTAGGGTATTAGAGTTGTTTAGAGTGTTTAAGTTGAAATTAGGAAATGCTGTTGATTTTATACTATCAACACTTAGCGTATTTGGGTGTTTTGTCTACCAGCGTTAGTGACCTCGTTAGTGCTTGTTGGTCAATTTTATTAGCACACTACACATAGGTAGCAGACTAGCTAGCCCATCTAGAGCGCTATATGCGAAAACCCCAGAATTCACTTAGAAATCTAAGTTCTCTCCATACTTATACACTTCAATGCCTTAGGATCTCTTTCTTCACTTACCGAGAGACCCCAAATAGACCCGCTAACAATACAAGATTAGCCATACTTTATATATTTCATAAATTTATCAATTTAAACTAAACTAAGGGTGTAATTGAAGTCACCTAGTTAATGAACACCAATAACTTGATCTACACCTCCTAAACCCACAAGTTCTCCTCCAAAGTTGTTAGTCTTCATTGTTTTCTTCTTCCCCAGCAAGCTTTCTTCTTAACTAATTTTTGAAAATGAAATTAGTTGATCTCATTCTCTATATATATATATATATATATACAACAACAACAACAACAACATAGCCTCGAGTCCCAGTTAAGCTTGGGGTCGGCTACATGGATCAAACTTTTTCATTGTGCTCGATTAAGTGCAAGCGATGGTGAGCTTTCCAAACCATTCAAATCCACTCCTAATTAATGCATCCCATGTTAACTTTATATATATATATATATATATATGAATGGGATAAGGTTGATTAATAGTCATTGATCTCCATGTATATATGTATCTCGAAATTATTCAATGGCTTACACTTTGCCACAATTCTCACTAACTCTCCACTATCTCCATCTAGCTAACACCAATTTGAAACTCAATTTATCTTTTGATGTGCCAACACGTATCTAGAGAATCATCAAATGACTATTGTTTTAAATTGCTAACTTAGTACAATATAAAATCAACCATACCCGCATTAATACTACTATTTAAGTTACACTAGCTAAATAAACTTACCACATCACTCTCTACTGCCGGTCCTAAACGACATGCATCTCGAGGCTCGTCCCTACTCACGTCTCGACACCTATACACAAGTAGGAGTGACTTAGTAGTCTATAAATATACTGATACACTAGGCATACCTTACAACAAATCTAACATATACCTTGGCCACCTACCTCGGTCAATGCACGTATCTCGATGCGGAGTCTCACGTCACGGGTCAGCGATCTAATTAAGATATTAAACTCGAATTTGGAAATTTGGGTCATGACATAGCCTCCCACTGTACATACAGCATTACCAACCACTAACCGGATGATCGACCATCGCGATCTGCAAAAAAGCGGATTCTCGATCGGTTTATAGGTATTGGTAATAATATAATACAATACGACAAATAACATACATAAATTCAAGTTTTAATTTTTCCAACTCTCATCGCTTCCCAACTAAGACTCTAAGTCATGATCATAGGGTTCCACTCTAAGTTCCAGTGTCTAACTTTCTGATTCTTAATTTGTATTTTATGTTGGTTGTGTGTTAGTCAAGAGCTAAGCATAAAATCTTAGGCTATGATACCAGTTGTGACGACCCTAGTTACCCATAAACTAGGCCCTTTGGCTCAAGCCTACGTGGACCCCAGAGTCAACCTTCGTAAGGTCAGCGCAAGTTTAGTCGACCTTTCAATCCATCATTATCGGTTAATTTGAAATTTTAGATTGAGTTATTAATATTTTTGCAAGTTTTACAAGTTAACGGAAGCAATTAACTATGTAAATAACTTAACAATAAAGTAAAGGATTGACACCTAAATGTAGAACCACTGTAAACATATCAAACTTATATATCAAGTAAGTAGTATAGAAAGTGTGCAAAAGTGATATACAAGTCCTAAGTATCTCTCAACCCATCAAAGTATCACAAGTGTTACAAAAATAACATATATATGGAATACATAAATCCAAAACCTTAAAAGTGACAAGGGATGGCCGCTACGATGTCCTTAGAGTAAATTACCAAGTGACGGCGCCTTGCCTTTGCTCAACGAATCACACTCTGTCAAACACAAGAATGATGAGTCAAGTAAGGAAAAGCTAATATGATCCAAACGGTACTTCAAAAAAATAAAGCGAGTTTAAAATTCATGCGAGATAGAAAGAAAGTTATAAGGAATGCATGATAATAAGATTGGAATATGAAAGTATAATGAGAAATAAGTTTCAAAAGAAAAATAGAGAGGTGCCCAAGAAGTCAAGACCAGCGAGTGCGGGTGCCACATGGTCGAAGTCATAAAGTCAAGACAATGCCAAGCGGACTCGGGTTCTAGGACACGGCAGCGCCTCTTTTTACCTAGACCATCGCGAATGAGAGATATCAACGATACCCTGGATAAATCACATCTCATCCAGACCAAATAATCCGGTGAATCGAGGTCATGGCTTTGGTAGCTAGCTAGCCAAACTTACTCCATCGAGACACCTTCTTGACTCGCTTGGCCCTCAGACACTCATATTGAAGTAGGAATTCCAAGGAAGGATAAGCTGTGCAATAACAATAACATGTAAAGCTCGATGAATTACTATACATTTCGTAGTTGGTTTTACTTACCTTAGATCACGCTAACACGTTCTCTCGCGGCTACGATCGTATCATAATCAACTCCTTGACGCCACAACTCTAGCTAGCTAAGTACAGTGTCCATTTTGATTGGTTATGTACGTTTTAGATTCAATAAGTTGTATTTACCATCATTGTTGCTTATATAGTTTAATTGCGAGTCTAACTTGCACATTTGTAATTTTACACTTGGTGTTCTTAGTATTTGGCTATTAGGATTCTTATTGTGTGAGCAATTTAAATTGACATATTGGTGTGAAACAATCCTATTTTGTGACTTACAAATCAATTCAAGTCAATTTGGGGTATAATGGTTCCTTTAATCCATTTCAAGTCCTCATTGGGCATTAACTTGGCCAAAGGTGTCCAGGACTTATTCAATATTGTTCAACACACTTTATTTTTGTGTTTGGGTGTTATTTAACTAATTAGAATTATTAAAACTCAATTCAAGCTGATATGCAACACTAGTTTGCAAAGCAGGACCCTTAGGAACCTTTAAATAAATATGTAATAGTTAGTTTTCCTTCAACTTGAAAAATGGCTTAAAAATAAATAAAAATTTTTAAAATTCTTGGGATTGATTTCATAAAATCCAAATACTTGAAATCAAGGTTCTCAAGTAATAAAATCTCATTAATATGATCAATAACTAAATTCGAGATGCTAAGTAAAACTTTAAGACCTTATTTGTAAATATATAAATCTCTTTTTGGAAGCATGGTTTGAAAACTGAGGTACACACGCCAGAAAATCATGGAATTTAGTGAACATCTTCACTATGATACAATAATACATTCTGAGAATTTTGGTTTAATCCCAACATCATTTAATGTCCGGAACACCTTAAGTCAAAAATCAGCTCATTAAGTAGGTAAATTTCGCATATTCCTAAACTCATTTGGAAAACTATTCAAAACTCCTCTAAAAATTACGAAACTCGGTGTACATCTTTCTTATGATATAAGTATATGATTTGGAGAGTTTGGCCCAATTCCGGCATCGTTTAATGCCTGAAAACAATTGAAATAAAATTCAGCTCAATAGGAATCACATTTTTTCTATTTCAAAACCATTTTTGGAAACTATACAAAACCCATCAGAATCACTTGAAAATTTAGGGGAACCAAATTTTTAGTATTTTGGTGCTCTCTGTAAATTTTGATAATTTTTAGGCTAGTGGATACCCCCTAAAAATGTCCTAAAAGATAGTAATAAAATCTACTCAAAATTGTCCCCTTTTGACTTTGCATTTTATCAAACACATGAGATGTAATTTGTTAAAGTAGTCTTTTTATTCCTAGCACTATGATCAAATGGGTCATCAATTTAAACATGCATGTTTATCAACATCACCATGAAAATCCAAAACCAAAATTTACGAAAAACCCTACACTTCAACCAATTATGTCCATAATTGAAAACTCATATTCATAGAAGCGAGTTTAGAGATTAAATACGTCCTTAAATACAAACTTACTAATCAATTTCATTCTAATTCATTTGTTTAAGCAAAAAGCCCTAATTCATGAACCCAAAGTATGAAATTTATCAAAGTCTAACATAATTCAACAAGGATTGTGTCGATTTAATACTTGAAAACCTTTTTCTTTAAGAAATCTCAAAACTTCTTGGACATTAATGAAATCATACTCATTTACAAGAACACAAGGAAAATTCATCATACCTAGCTTGGTTTTTTTTTTTTGGTATGCTTAGAACCCTAGCTTGTAGTACTTCGAATTTCACTTTATTGACTCTTAATTCTTGTAACTCTAGCAAAAGATGTAGTGCTTCTTCTAAGTTGCTTTTTAGTGCTAAAATTCCTTTTCCTCTTTTGCATGAGAAACACAAAAGGGTCCTATTTATAGCTAGAGGCGGCAAAAGTTGTCCAAACTCGTTTGTACGATTTTGTTCGGACGCGCTATAAACTTGTCCGGACACTATTTTAAAAAACAATGTTGAGTGCAGACGATTTTTTATGTTCGTTTAAAAATAACCGGTTTAGCGAATAATTTAGGGGTATATTGGTAATTTCACATGCCCCAAAGTACCAAAACCCTAAACTGTTTACTTTTTCTCCCTCATGAAATCGAAAAATCCTCATCTCTCCAGTAGCTCTCACCCCTCGCGCCTCACGGTTACGGACTCATGGGCCCACTACCTCACGCTGCTCACGCACACCAACCAGCCACCCTTCACGCCTCACGGTCTCGGCCTCACGCACAGCCTCACGACCCTCACCTTCGAACAGGCATCCTCCACCCTTACGTCAAAGCCTCACCTCCAGACTCCAGTTCTCCACCTAACGCTCAGCACTCGCGGCCTCACTTGTCTCACCCTCACAGCCAGTCACTTTTACGGTCTCACCTCTACCAGCTTGGAAGACGCTTCACATCTCCTCTCGCCTCTCAATTTTTGGCCTCTGCCCACTCATCTATTTGCTTTAAATGTAAGTTTTTCTACTCCTTTTCCACTTACATAGATTTTTCTTTTACGATTTTTCTAAAATTTGTTTCAAATCTATTTTCTCACTTAAGCTGATTTGAATGACGTTATTTTTCATTACTAAGTTCCATGACCCTATGATTTGAATGATGAATTGATATTTTGAGATTTTTTTGTTTGAATGATTTGAATGATGAATCGGTATTTTCATGTTTTTTCCACTACTAAGTTCCATGACATTGAGAAATAAATAAAAAATTGAACTTTTAAATTTATTCACCTAGCAAGGCAAAAGTTGAGATTTTCGTTCGATTCGATTTGTGTTGCTTCCATTAAGCAATTGTCCTTATTTGATTAAAAAAAGAAAGTAATGTGATTTTATTACTTTATGTGTGCATTCTTCATTTTTTTTAAATGAAATTAATCCACTAGACTTAGATATGATTTTCATTTTATATTATTGCAGTGTTATGGGTGATAATTTGCATAGCATTACATCTAATCCTCCTCAAAATAAGAGAAAAAGTCAGTCTAAAGTGTAGGAGGATTTTATTGTAATTCCATCTTGTACTCCACGAGTATCCAAATAAAAGGAAGAAAGGGAAATGCAAACATTGTATGAGTGTTGTTTTGGTGACGATAATAATGGTAAAAATAGCATGAAACGTCACTTATCTAGTTGTCCTAATTATAACCGTGATGCGGGACAAATGATGTTAGAATCGTCGATTACATGGAATATAGGATTATGGTCTATAAACTATGACTCGAAGTTTATCATGAAAATATGGCAATGATAGTTATCATGCATGAGTTACCTTTCACCTTTGTGGACTATGAATATGTTAAGTACTCTTAGATCCCTCTCGTTCACGAAATTAAGTGTGTTTTGAGAAACACAATCAAGCGAATATATTGAATATCTACAAAAGGGAGAGAAATGTTTTTTAATTTGTTGCAATCTCTTCCAGGGAGAGTGTGTTTGACTTACGATATATGGACTTCCATTACATTTAATGGTTATATTACTTTGTTGCTCATTATATTGATGAGGATTGAGTGTTGCGGAAAAAAGATTTTGAATTTTTGTTTTATGCCACCTCCACACGAGTGGTGTAGCAATTCTTTGAGAAAAATTACGCTTTGTTAGGGTCATGGAACTTAGATAAGAAGTTGTTTTCCATTACTTTATATAATGTAAGCACAAATGACACATTTGTTATCTTCAAAAATACTTTGAGAATTAAGGATGCTTTGCTAGTTGGCGGTGATTTTTTATATGCGATGTTGCGCATGTATTTTAAATCTTAAGGTAAGGAAATTGAAAAGACAATTGACAAAGTTTGTGAAAGTATCAAGTTTGTAAAAGGATCACAGTCTCGAAGGAAAAAGTTTTTGGATTGTGCTACACAATTAGCAATTGACTGAAACAGAGGATTGGTGCAAGATGTGGTTACAAGATGGAACTCTACATACCACATGATTGAATCTGCGTTATATTATCGTAATGCATTTGCTCATCTTGCTTTGAGTGATACGAATTATGTATTTTGTCCCGGGTTGGAAGAATGGAATCAAGTGGAATGTGTTTCTAAGTTTTTGAAAATATTTTATGATTTAACTAATATATTTTAAGTGCAAAGTATCAGATAATCAATATTTTCTTTCATGGAATGTGAAAAATCCAAGCTCGGTTGAAGGATGAATTGAAGAACTTGAATCATTTCATCGGATCTATGGCTTCAAAGATGCAATTAAAATTTGATAAGTATTAAAAGGATCGTAATGAGATTTTTGCAATTGGTGTCATTTTAGATCCTCAGTACAAAATAAAAGTGGCCAAATTTTATTTTCAAGGATTTATGATGACAAGGCAAGTTCAAAGTTTGCTAGGATTCGCGATAAACTTCAATTGTTGTTCAAGGCACATTCTCATGAATCTCATCATTCGAGTGGATTGTTTCATCCACTAGCAACCAAATGCCACAATTTGTTGAAGCAAATGATATGAGAGAAGATGATCTCTATACTATGGTGTGTTCTAAAATTATAATTTTATTTTTTAGTGTTTGATTTAGTTGTGGTTCTTACTTTGTGATTATCTTATTGTTTATAATTGTGTATTAAGGTTATAACTTTTTCCAAGTTGATGATGTTTCTAATGAACAACAATCGGAATTGGATATTTACTTTCATGAGCCATTGCTTGATAGAAATAAGGATTTAGACATTATAGATTTTGGAAATCCGTTTAATATCGATATCAAAAGTTGAGTATGGTGGCACGTGATGTTTTATCCATTCATTTGACTACTTATGCTTACAGTCGGCTTTTGAGTACGACGGGTAGGACACTTGAAAAGTATAGAAATTCTCTTTTACACTGAAAATATTGAAGCATTGACATGTTGTCGTGATTGGGTGAATGGAACAAAGTTGAAGAATAAATCTGTTGAGCAATATTTAATTAGTTATTTGATTGTTAAACTATAAGTCTTAATTGATTTGTTTTGTAACTAATGTTTGATTATTATTTTATGTAGATGCTCAAAAGAAAGAGTTTGATGAAATCAATGCGAAATGTTGAAATAAAAAATAGATCTCAATCCCACATGACAACTTCTCGCCAAGCTTCAAATGATGTGGAGGTTGAAGATGTGGATGGCGAAGATGATGAAGTTGAGAATTTAGGTACTATTGCTTTATTTACTCTTCTATTTAAATAATTGAGCTTTTATAATTAATGAAAACATTTTTTCTTTCTTTCTATTGTCTTTCAGATGAATGACATGAGAGATTAGAGATGAAGAGTTGAAGGATGCAGTGGAATTGTGTGGGACGAGTCGAACAACCACACTTAGTTTTTTATTTCATGTTTGTGTCATGTAACTTTCTTATGTTGTTGATGCATGATGTGAAGATATACTTAGATAATTGAACTATTAAGATGATGGTTCTATCTTTTTCGAAACTTTTATGATGTGGCAATTCAATTTTGAAACATAGACAATGGCGATGTGATGCCTTGTATTCCTTGAGGATTTTTTATTTATGATTTTTGTATTGGGAATTAGAAAATTATGACGTTATGTATTTATTTTTTTAGTAATTGAGTGTTAGGTGACATGTAGTTGATTTTTTTAAAAAATAATTGATAAATAAAATATTTAATCATATTTAAAAATAAAAATCGGATAAAACGGGAGCCGTATGTTTTATAAAAATAGGGGTCTGGACAAAAAAAAAGGTGTCGTTTCAAAAACAGGTATGGGTCTGGATACTATTTTTAGTCGTTATAAGAGGGGGTGTCCGAACACGTTTCCATCTGGACCTTTTTTTTGCCAGCCCTATTTATAATCATTCTCTCAAGACTTTGGTCATTGGCTTTTTTATCTAAATTAGGACTTTTGGCTTATGCATTTGGATATAACTACTTAGGCTATTTCATTTATTCTCATTAGATAACTTAGGTACATAACTTAATTAAATAAAGCCTAAGTTATGAACTAACTCCCAAGTCACGATCTATCTCCCAGCGTAACGCGCACTCAAGTTGAAACACAATTACTCGCAAATTCTACAAAAATGTATAACTTAATTACGCTTTTGAGTATAAATAGGTTAATACACACGTAAAACAAAAATAATATACCTTAGTGTCAATTTTCAAAGGTTGACCACGCTCACCACGTCAAGTTAGGTCTACATCAACATTGTCATGTATTTGACACGTGGTACGAGTTAGAAATTGTGGATCGTTACATTGATCTTCGCTAGTACTAGATATTATCTCTAATTTAACCACCTTCAACTCATAGGTGTGAGGTTTTAACTCAAATGACATTGGTGCTATGTTAAGGGGAGATCATCACTTGTATACTTCATGATGAAGTTTCAATTATCCAATGTGTGGCTATTATTTTGGTTCACACATGTCAACAAGTTATTGGCTTCTTTGATCTGCATCAAACATCTTCAGTATTAGGGTTGCTATAATTCAAAGAAACCAATACTAGCTAGCTATTATAAGTTCACTTGGGCTTGGTCACCAGTTTGAATCCTCTTTTAACTTTTAGAGGTCACAATTACTAGTATTCTTTGAAGGCAAAACTCATCTTTTGATTTTTAAACTTTTAATTTTTTATACATTTGGTCCTCAACTTTAAAAGCTGCGCATTTAGTCCTTGACTTTTTAACTAGTGTATATTCGATCCTTTCATTAGTTGAGCTGTTAAACTGATGTGGCTAACTGAATTGGGGTTCGTCTCTAAGCTGGTTGGATTCACATATGGATTGGACCCCTTTCTTTTCGATTGGTTATCTCTTCTTCCTTTCACTGGCGATACCTCCCTCTTCCAGGCTCTCATCAATCTTTGCCTCGCCTCTTACTCGGGGTCACCTCTCTCTTCCATAAACTTAGTTCGACAAACAAAACTTGAGAGGATGGAGGTGTGAGAGCAGAGAGATATGGGAAAAGAAGAGAGAGGAGGAAGGATGGGGGCTCCCCTTCTCGACAGCGGTAGAGGAGGAAGTGGGGCAATCATGAATTTTCAGATACATTGTTTCCATGAATTTTTAGGACAACGAGAAAGTAGGGCAATTTTGCCTATAAACCTATAAAATGTAGTTGTGAATCCTCTTGAAATATGGTGGAGTTTGATGGATGTTCCATTGAGACTTTTCTGCTTTAGTTGGTTAGTTGTTGATATTAGGTTAGAGACGTTATTAGTCTATGACTGAAACACACATTGAGAGTTGAATTAACTGTCATTTAACAAATTTGAATGTGACACACTGTTCTGAAATCTCAATTGACGAATTACATTCATGAAAATGTACGTAACACCGTTTACTAAAACGAACCAAATAGGAAATTCCGTAAGAGGGAAATGACCGCGAGTGCAATACCGGTTCGAACAAAAAGGGTTTTTTCGGGTTTTTTCTTTGATGAACCGAACCGATTTAAGGATGAATCAGATTTAACGGCCAAACTAACGGAATGACCAAATGCACACTACTTGAAAGGTTGAGGGATTAAATGTGCAGTTTTGAAAGTTAAGGAACCAAAAGCATAAAAAAGTTGAAAATCTAAGGATTAAAAGATAGGTTTTGCTTAATTATATATGCATCGAGATGTGTGAATGTACCTATAACAAAATATGTCACCCTATACAGCATTTTGCCATTTTGCATACAATTGTCATCACTCGAGGAGCGAGAATGTCGTACCACGAACAACACGACATACAAAATAACCCCGTTTCTTAATATATAAAGAGGAGGCCAAATGCATATATACCTAACAAAAAAAAAGTCCGACCTAGAATGCTAAATTGCTAACTTTGATATATATATTAAGGATGATAATTCGTGCTATCATGCTTAAATATGTCGTGTCATAAATGGGTCATGACTCATATAAGGCAAACTCAAACCCGACTTATTTATTAATAATCGTGTCAACATGTTTGTGTCTAAATGAATTGCGTTAAACATATAAGGTTTTCGTGTCACTCATTTATTAAATCTTTTAGTTAGATTTTTTAATATATTTAAACTTTTATAATTTGTTTACAACTTTTTAAAAATATCTACATAAATAAATTTAAATGAACATAAACATAATTAAATATCTAATAAATATAATGGAGTTGTAGTCTTAAGTTTTATTTTATAGAGAAAATGACTCATAAAAAATAACAAATACAAATTATAAGAATCCTACAAAAAAAATATTTAAATTGTATTTTCGTGAAAATTACTTTATCATTTTTTTAATAAATAATTATTAAAATATAAAACATGAATAATATATTTTTCTTCTAAAAATAAAATTGAAATTGAAAAAAAATAATCATCATATTTGTGTACTAAAATTTTAAAATCTTTAATCCTTTAAATTATTACATAACTAGTTGTTTCCTTGGGCTTCGCGCATGTGTTATTGAAACTATATAATAGAAGGTTTATCAAATTATTTTACATCCATAACTAAGTGTCCACATCGATATCTTCGATATTATGACTATATCATATGTCCAATACCAAAAATTACACCAATAAAGGTAAACATTTGGACCTCCCATTCAAGTGATGATCCAAAACAACACCATATTTTTGGTAAAGGTAAAGAAAGAAAATGAAATGAAGAAAGTATATGGAATTATACGGTTTTTTCTTCGATTCTTTGTAGGGGAAGAAAAAAAATCAAGTGGATTGCAAGAAGAATGGATAAGAGGTGAAATTTATAAGGGGAATAGAACTTGCATTACACTCCATTTCATGTATCTGACTATGGTTTCAAAAAACTTGCACTACACTTTATTCAATGTATCTACTCATGGTTTCGAGTTGAACGTACTCATTCTATTAATCTATTCGTTGATAAGATAAACATTATTAATTATTAATAGATGCCCGCATAATATAAAAATTATATCTCTTGGAATAACCGATAATAGAAATAAATAAATAGTAGAAAATAAGAAAATTGAGAAAAATAGAAAATTGGAATGGTGAGAGGAGGTAGCTTCTTAACTTTCTCTCCCCCTCAGACTTATATATTCCTGCATACTCCTCCACATCTGGACGTATGCATAACATCTCTGTCCGACGAGATAGTCAATGGTATCCCATGTAGTTTTTGATAATCTCCTTCTCGAACAATATGCTCAACTGGTCATATGTGTAGTGAGCTGAAATTGGTAAGAAATGGGCGTATTTCGTCTATCTGTCCACAATCACCCAGATAGAATCATGTCGTCTGGCAGTTCTTGGTAATCCCCTAACAAAGTCCATGGCTATGATTTCCCACTTCCATCGTGGAATGGGAAGCGACTGCAATAATCCTCCAGGTCTGCAGACAAGTTATCACTTGTTTTCAAGTCCAGTGTAATGATTTCTACAATAGAAAACCTGTTAAAATTAGTTAATTTCATACAAACTATTCCTGGAAATCAAAATTACGTACGTTCACTTAAAACACAATTCAAGCTGGAATTAGTTAATGTCATAGTTATTTTCATAACATTATCTTTATTTTTCAGTTGAAATTCCATACCTCGCATAAAAATATGAAGATGAAGTATACATTTGAGTTCAGCAATCTATTACATTTGCAGCCATCATTCAGAATATGTAGACCATATTAATTGCAATTTGATAAATAGCATTAAGAATTTAGGTTTTTGAAACAATAGCATTACATTGATGTAAAACTCAAATAACCAATGAAAGCAACACATTACTGATTACTCGTGCCAACATTAATAATTTTTGTAAACAAACTCCAATTCTACCCCTACAAAGTATAAAGTAAACTAAATATGCTACTTTAAACACTTCAATCCTTACCAATTTAGTGACACAACATCAATTGAATCTCTATCATGTGTTGCAGGAGCACATCATATACAGATTAGAAGCAAGAAAAATTCTGAATAAATAGCATTAAGAATTTAGATTATTGAAGCAATAGCAAAGAAACTCGAATTCTAAACATACAAAGTATAAAGCGAACTAAATAACTACTTTAAACACTTAAATCCTTACTTTTTGTCTATGTTAAAATCATTTACATGTTTATCAATTAGAATCATGTCTAAACTAATAAGCTCATTATTATTACAAAGATTATGGGACTCCCATAATTTGGATATTCTAACTCGAATAGCCTACTATTCTCTTGTAGGTCACAAGTCATCAAGCATAGTGTACTCCATCTCTAGCTGGGCATGAAGGCAATAAAGAGAAGAACGTCACCTCAAGAAGTCATTTTAAAAAAAAATAAAAGTTTAAGGTAAGCACAAACAATGAAATGAATAAAGTATATGGAATTGTATTGTTCTTTTTTTTTGTTCTGATTCTTTCAAGAGGAAGGGAAAAATACCAAATGGATTGCAAGATAATGGATGGGAGGTGAAATTTATAGGGGAAATAGGACTTCTAGTACACTTCATTCCATGTATGTGCCCATAGTATCGAGTTCAATGTACTTATTCTATTCAAACTTACGTTGATAATATAACCATTATTAATTATGAATAGATGCGCACATAATACTTACTTGAATGAATTTGATATTGTAATCGAAGTTATCCAGCACAATCCATAAATAAAAGTAAATCCGCCTGGAACGTTTCCCAAGTAAAAACTCCAATCAAGAAAAATACTGATTTGAGAAACCAAAAACACCTATGAATCGCCCAAAATTCCCTCCTAGTCATGATGAAGATGATCATCCGATCTTAGCGCCAAAGGCTAAAATATGTTGCCCAAGTCCATACCCCAAACTAGCCCCGAAAAAGCAGAATTAAAGAAATGAAAAAGAAGAAGAAAAAACATAAATTATTGACAACTGAGTTGCATTTGAGGATCTAGTAAATCATTTGAGGATTTTAGTTAATTGACAGGATTATGAGTCTAATTAGGATGATTAGGGTGATTAGGGATATATAAGTCGGGGCTTTGTGAGACGGGCCCTGACAATAAATTATTGGACCAACTAAGTGGGTAGCCTTCACTTGAATAAGCGATTGGGATTCGAATCTTATTTAAGGGTAAATTAATTTCTTTCTCGAAAACTTTTATTGTTATTTGTTTTGTTGCGCCCCAACACGACATGCACAAATGACACGCATGTTTTGACATCTATTGATTTTCGCATCATGATGTGCATGCACGCATCCCTATATATAGCAAGGGCACAAACAAGTATGTATTGATCGTGCATGTCCATACCAGAGCACAATAACAGTCCTCATCTAAAATTTGCTACACACTAAAGTCATAGCTACAATTTTCAAAATCAAAATTTACTTGATCAATATATAGTTAAATAAATAAAAACTTGCAAGGGTACTACTACAACTACAACAACAACAACAACATAGTCTTAGTCCAAAATCAATTGGGGTCGACTATGTGGATCACACTTTTTCATTGTGCTCGATTAAATGCAATTGATGATGAGCTTTTCAAATCATTTAAATCCCTCATAATTAATGAGTCCCGTGTTAACTTTGGTTTACACCTACCTCGTCGAATTTCTTCAGTTTTTATTGAGTCAAGTTTTCTAATGGGGGCATCTGTATACCATCTTTACGAGTGATCAAACCATCGTACTTGCCTTTCCCTAATCTTTGTGTCAGTTGGTACTACTCCTATTTGTCTTTAAATTTTTATATTTCTTATTCCATCTTTACGAGTTTTACCAAACATCTACCTAAGCATCTCAATTTTTGCTATGTTTATTTCATGTAATTGTTGTTGCTTTACCGCTCAACATTCACTTTCATAGAACATAACTAGTTTAATTGTGGTCCTATAAAATTTTTCTTTTAACTTAGAAATAACCGTTTCAACCACGAAAAACGCAACACAAAAGACATCAGTAGAAGAGAAACCATTTCAACAAAAAAAAAAAAAAAAAAAAAAAAAAAACAAAAACAAAAACAAAAACAAAAATAAAAACAAAAAAAACAAAACAAAACCAAAAAACAAAAAACAAAACAAACAGAAACAAAGAGAAGACCATTAGTGCAAAGAATAGTGAAAGGAAGGCGTGGTGACACTAGAAGTGACAAATAATAAAATGTCATCAATTATAATTAAACTGACAAGATGATTTTATTACACCACACATAATTATAAAGATCTGATTAAAGTAGTCGTCCCACAACAACTATATATAGTCTTCTTTTTTAGTACACATAGTGACACGTTAATCAGAGTTTCTTTTTTGCCAGCATTGATATCCTTCTCTACATCCACTCTCTTCACCATCTCAAACCTCATCAAAACTTTCCTTCCATGGAGTCTGCTTCAAATGCTTGGCCTCACGTTGAGGCGGGTGGCGAGTTCCTGACCCATCGGCTTATCAGCCTGTTAATTACAATTTACAACATATGATATCATGCGCCGATCAGATTAGGCTTTTCCAAGTTTCTTCTTGTAAAAGGTTCAATGCCAGAAAATCTCGGAACTTGAGTAGTGAGAATGATGTTTAATTAGGAGTAAAAACGATTACTTCTCTTAACTCTATATCAAACATCGTGATCATTTTCTGATAGCAGAATTTATAAGTAAGTTAGCGTTAAGCAAAACCATATCACCAGTTATATTACCTAAGGCAGATATATGGCTGGGTGGCAAGGTGGCAATAGAGGTAAGAAAAAAATAACTAATCAGGTTAAACTGACCTTTTCACGCTTTCTGCAAATGTTGGGTGGAATTGGATATGTCTCCGCATGGCGAACAGGATCAAACCGCGATGGGAAGTAATGACAGCAAACAGAACTAAGAAGCATTCAAGTCCTACAGCATTTACTTGTCAAGAAAATGCCAAACTCGCAATATGATGCTGAGAAATTTCAAAAAAGGTAAATGCATCCTAATATTTAATTCCCCTATGAAACTGTTGAGTTTTCATGCTGCGGCACATTATCCGCAAGCGCCCGCCGCGGCACATCTCCGATAATCGAAATCTTTGTCCCCAACTTGACCACCTTTCAATTTTTAGGTGTGGGGTTTTATCTTAAAAGGCCTCGGTACTAGTTAAGAGGAGATCACCACTTATATACTTCACTATGAAGTTTCAATTATCCGATGTGGGACTATTATTTCGGTCCACACATCGCAACACTCCACCTTGGACCGAAATCTATCCAAGAGTTTTTTTTTTTTTTTTTTTTTTTTTTTTCGACAGTCCCGATCGAGGCCGTCGGCTACGATACCATGTTGATTTTTCATGCTGCGGCACATTATCATAAGCGCCCGCCCATGACATCTCCGCGAGTCTATAATCTCCGCATGATCTGAAATCTTGTCCCCAACTTGTACACCTTTCAATTTTTAGGTGTGGGGTTTTATCTTAAAAGGCCTCGGTACTAGTTAAGAGGAGATCACCACTTATATACTTCACTATGAAGTTTCAATTATCCGATGTGGGACTATTATTTCGGTCCACACATCGCATCATGAAAACTACTCGGTACTAAGAAGTTAAGGACATAGGAACATGCAACAACAACATAGCATCATCCAAATTAATTGGGGTCAGAGCTACATAGATCAAACTCTTCTATTGTGTTCGATCAAGTGCAATTGATGGTGAGCTTTCCAAATCGGGAGTAGCAAAGAACATGGGATATAATTCGTAAAACACAAGCATGTACGTCGAGTAAGATTCAACCTTTACAAGAATCACACAGAAATGCAACAAGACTGCCTCTCAAACCATTATTCCAAAGACATCAAACAAATTTCCTTATTAGGAACAAGTCTTTCTTTACGTGTATACAACCATACATGCATATTAATTCAAACTGGAACAAATTCATGTCCTTGCACAAATTGATTCAATTCGCACAACAAGAAAAGGTAGATCATGTCGTTACACAAACTGATTAAGCAAATACATGCATGATATATATCCTTGTGACAACTATATATACATTCAAACTGGAGCAAATTCATTTTCCCATGCATCGGCTTCCCAATCACTGAATTCCAAATCTGCCGATTGAAATTTGGGGAAGTCACGCAGCCAGTCGAGGCCCTCTTCCTCTAAAACCTCTGTCGACTCAACATTAGGCGGCGCAACTACATCAGGATGATCAGTGTTGAAGTCACATTGATATTTTTCTTGGTAGTCTTGGATAATGGCCCCTGCTTCTTCAGGATCTGCGTGATGAGGCTCAATATTTGATAGCCCAAAGTTGGATGAGTTACCAGAGTCATTATCGTCGGTAGCTATGAATGGCACTGCTGATGGATGATCTTGGTTGATGATCATTAATGGTGGCATGGCTTCTTCACAGTTGATTGTATCAGCTCCATCCACAATATTGATGTACTGATGATCATAGGCATTAGTAATATTATTCATGGTAGGTGCCATATGCATGCCAGCTTGTTGAGCAACACCATGATTGACATCTTCATAATAAGGTAGCTGTGGCATTATGTAGTCCTCCAAGCCTCCTTCGTCACCAACATCGCTGAAATTATTATAACTCTGATGACCAATTACAGTTGATGATTTGTTTGTTGAAGCTTTGCTAATCCTTTGGTAGATTTTGCACAGGGAATAGTCTTTAAACTGTACATAAGTAAAGAGAAAACAATATATCAATATTCAATTACTACAATTAATTAATAAACAATTCTTATAAAAAAATCAGTTCAATTAACAATTAGTTTACATGACTGTGAAAGACTAATAATTAATTTGAAGTTAGCATTAAATTAAAACTCCTAAAAATAAAATGAAGGGTATAGTAATTTCTCTAGTTATTTTTTTAAGAAAAAGAATATGGTGGTATTTATTTAGGTTTAGGGTATATAGATGTCTCAGGTATACGTATTTTTTTTATAAGAAATTAAGAAACTAACTTGCCCTAACTAGGACTCAAACCCCAGCGTCTTACTTAAGTGACATAGTACCCACTTGCACTTGGTTGGTACGGGTATGTTATAGAACTATAAACATATATATTTATTATTTCATGAAAAAATCTAATAAATACATTAATTATTGATTTTCTAAGTTAATTAATGAGAAAGAATTAAGTATGGTTACCTTGTGGGGACCGTGATGATTTTGAGAAGCCAAGGTGTATTCTTGCATGATCCAATTGGTCTTGGATTGCTTATTTTTAAAGTAGTTCAATGCTCCCTTGTGTCCCAAAAATTGTCTATTATGTACTTGAACCATCATCTTTCCACTATTGGAGGCTCTCCAAAAACTACTTTGACCGGCAACCTTCCGATTCGGCCTAGAGCCGTTCTCATGTTTCATGATCCTAGGGCTGAAAAAATACCATTCTTTGGCTCTTTTTCTTTCGTACGAACCTGCAAGAATTAATGTAATTTAATTGCATGTGTAAAAGAATCTAATTAATCTAAGTTTATATGCACGAGTTCTTCCAACCCTAACCTCATCCGCACAACTCCGTGCATGCACACAAAACTTGATTAATTAGGCATATATATATAATTATCAATACTAATTAAACCCTAAAAAAATTAATAAACATATAAAAATTTAACCAGGTCATCACACAACATAATTTTTCCTTTTAACGAAAAAACAATTATTTACAATATATATATATATATATATATATATATATATATATTACTCTTTGATCAAAACTTGCACGGCATGGAGACATTAATTTTAATTTTAAATTGTTTGGGTTAAATTATAGGTAGTTTTTCTCAAACATACTTAAAACAATTATAGGCATAAGCGACAATTTTTTGAATTTTAAAACTTCTAGTTAGTCAATGAGAATAAGAAAGACATGCAAAAAAAAAAAAAGAGAAAGAAAGACGTGCAATAGATTTGTTTACGTACTTGCGAGGATCTCAGGTGTATATTTGTAGATGTCATCAAGATCATGAATCTCTTCGAACTTCATATCAGGGTTTTGGATTTTAGAAAGGAGAAAGTGACGAAAAAAGCTCGGAATCGTGGGAGCAAACACGTAACAGCGAGGGAAGAACAAGCGATGAACTTAAACCATTACTAACAAGTAGTGGTGACGCCATTGATGACGAAAAACAAGAATTCGAAAAGCTAATTCCTCACGAACGTTCAACAATTAATATATGGTGAACAAGAATCAAGAAGGGATTATTAGAAACTATTGAAAAATCACGCAGTACAAATAAGATGATTGGTCTTATTTATAATGTGTTGTCCGAATGAACGTACTTATCCTTTTTTTCAAAAATAAAAAAAAATAAAAAAAAAAAAAAACACTTATCCTTTTTTACTAACAAACTTACTAAAAAAACCAGTTTAGGATGGGGTTTAAGATTTAAGATTGGTTCCGTGGATATATCCCCCTCGTTCTCTCGCTCGAAACCCCTCTCGTGAGTTCTTAAATCTTCTTTTTGATTGATTCGTCCATTGTTTGTTGTTCTTCGATGATCATTGAGATTGGGGCTCAGTTTTTACCTTCATTTGTTTGATGCCTGTGCTTACAACAAAGCTATCAGATCCAAGTCTCTCCTTGGCCTCTTTTTGCTTAGATGGTGAGGTGCTAATCACTGTGACGTGAAGCCCAAACGCCTTAGCGAACTTCACCGCCATGTGGCCGAGACCGCCCAGACCTACGACCCCCATTTTCTTTCCGGGCCACTGAAGCATGTTGTTGTCTTTCATCGGCGAAAACACGGTGATCCCTGCGCACAACAGAGGCGCCGCAGAGTCCAACGGTAGATTTTGGGGTATTCTCACCACAAACCTACAATCCAAACATTCAAACATTCAAACATCCAAATTTACAAGACAAGTGAATTTTGATCGAGGAATTATATAACATGTTGTACCTTTTATCTGCCACAATCATTTTGGAGTAACCACCATAGGTAATGCTTCCGTCCCAGAAAACGCCATTCGATGTTGGCTGAAGCTTGTCGCAGTAGTTCTCTTGATTGCTCTCGCATAGCTCGCATTCGAGACATGAAGCTGCCATGAATCCAATCCCGGCTCGATCTCCGACCTTGAATTCTCTCACGTTGCTTCCAACTTTTGCGATAATCCCAGTAATTTCATGCCTAAAAAGAGAAGAAACTAACAAGTTAGCATTGATTCATATATTAATCTAGCTTACCTATAAGTGTTATCATATGTTGTTGCATCTATATATACCCGGGAACTAATGGATACATGGAGTTCCCCCAATCGTTCCTCGCGCAGTGTAGATCGGTGTGGCACATTCCACAGTACATGATCTCTTCAGTGATTCTCTCTTATTTACATGATCTTGACATGAATGTTAGGTTTTGAACGTACGTGGATGGTATGTGTTGAAGCCATGAATACCCACTGCTCAATTCACCATCCCATTTTCAACACTAAATTAAGCTGCCACTTGTGCACAACTATAGTATGATACGCCCCCATACAGAATCCCGCATTTCAACTGTAGTATCAGTAACTTGAGTGTTATAATAACTGAACACAAAAGACATATTTGTTTAATTAGACGACTTACCAGAGGGGACCTCGAGGTGGAGGCACATCCAATGCAATGAACCCACTGATATGCAGATTGCTACATTGATCACCTTCTCCAACTATGAGAATTATCGTACTGCAAGAAAAAGAAAAGCAACTTCTCAAATATATATGTTTGTCTACAACTAATCTTCTTAACTAATCATGCAGTGCTTAGCTATTGGATTGAGCAATTTAAAAATCATGCTACATGAAGATCACAAACGATACAATCCCATCGAGAAAAAAACAACAAATTGTTACCTGTTCTGGAGTGAGAACAAATGATTTACCACCAATGGTGAATGAAACATTTGGCATTCTACCAATATCATTGCCATGTCCCACGATACAAAATTGATTTTTTTTAATAACAGGTCACAGTTTAAATAACGACCTCATTGACATATTTGAATACCAGTTCTTTCGTTTGATTTTGTTTGAACTCTTTCTGAATCCAAACAATTGCCATCTCACAAGCAGTACATAGAATATATATCCTGACCATTTGCAAACCCCTCAATGTTTGCTTTGTTTATCGACCAGTGACCACCATTTCAATGCCATCAGTGCTGCTTGGAACAAGACCTTGATATTGAGTATATTGTGAACCATTTTCAAATGAAAGATTAACTTTCTTTAGATGTCCTTGCAAACCTTGCATGATGGGCTCCATTAAAATTGCAAAGACCGATTTGCAAACACACTAGCTCTGGTTGTATCTGTAAAATAGGAAACATGAGGTTTTTACACTTGCAGTAACCAGTTATCCAGGAAAAAATGATTTATGTGAAATAATGCGAACCCCTGAAATAAATAGTTCCCATATCAAATCTGCATACTGCGAAACAATTGTTTTACATTCCATGCTTAATACTCCTTCTGCTCCAATTGCATGGTTAATTTGAGTTATGATAGTCTGAAAAAACAAAGGTAACATCAGCTAGTATAAATTGCCGAAATCTTTAAGAAGAGCATTTAATTCACATTCAATCTTATTTTGATTGGAATTCATAACCAATTTGGATAATTGTTTACCTTTGTTAGGATGTGTGGACCAAAATATAGTTTCACATCGGTAAAGTGTGACTTAATAAAGAACACATGTGACCCATAGGTAGTTAAGTTATGGATAATATCGTAACTAGTGAGATCCACGGACCCGCGAATATAGGCTCGGGCGGACCCAACAGTTTCGTGTTAGAATAGTTCCTAACATGAATAATCATATTCAAGAAAAGGCCGAGCACATGATGTTTATATTTTTTGGAGGATTCTTATAATTGTGACCTCTATTTCGGCTTTTTCGATCAAGATAATGTACAAGTCGGGGATCTAGCCCATTAATTAATCTCACCAACACCGTTATTATCCCTAACTTAACCACCTTAAACTCATATCTAGATGTGTGGTTTTAATTCAAAACGCATCGATGCTATGTTGAGGGAGATCATCACTTGTATACTTCATTATGAAGTTTCATTTATCCGATATGGGACTATTATTTTGGTCCACATGTCTCAACAAGTTATTGGTTTCTTTGATCCACCGCAAATATCTTTGGTATTAGGCTACTATCTATCAGTCCCCTCATCATTAAGGCAGTACTGACCTAGATTATCTTAATCCCCGATAATCTAGTCAGCCTATCAATTCTTTTAACTTTGACCTCTAAATAAATTTTAATTCAATCCTTAATAAAGCTCCAAAATTAAATTTATATCCTCAATGAAACTCAATTCATGATTTATTCAATTGGAGCAAATTAGAAAATAATACGAACTATTCTCCGTATTTTTATAAAAATTTCAACAGCGCCTCCCCTAAATATGGCCTGCCGGAAAACTTCCACCTAATAGACAGCAGAATTGGGGAGAGGCCTAAAAGGACTCACTACTCCCCGCAGTTCACAATATATATCAAATTCAAATTTACAACTAACTTAGAGTCTCCGATAACTTAATTTCAACTTTACAATTCCAAATAGACATAAATTGAATATAAACTTTCTCAACTTATTTTAAACTAACTTAGGAGACTATCATAAACATTCAACGTAACTTCACGTCCTACACTCACCCCAAGACTCACAAAACAATATATATAAACAATTTTAAAACAAGAATTTACTTTAATTTGTGAAAACAATCACCACAATCTTCGAGTCTTGTCCATTCTTCCCTTATTGTCATATAAAATCTGATATCATCAAAAACAACTCGAAGATGTCAGGTAAGTAAGTTTCTACATTGATTTGTACTCTGTAATTTTTAGTCGACATACGGAGACATGTAATTGCATTTCCAAATAATCCATAAAATATATGCGTCGACATGACATGCAATCCACTATGTCGCATTATAATCGAGACGTCGACTTCCAAAAATAGTACGAGAGATAGTATTAAAAGATCATGAAATGCAGAGATAACTTGTCGGCGTTAAACTTTACTAGTCTCACTAGACGGCGTAGAGGCAGGATTGAAACTAAGTTTTAAGCAAACTAGACTCTGAAACAAGCTTATCCCCCTCAATCACTCTATGTATGCATGACCAAGAATGATAAAATGCAATGCAAACTATGTTACAATTATAGATACAGAAATATTCAATCAATAGTAAAAATCATTGTAGGGCATACTTACAACCAACCAACTTTGAACGTAATTTTCGCGGTTCCCGGAACGTCAGATCACCATGAAGATAGATCCAATAGCTTCCCTGCATACCTAATTATATTATGGGTCAAGTTCAAGTGAAACCAAATTATGAAACCCAATGAAAACCGCGACCAAAGTACGCTTGAGAACAATTTCCAAAACTATTAATTTATATAATTGTTTCAACTTGCTTTCAACTAGCCAACTTGTGGTAGCTTTTTAACCTTGAAAACCTCAATATTTATTATGATGACCTACAAGGAACTTGTAGTACGCATTTCATACTTTCCATATACTCTAAGAGCACTCAAATCGAATAACCGAAGGAGAAGTTATGAATTTTCCAATATGACCTATAAACTAGGCAAACTTTATTTTATTTTCAACTGAAAAACTTTTTCGAATCAATATTTTCGCAATTTAATCTTCAAAACTCGACAACAAACACCACGAAACCATTCGATTTCAACATCAAAATATTCTCACGGATCGTGGAGTCAAATTGGATCAAAACCAATAATCCATTTATCCCAAAAACTCAATGTAAATCAATATCAACCATAGAACATCTCCAAAATAGTTATCAATTGAATCGCATTAGTTCAATTCATCGAAACCCTAACTTACGTCGGTGGAATTTATTTCGAATAGGCGCATATCAACCCAATACATCAATTTTCAACAATTCATACCAATTTCTATCAATATCCCGCGAAAGAAATTGAGAAATCAAAAGAATTCAAATTGAATTGAGAAAAATGCCCACATTAAGTATTTACCAAATTGTGGGTCGAATGCCTCTTTTCCATCGCAGAAAGTTAGCTCGAACCGACCGTCTCGCGATGCTCTACGATTTTGTAGAAAAAAACGAGCGAAAATCAAACGTCGGGAGCTCTCAGAGTGAAAACCCGAGTGAGACGGTTTAGAGAACGAAGTTCGTTCTCTCTTTGTTGAAATTAAAACAAAAGTTTTGATTTTCATTTCATTTTTATATATATTTATATATAAACTCTTAACTGCTTATCAGCAACTTATTTTTTATTTATTAATTCTCGAAATTCTTATTTTGACGTGTTTTGCATTTGGACGCTCGTTTTCGATCCGATTTTTCACCAAATTGAACCGAACTCTTGACAAAATAGCCCATCTTCAAAAAATGTCCATAAAATTGATTTTGATCACACCAAAACCCCAAAAATTCTAACTTTACCCTCTACATACTAAAATCTTACGGACCAATTTTCTTGCCATACTTAGCCAAACGTGCAATGATCTAGACTCAATCTCAACGATGACCACCACCAACGATACAAAATTCGAGGCAAAGTCTTGTACTAACTTCGTTCTTACATTACATTACCACCAATCCCGACTTGCACGCAAACCAAGACGAAATCTTCACGTTGGGATTAACACTTGGTTAATTAATTTTCGAACAACTAATATTATTTTCACTCATGTCCTTCAAACGCGCACTTGCAACCCCGAGTATGTCAAAATGAGGATACACCTCAACACACCCCGACTTCGCGATAAAATACTATATAATACACACAATAAGCATTCATCACACAAAAATAAAATATATCTTGTGATCTCTGGTCCATAATACGTGGGTTGCACCTCAGATACTTAAATCCCAAATTAAATTCGGAAATACTTAATTAACATCATAATCAAGTTTATGAAACTCTCAGATGTCACAATCTTCCCAACTAATTAAAAATTTTGACATCGAAATTTGAACTTACAGTTTACTGAACCAAAAGAGATATGAGAAAATGATCCTTCATATATAACTCTTTTAATCCAAAAATCGTAAAACTATATCCAAGGTCAACCATTAAGTGGACCCAATCACTTTCATTGTATTCAACAACTCGGTGGTAGAGATTATAACCATTTCAACTTTTCATTTCCAAATTATTGGTTTAATGAAAAGTTATCTCACTACAAAAAAAATAGTAAATTAGAAACGGAATAAGTGTCCGTTGCTAATTAGCAACGAATATGGAAGGGAAAATGTTTTACCAATTAGAAACAGTTACCAAGATTACCAACGGAATTTAGCAACAGAAATAAATTTCGTTGGTAAAAAAATCCGCGAAAATTTCCAACCTAAAATTCCCTTGCTAATCCGTTGCAATTTAATGTTAGCAACGAATTCTAAATTACCAACGAAATTTGCCTTATCCATTGCTAATCCATTGCGAAACCGTTGCAAAATATAACTCGCAACGGATTTGCAACGGATTCCGTTGCTAATCTGTTGCTAAATGCTATCCGTTGGTATTCCGTTGCTAAATTGAAAAGTGAGATGAAAAAGCATGTATTGCAAATTAATTAATACACATGAACTAACATACAAACACAAAACACATATACCTAGCTTGTACTAACTGCTCCCATCCTCATCTCTCTCCTCTCGCACCGACCGCCTCCCCTCCTCCGCCGGTTTCGACTCCTCCTCGCCGCCAACGCCGACTTAGAGATTTTCTCGATCCTCCTCTCTCTCTCTTGCACCGACCGCATCCCCTCATCTCTCTACTCCCATCCTCCTCTCTCTCTCAAGACCGACCGCCTCCCTTCCTCCACCGATTTCGACTCCTCTCGCTCGCTCGTAACACCCATTTTATTAATACCGTTAATTATCTCATAATTGCGAGACATGGATGCCGGCTCGGATCCATGTGGACGCCGCAGAGATAGGCTAGGACACACGTCGACTGAATACATTAGTTAAATTGTGTGTTGGATGGCTTAATTGCGGTGCAATTTATTCAATTATTGGTTAAATACATCGCATGTGTGTATGTTGAATCACGAGAGCGTACGAGGTTGTGTGACGGGTAGTTGCCTCGAAGTGCGTGCTAACACGGGTATCGAGGGCGAGATATGGGTACACTAGAGAAAAATTAATAAAATTACATAAACATGTCTAGGTTATCAAGTTGACATAATTAATGCAACCATAAGCTTATTAAATTAACTTGAAAAATAGGTTATGGCTCACCTCGAAATATGTGTCGAGACGAGGGGCACCAGGTGCACGCGTAGGCGAGGGTTAGTGTGACCATGAATTGGTTTAATTTGATAAATAAAACACTAGCCATATGGTTGAATAAGACTTAATGTATTGTGACATTAGTAGAATAAATGAGAGTCTATAGTTTACATCAAATAAAAGGCATGAGATGGGCATCAAAATCAACATAGTAAGTGGGACTAGATGATGAGTGCGCTATTGAGTCACTAGGAGGTATAGGAAAACATGCTTGTGAACCACAAGATATGCATCGGGATACGTACGCATAATTGATTCCATAAAACATATATATAGGAGAGTTAGTGGAGTGTTTGATCACAACACTCACCCATTTCATCTTGAACCAAAAAATCGAGAGGAAGAAGAAGGACTTCCAACTGGGAATTCTACAACTTATGTATCAAACCAAATGATCTAACCTAGGTAATCATCTTCTCCACCTTCTAAGCTTGCAAATGAATCCATTTTTGGGTGTGTTCGGTGAAATTCGAGTTGATGATTTAGCCTCTGGTTTGTTGTGTAAATATGATGCATTTCATGTTATTAGATCGTATATAGGAGAATTTATAACTGGTTTAGTTAGATTTTGTGAAATTAGTTGTTAATGAAGATGGTGGTAAATGCATGATTGTGGAAAACCAATTAGAATAGCTAATTGAGAGGGGTATAAAAGAATTCTCGAATTGAGAATTAAATCCCAAAAAGCAATTAGAGCGCTAATTGGAATTATTAGCGCGCTAATCTGTCTCGAGTGTGCAACTGTTCTTGAAACAAAGAACAATAGCACGCTAGTTAAAATTCTTGGCGTGCTAATTCCATCTAGCGCGCTGCAGGTACACCACCTTAGCGCGCTAACTCAAAACTAGAGCGCTAAGTAGATCAAATTAACGCGCTAATGATGGATGAACTATGACATTAAGGGCTATTTTGGTTATTTTCAACTTAATACATGTCTAAACACTTATAAACAACCTAAACTTATAAAAATTGGACTTCGGGGACTTAGTGGATTGTAGCTCGGTGTTGGGGAGCTTGTCGGGTCGGATCCGATAGTCGGGAGGTCGGAGAGCGGTGTGAGGTTTGTAAAACCCAACCGAAAGACTACGAATATTTGCTCTGCTTACATGTTGTTTCTATCATTCCTTGCTTTGTTCATTATTCTATTCGATTATTTGGACGTGGGTTGAGGTTACTCCCCCGAATTTCCTTTTTGTGTGTTCATGATGCACTTTGGATCGTAGCACGTGTGACCCGACCTCGGTCACGTGTCGGTGTCTCGCGGATTTGTCCAGCACCGCGAGAGACCAAGTGTCGTGCTAATTGGACGCGACCATTTGGTGGGAACTTGGTGACCCGAAGTATAGTCTAGTCCATCGGGAGCGAGCACACACATTTGTTAGCTTGTCTGTTGTTTATTCATGCAATGAGCCATTTATAGTTGTTTGTTTTATATTCTGCATGTTTACTTGACAGCATTCCTTGTATTTCCTTTACTTTATTATATGAATGCTCAGAGGAGTTCCTTGGGATTTTACTTACTGTACTCGTCATCTGTCTTTTTGTGATGATTGAGTGCGAGATCCTAGTACCGATAGGGGCAAGGGGATCATAGGCGACTACGTCGATTGCGCCTTTATCGAGGACCTACTTGTACGTGTTTATTTTTGATATTTTGTATATTTTGGGTATTGGGAGACTTGAAATAACACTTTGTACATGTATATATACATGTTGTGGTGATGTCGTTTATATACGAGTACTTTCCGGGGTTTTCCACGATAGGTTTTGCCTTTGAACAATGTTTATCATGCTAAATTACTTTATTTAAAGGGTATTAAGTAAGACTTCCACTTGAATATGTTAACCTTTAAAATATAACCCATTAGTATGGTTATGATCTTAATAAATTGCCAACTAGGTAATAGTTGAAACAGTTAGATTCCCACCGAGAATGGACAAAGAATATAAGGATAATTTACTAATTTATCGGATAATACACTTGTGGATATGATTTATGAGACATAAAGAGGACAGGCAGGTGCCGAACACATGTAGTTGGGCCAGCTGGCAAGGAGTACACGGAGACACATCACCCCTGGGCGGCAGGGGCCGCTACAGTTGGAATCAGAGCCTGAGTTTGAGGAACTTGGAAAAAATTTACAATGAAAGGGTATAAGACGTAATAAATAAACCTTAGTTGTGGAAACCCTATGTTATTGCCTTAGAAATTTAGTTGGGAAGTGATGTGAGGCGGGTAGAGTTAGAGTTTATATACATGTTATATTTCCATTATGTATATAATATATGTATATATACCAAGGCTTATCCGGAGCACGCTTCTCGATGCAGATCATGGACGGACAGTCGATGACGCCTCAGGATATTGGTCAGCCTAGTGGTACAGCTAGAGATTCCCCAGTTGCACCTAGTATGGAGGATCGACTCTCGGCTCAGGAGAGGCAGATGGCTGAGGTGTTTCGGTTGCTATAGGATCATACTGTTGCATCGAAAACATTGGCTACAACAGTTGCTACACCTAGAGAGCCAGTAGCAGTTACGGCACCTGCAGGGACAGTTGTTGTCCCGGTTACACCCCAGACACCGATTGAGAGAGTAGTAGTGGGTGCACGAGACGATGAGAGCCACAATCGTTGTTGTTCCATTGGAGATGCCGACTCATACGCCTCCACTATGGCTGCGGTCGACGACTATTACCACTACTATTGCTACTTCATTGGGACTCGTTTTAGCTCATGAGGCGAAGATGTTGAGGGAATTTCTAAAGTTTCACGGACTTCTTTACGGAGGTGGTGACCCCGAGGCTGCGGGGAAGGGGATTGTTTCTCATCAGTGATTCCATAAGCTGATGAGGAACGATGAGTGTTCAGGCACGACTATCGGGAGCATGCTTGAGATGTCACTTCGCAGTATGGTGGACCACGTATATGGATACGCATCCGGAGAGCGATGACATGGGCCGAGTTTATAAAGTTATTCTACGACCGGTACATACCTATGGAGGTTAGACTAAGGCGAGGGATGAGTTTTTGACCCCGAGACAGGGGCAAGCTGGACCTTGATGCGGTACATGGAGAGGTTTCGACAATTACTTCGATTTCGATGGATGTTGTCGGGACGGAGCGCTGCGCAATCTACTATTTCACCGAGAGGGGTTGATGACGGGATTGCTTCGGCGGTTGTATCATCGGGGCATATACTCTACATGACATTTTTGACGAGAGCATTAACACATGAAACATATCGATGTAGAGAGATGTCGGGCGTGTGGACTTGTAAGGAGGTATAAATAGGGCGAGTTCTCGGTCGGACTAGAGGCTGAAGAGACAAAGGGATCGTCGGGATATAGGCCGGAGGGATGATAGATGGGACAGGGGCCGCAGGGATAATCATCAGGGCAGTCAGTTCTAATATGAGGAGAGACAGCAGGTTCAGGCCATCACATCGGGACCGATAGATCGGCGTAAGCCAGCGAGGCGCAGATGCACCATCGAGCGAGATCGGGGGACAACAAGGGTCGAAAGAGCGGTGGTCGGGGTTTGAGATACGGAGACGGACGGATCGGGAGGCGGGATAACCGCAGATGCCATAGGTGTGGTCGGAGAGGGACACTTGAGGGCGATGCGGGATGCCACCGTCACCACGTCGAGAGCCGAGCGAGGCGAGAGAAAGAACTCATGCGTGCGCGGCTGATGGCGGAGCGACCGGACGACTCGTCGAGGGTACGTTGCATATTTTTGGGCGACCTATGCATGTTATGTTTGATTATGGTAGTACTCTATCATTTATTGTTGGACGTGTTGTTGGGGTGTTAGGGTTAGATACACGGACACTAGACACACACCTTTTCCTCGATACGGTCGCTGGGGATAAGATATACCCTAACCGTATATGTAGAGACGTGAGGATAGAGGTTGAAGGACATCGATTGCCCGATCTTTGAGTATTAGAGTACTGAGAGTTTGACGCGCTTCTAGAGATGGATTGGGTGCCATCCTATCATGGACGAATAGATTGTTATGGTAAGAGGATAAAGTTTCATATTCCTGGGATACCGTGCACTTGTACTTGGTTGGATCTGCGGCCAGACTTACCTATCACTAGAGGTTGACTAGCTACAACGTAGGAGACGGAGGCATTTACAGACGATAGTTGAGCGAGAGATTAGGATGGAGGTCAAGATTAAGGATGTACCTGGTGAGAGATTTTGTTAATGTATTTCCGGATGACCTACGGGATTGCCACCGCCATGAGCTGTTGAGTTTATCATTGAATTGATATCGGGGACGCATGCCCGATTGCCGGTAGACCATATAGGATGTCACCATCGGAGCGGGAGGAGGTTAGACGTCGGTTTGGATGAATTCTTGGAGAAGGGTTTTATTCACCCTAGTATGTCACCTTGTGGAGCTCTAGTATTGTTTGTGAAAAAAGGATGGGTCGATGAGGATGTGCATAGACTATAAGAAGTTGAATCGGTGTGACGCTTAGGAACCGTTACCCACTTCCTAGGATAGATGATTTGTTCGATCGGTTGGCGGTGTCGATTCTTCTCGAAGATTGACCTTCACTTGGGTTATCATCGGTTGAGGATTCGAGAAGAGGATATCCGTAAGATCGCTTTCGAGCATGAGAGATACAAGCTATTTAAGTTTACATCATGCGTTTGGGTGACAAACGCCCAACAATTTTCATGGATTTGATGCATAGGGTATTGAGATCATATCTAGATAGATTCATCGTAGTGTCCATTAACGACATCTTGATCTGCAGCAGGACTCGTGATGATCACGAGGGACATCTCAGGGAAGTTTTGACGACACTGAGAGAGCACATATTGTACGACAAGTTTAGTAAGTGTGACTTTTGGCTGAGTGCGGTGAGATTTTTAGGACATGTCATCAGTGACCGGGGTATTTCGGTGGACACGAGAAGATTCGGGCTATCATTGGTGGAGAACACTGAGTTTGTTGCCGATGCATGGAGTTTTCTTGGACTTGCATGATATTACCGAAGATTTATACATGATTTTTCTTCGATTGCGGCGCCGATGACGAGACTTACCAAGAAAGATGTTAGGTTTGATTGGTCGAGGAGTATGACCAAGAAAAATGTTAGGTTGACTTGTGCACCGATTTGACATTGCGGAGCCGGGCAAGACTTTCACGGTTTATACTGATGCCTCGGGCATTGATTTTGGATGCGTGTTGATGCGGGATGGTAGACCGTTGCCTATCTCTCCATACGATTGAGACCCCATGAGGAAATTACCCCGTGCATAACCTGGAGCTTGCGTATGTCGTCTTTGCACTAAAGGCTTGGAGGTACTATCTCTACGGGGAGAAGTTCATCTTGTATACGAGATCATCGAGTTTAGTTAAATTTTAACTCAAAAGGGATCTAAATATGCGCCGAGAGAAAATAGCCGGAGTTCTTTGAAGGACTACGACTTCGTTATTGAGTATCACCCTGGAAGGCGAACGTCGTAGCGGACGCATTGAGTCGAAGTAAGGTTGACAGTTAGACGGTTTGCGAGCTATGACACACGAGCATAGTCTGTTACGAGAAGACATCGGTTTTGCGTATGACGAGAGATATCCACTACTGGTGAGCGGTACATTTGTGGTCGGATGAGGGTTCCAACCTTATCGATTGAGAGGGTTCTTGAGTGGCGAGGGCGATGGGCTTTATGAGCGGTTGGTGGTCGGCAGGATCCGGGTGCACCGATTGGGCGAGACCACGGATCGATGTTTGAGACGTCGAGGAAGATTATGGATACTGCGGATCGGGAGATACGGGACGGGATCTGGAAGATGCACACCGGTCTCGCTATACATATCATCCTAGTCGGACCAAGATGTACCATGATTTGAGAAGATTATTCGGTGGCAAGGATGAAGGGCGACGTGGCGTATACGTCGGGATTTGTCACATTTGTCACGGTGAAGGCGAGCACAGGAGACCGGTGGATTGTTACAACCATTGCCCATTCCATAGTGGAAATGGGAGCACATCACCATGGATTTCATTAGTGGACTACAGCACACATCAAGGCGTCACGATGCAGTTTGGGTAGTGATTGATGGACTAACAAAATCGACTCATTTCATTCCAATTTCCATGAGATGCATGTTTCCTTGGCTGCGCATATTGTTTGAGCATGAGATTATTAGATTGCATGGAGTGTCGATTTCCATCGTATCGGATAGAGATCCCAGGTTCACATCGAAGCTTTAGGAGGCTATGCATGAGTAATTTGGCACCAGGTTGCAGTTTAGTACGGCTTATCATCCTCAGATCGATGGACAATTAAAGCGACTGATACAGATCATAGAAGATATGCTAAGGGCTTGTATATTGCAGTTTGGGGGTTCGTGGGAGGATTATCTGCCTTTGTGTGAGTTTGCATATAATAGCGGCTATCAGACGAGCATTGACATGCCACCATTTGAGGCACTTGTATGGGTGACCTTATAGATCACACCGCCTATTGGACAAAGCGGAAGATACGATGACGATTGGGCTGAGATAATTGTTGATCACACGAGAGAAGATCGGGCAGATTTGACAAAGGTTACGAGCTGCACAGGATAGACATAAGAAATACGCAGATCGTTATTACGAGGGACTGAGCTATGAGGAGGGCGACATGGTATATTTGAAGGTTTCCCCTTGGAAGGGTCAACAGAGGTTTGGTATTAAGGGAAAATTGGCGCCGAGGTTCATTGGGCCATACAGGATTGCACAGTGAGTGGGCAGTGTTGCGTATCGATTAGAGCTACCTGCTGAGTTAGCTGGGGTTCATCCTACATTTCACATTTTGATGTTGAGACTAGCTAGGCGGGGCCAGGGACCGACTATTAAGTTGGGACAAATTGAGGTTCGACTGACGTGACTTACTAGGAGAGGTCGATAGAGATCGTTGATTTGCAGAGTATAGATTCTCAGAACAGGGAACTCTCAAGGTATTAGTTCGTTGCGACATCATAGGACGAGGGGACTCACTGGGAGCTCGAGTCGACGATGAGAGAGCGATACCCTCAGCTATTTTCTGGTATGAGATTTAAGTTACGGTTAAATTTAGAGACAAAATTTTATTTAGTTGGGAAGAACTATAACAACCCATTTTATTAATGTCATTAATTATCTCATAATTGCATACATGGACGTCAGCTCAGAACCACGTAGACGCCGCAGGTAGGCTAGGACACACGTCGACCTAGGTACACTGGTTAAATTGTGTGTTGGATAGCTTAATTGCGGTGCAATTTATTCAATTATTGGTTAAATACATCGCATGTGTGTATGTTGAATCACGAGAGCGTGCGAGGTTGTGTGACGGGTAGGCGCCTTAAAGTGCGTGCTAACGCGGGTATCGAGAGACGAGATACGGGTACACTAGAGAAAACTCAATAAACTTACATAAACATGTCTAGGTTTTCAAGTTGACATAATTAATATAACCATAAGCTTATTAAATTAACTTGAACAATAGGCTATGGCGCACCTCGAAATGCGTGTCGAGACGCGGGGCACCGGGTACGGGTAGCCGAGGGTTAGTGTGACCATGAGTTGGTTTAATTTGATAAATAAAACACTAGCCATATGGTTGAATAAGACTTAATGTAATGTGACATTGGTAGAATAAATGAGAGCCTATAGTTTACATTAAATAAAAAGTGCAATGAGATGGACATCTAGATCAACATAGTGAGTGGTACTAGATGATGAGTGTGCTATTGGAGTCACCAAGAGGAATTGGACAGCATGTTCGTGAACCACAAGATATGCATCGAGATACGTAAACACAATTGATTCCATAAAACATATATATAGGAGAGTTAGTGGAGTGTTTGATCACAACACTCACCCATTTCATGTAGAACCAGAAAATTTAGAGGAAGAAGAAGGACTTCCAGCTGGGAATTCTACAACCTAGGCATCAAACCAAATGATCTAACCTAGGTAATCATCTTCTCCACCTTCTAAGCTTGCAAATGAATCCATTTTTAGGTGTGTTTAGTGAAATTCGAGTTGATGATTTAGCCTCTGGTTTGTTGTGTAAATATGATGCATTTCATGTTACTAAATCGTATATAGGGAGAATTTATTACTGGTTTAGTTAGATTTGATGAAATTGGTTGTTAATGGAGATGGTGGTAAATGCATGATTGTGGAAATGGATGTAATTTGAGGTTTGTGGAGTGTTCTAATTTATGGATTGAAGTTATTTTGATGAGGAGAGGGTGAAAAACCAATTAGAATAGCTAATTGAGAGGGCTAGAACAGAATTCTCGAATTGAGAATTCTGTCCCAAAGGCAATTAGCGCACTAATTGTCCCGAGTGCGCAACTATTTTTGAAACGAAGAACAATAGCGCACTAGTCAAAGTTCCTAGCGCGCTAGGTACACCCCTTTAACACGCTACCTCAAAACTAGCGCGCTAGGTAGATCAAATTAGCGCACTAATGACGGATGAACTATGACGTTAAGGGCTGTTTTGGTTATTTTCAACTTAATACATGTCTAAACACTTATAAACAACCTAAACTTATAAAAATTGGACTTCAAGGACTTAGTGGACTGTAACTCGGTGTTGGGGAGCTTGTCGGGTCGGATCCGAGAGTCCGGGGAGGTCGGAGAGCAGTGTGAGGTTTGTAAAACCCAACTGAAAGACTCTGAATATTCGCTCTGCTTACATGTTGTTTCTATCATTCCTTGTTCGTTATTCTATTCTGTTATTTGGAAGTGGGTTGAGGTTACTCCCCTTAATTTCATTTTTGTGTGTTCATGATGCACTGGACTGTAGCACGTGTGACCCGACCTCAGTGAATGGCGATCTAGGCTTTCCTTGGTGCACGTGCCAGTGACTCAATGGATTTGGCCAGCGCCGCGAGGACCAAGTTTCAAGCCAGTTAGACGCGACCACTTGGTGGGAACTTGGTGACCCGAAGTACAGTCTAGTCCATCAGGAGCGAGCACACACATTTGTTAGCTTGTCTGTTATTTATTCATGCGATGAGCCATTTATAGTTGTCTATTTTATATTCCGCATGTTTACTTGACATCATTCCTTGTATTTCTTTTACTTTATTATATGAATGCTTAGAGGATTTCCTTGGGATGATTGAGTGCAGATCCTAGTACCAGTAAGAGCAAGGGGATCCTAGGCGACTACATTTGATTGCCCACTGTCGAGGACCTACTCGTACGTGTTTATTTTTGATATTTTGTATATTTTGGGTATTGAGAGACTTGATATAACACCATACATGTATATATACCCATTGTGGTGATGTCGCTTATATACAGACTATTTTTCAGGGTTTTCCACAGTAGGTTTTGCCTTTGAACAATGTTTATCATGCTAAATTACCTTATTTAAAGGGTGTTAAGTAAGACTTCTGCTGAATATGTTAACCTTTAAAATACAACCCATTAGTATAGTTAGTATCTCAATAAATTGTCAACTAGGTAACGATTGAAATAGTTAGATTCCCATGAGAATGGACAAAGAGTATAAGGATAATTTACTAATTTACCGAGATAATACACTTGTGGATACGATTTAAGAGACATAAAGATAACGGGCGAGTGCGGGACACGTGTAGTTGGGCCGGCCAAGGAGTACACGGAGACACGTTACCCGGGCGACGGGGGTCGCCGCCCTAGTGTCCAATGCGGACTTGGAGATTTTCATCATCAATTTCCGTTGTCGGGTGCACTATCTTCTTTGTCCTCCTCTCTCTCTCTCACCGACCGCCTCCCCTCCTTTGCTCTCCACCCCGCAGCCCGACGCTTCCCCTCCGCCTCTTGGCCGAATCCGCCGATGCTCCCTTAGATTGCCTTGATCTCACCTACGACAAGATCACCGCCGTCGCACTCACCTCAACGAGGTCACCGCCATCCGCCGCGTCCATCCTGACGTCGTCGCCGTCTGAGTCTCAGTTTTCTTTTTCCATTGATTTGAGTGGTGAAGAGAATATGAGGTGAGTTTTCTTGTTTGATTTTGTTAGAATGTCAAGTTCTTGTGATTTGGGTCTATTCATTAGAACCCCATTTGATTGTTGATCTGAGTTTTGTCGATCTTTTGAGAATGAATGATTGAATGTATTGATTTTGTTATAATTGTTTGAGTTTCGAGTTGTTGTTGTTGTTGTGTTGGTCATTTGGTGTTCTTCTCTATAAATTCTCAACCTCTTACTTCTTCGTATTCCTTAAGAGAATTTCATGATATTGATTCCAATTGAATCCCTAGTTTGATGGCTCTCTAAGTTAGTCTACCCTTAAGACTACATACGTATATATGTTTGTGATATATATAGTGCACCTCTTGAGTCCCATTTGTAATCCTCTAATTTAATTGGTGCTAATTAATAATAAATGTATGATGGTGCAATCTATGGTTGTCAACTTGGTACAACAATAAAGAAAGAATAATATATACATAAAATGAATTATTTAATTAGTATTTGAAATGTTAAATAAAGTCACCTATTATACAACCGCATGTGTATTTGAGAGATGTGTTCATAAATAACAAATTAAGTGTATTTAAAAGACTAGTCTAATTATACAACCGCATGTGTATGCTTCAATCATTATCATGATATTAAATAAAGATATCTATTTGATAAAAAGAATGTTAAAGCCACCTAGTCAATATAGTGTTTGCACCAAAATTGATTGTTTGATCATAGTGATACCATTGCCATCCCTAACTAGTGCAAATTCTGGTTTGGCAATGACACCCCTCAAATAATCGCCATCAAACTGGGGGTTCGCGTTGATTTTAGAGGCTTAATTAGCCTTCACTGGCTAAGAGCACCAATTAAATCCTTCCAATTGGGAGGCTCATCTCTATACTGATTAACAAACCAATTACCTATGAAAAACAAAAACAAAGCAATGAGAGTAAACACATACATTAACGTATCGAAAGGGATTGCTCATAGAGCTTAGTTCACAAAATGTCTATCGTGCATGGGACTTAAATGCAGCTCCAATTTTATTGGGCTGATCGATGTAGCGATGTGTTAGACTATAACGTTCAACTTTTTTTTATAAGAAATAAACAACTTGCCCCTATTGTGGTTGGAACCCGTGAGTCTTTTTTATATAACTCATGTCGTTTTACTTCTAAATCTAGCACCAAATCATTTGGTCACTCAATTGGTTGATAATTCCACATTCAAACATAACAAATAGTATAATTTTTTTAACAAAATTATAAATTCAATAACTTTAGAATTTGTTATTGTTTTATAAATTCATCTACTAATGATTTGATGGTCGGTTAGGTTATGTTTTCAACTTTTCAATTTGTTCTTGCTCTTAGAACTTTTGTTTTTGGAACTTTTGGGTTTTTATTGATTCAATAAATTCTCTATTGAGTTCAATGAAGTTTAGAGATGTTTCATCCTAAGTTTCTAACCATATACAAGCTAGCTAGCACCACTATCTTACAATCATTCGTAGAATTCTCTTTTCATTTGCATGTTTTTAAGGTTTTTTTCATCTCGATTCTTAAACTTGGTTTCGCTATTTTCTAGGTAGTGAAAGTGATCATCCCGACTTTTCGAAATCTTTCGTAATTGGGAGTGCCCTATTCAACATCTTAGTTGAACTCAAACCCCGTTCCTTCTCTCCGAGATTCCCTATAGGAGGAGAAATTCATGTAAGTTTTATAATTGTTCAATGCATTCATTTCGATTAGAAATTGTGATTTCAATCATTTTATGAATTTCTTGAAATGTTAATGTCTTGGATTTAGCCTTTCAATTCATGTTTACATGATATTGTGAAATGTATGGGAGAAATGAGACCTTCTAGGCATTCTCCCGTTTGCTATTTATTAGGTTTTGGAATTTTTTTGAAGTCTATGTTATTGGGGAAACTTTGCCAAAATTTTTGTAGAATATGCGAAACTAGTGGTATGATGTTATTGGGACAAAGAAGGAGCTGAAGTAGCAAACAAGAACATAAATGGGATGAAAAGGTTTTATATGTACATGACACCTTATGTGTCCAAGTCACCAAAATCAAGTTTGATCCTGACAACTTTTTTAGGAATGAACAAAGTATTCTAATAGTGTCAACTTAATTGGATTAATAACATAGAAACTTTAAGAGATATATACATAAATTTAATTAGTTGGGCTATATATGTGTTCCTATCAAAAAACTTAGTTGGGCTATGTGGTTATTTGTTCTTATTTTTTATGTCTTCACTAATATTACTATGATGTTCATGTTTCCTAACAAGTATGATTTAATCAATAAAAGTCTGAATCAATTGAGTTATTGTAAGGATCAACGTTTAGCTAAATATGTGCTTTTGTTTCCTAGGATTAGAGCGAAGTGAAGCAAACTTTAACAAAATCATCAACATTAAGTGGGGATCAAGAAAATCTCATTCATAGCTAAATATGTGCTTTTGATTGTATTCTTTTGTATTAAACAATGAATTTGTAAACATTAGATTATAGTAAACAAACGGATTTGTCGCATAAGACATCCAATCTTCCCTTCAATCTCATTCCATTTGCATTCTCACTGTCCATCCTAGTAAGAGAAAAATAACCCTTGTAAGACCTTTTTGCCATTCTCAATTTCAATTATCTTAGTGTGCACATGATTGAAGGGAAAATATCCAATAATTACTTGCTTCTTAATTATCTATTAATTACTTGTTTCTTTTCTTACATTAACTTTTGCTATTTTTAGGCACTATAAATGATTTTGGGGTATTTAATTTTTTTTTCATTTTCTCAATGATTTATTTTCATTTTTTTCTTTGATGACTTTGTTTTCGTGCGGGCTGAGATCGTGAGGAGGCGTGAGGAGCACACTCAGGCTACACCGGACCAGCTAATTGATGAGAAGCAACTCTACTACGATGCAGCGGGGAGTGCTCAAAGGGGCGTGTTTATGGGCTCGGGTCACTTGCCAAGATGAAGAGGAGATATGAAGATCTTGGTGCCAGCACGTCCCGAGAGCCGATGGTGCAGCGTTCAGAGCTTGATGCATTTGTTCAAAGGCTTGCGCAGTTCGAGGCTTTCATGCAGAGCCAGTTGGGAATGTGCATGGACTTCGGAGCAAGCAACTTTCGGCACCACCACCGCCACCGCCACCTCGGCAAAGATCATCGGCGGTGGGGATGGATCCGGCTCGTTCAACATAGTAGCAGCACGACGATGATGATGAGGACATCCATGATTGGCTGGATGAGGAGCACCTTGGTGACGAAAGTTAGTATTTTAGTTGGTAAATACAGTTTTCGAGTTTGTAAACAAAATTCAAACAACTTTTTGTGCATATTGAGATATAATTCTCTTTTTTGGGTTCAATTTAGTATATAATATTTGATATTTTGTGTGAATAAAATGGTATGAAATTTGATTTTGGAGGATGTTATAGCACCCACAAGGAGTCGTTGAAGGGCGCGGGGCGTTGGAGAAGGCCATCTGCGGGTTTTGTTGTTTAGAAGAACCGTCTTTGGAACAAAATGCAATGAAAAAAAGTTTTGAGCCTACAAACAAAATAGCAACGGAATAACAATGGACTTTAAGCATATTTTTCTAGGTTTATTACATTTGTTCTGTTGCTATTATGTTGCTAGTTAGCAATGGAATCCATGCGTTAGTTGCAATTACATTACTAATTAGCAAGCATAATAGCAATGGAATGCATGTCATAAATGATTTTTTGAGTGTTATTTTCATCTCTAATCCATCATTATTGCGTCTCTATTTAGAAATGGAAATTAATTTATGTTGCTAAACAACGAATTTACAAACAAAATTCATTCCGTTGCTAATCCGTCTCTAACTGACATTTCGTTGCTAATTCGTGTCTTTTCTGTTGCTATTCCCTTTCTAATCTGTTGTTAAGTCATTGTTTTTGGTAGTGTCTCCATTACTTTGCCAATCTTGGCAATTTGTGAACTTCTGATGAGTTAACAATTAGCTTTGTGGAATATCTAATAACCTTAGTTTATTTCTCATCTCATGCCTTGAATCCTATTCAAGCATCAATACATAGAAAGGTCTAGCCTATCTTTTTTCTCATAAAATAAATTTTATCTATAATTGAATGTTATTCCACAAATCGTTGATAATCTTTTCATATCCACTCAAACTCTACACATCCCAGTTTTTTTTCTCATCACTAATCATCTCTTATTAAAATTGTCGATCGATCAATTCTTAGACTATCATCCGTCTAAATAGAAGTGATGCAAATAATATTTGAGCATACATTAGATATTAAGTAGATTCACATGTTTATCTAATCCATCACCATTCAACGTTTCTCAACGAAACTTTGAATTAAATAAGTCATTTCATGACTATAGATCTTTAATTACATCTGCCATCCCATTAGAAGAGATCTCGATTTGAATTCGATCGTAAAACGAAACTCGATACATCATGCAACTTTCACCGATTCTCTAAATTTCTACTCACAATATTATTTATATTATGGATTAGAAAGCAATTATCGATTCCAACTTGTCGGCTAATTCACTTATTTTTTACTTTGAATGGTTAGAAAATCAACGACTTTTCTAACTTTGTCAAACTATTATCTATTAATGAGTTCGCTAAGAACCTAATCTCATTCTTTTTATTGAGGTCTCTCATAATCTTACGTCTTAATCACTTACTGTTCGCCAACATTTCTTAGTCTGAATAGAGACAGTTATCCTTAACTTAAGTAGACATACATTTCTAAATAGAGATATCAACATATTCGATAATTATACTTTCATAGTATAACTTTTAGATACAAGTTATAAATATTATATCTCTCTTCGTCTCTACTCTATTTACTGTAAAAGACTATTCAATTCTTCAAACACACCAAGTCAGATATATTATCCTCTATTCAGCATTTTCAAACAATAGAGATACTACTGACTAATTAAGCTGTAAGTTATGAGTCTCTTTTTATTTTCACTTATATCTTCACCAACATACATGCATCTTACATCATCTCCAACTTAATACCACTGACTAATCACGTAATGTAACATTACGTTTCAACCAATCTACAACGTATTTACTAATATTAGTTATATACTACTTTGGCTCAAATTTTCAACATTTGGAGTTTCTTTTCTTAGTAAGACCCTTGTGAAGATACAATATGTTTTATCAAACTTATAGTTTGACATCCAAATTGGATCGGGACTCGTTGACCTAAAATTTCACTTTTTTCATGTGTATGTAAGAATGTCTTGACCATTTAGTTACCTACACTTCAGCTTCCAATTGACTCCAATGAAACTTCATAGACTCTTTTATTCCGACTATCACCAATTCATTCGATTATTCAAAGACAAGTGGATGCATCACACCAGTCTTCTACGCTGCGAATGAATCATGATTATGAAACGGAGTTACTTAAATTTTTGGTCATGCACAACTACTCCATTGTCTAGCCTTGACTAAATGATTCTGCTCGTGTCACTTCCATCGGTCACAAGTCATCTCTACGACTCATTTAATTTTATACACAGAGTCTATTCCGTTCGATATTTGTCAATCTTAGCTATTCTCACATTGATCTCAATCTTGGTCCCTTTATAAACTTACCACGACTTTCACTCAATAACCAGATCACTTACAGCTCATTGATTTTAACTTAGAAATGCAATTTATATTTCTTCTCTTTTCGGGATTATAGCTAAGGACAGTGCGACTTCTTATGATTATTCAATCAATTGAAGTCTTCCTTGCTATACTTAATTCGAAACAGAGAAATTTTGCGACTCAAATAGTTTTATTGTTTGTTATTGCCTTAATTTGTTTCCATTAGCCTCGATTTTTTGACTTTTCTTTTTTCTCAAAAAGAAATTCGGTACTTTTCAAGAGACTATGTAAGATAACTAAATACCTTAATGATCATCAATTCGTTTTTGATGAATTCACCTTTCCATTATTATTCAACTGAAGAGATAGAAAAATTTGAATTTTCAAACTCGATTAATTTAATGACTAATCAAATTCTTAAAAGATACTATGTCAATCCTTTAAGTCTTATAAATGGAAATTCTTGCAATATAGGAGCTCATACTCGACGTCCTATACAAATCATTTACCGATTCTCAATCGGTACATCTATCTCTTCATTAGTTATATTTTAAGTTTGTAGTGATAGGCATCATTACTTAATTTGATTAGAAGTGACTATCGGGTACTTTGAGTGTCAAAACACAATCACTTGTGTTGATGTTTAATAGCTAATCCAAGCTATTATTAGACCACTTCCTCAATTCCTTAACTTCTTATACGTTGATCATATCACTACACTTTTCATTTTTAAGTTAGAAGTTTTTGTTAATCTTTGTTTCATAACAACACCTAATAAGGTGTAAACAAAGATTACTTCCAACTCGTGTATTTCCATTTGTTTTATCAATTCTTTATTCGACTCATAGAACCATTATACTCAACGTCACTTATAGATAAGTAACTTGAGTAATAACAATCAAAATTTTCAATACTTCTTTTTAGAATTCGTTTGATTATTTTAAATCATGGTTTTATTCTCGCATTTCACTTGATATTTTGTTTCGAAAATGAGACAATACTATACTTTAAACTATTTTATTTTCATTGAAACCGACTTAGACGACTTGACTAATCCAATGACAATCCCATTGTGATTTTCTAGTCAAATTCAGTTTATCAAATCAATTTCTACTTTCAAAACCACATGTCTCCATTTTCCTTGTTGAAACTATTTTAACATTTTCCTGGGCGTTTTATAATTGTAATAGTTCGATACTTTCGATTTCCAAGAAATATATGTTTAGTACTTACGTACCTGAATCATTTGGACTTTTTCCAATCAATTTCCTATTGGTATTATAACTGATAGGACTACATCAAGGATCGACTTTAAGCCCATATCTATTTACTTTAGTCTTGGATGAAATAACTAGGCATATTCAAGATGATATACCATAGTTTTTGTTATTTGCAGATGATATTATCTTAGTGGATGAAATAAAAAATGGAGTGAATAGGAAATTAGAACTCTGAAGGAATACATTAGAATCTAAAGGCTTTAAGTTGAGTAGGACGAAAACCGAATACATGCACTGTGAGTTTAGAAACACTAGACATCGAGATGATGGAGTGGTAAAATTAGGGTAAGTAGAAGTTCCTAAGGTGAACCTCTTTAGATACTTATGATCAATCATACAAAATAATGGTAATATTGAGAATGATGTCACACATAAAATTCAAGCTGGATGGAAGAAATGACGGAATGCAACAGGGGTGATTTGTGATCGAAATGTTTCTACTAAGTTAAAAGGAAAATTTTATAGGACCGCAATTAGGCCAGTTATGCTCTATGGAAGTGAATGTTGGGCGGTAAAGCAACAATAATTATATAAAATGAACGTAGCGAAATGAGGATGCATAGGTGGATGTGTGGTAAAACCCATATCCGATATGGGACTATTATTTTGGTCCACACGTCTCAACAAGTTATTGGTTTCTTTGATCCACCGCAAATATCTTTGGTATTAGGCTACTATCTATCAGTCCCCTAATCATTAAGACATCGACCGACCTAGATTATCTTAATCCCGATAATCTAGTCACCTATCCATTCTTTTAACTTTGACCTCTAAATAAATTTTAATTCAATCCTTAATAAAGCTCCAAAATTAAATTTATATCCTCAATGAAACTCAATTCATGATTTATTCAATTGGAGCAAATTAGAAAACAATACGAACTATTCTTCGTATTTTTATAAAAATTTCAACAAAGACCTCCCATAAATACGGTTCTTTTGAAAACTTTCACCTAATAGACAAGAAATTGGGGAGAGGCCTAAAAGGACTCACTACTCCCCACAGATTCACAATATATATCAAATTCAAATTCACAACTAACTTAGAGTCTCCGATAACATAATTTCAACTTTACAATTCTAAATAGACCTAAATTGAATATAAACCTTCTCAACTTATTTTAAACTAACTTATGAGACTATCATAAACATTCAACGTAACTTCACGTCCTACACTCACCCCAATAATCTCAAAACAATATATATAAACAATTTTAAAACAAGAATTTACTTTAATTTGTGAAAACAATCACCACAATTTTTTAGACTTGTCCATTTTTCCTTTATCGTCGTATAGAATCTGACATCATCAAAAACAACTCGAAGATGTCAGGTAAGTTAGTTTTTACATTGATCTGTACTCCTACAATTGTTAGTCTAATACATGGAGACATTTAATTGCATTTCCAAATAATCAATAAAATATAAGCGTCAACATGAAATGCAATCCACTATGTCGCTGTCTCCTAACTATAATCAGACGTCGATTTCCAAAAATATTAAAGAAACAATATTAAGAGATCATGAAATGTAGAGATAACTTGTCAGCGTTAGATTCCGCTATCTCACTAGACGGTGCTAAGGCAGGATTGAAACTAAGTTTCAAGTAAACCAGAATTCGAAACAAGCTTATCCCCCTCACTCACTCTATGTATACATGACCAAGAATGATAAATGCAATGCAGAATACGTTACAATTACAGGTACAAAAATATTCAATTAATAATAGTAACGATCAATGTAGGGTTTACTTACAACCAACCAACTTTGAACGTAATTTTTGGGGTTCCCTAACGTCTAATTACCTTGATGATAAATCCAATAGCTTCCCTACATACCCAATTATATTATGGGTCAAGTTTCAAGGGAAACCAGATCACGAAACCTAATGAAAACCGCGACCAAAATACGCTTGAGAACAATTTCCAAAACTATTAATTTATATAACTGTTTCAACTTACTTTTAATTAGCCAACTTGGGGTAGCTTTTTAACCATGAAAACCTCAATATTTGTTATGATTACCTCGAAAGGAACTTGTAGTACACATGTCATACTTTCCATAAACTCCAAGAACATTCAAATCTGAAAACCGACGGATGAGTTATGAATTTTTCAATATGGTCTGTCAACTAGGCAAACTTTATTTTATTTTAAACTGAAAAACTTTTTCAAATCAATATTTTCGCAATTAAATCTTCAAAACTCGATTTCAATATCAAGATATTCCCACAGATCGTAGGGTCAAATTGGATCAAAATCAATAATCCATTCAAATTTCAAAAACCAATGTAAATCAATATCAACAATAAAACATCTCCAAAATAGTTATCAACTGAATCACATTAGTTCAATTCGTCAAAACCCTAACCCACGTCGGTGGAATTTATTCCAAATCGGCGCACATCAATCTAATACATCAATTTTCAACAATTCATACCAATTTCTATCAATATCCCGCAAAAAATCGAGAAATCGCAAGAATTCAAATTGCATTGAGGAAAATGTCCAGCATTGAGTATTTACCAAATTGCGGGCCGAATACCTCGTTTCCACCGCGAAAACTTAGCTCGAACTAACGCCTTGTGATGCATTATAGTTTTGCGGAAAGAAACAGAGCGAAAATTGAAAGTCGGGAGCTCGCGAAGTATAAACCCGAGTGAGAGGGTTTAGAGAACGAAGTCTGTTTCATTTCATTTTATATATAGAGAACGAAGTTTGTTCCATTTCATTTTTATATATATTTATATATAAACTCTCACCGCTCGTTAGCGCTTTAATTTTTTTATTTTTGAATTTTTGAAATTTCTATTTTAACGTGTTTTGGCTTTGGCGCTCGTTTTTTATCCGATTTTTCACCAAATTGAATCAAAATCTTGAAAAAATAGTCCATCTTCATAAAATGTCCATAAAATTGATTTTGGTCACAACAAAACTTCAAAAATCTTAACTTTGCCCGCGACATACTAAAATCTTACGGACCAATTTTCTTGTCATACTTAGCCGATACATTGATTTAGACTCAATCTCAACAAATGACCACCACCAACGATACGAAACTCGAGGCAAAGTCTTGTACTAACTTTGTTCTCATATTACATTACCATCAATCCCGACTTGCACGCAAACCCGAGACGAAATCTTCACGTGGGAATTAACACTTGGTTAATTAATTTTCGAACAACTAATATTATTTTCACTCGTGTCCTTCAAACACACACTTGCAACATTGAGTATGACAAAATGAGGATACACCTCAACACACCCCGACTTCGCGATAAAATGTCATATAATACACACAATAAGCATTCATCACACAAAAACAAAATATATCTTATGATCTCTGGTCCATAATACGTACGTAAGTCTCACCTCGAATACTTAAATTTCAAATTAAATTCGAAAATACTTAATTAACATCATAATCAAATTTATAAAAGTCTCGGATGTCCCACTATCATTCAAAGAAACCAATACTAGTTAGCTATTATAAGTTCACAATTGCTAGGATTCTTTGAATTATATATGCGTTGAGATGTGCGAACGTACCTGTAGCAAAATATGTCACTCTATATAGAATTTTGCCATTTTGAATACAACTGTCCTCACTTGAGGAGCGAGAATGTCGTACTAAGAACAACACACGCCATACAAGACAACCCCATTTCTTAGTATTTAAAGAAGAGGCCAAATGCATATATACCCAACATAAAAAGAGTCCGACTTAGAATGCTAACTTTGATATATATATATATATATATATATATATATATATATATATATATATATATATATATATATATTAAGTATATATGGCAATTCGTATTATCGTGCTTAAACATGTGTCATAAATGGGTCATGACTCATATAAGACAAATTCAAACACGACTCATTTATTAATAATCGTGACAATCGTGTTTGTATCTAAATGAGTCACTTTAAACATGTCGTGCCTTCGTGTCACTCATTTATTAAATCTTTTAGTTAAAATTTTAAATTTATTTAAACTTTTATAATTTGTTTACAACTTTTTAAAATATATCTACACGAATAAAATAAATGAACATAATAAATATAAACATAATTAAATAGCCAATAAAATATAATGGAGTTGTAATTTTAATTTTTACTTTACTTTTTTAATTAATTCATAAGTCTTAAGAATAGAGAGAAAATGACTCATAAAAAATAACACATACAAATTATAAGAATCCTTCAAAAAATATCTAAATTGTATTTTCGTGAAAAACTTTGTCATTTTTTGATAAGTAATTATTATTAAAATGTAAAACATAAATAATATATTTTTCCTCTAAAAATAAAATTGAAAAATTGAAAAAAATAATAATTATCATATTTGTTTACTAAAATTTTAAAATCTTTACTCCTTTAGATTATTACTTAACGGGTATATTTATTAATATAACCCCTATAAAGAGCATTAAGATGTTGATTTCAATATTTTAAATTAAGATTTTTTTCAAGCAAAAAATAAAAGAAGAAAAAAAAAAAAAAACTTGTTAAGTTCCTTTCATATCTTTCTCTGTCTCGTTCTCTTCCACGTTCATAATAAGTTTCCTTATTTATGGTTATTTAATCATCCTCGAATTAAGTAGAGAAATTGAATGAGGTGCTTAAAATATTATAAAAAAATCTTTTTTTCTCACCTTTCTTCCTACGCTTGGTCTCCCTTTCATCTCCTTCACCCTTTTCGACCCAAACCCGTATAAGCTCAACCCTATCTCACTAATCTCCCATGCTAATTAAGTCTATCGTGTGTTATCATGTCATGACCCACATTTTGCCATCCCTACACCACAACAACGTGGGTCTATTATGACGCTTATTTAACGACATTAATAAAAAGCGTCTAAAAATTTTACTTTTAAGAATGTATAATTTATATGCGTCATTAATTCTAAAATTTAAGGACATAATATAAAAGCGTCTCCAAATTAAAGATAATTGATATACAAGCGTCGCCAATTTTGAGATTTGGTGACATATTGTACAAGCATTCTTAATTTAACGAAACTTAATAAAAGTGTCGCCATATTCAAAGTCTATCAACACATAATTTATAAGCGTCTAAGCGTCCTCAAATTTAAATTTGGAGACACTGAAAATAAGCATCGCCATGTGTAAATTTAAGGAGACATATTTGAAAAGCATCATCAAATTTAAAATATAGGGACACATATTCTACAAGCGTTCTTAATTTAAAGACACTTAATAAAAGCATCACAAGATTTAAAATCTAATGACACATAATCTATAAGTGACGCCAAATTTAAAGTTGGAGATGCTAAAACAAGTGTCTTCAATTTTAGAATTTAAAGACACATTATAAAAACATTGTCAAGTTTTAATAAATATCGTGACACATATTGTACCAAATTCTTAATTTAAACACTTAATAAAAGCATCGCCTAATTTAAAATCTAATGACACAATCTATAAGTGTCGTCAAATTTGAAGCTGGAGACGCTAAAAATAAGTGTCAATTAAAAAATTTAAAGACATAATATAAAAACATTGTCAAGTTTTAAACATCGTGACGCGTATATATTGTACAAGCGTCCTTAATTTAAATAGCTATTTAATATAACACGTTTGTAAGTTATTGGAGCAACAGAGTAGGTAGCCTTTTTTTGTCAAATTTGTTGCATTAATATTCCTAACACCCAAAAGGGTGGAACAACCTATTACATCGAGGATAACAAGTATTACGATCCAATAAAGCTCGGAACAACATCCTTATGAAGAGGGCAACAACCCCACGAAGGGGACGATAACCTCACAAAGGAGGACAACAACCCCTAAAAGCGGACAACACAAACCAACACCGACACCCAACAACAACATTTTAAAAACAACAAACACATACACATACAACATGGGTTAATTTCACGAGATGGCCACTCAAGTTTATAGTTTGTAACACTTTGGTCACCGAACTCATATTTGTCCAAAATATATCACCCGACATTACAAAATGTTTCAATAATATAACTCGACCACTCTCCGATCGAAATTCTACCACCCTCGCTTACATGGCGCCACGTGTAGGGGTGGGCAAACCGCGGTTTGGTGGTGAAAACCACCAAACCGCGACAAACCGAAGGTATGCGGTTTGGTGATTTTCCAAACCGCAACCAAACCGCGAAAGTTGAAAACCGAACCAAACCGAACCGCGGTTTCCACGGTTTGGTCGGTTTGGTTTCGCGGTTTTTAACTATTCATATTTCATACACTCTATTTAAAAAAAAAAACAAAAAAAAAAAAAAAAAGCATGAAAAAAAAAAAACCGATTAAAAAAACAAAGAGCAATTTAATAAAACAGAAAACAAAGAACACAAAAAAAAAACAAGTAGCCAATTAGCCATGTTATTTTCGTAAAAAAAAACATGAACAAAAAACAACCAAAGATTAAAAAAAAGCAAGCAATTTAATAAAACAGAAAACAAACAACACAAAAAAAAAAAGCGGCCAATTAGCCATGTGAGTTAACAAACATTGGAGCTCAAACCCAAAAAAAAAAAACAAGACCCGGGGAGTCCCGCTCTTGTGTTGTATCTCTCTAGTCTCTTGTGTTACATATATATCTCACATAAAAAAAAAACACACTTTTTGTTTCACTTCCAAAAAAGCGAAGGAGAGCTCTTTGCGGTCGATCTGCTCCCAAGCAAGCGACTCACGCCTCGCAGACACAATCCAAAGAGCCTCCTCGAGCTCCCCAAGCAAGCAAATCTACAACAATAAACATAATCAACCATTATCATCCAATTAACACTTCAAATCAATTCCAATTAACACTTCAAATCAATTCCAAGCTTTGGAGGAGCAACAATAGGTCCACTACTTTCAAACTCCATTGGTGTAGAACTTGCATCTGTCGATAATGTTCCTACATTGTTACGTGATGTGAATCCATCTAGAAAAAAACACACGATCAATGTTAGAATCATATCATGCACAATAATCCAAACCTATACATTCTCGCAATTTTTTGTTTCGGTTCCTCTTTCACAACCATTTTTCAAACCGAAATAATCGAATCACCCAACGCCAAACTATAGCAAAATGCACAATAATCCAAACCTAATCAATGTTAGAGCATCTTGAACATACCTTGTTGTGTAAACCCTGCGCAACCCCGGCAAGTGCGGTTGCTCCCGACTGGTCCAACGCGTGTGGGGGTGGGAGGCGGCGATCGACCGGTCGAGCGCGTGGGGAGGGTTGGGAGGGAGGCGGTCGACCGGTCGAGCGCGTGGGGGTGGGGAGGGGCGGCGATCGACCCGAGTCGAGGCGGCGATCGACGGTCGAGCGCGTGGGGGGGTGGGAGGGCGGCGATGGACCGGTCGAGCGCGTGGGGGTGGGAGGGCGGCGATCGATCGGTCGAGGGCGCCGATCGACGGTCGAGCGCGTGGGGGTGGAGGGCGGCGATCGATCGGTCGAGGGCGGCGATCGACGGTCGAGCGCGTGGGGGGGTAGGAGGGCGGCGATCGATCGGTCGAGGGCGGCGATCGACGGTCGAGCGCGTGGGGGGGTGGGGGCGGCGATGGACCGGTCGAGCGCGTGGGGCTGGGGGAGGGCGGCGATCGACGGTCGAGGGCGGCGATGGACCGGTCGAGCGCGTGGGGGGGGGGAGGGCGGCGATGGACCGGGTCGAGCGCGTGGGGGGTGGGAGGGGAGGCGGTCGACGGTCGAGCGCGCGGGGAGTTGGAGAGTCGGAGACGATCGACGGGTGAGGAGTTGGAGACGGAAGAGGAGACTGTCGAGACGGAGAGGAAGAGCCGAAGAGGATGAACGAGAGCCGCTGTCACGCTGTGCATTTTTGTTGGTTTTTAGGGTTTTTGGCTTTTTGGTGTGTATTTACCATATTGCCCTCGGTTTGGTTAAACCGCGGTTTTCCCAAAACGAAAACCGCGACCAAACCGCGGAATCGCGGTTTGGTCATTTTCCAAACCGCGACCAAACCGCGAAATTTAAAAACCAGACCAAACCGCGCGGTTTGGTCGGTTTGGGCGGTTTGGGCGGTTTTTCGCAAACCGCTGCCCACCCCTAGCCACGTGGGATTTCATGAGAGGTCACCAAACTATTCAAGTGATGATGTGGCCCCAATTGAATTTTTTTTTGGTTCAAATGAAAGCACCCCAAATCGGTGGGGTGTATCAAAAACAAATCCACCAACAACGATCCGTCATCGTTCCTCTTCTCTCCGTTTTGCACATCTCATTCTTCCCTTCGTCATCTTCGTTCGTCATCGCGCCTCGCCTCCGGGTGCTCGTCGTCGCGCTTTTCGACTACGCCACCTCCGGTCTCTTTCTTGCTCGCTCTGCATCTTCGAGGACGCCGGTGGCTTCGCTCTTGCGTCTTGGTGCCCTCTCGCTCGCCCATTCTCCTCACTCGCCCTCCCATTCTCCTCTCTCTTGCTTCCGCCCCATCATCTCTCGTAAGTCTCTCTCTCTCTAACCCACCCTCTTTTACTTCACATTTGGGTAAATTGTTAGGTTTAAAAAGTTGAAATATTGATCATCTTCTTTGTCGCGGCAAGAACAAAACAAGCGAGAAAGGGTGCATTTCATCAATTTTCATTGTTCCTCTTCTTTCACTCCATCGCTGTAGAACTCATTTCATGTTCGAGTTCGGAGGGGACCTAGTTTGACGCAGTTGAATTCACGATTTCGAGGGCTGAATAACCTTGCAGTTGACATGAAATCGATTTGCACTCCACCGCTAAAGCTCGCACCAAGAACAGGGTGTGTTTAGGGCAACACTGGTTCGATATTCAAATCGAGATTTCAAGGTAAGGGATTTATTCTTGCAAATGTTAATGGTTTTAGGGCAATGACACGCTTTTTGCTCATTTGATGATTTTCGGGTCTTGTATGTTGTTGAGTGTGGAATGTCAATGTAGATGTGAAAGACTTCATGTAGCCACAACTTTATGTTCAAGCTTGACTATTTTTCTAATACAAACCCCAACACAAAAACAAGAAATGTGAAGAAAAGCGAGTGGTCACCGAGATAAGAAATTGAATTACCCCTATAGGCATTAAATTCTTTTAAAAAGTCATGGAAGAGAGCTCATACTTTAGGAGGATTGTGGATGTAATTAAGACTTAGCCGCATGCCTAGATCTAAGAGAATAGTTTTTTTTTTCCATCCTTAGTCATAAGGTATTCTTTAGTTCTTGACTCAAAATTTATTAAATTACAAAAAAATTTAAGTTACTAAATGATCTTGCTTATGTAAAGGGACATTTTTAACATCCTTATCATTGCAGGATTCATTTTGACAGAGGAGATGGTGGTCAAGGAGAAGTGAACCCTGATTTAGAACAAAGATATTGTGAGTCACCAAATATTAGTGAGCAAGAATTAGTTGACTTAGAGGTTGGTCATCAAGAAGAAGTGGAACCTCTAGAAGAACAAGACAATGGAACAATTCAACAAGAAGAGCTAAAAGAGAATGAAGGCAATGATTTTTTCGAGAGTGACAATGATGTTAAGGACGATGATGACTATCAAGAAGTTATTGACGAACAAGCGCAATAGATGGTCACCAACATAACATAATTATATATATAAGGAAACAAAATTAGCACTAGTATTGGAAAGAAACGCTCATAAAATAATTTTTACACAAAATATGGCCTAACACATAGTTTTTTTTCATTCATAAGGTAAATAACCACAATACAAGGTTTGCCTTAAGTTTGACACAAAATAAAAGTTCACTCAATAAGACGTGCCAAACAAAGAATACAACGACCACCAACCATAGCCAACATGCAATCGAACAACCATTGAGTTTTCTTCGCCCCTTAAACTCATCTTCCAACCTCTTCTCGCTTTCAATTCAGTCTAACTTCCTCAACAACCCATTTATAACAATCGTTGCACGCTATCAGTCATTTCAGGATCAAGCCGCTTAAAGTATTCGCATCCAGATCTATGTCTTTGCAAAACAATGAAAATTCTCCTTTAATTCCCTTTATATGAATTAAACTTTACAAATTCGTATAATATACAAATATACGAAAATACAAACCTTGTATTTTCTGCATCCATAAAATCGTCGTTCTGGATTAGTAGTCGTCCACAAGGTGAACACCACTGCTGGTAGACCGTAATAACAATACTCGTGTCCTTTTACGAATTCCATGCTGTTGGTTGACATAGTTTACTTTCGTAAGATGATCTAGTCAATTGACTTGTTCCAAGCTTCTGATTCAAGCATTCAAGAAGTACTCGATCCATGAGAGAAGAATTACATAATGCAAATAATGCAAATTAAAATATTGTCATAGACAAAAAATAAATCTTTGAGCAAAGAAGCCCGACTTAACCATCTATCCAACATGGTATTCACTTGCAAAGAATGCAAGCAGGAATTACAATTACATTATGACATCAGTTACAATGAGAACCTGAAATATAGTATTCATATCTAAAGAAGTAGAATGGCATAGAGAATGTCCATTAGCATGCTGCATACAAGAGAACCTAAAATATAAAATCCATAGGCATCACGAAAATCATTAGCAAAATACATGAAGCTATAAACAACTTGTTTCAAACTTAAATTGGTTCAACCATAATTTACAACGCGTGTGGAAAGTAGATTCACATCGGCAACAATGTAGTTCTAGAACAGTTGGTCGACAAACTATTCTCGAGATTCACATCTCAATGTCAATTGAGATGGCAATGTCAATTGTTCAAAGTGGTGGGCAATACCATGTCTTGTTAATAGTGGGTGATGTATGGTGATCTTGTAACTTAATTTGTTCATTTGTTATGGTCTTACAATTTATTTGTGAGACTATTTTATTTAGTGGTACACAACACAATGATTTGTATGTATTTGAATTATACTAATTATGTTGGTAGAATTTTTTTTTCATAGTAACGAAACTTTATTTGTCACTTAAAGAAACCAACAACTTTAATTTCAATATGAGTGGAAGCTTGCCTTTGATGCTCCTCAATTTGTAATAAAAGTTTTTTTTAACAAGAAACCAACAACTTTAATTTCAATATGAGTGGAAGCTTGCCTTTGATGCTCCTCAATTCTCATTCATTTCACAATTGATGCTTTGACACAATAGTTGCAATTTGCAAAGTATCAAGTTTATCTAGGTCCCTATCACAACATGATCATCATGGATTCATGGCTCATCAATGGTGGTTGAAACATTAGAGAGAGAGATAACATATGGCATAAAGATCTCTCTAATGAAAATACTTGGCCGGCTAAGCTCTCAGGAACAGATGACAATTGATGCAATTGTTAAGACAAGGTAATTGAGCATGTATTTTAAAGCTGAAGATACTACACGTACTAAAACCCTTAAATCCACAAATCAAACTAAAACCCTAAAATCCACAAATCAAGCAATGAAAGTGCAAAAATTATTCAAAGAAATCAAACAAAATCACATCGAACCCTTCAAATTAAATAGAACTAGAGAGAGAGAGACTTACAGAGATGATGGGGCGGAAGCAAGAGAGAGGAGAATGGGAGGGCGGGTGAGGAGAATGGGCGAGCGAGAGGGCGCCAAGACGCAAGAGCGAAGCCACCGGCGTCCTCGGAGATGCAGAGCGAGCAAGAAATAGACCGGAGGTGGCGTAGGCGAAGCGAAGCGAAGACAAACGGCGGAGCGAGGCGTAGTGACGAGACGAAGATGACGGAGGGAAGAAGGAGATGTGCGACGGAGAGAAGAGGAGCGATGACGGACCGTAGTTGGTGGATTTGTTTTTGATACACCTCGCTGATTTGGGGTGTTTTCATTTGAACCAAAAAAAAAAAAAACTTCAATTGGGGCCACATCATCACTTGAATAGTTTGGTGACCTCTCATGAAATCCCACGTGGCGCCACGTAAGCAGGGTGGCCGGATTTCTGATCGGAGAGTGGTCGGAGTTATATTGTTGAAACGTTTTGTAAAGTTGGGTGATATATTTTGGACAAATATGAGTTCAGTGACCAAAGTGTTACAAACTATAAACTTGAGTGACCATCTCAGAAATTAACCCCATATAACATAATCTAAAATACGCATACGTAAGATTAATACCTACAATATCGAGAATCCACCCAAAAAACCATAAGGAGAGGTCGAGCACATCCACCATGTCTGCGTCGAGAGACCACCATGACTACGGGAGTGTGCTTTTCTTTCCCCTAACTCTCACTTCTTCAAGATCCGCGTCATCTCGCTTATGTAGCAGCCCCTTCATAGAACATGCCTACATCTTCTACTCATTCAAATACACAAAAGTAGATCTAGAAGAACTAAGAACACCGAACAATAGGAGAAGAGTCTCGGCCTTCAATCGAATGCTTGTCCACTAGATCTAAAAATGAGGATTATGGGAGAAGAAGAAAAAAAAAAGGAAGGGGAAGATGGAAGAATAACATTAAAATGAAAATTAGAAGCAAAAAAGAAAAAGCGGTCCCGAGGGCCACTAGCCGCTCGAGGTCGCCGGAGCAACCTCAACGGCGTCGGGGCCCCCTCACAAGCAGATCGATGAAGGAAACCCTAGTTTGGAGAAAGAGGGAAAAGACAAAGTTGTTATTAGTCCCACTTGTAAGTGGGTAGCCTTCGTTTGAATAAGAGATTGGGGTTCGAGTCTTAATAAGGGTAAATTAATTTCTTTCTCGAAAAATTTTATTGTTATTTGTTTTTTTGTGCCCCCAACACCGACATGCACAAACGCGACACGGACGTGTTGACATCTATTGATTTCCACATCATGATGTGCATGCACGCATCCCTATATAGCAGGGACACCAATAAGTATGTATCCATCACACATGTCCATACTAGAGCACAATAACGAATCCTCGTCTAAAAATTTGCTACACAAAAGTCATAGCTACAATTTCCAAAATCAAAACTTGCCTGATCAATATATAGTTAAATAAATAAAAAATAATCCACCAATAAATAAATAAATAAATAAAAACTTGCAAGAGTACTATGTAGTACAACAACAATCTTAGTCCAAAATTAATTGGAGTCGGCTATATGGATCAAACTCTTCCATTGTGCTCGATTAAATGCAATTGATGATGAGCTTTCCAAACCATTTAAATCTCTCCTAATTAATGCGTCACGTGTTAACTTTGGTCTACCCCTATACCTCGTCAAATTTCTTCAATTTCTATTGAGTCAAGTTTTCTAATTTGGGCATATGTAGACCGTCTTTGCAAGTGATCAAACCATCGTAACCGCCTTTCCCTAATCTTTGTGTCAATTGGTGCTACTCCTATTTGTCTTTAAATTTCTATATTTATTATTCTATCTTTACGAATTTTACCACATCTATCTAAATATCCCCATTTTTGCTTCCTTCATTTTATATAATTGTTGGTGCCACTCCTATTTGTATTTAGATTTCTATATTTCCTATTAATTCTATAAATTTTACCACACATCTACTTAAGCATTCTCACTTTTATTACGTTCATTTTATGTAATAATTAATGTTTTACCACCCAACATTCACTTTCATAAAACATAACTAACCTAATTCCTGGTCCTATAAATTTTCCTTTTTAACTTGGAAACCATTTCAACCACGAAAAAGTGTCGAGAATATTAACGAGTAATTATTAGGATTGTTATTTAGTATATTTATTCTATTTGTAATTAATTAGAATTAGAAGTAATTAGTCAGTATAATCAGTTTTTTAATAGTTGTAAAGAATCTGTTTTGATAAGATAGGATCAATTAGGATCAATTAGGATCAATTATGATCAATTAGGATCAATTAGGATCAATTAGTTGCTATTTTTATGTAAAGCATTTATTCTCGTAATTTTCTATTTAAACACGCCAAAATGGCTGAATAAAATTCATTCCATTCTGTCATTCTTTTCTGACTTTATGGTATCAAAGCCTAAATGGCTAAACCCTCTGATGATACCTCTGGTATCGATTCTATGAGCTCTATTCGCTCACCCTCAATTCCCTTCACCACTGAATCTTTCCAAAACCTTTCCATCACTTCTCACAAGCCGAATGGAAACAATTTCCTACAAGGTCCCAATCGGTGAAACTGTTCATTCGAGGCCGTGGAAAATTCGACTATCTTACAGTACCAATGCGAGACCCACCGAGAAAGATGAAGGTTCTGAAAAATGGGAGGCAGAGAATTCGATGATCATGTCTTGGCTCATAAATTCTATGGACTCGAGTGTAGGAAGAACCTATCTCTTCCTACCTACTGCTCATGACATTTGGACTGCTGTGAACGAGACTTATTCTGATCTCGGGAATGCAGGGACAGTGGTTTGAGCTAAAAACTCCTGGCTATGGAGGCTAAAACAAGGTGAGAAAACTGTCACTCAATATTATACTGACTTAAAAACCTTGTGGCAAGAGGTAGATATGTTCAGCGATTATGAGTGGAGCTGTGCGAAGGACAGGGCTTTGTTTCAGAAAATGGTGGAAAAAGAACGTGTCTTCGAATTCCTCGTCGGCCTTAATAAGGAATTAGATGAAGTGAGAGGACGCATTCTTGGTCGTGATCCACTGCCGAGTACTAGAGAAGTCTTTGCCGAGGTCAGAAGAGAGGAGAGCCGGCGGACCGTCATGCTCGGAGGACACTCACCAGCTCCCACCGAGCCTTCTGCCCTGTTCTCTAGTCAGCCACCACGCCGCAACGACCGTCGCAACGATAAAGACAGAGCCAATCTGCGAGCATTGCAACAAGCCAGGGGCATGTTAAGGCCAAATGTTGGAAGCTGCATGGAAAGCCACGTGAGAACCCTTCATCTAACCTAATCCTCGTGATTCAAAGGGTTTTCATGCCTCATCCAAGACACTTCCAAAGAGCCGAAATCGCCTCGAGACGTGCGCCTTGAAAGAAACAACAAACAGAGCAATTGTATCAACTAATGAGTTCTCATTCAATTGTATCCAACACTCCTAACTCATCATCTTACATTGCCTCTTCTTCTTTAGCTCAAAAAGGTACTTACCCTACAACTTTCACAAATGGCTCAAAATTAAACCCTTGGATCATAGATTCAGGGGCAACCGATCATATGATTTGTAGTTCCTCCATATTCTCTTCATATTATCATTTATCTGGAAATTTGAAAGTTAAAATTGTCGATGGTTCTCTAACCTCTATTCTTTGGAAAAGGCTCTATTATTATGTCTCCATCTCTTACATTACTAAATGTCCTACATGTTCCAAAGATTTCTTGCAATCTCATCTCTCGTTAGTCGTATTATTCATGATTGCAAATGTATTGCTACAATAACATTTCTTTGGATTTGAATTTCAGGGACCCTTGTTCGGGAAGATGATTGGCAATGCTAAGGAAGTTGATGGACTCTATCACTTGGTCTCGGAAAATCCTTGAGATGAACAAGTTCGAAACCAAGATGTTTAACTACCTTGTCTTGCGAGAATGACATAATGTTGTGGCATTATAGGTTAGGCCATCCCGCTTTAATTACTTGAAATATTTGTTTCCAAATCTTTTTAAAAATAAAGACATTTCATTTTTTTGTTGTGAAGTTTGTGAGTTGGCAAAACATCATAGATCTGTTTATCCTTCTTTGAAGTATATGCCATCAAAACCTTTTTCACTCGTGCATAGTGATATTTGGGGTCCTTGAAGAGTAAAAATTGCCTCAGGGCTCTAGATGGTTCATCACATTCATTGATGATCACACTAGAGTCACATGGATTTATATTCTAAAGGAAAAATCCGAGGCCGCAAATGTTTTCAAAAATTTTCACTCTTTGATTAATACTCGCTTTCATACTAATATTCAAGCTCTTAGAACCGATAATGGCCGAGAATATTTTAATGCAATCTTAGGTGATTTTTTGAAAGAAAAAGGAATTATTCATCACAGTTCTTGCGTTGATACTCCCAACAAAATGGAGTGGGTGAGAGGAAAAATAGGCATTTATTAGAGGTGTCTAGGGCGTTATTATTTGCTATGAATGTTCCTAATCGTTTTTGGAATGAAGCGCTCTTAATCTAGCTTATCTCGATTAATCGAATGCCTACAAGAGTTCTTAATTACATCACTCCTTTGCAAGCACTAAAGAATATGTTTCTGAAAATAGATCGTTCACGATTTAACACCTAAAATTTTTGGTTGCATTGCTTTTGTTCATATACACGGCCATAATAGATGAAAGCTTGATCCCCGGCACATAAATGCATATTTCTTGGTTTTTCACCAACACAAAAAGGGTATAAATGTTTTGATCCTAAATCTGGAAAATATTACGTGAGTATGGATGTCACTTTTTTTGAAAAACAACCTTTTTTTGAAAAAAACTCAATTCCTGGGAGAATGATTCTCGAAATGAGTTTTTGGGAACAAATATCTTTGCCAAAATCGGTTGAAAATAGTTCGGTGGAATCAATTATTTCGTAACTAATCCTAGGATTTCACAACCTATAAATTCACAACCTCGTGAGACCCGGGTAGAAAACAACTTGGAACCACCTACTCGAACTTCGTGTTTATTCTAAAAGGAGGACTCAACCAAGTAATATTCCACCGAGTTCTTGAGGTGGGCCAATCATCGGACTCGACCGAGGTCCAAGGTACGACTGTTTCTTTCTCCTACTTCTCTTCCAAATTTAGAACCTTCTACATATTTCTTTGAACCCATAGCCTTACGCAAAGGTGTCGATCATGTACCACAAAACATCCAATATCCAATTTCGTATCTTATCATAAGCTCTCACCGATTTCAAAGCCTTTTCCACCAGGATTATGGATGATGAACTACCTAAGTCGATACATGAAGCTCTAGAGGTTCCGAGATGGAGAGAGGCGGTCTTTGAGGAGTTGAAGGCCCCGAAGAAGAATGACACGTGGGATCTTACCTCTTTACCCGAAGGAAAAAAAAAATGTGTAGGCGAAAGAAGTGGGTGTTTAACATAAAATACCATGCCGATGGCTCGGTTGAGAGATACAAGGCTCGACTCGTAGCACGAGGCTTCACTCGACATACGGCCTTGACTACGAGGAAACCTTCGCTCCCGTGGCCAAACTAAACACCGTACGTGTTCTTCTCTCGTTAGCCGCTAATCTGGATTGGCCTCTCGAGACGCTTTGATGTGAAGAACGCGTTCTTAAACGGCGAGCTAGAGAGAGGAGGTGTATATGGAAGCTCCACCAGGCTTTGATGAGCTAAAGAAGGATGGCGAGTATGTAAGCTAAAGAAATCCATATATGGATTGAAACAATCTCCGAGGGCATGGTTCGAAAGATTCACGAGAACTGTGAAACAATGTGGTTACACTCAAGCTCATTCGTATCATACGATGTTCTACAAACACAATCATGGTAAAATTGCTATTTTAATTGTGTATGTAGATGACATTGTGATGACGGAGATGACATAGTAGAGTTGGAGTCATCGAAGAACTCTTATCCAACCGTTTGAAGTCAAAGATCTAGGACAACTCAAATATTTTCTTGGAATGGAGGTGGCTAGATCCTCAAAAGGAATAGTTATCTCACAAAGAAAATATGTTCTTGATCTCTTGAAAGAGACCGGATTACTCGGATGTAAACCGGTGGCAACTCTGTCGATCCGAATCGAAACTCGAAAAAGAAGATGGTGCTTGAGGCCGTGGACAAGAACCGTATCGAGTTCGTCAGTGGGAAAGCTAATTTATTTGGCGCATACAAGGCCGATATTGCGTTTGCGATGAGCTTGGTTAGTCGGTTTATGCATTGTCCATCGAAAAAACACTCAAAGGTCGTTCATCGGATTCTTCATTACTTGAAAGGAAGCCGGGTAAAGGAATTATGTTTTCAAAGAATGGGAGCCGAAGAGTGGAGATCCTCACCGATGCGATTGGGGCGGAAGTTCTACGAGACAGAGAGATCTACCACCAGCTATTGCTCCTTTGTGCAGGGCAACTTAGTTACTTGGAGGAGCAAGAAACAACCAGTTGTTTCTCGAAAATCTTGAGTCCGAGTTCGAGCTATGGCTCAAGGAGTATGTGAGTTGTTATGGCTTCGGAAGATCTTAGAGGAGTGAAGGTTGAAGGAGATAAACCGATGAGGTTGTACTGCGACAACAAATCGGCAATCAATATTGCTCAGAATCCTGTGCAGCATGACCGGACAAAACATGTCGAAATAGATCGACATTTCATCAAGGAGAAACTGGAAAACGGCGATATCTGCATACCCTTTGTTCCATCATCCGAGCGGCATCAATGATGTTCTTACTAAGGGACTTTTTACTGCTATGTTCGAAGGGTTTCTATCCAAGCTGGGAATGATCGATATCTATTCTCCAGCTTGAGGAGGTGTCGAGAATATTAACAGTAATTATTAGGATTGTTATTTAGTATATTTATTCTATTTGTAATTAATTAGAATTAGAAGTAATTAGTCGTATAATCAGTTTTTTAATAGTAGAATCTGTTTTGATAAGATAGGATCAATTAGGATCAATTAGGATCAATTATGATCAATTAGGATCAATTAGGATCAATTAGTTGCTATTTTTATGTAAAGCATTTATTCCGTAATTTTCTATTTAAACACGCCAAAATGGCTGAATAAAATTCATTCCATTCTGTCATTCTTTTCTGACTTTAAAAAGGCAACACACAAAAGACATCAGTCGATTTCGTGGCAACGCACAAAAGACATCAGTAGAAGAGAAACCATTTCAACGAAAAGAAAAATAAAAAAACAAAAACAAAACATACAGAAACAAAGAGAAGACCATTAGTGCAAAGGGTAGTGAAACAAAGCATGGTAACACTAGAACTACAAATAATGAAATGTCATCAATTATAATTAAACTGACAAGATGATTCTATGTTTGTAAGTGTATTTCAGACACCCACACCTAGCTTGCATAAATGCAGTTTTATTACACCACACATAATTATTAAGATCTGATTAAAGTAGTCCCACCACAACCAGAGTCTTCTTTTTTAATACACATAGTGACAATCAGAGTTTCTTCTTTGCCAACATTGATATCCTTCTCTACATCCACTCTCTTCACCATCTCAAACCTCATCAAAACTTCCTTCCATGGAGTCTGCTTCAAATGCTTGGCCTCACGTTGAGGCGGGTGGCGAGTTTCTGACCCAGCGGCTTATCAGCCTGTTAATTACAACATATGATCATGCGCCGATCAGATTAGGCTTTTCCAAGTTTTTTCTTTTAAAGGGTTCAATGCCAGGTAAAATCAGAACTAACTAAAGTAGCGAGAATGCAGATTGAATGATTGATAAACTCTTACCTGAGACCAGTATGAGACCCAGATGCTGCGGATTTCATGGGTTACTCGTGGATCAGACAATGCCTCAACCCATCGCTGGATAAACCGTTCTTGCCTGTAATCATAACCAACATTTGTTAAAATTGTAATAATTGAGATTTCTCCTAAAATTAATTACAAGCACCGTAAATACCTTTCCGGCGTAAAGGATCTGTATCTCTCCCCTGGCTGCTTGAAGTTGTTCTCCTTCTCGATGATGCACTGTGTACAAGAGAAGTTTAGCAGTAAAAATACCTATTTCTCTTAACTCTACTATTTTAATGAGTTCGCGAAATAGAAACAAAGATGATAGTGGAACAATTATAATGTGTCACAACTCACAAGTGGAGAATGTTTATGAAACACGCTCAATTAACAAACATTAGAATTTTTCGTCAAAAAAAAAAATTAAAATTTATAAGTAATTTACTGTTGAGCAAAACCACATTACCAGCTCTATTACACAAGGCAAAGATGGGCAGCAATAAAGTTAAGGAACAACAGATGAGGTTGGACACTTGACATCCATAAACTATGGGATTAGTTTCAGCAAAAAATGACTAATAAGGTTAAACTGACCTTTTCACGCTTTCCTCTGCAAATGTTGGGTGGAATTGGGTATGTCTCTGCATGGCGCACAGGATCAAACCGCGATGGGAAGTAATTGACCTATACATGAAAACTCATCAGGGAAAAAGCTATGCAATCCACGAAAATACAAAGGCCATTCAATTAGGTTAGCTCAAATTTTAAACAAATGAACCAAAGAAGTTTGGAAGATTGAATGTCTTAAAGGAAGAATACCTCCTCATCTCGATGCATGAAGTTCATGAAACCGTCATGGTGATTGTTGTGGTGAGCACATTTCGGAGCATTAGCTGGGAGTAAGAGGTAGTTAGGTCCAAGACGATGCCTTTGGGTGTCGGAGTATGAGAAGACCCGAGTTTGCAGCAACTTATCATCTGAGTAGTAGACGCCAGGGACTATGATTCCAGGGCAGAAAGCAAGCTGCTCATTCTCAGCGAAGAAATTATCAATGTTCTTGTTCAGGACCATCCGACCAACTGGCATCAAGGGCAGGATATCCTCTGGCCAGGTCTTCGTGACATCAAGTGGATCAAAGTCGAATTTATCCTCGTGATCGGGATCAATAATCTGGATGAAAAGCTTCCATTCAGGATAATTTCCAGCAGCAATCGAATCATAGAGATCCTGGGTAGCATGACTGTGATTGGACCCCCCAACCCTGATGGCCTCGTCTTCCAACAGAGATTTGACCCCGCAGGTTGGTCTCCAGTGGAATTTCACATAGTGAGCTTTCCCGGCTTTGTTGATGAGGGTGTATGTGTTCACACCAGAACCATCCATGTGCCTGTAATCTTGAGGAATACCAATATCATCAAAGAGGAAGGTAAACATGTGCAAGCTCTCTGGGTGATGAGAGAAAAAGTCGAGGACTCTCCAATTTTCCTGAATGTGGGATTTGGGGTTTGGCTTCAAAGCATGAACCATGTCAGGGAACTTCATGCCATCACGAATGAAGAACACTGGGAAGTTGTTCCCGACCAGATCAAAATTGCCCTGGAAGCAACAAAATTAAAAAAACAAATTGAAACAATTGGTCACTTTGGGCTAACCTAGAGGATGAGAAATAACAGCAAACAGAACTAAGAAGCATTCCAAGTCCTACAACATTTACTTGCCAAGAAAATGCCTTATCTCGCAATATGATGCTGAGAAATTTCAACAAGGTAAATGCATCCTAATCTTAAATACCCCTATGAATCTACTCAGTACTAGAAGTTAAAGACATAGGAATATCAAAGAACATGATGGGATATAATTCGAAAAACACAAACATGTACGCCGAGTAGGATTCTAGTATTCAACCTTTATAAGAATCACACAGAAATGTAACAAGAGTGCCTCTCATAGTATTATTACAAAGACATCAAACAAATTTCCTTTTAGCACCCCCCAAAAAAAAATTACCAACTACTATTAAAAAAAGCACCTGATCTGGCCCATCACTAAAAAGACAAAAATGCTATGTGCATTTAATGTATTGAGCACATCAAATACACTGCAAGCAAATTGACAAGAAGGTTGATCTTATGAGGAAGAAGTCTTTCTTTACAAACCAAAATGCAATACAAACTATAGGACATTAAATGCTACACAAATTCGTAGAACATTCTCATCTAAACAATAATTATCAAAAGAATTCAAGGTAAGGCAGTGGAGGGAGCTCACTGGGTACTGAAGTATGATGGTCTAAACGAAGGTTATATGAATGCAATTGGTGGGTGAACGTTGAATTCCAAGGGAGGGCTACTGAGATGCAATTTACGCCCCAGGTGTTTCTTTTTGTGGCAGGACACATTGTTTTCTGTTTTTGGCCAACGACTTGCTCATGGTTAAAACTTTTAATCATAGAGATCCTGGGTAGCATAGCTTAAAAGGGATTATATACTTTTTGTAAATATATACCGATTGTAATGCTGGGAAACACAGTTCACAGAAACATTTTTTGGGTTATAGATGAATAAAGTCTTGTTCTTATCAAAAAGAAAAAAGAAACATCTAAGTTTACAAAGAACTCCCTCTCAAAATCAACCCAAGAGAACAAACGGGTGAACCTCTCGAAGCAGTACTGGAATTTCATACAGTTGTCAATCAATCTGCACCAACTTTCAAGGCTAATAACCTAATTACTAGCAAACACGCATTACACTGAATTAGATAAACAGATTCAATATAAAAGGAGTCCTGATTATCCAAGCACAATAAATCCAAAATGCCACGCTAAGTCGCTGCCCGATACCACATCCAACATAGAATAAAAAGTGTACACTGTAATTCCACAATACATAATTTAAGCCACAGGTATACCACTGAAAGGATCTCCATCCACTAATGCTGAAGAAAGCTTTTTAAGTCTAGAAATAGAGATAACAATACCTCTCTTGTGTAGAATTTCACAGCAAAACCCCGAGGATCCCTGAGAGTTTCAGGGCTCCCACGCTCATGGATGACAGTGGAGAAACGAACAATCAATGGGGTTTGAACTCCAGGGGCACGAAGGAAGTCTGCACAAGTGAGGTGAGAAATATCGTGGGTAACTTCGAAGAAGCCTTTTGCACTAGCTCCCCTGGCATGAACAACACGTTCTGGGATTCGTTCACGATCGAAATTAGCAAGCTTCTCCACCAGATGATAATCCTCAAGCAGAATTGGACCTGCAAACGAAAGCAAGAAGGAAAATCAGACACTGTATCTTCTAACTCAAGATCATTTAAGACTCAATTTCTTATAATTTTTTCTATAACAATCTTCAAAAAAAAAAAAAAAGCTTCGCTAACTTCTTGCTTTTTAGAGACTAAATCTTCAGGAATAATAATTTCTTTCTTAAGCACCACTATCTGTATTATTTTTATCCGCAAATTTTTCTCTAATTTTCGACGATCGTAATTGCGCATCGAACATAATCAACAAAAATTTATCGGAGCATGACACACCAAACCGGTGATTCACAAACTAGACACCTGCCAATGCTAAAAATCATGAAAAAAATTGGTTGGATACTTGGAATAGGTACTAATGATCATAAAAGCTTGGCTCTAGTGCAAATAAATTATGAATCAAACAGAACTTAACCCTACACTAGGGCTAAAGAGTAATAAAATCCAAATATCGTTTGTTAAAAAAACTACCACTATTTACAAACATTTTTGCCAAAAACATCAAATTACATGTAGATAGACACAATTTCCACGAACATCAAAACAACATACCTGTATGCAACTAAGAAGTGCATATGCCATTGCAACTAGCTAAATTACTAAGAAAATACAAGGAGAGATGAAAACCCTCAACTAAATAAATTTGCAGGTCCTACCAAATGCAATCAGCTTGACAAGGAAATTAATTTTCTCATCAAGAGAACAAAAAAAAAAACTCCCCATAAATTTCAGTATCTATATAAAATCTCAACATCAAAAAAAGGAAATAGTGGAAAGAAACAGTAAAATCACAAAAGGGCAACTAATAAAATAAGATTTAATATCAAAAAACTCAAATTGCACACTTGGAATGACGCACAGAATTTCTCAACAGCCATCCAAAATCAATCATCCATAGAACTGAACTACAGACAAGGCTAAGCAGACAAATCAAAACATAATATACCTCTAGGTCCAACAGTGAGCGATGAGTTATTGTTCCAAACAGGGGCGCCATGGTTGTTGGTCCAGAAAGGCGAGTTGTAAGCGCTCGCAGGGCGGTACTGCATCAGATCAACGAAGAGAATGAACAAGACACAAACCAAAAAGATCAAAACATTACAATACTATACATCAACCACGAACACCCATTTCGAATTTCCATCAAATAATCGCTAAAACAATCAACATCAACATCAACAACGCAAAACAAAACCCACAATCCCCAAATCCCCAAAACCCCACTAAATCGCCGAATACAAGAAACCCATTTCGATATTCAGAAATTGAAGAAACCCCATTTTGGAAATCCAATCAAAATAGGGAAATCGAGAGAAATCAAACAAGAACAGAAGAAATTTGAATAAAATTTGTTTTACTGAACCAAATTGAATTCAGAATAAACGCACTTCTAGACTGAGCAATCTAGAATTTCAATTGAATTGAAGTAAGAGAAAGAAACATAGTGAGACCTTGTAAGGATCCATGGCGATTGGCGAGGCAGAGGAGGGGGAGAGCTCGCTGGGTCGGTTGGCTTAACGAGATAAGAACAGAGAAGTGTTTGGGTGTCCTCGGTTTTATAAATATTGGAGTGTGTGGAGATCACACAACAACGCCTCTATTAATCACGACTCTCTAAACAAACAATTATAACAAAAATGGGAGAGTTAAAATCTCGTGAGATTCTCGGGACGCCAATTTCTTATTTTCCAGTTTGGTTATTGGGTACGCTAGTGCGTAAGAGGGGTGCGAGATCATGACCGTCGGGTTTTATGCTGAACTATTAGAAAGCATTGATGGACGGCCGTGACGAACACAAAGGGTACGGTGTGCCTCTTATATACTAGAGGAGAGGAGGAAAAAAAACACATTCGAAAAGGTAAAAGTGGGATAATTAAAAGGTAGTTCTTTTAGGCACGAATTGTTATCAAAAGGATTTTCCTAAGAAAAATACTAGAATAACAACATTAGTATCACATTACAAAACAGATCGGCTCATAAGAACCTTTCATATAACCTCGAATCACGAGTAATAAATCGAGACTTGCATATGCTTGTATCAGAAAACGTGTATGAATGGCTTTTGTGAGCCAATATGTCTTGTAGTGCGACATGTTATTGTTATTCTAGCAATTCTCTTTTCTTAAATTCTCTTTTTTTATAGAAGTATAAATTCTTTTTTTTAGTGAATTAAATTCTCTTTTTTCTTTTTTTAGTTAATAGTTCTCTTTTTATATATAGTTGAACTAAAAGGGTTTTTACAAGTTCTTTATATAGTTGATGATACAAAATTAAAAATCTAAAATACTAAAAAAAAATTTAAAAGCAATACTAAATATTTTTAAGGAAACTAGTCGTAGATCCGCGCTTCACGTGCGGACAAGATAGAGTGTCAATATATTATAAGAATAAATATATTGAAGAATAAATATAAAAAATAATCGTGTAGTATCATATGAAATTGAAGCTAATAACAATATAGAAAAATGGATGATATAGAATTGAAAAAAAAAATTTACATACATCTCGAGTGGACATTTGAAGAAATTCAATATTATTTTGAAAATCACCAGATTGTTTCAATCACCTTGAAAAACACGAAAAAAAAATAATTATAAGTAGCATATAAAATTCACATAATTGAAACAAAAACACGTAAAAACAACACAAAAAAGCAAGTAAAAAAATAACTAATACATCGAGGAAATTTTTTTATAAACTCGACTCGATATCTAAAATTGTTCATCTCAAAAACTGTCTATTTTTCCTAATTTATTAGTCTATAATTGATTCATTATTAAATTTTAGTTAATAGTTCTCTTTTTATATATAGTTGAACTAAAAGGATTCCTGTAAGTTCTTTATATAGTGATGATACAAATTTAAAAATCTAAAATACTAGAAAAATTTTCAAAGCAATACTAAATTTTTTTAGGGAAATACTAGAATAATAACACTATATTACAAAAAAAATGCACAACATGTGATGTGGTATGTAGGCCCTACATCAAAATGGGTTGTTGGGTGTGCGGGATTTTGATGTGGGGCCCGCACGCCACATCAATTGTTATACATTATATTGTGACATAATGTTGTCATTCTAACATTTCCCATATTTTTAATAGTTGATGAATGAGGAAGAATCATTCTCAAATAAAAAAAAAATAGTAGAAATATATGAATTATAATGGAGAAAACTCATATAATAGAGTTTTTTTTTAAGCTCATATAATAGAGTTTCAATATACAAAAATAGTCATAATTAAATGCAGTCACCATGTCAATGACTCAATCGGCAGTATATTCATTGTTTGTTGTTGTATTTGATATTTTCTTGAATTTTTTAATTTTAAAATTAATATTATTTAAAAAAAAATTGTTAATCACTCAAAAAATAGCGATGAGATTTAGCGACAAGGACCTGTCGCGAATCCGTTGCTAATTCTGACACCCGTTGCTAATCCATCGCCAGTATTTTTTGTAGTATGCTATGTGTCAATACATGGCTAAAGAAAAAAACTAATATAAATTATGATTTTTTTTCGTAGGATAATATACATTATGACTAATAATGGTATCATATTGTAATTGTGTTTTTTAAGATATATATTGGCTTCAAAAAGTAGTAAAGGATATATTAATCAACATGATAATCACAAATTGCTATAAAACAATTTTGATATGCTAAAAAAAAAAACATCACGAAAAAAATAAAAAATTAGCATATGTACCCGAAAAATAGTGAAAAAATAGGAGTATCAAATCGCAAAAAAAAATGGAGAGTTTAATTTCTCGGGAAAATATGTGAGTTATTTTTTAAATAGATGACTTAATTAATTAATAAAATCCGAAAATAGCCAAAAAAATGTATAAAAATAGCAACTATATATGCCATGTGTCATTACAATAGAGCTTAAAATAATAACAACTATGTCACGTGTCATCACCATAGAAATCATCGCAGAAGATCTTCCTTTATATATATATATATAGATGCTAGAATAACAACACCATATTACAATTACAATAGAATGCACAACTGGTGATGTGGTGTGTAGGCCCTACATCAAAATGGGTTGTTGGGTGTGCGGGATTTTGATGTGGGGCCATAATGTTGTCATTCTAGCATTTCCCATAATTTTAATAGTTGATGAATGAGGAAAAATCATTCTCAAATAAAAAAATAGTAGAAATATATGAAACTATTATAATGGAGAAAACTCATATAATAGAGTTTCAATATACAAAAATAGTCATAATTAAATGCAGTCACTATGTCAATGACTCAATCGGCAGTAGGGTGACTAATTAAAAATTCTAGTAAGTTATCAGTTTTTAACCCTTTTTTGTTAAATAAAAAAATTAAAATATATAGTAATTAAGGAAACTAGCCCCCAAATGTAGTTGGGGAAGATAAAATGAAAAATGATTTTTTAATTGTCTTTAGACACATAAATGGACACATATTAGGTATGTGTCGTGCAATGTGTCTCAAGATTTGTTGTGCTCACCGCTTGTGGTGTATCGCACAATGATCACCCGATCGGTGTGGTGTATCGCACAATGATCACCCGATCGGTGTTTATTAATTTGGCAGCGCCAAAAGTAGGTTACTTTAGCAAGATCCATAATTAATAGAGATGTGTTTGATGGTCACATTATGATATTTTTTTTTATCAAAATTAAAAGATTAGGATGCTTTATTCATTTACTTATTATAAATCAAGTATGTAAATCAGTAAAAAATCAAACTTGCAGAACAACGATTCAATGCACATTCGCGATTGTTTCGCGATTGTTTCTCAAAAAGCCAAATTTGCCACCATGCTCTCATGGATTGCATTGAAATCACAAAGTTATATAGAAAGGTTGTGCATGCAATTTAGTTTCTTGACTTAAAGTTGGAGTATATTTTCAAATTTCTTCACTAATTTTTTGCATATTTTTGCTATTTATTTTACGTATAGAACTTAAATTACTTCCCAAATCGTTTATTTTTTTCTTAAGAAAACACATTGTTTCTCACCATGTATAACTTTTTAGCTATAATAAAATAAAATTTCATTCCTATAAAAAAAACTACTTTCTAAATCAACCCGGACAGGTTGACCAAACAACAATAAAAACGAGCTTGACATTCTATGAATTAAATACATAGTCTCAATTTTATTTCTGTTTTATCAAAATTACCAAATTAAGAAACCAATTTCTCGTAAAAAAATCGCGATAAATCGAGATATCGCGGTGGATAAGTGAGTCCCACCAGTCTATTATTTTTAATTAAGAAAAAAAAATGGAGAAGATATTGAGGAGGGGATGGGAAGGAAGCAGAGAACGTCATCCATTCGCGTTTCCTTATCGCGTTTGTTTTGTTCTGACTAATAAAAGCAAACCAATTCACCAACAATTTCTGACGCAAATCGAACGTGGACGTCTCTCGACGCGCCACGCCTACAAATGCCCCTTGAAGTGTGTGCTCAGCATTTGATGGCCCGTCGGATGCGTTTGGAGGACAGAGCTGTGGATCTCACAAAAATAAGAGCGATAAGCATCTTCATCCCTCAGCCACAACGTCCTTTCTGGAAAATTTAAAACTTCATAAATTAAATTAATTTTTTATATTTTTTCTCTCTATTTTTTTTGCGACCACTCAATGAATAATTTAGTCTTGGATGAAATTTATGAAAATAAATAAATTAATAATCTCGAAAATAACCAAATCTTGCCACCTTTCGTGTTTAGTAAATCAGTTTTTTGATAAAAAAAATAAATTAAATTTTAAGTATTATTAATCAGTTAGTTCGAGTAGTAAAAGTATCAATTCCTCTTACAATATATAACACTACTATACTCAAATATAGCTTAATCAGCACAATCATCATCTTATATTATGTAAGAAATTTTAAAAATTTTATTTTTTGAAGTATGTTATTTACAAAATATATTGTATCTTAATAGTTAGACTGTTAGAGTTATCTTGGATATATATATATATATATAACTAGCTAGTAATGTACTTAAAATAACAAAATTTTGTCCATTCTTTCATAGCTAGTAAATATTTTGGCATGATTTTTTTTTCGACTTTATATTGTCATCCAGAGCTTGTACATATTTTTATTTTTAGTTTCTAAATGAGCTATTGTTTTATTTTTCTTATTTATGTTTTGCCATAAAAATTGAGAGTAGTATATATATGTGTGTGTGTGTGTGATCGAATAATCGAGAGTAGTATTGTTGAGATATTGTATTAGATTTTGTCTGCTTTCTTTCGAATGCCTTGAGATATAAACATTTACTATAATGAGATTTTTTAAAAAACATAAATGCTTGAAAGCGAAAATATATAATATAAAGAAGTAAAAAATATATGACATTTTTTTGTGAAACCAATAGTCCGAGCGTGGAGTCCAGTGAACCATTTTTTCGTCCAATTATATTTGGTGTTGTATAGACTGGAAAATATCTTCTAAAAAGAGTTTATGTACAGAATAAAATATCATAAATGAAAATGATCGAAATGTGATCTTTCAATTCATACATTCACCTTTATTATAATTTGCTTGCACTGTTATGTATGGTTGTGTACTCAAGTGCTCCCGTCAACATTGGTGAAGATTCTATGGGCAGTTTATGGATAGGACTTTCGAAATTCGAACCAATTAATTAACCAACTAAAACAAATGAGGGCCACTATGGGCACCCCACCAATTCATGAAGGCACCCAATTTTTTTGTCATTCTCCCCTCTAAATTACACTTTGATGTAAATGACTCTATTGCCCCTTCATATATAGTCTCTCCAATCTCACAACCCATTTTCAAAGCAATTTCGGGGCACCCCACCACATTGGATCCCAAGTGAAACCTAAAGCCACAATTTTGTTTGCCGGACGTGTATTGATTCTTGCGTCTTCACATCATCCGATAGCGATGTAACACTGTTTTACAACCATATGAAGCTTTGAACGAACTATTTTTTGATCTACACAGTGAAATTGATGATTTGGTTTGTCAATGTAGGGTTTGGTAAATTCGACCAATCCGAACTTGTTTCCACTATAAAATGGACGAATGTACTGCAATGGTGCAAGAGGAACAAGTAGAGGTATTTGGTGAAATTTGGCTAGTTTTTTTTTTTTTTTTTTTTTTTTTTTTTTTTTCTCGGTTTTTCATGTTTTCAGTCGAAGTTGCACGGGCGCGATTGTTTCGACCTCGCAGGACCAAAACTTATACATAAGTCTCGGTCAAAAGCCACTGAGACTTATGCGTAAGTCACGGTCATGCTGTGACCAAAAATAATGATAAAGTCTCGGTTAAAACTACCGAGACTATCACGTAAATCTCGGTTGCCATTGAACGAGAATTGGTTTAGACTCGCGGACCTGTACTACCGAAAATTTGTTTTTTTTTTGGGTTTTTTCGTGAATTTGCTGTGCATTTTGGTTGAGTCGTAATGTTACAATGTATGCATTGCAGGTAATGCCGATTTCAACTTTATTTCCAGACTACAAGGATGCGTTTACTCCTTGTAGGCCATTCCCATCTAGAGAATCGGCTATTTCATGGCTTCAAATGATTGGTCGTGAGAACAAGTTTGTGTTAGTAACGAAACACTCTGATGCCGGAGGGATTAAGCGCAGAGGAAGGGTCAAACTTGCTTGTGAGATGTCCGATACATATAGAGGAATGTCAAAAAGAGTAGGGAAGGGTAAAGCGGCAAAAATTGCTTTGAAACCAAGAACTGAAGAAGAAGAGGAAACGGGGCGGACTCAAACTGGTACAAAGAAATATGGATGCCCTTTCCTTATTAACATCAAGGAAAATGTTGATTTTTTGTGGTATGTCACTGTCATAAGTGGGAGGCACAATCACGACCTCGCCAAAAACTTGGACGGCCACTCATTTGCAGGAATATTGGATAAGGGTGAGCAGGTGGTTGTAGTGCAGATGACTAAGGGTAATGTGAAGCCAAGAGATATCCTCAATACGTTGAAGCAAAGGGATGTTAAAAACGTATCGACAATGCGGACAATATATAATGCACTACAAAAATTCCGAATTGAGGATGCGGGTGGGAGGACTCAAATGCAACAACTATCGCACATATTGGAGAAGAATAAGTAGATGTCGTGGCGTAGGAAGCATCCCGATACGAATGTCGTCACCGATTTATTTTGGTCACATCCTGATTCAATCAAATTGCTAAGGTGTTTCTCATCGGTAATTTTGATGGATTGCACTTACAAAACAAATAGGTATCGAATGCCGTTATTGGAGATTGTTGGCATCACTTCTACGCATTTGACGTTCTCCGTTGGGTTTGCTTTCATATCATTGGAGACTCATGCAAATTATGTTTGGGCACTTAAGAACATGAGATCCATATTGGATGGGTGGCCTAAACCTGACGTGTTTGTTACAGATCGGGAGTTATGCCTTATTAGTGCCATCGAATAAGTATTTCCATCATCGTCTCACCCTCTTGGCACATCAACAAAGTAGTATTAACCAAGACTAAGAAGATGTTTGGGGATAACGAAAGATTCGCTCGTTTCATGGATAGGTGGACGAGTGTGTTGTATGCTAAGTCGGAGGCCTTATTAGAACTTAGGATGAATGACTTGCGTTGTGAGTTCGGTCATGTGAAGGGTTTTACTGATTACTTGGATAACACATGGGTGAAGATCTACAAGGAGAAATTTGTACCGGCATGGACAAATCGAATTATGCACTTTGGGGAAACAACGACACAGAGGGTTGAATCTGCGCATTCCACTTTGAAGCTACACCTTGGCAACAGTGAGACAAATTTTGAGACTTTGTAGAGAGTGGTTGATGGTCTTCTTAGGATCCAACATAACAACATCAAGGCATCATTTGAGCTCAGTATGAATGTGGTGCAACATGAATATTTTGATGGGTTTTATCGCCGATTGCTTGGTTATGTCTCTCAAATGACGCTGAAGTTAATTAAAGATGAATTTGAACGTAGAGAGGATGTTGGACACGACTCTACTCGTTGTGGTTGTGAGATACGTACCACGCATGGTCTTCCTTGCCCCCACGAGCTAAACTTTCATAAATTTTTTGGTTCACCCATCCCTCTCGAGGACATTCATGTGTACTGGCAAAAGTTGAGTATGATACCAGAGAATCATGTGGATCGGTCTGGGTACAATGTGAACGATGAGATTGAAAGAGTGTTGCAAAAGTTTCATGCTTGCACCGATGAGGAGACGACCGCATCGGGATTATTCAAAGAGCTTAGGGAGATTAGTCGACCTTCATCTACACCTAAGTGGTGCCACTTACAAAAATAAAGACAAAGGGAAGGACACCGGGGTCTTCAATTGAGTGTTTGTTGAATAGAGGAAAGAAGATAGGGACAAAGAGGAAACACGGTGAAGACGATACTTTGACGACAAGAATACCTAGCAGATCTGAGTACGTACTATCGACAGAAGAGGCTTCTAGTTCGAGAAAAAAGAAAATGAAAGTGGGGCCTAAAATACGTCGTTCATGTCGACAGACCAGTGCAGCTAAGATTGGTTATTCTCATTGCATATAACCGGATTGGTTGCCATATGTTGAGAGCACTATTGATGTGCTAGGCGACGGTAATTGTGGTTATCGGTGTGTTGCCTCCGGGCTAGGACCTCCCGATGTCGATGGTTGGAAGATAGTACGTAGAAGGATGTTTGATTAGATAATCGGGTATGAAAACCTTTGGCGGGAAGTGCTTGGAACGAGTTACGAGAAGGTCAAGACTGTTGTACATTGGACAGATAATCATGTTGGTGCCTCTTTTGACGAATGGTTGACACTTCCAGACATGGGATTGTTAATATCAACGGCCTTTAATGTCATACTAGTAAACCTCTCACATGGTAGTTGCTCGACATTCCTTCCTCTACGGAGTGTTCCACCGTCATCGTTACATAGTCGACTCATCATTGCCATGATTAATGAAAAAAATATCCATTGGGTTAGGGTAAGTTTGTACAATTTCGATGAATTGTTTTTTCACCTTCGATCATATGATAATAGATTTTTTGTTCTACTCACGAATTTGACAGTGAAGTTGATTGTGAATGCACCGCCCATCATTATATCCATCGTGGGAAATGTATGTTGAGGAGTGCTCAAAAGGTTGGCGAGATGAATTCGTAATTCGAGATATCGTGCCGCTTGTAACTTCTGAAGAAGGCACGCTTTCCGTGGTAGATTTAGATTCTCCGTAGTATAAAACATGTATCTAAGGTAATTGTTCTGAATGTTGTTAACTGTAAAAAATGTAAATTGGTTTTATTGATATGTTATGGTTTGTCATTGTGCAAAATTAACCTCTCGGCATAGCCATAGCCCAAATTCCGTCACCCACGCATTAGTTTCGGCATTTACCTACTGAAAACTAACGTAACTTCTCGGCACGACATTACCGATAGTGATGTTTCTCTATGTAATCTGTCATTGATGTTTCTCTATGTAATCTGTCATTTTCCAGCAACGACTCGTTGACTCGTGCACGACCCGACGAGACCATTCTTGGTTCAGCGGAACCGAGACAAAAATACAATTCTCGGCACCTCGATACCGAAAATAAACGTTGAGGTTATAAATGTTTTTAACTGAGAACATTGTTAAGTGGTTTTATTGTTAAGTTATGGTTTCAAATAGTTCAAAAATAACCTCTCGGCAAAGCCGATCTGTCACCCACTCATAAGTATCGGCACATACTAACCGAAACCAAGCGAGTATTCTCGGTATGCCACTACAGAGAGAATTTGTTCGCTATGTAATCTGTTACTGCACATAAACGACTCGTTGACCCGTGCACGACCCGACTGGTTTATTCCCGGTTGTTCTTAACCGAAACTATACATTTAGCTTCGTTCATGAATGACCGACACATTACCTAATTTCGGTCATTGGAAATTCTCGGTGGGACATAGCCGAGAGTGCTTAGAATGTGTCGGTTGTGTGCTTCCGAGAATTTTCTCAAGGTCTCGGCTCTGAATGACCGATACACTAACCTGATCCAAAAAATGGCTGCGTATGTAAACCAGAATAAATGAAAACGTTACGCGACACTGACAATAACACCAAAACTTTCGAAATAGTCAAATTTTATATGAAAAACATCAAGCTTCATCATCCAACAAATTAACCAACATTCCACAAGTTCTACTAGTTCCTCAATCCAAGAAAAAAAACAAGTTTCATACAACGTTAACTCTATTATCCCTTCGAAACAGTCAAATTTTATATGAAAAACAACACAAAAAACATTCATTGCTTTGGCTTCTTCAAATTTTTTCTTTGGTATTCCTTGCCATGCATTCTCTTTGGGGGGCGAGCATCGGCCGTTGCGGGCGGAGCATTAGCAGGGGTGGAGTGTGTAGAAGTGCTATCGTGGTGGGACTGCCTAGGGCCTGCTTCGGTAGGGGCGGATGTGTCGGTTGTGCCGGTTGCGGTGGTCGGAGTGGTAGTGGTGGTGGTGGGACCGAAACTCATCCCCGAAAGGAAATTGACGATGTCACTCGTCATTTTCCTCACAGACTCTAGCGTACACAACTCCGGCGGGAGGTCCATCCATCTTAATGCCGCGTCCAACGCACGCCTATTACGCTGATGAAAAGAAAAATAAAACCGTTAATGTAATACATATCGGGTTTTCAAGAATTGGCATGTACTTCTACATAATACTATAACACATTCAATACCTCCAATAGCTCATTGTCAGCGATGGTTGTGGCGACCATGTCTTCATCCTCATAGCGCGGGTTGGTGATCACTGGGTGAGACACTTTGAGGAACCAAGGTAGGTAGTCCGGTGTAGCCAAAAACTCGAACTCTGCCTTGTCACCACGAATTTCAGGGGCCAACAAATGGTTCCGCCAACGTTCCCAATTGTCTTGTTGGAACCCATACTTGACCGAGTATTTGTTCGCAGATGGGCCTCGATGTGCTTCCAATGGGGCGACGGAGGATCGATATAGATTGCACGTGGCCAAACTGTCTCGTAATCCTCTCCGGATGGTAGGGCTCCACCACATCCATGTACTTCGGTGTACCACCGTAGAAGGCCATCGCGTGCACAACTCCATTATCCCTGTAATTAACATATGGGTCCCAAGTGACCTAATCAAACATAGACAACCATTATTAGTAACCATACACTAGATGCAACATTAAGATCCGGATTTGGCTAAATATCTCACCTCACTTGGGCGCAACATGTCCAACGTTCTCCTAATGGACCCGACCTTGTCAATATTCATCACGGTCTCGTGCTTTTGAATCCATCTGCAGACACGAGGTTGCACGTAGTCCATGTATTTTGCATTGGGTGTGGCGAGCCCAAGTTTGAAATGGTCGTACACCCATCCCTGCAAATACATACAACGTTAGTTAGTCCGAAAATGCAAAAAATAATAATTATTATTCAAAAAACAATGTAAGTCGATTTAATAATAAACCTCAAGTAATGTGAGGTAGCCGGCAATCTGAGAAACTTGTAATCTGGTGGCAGACCCCAAGTGTCGGTACAAGTAGGCTAATGCAGCTGCACCCCATGCGTACTTTCCCACGTCGTCCAAATCTTCTAGAAGCTTCAACAACGCGATAGATACTCGATATCAACTCTTATCCGCAAACAGGGTGCAAGAAAGTAGGTACAACAAGTACGCTCGGGCTGTGCATTCTACATGAGGATAAGTTGTGTTCCTCGAACCAGCTTTGGGGCACCATCGACTCTTCAACCAACATTTTCACACTGTGAGCCCCTTGCTGATGTTCACTTCCTCCTCAGCATCTTCAATGTTAACCCCAAATAGTTTGGACACCAGCTTAATAGCATCCGAGCGAGATTCCTCCGTGTACCTCGCAAAGTTCTCAACTGCCACCACTTTGCCCGTCACAGGAATCTTCAGGAGAATGCTCACATCCTCCAAGGAGATCGACATATCACCGAATGGTAAGTGAAATGTGTTCGTCTCTGGTTGCCATCGCTCCACAAAGACTGATATAACCTCCTTGTTAGCCTTGCGGTATGAATAGTCTATCAGCGTATTCAACCCAGAGCGCTGAATAATCCTCTGAAGGCCCTCGGTGTCATGGTGGCACGACTGAGCTCCGTGATTGATACACTTGAGTATCGGACGCTCCTGCAACAACAAAAACATCTAATCAGTTTAGTGAAAACCTTAAGTTTTTAAGTACTCCATTCAATGAAACTTTATATACCTCATTGCTCCAAATCGCTAATGCGACATGATCCTTAAAGCTCTTCAACAAAGAACCGTCTAAAGGACCACAGGGGAAAAGAGCACGCATTTCTATAGGCCCTTGTGACTCTCCTTCATTATGGCCACCTCCACCACTAGTACTCCCACCCACATTACGATCAGTTTTCGTGGTGTTCGCCGGTGCTGATGAGTCACTACTACTAGACTCTGATGCATGAGCCTCCTCTTCGCCTCGGGCAACTACAAGATATTTTCGTCGCCGCGTGTCGATGTTGGAACCCTCATCGTGCAATTGTAAATTATTTGCACGATTTCCAGCAATCTTACCCTTTCCCTTCACATCTACATTCTCCTTCTCTTTCTCTTTCCGATAAGATGCAGTCGGGGGTCTCCGGCCGCCTCGCCCATGGTTACCCCTCGACACCTTAACACCAACCTCCTCCCTAGTCAACGGGGTTTTCGAACGAGCCATACCTGAAAAGACTACAACATGTAAGCGCCTGGAGCAGAAACAAAAGTACAATTAAAAAAAAAAACAAAATCTTCGATTTCTATAGTCCCGGTCAAGCAGGTTTGAGAAAAACATAAGAATATCGGTGACGCATAACCGAGATAACAATAAAAGTCTCGGTAATGGACAACCGAGAGATATGCTACGTTCTCGGTTGTACATCACCGACAGGACATAAACTATACACTTCGAATTACTCTCGTGATGTTGTGACCGAGAGCAAACACATCGTTACGCTACCTAAAACAATTCAAAAAAAAGAACAAAATCTTCCATTTCTATAGTCTCGGTCATGCAGGTTTGAGAAAACTATAAGAATATCGGTGACGCATGACCGAGATAACAATGAAATTCTCGGTAATGGACAACCGAGAGAAAATCTACATTCTCGGTTGTACATCACCGACAGGACATAAACTATACACTTAGGGTTACTCTCGTGATGTGGTGCCCGAGATAACACAATTAGTCCCGGCCATTCGTTGCCGAGACTGTATAAACTATTTTGGCATGTCTGGCTGAGAACCACGAGTTCCCAAAAACTTCCCCTCAATCTCGGCCATGCTTGGCCGAGACTGTAAAAAACATTTCTGGCCTGTGTGGCCGAGAACCACGACTTTGCAATCAAAGAACCATTGAATGCACCGCTACGCAAACATAACAACTACTCTACCAAATGCAACTTAATTAGACTATCAACGTACCTTCAAACGATCAATTTCACGACTTAAGTGTGTGAACGAAAAACTCGAACCGAGCCCTAATGTGGAGACGAAATCGAACAAAACCTAGAGCCTTCAAACTCGATATTCCGCCTACAACAGAGGAGAGAGACGGAGAGGAACGAAGACAAGAATAAGTAACCGAGAAAATGTGGGTTCAAGATAGTATGGCTCATTCAAGAGGACGGTGGTGGGGTGCCCATAGCGGCCCTCAAACAAATTCCCTGTAATATAGTTTTGGTTGTAAATGCCGAATTTCAAGTAAAAAAAATGTATAGTAACATTCAGCTGTAGTAGTTAAATGTTTAAATACAATTCAGGAGAACAATGTTTGAGTCTTGTAAATTGCATAACAAAAAGATATACCTTTGCTGATCGAATAAAAAAAAGATATACCTTTAGCTATTTAAATCAAGGTTTATTAGGCAAATATATCACAACGTTTCAAAGTTTTTACAAAAATATCCTAACGTTTGAATTTTGGCACAAATATCCTAATCTTTTAATTTTTTGTAAATTGTATCCTCACTTCCTATTTTTAGTGAATTACACTTAAAAATATAATAAATTATGCATACAATTGATAATATTATTTCATATAAATCCGATTGGTATGTAATCTAGTGACCATTCATCACTTTGATTATGGTTTGATACATAATAATTACAAACAAGGATACAATTTGTATGGAACTAAAATGTTAGGATATATTTGCAAAAGTTGAAACGTTATGATATTTTTGCAAAAATCTAGAAACGTTAGTATATATTTGCCTATTAAGCTTTAAATCAAGTCTATTATAGATTTTGGTAGAATTATCGATCAAGTTGCTATGAATTTGTTTTTTTTGTAAGAAAAATAGAAACTTCAATAATCATTAATTGCTCAATATAGGACCGGATATAGATTAAAAAAATACATTGATTCGATGATCCTATTTATACAAAAGAAATGTCGTTAATTTGGCATGTGAATGCGATTGTGAAATTAAAATAGTTTGATAATAAGAGACACATCTCTACAACATTTGGAACACATGACAATACACAAACACTACTAGAACCACATAATAAGTAAGAAAACTTTCAACAAGGGAGTAAAACCTAGGATTTCTAACAAGGGAAGATAAAATCAAAACTTTCAACTAGAGAAGAAATACTTAACTATGAAATGAAAAACTAAAAAAAAGACTAACTCAACAGTTGCACAAAACCACAAATAATCATTGAAGAAGATGTATCGCAACAAAGATGAAATCCAATCTTCACAAATCTTACTAGATTTGCAGCTTATTGGATGGATAAAATGCAAAAAGATGTGATCCAAACCACCGCCGATTGAAAAAAAGAGGATCAACGATGGTTCAAGATAAAAAATCACGAATGACAATCAAGAAAAGATTCTAAAGTTTTGGGAAGAACGAAAAGCACCAAGTTCCAATCAAGTAAAGTTTGCTATGAATCTTGATAATTATGTTAATTAATAAAAAAAGAAAAGTAATCGAGGTATTAATGGGAATCAATATAATAATAATAATAATAATAATAATAATAATAATAATAATAATAATAATAATAATAATAATAATAATAATAAAGAGCATAGTTTGCATAGGACACAATCCACATCAAACCCAAAAAATGCTCTCCAATAGGACTATGGATTGTTAATGTCTAGCTGATATAGTAAGGAATCAAAGTGGTGGGTGTCTACCACAATGTCTACTTCTAGACATTATAGTCCATTACCACATCATCATTGTTTGTTATAGAAAGTCAAAAATGTCACAATCCATAGTCTAAATCCACATTGCCATTGGAGATCATTTTAGAATTTGAATGTCTATCTAATGCCACATTGTAACAGCCCAAATTAATTAAACTAGGATTAGCGTTAATCTTGGGGATTAACAGTCGTAATTCGAGCGTTATGTGGACAGCTCGATTGACTCAGAGACGAGAACCGAAGGGATGTGTTATTTATGGATGATGGTTGTTTATATGTGGGGCTTAAAATTATTATTATTATATTGCACTACATGTGCGTACGTTGTTATCGGGCAAGTTGGTGTGATGGGTGTTCGCCTTAAAAGGCGCATCAACGCGGGTATCAGGTAGGCAAACTATGGGTACACTAGGAAACTAGATTAATTCACATTAAGATGATTAATTAATCAACTAAAATGGGTAATGTAACCATAAGCTAATTAAATTCAAAATTAAAACAATAAGCTATGGCGTGCCTTGGAGTGCGTGTCGAGACGCAGGGCAACGAGTATCGGGTAGCCAAAGGTTAGTGGGACCACAAGTTGGTCAGTTTTGATAAGTAAAATGCTAACCATATGGTTTGATAAAGATTTTAGTAAGGTTCATAAATCAAATAAATAATAAGCCTATAGTTTGAACTAAATAAGTGTTGACCATCAAATGGACATCTCAGATGATCATAATGAGTCAATCTAGGATAGGAGTGTACTATTGGAGTCATCAAGTGGTGTGGGATAACATGAAATGAGACCACAAGATAATCTTCGGCATACGTACGCACATTTGATTCCAACCAAACATATATAAACCAAGGTTAGTGGAATTTTAACTTCAACCACTTACAAATTCATGCAAGATCATGGAAAAACTGAGATTTGAGGAGAATTCAAGCTGGAATTCAACCACCTTGAGGATTCAAACTAAGGTAATCATATTCTCCATCATCTACACTTTCATTTAAACCCATTTTTGTGAAATTTAGTGCAAATTGATGTTATGAGGTTGTTTGGTTACTGTTTTGAAGTTGATTTATATATAGAGGGTATAAACCAAGTTTAGGTAGCTAAATTGGAGGGGAAATATAGAATTCACGACTTGAGAATTATGTCCCAGAAACCACATACTTGGAACGGTTAACCCGCTACATGGAACGGTTAGCGCGCTAATCGTTATGGGTTTCTAACTGTTCTTTAGGATGAAGAATAGTCGCGCGCTACATCATTTCCATAACGCGCTACACCATTACATAGCGTGCTACATCATTCCCATAGACGCTAAAAACGAATTTAAAATTAAAAGGTTGTTTTGGGATTTTTGACTTAATACATATCCTAAACTCTTATAAACATACTAAACATGTAAACTTGGACTTCAGGGACTTAGTGGACCGTAGCTCAAGTATCGGGGAGCTAGTCGGGTCGGATTCGGGAGTCCAGGGAAGTCAGAGCGCGGATTGAGGTGCGTAAACCCCGTGAGAATGCTTCACAAAATTTGGTTCATTTTTCTTGTGCGTGTGATGGGTGTTGAACTGTTTATTTTACTAGTTTATCTGACTGATTGATTGGTTTATCGGGGTTTCTACATCGAGATTTGTGGACGAACTTGAGTACATTATACCATAGCACGTGTGATCATGCACTTGGTATATTGCGACTCGAGCTACACTCAGATGCACGTGTCGGTGACTCAGCAGATTTAGCCAGCGCTGCGAGGACTAAGGAAATGGGACTGTGAAGGTTGACGGAGAAGCCCACAGGAGAGATCCTTAGCTCTGAGGTATGCTATAGTCTGCTACACGTGATACATCCTTGGGTTTTCATCAAAGAGATTTATGTGCATATTGACTTAGTTGTTGTATGTTTACGTTCTCGTTTACCTTGTTAACTGCTACTTTATTTGATTATTGTCTGTTGTGTTGTATTATTGTATGCTGGTTGAATCTTTTGTATTGCCCTATATTCATGGAAGTATGTATTTATGTTGCCAGATAGCATACTTGCATGTCTTGTAGTTTTATTTATTTTCTTGCTGAATATTTTGTGGAGTTCTCTTGAGAATTTACTCACTGGACTTGTCACTGTATTTGTTGGGTGACTAAGTGCAAATCTTTCTATGAGTATCGGCAAAGGATAATCTTAGGCGATTATCTCTTTTTGCTTACAGTCTTGGACCTACTCATAGGTGTTTATATTATTTTGATATTCTTGTATTATTTTAGGTATTGGTAGATTTGAGATGATGTGTACATGTATATACCGTGTTTTATGGTTTTGTCATTTATATACAGAGTACTTTTCCAAGTTTTCCACGGTAGGATTTGCTCTTATGAATAATGTTTACCATGGTAAATTACCTTACCTAATTATATCAATTAAGACTTCCGCTGATTTATGTTAACTTGTAAACTACAACCCACTAATATGGTTAGGATTTGAATAAACCACAAATTATTGAACTTTACAAATATTAAAATACTTTAGGAGGATAATTTAAGAAAATACGGATAATTCACTAACAAATTTAATAAAACACACATGGACACGAACTTCAAGCTAATAGGAGGATGTGCTGGTGTTGGACATGTGTAGTTAGGCCCACTAGGCAAGGAGTACAGGGAGACACATCACCCCGAGGCAGCAAGGCCATCGCAGATGGTATGAGAGCAAGGTTGATGGATCCTAAGGGATGAAGTTTATTTTGTTATTTAACCTTATGCTGACACCATAGTTGGTATTAGAGAGAGGTCGATGACGCCTTGGGAAAAGTTAAAAGAAATTTGATAAACTTAACCAATAAAAATCTTAGATACGGAAACCTGATGTTGTGGCTTAAGAACTTTAATTGGGAAGTGATGTGAGGTGGGTAGAGTTAGGGTTATATACGTGTTATGTTTTTTACTGTATTATATACCATACACGTGTATATACATTGAGGCTGATGCGAAGCACGTGTCTCGATGCAGATCATGGACGGACACTTGACTATGCCTCAGGAGATCAACAAGACTACTGTTACAGTTAGGGATTTCCTTGTTATAGCGAGTGTGGAGGATCGACTTGCAACCCAAGAGACTCAGATGGCCGAGGTACTCCGACTATTACGAGATCAAGCTGCAACCCTTACGACACGCGCTACAGCTGCGGCTACGGCATCTCGAAACCTAATAATAGTCACCGTAACCCAACCAGAGCCAGTGTCGGTCGAGCATAACACTGGTGATGAACATAGGAAAACCAGACAGAGGACACAAAAGGGGTACATGCTAACATTGGTAAATTATCATGCAGATAGATAGCATGATCGAGCACACACACCTCGAACACAGTGCGAGAGGATTTTGAGCCAGAGTTCAAGGAGACGACGAGGAAAAGCAAAACGACGACATAGGTGTAATCGATGTGGCCAGTGTGGACATGATAAGAAAAATTATCCTTCGACACCAATGTCAGTTACTACAATGCAACCTGTGCCAGAGCCAGATTTGCAAGGTAACGAGCCTACATCATTGGGACAGTGGTGCCCTTCAGTATGTTCTCATTGTGGAGTGTAGGGGAATCATCATTTCAATTGCCCATGGATCTTTATGCCGCTGATACCAACGATACCATTACAGGTTAGACCCCCAATCCAGGAGGCTGATCCGTAGTATGTAGAGATGAAGATTTTGAATGTCAGGTCATTTTGTATAGCTAATGAGAACGTGATGTTTTTGCTACATTTTATGTGTAAATTTCATGTTTAAGAAGATAATGGTAAATGTAGGTGATTATATGTGGTTATTTCATGTTAAAGAGGAAAGTGATTATTTGAGTTAGAGATTATGCAGTTTATATGTATTGTAGACCACGGCACGGCTGCCGAGGATGTGATAGTTCTCATCCTAGTCGATATGGGACACCTAGTTTAGATCTCGATAGAACATGGGAGGTATGATGGCGAATTCAAACAATCCACTAGTTATAGGTCGATGGTGCTTTTGATTTGAAGATCTATATAAAGAAAATAATGACAAAACTTACAGGAAGGTGGTTGGGATATTGTAGATAAAGTCTTATTAGGATAACTAGAAGATGCGAGACAGAGGAGCAGCTAGAAGACCTATGGACAACTGATAGTGTTGAGATGACTCTGGATGTACATGAAAGCGATGATGGACACCTTTAGTTCCGGCCAGAGCACTTGAGTTAGTCTTGCAATCATGACAATCCGAGTAACTCCACATAAGTTTTATGATTGCCCTCATACAGTGAGGTCGGTGGGGGCCCACACCGCCACCTCGTCTAAAAAAGGACAATTCAATAAGTGCAAGCCGAGAGAAAGCTTACTATTGCGCGAGAAGACATCGAACAAATCACCAACACCAAGATTTAAATCAAGTTCAACGAAGATGGACAACTAGGACCAGGGGCGATAGAGATTAATGTGACAAAGTGGAAAACATGAGATCGTAGGGAGAAATTTAAGAGTTGTGTACAGAGTAAGTGAAATGGATGAGCATCATTATAGAGATATTGAAGGGCCATATGATTTGCAGATTTAAGGATATGAAGACACAAAGCTTTTAGAAGACATGAGAATAAAAAGAGTGAAAACTCACATTAATGGATGAGTGGTACTCTCCATTAGGTACTGTATACAAGGTGTATGGCCTTATTAAGTATACGCTGTAAAAAAGCAGGACGAGACAATACGTGACTTATACATGAACGAGAGTAACTCATGATGGCCATAGTCACGGTGTCATGAGATCATATTTCATTACCTAAGTTAGTGTCTTGTGCTATTTGAAGCATTACAACGATACCATGGTTGTGATGGTATGGACACAGGTGAAGTTAATGAAAGTAAGACTGAAATTGTCGGTATTCAAAGCTTGATAATGAGCACGAACATTGTTAACTATGTTCGTGGACATGACTCGTCTTCAAATAAGGATGCGTAACAACTAGACCATAACATGTGTATCAGGAGTTCTCGGTGGATAATGACCCGAGCAATTGTGGTGGTACGTATGTAGGTGCGTCGTGGGTCTACGCCGACCACCACGAGGACCAGGTATTGGGCCTATTAGGTGCGCTCACTAGTGGGAACCTGGGAGGGAATCAGAGTATAGTCTAGTTGGGTTTGGGAGTGAGTTGACAATTGTGAATGTTTCTTGCGACACTTTCCTCCCCACGAAAAGAAGAACAAAAGATCAAGACTAAGTGGCATCGTGAATGTTTTCTGCTACAATTTCCTCTCTGTGAAGATGAAGAGATGAAGGGATGTATTTAAGGCGTAGCTAGGCACATTGCATGCGGGGCAACGCCTGAGGATACAGTTATGCGAAGGTCTGAAAGGCTATAGGAAGGGTCTTACTAGGCATATCGCGTGCGGGGCAACACCTGAGGATACAATTATGTGAGTGGCTATTGGATGATGGGCCAGTGGAGCGAGTCTGAAAGGCCAACTGGTGGGTCCCCAATGTACTTAAGTATGGTCTAGTGGAGGTGTTCAAGGGACTGTAGAGATGGACTATCAAGGTGTGAGGTGTGGTCACACGGGGATATGATAGTTACACAAGAGTATACTCGAGATTTAAATTTCAAGGACGAAATTCTCCTAGTTGGGAAGAATCGTAATGACCCAAATTAATTAAATCAGGATTAGCGTTAATCTCAGGGATTAACAGTCGTAATTTAGGCGTTACATGGACAACTCGGTCGACTCCGACACGAGAACTGAGGGAATATGTTATTTATGGATGATGGTTGTTTATATGTGGTGTTTAAAACTATTATTATATTGCACTACATGTGTGTAAGTTGTTATTAGGCAAGTTGGTGTGACATGTGTTCGCCTCGAAATGCGTGTCAACGTGGGTATCGAGTAGGCAAACTACGGGTACCGAGTAGTCGAAGGTTAGTGAGACCATAAGTTGGTTAATTTTGATAAATAAAGCACTAACCATATGGGTTAATAAGGCTAAATGTGAGGTACATAAATCAAATAAATAATAAGCCTATAGTTTGAACTAAATAAGGAGGACCATCAGATGGTCATCTAGATGATCATAATGAGAGAAACAAGGAAGGGAGTGTGCTATTGGAGTCATCAAGTGGTGTGGGACAACATGAAATGAGACCACAAGATAATTCTCGGGATACGTACGCACATTTGATTCCAACGAAACATATATAAACCAAGGTTAGTGGAATTATTACTTCAACCACTTACAAATTCATGCAAGATCAGGGAACCGAGAATTGGAGGAGAATTCAAGTTGGAATTCAACCACCTTGGAGGTCAATTTGAGGATTCAAACCAAGGTAATCGTCTTCTCCATCATCTACACTTTCATTCAAACCAATTTTTGTAAGATTTAGTGCAAATCGATGTTCTAAGGTTGTTTGGTTACTGTTTTGAAGTTGATTGATATATAGAGGGTATAAACCAGGTTTAGGTAGCCAAATTGGAAGGGAAACACATAATTCTCGGTTGAGAATTCTTTCCCGAGACCACATAGCGCGTACTACTGGAACGGTTAGCGCGCTAATCGTTAAGGGTTTCAAACCGTTCTTCAGGGATGAAGAACGGTAGCGTGCTGCATCATTTCCATAACGCGCTACCATTATATAGCACGCTACATTATTCTCATAGCGCTAACAACAGACATAAACTGAAATTAAAAGGTTGTTTTGGGATTTTTTGACTTAATACATATCTCAAACACCTATAAACGTACTAAACATGTATAATTGGACTTCAGGGACTGTCACGGCCCAAATCTCTAAACCCCGTTTTAATTCCTTAATCAGGATCATCGACCCTTGACGTGGGACATACATTATGATACGTGCACCGACCGAGGCACGTGGCCGAGGTATATCGTATTTTTGTATTGATGTGTGCCTAGTGTTATGTATTGTGTAGACTTACTAAGTCGGTTTGTACAGTTGTAGGCGTCGAGACAAGAACGGGGACACGCCTCGAGTAGCGTGCGAGCTGGGGAACCGGGTAGTTAGCATTTTGGTAAGTCTTATTTAATACTAATATGAAATAAGGAATTACTTATAAGCCTATGGTTGTGTTTGTTAATGTAAATCAAATTAAAGGCCTATAGTTGAGTAAATTAAATGGAAAACATAAGATTGGTCTAGAGATACACATTGGCACGTCTAGGAACTAGGTGAGTAATGAAATGGTGACTTGAGGTTGAGATAGTGGGAGTTAGTGGGATATATGGCAAGAGGTGGACCATTAGATGTTCCTTGGGATACATAAATCCATAGAGATCAAGGACTAAGAAGGAACATCACTTTAATATATATTATTAGTGATCAAACAACATGCAAACCAAATCACTCATTCGTTTTTGCTGGAGAAGAAGAAGGAATTGCTGGAGAGGAGTGAATCATCAAGGTGTTGAAGGAATCCATGGGAGTTGGTGAGAAATTCTCAAGCTAGGGTGCTACATCAACTAGGTACACATCCTTTTAGTTGAAATTAGAATAAGTTCTGGTTTTAGGCTAATTTTAGATGGTAGATGATTGAGTGTTTGCAATTGATTTATATATTTAGATTCCTCATTTCAAGCTGATAATCCAGCTATATTGAATTTCTTAATTTGGTTTTGAAATCATAAAGATATGAATTTTTGAAGTTGCAACACCAAAACTAGAATTCTGCATGTTGTATTAGGAATCAACCTGGGTAATTTGGTCATAATCTGCCCATTTTAGATCCAAATTAATCCAAACCAGTGGAATTTGAAAGCTTATTTAAAGGGGAATAACTTTCATTAGCTGAAGGTATTCTGATTCAAATGTTTTTATATCCAAACATGCTCTACAAATAGGTATTGGAATTAAAAAGGAAAGTTTTGAAACTAAACTTGTTAAAGGGCATAACTCCCTAACCACTTATCCAAATGAGCGGATCTTTTAGTATGTTGTATTTAGGTATATTTTCTACCTTGTGACCAAATATCACATTTTTAGGAACTATAGATTAGGAGAAATAGATTTTCTAAATCCGCTGGTCGGATTAAATTCCAAGTAGACCTATGTTTAATAAAATCATGAAATCTCTTTCATTTTAAATCAGAATTTTGCAAACTAAACCTTTCCAGAAATCTAAGAGAGAGACCAACAATAATTGTACCGATGGGGAATTTTGATATTTTAACCATTTCATGCCTAAAAGTGCATTTAAATGTAGGACTGAAATTGAAACTTAATTTAGTATTTAGGGGCTGATTTAGGAAGATTGATTTAAAGTCTATTGAACCAATTTGAATACACAATAAACACCACTAAATTGAGCTTAAACCCAATATATTTGAACTTATGAGACACCAAACTCAGGAACCTAGGAAAAGGGTACGGGAGAGCGAATACAAGATTTGGAGTATCGGGAGGCCAGTAAAGCTAGGACTTTACTTTGTTGTTGTGAGTATCCCAATGACAACTTTACTTGGCATTTCATTTCTATTAATTGTTTTCCTTGCATAGTCCTTTTGACTATTTTGCCTTTGTATTCTTATATCATGTATTCTTTGTGTCTATGCTCACTTGATGAGTCTAGTTTGCATGATATCCTTTCATTTGATTTGATTCATTGATTCTACTCATGCTATGTCTATTCTTGTTGTTTTAAATGTGAATTGAATGATAAATAGCATGCTATTAGGCTAGTGAATAGCTTATAAATGTTTAAGAGGACTTGTATTCCTTATTTGTTTAGGTGTGTAGATGTGCCTATGCCTTGACAATCCATACTTGGTATTTCTTGAAATTTAAAAAGTAGTTTTCGCATTTAGGTCCCGTACTCGATCGAGGTGTGCGCGACTCACTGGGTTAGAGTCCCTGGGGATGTCGGCACATGTTACTTGACACTGTATGACACTCGGGGTTAGAGTCCCTGAGGTGGTCTACACACCGGGGTTAAAGTCCCTGGTAACACTTGGGTTAGAGTCCCTTGTGCTATATGATTATTGAGTCGGAGTGACATGTTTCACTGCCGACCGGACCTAAATCACCACTACTTAGCCTAGTGTCAGTATCACTTGTTTAACTCTGGTATTTACTCGCATATGGTTTATTTTCCAGTTTTCCCATTTATATGCTTTTAAATACCATTTGAATATTTGGAAATGCAAATTAAACTTGTCATCGGGGATTACTGTTTTATTCTTGTACTCACCGTCCTTTTTATGACGGTGGGTGCAGAGCCGTCTACTAGCAGACCGGGCAAGGAGAAGATCGACGATTATCCCTGAGCCCGCGGTGCGTCACTGCATCGATTGTAGGTCTTCTTTTGGTATTTTGATTGTATATGTTATATGTCTTTCAGATACTATTTGGGTTTGTATATTGGGTTGAGCGTTAGTTCCCCGACTTGACTTAGACTATTTTACTGTTTCAATGCATTTTGAGGACTTTATATATGTGATGTCATTTCCTGGTTTTCCACACTTAGGATTTTATAAATGGCTTCCGCATAAGTTACTAATTGCTTCCGCATAATCAATAAGACTTCCGTTAATTAATTAACTTAATAAAAAGTTTTAATTAACTCTAAATTTTATAAACTGGTAGGACTAGTGTATTACTTATCCTGAACACGAGAAAAGAGGCGTCTAGGATGTAAAGGCTGACTAATACGTAGTTAAGTCTTGCGTGGATATGATTAGGGCTTAATTACGGGATTAGGCCGGGCGGTGCCCTAGATTATGAGTGGGGTCGTCACAGTTGGTATCAGAGCCTGGGTATTAGAACCTTAGGGATAAATAAGAAAAACACGAACTCGTATAAAATAAAAACCTTAGAAGTGGAAACCAGATGATCATTGCCTAGGAACTATTTTGTTGGAAATTGAGTGAAGGTGAGATGGGGATTTCTTATATGTACGTGTTAGTTTCTATATGTATATATATGCGTTATGCCACGTAGTAGCTGATTCGCGTTCGCTATCCACTTGAAGACACCGATGGGGGATTCGCGCGAGGCTGGAGACACCGAAGCTAGCGGCAGTCAGCCTCCAATCGTATCGGTTGACAATTTTAGAGGATGTCTGACCAGACGACTGCTCAAGAGCGACGGATTGTCGATTTCATTGCTTACATGTCGGCGCAGATGACTGCACTGGTTTCGACCGCCCCCGTCACAACAACAACTACTACAGCCTAGATTATGAGAGGGGCCGTCACATGGACCGAAGCTCGGGTATCGGGGAGCTAGTCGGGCCGAATACGGGAGTCCGGGGATGTCGGAGCGCGGATTGAGGTGCGTAAACCCCTTGAGAATGCTTCACAGAATTCGATTCATTTTTCTTGTGCGTGTGATGGGTGCCGAACTATTTATTTTACTAGTTTTTCTAACTGATTGATTGGTTTGTCGGGTTTTTTGTTACACCAGGATGTGTAGACAGACATGGGTACACTATACCATAGTACGTGTGATCATGCCCTCGGTGAATTGCGATCCGAGCTGCACTCAGATACACGTGTCAGTGACTTTGCAGATTTGGCCAACGCTGCGAGGTCTAAAGAAACGAGACTGTGGAGGTTGTCGAAGAAGCCCACAGGAGAGACCCTTAGCTCTGAAGTATGGTATAGTCTGCTACACGTGATACATCCTTGGGTTTTCATCAAAGACATTTATGTGCATATTGACGTTCTCGTTTACCTCGTTAATTGATACTTGGTTTGATTATTGTCTGTTGTTCTATATTACTATTATTGTATGCTGCTTAAGTCTTTTGTATTGCCCTACATTCATGGAAGTATGTATTTCAGTTGCCAGATAACATACTTGCATGTCTTGTAGATTTATTTGTTTTCTTGCTGAATATCGTGTGGACTTATCTTGGAAATTTACTCACTGGACTTGTCACTATATTTGTTGGGTGACTAAGTGCAAATCTTTCTACGAGTAGCGACAAAGGAAAATCTTAGGCGACTATATCTTTTTGCTGACGGTTTTGGACATACTTGTAGGTGTTTATATTATTTTGATGTTCTGTTATTATTTTGGGTATTGGTAGATTTGAGATGATGTGTACATGTATATAACATGTTTTATGGTACTGTCGCTTATATACATAGTACTTTTCCAGGTTTTTCACAATAGGATTTGCTCTTATGAATAATGTTTACCATGGTAAATTACCTTACCTAATTGTATCAATTAAAGCTTCCGCTGATTTATGTTAACTTGTAAAATACAACCCATTAATATGGTTAGGATTTGAATAAACCACAAATTATTGAACTTAACAAATATTTAATTACTTAAAGAGGATAATTTAATAAAATACGGATAATCCACTAACAAATTTAATGAAACACACGTGGACATGATCTTCGAGTTAATAGGAGGACGAGCAAGTGCCGGACACGTGTAGTCAGGCCCACCGGGCAAGGAGTACACGGAGACACGTCACCCATGGGCGGCAAGGGCGTCACACACATAAGATAAACATCTTCCCCACATCCATAACAAGGCACAAATCCATGCTCTAAATCCACGTTACCATTGGAGATGGTCTTATAAATGCCTATGTACAATCAATGATAAGAGTATCTCTAATTAATACAAATGTGGATATATCGTAGCAGTGATTCTTGTCACATTGTCAACATGGAGATGAGTCCATCTTACGTGGTATAAATACATATTCAATATTGAAAATTGTCTCCAATCCACTATGTGATTGCACCCCTTCCATCCATTAGTAGGTGACATTTTAAAAAATATTTTAAAATTTAAATAATTTCCGTACAAATAAATCGGTTGTTGATAAAGGTTAATATATATATACTAGTCGATGGGCACGCGCTCTGCACATGAGACGTATACAATAATTGTGTCAAGAAACATGTGTGAACGGTAATATTAATATATTATCACTTTTTTCTGGATATTATCACTATATTTACTATCTTAAACACATGTGTAGCGACCTCGTGACCCGGGGCTGTCAGGTGTGCTGCTACTCGGGTCCTGCAGCCCTACCGACGTAATCGTCACGTTAGCGCTTCTCGATAGCCATGCTAACTCGTCAATTAGCAATTATATTAATCAATTATTCAATTATTAGTTAGCATTTCACTTGTCATTTACCTATATAGTTTCAAGTAAGCAGTCAATAATTTACAGCGAAAGTCTTAACATAGCAAAACCATAGATTTTTAATTACTTTCAAGTCATATAGAGCATCAATCATGATGTGGAAAACCCGAAATCAAGTACATTATATCAGGTGACAATATATACATGTATCTTGTCTATCAAGTGTGGTGGCCCCACGCTCTGAGGCCGCCCCGGGGTGTCATCGTGTCGTGCGCTCCTTGCCCGGTGGGCCCAGCTATACGTGTCCGACACCTGCTCGTCCACATCATGTCTCGATTATCATGTTCACGTATGTGTTGTCCATGTAGTTAGTTAATAGTTTCATATTTCCTTAGAATATATCCTTAAGAATTTAAAGTTCCTTAAGTTCAACTATTTGTAGTTTAATCGAGTCCTAGTCGTGCTAGTGGTTTGTATTTTACAAGTTAACATTAAGTCAGCGAAAGCCTTAATTTGATGTAAATAAAGTATTAAATTAGCATGATAAGCATTATTCGTAAGAGCATGTCCTACGGTAGAAAACCCGAGAAAATATTATGTATATAGGCGATAGTACCATAAAACAGTGTATATATACATGTAAGGTGTTACTCCAGTCTCCTAATACCCAAAATAATACAACATATCAAAATAAGAACGTACTAGTAGGTCCTCGACCATGGGCAATCAGATGTAGTTGCCTAGGATCCCCTTGCACCTACTGGTACTAGGATCTGTACTCAATCATCACAAAAAGACAGATGACGAGTCCAGTAAGTAAAATCCCAACCCCTTTGAGCATTCTCACAATAAAGTAAGGCAATGCAAGAAGTACTATTAACTAAACATGCGAAATGTAAAGACATGCAACTACAATTGGCTCATCGCATGAATAATTAACATATAATCTAAAGAAATGTGTGTTCACTCCAGATGGACTAGACTGTACATCGGGTCACCAGGATCCCACTATTGGATGCACCCAACTGGTCCAATGCTGGTCCCTCGCGGTGTTAGCCAAATCCACTGAGTCACCGACACGTGCACCAAGTGCAAGGTCGGGTTGCCATTCACTGAGGGATGGGTTACACGTGCTACAATCTAGCGCATCATGAACACACAATAGAGAATCCAGGGGAGTAAACTCAAACCACGTCCAAGTAACTGAATAGAATAGTAGAAACAACAGGAAAATGATAAAAATGGAATCAAAACATAATCAAATACTCAGAGTTCTTCAATTGGGTTTTACAAACCTTAAACCGCTCCCCGACCTCCCTGGACTCCCGTATCTGACCCGACAACCTCCCCGACACCGAACTGCGACCCACTAAGTCCATGAAGTCCAATTTTATAAGTTTAGGTTGTTTACAAGTGTTTAGACATGTATTAAGTTGGAAATCATCAAAACAACCCTTAATGTTCAATTTTCAGCTATCATTTGCACGCTAATAGGTCTACCTAGCGCGCTAGGTGGAGTTAGCGCGCTAGGGAATCGATCTAGCGCTCTAACCAGCCTAGTTAGTACGCTAATTGCCCTCTGTGACATAATTCTCAAGTCAAGAATTCTGTACTTCCCATCCCAATTAGCTATCCTAATCCGGTTTACATACTCTCCATATACTGATGACTCCAAAACATCATTCAAAACAATCTCAGAACATCAATTTGATCAAAATCACTCAATTCCCATGGATTCACTAGTTTTCCTAAATTCATCAAAACCCCAATTCATGCAAAAACAATTGTAAATTCTCAATAAAAATGATCATTAAACACATAATTCATCAAGTTTTCATCAAAAACCAGAGATCTAACCCTCAAATTCGAATTATATAAAAAACATACAAAATTGGGTTCATTAGAAAGTGTGATAGATGGAGAAGAAGATTACCTCAGTTGATTCACTTGATTTGCACTCTAAATTCTGATTTTCAACTCCAAATGATTCTCTCCTCCTCTGATTTTCTCAGTATTTGAATGTGAAATTGAGTGGTTTGAATGAAAAACCCACTAACAATGCTATTTATATGTTTGGTCTTGATAAAGTGTGCTATGAGCATATCGAAGATTATCTTGTGGTCTCTATTCATGCTGTCACACACCACTTAATGACTTCAACAACAGACTCACTATCCTAGATTCACTCACCAGGATCACAATGTCTATCTAGGGTCCACATTATTTAAATCAAACTATAGGCTTTTCATTATTTGATTTATTGACATTACATTAAGCCTTATTAACATATGGTTAATGTTTCTATTGACCAAAATTAATCAACGTATGGTCCCACTAACCTTCGGCTACCCGGTGCCTCGCGTCTCAACATGCAATCTGAGGCACGCTATAGCCTAGTGTTTTAATTTAATTGGCTTAGCCTATGGTTACATTAGCCATTTCATTTGATTACTTAGTCATACTAACGCAAATTAGTCGAGTTTTCTAGTGTACCTGTAATTCACCTCTCCGATACCAGTGTTGGCATGCATATTGAGACGATTACCTGTCACACAACCTCACATGATATAACCATACAACATACACATATGTGATGTATTAGCAAATAAATTCATAAAATGAATCGCAAATAAGCAATACAACACACAATTAACTTGTCCTAGCCTACCCGTGGCGTCCACGTGGATCTGAGCTGGTGTCCGAGTCTGAAATTACGAAATAAATAATGGCGTTAACAAAACGGGCCATTACAGTTTTTTCCCAACTAAAGGAAATTTCGTCCCGAAATCTAAATATTAAATTAAACATCGTACCATGAAATAACTGAGGGCAACGCTCTCGCATAGTCAACTTATGCTCCTAGGTGAGTCCTTCTATGCTATGATGCTGCCAACGAACAAAAACCTTAGAGAACGCCTTGTTCCTGAGAACTTGAACTTTGCGGTCAAGAATCACTATCGGCTGCTCCTTGTAAGTCGTGTCAAGCTGAACCTCAATCTATCCCAAGTCAACCATCGGTCTCAGTCCTGACCTAGCCAATGTCAATATAATGATGTGAAATGTCGGATGAACCCCAACTAACTCAGCGGGTAACTCTAAGCGATACGTGACACTGCCAACCCCTGCTACGACTCTGAATGGTCTAATAAACCTCGGTGTCAGTTTTCCCTTAATCCCAAATATCTGCTGACCTTTCCAAGGGGAAAACGTCATGTATACCATGTCGCCTTCCTCATAGCTCATACATATCTGCATATTTCTTCTGTCTATCCGGTGCGGCTCGTAGTCTCTAACGAATTTGTCAGATCTTCACTGTGTGATCAACAACTATCTCAGGCCCAACGATCATTGTATCTGTCATGGCCCAAATCTCTAATTTGACTTTAATCTTTTAATCAGGATCAAATGACTTGTGACATAGGACCCGCTTCAATATACGTGGCGTGACCAAGGCGAGATGGCCTAGTGTATTATATATGTGTAGACTACTAGGTCATTCCTACTTGTGAATAGGTGTCGAGAAATGTGTGAGAACGCACTTCGAATTGCGTGCCTCCGTGGGACCGAGGTAGAGAACAATATGGTGAGTTTGTATAAGCTTTATATTGCTTTTATAAGTGATATAAGTGGGGCTATGGTTGATTAAATATCAAATATACTTAAGTTAGTAAATTAAAATAATAGCCACTTGATATTTCTCGAGACACGTAATGACCCATCTCAACACCAATTGAGTCACTTATTAGTGTCATTTGGCATGAGTTAGTGGGACATGTGTTAATAAGTGTACCATTAGATATGTCTTGACATACGTGTGCATATTAGGATCAATGACTATCAATCAACCATATCCAATTCATGAATATAAGCTTTTGGTCAACTCAAGCAACTCAACTCTTTCATTTTGATTTCTTAAAAGAGAAGGAAACTTGCTAGAGAAAGAGGAGCTGCTGGAGAAGAAGAAGATTAGTAAAAACTTGGTGATTTAGTGAAGAAGAGATCAAGTTTAGCTAGTGTTCATCAAGTTAGGTAACTTCTCTACACAATAGAGTTAGCTCAATTCAAATGAATTCATGAATTTGATGTATGGGTTGTTGTTTTATGTTGTGGTTGATGTCATGTAACTCAAGAAGTGTGTATGGAGATTCTTTAGGCATTAACATGGCCTATGTATAGAGAAAACTTGAAATTCTGATTGCATAATTCTGGGTTTTACAACATATAGCATGCTAGGTAGATCAGCTAGCGCACTAATTTGAATTAGCGCACTAGATAAGGATTTTGGAAGCGCGCTAATGTGTCATTAGCGCGTTAACTCCAGACATTAGCGCGCTAGGTTTATGACAGCATAAAAACTGTAATTTTCAAAAATTCCTTAAACACTATAAAAGAGTCTAATACCCTAAGTAAAGGTCTAAACACACTCAAAAACCTTTAATATGATATCAGGAACCTAGGGAAGTATTCCAGGGATTCAAGTACGAGTTTCGAAATGTCGGGAGGCCGAAGTAGCATAGGAAATTTCGTGGATTGTAAGTAAACTGATTGATATATTTATTTATATTTCATTCCTATTTACATGTTCATTTCTAGTCATTTGGACTGAATTGCTTTTGTACTCCATATGCTATGACTTGTTGTTCCTTCTCATTGCATGAGGTTGCTTTCATGGTATAATTTGTTGATAAAATGATTTCATTGACTCTAATTCATGTGTTATGTCATTATTGATTGTTAATACATGTGATTAGTGAAATAGCATGCTATTAGGTAGGTATTACGTAGTGTGGTAAATCTATGTCCTTTGTGCATTAGTATGCAATTCTTTTGTTGGATTCCAATATTGTGTTGTTATTTGAATATGAAAGTTGTTCTAGTATCTAGGACCACTTTACGATAGAAATCCGGCAGACATACGGGGTCACTAGACTTTCTAGGGTGATCGAGATTTCTCTACTATCTTGCACAGCACACTGGAAATGAGTCTCGGGTTTGCTGGCAAACATAACTTGCGCATCACACGAGGTATGGGACCCGGGGTTGTTTGCAAGTATATATTGCAAGTGATTGGCACCAGCGAAAGGTAATAAAGGTAAAAGCATTGCTCAGATCTTCGCATTGATGTAGAGCTCAGTTCCATCCTCATATAGTGGAAAGGCTGATGTGATGAAGATCACGACCGATCGGCCCTAGATCATTACTATTTAGCCATGTGTCAGTTTCATGTTGTTTAGCGGAAGTTTCTCTTTGCATGTTCTCTTTACAGCATAGTGGCTATTATCATGCTTTTAGATACTTGTTGCATATTTGGGAATGTGAACAAATGGCTCTCAGTATTACTTTATACTTTCTTGTACTCACCATCCAGTTTGTGACGGTGGATGTAAATCTGTCGAGTAGTAGACCAGGCAAAGAGAAGATCGTTGATTACCTCTGAACCAATGGAGCACTACTACTCCCGATTTTGTAGGTTTGATTTTTTTTTTATGTATTACTGTCACGGCCCAAATAATTAATGCACGTTTAATTTGTTAATCAGGACAAAATGACCCGTGACGTGGGATCCGCAGCGCGATACGTGTCATTACCGAGGCACGGTGGCCGAGGTAAATGTTATATTTGTGTGTTGTATGCCCAGTGTATTGTATATGTGTAGACTACTAAGTCATTTACGGGTATGCAGATACCGAGACGAGCGGAGACTCACCTCGAGTCGTGCGCCGACGTGGGCCCGAGGGAGCGGCTCGTGGGGTAAGTGTAACTAGTCAAATTATAGTGAAAAAAAGAAGAAAAATGAAACATGTATAAGTTAGTGGTCTATAAGTGGCCACATCACTTAATATATACATAATATATAAATATATATATATATAAGTTGGTCAATTGAAACCAAAGTCCAACCTTATTTCATAAGGTCGATGGGGTAGAGAGGAGAAAAAAAAACGCAGCGAGAGAAGAAGAGAGGAAGAAAGGCCGAGAGGAAGAAAGGAGAGAGACCGAGAGAAGAAGAGAGAGAGAGAGACCGGGAGAGAGAGAGACCAAGCTCCAAGGTGAGTTGTTGATTTCGGTTGTTGTTGTTGTCGTTGTTGTTGTTGGTCCGAGGTGGGAGGCTCGGAGGTTCCGCCTCCATGGCGATTCGTCGGAGCTTAGGGACTGGCAGGGGAGTCGTCTCCCCGCCATCACGAACCCGCCGAGGTTAGGTTGGGGATGGACGCCCGCCCCAAATGAAAAAAAAAGAAAGAGCACGAAGTGCTCGGTGGATTTACCCGGCTACCCCATATGTGTCGGGTCGGGCCGACCCGGCCCCGGCGAGTCCCGACCCGGCCCCAGTGAGCGAGTCGACCCGACGACCGACGGAACAAGTCATACCGACCCGGATCCGACTGGACCGGGTCGGGTTAACCCGGACCCACCCCAATAAAAAATAATATATATTTTTATTATTGAATTAAATTAAATTGATTTTTAATAAAATAAATTCTAGAAAATATCTAAAAATATGGAAAAATTCAGGAAAAATTCCAGAAAAATAGGGCAAAATATATTTGTGATCCAAATCAATAGAAATTCGATATTGCCATAAAAGTGAAGAATTCAGAATTCGATTGAGACGTTATACGGTGGTTTTACCTCGAAAAACGTGAAATATGCCAATTGGCCGAAAATAAAAAAAATGGTCGATATAGTCTCGACTTCTATTTAGCCTAAAATGTTCTATTATTAAATGTTAGGGAACTAAGGGGAGAACTCAGGCGTTTGGGCACACATTTCGAATTTGTCGAGGGATCGGCTGACTAGGACAATCGTGTGACTTGTAAGTACAACTGTGAGAATTTTATATTTCATTTCATTCTCTTATTGCTTTATTGGTCTATTGGTAGACAATGCTATTTGAACTTGCACATCATGTTGTTCTTGTATCTATTCATGGATGAATATTGTGACATGATGCCTTGTGACTTGTTTCATTGACTCTGATTTCTACACTTGATGTAATTCTTGAACACAATTGATAAAAACATGTTAATGGAATAATGTGGATTTAAGTAGACTTGTATTCGATTTCCTTTGGGCTTTGTAGCCGAATTTATCTTGGTATCCTAGAATTTTGCAAAGTATTTATCTTTGAAAATAAACTAGAGATTATCTAGTGTCCATTGCATGAGAGATGCACGGTTCACGGGGACATGGGTCTACCTCCCAAGACTCACCACTACACTTGCGCGGCACACGAGGTATGGGACTCGGGGTGGTCGGCAAGCATGAGATTGATGTTGGAAAGCGTAGAGCGTAGCTCCGCTATTTATGTGAGATACGTTGAGCGCAGCTCCATATCGTAGTGGGAAAAGGTAGGTGATAGGTCTCACCGCCGACCGGACGTAGATCATCTCGACTTAGCATGTGTCTGTCTCTACATCTTTAAATGTGGTATTTACTTGCATTACTTGTTTCAATAATTTAGTTCGCTCATTTATGCTTTTAAATACCATTCGTTTCTTTTGGAAATGTGACATGAAATTCTCCAAGTTAGTACTTAAATATCACTATACTCACCGTCTAGTTTGTGACGGTGGGTGTAGGTCCGTCGAGCAGCAGCAGATCGGGGAAAGAGAAGATCGACGACTTCCTCTGAGCAGTTCGGCGACTCTCCTCACTCATTTTGTACGTCTCGACTTTTGTTGTATTATTATTAATTATGTCATTTTGGGTTGTACATTGGGTTGAGTGAATAGTTTCATATCTATACATGCATGTGATGCCGTCTTTTCCTGGTTTTCCACACTTAGGAATGTTTTGGAGAATTAATGCTTCCGCTTAATATTTGAATTACCAATGCTTCCGCTTAACATTTGAATTAGCTGTCAATGTGATAATATAACAATACATGGAGATTTGGAGGATATAGGGACGATAGGTTGACTAATACGTATTGAAGTCTTAGATCATGTGGATTAAGGCTTAAGTACGAGATTAGGCCGGGCGGTTCCCTATTTAGAAGTAGGGCCGTCACAATTACGATTATTAAGACTTCCGCCTTGAATAAAACTCTAAGTAAACAAAATTTTAATTAACTCTGAGTTATGAATTGTCAAAGGATAAGTATAGGTTTATATTCATTTAAAAAAATTAATTGGTACGTAACAAGGTTTTGGAAAGGCTGACTAGTCCCTTGTTAAGTTCTACAAGGTGAAATTATGGCTTAATAACGAGATTAGGCCAGGCGGTGTCCTAATTTGAGAAGGGGTCGTCACAGTATCTTCTGGCTCTGCTTAACATGTAGGTGATATACAGGGCATCCATATAGTGCCTCAAACGGTGGTATCCTGATACTCGCCTGATAGTTGTTGTTATATGCAAACTCACACGAAGGTAGATAATCCTCTCAAGAACCCCCAAACTGCAATATACAAGCCCTGAGCATATCCTTCAGAATATGTATCAACCGCTCTGAATGTCTGTCGGTCTGAGGATGGTAAGTCGTACTAAACTACAACTTGGTGCTAAATTGTTCCTGCATAGCCTCCCGAGTCTATAAGTTAACCTGAGATCTCTGATTGACACAATAGAGATTGGCACCCCATGCAATCTAATAATCTCCCGCTTAAATAATATGCTTAGCCGTGGGAACTTGTATCTCATTGACACCGGATGAAGTGAAGCGGTTTCTTCAGTTGTCAATCACAACCCAAACTGCATCATGACGCCTTGATGTTTGCGGTAGTCCACTGACGAAATCTATAGTGATGTGCTCCCATTTCCACTGTGGAATGAGCAACGGCTGCAGTAATCCACCAGGTCTCTTGTGCTCAGCCTTCACCTGCTGGAAAATATAACAACTCATGACATATGCTCCCACGTCAGTCTTCATCCCTGGCCACCAAAAATAATCGCCTAAAGTCATGATACATTTTGGTCCGACCAGGATGAACTATGTAGCAAGACCGTTGTGCATCCTCCAGAATCCCGTCCAGTATCCATTGATTCGCAGGTATCCACAACCTCCCTCGGTGTCTCAAACACCGATTCGTCATCTCCGCCCAACCAGTACACTCCAGATCCCGAGCCAAACCACTGAACCGCTTATAAAGCCCATCAGCCTTCTAACACTCGGCAACCCGCTCAATTGATATGCTCAGGACTCTCACTTGACCACAAATGCGCTGCTCAGCTGTAGTAGATACATATGTCATATACATAACTGATATTGCCTGTAACAAGCCATGCTAGTGTGTCATAGGTCGCAAAATGGTCTGACTGTCAATCCCGTTCATGTTCAATGCGTCAGCTACGACCTTTGCTTTCCCAAAGTGATACTCAATAGCGAAGTCGTAGTCCTTCAACAGTTCAAGTCATCTCTTCTTACGCACATTCAGATCTCTTTGAGTGAAAATATAGCGTAGACTCTGGTGATCACTGTACAAAGTGAACCTCTCTCCGTAGAGATAATGCCTCCAAGCCTTCAGTGCAAAGACAACTGCTGCAAACTCCAAGTCATGCACTGGATAGCTCCCCTCATGAAGTCTCAACTGTCTAGACAGGTACGCAACTGGTCTACCCTCATGCATTAACACATATCCAAGACCAATGCATGCCGCATCTGTATATACTAACAATATCTTGCCTAGCTCTTGCAATGTCAACACTGGTGCAGAAGTCAATCTCTTCTTCAACTCACATAAAGCCTGCTCACACTTCTTTAACCAATCAAATCTAACATCCTTTTTAGTCAGTCTCGTCATCGGCGCTGTAATCAAGGAAAGTTCCTGTACGAATCGTTGATAATATCCTAGCAATCCAAGAAAACTCTGAATATCGGTAACAGACTTAGGTGTCCTCTAGTCAATGATAGCTCGAATCTTATCTGAATCTACAGAGATACCTTGATTGCTGATGACTTGTCCTAAAAATTTCACTGCACTCAGCTAGAAGTCACACTTGCTAAACTTGGCATACAACCTATGCTTTATTAGTCTCATCAAAATTGCCCTGAGATGTTTATCGTGCTCCTCACAAGTCCCACTGTAGATCAAAATGTCGTCGATGAAAACTATGAAAAATTTGTCCAAATATAGTCTCAAAACCCTGTGCTTCAAATCCATGAAGATCGATGGGGCATTAGTCAGCCTAAATGGCATGACCGTGAACTCGAAGAACCCGTATATCGTGCTAAAAGTGGTCTTCTGGATGTCCTCTTCTTGAATCCTCAATTAATGATATCCTAACTGAAAGTCAATCTTCGAGAAAAATCTGGCGCCTGCCAACTGGTGGAACAGATCGTCTATCCTAGGAAGTGGGTAACGGTTCCTAACTGTCACCTGATTTAGCTTCCTATAGTCTATACACATCCTCATCGAACCATCTTTCTTCTTCACAAACAACACTGGAGCTCCCCAGGGTGACATAATAGGGTGGATGAAACCTTTCTCCAACAAATCATTCAGCTGTCGCCTAACCTCCTCCTGCTCCGATGGTGACATCTTGTAAGGTCTGCTGGCGATCGATTGAGTCCTTGGAAACATCGATGAAGTCTCTAACTACCGGATAATCCTTAATTAAAACCTCGGTCCTAATGTCCGGCTCAACTATCACAACAAACGCCTCCATCTCCCGTGTTGTAGCTAATCGGCCCCTAATGATCGGCAAATCAGTCGAGGATCCAACTAGTGAGAACTCTGGTATCCCAAGAATGCAAAACTCATCTCTCTTACCAAAATAGTCTATCTATGTGTAATGGCCCGCATTATTTAATCTTAATTAATTTATTAATTACAGATTATGACACATAGCTCAGACCCATGTGGGCACCGTTGACAAGTCTAGGCACCCCTACCAAGGTATAAATAGTTATTTTTGTGTGATGTGTATTAATTTGTTGTATTATTATTTAATTCACGTCGCACTAGTTAAAATTTTCATTTTGTCGCATTGTGTTCGTGTAGTGACGAGAGTGTACGACGTCGTGAGGTGCGCGTAACGCTGGTGCATGGGGTAGTCAATGGTTTATAGGTCACATCACTTGTCACATCACACTTACCCATCACATCATCCCATACCTCATTTTTTCTCTCTCATATTTTTCTTTCTCCTCTCCAAACAAAACCCACAATTTCAATTTCTCTCTCCCTAACCGGTTCTTCCATCTCCTCTCGTTTTTTATTCTTCTTCGTCATTCCTTCTTCATCTCATTTCATCTCATTTCATTATCACAAAGTCTCCTCACTCCTGCAAAACTCTCGGTTTCTCTTGGCTCCGACACCACCACGTCTCACGCCGGCGACTTTCATAGACAGAGATGAGTGGTTGTTTTTGTTGTTAATTTGGTGGATATGTTTACGAGTTTAATGGCTATTGCAATTTTTGTTTATTGTTGTTAATGTTGTTATTGTTGTTAGTTTGTTAAAAGAAAAAAAAAATCAACCCGACCCAAGCCTAGATGGGACAGGCCGATCCTAGCCTAGATGGATTGGGTCGGACCGACCCAGGTCCGATTGGATCGGGTCGGGCCGACCCTGGTCCAGGCGTTTGACACCCCGGTATAACTTATTAAAAATATATTAAAAAATAATTAAAAAATAAATAAAATGATTTTAAATGAAAATAAATTAGAGAAAATAGATAAAAATAGATAAAAATTATGGAAAATTTTAGAAAAATATGAAAGTTATAGAAAGCTAGGAAAATGAGTTCCGAGGCTTTTTCGAGCTTTTGACACCCCGGTATACTCAAAAAGTGTGCAATAAACCAAACTTTTTGGAAATAAAATTTTTAATTTTTGGTCCCACACTATAAACTCACTTAATGTGACTTTAAAATAATTAAAGTAGTATAATTGGACACCAGGGACTTAGAAGATTATAGTCGGGTGTTGAACGTGCATCTCGAGGTGTGAGCGAAACATTTTGAAGGTGATTGGCGATTTGCTTGAGGTAAGTAAACCTACGAGAAAATTAGTTAAAATTTATTTATAGCACTTGCTTTATTTTAAATTTCAATTATTCCATCGTGCTATTTATTGCTATCCATTTACTATTCATCCACACCCACGTGTGTTTGTGTGTTTGTCGACGGGGTTGGGCACGATATAGACTCACACCCTAGGGCTAGCTGCTTCGCGTTGTTCGAGTAATTGCTCATGTCGGGGCTACTCGGTGACTATTTCTCGCGAAACCCATTAGGTTGAGAGATGGGCAAAGACTTAAGTCTCCGTCATGGGTTCCTCTCGAGAGATGTTTGGACGGGGTTTTACCATTCATAGGTTCCTCTCATTCGCCCGTGAGATGTTTGGCGAAGCGATCGTCATGGGTTTCTCTCAGTTTAGCTAAGCCGATTCCTGGATGTTGACCATGGTTTTTGGTCATGCTTCATTAGTGTCCAGTTTCGACTTCTCTACGACTTATTTTCATGCGATTACCTTATTTTATGTTCCTTATTTAAATTGCATGAATTGTAACCATTTTATTGGGTTTCATGAATATTAGCTAACGTTATCTGGGATTTAATCATTGGGATTTGTCATTGTTTTTGGTAACAAATCGCAGATTCTAAGACGAGTCGGAGCAAAAAGGTCTTAGGCGACTACCACTGAGCTAGGAAAACCCTATCAACTTTTTGCGTAGGTGTGTGTATGTACTTATTTACTGCTTTTATGAGATTTTAGGAGGACTTGTGTACCCGGTACATGTATATGGCCACCTTTTGCACTTTTTTTGCTTTTTGGTAGACATGGTATCTCATGTCGGGTTTCCACATTATAGGGTTGTTTATAAAATGCAAACTTTTAATTTGACAAATCTTTGCATGCTTCAAAGATTTCCGCTATGATTTTTAACTTATAATGTTTTCATAAATCATAAACAATTAACTTATTGTAAATATTCATAAATACATGATAAATACTAAGTTAATGCGAATTGAATAGAAATGAAGGTTTAGGACACGGGCTGTCAAGGAAAAGTGTGAGGTGACATGGCATGCTGGGTGACGTGTCTGGCAACGTGGTAGAACCCGATTTGCCTCGGAGTTTGGGGCCATCATACTATGCATGGTAGGAAAACAACCAATTCATCTCGAGAAAAGCGTCAAACTCTAGGCACTCTAACACTTTGAGTTTAGCAGGTAACTGATGTTCCTCAACCTCTATCATTACATCTCTATATATCCGGTTAGGGTATATCTTGTCCAAGTGGCTGAACTGAGAACAAAATGTGCGTCTAGTGTTTGTGCAACTAACCCTAACTCTACAACAATTCGCCTAGCAATAAACGAAAAAGTACTACCAGAATCAAATATAGCATGCATAGGTCTACCAAAAATATGTAACGTACCCTCGATGAGCTATATGGTTGCTCCGCCATCCGGCTGCGCTACCGCATGGGCCCTCTCTTTGGCCTAATCTGGCTCTCGTCGTGGCGAAGATGGTGCTCTGCAGTCTACACTCAAGTATCCCCACTGACCACACCTATGACATTCACGTCTATCTTGCCTATCAGCCTAGCTTTAACGACCCAAATTAATTAAAACTAGGATTAGTGTTAATCTCGATGATTAACAGTCGTAATTCGAGCGTTACATGGACAACTCGGTTGACTCGGGCACGAGAACCAAGGGAATATGTTAATTATGGATTATGGTTGCTTAGGTGTGGTGTTTAAACATTATATTATTGTATTGCATCACATTTGTGTATGTTGTTAATAGGCGAGTTGGTATGACGGGTGTTTTCCTCGAAAGGCGTGTCAACGCGGGTATTGAATTGGTGAACTACGGGTACACTAGGAAACAAGACTAATTCACGTCAGGATGACTAGCTAATCAATTAAAATGGGTAATGTGACGAACTACGCGTACACTAGGAAACAAGACTAATTCACCTCAGGATGATTAGTTAGTTAATTAAAATGGGTAATGTGACCATAGGCTAAGTAAATTCAATCTTGAACAATAGGCTATGACGCACCTCGAAATGTGTGTTGAGACGTGAGGCACCGGATATTAGGTAGCTAAAGGTTAGTGGGACCACAAGTTGGTTAATTTTGATAAATAAAATACTAACCATATGGTTTGTTAAGGCTTAATGTAAGGTGAGTTAATCAAATAAATCAAGGCATATAGTTTGGTGGTTTAAGTTAGAAACCATAAGACTTTCTTAGAGATACACATTGGCACATCTAGGAGTTGTGGAAGTATCAATTGTTGTCACTTGATTTGAATTAGTGGAAGTTAGTGGGCTAAGTAGCAAGAGATGGACCAATAGACGAGTCTCGGGATACGAAAACCCACGAAGATCAATGGCTAAAAATAACTCCTACCTTAATATATATAATGAGTTGATTAAACACATGCAAACAAACCATTCTTCATCACAAAACTTGCTGGAGAAGGAGTTTGTTGGAGAGGAGTAGATCATCAAGGTTTGTTGGAGGAATCCATGGGTTTTGGTGAGAAATTCTCAAGCTAGGTGGTGAATCAGCTACGTAACTTTACTACATTAGCAATTTAGTTGAAATTTGGAGTTTTGATGTGAAATTGATATATGAGGAATGGGCCACTGAAGTTGATGAGATTTTGATGAATTTCAACTACTTTATAATTGATTTTGAATAATTAAAGTTTTTGATGAAATCAGAAAAACTAGTCGATTTCATGGAATGGGTGAATTGATAAATTTGATCTAATGGATGCTTTGAGGTTGATGTAAATGATGTTTTGGAGTCTATTTTAAGTGGAGAATGCAATTTGTAGGGTCTAGGTAGCTAATTAGGGAGGTTGTGATAGAATTCTCGAGCTGAGAATTCTGTCATAGAGAGTAATTAATGCGCTAACTAGACCAATTAGCGCGCAAATGATTCTGGGCATTTAACTATTTTTCAAAATGAAGAACAGTAGCGCGCTAGACAGATCCCCTAGCGCGCTAACTTCACCTAGCACGCTAGGTAAACCCATTATCGCGATAATGACAGATAAAAATCTGAATTTAAGGGACTGTTTTGGGAGTTTTGACTTAAATACATACCCGAACACCTATAAACATACTAGACATGTAAAATTGGACTTCAGAGACTTAGGGGACCGTAGCTCGGGTATCGAGGAGCTTGTCGGGTCAGATTCAGGAGTCCGGGGAAGTTAGACCGCGGATTTAGGTGTGTAAAACCCTTGAGAATGCTTCACAGAATTCAGTTCATTTTTTTAATGCGTGAGATAGGTGCTAAAATGTTTTACTTTACTGGTTTTTCTAACTAATTGATTGGTTTATCAGGGTTTTTATAACAAGATGTGTGGACGGATTTAGGTACACTATACCATAGCACGTGTGATCAAGCCCTCAGTGAATTGCGACCCGAGCTACACTAAGGTGCACGTGTCGGTGACTTAGCGGATATGGGCAGCGCCGCGAGGACTAAGGAAACAGGACTACAGAGGTTGTCGAGAAGCCCACGGGAGAGACCCTTAGCTCCAAAGTATGGTATAGTGTGTTACACGCGACACATCATTAGGTTTTCATCAAAGACTTTTAGGTATATCTTGACTTAACTATTGTATGTTTACATTCTCGTTTACCTCATTAACTGCTACTTTGTTTGATTGTTGTTTGTTGCACTGTATTACTATCATTGTATGTTGCTTGAATCTTTTGTAATGCCCGACATTCATGTAAGTATGTATTTCTGTTGCCAGATAGCATACTTGCATGTTTTGTAGTTTTATTTGAATTCTTGTTGAATATTGTATGGACTTCTCTTAGGAATTTACGCACTGGACTCATCACTATATTTGTTGGGTGACTGAGTGCGGATCCTTCTACGAGTAGCTGCAAAGAAAAATCTTAGGCGACTATCTCTTTCTGCTGACGGTCTTAGACATACTTGTAGGTATTTATACTATTTTGATATTTTGGTATTATTTTGGGTATTTGGATACTAGAGATGACACTGTACATGTATATATACATTATTTTATGGTATTATCGCCTATATACATAGTACTTTTTTAGGTTTTCCACAGTAGGGCATGCTCATATGGATAATGATTATCATGCTAATCTAATAATTTACCTGCTAAAGTTAAGCTTCCGCTGATTTATTGTTAACTTCTAAAATACAAACCACTAGTACGGCTAGGACTCAAATAAGCTACAGACAGTTGGACTTAAAGAAATAAATTAAGATTAATGTGATTAATCAGTTAACCAAACTAGAAATAGCTATGTGAACATGATTTTCGAGATAAGAGGAGGACGGGATGGTGTCAGACACGTGTAGTTGAGCCTACCGGACAAGAAGTACACGGAGAGACATCACCCCAGGACGGCAGGGTCGCCACAGATGGTATCAGAGCAAGGTTGATGGGTCCTAGGGGATGAAGTGTAGTTGTTGTTTAACCTGGTACCAACACCATAATTGGCATTATAGAGAGGTCGATGAAGCCTTGGGAAAAGTTAAAAGAAATTTGATAAAATTAACCAATAAAAATCTTAGATATGGAAACCCGATGTTATGGCTTTAGAACTTTAGTTGAGAAGTGATGTGAGACTGGTAGTGAAAGGTTTATATACGTGTTATATTTTGTTACATATATGATGTACATAAATATATCAAGGCTGATCCGAAGCACGCTTCTTGATGCAGATCATGGACGGACAATTTACTACGCTCTAAGAGATCGGATAGACTAGCAATGAAGCTAGAAATTCCTCTTTTACAACGAGTGTGGAGGATCGACTCGCAGCCCAGGAGACTCAGATGGTTGAGGTACTCCGATTATTACGGCACTCACTATAGCTGTGGCTACAGCATCTCAAGACTCATTGGTAGTCATCGCAACCCAACCAAAGACAGTGTCGGTTAAGAGTTGCACTGGTGATGAGTATAGGAAGAACAAATAGAGGACACAAGAGGAGTACATGTTGACATTTATAGGTCCTCATGCAAATAGGGAGTGTGATCGAGTGTCCCCACCTCGAGCACAATACAGGAGGATTTCGAGCTAGAGTTTAAGGAGACGACAGGGAAAAGCAAAACGACGACGTAGGTGTTTTCGATATGGCCAGCGTGGACATGATAAGAAAAATTGTCCTTGGAGACCAGTGTCAGTTACTACAGCGCCACTTGCGCTAGAGTTAGATGTGTAGAGTGACGAGACTACATCATTGGGACAGGAGTGCCCTCCAGTATTTTCTCATTATGGAGTGGAGGGGAATCACCATTTCAAATGTCCAATGATTTTTATGCCGTTGATACCAGCGATAGCATTACGGGTTAGAGCCCTAGTTAAAGAGGCTGATACGTAGTATGTAGAGGTGAAGATTTTGAATACCAAGTCATTTTGTATAGTTAATGAGAACCTGATGTTTTTGCTACATTATATATGTAAACTTCATGTTAAAGAAGATAATGGTGAATGCAGGTGATTATATGTGGTTATTTCATGCTAGAGAGGAAGTGATGATTTGAGTTAGAGACTATGCGATCTATGCGTATTGCAGACCACGGCACGGCTGCTGAGGACGTGATAGTTTCCAACCTAGTCGGTATGGAATACCTAGCTTATATCTCGACAGAACATGGGGGTATGATTGCGAGTTCATACAAGTCATGAGTTGTGGGTCGAGGGTGCTTTTGATTTGAAGATCTATAGAAAGACAATAAGGACAAGACTTAGAATAAAGAGTTTCAGAAGTGTACAAGTAGGGGAAGGTGGTCAAAATATGGTAGGTAGAATCTTGTTAGGATAGCTAGAAGATGCGAGACAAAGGAGCAGCTAGAAGATCTATGGATAACTAATAGTGTTGAGATGACTCGGAATGTACATGAAAGCGATGACATACACCCTTAGCTCTAGCCGAGCACTAGAGTTAGTCTTCCAATCATGACAATCGAGTGACTCCATAGAAGTTTTAGGATTGCCCTCATACAGTGAGGTCAGTGGGGGCCCATACCGCTACCTCATCTGAAAAGGACAATTCAATAAGTACAAGTTGAGAGAAAACTTACAATTGTGCGAGAAGACATCGAACAAATCACTGATACCAAGATTTAAATCAATTTCAATAAGTATTGACAACTAAGACCAGGGGCGATAGAGATTAGCGTGACAAAGTGGAACACATGAGATCTTAGGGAGAAATCCAAGAGTTATATACATAGTAAATGAAATGGATGGGCATCATGATAGAAAGATAGAAGAGCCATATGATTTGTAGATCTAAGTATATGAATACACAAAGCTAATAGAAGACATGAGAATAAAAAGAGTGAAAATTTTCATTAATGGATGAGTGGTACTCTCCATAGGTACTCTATACAAGGAGTATGACCTTATTAAGTATACGCTGTAAAAAAACGGGACGAGACAATACATGACTTATACATGAGTGAGAGTAACTCATGATGGCCATAGTCATAGTGTCATGAGATCATATTTCACTGCCTAAGTTTGAGTCTTGTGCTCTGTGAAGCACTACAACAATACCATGACTGTGATTGTATGGACACAGGCAAAGTTAATGAAAGTGCGACTGAAACACTCGGTGTTTGAAGCCCGATAATGAGCCTGAACATTGTTAACTATGTTCATGGACATGACTCGTCTTCAGACAAGGTCGAATAACAACTAGACCATAACATGTGTATCATAAGTCCTTGTTGAATGACGACCCGAGTTACTGTGCTGGTATATATGTCGGTGCATCGTGGGTCTACGCCAACCACCAAGAGGACCAGTTATTGGGCCAGTTGGGTGTGCTCATAGGCGTGTACCTGGGAGGAAATCTGAAGTATGGTCTAATTGGGTTTGGGAGTGAGTTGGCAATTGCGAATGTTTCTTGCCACAGTTTCCTCCTTACGAAAAGAAGAACGGAAGACCAGGAGTGAGTGGCGTTGTGAATATTTTCTGCTACAATTTCCTTCCCATGAAGATGAAGAGATGAAGTTCTGTAGGAAAGGTCTTGCTAGGAACATTGTGTGTGGGGCAACGCTTGAGGATATGTTATGCGAAGGGCTATAGGAAGGTTCTTGTTGGGCACACTGCGTGCGGGACAACACCTAAGGATACAGTTATGCGAAGAACTGAAGGGTGGTAGGAAGGGCCTTTTTGGGCACATTGCGTGCCGGGAAATGCATGAGGAATACAGTTATAGAGAGAACAAGAATGATAATCGATCGTACAAAGAAACAAGTCTCATTGTTGTGATATACACTAGGCCATAACACGTGTAACCCGGCCCTCGGTGAATGATAACCCGAGCTGCCTTGGTGCACGTGTCGGTGACTCGGCAGATTAGCCACTACCACGAAGGCTATTGGGTGATGGGCCAATGGAGCAAGTTAGAAAGGCCCACTGGTAGGTCCCCAATGTATTAAAGTATGGTCTAGTGGGGGTCAAAATTTAGTTGGCCACGTAAGTTGTACCGCCGCTATTTTAGTTCTGCGTCGAAGTGAATTTTAAGTCCCTCGAGATCTAGATTTTGAGGACAAAATTTTTTTAGTTGGGAAGAATTGTAACGGCCCAAATTAATTAAAACTAGGATTAGTGTTAATATTAGGGATTAACAGTCGTAATTCGGACGTTACGTGGACAACTCGGTTGACTCGGGCACGAGAATCGATGAAATATGTTAATTGTGGATGATGGTTGCTTAGGTGTGATGTTATTGCATCGCATGTGTGTATGTTGTTAACGGGCGAGTTGGTGCGACGGGTGTTCGCCTCGAAAGTGTCAACGCGGGTATTGAATATGTGAACTATGGGTACACTCAGAAACTCAATAGGTGAACTACTGTTGTGAACGTCGGGATGACTAGTTAATCAATTAAAATGGGTAATGTGACCATAGGCTAAGTAAATCCAATTTTGAATAATAGGCTATGGCTCAAAATGCGTTTTGAAACGCGAGGTACCGGATATCGGGTAGCCGAATGTTAGTGGGACCACAAGTATTTTGAATTTTTGATAAATAAAATATTAACCATATGGTTTGTTAAGGCATAATGTAAGGTGAGTTAATCAAATAAATCAAGACCTATAGTTTGGTGGTTTAAATTAGAAACCATCGCACTTTCCTAGAGATACACATTGGCACATCTAGAAGCTGTGGAAGTATCAATTGTTTTCACTTGATTTGAGTTAGTGGGAGTTAGTGGGCTAAGTAGCAAGAGATGGACCAATAGATGAGTCTATGGATACGTAAACCCATGAAGATCAATGGCTAGAAATAACTCATACCTTAAAATATATCATAAGTTGATTAAACACATGCAGACGAACCATTCTTCATCACAAAACTTGCTGGAGAAGGAGTTTGATGAAGAGGAGTAGATCATCAAGGTTTGTTGAAGGAATCCATGGGTGTTGGTGAGAAATTCTCAAGCTTGGTGGTGAATCAACTACGTAACTTTACTACATTAGCAATTTAGTTAAAACTTGGAGTTTCGATGTGATATTGATATATGAGGAATGGGTCACTGATGTTGATGAGATTTTGATGAATTTCAAGTATTCTTAGCATTTAAATGAGAATTTAAAATTGATTTTGAAGAATTAAGGTTTTTAATGAAATTGGAAAAAAACTAGTGGATTTCATGGAATGGGTAAATTGATTAATTTGATCTAATGGGTGTTTTAAGGTTGATGTAAATGATGTTTTTGAGTCTATTTTAAGTGGAGAATGCAATTTATAGGGTCTAAGTAGCTAATTGGGAGGTTGGGACAGAATTCTCGAGTTGAGAATTCTGTCGCATAGGGTAATTAGCGCGCTAACTAGACCAATTAGCGTGCTAATGATTCTAGGCACTTAGGTATTTTTCAAAATGAAGACGGTAGCGCGCTAGACAGATCCCCTAGCGCGCTTACTTCACCTAGTGCGCTAGATAATCCCATTAGCGCGTTAATGACAAATAAAAACTGAATTCAAGGGACTGTTTTGAGATTTTTGACTTAAATACATACCCGAACATCTATAAACATACTAAACATGTAAAGTTGGTCTTCATGGACTTAGGGGACCGTAGCTCGGGTATCGAGGAGCATGTCGGGTTAGATTAGGGGGTCTGGGGAAGTTGGAGCACGGATTTAGGTGCGTAAAACCTTTAAGAATGTTTTACACAATTCACTTCATTTTTTTATGCGTGTGATGGGTGCCGAGTTGTTTTACTTTACTGGTTTGTTTAGCTAATTGATTGGTTTATCGGGGTTTTAAGATCGGGATGTGTGGATAGACTTGGGTACACTATACCATAGCACGTGTGATCGGTCCTCGATGAATTGCGACCTGCAAGTGCACTAAGGTGCACGTGTTGGTGACTCAGCGGATATGGCAAGTGCCGCAAAGACTAAGGAAACGGGACTGTGGAGGTTGTCGGAGAAGCCTACAGGAGAGACCCTTAGCTCCGAAGTATGGTATAGTCTGTTACACGCAACACATCCTTGGGTTTTCGTCAAAGACATTTACGTGTATCTTGACTTGACTGTTGTATGTTTACATTCTCGTTTACCTCATTAACTACTACTTTGTTTGATTATTGTCTGATGCACTGTGTTACTATCATTGTATGATGCTTGAATCTTTTGTATTACCCTACGTTCATGTAAGTATGTATTTCTTTTGCCAGATAGCATACTTGCATGTTTTGTAGTTTTATTTGAATTCTTGTTGAATATTGTGTGGACTTCTCTTGGGAATTTACTCACTAGACTCGTCATTGTATTTGTTGGGTGACCGAGTGCAGATCCTTCTACGAGTAGCGGTAAAGGAAAATCTTAGGCGACTATCTCTTTCAGCTGACGGTCTTGGACATACTCGTAGGTGTTTATATTATTTTGATGTTTTGGTATTATTTTGGGTATTGGGATACTTGAGATTACATCGTACATGTATATATACATTGTTTTATGGTATTGTCGCCTAAATACAGAGTACTTTTTCAGGTTTTCCACAGTAGGACATGCTCATATGGATAATGGTTATCATGTTAATCTAATAATTTACCTGCTCAAGTTAAGCTTCCGCTGATTTATTGTTAACTTGTAAAATATAAACCACTAGTACAGGTATGACTCAAATAGGCTACAGATAGTTGAACTTAAAGAAATAAATTAAGATTAATGGTATTAATCAGTTAACCAAACTAGAAATAGCTACGTGGACATGATTATCGAGACAAAATGAGGATGGGTAGGTTCCGGACACGTGTAATTGGGCCCACCGGGCAAGAAGTACACGAAGACACGTCAACCCGAGCAAAGAGGTCGCTAGATCGGCGTCACCGATCTAGGAACCCGACCTCGGTCTCTCGACCCCCGTCATGTCCCCCGATCTCTACCCCGATGGTGCATCTACGGTTGCGGCCTATACCGATTGGCCGATGTTGGTGCGATCGCGTAACCGGTTGTCTTTCCTCATCATACCGAACCGACGTCTCGATGATTATCCATGCGGTCCCTGTCCCGTCTATCATCCCCCTGACCTCTATCCTGATGATCCCACTGTCTCTTAGGCCTCCGATCCGATCGAGAACTATGCCCAGTGTGAACCTCAATCCCAGTCACACGTCTGCCATCTCTCTGCATCAAGTAGGTCTCATGCGCCAACGCTCGATCGAATATGTCCTGCAGAGTGGGTACCTCAGATGATACCACCGCTGCAACAATCCTATCATCAACTCCTCGAGTGGAATAGTATATCTGTAATCGCTCTGTCCCCGCTACATCCATAGAAAACTAAAGTAGGTATCAGAATCGATCTATATACTGCATCAATGTCTGGTTACCATGTCTCAGGGTCAGAAACTCCTTCCTCAGTCGCAACCTCACCTCCATGGGTATTTACTGATCATTAAACAACTCTCAAAACTCAACCCATGTCGTCGGCTCTAAGTGGGTGTCCTGATAGGTAGTCCTCCAAACTGTTGCGTGGCCTCTCAAACATGCTCCAGAAAGACGCGCCTGAACACTTTCATTATTCCTCATCAGCTTATAGAACCACTAATGAGACACTATCCACTTCCATGCTGCCTAAGGGTCACCACCTCTGTAAAAGAAGCCTGGTTGGAACTTCAAGAACTCTCTCAACATCTTCGCCTCTGGGGCCAAAATAAATCTTGATGTAGTAGCAGTAGCAGCGGTAGTCGTCAAAGGCTCTGTAGTCGAAGGTGGAGGCGTAGGAGTCGGCGTCTCCAGTGGAATGACAACCGCGATAGCTCTCTTTGCCAGTGTCTCGGTAGCTACTCTCTCAACTGGTGTATGGGGAACAACCGGGGCGACGGCTGTCCCTGTGTATGCTGTAATTACTACTGGGTCTCGGGGTGTTGTGACTGCTGTAGCAAGTGCCATCAGTGCGACGACCTAATCCCGTAGTAATCGGAGTACTTTAGCCATCTGAGTCTCTTGGGTCGAGAGTCGATCCTCCATACTCGTACCAAGGGGATCTCTAAATGCATCGCTAGTCTGTCTTGTCTCATGAGGCGTGGTCAATAGTTCGTCTATGATCTGCATCGAGAAGAGTGCTCTGGATCATCCTCGGTATATATGTATATTATATATATAATAAAATAGAACACGTATATAACTTCTAACTCTACCCGCCTCACATCACTTCCCAACTAAAATTCTAAGGCAATATCATCGAGTTTCCACATCTAGAGTTTATTTATTAAGTTTTATACTCTTTCATTTTAAATTTCCCAAGTTCCTAGAGCTCTTGCTCTGATACCAACTATGGCAGCCTCACGCCCCGAGGCCGCCCCGAGGTGTCGTCGTGTCGTGTGCTCATCGCCCAGTGGGCCCAGCTACACGTGTCCGCCACCAGCTCGTCCACCTCATGTCACGATTATCATGTCCACGCGTATGTTATTCATGTAGTTAGTTAATAGTTTCGTATTTCCTTAGAGTATTTCCTTAAGTATTTAAAGTTCCTTAAATTCAACTATTTGTAGTTTATTCGAGTCATAGTCGTGCTAGTGGTTTGTATTTTATAAGTTAACATTAAGTCAGCGGAAGCCTTAGTTTGATGTAAATAAAGTATTAAATTAGCATGATAAGCATTATTCATAAGAACATGTCCTACTGTGGAAAACCCGATAAAGTACTATGTATATAAGCAATAGTACCATAAAAAATGTATATATACATGTACGGTGTTACTCCTGTCTCCCAATACCCAAAATAATATAAAATATCAAAATAAGCATGTACTAGTAGGTCCTCGACGGTGAGCAATCAGATGTATTCGCCTAGGATCCCCTTGCCCCTACTGGTACTAGGATCTGTACTCAATCATTATGAAAAGACAGATGACGAGTCCAGTAAGTAAAATCCCAAGGAACCCCTCTGAGCATTCTCACAATAAAGTAAGGCAATGCAAGAAGTATTGTTAACTAAACATGCGAAATGTAAAGAAATGCAACTGTAATTGGCTCATCGCATGAATAATTAACATATAAGCTAAACAAATGTGTGTGTTCACTCCAGATGGACTAGACTGTACTTCGAGTCACCAGGATCCCACTATTAGATGCACCCAACTGGTCCAATGTTGGTCCCTTACGGTGTTGGCCAAATCCACTGTCATCGACACGTGTACCAAGTGCAAGGTCGATTTGCCATTCACTGAGGGATGGGTCACACGTGCTACAATCTAGCGCATCATGAACACACAACAAAGAATCCGGGGGAGTAAACTCAAACCACGTCCAAGCAACTGAATGGAATAGTAGAAATAGCAGGAAAATGATAAAAATGGAATCAAAACAGAATCAAATACTCAGAGTTCTTCAATTGGGTTTTACAAACCTCAAACCACTCCCCGACCTCCCCGGACTCCCGTTTTCGACCTGACAAGCTCCTCGACACCGAGCTAAGGTTCACTAAGTCCATGAAGTCTAATTTTATAAGTTTAGGTTGTTTACAAGTGTTTAAATATGTATTAAGTTGGGAATCATCAAAACAACCCTTAATGTTCAAGTTTCAACTGTCATTAGTGCGCTAATGGGTCCACCTAGGCGCTAGGTGGAGTTAGCATGCTAGGGAATCGATCTAGTGCGCTAATGTTCTTCATTCTGAAAAACAGTTAAGAGCCCAAAATGATTAGCGCGCTAATTGCCCTCTGTGGCGGCCCTCGCCGCCCCGGGGTGACGTGTCTCCGTGTACTCCTTGCCGGCCGGCCTTACTACACGTGTACGGCACCTGCCCGTCCTTTTCTTGTCTCGAAATTCGCATCCAATTGTGTGTACAGCGTATAAATGACATATGCAGCGGAAGTTGTACTTAAATGCAAGGAATATTAATCAATTTAACAAATCCTACTGTGGAAAAAACCCTGAAAAATATTATGTATAAAGGTAGACGACTGTACCATGTAAAATATCTATGTACAATGTCATGTCACTCCCCAGTTCCCAAAAGAATCAAAATATCAAAATAATCACACGTACAAGTAATCCTCAGAGATAGGCAGTCAGAGGTAGTCGCCTAAGATCCCCTTGCCTTTACTTGTACTCGGATCTGCACTCAATCATCACGGAAGAAAATGGATGACGAGTCCAGTCAGTAAAATCCCAAGGAACTCCTCCGAGCATTCATATAAATAAGTGGAAGTCAATAAATAATGTTAAATAAACATGCGGAATGTAAACAGACAACTGTAAGTAGGGCATCGCATGCATAGATAACAATAAAGTGCAAATGTGTGTGCCTGTTCCAGTCAGACTAAACCATACTTCGGGATTCCCTTCCAGGATCCCACTAGTGGACGCACCCAACTAGCTATCACCTGATCCCTCTCGGTGGCCGGCGTAGACCTACGACGCACCGACACATGTAGCAGTTCAATAACTCGGGTCGTTATCCACCGAGAACTCCTGATACACATGCAATGGTCTAGAATGCATAGACACACAACGAAAAATCCGATGGAAGTAACTCAACCAACCGTGCAAACAACGACAAGATATAGATATAAGAAAAATCACAAGGAAATACTAGAATTGAATGGAATTATAAAGCAAAATAAATACTCAAGAGTTTTTCCATTGGGTTTTACAAACCTCACGACGCGCTCCACTACCCCGTAATCAATCCCCAGGTCCAAGTCCAATGAGTCCTTGGTCGCCAATTGATCACCGTGTCAACCTATGTCCATTTATTAATAATTTAAGTTAGCATAACAATTTACCACAAATTTCTAAAAAATTTAGGCTAAATTGCCCATTTCGCACTTTTCGAGGCAAAACCCCGCAAAAAGTCGCGTCCGACATTCCCACATATGTTCTTTTCATAGAATTTTATCAATTTCTATTTATTTTATCGAAATATAATTTTTCCCAATTTTTCCCAGTTTTTCCGGAATTTTCCCAAATTGTTCTTTCATTTTTCTTATCTTTTTCTCTTTTTTTTATTTTGTTTGGGTCGGGTCGACCCAACTGGTCGGCCCCGACCCGGCCCGTTCTGGGCCCGGCCCAGCTGGGGGGGTGCACACGCGTGCGTGTGTGCACCATCTTCCCCGATCGAACCACTGGTTTGATCGGGAGAATTTTTTTTTTTCTTCAGTGATGGGTTGGGGTTGCTCTCCACCCCAACCCCGGTGGAATCGATGGCAGGGGAGACACCCCTGCCATCTCCACCTCGGTCGGCCATGGGATTCGGCCTCCATGGTCGAACCCCACTCTCGGCCACCCCACCGCCAACCACTGGACCCACAACCAACCACCACTGAGACTCACCTCGACCGTGACGTCTCCTCCTTCTCCTCTCTCTTTCCCGCGCGTTCCTTCTTCTCCTCCTCCTCTCATTTTCTTCCTTCTTCTTCCTCTGTCTCTCGGCTCGGTTGTATGTCTGTGTGTGTGTGTGTGGTGTAGGTGTAGGTAGGGTGGTGGACACGTGGTGTTTGAGTTTGGCCAAGTGTGTTTGATTTGGGACAAGTGTGTTGTTGTGTTTGTACAAGTGATACCTAACTGTGACACAACTAAGACACTCGTCTGTGTTTTCGGGCGTTTCGACGCCCGGCTTTTCAAGTCCGAATCGTGATATACGCGTACCCCCGCGTCGTTAGCCACCCAATACCTATTCCATTTTTACTTGGCAAATTTTTTATTTAATTTGTGTGTTTTCGTTTCCCCGACCTAATATTCGATCCCGTCAACTACCCGGTACCCACGTCGACATGCATATCGAGGCGAATACAGTTCACACACCCTCACACGTTTTATTTTGCAACATACACACATGCGATGTATTTGAATAAATTACACCGCAAATAAGCAACCAACACACCATAAACTTCCATACCTAAGTCCCCGTGTGTCCTAACCTACCGCGGCGTCCACGTAGATCCGAGCTGGCGTCCACGTCTCTAAAGTTAATAGACATTAATAAAATGGGCCGTTACACCCTCTGTGACAGAATTCTCAAGACGAGAATTATGTCATTCTCATCCCAATTAGCTATCCTAACCTGGTTTACATACTCTCCACACACAGATTCCAAAACATCATTCAAAACAATCTCAGAACATCAATTTGATCAAAATCATTCAATTCTCATGGATTCACTAGTTTTCTTAAATTCATCAAAACCGCAATTCATGCAAAATCAGTTGTAAATTCTCAATAGAAATGATCATTAAGCATATAATTCATCAAGTTTTCATCAAAAAACAAATATTTAACCTTTAAATTCAAATTACATCAAGAACACACAAAATTGGGTTCATTAAAAAATTCGATAGAATGAGAAAATGATTACCTTAGTTGATTCACTTAATTTGCTCTTTAAATCCTGATTTTCAGTTCCAAATGATCATCTCCTCCTCTGGTTTTCTCAGTATTTACATTTGAAATTGAGTGGTTTGAATGAGAAACCCACTAACAATTCTATTTCTATGTTTGGTTTTGATCAAGTGTGCTATGCACATTTCGAGGATTATCTTATGGTCTTTATTCATGCTGTCACACACCACTTAATGACTCCAACAACACACTCACTATCTTAGATTCACTCACTAGGATCATCACAATGCCCATATAGGGTTCACATTATTTAACTCAAACTATAGGCTTTTCATTATTTAATTTATTGACATTACATTAACCTAATTAACATATGATTAGTGTTTTTATTGACCAAAATTAACCAACTTATGGTCCCACTAACCTTCGGCTACTTGATGCCTCGTGTCTTAACACGCATTTCGAGGCACGCTATAGCCTAATGTTTAAATTTAATTGGCTTAGCCTACGATTACATTACTCATTTCATTTGATTACTTAGTCATACTAACGTGAATTAGTCGAGTTTTCTAGTGTGCCCGTAATTCGCCTCTCGGATATCCGCGTTAGCAAGCATTTCAAGGCGACCACCCGTCACACAACCTCGCACGATATAACCATACAACACACACATGTGATTATTAGCAAATAAATTCATAAAATGTATTGCAAATAAGCAATACAACACACAATTAACTAGTGTACTAGGTCTGCGTATGTCTTAGCCTACCCGCATCGTCCACGTAGATTTGAGCTGGTGTCCAAGTCTGAAATTACGAAATAAATAACCGCGTTAATAAAATGGGTCGTTACATCAAGTCTCCCATAACCCCAAAAGTAAAACAAAATATCAAAATGAACACGTACTAGTAAGTCCTGGACTGTAGGCAATCAGAGATAGACACCTAAGACCTATTTGCCCTTACTGGTACTAGGATATGCACTCAGTCATCATAACAAAACAGATGACGAGTCCATTGAATAAGATCACAAAAGAAAACCACCGAGCATTCAATAATAGTGAAGCAAAGAATAATGTTAAATAAACATGCGGAAATAAACATGCAACTGTAAGATAATCACATGCATAACTAACACAAATAGAAACCAAATAATTGTATCACGCGTAGCAAACTAGACCATACTTCGTCAATCCGGATGATCTCAGCGGCCCGTACCACACTGGCTCACATTCGGACTACTAGCTGAGGATCGATCTGTATTACAACCCACCAAACATGTGCACCGATGAGGTCAGTAGCTCAAGTTTCCATTCACCGAAGGCGCAAGTGACACGTGTTATGGTCTAGCATACTAGAGCCCGTACAACACAACATCCAAAAACCCCGGCGGTGAACAAAACTACCGATCGTTATACCAAATCAAAGCAGTGGTAGAACATAGATAATGAACAACATAGAATACAAGATAGCAAAATTTAAACAATTTAAATGCTCAAGATGTGTTTCTTAAGAGATTTACGCATATCAAATCGCAATCCAAAGCCTCGAAAACACCCTAGTCTAACCCCGCTACGCTCCCGACTACCGTACCATAACCCCCGAGTCCCGTAGGATCCATTTTCAGTGTTTTAGAGTGACTTAAGATATTTAAATTAAGTTTAAATTTTTATTTCCCAAAACAACCCCTTAAAGACTAAATAAAGTTTCAAATTTCAATTTGAGATCATATGTTGCAGCGCAAATTAGATTATCATAATTCCAAATCATCGAAGACACTTAACTAGAAAGTTTTTGCTCTATTTCTTAGCTTTCCGAAAAGTTCTGGTTTGCAACATTTCAATTTAAAATGATAGAGATATTTAACTTATACCAAAACAGCTCAAAGTGGAATACAAATCTGATAAAAAAATCTTGTAAAATTCATTTCTCCCAATTTATAGTTCCAAAAATTATAATTTTCGGCCACAAGGCAGCTACCATATCCAGCAACAACATCCTAAAATATGAGCTCATCCGATAAGAATTGAAAGAGTTATGTTTTGTCAAAATTCATTTTAAAAATCTCGTATTAGCATCTCAACTGCCTAATTGCAAATCATTTTTGAGCTAGAAGGAGTTTGAATTTCAAAATTTCTCTAGAGACCATAGTTATATATCTATGAGTAAGCTTTTCAATGGCGTATGATCTGCCCTATTTGGATTTCATATTAGAGTGTTATGCTCAATTTACAGAGGTTAGGTCAAGAAATTTAACTTGCATGCATCAAGAAACTTCAAGAACACAATTCATTTGAAAAATCAGTTTCAAATCCTTAAATTGGTGAACATAATGAACTCTCAATTCATAAAGAAACTCAGAAAACAAGTGAGCAAACTTAAAAATTCGTTTGTTGAATCAAAACCCAAATTTTGAAGCTCATTTTTTAGAAAAGAGATGGAGAAGGTGATCACCTTGGTTTTGATATTCCTAGCTTAATTCCTCTAGTAAATGGCCTTCATTCCTCCTAGTTCTTGTTGAATTTTCCAGCACTCCAGCTTAAGAACAAACTTTGTTATTGTTGCATGAAGAGATTTTCATCTAACTTAGCTATATATAGGTTAAGTTAGAATCAATTGTGTTCACGTATCTCGAGGTTAATCTAATGGTCCTTGTTAACTCCTACTCCACTAATTTCATCTTGTTGACACCAATTCTCAACTCAAATCTCCTAAGATTTCATTCTAATGTGAGTCTCAAGACAAATTTATGACATCAATTTTTTCATCCAACTATAGGTTGCATTTGTAATCAATTGATTCAATTAATTTAACTTAGACACTTTCATACATATGTAGGCTATTTAGGGTCTTAAATTGGTGTACTACCACTTCCCCTAGTACCCAAGTACCCAGCACCCAGTGCCACGCGTCTCGGCATGCATCCAGAGGCGTGCCAATTCTTGATGTACTCGATTATTATGACTTAGCCTAAAGTTTGATTATCTATTTTATGTAATATTCACATTTGTTCTAGTCATTTTATTATTTAAACTAGCATTATAAGACTTAGTGTACCTATACTACGCCTACCGGGTACTCGCGTTAACACGCTTTACAAGGCATTTACCCGTCACACATTCTTACACGATATTTCAAAGTAACTCACACATGCGATGTAATATGAGAATTATTCAAGTTAAACATCGCAGTATATTCAACCAACAGACAGAAAATAACCATTTATGCCCTCAGTCATGTCCTAACCTATCCGAGACATCCACGTGGTCCTGAGCTAGCGTCCGAGTCTAAAAATAACTCGAATAACAAAGCCAATAAAATTGGACCGTTACACATGTATAATTTATTGACTTGTATATTGAGAGAGAGAAAAAAATGCTTAAAATTACCTTCCAATAGAAAGCGTTCAAGATTTTTAGTTTGAGTCATTAGACACCAATTTTTTAATGAAATTAGAATTATACAACGCACATGATTTTAAAGTATCTAATGTTCAGATACATACCACCCATACAATATCTTTTTATAGGATAATATATATTTTTAAGAGCCCGTGTTTGCATAAGGAAAGTGCTTAGGTATGCGTGGGGCGGGGAATCCCCGCGAGGGTATCCCTACGAGGAATGGAGATTCCCCGCAACCGAGATGGGGATGATGAATTTAAATGGGGATGGAGGTGGGGATGTGGATAAAATCTCATACCCACGCGGGTATGGGTACGGAGATGGAAAAAAATATATTCGTGGGGATCCCCATGGGTATCCCTAGTGGGGATCCTCGTGGGGATTATCCATGGGGATCCTCGTGATAAAAAAAACTCTAATATGATTTATAATTTTAACTTGTTTGGTTAATTATATGTTTTGTTTTGAATTGTTTGCAACTATATTTACACTACAAAAAAAATGATGATTTAAAAACGAAAAATTCCATTTCTATACCATATGTTTTCTATTGTTAAACGGTTTAACAACGGAATTAGAAATGGAACAATATCTGTATCTAAAATGCTCGATGCTAAATTTAGCAACGGAATTCCAATCTGTTTCTAAATTTAGCAACAGAAAGTCCATTGCTATCCGTTGCTAAATGAATGTCGATTTCCCTTTTCCAAAACCAAATTAACGAACAAAAATTTTGTTTCCAATTCCGTTTTTAATTAGCAACGGATTTAGAAACAGAATTGTGATTTTAAGTTTTATCTTTCCGTCTCTAATTCCGTTGCTATTTTTAAATAATTTATTTTAAATATATATATATGTTTTTAACCAAATAAAAATAGCAGAATTACCAAAAAATAAATTTAGGATTAATAAATTTCACAGAATTATAAAATGAATTTCATAATTTAACCAAGTAAAACATTGTAGTCCAAAAAAATAATTTACAAAAACAAAACCAAACCTAATAATAGAGACACATGACAATCAAAAGACTTTACATAATTATAGAATAAGAATGAAAATAAAATAAGAGATTTGACCATTGAAACTATTGTAGAAAAGATCAAGAGTGTGAAGCTTTATTCGAAAGTCACTTAATCTCGCGGCATAGGAATTCGATAAAATCATGATTTTGAAAGAATGTGTGAGTTGCCCGACTCAAGGCACCGTGAATTCGAGAAATGGATTGTACCTGAAAAACAAATTGATTGAATCAACACTAAACATAACATTCTCTACTACTTCTTTTACATTGTTTGAGAGAATGAAATTAGAGGAAATGATTGTTTATATATTGTTTTTGTTCGCATCGAAGGTGAGGAATTGTCCCGAGATCTTCAATAGGTATTATGTTCTTTGCTAATGGATACCTATCATGATTCACAAAGCCTAAATGCAGAATTTTTTCTACTTTAAGCTCTATGACTTGGTTTCTTTGTTCCGACTTCTCTATCACGCCTTCCACCACGATCGACGTTCCTACTTGCGTGAATTGACCGATCGAAGCAGTAGATGAATGCAAAACAACCCGAAAATCATCGACAGAACGCGAGCTCATATATATAGTTTCGCACTTCTATAAGTACTCTTATCAATTAATAGCTAGATATATCACATAAAAAAGAGCTCAAACTAAATAGATTGGATTCTCTACTTGTGCTAGCATACATACATAACTAGCAGCAATATAGCATAATTTGACAATGTGACATGACCATATCAGATCATTAATTCAAATCAACATTTCAAAGCAACTTAAAATTCAATCTGATTGATGAAGTATATATGCTAGCACAAGTAGAGGCCAATATGTTATTCTGACGGTTGCAAACAATGAAATATAAAATAAAGAGCAGATGCTTTCCCAGTGTCTAAGCAATTCTAAGTGGATAAATTAAGGAAAGACGACATGATGATTTAGATGAATAAATGCCTATCTATGGAGAAGGAAATTATAGAACATATATTCAGGGTCCAAAAGGGCAAGAAGACTTCTAAAGTTTAATAAACTTAACCCAAAATCGAATGCCATAAATTTTGCCTATGATAGGGTATCATAATTTCTCATTCTTCCCCAGAATTTGACTCCTTATTTTAATTTCCAAATAATGCATTAAATCAAATTTAAAGACAGAAAATTCATTTGAATAATGTCTCACTTTTAAACTTCTTTTTTAAATTCATTGTGACAACAAGTCAACAACTAAGATGCAATCCCAAACTTTTCAAAATTCACCAAAGAAAAAAATGCTAATTTCAAAAAGTATATGTTCAATGGCAATGACAATAATTGTAATATTTGGAAATAAAAGCCCAACCACGCAAAAATGAATAAAACTGAAGAAACTAAAGCGCGGAGGGGGAAAAGAATTGAACTTACCTTAATTACAGTAATCATCAACTATATGAGTTCGGACCAAATCAAGGAAATAAAACACAAGGTAGAAATACACCAACAATACCTTTGTGTAGAGTTCATTTGCTTTTCAAGATGGGTTGCTTCCAATTTTGGGCCTCTTTTCTCAGATCGAAGAGCATCATAGTAATTCCAATTTCCCTACCACGTTCATAACAAGGACATATATTAAGGGAAGTAGAAAAATGGATATAATAGTTTCATATATTAATGCTAAAATCAAATATAATCTTATTTCATACGAAGAGGTGTGAAAAGCATCTCGATCCTCAAATCCCGATGCTTAAAAAAATGCTAATAAATAGAAGATAAAAAGTAGAATTGCGTAAGAGATTCACCAGGGCAAGGGTTGCATAAGAATCTTTCCCATCGCTTGCCTCCTAGAAGCTCTTAAAAAGTCATTTGATGCAATTAACAATGAGTAGCAAGTGCATAAGAATAATTTTCATCAATTTGTATACACTAGAATTGTAGCCTAGCATATCTAGAAGCCTAAACCATACATTAAATTAGATGTTGGGATTTCATAAAACAAAGGTGCCGAGTGAAACTCCCGCTAACCTCAAATTCTCCTCTTTCAAAATGAAGAACTCCAATATTTTTCAACAATTCAATAGGCACCTCCCCACCATTTTTTTTGAGAAAACCAAGTGCATGCAAACTCACAAAGTGAGTCGATCGTAATGAAAAACATTAAACAAGAAATGAACTAAATGGTAAAGCTTTATACACTAGAAGAAGCGGTAAGGAGTCAGGGACTCCCAATCGAGTAACAAAATAGCGGGTATGCAATATAACTTGGTTCACGATTGTCGGTTTACCAAAAGCACATGTTTCAATAACTTATAAAGTTTATTTCTTTTTGTTGGAGAAAATCAAAGAGAAGTAAAATTGAATAGAGGAAAGAAGAAAAACTGATCTATATAAAAGGAAGAAAAACAAGAACAAAGAATCTAGTTCTTTTATTTCTTGATGTCACGATCTATATATAAATGATTTGCACGTGTATTTTAATACACTTAAGTAACAAGAACTAAAGTTGGAATAAAACTCTTATCCTAAAAATAGAAACTTGTATCCTAATCTAACTTATCAACAACTAAAGGATAACTTAAAGAGCAAGAAACATAATAACGAAAAATAGATAATTGAATGTTGATGTCCCTAATACGTTATGTTACATGAGATAAAAGCAATATCGTTAATACTCCTCCTTGCTTTGGTTGCTGCAAACTCCAAGCTTTTCTCTAAGAAATTCGAACTTGCTTCTTGACGAGAGGTTTTGTTAATATATCGGCTAGTTGAAGATCGACTTGCAATACTTCAAATTAATCGAACCTTCCTTCGCACTTCTCTAAGAAAGAATAATTTGATGTTGAAGTGCTTTGTTTTCCCATGAAAAACAGATTATTAGAGATAGCGATGGCAACTTGATTGTCAACAAGCAACTCTGTGCATTCCTTTTGCTTCAAATGTAAATCTTCTAACATTTTCCTTAACCATAAAGCTCGATGATTTGCATTTGTTGTTGTTGCGCGATAAATTCAGCTTCATTGTTGATTGAGCCATTGTACTTTGCTTTTTAGAACTCCAAGAGAACACTCCCGAATCAAACTTGAAACAATAACCGATGTACTTTTCATATCATCAAGTGAGCCTGCCCAATCACTGTCAGAGTAACCATGCAACACATAATTCTGACTTGCACAAAATTTGATTCCATAATTCAATGTCCCCTTCACATATCTAAGGACTCTTTTAGCAGCTCTGAGATGCGTTTCAGTCGCACAATTTGTAAATCTAGATAATAGACTTACGGAATATAGGATATCAGGTCTTGTAGCAGTTAGATACATAAGACAACCTACTAAGCTTCTATAGTAGGTTTCATCAACCTTTTCAGCTTCGTCTTCTTTGCATAGCTTCTCTTTTTGACACATGGGAGTATCAACACTCTTGCATTCATCCATTTTAAATTTCTTCAAAATCTTTTTGGCATACTTTCTTTGACAAATGAAGATTTCTCCTTTCTTTTGTTTTGTTTCCATCCCTAGAAAGTACGACATCTCTCCAAGATTTGTCATCTCGAAAGTTTGCATAATTTCTTCTTTGAACTTTCTCACAAGTTCTTCATTACTTCCTGTGATCAACAAGTCATCAACATAAAGTGAAACAACCACAAAACTGATTTCATCACCTTTGATGTAGAGAGTCGATTCATTTAGGCTTTTGTTAAAATCCAACTCCGTCAAGTGCTCATCAATTCTACTATACCAGGCTTTTGGAGCTTGTTTCAGGCCATACAAGGCCTTCTTAAGAAGGTACACATCATCTTCTTTTCCTTTTGCAACAAATCCTTCAGGTTGCTCTACATAGATCTCCTCCTCCAATAAGCCATTCAAGAAAGCTGATTTGACATCAAGTTGATAAACTTTCCAGCTCTTTTGTGCAACTATTGCAAGCAACAACCTGATTGTCTCCAATCTAGCAACATGAGCGAAAGTATCGAAAAATCAACACCAAAAATCTGAGCATAGCCTTTCACAACAAGCCTAGCTTTATGCTTGTTGATTGAACCATCAGGATTCAGCTTAGTTCTAAACACCCATTTTACGCCTATCACTTTTCTATCTTCAGGCCTTTTCACCAGTTGCCAAGTTTGATTTTTCTCAATCATGCTTATCTCCTCCTCCATGGCAGCAACCCATCTTGAATCTTTTGCAGCTTCCCAGAAGTTTGAAGGTTCAAGTAAAGCTACATTGCATGATTGATAAATTTCGGAAAGTGATCTCATACCTCTAACTGGTACATCATCAACCAACTCATCTGGATTGAGTTGTAATTTTGAAACATGGATAGGTTCTGAAATTGGATGCTTTCTTTTCCAATCCCACTCATCATTTTCCATGAAATACACATCTCTGCTGATCGAATTTTCTTGGTGTTTGGTTGGAAAATTATGTATGCTTTAGAAGTTAGGCTATAACCTATAAAGATCCCTTCTTCTGCCTTTTTGTTTAGTTTGTCCCTTTTAATTTGAGGAACATAAACAAAACAAAGACATCCAAATACTTTGAGATTTTTCAAAAAAGGTTTGAATCCAAACCACACTTCATATGGAGTTCTTCCACCTACTGCTTTTGTGGCAGCCTATTTAGAAGAAAAACTGCAGTATGTGATGCTTCAGCCCAATACTCTCTCGGCAAATTCTTCTCAAACATCAAGCATCTGGCCATCTCCATTATGGTACGATTTTTCCTCTCACTAACTCCATTTTGTTGTGGAGTATATGGAGCAGTGAGTTGATGTTCAATTCCAGCTTCTTCACAAAATAGATTGAGCTGATTTGAGGTATATTCCTTGCCATTATCTGATCTCAAGACTTGAATTTTGTGACCACTTTGTGTTTCAATCCATTGCTTGAATTTCCAAAACACACCAGCAACTTCTGATTTGAATTTAAGAAAATAGATCCAACACATTCTTGAGTAGTCATCAATGAAACTTAAGAAATACTTACTCCCATTTAAAGATTGAGTATTATAAGGTCCAGACACATCAGTATGAATCAGCTTCAACTTCTCAGTGGCTCTCTAGGTTGCCTGTTTAAAGGGAAGTCTTGTTTGCTTTCCTTGTTGACAAGCAATGCAATCTCGAATATCTAGTTCAAGATGAGGAAGTCCTTGAACCATATTCTTCTTCGCAAAGTCATCACAACTTTATGATTGAATCCAAGCCTTTTGTGCCACAATTACGCATTAGTTTTCATGGTGAATAGGCTGCATTTTCCTCCTCCAAAGGATCTAATGCAAAGCTTTTCCCCTTCATGTTAACTTTAAACACATCTTCACCTTTCGAATCTTTGATCAAACATTGATTGTTTTCAAAGATTATTTTGAAACCTCTCAAGAAGTTGGCCAACACTTAACAAGTTTTGGCTTATTTTAGGTACAAATAATACATCTTTGATTAGTTTTGTACCCGAAATACTTTCAATTTCAACTGTGCCTTTTCCCTTGACGGCAAGGTACTCGCCATTGCCAATTCGAACTTTGGAGGTTACAGAAGTGTCTAATTCTCAGAAGAGGTCTCGATCGAAAGTCATGTGGTTTGTGCAACCACTATCTACAAGCCACTTATCACTTGTACTACTTGTTGCAAAACAAGATGCAATAAAAAGATGCTCATCCTCTTCTTGATCTGCAACTTGTGTAGCATTCTTTTGTTGAAGGTTGACTTGAGTCACTTGTCTTTGTTGTGGATTGCTTCTACATATTTTCTGATGATGTCCCATCTTCTGACATTTCTCACATTGTTGATCCGGTCGTTTCCAACATTTAGAAGGGTGATGACCCTTTCTTCCACAGTGCTTACAAGGAGGAAAATCATATTTTGTTCCCTTATTAGTGTTAGGAGAATCAAAACCTGAATTTCCTTTCTTGTTCTTCTCAACTTTCTTCCCTTTTTGTCCTTGACTGAATTTAGCTCTCGCAGCTAATGCACCTTCAACAGACCCTTCAGATCTAATGAGGTTTCTTTGTTCCTGTGCTTGCATAGCACTCAACAATTCCGCCAAACTAACGTTGGCCAAATTTCTTGTATTTTCAAGTGATGAAATAGTAGCATCAAACCTTGCCGGGGTGGTTACAAGGATTTTTTGCACAATCCTAGAGTCTGAAAATTTAGAACCGAGTAATCTCAATTTATTCGCGATTCCAAGTAATCTATCGAATATTCCTTCACTGTCTCGAGTCCTTCATTCTCTCGAAGCTCGAATTCTCTCGATTAAGTTGAGAACTTTCATTCCTTTGATGTTTTCATCTCCTTCGTACTCTTTCTTTAGGTAGTTCCATACTTCAAAGACCGACTTTAATGACATAATCCTTACGAAGACTTCGGAAGAGACTGCAAAGACAAATAACATAGCTCTTGCCTTAAATTTTCTTGACTTTCTCTCTTTGTAATACTTGATTTGCGCCATTGTTGGATTTGCGGGTAAGGGAAGAACTTCGCAGCCTTCCTCAACGGCTTCCCGAGATCATTCGCCTCTAGACGTGCCTCCATCCCGTCGCCCCCATATATGATAACCCTCATCATCGAACACCGGTGGTGCAAGCGAGGTGAAAGGCTTTTCAAGAATTGAATCGAATCCATGGAAGTTCTTGGATGCGAGAAAAAAGTTTCTCTCAACCACAAGTCCCTTAAAAAATAAGGGCTCGATACCAATTTGTTGGAGAAAATCAAAGAGAAGTAAAATTGAATAGAGGAGAGAAGAAAAAGCTGATATATATAAAAGGAAGAAAAACAAGAACAAAGATCTAGTTCTTTTATTTCTTGATGTTTGCGATCTATATATAAACAGATTTGCACGTGTATTTTAATACACTTAAGTAACAATACTAAAGTTGGAATAAAACTCTTATCCTAAAAATAGAAACTTGTATCCTAATCTAACTTATCAACAACTAAAGGATAACTTAAAGAGCAAGAAACATAATAACGAAAAATAGATAATTGAATGTTGATGTCCCTAATACGTTGCAGCAGATAAAAGCAATATCGTTAATACTTTTGATTAGCATCTCGAGGTCCTTTGATGGGCATAAAGATATCGTCTTGGTAGCAACCACCAAACCAATAGAGCAAGGGTTAGCTCTGCAGCTGGTCCACAAGCAAGGTAAGTAGGTCCATTACCGTACGGCTCCGACCGAAAAGACCTAACGGAGGAATCCCTTATCTCGGATCGGAGATGCTAACGGGCGAGAATCGAAGTGGGGGCCTCTCCACCGCACTGCCGTCTCCCTGCATAGACTACGTACAAGGTAGTACTCTTGGAAAGATAGAATATCGCCGCTTGAACATAACATGTTGTTACGAATGTAACTCCCGAGGGATCGACCACTATTCTAAATATAGTAAGGCGGGAACCGTTGTTCATTGGAGCGCCGGAGTGCGAGGTTGTTCCCACCATTTCGGTCGAGTGTGGGACGAGCCTTTCGAATGAGAAAGACCAAAAAGTGCTTCATTTCGTTGGTCAAACCAACGCCAATATCATATTGACTTTCTCTCGTCCAATAAGAGTTTCCGAGAGTGACTTTCTGAAATTCTCACCTTTCCAAAGCTTCAAAGGCGCCCCCCCCAGAACTAAGCCCCACCTCTCTTTCCCCCCTTAAATGAAAGACCCTCACCCCGCTTCATATTCATTTTTGGGTCGTGACCTGAGGGCCTTTGATTCTTTTTTCTCCAGAGGTGATTTCGAGAATCAACCAACCGACAAATCCGTAGCCTGGAAGAACTCTTATTCATGTAGGCTTGTAGTGAGAGGCCTTGACGGAGTGGATGGACATGCCCGAAGCCCATAAAGGCATAGAGGATTTCTATTAATAAAGAAAGAAAAAAAGAGAAAGGGTGGTTGGTTCCAGGAACCAGAGGTCCTACCTAATGGGTCATAGGTGAGGTTTCGCGCTTCTATATATCCATCTATAGGAGGCAGCATCCATTCCCGCTTAATAGTTTTCGTCGATTCGTGATTTCCATTTCGTTGTTGCGAAGGCGGTTCTAGAACCGCTAAACCCATGGTACATGCAATAGTACCTCGAATTACGGAAAAAAGACCGGCTCTCCATAACATTGTTGTCCCATATCTCTAGCAAATTCAGCCCGACCTTCATACAGGTCAAGTCAGGTTTCTCTGTTACTGGGACAAGTCAATCTTGACGAATCTACCCCCCGAAGAAACCGGACATATCCATTTCGACCATCCGGCTCGAGCGATAACTAAATTCGAACAGAGTCTTGAATCAAAATCATCTCTATACAATAGAATCCTAATCAAGCTTCTTTCATATGAAATGCTCACCAAGGACCGCCCGGATCCCACGAGTGAATAGAAAGTTGGATCTACATTGGATCTCACCCGAATCGCCCCATCTATCCTCTTGAGGAGAAGTTTGGTTTCAAACTCCGGTTCGAACAGGGGGAGTACGCCATGCTAATGTGCCTTGGATGATCCACATCTCGGGGTCAGGTGCTTATGAGCACATTGAACTATCCGTGTGGCTGAGAGCCCTCACAGCCCAGGCACAACGACGCAATTATCAAGGGCGCGCTCTACCACTGAGCTAAGCCCTTTAATGATCAAATGATTGGATCTCTTATAACTATAACCATTCCATTTATCTTTTTTCTTTTGCTACTCATTTTTTATTTTATCATCACATCAATATTTTTTCAAAAATTCCCTCAACTCTTCATGGGTTATGAGTTGCTGGCGAAAACGAAACTTTTCGAAAAAATTATCCATAGCAGCACAGACAACATACACATATCAAAAGTATGAAATAGTGATCCCGACTAGTTTGGAAGCATTAGATCCATGTAGTCAATCCCAACTAATTTGATCCATAGTAAAACAACACTTGAGGAATTAATTAGGAAAGATATGAAGGATAACAAAAGCACGTCAAAAACTGCATTGGAAGCGTTTGATCCATGTAACCGATCCCAACTGATTTGGGATTTGTATGGAAAGCAATATAACAAAAGGGGCACCAAAGATGCAATGCTAAGAAAAAAGATACTTTTGGAAGATGTCCACCAAAGGGGGCACCAAAGAACCTCAGTTCATTAAGAAGAGAAATTTTGCGAGCTACTCAAAGTAATAACCAATTAAACTTACTTTCAACAATGGCATCAATCTCGTTGACCTTCATCAATCCTAATGCATCAATCTCGTTTAAAATTTCCTCGCTCGTTTTTATAGGAGGTGGTCGTTTGCGTACAGTCGCTCTTACACGAAATTTTTCTCTATCGCTTCTCAAGCTCGAGCCTAAAGGCAAGAATCGACGGTGACAATCAAACCAAGACGTCTTGCCACCATTTTTCAACTGGAACGTGTCTGTATCATCCATGCAATAGGGGTATGCCTTCTTGCCATGTGTACTCCAACCGGACAACATGGTGTAAGCAGGGAAGTCACTTACAGTCAGCATTAAAGCAGCTCGCATATGAAAATTCGTTCTCGTTGATACATCGTATGTCCACACTCCATTATGCCACAATTTTTGCAGTTCATTCACCAATGGTTGAAGGAAAACGTCGATTTGATGCTTAGGGTTGTTCGGGCCTGGAACGATCATGGTTAGAAACATAACTTATTTCTTCATGCACATGGACGACGGGAGATTGTACGGTGTAAGAATTACCGGCCACGAAGAATACGGCTTCCCGGATTGGCCAAATGCTTGAAATCCATCGGTGCACAAACCCAAACGAACATTTCTAGTCTCGGCGTTGAACTCACTGTTGACATCATTGAAATGTTTCCAAGCTATCGAGTAAGAACAATGTTGCATCATTTCGTCTTTTGCGACATGCTCTCCATGCCACCGCATATGTTTCGTCGTTACCTTGGACGCGAACAAGCGTTGTAATCTTGGCGCCAATGGGAAGTAATGCATTTGTTTGCAGGGTCGCAACTTCCTATTTTCTCCTTGTTGTTGAATGTATCTAGACTCTTTGCAAAACTTGCACGCATTCAACTCCAAGTCATTTCCCCAATAAATCATACACATATTTTTGCAACAATCTATTTTCTCGACCGGTAATCCTAATCCATGCATCAATCGTTTGGTGCCGTAAAAATTATCCACCAAAGTGTTATTTGTCGGCAAGGACTTTTTCCAAAGTTGCAACATATCATCATACGCTCGTTCTAAAAGACGATGATTCGATTTTATCGTTAGAAGACGGGCCATTGCTGATAACTTGGTCATATTCTCACATCCCGGCCACAAACGCTCATTTGTTGCGTCAATCATATCATACAATTGTTGTGAATGCAAGTTAGGAGCCTCTTCTACACTACGATTCCAATTGAAACTCGACCCTGCCAAGTCGTGCACCATCTCGTGATAGGACGTTGAACCACCAATAGTAGGCATCTCGATTTCGTCAACATCATTCTCTAGCTCCATCGTCGTCTCTTGAAAGTCATTCATGCGATTGTACCTTTCCTCCCCGTGTAAGTACCATTGGTAATATCCATCGACGAAACCAAACTTCAGTAGGTGGAATTCAACAGTTTCTTCATCGTAGAAAGCCATGTTACGACATTTGTTTCTGGCACATGGACATCGAATATTTTCTTCATCTAAAAAACCAATCTGGCTTTTAGCGAATGATATAAACTCTTTCACCTTGCTAGTGTACTCACGCCTAGTATAACCGTTCTCAACACGGTTATACATCCAATCTCGATTCGTAGACATCTCCTAAGCTAGCACAATGAATATTGACCTAAGTAAATAAGACATGTTTTTTAGCACATGGATTATGGATCAAGCAAAAGAAACAATTTTATGATCATTCATTACAACCCGTTATAAATACCTCTCAAACACCATCAACTAAAAATGCGAATACATAGTTACTATTTTCATAGTGAAAATAAGGAATAAGGAACAAGACAAAAAGACAAGAAATACATCCTCTCCATCAGTTCTCTTATTAGTCTTTCTTAATTCTACATTATACTTCCAATTACTGACACAATCATCAATACGAACTTTATTTAATCTCTAAACGCCCAGTACAAGCCACATTGACACTTGGTGTTTGATTAAGTCTCACTTCTCCATTGGTACACTATTCTTCTCAAAGATTTGTCTATTAATTCCTTTCAATCCAAATATACCATAGAACTTTATTTATATATAGAGTCGGAATTGTTGATGATCACTAGTCCTACAACATAAGGTCGATTAGTAGAGATGACAATCTTGAGCTGCATATATTTTTTAATTGACAAACACACACACATCTTGTTCTATCCTATATTTCTTTAGTCTATCTCTTTTAGGTTGGCAAGCAATATATTGAACTTATTAATTTATCCTAAATTCAAGCAACTAAATAGCAAGTTAAACAGACAAATTATTCCCTAATGAAGATGAAATCGCTCTCTTAAACTCAAATCCTAAAATCTTTTAGTTTTCTCGTAGTTACCCTCTCACTTACTCAAAACTTCGTCACATTCAATGTACATACTTATCGCAACTCTCAAAAATATTCATCAAAATGAACAATTCCTCTCCAATAGAAGTAACAATTGCTCTCACTAAACCTCCAACAATGGATGCTCCTCTCCTTCCCTTCACTCTCTCAATTCTTTTAAAGTTTATAAATATAAGAGTTGAATTGAAAATCCAATAAATAAAAGTCACCAAAGAAGAATAAATAAAAGTCACGAGCCAAACAAACAAACCACAATGAATAAACAAGACAACACAACAAAAGAATTGAATTGAAAATGCAATAAACTCATCATGTGAACAAAAGAAAGAAAGAAAGAAAGCTCTTTGTTATTCCATTTCATTCCATTCTTCCCCAAAAATCAACTCATCTCTTCGTACAACAATCCCAACAAGCCGTTAGCACCCAAAATTGATCAAAGAATTGAATCAATATGAATCAATCAATCAATCTGTTTGGGTTTGGCGGGTCGTTTCAGTCAACTCAATTTTGGAAAATTATTAATGGAGAAGAATAATGATTTAAAGAGTATTTCAAGTCCTCATGGGAGAGCTTTGCCGCAACTTAGGGGTCGTGCGACTCCTGCCCAACTCGAGCTTCTAGTAGTCGAGATGCCTATTGAGCTTCGAATATTTCGACTCAAAAAATGGTTTCAATTTTTTTTTAAAGAATAAAGGCTTCATCTATGATATACAAGACTACAGGATTAAGGGACTAAATCTAAATAATCAAAATATCAAAACGGGCTTAATGTGTTTTGAACTAGAGAAAAGAAACATTTGATACAAAATGGTTAGCTTAAAAAAAAAAAACCATCAATGTATGAAATAAGAAACAACTAAGAAAGAATAATGAAGAGAAACAAACCATCACTAGTGGGACAAGACTGAAATCTCAAGTTTCAAAGTAGAAAAATTGCTTTATAAAAGAACCATTAAGCCAACAACCGATCACGAGAGTATGATGAAAGCCGAACACTCATGAAGAAAAATTCAAGTGATACATAACACTCATAGTCTCATACTTAGAGGGAACTAAGTTTCGAAAAATAACAAAGTGAAATTAAAAAAACTTGACTATAGCTATAATTTCCCTCAACGAATGTAATCGAAATATTGCACGGTTCCTTGAAAGCTCCTACAAGGAAATTCTGAAAAACAAAAATGTCACACATTTGCTAGCAAAAATTCCCAAATGCTCATCAAAATAACCACTCACAAAAACCCATTCAAACAAAGCTATCGAAAAACCCAATAAACTAAACCTACTAGTGACTAAGGAAAACCCCCACCTTCGCTTCAAAGTAGAAAAAAGTTTTTGTGGATTGTTCGATTCATATTAAAGATATCGGTGAAGAGGCGCACAACCGTGAAGATATGCAAAATACTAACATAAATCAACAGTTCATCGACATTTCATACCTTCAAGACCAATCGTGAAGAGGCGCACAACACCCAACTGTGAAGGGCCTTGTATATCAACAGTTCATCGACACCTTCCCCACCTTCAATACCAACCGTGAAGTGCCTCAACCCCGAAATCGTCGACACCTTCCCCACCTTCAATACCGGTTGTACAACAACCGTGAATGACCTCGGCGACCGAAGAGGAAGAGACCCGCCGTGTGCCTTAGCGAACTCGAAGAGGAAGAGACCCGCCATTCATGAGTGTTCGGTGAGGAAGAGACCCTCCATTCATTAAAATTCTTTCGTTGGCTCCCCAAATGTGATTTAGAGCAAACGCACAAGTTGGAGGGTTTAGGTTTTTTTTTTAAGTTTTGGGGGAGGAGCTGTTGGAAATCGAACTTAGAAAGCTTAGATACTGAATTGAGGAAATGTGTTCTTTTATTCAACAAAATCAATGGCTATTTATAGCCGTTACATACCAAAAAAGAAAAATAACAAATCTACGCTTCACAAGCTTATAGCGTAGTGGATGAAAAACAAACTCTAACTTCCCTAAAGAATAGGTCTTATTGTAACTACCTAGTTGAAAGAGTAAACTCAAAAACAAACAACATCGAACCTATAGCTAACATTCCCTCCCTTAAGCTAAACATCTCGTATTTAGCTTACTTCGATGCATTCACCATTCCAAGCATGCTACGAAGTTTCTCAAACTGCTCAAGCTTAAGTGGCTTTGTCATCAGGTCCGCAATTCGTTCTTGAGAACTGCAATACTTCAATTCCACAACACCATCATTCACCAAGTCCCTCAAGAAATGAAATCTCACATCAATATGTTTGCTTCTTCCATGAAAAACTGGATTCTTAGACAATTGAATGGCAGAGCTATTATCACATTGAATTATGATACTTTCATTCTCCTCCATTCCAATCTTTCCCATAATTCTTTTCAACCATAAACATTGACACGCGCAAAGAGCTGTTGCAATATATTCAGCTTCGGTTGTAGACAAAGTCACCACTGGTTGTTTCTTTGAAGACCATGACACAGCTCTCCATATCCTATTTTGAACACATATCCAGAAGTACTCCTCCTATCATCAAGATCACCAGCATATCCGCTATCCGTGAATGCCAAGAGTTTTGAACTGCCTTCTCCCTTCTTGTAAAGAATGTCTAGCTCAGTTGTCCCTTTCAAATACCTCAGAATCCTCTTGGCTGCCAACCAGTGTGACATGGTTGGCCTAGACATGTACCTGCTAATGAGACTTACACCATACATTAAGTCGGGACGAGTCACAGTTAAGTACATGAGACTCCCAACTACTTGTTTGAACAAAGTTGTATCAACTTTAGCTCCTCCATCATCCTTTGACAGCTTTATACCAGAAACAATTGGATTTTTTACTGCATTACTACTTGCCATTTCGAACCTTGTTAATACCTCTCTTGCATACCTTCTTTGACAAATGAAGATACCATTTGAATTCTGCAACACTTCTACTCCAAGAAAAATGCTTCATTCTTCCCAGATCAGACATATCAAACTCCAGCATCATTGAGTTTTTAAACTCATTACACATGCTCATATCATTTCCAGCAAAAATTAAATCATCTACATATAGACTTACTATCAGAATTTTACCTCCAACTGATTTAGTGAACAAAGTATGCTCACTTGGACATTTCTCGAAGCCTTCACGTAGAAAATAAGTCTCAATTTTGATGTACCATGCCCTTGGTGCTTGCTTAAGGCCATATAGAGCTTTGTTTAATTTGTAAACCTTTCCTTCTTCTCCTTTCTTAGTAAACTCATCAGTCTGTTGCACAAACACTTCCTCCTTGAGCTCACCATGAAGAAAAGCACTCTTCACGTCAAGCTGAAAAACTTCCCAACCATACTATGCTGCTACTGCAAGAATTACTCGAATGGTGTCGAGTCTTGCAACTGGTGCAAATACTTCAGTAAAGTCTACACCATGACGTTGTGCATACCCCTTAGCTACCAGCCGTGCCTTGTATTTTTCAACATCACCATTTTCATTAAGTTTGGTCTTGAAAACCCACTTAACTCCAATTGATTTAGCACCCTTAGGCAGATCCGTCAATTCCCAAGTCTTATTCTTCTCTATAGCTTGAATTTCTGCTGCCATCGCCTCTCTCCACTTCTTGCTTTTTACTGCCTCTTCAAATAAAATTGGATCATCATCGGTTGTCATCATCATTGCAAGCATATCTTCCTCTTCTGAAAGCCCTTCACCCGTTTCATAATCTGCCATCCAGACCGGTTCTTTTCTGATTCGTTCATTCCTCCCTTCAACTGCAACGTCTTGCAAGTTTACTTCATTTGGAATTGAGCTACTTGAACTGCTGCTGCCTGTGACATTCTGAATATCGTTCTCCTCAGTATCATCATCTAGAACATCTACATTCAACTCTTCTTCAGTTCTGCCCCAATCCCAACTTTCTTCTTCTTCGAATACAACATCTTTGCTGATGATATTCTTCTTAGTGACTGGATCGTACAATCTATAGGCCTTGGATTCATCGCTAACACCTAAGAACACACACTTTGTACTTCTGGAATCCAACTTACTCCTCTTTTGGTCTGGAATGTGAGCATAAGCTATACACCCGAAGATCCGAAAATAATCCACCCTTGGTTTCGCACCACTCCATGCTTCTTCTGGAGTTTTTCTTTCACTCTTCGCAGTTAGACTTCTTTTTGAATGTGCACACACCACTTTACAACTTCGGACGTAAAACTTTTGGAACTTTCTTCTCTCGCGAACATTGAGCGTCTTGTGTTCATGATGGTTCTCGTTCTTCCGTTCAACGACGCCGTTTCTTTGTGGAGTGTAAGTCTTGTTAATTGCCTACTTACACCCCGAGATTTGCAAAATTCTCCAAATTCATTGGAGTTGAATTCACCCCCTCTATCTCGTTCTCAAACAAGTTATATATGCACCAATCTCATTTTCAACACATGCTTTAAAATTCTTAAATGCAACAAAAGCTTCGATTTTTCATATAAAAAGTAAATCCAGGTTTTACGTGAAAAATCATCAATAAAACTTATGAAATACTGTTTTACTGCTTGTTGAAGCCGGTTGAATAGGTCCACAAATATCAGAATGCACCAGTTGAAGTTGTTTTAATGCTCTCCATGAACTCTGCTTTGGTATAGATTATTTGTGTTGTTTGCCAACCAAACAAGCTTCACATAATTTCTCTGGAACTTTGAGTAGTGGCACACCATCTACCATCTTTCTGGATGCAAGTGTTCTCAACCCCTGATAATTCAAATGGCCAAAGCGATGATGTCACAAGTGTGATTCTTTTTCAGAAACCTCGGCTTGAAGACACAAAGAATTTGTGGATGCCATGGATGCTAACAGATAGAACATTCTGTTTCCACTCATATTAGTTTGCATAATTAACCCCCTTCTAGAATGATAGACTTTACAAGTCCCTTTCTGAATTAGAATAGCTAAACCCTTCTCCTGAAGCTGTCCTATGCGCAACAAATTGCTCTTCAATTCAGGTATATAAAAAACATCTGAAATTACCTGAGTAATGCCATTCATTTGAAGTCGAATACTTCCTTTAGCCATCACCGCCATTCTCATTCACAGTTATTACCAAGCTTCACGGCTTTGTCGAAATCTTTCATCCAAATTCCGATAACCATTCTTTGTTACCAGTCATGTGATTGGAACACCCGTAGTCAAGGAACTAGACTTCTTCTATTTTGGTTTGATGGAATTCGACATAAGCCATCAATAGAAGCTCTTCTTCTTCTCCAAGTTCAAAGATAGTTTGCATTTTTCTCCCAATCTGACACTCATATTGATAGTGCCCCAACTGATGGCATTTGAAACATTCAATAGTAGCTTTGTTTTGAGACAGTCTCCCTCGTCCTCTACCTCGACCTCCTCGGAATGAGCCTCTGCCCCTTCCTCTCCGTGGCTTATCATCATAAGAGACTCTTAAGGCTTGTTCTTCTTCCGGACTCCCCTGCATTCTTTGTTCTTGAACCAACAGACTTCCGTGAAGCTCATCAATGGTCATGGTATCTAGATCATTTGACTCCTCAATTGAACAGACAACATAATTGAATTTGGGAGTCAAGGATCCCAAAATCTTACCCACCACTGTGCTTGGCTGCACAGCTTCACCATTCACCTTCATCTTGTTCACAACTGTCAGAGTTCGTGCAACATAACTATCGATCTTTTCTCCTTCCTTCATAGTCAGCATTTCAAACTCCTTCCTCAATGACTGCAGCTGTGCTCTTTTCACCTTGGTGGATCCTTGGTACTTCTGCTTCATTGAATCCCAGATCGCCTTCGACGTCTTTTTGTCGAGAATGGTTTCAATGATTTCTCTTTCAATTGCATGAAACAGATAATTCTTTACCTTCAGATCCTTGAGCTTAGCTTCTTCGACGCTCTTCCTCTGCGTCTCACTTACTGATGAAGTCCCGATTGCTGGTGATGGAATCCCTTCATCCACCAGGTTCCACATCTCTTTGCTCCTTAAGAGATTTTCCATCAACATCGACCAATGATCATAATGGCCATCAAATTTTGGAATTAAGAATTTTCTCTGAGGTTGTCATGCTTCACTCACTCTAACACTCCCACACTCCTATTTAATCAGGCCCCTTTCAAAAGCTCTGATACCAAATGTTGGAAATCAGAACTTAGAAAGCTTAGATACTGAATTGAGGAAATGTGTTCTTTTATTCAACAAAATCAATGGCTATTTATAGCCGTTACATACCAAAAAAGAAAAATAACAAATCTACGCTTCACAAGCTTATAGCGTAGTGGATGAAAAACAAACTCTAACTTCCCTAAAGAATAGGTCTTATTGTAACTACCTAGTTGAAAGAGTAAACTCAAAAACAAACAACAACGAACCTATAGCTAACAGGAGCATTGTTGGGGTTAATTTCGCATATGGTCACTCAAGATTACATTTCGTAACACTTTGGTCACTAAACTTACATTTGTCCAAAATATATCACTCAACTTTACAAAACGTTTCAACAAAATAACTCCTACCACTCTCCGGTCAAAAACCCTCCGGCTCTGCTGACGTGGCGCCACGTGGGATTTCATCGGAGGTCACTTAAGTTTTTATGTGATGACATGGCATTGAACACACCCACCCACCCCCTGTTAAGTTCACTCCACACTTATTAGGGCTCAGTCGGCTCTCCCCTCCCCCACCGGCTCGTCTTCTTCCTCGCTCTTTCTCTCTTGCGCTACCTCTCTCTAGTTCTTCATGTTGATTGTTCCATTGTCTTGTTGGGCGAAATAGAGGCTGTTTCGTTCTCGTCTCCTTCTCCCTCTACTCATCTCACGGATCTCTTATGGGCAAGGCTCCTCTTCATCATCGTCTTCACGTCCCTTCCATCTTCTTTTTCCTCAAGCTCGGTTTTTCTCCTCTCTCTCGTTTTCGTTTTTTTTTTCTCTTTTACGTTTTCATGGTGTTCATATTTGTTGTTTGTTGACCGGTTTGTTGTTTGTGTTGTTTTCAATGAAACTTTCACCTCTCTCAATACAATCACAAATCACAACAAAAACACCACAAATCCTATTTCGATTCACAAACTAAAATTGAAATCACTAATCGATGCTTACCTTAATCGATTAACACAACCCACTATTTCAGCTATTCTCTTCTTCGTTCTCTTCCAATCCAGTCGAGAGAGAAACGATTTAAAGAAACTTGATCGAGAAAGCAACAATGAGAAACAAGGAGATGAAGAACAGTGATGACGAAGAGCAGAGAGGAACGTAAATTGAACTTAACAGGGAGTGGGTAGGTGTGTGTGTTCAATGCCATGTCATCACTTAAGAACATAAGTGACCTCCGATGAAATCCCGCGTGGCGCCACGTCAGCAGAGCCGTCAGGTTTTTGATCGGATAGTGGTCGGAGTTATTTTGTTGAAATGTTTTGTAAAGTTGAGTGATATATTTTGGACAAATGTAAGTTTAGTGACCAAAGTGTTACGAACTGTAATCTTGAGTGATCATCTGTGAAATTAACCCAGCATTGTTGGGAGGAAAAAAAATTAAATATTTCGTACGGGGTTGGATTTTTAGTAAGTTAGGAACATTGGAAGTATTGAACATGAGACCAAGGTCGTTACACATTTCTTTGTTTTCTTGTTAAAATGTTTTTTTAAAAATAAAGATAAATATAAGGGATCATTCAACTGATGAAAGAAAAATACGTAAGACATTGCGTATATCAACAAAAAATGAAAATATCGAGAAATTTAAAGAGCAATTTAGTCACTACATTAAAATAGATCAACAAGACCAAATTATTAGAGAATATGTGTGTCTACATTCTTAACCATTTCAATTGAAATATTATAAGAAGGAAACCATTTAAGTATTTAGTTTGATATATATATATATATAAGAAGAAGAAGAGACCCTCCATTCATCAAATTTTTTTTATGATTTTGACTATTCTTTTTTTTTGTCAAATTTGATTATTCTTAATTGCATTAAATTTAGTGGAGTGAAAAATAAAAATATTATATCATATTATTTATCATACCTAAACTTTTTTAACACATCAAATTCAATAATTCAATTCTCGAAATCAATTTAGTAGTAATGTTTTATCAAGAAAAAAATTAGAAGGAGAAGAATATTGCTTAAAATTAAAATAAAACCAAAAATTATTATCATTTTTTTCTCTTTCTTTCTCATGTTTCTCGACGTCAACTACGTATATTTACTAAGCGTGCTCAGGCACGTTCGATTAATAGGGGGATATGGTCCATGCTCTCTCTAGCTATCAGATCAAACTCAAAGTGAAAATTAATTAAGTCCATTTTAAATTAAAATAGTTTAAGTTTTTTTAAATTAGCTGATGAAAAAAATGTATAACCAATCCATTTCAATTGGTCACTCATTTCATTAACAAAAAAATTAATTAAATCGGTTGGTCAATTTGTCTTTCGAATAAATAAAATGGGTTGGTTTTCGTAAAAAAAAGAACGAGTTGATTTACATTTCACAAAATTAAAAAGGGCCAACTTACTTTTTCTTTTTCTTTTGGACTGCAACTTTTTTTTTAACTTATTAGGTCTTAATTCGTCACAGCTAAATAAAAATTAGTCACCTAGCATATTATTTTGTAGCCGAATATTTATATCATGACGAGAAATATAATCGAATTATACACTTTAGGAGCTCTTTTCCGTCACTATAATATATATATATATATATATACATATATATAATTATTATATATTACTTTAAGGTACGTAGAAGCAATATGTGTTCGATTATAGGTAGCTAATTAACTAATCAATTAATAATTAATTAATTATGTATATATATATAGGTTTTCGTGAGTTATAGGGGTGTGTGTCTAACTATATATAACTTGAATCAAAGTAAGTTTGGCATCGCCGGTAAATGCTGCTCTTTCGTCGTTGTTGCTCTACTTTATCATCGATATGTGTGTGCCGCGAGATCCCTCTAATCTCCTCAACTTCGACGCAAAACACATGTGAAATTGGTGAGACCAAAATATTTTCCCTTAAATTATATATTCTTCCTCCATCTACTTAATTGGCTTTTTATATTCATCTAGTGCAGTCCGTTGCCAATTTCATTTCTAAATTTACAAACAGAATTAGCAACGGAATCTAACAAAAAAGCACACGTGTCCATGTCATGTTTGTTGATAATTTTGTTGCTAAATTTAGCAACAAAATTAGCAACAGAAAATTATGTTGCTAAATTTAGCAATGGAATTAGCAACTTAATTTTAGGCGGTAGATTTTGGCGGGTTAATTAGCAACAGATTTAGAAACGGGATTTATTCTGTTTCTAAATTCTGTTGCTTTCCGTTTCTATTTCGTTTTTAAATGGTCAACTTCAAAGTTTGACTGCTGGCGTTGCTATTCTGTTGCTAATTAGATTCATATTTAAGTCCGTTGCTAATTTTTGTTTCTACATTCACTGTTTTTTGTAGTGTTATATGTTATACTTTATTTCGTTGGAATTTTCAACAATTGTGATCCTATGTATGTGTACCATACTTTTTATAATTTTTTTGAAAAAAATTAAGAGGGAAAAAATATTTCCTCGCGATGATTCTTCTCAAATTCTCCGCAAGAATCAATGTGGGTATCTTCAATGGGAAATGAAATGAGGAAATATTTTTCCCATAGAGATTCTCCATCCCCGCGGGGACTAAGCGAGGATGGGGATGGGGATGAAAATTCATCCCCACGAGGGGATGGGGGGATGAAAATTCATCCCCACGTAAGCTGGGATGGGGATGGAGACGGGGTTCCCATCCCCTACCCTCTCCATTTGCATCCCTAGATACTAACATAACCTAACTCATGTCCCAAAGTCACATCAGCCTTGGGGAGCCGTCAGTGCGCACCTTAAGATACGTGCGCACATACACAATTCTTAATGCATAACACGCAAGGTGTGTGTATCCTGAGGCGCACATGATTGCTCTCAAGATTGATCCTATGACTTCGAGGTGTGAGTTCGATAATGTTAAAAGAATCATTACCCAAAAATAATTATATAAGTGTCTATTTTTTATTTTTAATAAAAAAGCGATTGTTTTTGTATATATATATACTAGTCGATGGGCACGTGCTCTGCACGTGAGGCAAAGATATTATTTTTCTCGTACTATATATATATATTGATATGAAATGAAACATTTTTCCCTCCTCCTTTTCCGGGTCCGGGACCGGCAATAAATTTTGATTTCTATTGCCCGAGTTAAAAAAAGGGTTGGTATGCAAAATATGGATAACTTGTACATGTGGCACAATAAAATTTTGAATAAGTCAAAGTAGAAGCAACTATTTTTGTTGCTTTCTTGTTAACAGTGAATATCGATATCTCAATTATTTCTCTTGAAATTAAACCACTGTAAGACAATAAGAACAATTAAAGAACAATTGATCTAAAAGTTTGTATAGTAAATAGCAATTGATGTAAAAGTTTATCTAGTTAGCAAAAAATAAAAATTACAAAATTTATACAAAAAATAAAAATAGAGAAAAAAATCCCCCTGTATAATCGTGAGAACTTTTAACTCCTTCACAATCATAATCTATCTTTTCTTAAAAGAACTGCAAAGCATTGGCTTCGAGAAATGAAGTTACGTTTTGGAAGCAAATCCTCCAGAATTGAATTTCAAAGGTTAATAGCATCCTAAACATCTACTATTTCAGAATTATTGACATATTGAGCGGCGGGACTTTTAGCACCAAATAATTCCTCGCCGGAAGCCTCACCGACTTCCCCCACCGAAATCCAAGTCCAACGTCGGCACGCTCACGTTCTCCCGCCGACTCAGATCGTAACGCGTGTGGAACAGCGCCACCCCTCCCGCCTCCGGCAACCCCTCGCACCCCCCGAAACTTGTCCCTCACCGCCGTCTCCAGCCTGATCACCGCTGTCCCCAAATCCACAATCACTCCTCCTCCGCCGCCCCACCGCCGCCTCCGCTACCGGAATCACCTCTCCCCGACCCCGACCCCCCCGCCAACTCCACATAATAAAACGTGCGTGTTCTTGTGAAGATTTGAGACTACAACTATTGCCGCCAACTACAACACCAAAAAATCAAAACCCCAATGAAAATTCCGGAACCCCATCTACCCAAAACCCAAACCAACACCAAAACATTAACCGAAGCGTAATCCGGGTGGTCAAGCGGTCATCGCGGCGGCGGTCTCGGCGAGCGAGTTCATCAAGCTTGGCTGGTTTGTGACCCCACTTGTAAACCCGGCGGCGCCGACGAAAATGCCTTCGATGTTGTGGCCGCAGCCGTGGGCGATGTTATCGACTCAAGCGGCTTCGTTGAAAGTTAGGGTTTCGAGATGCGATCGCCCACGGTGTAGGAGCCGTCGCCGTAGGAGACTGGTAGAGGCGGGGAGTTGTTGCGGCGAAGCGAAGATCTCGAGGAGCAAAGACTGGGGGGTGTCGCAGGAGATGGAGGAGAAGGAAGAGGAGAGGGAAACGTGGAGGGGAAAGAGAGAGAGAAAGAAAAAACAATCGTGGAGGAGATATAGCACAATTTGAGGGAACGGTTAAACAACTTCCTAAATCCCTATAATCGTGCTCTATTTTTTTTAAAAAAAAACAATTCAAAACAAACTAAATTTTAGTTGACTCCAAAAGATTGTAAACCGCCTATTAAAGTGGATTTATTGATTAAATAACCAAATTGTCCTCATCTTGAAGTGTTTTGATTTAAGTAGGTAGGGGCATACTTGGGATATTTTGGCAAAAAGGCTTCACGGTTAACCGCTTTGGGTTTGCTATTAAAGCCGATTATCTTCTAAAAAGAGCTGATTATATTTTTCAAAACTTATTTGTAACTATCTGTTTCGACGGTTTTTCTCAAAACTTATTTGTAAGTTGTATATTTGATTATTTAATCATGTTTTTTTACCCAAAAAAAAAAGGTTTTTTTTATGCCAAGTCACATCCACATTACAAATACACGACGCCCCCTCCTATTTTGAGGCACTCTTTGCAGTGATGGGAGTCTCTTAGATATACACCGAGTATTCCAATGTAAGAATCAAGAGTTATAATTAAGCGCCTGACCCGATCACGTGCCAAAAGTGAGTCAAAATATTACTTTTCGATCCACAATAGTGTGGAGAAGGTCTGTTTTAACTCCCGACAAATTTGCTTGATTAACACAATTGAGAGGAATATTTAACATAGTAACACACCTGCGAAAATATTTCCCAACATAACACATTTAGTGCCATGTCACCGCCATGTCACGTCCACATCACTGGCATAGAAAACGTGATCCGAGACCACGTTTTGGTGTGTTTTTTAAAAAAAATGAAAAAGCATGAAGTCGTGACCCGTGGTCACAACTTCTTGCTAAAAGGAAGTCGTGACCTCTTCCTCCTACAAAACCCCAAAACCTTTCTCTGTGCATCTCCTTCTCTCTGTGCATCTCGGTTGCTCCGCTGCCTTCTCCATGTACATCCCTCGGTTGCTCCGCTCTTTGTGCCTTCTCCGCTCTCTTTGCATCTCCGTCTCACCGAGCTCTCTATGTGTACTGCAGGGACGCCTCCGCCCCTGCCGCCGTCGTCCGCCGCAAGAAGGCATCCGCCGTCCGCTGCAAGAAGCCTTTCGTCCGACGCAGGCACGTCTTCCACCAGCCACTGCCTGCACTCAGCGCCTCCTTGTGTACTCGCGCCGATCATTGCTTACATTCCCGCCGGTCTCTTTTGTGTTGGTAAATATTTTCCACCAAATGTGTTAATTGCTGAATTTAGTCCGCATTGTTCTACTTTGGGTCTTATGCTCATGTTCCAACATTAAAAGAGTACGCTTAGAGTATGCTTAATTGATGAATATCATGTGCATTGGTGTTGTGTTGATTATTAATTTCCTTGATTTAAAAACTTTTATCAGACTCTGCTGCATGGAGGAAAAAACTTATTTGTTGTTGTTTGAGGGAATTTTTCACATATCATTATCAGTTGTAAGTAGTATATATAAAACTCTAAGTTAGTTGCTACCTCTCCAAACTACAGTTTGTAGTTGTATACCATTGTAGTGGATGCAATGGCTTAGTGATCATGGGAAGCAAAATTTAAGTTGCCATGATTTTATTTTAGTTGACCTAATGATTTGTGCGTTATATCTTAAATAGCAAAATGGAAGTTAGGACAATAATCTCTTCAATGACATGCTAGACTTCAAGAAGCAATGACATTAAGTTTTGCGACTTAGTTTATTTAGAAACGACGTTCTAATCTCACATATTTGCTTAAACTAACATCTTGTTTGTCACATATTTTATCATAACTCAATGAGCATATAGAACTAAGTGATCACGATTTGTTAGCACATATTAGCTAGAGATATTAGAGAGCATGTCGCCCATTTTCATAGCTATAAATTTTTTCATCACTTAGCTAGGTACATATACCAGCAACAAATTTTTTTAAATACACGTTGGAGGGATACGATGGAGCTTGTTAAGTTTACATGTGCGAAGTGAGTGTATTAATTATTATCACTTCTATTGACTAACAATTATATTCTATATATATAGATACCATAATGGTTGATCGAAGAGTAACTTTGGTGTGCTATATGAATGGTGTCATGGTTGATGGACCATCTGGGATTTCATACATGAAACCGCCTATTCGACATCTCAGATCGAAGTTGAGTTTAGGGTACGAGGAACTTGTGAGTTTTATCTGTAATTCCTTGGAGATAGACACTGAAAAATGGTATTAAACATGACATATCGATATCCTGTGTACATTGGAACTGGAACGTTCAACTATGTCCCTTTGCGAATAGTTGATGAATCAACTCTGAAAGATGCTTGGGAGATTGTGGCAGAATTTCCACCACCAAATTGTATGGAGCTATTTTTAGATTTAGTTCCGAGGCAATCATATACTAGTTCCAAGTGTAATATAGTGGTAAGTGGAGAAGGACTTAGTACTCAACCAATATTTGAAGATAATCATTGTGCATCGCCTTTGATGACTTCAAATCCCAACGTAGACGAGGATGCTCGTTTCGGTGATGATGTGAATACCGAGGAAGATGATGACTATTGTGGTAGTGATGAGGATACTAGTGAAGAGAGTAGCGATGATGATGTCGATGATGCAGGGGTTGATGCTCATCATGTTGGTGATGGCATAATTCATATACATTAAATCGAGTCATAGCCGATGATGGCTCATTATCTTGTCCTCCAATCTCGAACAAAGTTGGAAACGATGATTTTTTCGATCAAGAGTCTGCTGGAATTGATGGTGCGCATGTGGGTGTAGGCGAATTTGTCGTACCTTCATCTGTATTTATGGAATTGAGTATTGAGGCAATGCAACCCATCCATGAGAATGCAATGATCCCTTCTAGATCTTTTTGGAATGAGGCATCAGAATTTCATGTAGGCATGCAGTTCCTTTCTAAAGTAGATATCCAACATGCCGTGAAATTGTATAGCATTAAAGGACACATACAATTTGTGGTAACTCATTCAACACCCAATGTATGGATTGTCCGTTGTAAGAAACATTTAGATGGATGTAATTGGAGGTTGCGGTGTTCGAGAAGAAAAGCACATGGAATGTTTGAGATCGTAAATATGCAGGACCACATACATGTATTTATGCAAAACTGTCAAATGATCATGCTCATTTGGACTCCACCGTTATATGCCGTGAAATAGAAAATGTGGTGAGAAGAGATCCGTCCATCTCAGTTCCAGTTCTTCATCAAATTATCAAGGACAAATTCAGTTATGATGTTCATTACAAGAAAGTTTGGTTGGGGAAGAAGAAAGCAATTGCAAAAGTCTTTGGAGATTAGGAAGAATCGTATAAAATGTTGTCGCGGTGATGGCCGTTCTTCAAGAAAGCAATCTAGGGACACGTGTGGAATGAAGGCATGGCGAGCCTAATGCCAACAATGGGGTTGTATTCAAATGGGTTTTTTGGGGCATTTGCACCTTCTATTGCAGGCTTTAGACATTGCATACCAATTATACAAATTGATGGCACATTTTTGTATGAAAAATACAAACAAAAACTCTTAATAGCTACTGTTGTTGATAGTAATAGTCATGTATTTCCCTTAGCATTTGACATTGTTGATGAGAAAAGTCAAGACAGCTGGGGATGGTTTATGGCTTGTTTGCGACATCATGTGACTGATAGAGATGGTATATGTGTCATTTCCGATCGACACCCTGGTATATTGTTGGAAATGAATAATCCTCAAAATGGATGGACCCATGAAAGAGCTCAACACAGATTTTGCCTTCGTCACATTTGCAGTAATTTTAACATGAGATTTGGGAGCAAAGAATTAAAGGATATGGTGTACTTAGCCGGTGCACAACATCAACCGCGAAAATTTAAGGCATACATGAAAGAACTTCAACAAATTAATGCGGAATGTATTGTGTGGTTTAATGATCTTGATCGAACACAATGGACCAACGCATACAACAAAGGATTTCGATATAGATGAATGACTACAAATCTCGCGGGTATCCATTGTGTCTATATGTTCTTACTATTATTTATCTAACGTGTTTGATTTATATTACGTTTATAAGCTAACACTTATATGGGTTTTTTTTTAACAAATGTAGAATGCTTTAACGGTGTCCTTAAAGGCACACGATTTTACCCTGTCATCGCATTAGTGCAACTGACATTTTATCGTGTCATGGCTTACTTCAACAAAAGACGTGACGAAATAGGTGCAACCCTAGGAAGGGGCGAAAGGTACACAAAGTACGCACTTGAAAAGTTGTCACATTGGGGAAAGGCGGCTGGAGGGCACAATGTTACATTAGTGAATCGTGAAAATGGCACATTTGAAGTCATCACCGCATCACTTGGCTATCATTTGAGAAAAGGGTCTAACAAGCAAGTGGTGAAATTGGAGGCTCGTAGATGCACTTGTATGAAGTGGCAGTGTTTTGGCATTCCATGTTCCCATGTCCAAGCCGTTTGCGCCAGTGTTGTCATAGATCACTGTCAGTACATTGAGTCATACTACAGATTGTCTGTGTACAGTCAATGTTATGCTACGAATTTCCAACCCATTCCTCACGAAGATTATTGGCCTAATGCTAGAGTTCCACACACCTTGCTGCCTGATCCATATCGAAAGTGAGTCAAAAGAGGTCGTCCTCAAACAAGACGTTTGCGAACTGAGATGGATTGGAGAGGCAATCAGAAACAACCACGTCATATGCAGCGAGAGAAGGAATGGAGAGAAACACCAACAACGTTGCGATGTAGTAAGTGTAAGCAGGATGGACACAATAGGCGCACTTGCTCTCGTCGTCGGCAAGAACAACCACCTAATCGTTCATAGTGAAGGCTCTTTCAAGTCTTATATTTCGCATTCACTCATATTTTCCTTGTATTAGTTCACTTTCTTATGACTATGTGGTGCATGTACTTTGTTTCAATTAAACAATGTTTTCATATTATTCACACACTTTTGCCCTAATTTTATTGTTTCTTGAATGAAATGCATCGCTAATTGTATTGTTTCATCATTGGTTTTTTGTATTAATGACAACATTATGGTTGATTTGGGGTTCAAGCGCGATATGGATCCTGGACCTATAGATGATTCGATGTTGACTCAGCAAGCTCTACATAGATCTACTCGCGTTTGGAATGGACCGGTAGTACTTCTATTTGCCTGTTTGCATATTTTTATAACTTCGTAGCTACATGTGCACTAATGTAACTTATCTCTCGTATTTCCATAGGATCCTGGTATATTGACTATCAGGCGTAATTCAGCAGCATTGCATCGATTGGTCCCACTAGATGAACGAATAGTTGAGTATCTTGAGGAAGCTGGGTTTTATGGGACGGCGCGAATAGGTTTCATAGCAATTGATTTGCATCTCATTACTGCACTTGTAGAGAGGCGGAGGCCAGAAACTCACACGTTTCATTTTCCAGTTGGCGAGATGAACCTACAAGATGTACAAGTCATTTTAGGGCTACCTGTCGATGGATTGCCAATCACTGGTCGTGTAGAGCAAGATCATGATGCCTCGTGTTTAACACAACTAGGCTTCCCATTCCCTGAAAACAACAGGACTGGGGGTCGGATCCAAATTCGCCAACTTTCAAGATGGTTTCCAAACCTTCCAAATAATGATGGTGATGTGGAAGTGCAACGCTATGCAAGAGCGTACATCTTACAACCTCTTGGAGGAACTTTATTTGCAGACAAGTCTAACAATCTTGTTCACATCACGTATTTACAATTTTTGGAGGATTTTGAGGCGGCAGGACAATACAGTTGGGGGTAGTGCAACTCTGGCTCACCTATATAGACAATTGTGTCTTGCCGCTGACATTGATGGAGCAGAGATTGCAGGTCCGGTCATATTATTGCAATTATGGGCATGGGATAGGTTGTCGTTTCTTGCACCAATAATGGGAAACGTTCTTCGAAACGACATCATACCAAAAGAAGAATTATTTCCACCTCCTCCATTTGGTCATAGGTAATTAGAATTTTTTAACATAGTAATTTCAATTTGAGTATATTTATCTACATGTACATTCATCCATGCTTTGGGTTGTTTTTTACATTTCTATAGGTGGAGAGATGTCTTAGAAACCACAGGAACATCAATGCACGTGCTAACAAAATACAGAGAAATGATTGACATGCAAACACCCGATGAGGTAAGAAATATCCTTATTCAATTTTTCCAAATACCCTATTCTACAATGGTGAAATGTGAATTTTATTCATTTCAAGTTGTTTTTCATGACTTTAGGTAATTTGGGAACCGTATCCTGAGACAGTGATAAGGGACCTGCCAGCGTATTGTAGCAGTGGTCGTGCTATTTGGCGAACGAGAGCACCGTTACTTTTCTTCTGTGTTGTTGAAATGTATAATCCTGATAGAGTCATGCGACAATTCGGTTTGAAACAAAGGATCCCACCTTTACATAACACAAGCATGGAGCCACATAAGATTGACTTGAGAGGGAAAACTGATAAAGATTGGAGTGCAGAACACAATGCTTATGTCTGCATGTGGAACGAACGTGCTTCCAATATTGCGAATGATGAATTATTGGAGGAGCCATTGGAGTTTTACGACCCGTATATGCTATGGTATCGTCGCATTATACGACGATTCATGTCTCATCGTGGAGCTATGGTTGAGGCATTGGTAAGTACAATTTTTTTTATTCAGTCATGAAGTCTTTCAAATAGTTGTTTTGATTTTACTTTCGCATACAACTTCATAAATATTTTATATGTAGACACATGGAATGACATCATCAGTTGACATTGGGTGATGATGTGTCTATTGTACGTATTAGAGATGTAGCTGCATCGACTTTGACTGCAATACATGCAGATTATCGCATCCATAATATGCCCACTTCATTTGAAGCTTCTCATCAATCTTCTCATGATGATACATGTTCGAGGCATGACACTCCAATGTATACTCCATCCATACCTCTCAACCAGTTCGAGACTCTACATACTCCATCAGTACCTCTCAACGAGTTAGAGACTCCACATACTCCATCATTTCCTCCCAACATGGCATTCGAGGCTACGGAAGCCTTTCAATTTGATAGGACACCTACATCTTCACGTCATTTTAATGCAAGTCCAATAATGATGAATTTATCTGGGGCTACAAGTACTCATGATGGTGGAATGCATGATATCGATGATATTCAACGAGAAGATGCTCAAAATCCTGCTGATGTGGGCCATTCGAATGTGCTATTAGCTTTAAATCGTAATGCGCGAGTCGTAAAGAGAACACGTTGTGGGACTGGAAGTCATTATTTGGTCAGACTAGGACTTTTTATTAACTGTAACAATACATTATTTTTGTTTATATCATTGCTTTGTAGTTGATCAACTTGCAAGTTCTTCATTTATAGCAATTCAACTTTTTCCCTTGACTAACATTAATTTCATGAATTTTGCAAATTGCTTGAGTTTTAAAGCTTTTGTTGTAAAATATAAAGTCATAAACCTATTGTAACTTCAAACTTTTTACTAGTTTGTATTGACAACAAATTCAAAAACACGAATATACTAGTTGATCAATTTGAAACTTTTAGTTTTATTGAAAAAAATTATACAAACCCATAGATGCTAGAGATTCTACTAGTTCGCTCGATGAGGTATATGGTATATTATATTTTGTCAAGATCATTTTCAATCTATTTCATAAAAATATGTCAGCCTTGCATAATGCTAGTTAACTAACCAAAAGCATAAAGGAAAAAAATGTACACAAAAAAAAAAAAAAAAATCAAACAAAGGAAACGTGACTGCAATGTACATCCTTTTAAGGCAAAACGTGACTTGCACTCACGTTTTCCATCCCCCGATTCCAATTTCGACGTGGCGGGTGATGTGGCAGTGACGTGGCGCAAAATGTGTTAGATTGGAAAATATTTCTAGGTGTGTTAGGTTGATAAATTTTATCCTTATATGTATTAATCAAGCAAAAAATCCTATCTAATCCTAAGTGTCAACCGAGTGCACGGGATCACCGCACGTGACGGAATTAAAGGTTGGCTGCGCTGAAACATCGGACATGTCTTCGATTCAGTTACGCCCCCCCAGCTCCCTCAGCTACGTGGGGGGAGTCCACAAAGAGGACACTTTCGTAATTTCACGTAACCAATCCCGATCCAGTACACTCCACCACAACATATCCCCCCACATAAACGAATCATTAACAGACAAGTGGCGGAAAAAAGATGGACATGAATAACTGAAAATAACCACCCAAGTAACCGCTCGCTCCCACTATACAAAACAACAAGAGCAACACAGTTGAAGCTTTTTGGTCTCTTTTGTTGAACTATGAACAACGAAGACACTAGCAAGGTTGATGATCACTCCCCCAACTCTTCTCCATCTTCACCTCTCAAACAAGAGAGTTTGTTCATCACACCAACCCAACACCACCAACAACAACAAGAACAAGAACATAAACTAGAAGAAGAAGATCAAGATCGTGGAAAGAACGATTTTACGAGTCTAGAGAGCCACAAGAAGAAGAGGTCGAAGGTTATTCGAATCGGGGGGTCTTCCTCGACTACCTCTTCTTCTTGTGAGCCTAGCAAGCCCCCAAAGGCGGTGAGGAAACCGGAGCCTAATGCGCCGAAGATCACTCCGCCCTGCACCGAGTGCGGCCGGAGGTTTTGGTCCCTCAAGGCCTTGTTTGGGCACATGAGGTGCCACCCGGAACGACAATGGCGCGGTATCAACCCCCCACCTAACTTGCCAAGACCTTCTTCTTCTTATCCTTCTTCAGAAAATGTGGCGGTAGCGGCGGTTAGGACGGCGCCACCAATGTTCACCGAGGAGGATCATGAGGTTGCAGAGAGTTTATTGCTGCTGGCAAGTGGAACTGGTAATGCTACTACTACTACTACTAATACTAATACTAGTGCAGATCACCACCACCACCACCTTGTGGCTTCGGAATTCGGTTCGAATAACTTGGGGGGGATTTTCGAGTGTTCGAGTTGCAAGAAGGTGTTTGGATCACACCAGGCACTAGGAGGGCACAGGGCAAGTCATAAGAATGTGAAGGGTTGCTTTGCAATTGCTAGGAATGATCAATGTGAAGAGAGTAACTTGGGCACACCAATTAGTGATTATCATCATCATCAACAACAACAACACTATCATCATAACTTTTGTGGTGATCCAAATAAGTTTATCATGAAGGAGATCAGTAGTAGTAGTACTAGTTTGGATTTGGGGAACATTAATAATAATAATCATCATCAATGTAGCATTTGTTTTAGGGTTTTCTCAAGTGGGCAAGCACTTGGAGGGCACAAGAGGTGCCATTGGGAGAAAGGTGAGGAATCATCATCATTATCACAATTAGGGTTTGCGGCTGCGGCGGCGGGCAATCGGTCTTGGGATTTGAACTTGCCTGCACCAGTGGAGATGAGCAGTGGGGGTGATCACAGAGAGCAGGGCTCTTCTTCATCATCTTCAGATCTTGATTTGGGGTTAAGTCTAGGGATCTGAGTAGTGGTGCTGATCAATCTGTCACATAAATGCATGGCTTTAGTTACTTGGTTTTTTATGACATTACAAACCAACAGTATTACTAACTGATATATGTTATCTGTAATATTGCTGTATCTGTTTACGGCCTCACTTGTTCCCAAAGTGGGATACATAGTGTTATGTTCTCTAATTAGATTTATAGTGATGATATGAATATGGTTCAGTGACTGATACAGATATATAGCTAGCTAGTTCTACACATGTTTCTTGTTTTTGTGTATTCGTTCATGCTGTTGGTGTCTGCAGCTAGTTTGATATAAAACCACATTTTAATTACTTTTCTAACTCTAATGCAAGTACCCTCCAACTCAATTAGTTTTTTTCCCCTAAAAGTGTTTCACTTCTTCATCGGAGAAAGACGATCAAACAATTTCCAATCATGGTCCTTGTGAATCAAATCATCCGTATAGGATACCAAAAAAAAAAAAAAAAAAAAAAAACCATATATTTGATATATTTCTCTTTGAATGAGAGAAACACTTTTTCATCAGAGAAAGCCGTTCAAACAATTCCCAATCATGGTCCTTGTGAATCGAATAGTCTTTATAGGATACAAAAGAAAACCCTATATATTTGATATCTTTCTCTTTGAATGAGAACTCAATTCCAGCTAACCTGAACATGTAGTTGAGAATTCAAATCTTTCCACTGTTTTCTCTTCATGACTCGGATCAATCTGCAAGGCTTTACATGAAATTAAGTATTTCGAACATCGACATTCAAATGAAATCCATCCATTTCACAAAAACCAAGAAATATGATGGTTTCCTAGACGCAAGAATTTCGATCCGAGACGAAATCGTGAAGGAAAATTAAGATGAAGTAGAGTGTGTGTGAACCCCAAGTGATGACGCAATTATCATGTTAAATAAAAATAATACTCAGAATTTAATATGACTTCACTGAACACAAATAAAGAAGGAAATATAGGTGCTAACAACCACCAAAAAAAAATGCTAATAAATTTGGAGGTTTTAAGATAAACCCTGTGCAATATGTACAAATAATAACACAGGCTTCCAGAACTCTCAAAAAAATCTGAATAAAAGGGGGAGAGGGGTGGTTTAATAACTCTATATCCTACACAGACAAGCTCTTAGCCCTGGGTATGATAGCGTATGTAATTTTATTCATGCCCTATATGGAGTCTCAATGCGCCGATAATTTATCGCGTTTAAAAAGGCACTGAATGACCCAAACCCTTAATCTTACATATCCATTTAGCAACATAAATTGAACATATAAAATAGCAACAGTAATTCAATTCAAAGACCGGGGTTTCCCAAGAGTCGCTCCACTGCAGCATGGACATTACCGGCAGTGGCCGTCAGAGCACGGATATTTTCTTGGGTGTCGATGAAACCCATTTCTTGAAGCTGTGTCAGCTGAGCAGCGTAAAGTTGTTCAGGGGCACTACCAAAAGAAAAGCATTTAGATTTAACTATCTAACAGTTGCATTAGACACCAAAAGAAATGATGGAAAACTCGTTCAGAAGAGTGAGTATTCATGAACACTGACCATTAGGTGTATTCGGAACAGTGAGGCTGCCGGCACCAAGTCCACTGAACATGTTCATCAACATCTCTAAACCCGCATTGTTAGGTGCTCCTGACAAGTAAAATTACTCAGTTGTGAAAAAATATTTAATGGGAATGGCAGGATATAACAAGTTTAATTGTCATAATTCAAAAAATAAAAATAAAAAAATTGAGTTCTCCAAAGGTACTGATCCAAACCACATGGTAGTGGTACTGGTACCACACCTCACCATGAGATTAGTCACATCGCCAAGAATTAATAGGTCACCATGAGAATCGTTTACTAGATTCAAAATTTTGAAGCAGATGGAGAAAAAAAAAAAAGACAACAGAGCATCCATTCTAAGCAGAAAGAACTCAAAGATTCAGTACACTCCCCTCTCTAGTATGGCAGATCCCAACCAACTTTCAGGTATCGTGGGCGATTCTCAAAAACAGAATGCAGCTGACCAGAACAAAGAATTTGATAGAGGATGATATATTGAATACCTGTGCCAGTGCCTGTCTGACCTGATTCCCTGCAAGTGGACCATAAAGGAAAACATAGACATAGAATTACATAAAAGAACTTGTAGTATGAAAGAACGATACAAGGCAAATACATTTTCATAAACAAGCATGCGTGATAAACCAAGGGAAAAGCAATATAAGAGAAAGAGATCAATTGTCAAGCATCCCCTTTGTGCGTGAGCAAGAAAAAATTAAACAAAAAAGAGAGAACTCTTATTTCAGAGTTCAGTTCACCGGTCAAGTATTTTTTTGAGTAAATACAATGGACCACATCCTTCCCCGGGTTGAAGTCACATTCTTCTCAAGCGGCCCTTCAAAATTATTATAAGTACCTAGCCTTGGCAATTTGGAAAGGGCAACAGAAGTCTAAACTTACTGGGTTGGTTGTTGCCGACCAAGTGAGGGTAGAAGCGACTGCTGTAAAGCCATAACTTGCTGGGGAGAAATCACAAAAGATCAAATTATAGAATTTAAAAACCAAGAAAAGAAAAAAAAAAAAAAAAAAAACATTTGGCAACGTGCAATTCAATCAAGTCATCATGTTAAGGTACGTAGATGCATATAGAGTCTGAACATCAATTTCACAACCCATAATAGCTGTTCAAAGTTATGAAGGTAACACTGAACTAGACGATCAAGCACCACAGCAGGTATCATGATAAACAATGTCTCCATTTAAAATATATTTGGCAAAATCCCTATTGCAGCTTTCCTTTAATCCTTACCTGCATAATCTCAGGAGAAGTCAACTGGCGAAGAAACTCAGGGTTTTGCATCATTTCTCTTAATTGGGGATTCGAATCGAGCATGCCGCGAAGTTGGGGGTTAAGACCAATCATCTAGTACACAATAAATCTTGTCAGAAGTTAGGATCTAAAGAAATCTTGCCCAAGTATACTGCAGCAATTAATGTTATAATGTGTGTGTGTGTGCGTGCGTGTGTGTGTGTGTGTTTATACACACAATAAAACACATGCCTGGTTCATGTACTGAGGATTAGAAAGAACACTTTGCATCATCTGCGACACAGCTGGATTTTGCATAAACTGATTCAACGTTGAAGGATCCTGCATGCCACCCAACATCCGATCCATCTCCGGCAGACCAAGTCCACCTAATCCACCAACACTAGGAGTCCTTGCATCACCAGCTGGATTTGGTCTTGTAGGGCTGTTTGCTGCGGCACCTGGAGCTGACGCACTATGAATGTTAGCAACTCACCAAGACTTAAAGTTCAATTACGATTAACAAGTTTACAAGGATATAAAAGAGGGGGCAATCCACTGAATGCAATATGTAACTTCTCTAAACTTCTATAAAATTTCAGGAAATTAATTAGCTTCCACAAATCAGTGAAAAAAGGGTCAAAGTTGGGGGAAAATAATACAATGTACAAAATCCCAAAAAGAGAACTAATTTTTTTAAAAAATATTAAGTTATAAAAATAATCGTAAATAATGCCAATCTTTGCGAGAAAAATGCTCCTAAAAAAAATATACAAAACAATTGAATGATCGGCTGACCACTAAAAGAAGAAAAAGAAAAATCAAACACACAAAGCCAAGATTTGGAAAAATATAAATAGTATATGTAATCAATTCATAAGTTAAATTTAGATGGTATGTACCAAAAATAAAATTAGATTTGGATGTCATGAACTGAAACACAGAAGTTACAAATAAAGCTGCTGCAAGTTTGTTGCTTGCAAACTGCATTTCAAGCACCACTAGGGAAAAATATAACTATATATAATACAACGTTATCATATGATAGGGTCCCTAGAGATGTTCTTTGGTGGGTTCTAGAAAGAAAAAGAGTGCATGCTAGATACATAGACACTATTAAGGATATGTATGATGGAGTAGTAACGAGTATAAAGACGTTTGGAGGAGCTACAAAAAAAATTTTTCATTACGATAAGACTACATCAAGGATCGGCTTTAAGCCCATATCTATTTACTTTAGTTATGGATGAACTAACTAGACATATTCAAGAGGATATACCATGGTGTATGCTATTTGCAGATGATATTGTCTTGGTGGATGAAACTAAAGATGGAGTGAATAGAAAATTAGAACTCTGGAGGAATACATTAGAATCTAAAGGCTTTAAGTTGAGTAGGACGAAAACCGAATACATGCACTGTGAGTTTAGAAACACTAGACATCAAGATGACGGAGTGATAAAATTAGGAGAAGTAGAAGTTCCTAAGGTAAACCACTTTAGATACCTAGGATCAATCATACAAAATGATGGTAACATTGAGAATGATGTCACACATAGAATTCAAGCTGGATGAAAGAAATGGCGAGTGCAACAGAGGTGATTTGTGATCGAAATGTTCCTACTAAGTTAAAAGGAAAATTTTATAGGACCGCAATTAGGCCAGCTATGCTCTATGGAAGTGAATGTTGGGCGGTAAAGCAACAACAATTACATAAAATGAACGTAGCAGAAATGAGGATGCTTAGGTGGATGTGTGGTAAAACTCGTAAAGATAGAATAAGAAATATAGAAATTCAAAGACAAGTAGGAGTAGCACCAATTGATACAAAGATTAGGGAATGGCGGTTGCGGTGGTTTGGTCACCTGCAAAGACGGCCTACAAATGCCCCAACTAGAAAACTTGACTCAATAGAAACTGAAGAAATTCGACGAGGTAGGGGCATACCAAAGTTAACATGGGATGCATTAATTAGGAGGGATTTGAATGGTTTGAAAAGCTCACCATCAATTGCACTTAATCGAGCACAATGGAAAAGTTTGATCCATGTAGCCGACCCCAGTTAATTTGGGACTGAGGCTATGTTGTTGTTGTTGTATATAATACAACGTTATAGTTTAAACCATCATATTATATATTTTATATATTTATCATGCCTAGGAAAGCATAGATCTTCGAATTTCACCATTATAATAGATTAGACATTTGCCAGAATACATCTGAATTTAAGGTAATTGGCATATGAAGCAAAGCCAAATTTTCAATTCACATCGTTTGGATCAAAATTCAGGAGTCCAGCACCCAACAGAGACAAAGAAAAAAAAAAGAAGCGTGTGCGGTAAGATGCATCCCAGTCAAATAACTTTGACCAAATGAAAGGACTCCCACTGACCCACCTTAGAGCTTGCCCTATACCTAATCTTCAATATAATTATATTAAGACATTAATAAAACTTACAAAAGAACTTCTCAGTTTTCACAGGTATATGTTTCAATCATGTGCGCACATATCCTATCGACCAACTGATGGATATGATCATTACCTTTGCAAACAAGTGATGTGCCTACTTAGCATTTAGCTGACATTTCTTTCTCACATATGTAGCAAATCTTACACAACTTAAGAAGGTTCAAATAAGACAAGTAAAAATACCAAGAGACGAGGATATATCACATAATATATCTTACCAGTATTATTGCTCCATGGGTTGGGAAGCGGGTTAGTATTTGGCACAGGAGACCCAGTTGTTTCCGAACCAGCATTTGGAGGGCTAGATCTGTCCCCAGTCGGGGCCCCACCTTGGTTTCCTAAAAGTGCAGCAAATGGATTTGAATTCACACCAGTACCAGCATCACCTGACATTGTTGTTGCATTTAGAAATGGCTCCTGAACAGTTTCATACATGCGTCTGAGCATGTTAAATCCTTCAGGAGATGATTCAATGTTGCTCATTGCTCTGTCAGTGTTCCGCATCATCTCCCGCATCAATTCAGGGTTCCTTGCAGCTTCTAACGTCTGCCGAAGTGTACTGGGATCATTAAGTATATGAGCAAGCTCAGGATTGCGATCAATGATCTCACGCATTTGTGGATTGCTCATAATCAAGTTCCGCATTAGGTCGGGATTATTCATTAAGTTCTGGATGACAGGCATGTTCATTATTTCTCTCATCATATTGGGATTTTGAGTGAGCTGCTGCTGCATTTGTTCAAACTCAGGAAGTCCAGATCCAAACAAACCAGACATTCCACTGCCACCAAGGCCATTGGCACCAAGCCCTGGAAATAATGATGCACCCAGGCCTGCTCCTCCAAGGGCCCCACCCTCACTAGAATTAGCATTCCTTGCTATACCAGGAGTAGTGTTTGCACCTCCAGAATTAACAGTGACAGTATTAGTTGCTGTGGGCGGTGAACCACGCACCATGTGAACTGTATGATCCGCCTGCAAACCTATAGATAATAGAAACACAGAAAGAAAATGTGAGGGGCTGATGCTATATCCTCTTACAAACAACTTTCTACCCTCATCCTCCTTGAATGTGCCACAATGAGTTGATAATTTCTGAAATACAGCCATGTTCATACATGAAGAGCACAAGCAAAACAGATAACTATAGAGAAAACCACAAAACTAACCCATGAGCATGGCAGCACATAGCATCATATCCTAAGTGGAAGTTCAAAAATTTAATTTGATATTCCATCAATTATAAATAAGATGTGACCTGCATTGAGAGAGATTCTAAATGTTCCTAAAATGGTCTAACTCGTTCATTTCCCAATCGCAGGAACATGTGAACTCGGTTAATCGGTGCTATGCATTTGTCCATTCTAAATAAGATGTGCCTGCATGCTATCTACTTCTTCTAATGTTTGATGTTTCTAATGTGATAAAAACCAAATGTAAAGATTGATTTTTTATTTTTATTTTTTTGAATCTATTGATTTCGACGAGGTTGCACCTTGTATCTATATTTGTCAAATGTTGAAATATCGTCTTGATGCAAATGCTTCATACAGATCAAAGGGCTCTAAGCGACACGAAAGGATACTTGAATGGTTCCACACCTAGGCAACGTAGGCATAAGTCTTAAGTAAATACTTGCTGCCTCTTTTTGTATAACCTCCACAGTTGAATTAAGTCTAATTAGTTATTAGCAAGGTTCGAAGCTTTGACTTCGTTTAGGACTTCGCTCACTTAAAATTCGGAATTAATTTGAAGAAGTGTAATTCGATGGGGGGAATTTGGGTAAAACTTCGAAATTATAAAGAAGTCTAAATAATTTATTAAAGTGCTAGAGAACATCTAAGTTTCATCAAAAGACATTAAAAAGTTTGTTTTCTATAATATTCATATTTTTTTCTTATTATTAAATACTTGATCTTAAGTTTTCAAAACTTAAATTTTGATGGGATCGATCAGTTTTTTACATTATTTTTTTCTCCACCAGACAATATATTAGAATCCATTTCTAATAAGTGAAGTAAAATTGTGGTTTTGTTATAACATGTTGTCATTCTTTAGATTATATTTTAAAAAAAGCTGCACCTAACTGCATTTCCCTTTTCTTATAAGTGAGCATTAAACTTGAAATGTTATCATTTTTTCTAACTTCGATGGAAGTTTTGTAAAACTTCGTTTAGACCTACTTCTTAATCAAAAATCTAATTAATTCGAAGAAGTTTGGAGAAATTCGGAGAATTTTTAAACCATGGTCATTAGTTAGTTTGAGAATCAATTTCATGACCTAGAATCTATCTATATAATCATGATGTTGCAAAATTGAACAATTTGGACAATATACTTACTTAGCTCCCTTACACAAAGATTTTGATTGTCTATAATCTAGATTAGAGAAGGGTTGTGAGATCTTAAAATTAGAGAATAATTTGATCAAAATTGTGATTTTCACAACCGAAGGTGCCAGATATTGATAATGGTCTTTTTGAAACCATGAGAATATATATTAATAGGTGTAAAATCAAAATTTGCTTAGTCAAGAAAATGAATTTATAGTGTGAAATTTTCCAAACTTTCCCAAATTAAAATTTCCTGAACACCAAACTAAGGACTACGTGTAAACTAAATTTTGCCAAAAATTATATTGGAGTGGAGAGTGAAACATCATTGAAAGATTTACACAAACTTGTCATAAAAAGATAACTTGCATCAACTGTAGAAGATAAACCGAATAAAAGCATATAAGACAATGCAAACTAGAAATGAATGTCAAGTACAAGAAATGAATTCTAATGAATTTCCGAAACAAAGAAAAACATAATTTACAATCTATAAAATAATCAAAACCTATAAAATTGGATTTGATACGACCTAAAATCAGGCATAGAAAAGGAAGAACATAAAATAAATATCATAAACAACATCTTCCTTTAATGTGGCTTGACAATATATGGAACTTACTATCACTTGGACAAATTAATCTATACTTTTTCAAGGTGTTAACATTAAAGTATTAAACACAAACCCCCTACACTAAATTAAGCTTACCTAAACTAATTCAGGATTTTACGCGACCGAACTCTCGGTGAAGTTAAATTGTTTTATCCTTGATTAAATTTGTTCAAAATTGAGATTGTTCAAGGAAACAAGCTCCTTGAAATATTGAGTTTGTACACTTCTTGAATTTGATTGATCACTTGTGGTACTAAAAATTGATGAAATTGAATAGGGGAATATTGCTCAATATGTAGAGTGATTTTGATATCTGTTAATTTTCAACAGAACTATTGAACAGGTAAAAATCAAAACAAAAACCTGACTGTTATGCGGTTTGGTTTAGTAGAAACTAGATCCTACAATTTTAGAATGGTTATTAATGTAATCAAATGCATTTATGCATTTGAGGAAAAAAAATGGTTGCAACTCAACAAATTATCAAAGTTAACATACACAGTCATCTAAACACAAAATAATCATTTTACAATAATCTGATCACATGCCGTTATATACCTGTTTTACGACTATCTAGGGAGGGAGAGGGAAGGATTTTGAGTTTGAGGCCATCTCACAATGGCCACTAGTATTTGAGGACAGAGAGGACATCTTAAGTGACCAATTGCCTTGAAAGAAGCTTATGAACTTGCTCATCTGCCTACATTTTCCTATCAAATGTCTAATAAAATGCAAAATATTTTAGCATTAAAGTACCAAGTCATGCATGCCATATAGTATTGGAACCTACCACCTCTGTTTGTGTGTGTTCAGTAACTAAACCTTTGTTTTTTTGCATTGAGATTTTTTTTTCCTGAAAGCTTTGCATTTAAAATTTTAAAGAGGAATTCTTGAGCTTATTTTGTGAACAAAAAATAAAAAATGTTGGTTGGACTCAAAACCCGTCTTTTATCAAGTATTTTTCTAGTCAAATGATTTTAAAAGGGCACAGGGACACCATTTTTGCTACGTTAAAGCCGAAGGAAAGAAAATTAGTACAGAGGAGCTTTAGTGAAACCTTTAAGAAGTTAGAATTTCTGATGATTGTGCTTCTCATTTGAATATTTACCCAGAGCTTCACATATTAAGGTTCATTAGTCCTTTGATTGGAACCATAATTAGCATGGGTGATAAGCTTTGGTTTTAACTTTTAAGGTCCAATTATCCGAGGAATGATTGAATTGGTAACAATAAGGTGATAATAATTAATGTAGTAAGCAAACCTCGTGAAGATGAGGAGGGCGTTATGATAATTGCATAAAGTTCAGGTCTAATCACCTTATCGCTGGACTCTAGGAACACAAGATTTTGCTAAATTCCTCTTAATCTGCTGATGGTATTGCAGTCACATCTTGGTTGAGATTATGTTGGGAGATTAAAATATGTGTTAAACAGATTGGTTGATTTTATATAAGGACAAGGATCAATGGCTGCATAGAAGCTTGTGTGCAAGAAACACAAAGATTCTCATAAATCCTTATGGTTTGTTGTAGGACAAGAATATTCAAATTTATGAAAGTTTTTCCATATCCCTTATTTAGTTATATATAGTTTGTGGATGATAGAATCATTTACACAAAAGGAGTGACTAACACCATTAAATATCTGCTGAGTACCCTAGTCATCTAACATTGATGCAAAAACAAAAAAAATGTAGAATGATGCTAAGAATGACAAATCGAAACCTAGAAATTTTAGCGACCTATGTTTTAATGATGTAAAACCGGTAGAGGGCTTAAAGTAGACGTCGGTGAAAGGACTGAGAATGAAGGATCCTCAACATCACACTCCTGGGCGGTTAGTGGTTAAAAAAACAGAGAACTAAAGGAATTCCAGAGTATTGTTGATTGTTCCTGAAAGAGAGAATTACGTCTTACATATGAACTTCAATGAGGTAGAAATTAACCAAAATCATCAATGGTTCAAGGAAAATAGAAGTCTCAAATTCAAGGAAAGCTAAGCTCATTAAGACTAAAAGCCAATAGTGAAGCTAAACAATATAGGAAGGCCTAGGACATTGAAGCTTAATTAGTAGATGAACCAGTTCTTTGATGTGCCAACTTAACTCTAAGGCCTTTAACCACTCTTGAGGTCACAACGCCAATGACTTTGACTTCCTTCTATAAAGCCTTAACCACATTATGATTTCCGTTCTTTATTTGAGTTTATTAAGTTCTCGCAACTATATTTAGTCCCACCAAGATTAAAACTCAAATTTGATTGGAACCTTAATTTTGGAGAGTTAGCATTAACATTTACGGGGTAGAAAGTAGGATATCAACTTGGGTGACTGAAGTCTTCAATTTCAACCCTATCACTTAAAGAATGGACCTAACCTTTTTAATAATACACAAGAAACGAGCATTTACAGTGAAAAGAGATTCAAACACAGATCTAATCATCTAACATGACCCAGATACCAATTGTTACTGAAACTAAAAAGTGTGAGGCCTACACAACAAAACTTGAGGCCAAACAAGCTAAGGTCACTAGCCGCTTGTGTTCGCTCCTATAGAAATAATTTCACACTATGATTTCCTTCAGACTTCAATCTGAAAGCTCTCTACCCTCTCTCCACACCACTAGACATTAGGCATAAAAAAGGACCCCTCAAGCACTTATCTTCTTCCATAGCATCTCCTTTGATACAACAGAAGATAAGTGCACGATCCACTTCGTTTGATTGAAAAATTGGTCATTCACCAAATCCATACTTCTCCCCTCACTCTTCCCCAATTTCATACAAGTCGCGTGTTTTATCGAATTTCCAACGAAATCTCTCTACTTAAGAAGGTATAATGGATCGAATTCCTTCAACTCCTATGATCAATTAGAATTCTCTAAACTAAAGGGAAAAGGAGGAAACTTTAACCATGGACCAAGGTATAAACTACAGTTGGCACAAAATTGGAACAAAAAGTCATCCAAAATCGAATCCAAATCAGAAAAACAAAGAAAACAAACTAATAAATCAAGTACCGTAGCTTTCTAGGGTTTGGTCGTCCTTCAAGATCCGACCCTTGTAAATCAAGCGCTGAAGGTCGGGCGGCACATCGCAATTCTGAGCAATCGCGGCCTTGAATTCACTGACCGTGGATCCGAGAGCGATCTGCACCGAGAACTTGGAGCCGTTGGAGCACCGGATTTGAATTTGATGGAAACAAACAAGGTGAAAATGTACTAATAAACATCTAGTGTATTTCCCCGAGCCATCATTTTGCGCATGTTGAAGGATGCAAAAACAACATATCATCTAGTGTATTTCAGTTTTTGTTGAAGGGTACTCAAGAAATACAAGTTCAAGACTCGGCATTAATGAAGAAATGAAGATGAAAGTTCAAACCGCAATTTGTAATTTCAATGTAAGGTATACAAATTCTTTCACGCAAGCCAAATGCATTAGTCCATGCATATCAAGTTTCTTAAACCATTTTTCAAAGTTATAAGTTTACTTCAAGTTTTCAAAGTGGAATTTAAACACATAACTAGGTCTATGAGTTTAAACAATGTGAAACTTTGTGTGGATGGTCATTTGCATATTAGAAATCATTGTAAATGTTTTCGAAAAAGAAAAACTCGTTTTTGAAAGGTCTTCGAAAAGAAAGCGTAAATTTGCGAAAAAGCCCCTAATACATTATGAAATCGTGAATTTCGTTTTCGGGATTTGTAAAATATCCCAGGACCACCCAATTAGGCTTAATGACTCATAATAAACGTGTATAACATGTTATATAAGGGTTGGTTAGGTCCCGGACGAGTTTAAGGGTCGCTAACACAAAGGGACAAAATAATTGTTTTGAGGTCCACTGCGTTAAGCGCGCTAATGATTTCATTAGCGCGCTAAGTGCGAGTTAGCGCTAGGTCTCGGCATTAGCGCGCTAATTGCATATCGACACTTTTTTACACAGTGGAAAACACACTTTAATTTGAATTCTTGATCTATTTTGGACCACTTGGATCCCTAGAACGGTCATAAAGCTGTCAAGATGGAATACCTAACACTATAAAACCACCAAGAACATGGTTTTGTTAAGAGAAGGAAGAAACACACTCAAAAACTCAAAATCTACAAAGAGAAGAACTTTGACTTTTGTGAAGAAGCAAAAGGAGATCTTTGTGGCTTTGTTCTTTAGTTCTCAATCCAAAGCTTTTGAGGCTTTAAAAGGAGTACAAGAATCTCTTCAAAGCTGATCTCTTTTGTCATTCTCTTGTTTGTAAGAAAGTCCTAGATCTAAAATCTTGCTTGTGCTTAATCTACATAGTTTTGTGTATTTGATTTGAAAATCATTTTGTTGTGTGTTTGAACACCTTCTTCTTGGGTTTTGCACTTAAATTTATTTTATCAAACCACTAAGATTGATTTGAACAAAAGTTTTGCACTTAAACTTGATTTTTGTTAAACTATTGTTCTTAGACTTGAAATCGGTTTTACACTAATATATTAAGTTTTTAAAACGATTTCACATTTGGGATTTGCAACAAAATCGGTGACATATTTGCATATTCCATTTATTCTCATACTTGCATGCATAAGAGTTGTTAGGCTCTAGGAGGCTTGCTAGTGTTTGAATTTGATACCACTTTGTGTTGTAAAGTGTATCTCATTATTTTTCAGCAACTTATTGTATTTGTATGATTGTAAGACTTAGTGGAATCTAAGTCAAAGGGAAGACCTAGTTGAGACTAGGCACAAATCCTAGTTGCGGCTAGGTGGGAAGTCTAATTGTAATTAGGCACTCTAGGCTTGTATGCTTAGGTTGTAACACTTATTTGCAATATAAGTGGGGTTAAAAATCCTAACCGGGAGGTTAGGTAGTGGACGTAGATCGTTGGATCGAACCACTATAAATTGTGTGTCACTTTCCATCTCTTCCATTCCATTCACTTGCATAGCATATATATATTCATTGATAGTGTATGCATTATAGTTGTAATTTGCGCATAAAGTTTTAAAAGGGCAATAACTACTCGGTAACCCAATTCACCCCCCTCTTGGGTGACCTTCAATTGGTATCAGAGCGGGTTATTGCTCAAAGTATTACTAACGTATCTTTGAGTGTTCTTTTTGTGCAAGGATGCAAACCTTAGATCCGGCTCGCCTTCGGGAAGGCAACTCTTCGAGTAGGCCTCCGTATTTTGATGGAACTAACTATGCTCATTGGAAAGTGAGAATGAAATTCTACATTAGAGCACAAAATAGATTCTTATGGGATGCAATTGAAAGTGGCTACACTCCACCTGGATAAGCCCTTGAAAGAGTACACCGCCGAGGAGATAAAGATTGAGCTCTCAAATGATCAAGCCATGAATCACTTGTTTTGTGCGCTAAGTGAAAATGAATTTAACCGAGTAAGTGCTTGTCAAACGGCTAAGGAAGTATGGGAGAAGCTTGGGGTACACTATGAAGGTACCATGCAAGTGAAGAAGACCAAGTTAAGAATTCTTGAGGAGCACTATGAAACTTTCCGAGTTGGGTCCGATGAAGACATAGCCACCGCCATCACTCGATTCACTAAACTATTGAATGAGATCAAGAATCTTGGAAAGAATTATGATCAAGAAACCTCGGTGTATAAATTCCTTAGAGGCTTGCCTAAGGAATGGGATGCCAAGAAGTATGCTATCCAATCGGCACAAAATCTTGGAGATTACACATTTGATGCATTGTGTGGAGAGCTAACGATCCATGAATTTGAACTTAAAGGCCAGAGCAAGATTGGAAGCATTAAGTGGAGGTACTAAGAGTTCAAGAAAAGATATCGCCTTGAAGGCAAATAGCTCCCCTAGTGCATCGGTAGAGATCATTGAAAATGAAAAATCATGTGATGACAATGATCTTGAGGAGGAAGTAGCTATGCTCTCAAGAAAGCTCAACAGGGGCCATGTACAAGCGAGACAAGTATAAGAAGAAGTTTCGAAGTGGAAGCAAGGGAGGAAAATCAAATGAAACCATATGCTTCGGTTGCGGCAAACCGGGTCACATCAAGGCGGATTGCAAATCCAAGAAGGTGTTTGACAAGAAGAAAGGAAAGAAGAGTTTCAAAGCAACTTGGGATGACTCATCATCATCAAGTTCGAATCCGAATCGGAAAGTGAGAAGGCAATACTTTGTCTCATGGCACGGGCGAGGTAAATTCTAACTCTTTTAACTTTGATAATGTTGATGATTTGGATGATGTTCCAAATCTTGATGAGCTTAGGAAAGAGTTGGAAAAGGAGGTCAAAAAGACCAAACAACTCAAAAAGAGCTTGACCATTGCAATTAGTGAAATAGAGTCACAAAATGAGACCATTAATGATCTCCAAAGTGACTTAAATGAAGTCATAGAGGAGAGAGATGCTTTAGTCAAGGAAGTAGAGGACTTGACTAGCACGGTGCATAAGTTTACAAATGGTAAAGAAATGTTTGACATGATGTTGGGAGCACAACGACGTGCACTCAACAAAAGAGGCATAGGTTATGGAGCAAACTTGTTAAGTTACAAGAAATTGCTAAATGATGATCGTAGATGCTCTAAATGCAACAAGACTCATGTGGTCGGGAAATGTGCATTACAAAAGGCCAAAGTGGGTAGACTAGCATGGGTAGTTAAAAATGTTTACTACACTAACATTCTCGGACCCAAAGGTGTTTGGGTACCAAAATCTAGTGTGTTTCCCATTGTGTAGGATGCGAGGAAGAGCACCCCATGGTACTTGGATAGTGGGTGCTCAATACACATGACCGGAGATGCACATCAATTTATTGAACTAAAGCGGCATGATGGTGGAAAGGTTACATTTGGAGACAACAACAAAGGAAGAGTTATTGGTCTCGGAAGTCGGTAACAATTCACTTTCTATTTCTAACGTTTATCTTGTTGATGGATTGAAACATAATTTGCTTAGTATTAGTCAATTGTGTGACAAAGGATTTCATGTTATGTTTGAATCATCGAAATGCATTGTTAGGAATGAGAAGCATGAAACCTTATTTATTGCATATAGAGATAAAAATGTTTATGCCATTAACTTTGATGAGATGAATATGCAAAATGTCTCATGTTTGAGTGCACAAAGTGAATGTGATGCATGGTTGTGGCACCGTAGATTAGGACATACTAGCATGGAGAACTTGTCAAAATTGACTAAGCATGATCTAGTTAAGGGTCTACCCAAATGCACGTTTAAGAAAGACAAGGAGTGTGAACCTTGTATCCTCGGTAAACAAGTGAAATCGTCATTTAAGGCAGAAGTAACAAGTGATGTGACTCGAGCCTTAGAACTTATCCATATGGATTTGTTCGGACCCACCCAAACACAAAGCCTAGGAGGTAAATCATATTGCTTTGTCATTGTTGATGATTTTACTAGATATACATGGGTGTATTTTCTCTCTCATAAGCATGAAGTGTTTGATGTGTTCGTAAAATTTTGTGCTTTAGTTGAGAACGAAAAGGGATACAAAATCACCATCATTAGAAGTGATAGAGGTGGTGAGTTTGTAAATAGAAACTTGGAGGATTTTTGTGCTAAACAAGGTTATACACACCAATTATCCTCTCCTAGAACACTGACAAAATGGAGTTGTTGAAAGAAAAAACAGGACACTCCAAGAGATGTGTAGGACTATGCTAAATGAGTACAACATAGCTAAGCATTTTTGGGCCGAAGCCATTAACACGGCATGCTATGTTATAAATAAAGTAAATGTCCAGAAAGCAAGTGAAAAAGACTCCTTATGAACTATGGAAAGGCCGAAAGCCCAACATAAGTTACTTTAAGGTGTTCGGTTGTACTTGCTATGTTCTAAATGATAAGGATCAATTAGACAAATTTGACCCAAAGTCAAAGGTATGTACTTTCCTTGGCTACTCTATGCACAAGACAAAGCATATAGGGTGTTTAATAGATCAACCAAAACCATAGAAGAGTCTATCCATGTGAAATTTGATGAAGTGGATCCCAAAGTTAAGATGATGCAAAACTTGGAAAAATTGAGGATCGATGATGAAGATGATGGCACCACTAGGACAAACTTCAAATAGTCAAGAAGTTGAGGCATGTAAAGAATCCGACACAAAGTGCGCCTAAGAATTCAAGACTTCTAATTGGCCATTCATCCCAACAAATAATAGGTGATCCAAACAAAGGAGTAATCACTAGGTCCACATTACATCGAGATGAAGGACATATAGCTTTTGTATCACAAACCAGAGCCCACTAAGATAGATGATGCCTTAGGAGATGAATTTTGGGTAATGGCTATGCAAGAGGAGCTAAGCCACTTTGTTAGGAACAAGGTATGGACATTAGTACCTAGACCCAAGGACCACACAACCATAGGCACCAAATGGGTTTTTAGAAACAAAAAGAATGAAAAAGGTGAAATTGTAAGAAACAAGGCTAGGTTGGTTGCACAAGGCTACAATCAAGAAGAAGGAATTGATTATGAGGAAGCCTTTGCACCGTAGCAAGAAGACTAGAAGCAATTCGAATGTTACTTGCCTATGCTTGCTACAATGGGTTTTTACTATATCAAATGGATGTTAAAAGCGCATTCTTAAATGGCTTCATTAATGAAGAGGTATATGTAGAACAACCACCGGGTTTTGAAGATCATGAACACCCGGTCATGTATATCATCTTCAAAAAGCCTTGTATGGACTAAGACAAGCTCCTAGAGCTTGGTATGACAGACTTAGTGCATTCCTACTTGAAAAAGGATTCAAGAAAGGAACGCTAGATCCCACTTTGTTCATTTTGATCGAAAAACATGATATGTTACTTGTTCAAATTTATGTTGATGATATCATTTTTGGGTCATCCAACACAAGTCTATGTAATGAATTCTCATCATTAATGACAAATGAATTTGAAATGAGCATGATGGGAGAACTAACATACTTTCTAGGCTTGCAAATAAAACAATCCAAACATGGCATTTTTATAAATCAAGCAAAGTATGTGAGGGACATGTTAAAGAAATTCAAATTCGAGAATCGAAAGCATGTGACACTCCTAGTAGTTCCACCATCAAAATGGACAAAGACCAACTAGGAAAACCCATAGATCCTAAACTTTATCGTGGAATGATAGGTAGCCTCCTATACTTGACCGCTAGTAGACCCGACATTATGTTCGGTGTGTGCTTATGTGCTAGATTTCAATCCGATCCCAAGGAGTCCCACTTAAAATGTGTAAAGCGCATATTTCGATATCTAAGTGGAACACAAGACTTAGGATTGTGGTTCAACAAAACTAAGAGTTTCGAACTCAGAAGTTTTGTTGACTCGATTATGCGGAAGTCTAGTCGATAGGAAAAGTACTTCCGGATTTTGTCATTTGCTAGGAAATTCACTTATCTCATGGTTCGAAAAAAGCAAAATTCGTTGCTTTATCTACGGCGGAAGCCGAATATGTGTCTGCTAGGAGTTGTTGTGCTCAAGTTCTATACATGAAACAACAACTTGAGGATTATCAAATCCTAGTTGGGTGTGCTTTGAAATTTATTGTGATAACACAAGTGCGATAAACATATCGAAAAATCCGGTGTTACACTCAAGAACAAAACATATTGAGATTAGACACCATTTTCTTCGTGATCACGTCCAAAAGGGCGATGTTAAACTCATCCATGTGCCCACGAGAGGATCAACTAGCCGATATATTCACTAAGCCTTTGCCTAGAGATCAATTTTCTAAAATTCGGCGTGAGTTAGGCATGTTTCGAGAATCGGACCTTCTACATATGTTTTAGCTATTCCAAACCTTTTTATATGGTGTTAGTGAAGTGTCCATGAAGTTTGAGGAGAATCGGAGCTATATTGCAAAAATCCAAAATTTTTTGTTAAAAAATTCGAGAGAGAATTAGCGCGCTAATAGTTACAATTAGCGCGCTAATGATGTCTTGACCAAAAATTTCCGAGAGGGAAATTAGCGCGCTAATAACACCCATTAGCGCGCTAATAGCGTCTTGGCCCGAGAATATGAATCGACCCATTAGCGCGCTAATTTTATCATTAAGCGCGCTAATGTCGTTCGACGAGCGTCTATACTTTCGTTTTACCCTCAAAACTCACATCTCTCCCAAATTTTCCTCTCCTCTTGCCGATTCTACTCTCCTTGTGTCGTCTCCACCGTGATCTCCACTCCTACAAGGTAACAATCCTCTCCTTTCTTTGTCAATTTCTTCACTTTTCCTCCAAAATGTCGACTCGTCGCACTTCCAACCGTCCCTCTTCCCGTTCGGTCGCCCCCACCACTTCCCGACCACCGCCGCCACCACTTCCCGACAAACCGCTCCCACCACATCTCGTCCTACCCAAGCCACGTCCTCGCGTCGTCCTTCTAGCCGACGTGTTGTTCAATCTTCATCATCTAGTGATGAATCCGAATCCACACACCCCGTCCCCACTCCGGCAAATGCCCCACGACGTGAGGGTCGTGCCAAAGCCGTCCATGAGTCCGCATCAGTCCTAGAGTTAGTGGCTCCACGGCTAACGGATGCCAAAATCCTAAGGCCGCCATTGTCGATGTCGCATTTTTGATAAGGCTCATCTCCCAATTCGGGAAATTTTTGATGCGGCGGGATGGACCACTTTCTGTGCCCACAAGGCTAACTACAACCCCCCCTTGGTTCGCGTTTTCTATTCCAATCTCGAAACTTCGAACCATTTTGTACTACGTTCGTCTGTTGGTAGCCAATCTATTGAGATTACGCTTTGAAAATCTCGCTCAGCGGCTTCAACTTCCCTTGCACCCTCCTACGACTACGGTTGTGTGCAAATTTCTCGATTGGCCTTTTGGCCGTCTTGAAGTCCTTAATTCCTTCATTCGGTCCAAAAGGACTTTAACCGTTTATCCCATGGTATAACGGATGCGATTTTAAACTCCTACCTCACCTTCTCCATAAGGTACTTCACAAGGTCATTCTTCCGCGAGGTGGTAGTAAAAACTATGTCACTCTTCTTGACATGTTCATTCTTGGGCACCTACTTCTTATGCTACCCCTCAGTCTGCCCCATATCATAATTGGCTATATGACTAGCACATGTAGCTCAGGTCGTCATCTTCCTTATGCTCACATTATCACATCCTACTTGGAGTCGCCCCAGTAGATCTCGCATGGCGGTCGCCCCTCACTATATATGACACCATTGACATGGCTACGTTGAAAGCCATGAAATACCGCTACATTCGTGATAGGCGACGGTGGACTCGGGAAGATGCCATTCCGGATGGTCGATATCACGGCGGCTATGAGTCTCCCCTCCCTACGGACTCTCCAGGTGGCTCCTTTTGATGCGCCGGACTATTTGGAATATAGCTATCAATTTGGCGATGATGACAACGCGACGATGAAGGCAATGCCGGCCATGATGACCATGATGGTGATGATGAAGGTGCTCGGGACTTTCTTGTTCCGCGCGACGCGACGATATGAGTCGGCACGACCTCAGATTCCCTCTACGTTCGGCGGTTTCTCGCCTCCACCGAATATGTCTCCATCATCGGCGTACGTATCTGCACAATGGTGGGCTACTGCACACTTATATGACTCGATCATTCAATGCGTCGAGACGAGTATCCGACATCGAGAATGATCGGCTTCGTCGCATTGAGGGTCAATTGCTCCCGATTCGGACCGCGCGTAATGATCACGCCTCTCCAGCTCTGCACGTCCACCACCATCCTCGAGGAGGAGTGTTTAGACACACCACCACTAGATGAGCATTAGGCTCAAATATGTCAGTCTTAGATGTTTTGATTTTTTTTCAAACTCAGGTTTAAGCCATAATTATGCTCTCATTGCTTTATGCTATCTATATCATGAATTTTTTTTTTTTGCGTATCTACGAGTTTTCTATATGGATATTTCTTGCTTCACTATGTTTTATCGTCTATGCATTTGTATCGCTACTGTCTATTGTTTCTTGATATGCATAAAGTGAGGGGAGAGTATATTTCTCTCGTATTGTTTCTATTGTGATTATTTATGGGGATGCTTGGCCCCACTTTTTGATGGTATCAAACGGGGAGAAAAATGTGGTTGAACTTGAACTTGAAAAGGTTGATGTGTTTTGAACTTGCATATATGAAGAAAAATGTAGTTGAACTTGAAAAGATTGATGTGTTTTGAACTTGCATATATGAAATATAAAATCATGAATGCGATATACATTTAGATTACGTTTTACACCTTTAAAGTTCACATTGTTTGTTATCATCAAAAGGGGAGATTGTTGGACTAAGTGGTTAGTCACTCACACTCAAATAGAGATTTTGATGGAAACAAACAAGGTGAAAATGTACTAATAAACATCTAGTGTATTTCGGTTTTTGTTGAAGGATGCAAAACAACATATCAAGGGTACTCAAGAAATACAAGTTCAAGACTCGGCATTAATGAAGAAATGAAGATGAAAGTTCAAACCGCAATTTGTAATTTCAATGTAAGGTATACAAATTCTTTCACGCAAGCCAAATGCATTAGTCCATGCATATCAAGTTTCTTAAACCATTTTTCAAAGTTATAAGTTTACTTCAAGTTTTCAAAGTGGAATTTAAACACATAACTAGGTCTATGAGTTTAAACAATGTGAAACTTTGTGTGGATGGTCATTTGCATATTAGAAATCATTGTAAATGTTTTCGAAAAAGAAAAACTCGTTTTTGAAAGGTCTTGAAAAAGAAAGCGTAAATTTGCGAAAAAGCCCCTAATACATTATGAAATCGTGAATTTCCGTTTTGGGATTTGTAAAAATATCCGGACCACCCAATTAGGCTTAATGACTCATAATAAACGTGTATAACATGTTATATAAGGGTTGGTTAGGTCCGGACGAGTTTAAGGGTCGCTAACACAAAGGGACAAAATAATTGTTTTGAGGTCCCTGCGGTTAGCGCGCTAATGATTTCATTAGCGCGCTAAGTGCGAGTTAGCGCGCTAGGTCTCGAAAGATTAGCGCGCTAATTGCATATCGACGACTTTTTTTACACGGTGGAAAACACACTTTAATTTGAATTCTTGATCTATTTTGGACCCTTGGATCCCTAGAACGGTCATAAAGCTGTCAAGATGGAATACCTAACACTATAAAACCACCAAGAACATGGTTTTGTTAAGAGAAGGAAGAAACACACTCAAAAACTCAAAATCTACAAAGAGAAGAACTTTGACTTTTGTGAAGAAGCAAAAGGAGATCTTTGTGGGCATTCTTTAGTTCTCTAATCCAAGACTTTTGAGGCTTTAAAAGGAGTACAAGAATCTCTTCAAAGTGATCTCTTTTGTCATTCTCTTGTTTGTAAGAAAGTCCTAGATCTAAAATCTTGCTTGTGCTTAATCTACATAGTTTTGTGTATTTGATTTGAAAATCATTTTGTTGTGTGTTTGAACACCTTCTTCTTGGGTTTTGCACTTAAATTTATTTTATCAAACCCTAAGATTGATTTGAACAAAAGTTTTGCACTTAAACTTGATTTTTGTTAAACTATTGTTCTTAGACTTGAAATCGGTTTTACACTAATATATTAAGTTTTTAAAACGATTTCACATTTGGGATTTGCAACAAAATCGGTGACATATTTGCATATTCCATTTATTCTCATACTTGCATGCATAAGAGTTGTTAGGCTCTAGGAGGCTTGCTAGTGTTTGAATTTGATACCACTTTGTGTTGTAAAGTGTATCTCATTATTTTTCAGCAACTTATTGTATTTGTATGATTGTAAGACTTAGTGGAATCTAAGTCAAAGGGGAAGACCTAGTTGAGACTAGGCACAAATCCTAGTTGCGGCTAGGTGGGAAGTCCTAATTGTAATTAGGCACTCTAGGCTTGTATGCTTAGGTTGTAACACTTATTTGCAATATAAGTGGGGGTTAAAAATCTAAGGGAGGTTAGGTAGTGGACGTAGATCGTTGGATCGAACCACTATAAATTGTGTGTCACTTTCCATCTCTTCCATTCCATTCACTTGCATAGCATATATATATTCATTGATAGTGTATGCATTATAGTTGTAATTTGCGCATAAAGTTTTAAAAGGGCAATAACTACTCGGTAACCCAATTCACCCCCTCTTGGGTGACCTTCAGGTGGCGACGGCAGTGGGCAGCGGAGGTCGGTGGTGGTAGTTGGGGATAGGGTGATTGTCACGGCCCAAATCTCTAACCCCCGTTTTAATTCATTAATAAGGATCACCGACCCTTGGCGTGGACCTACACTGTGATACGTGCACCGACCGAGGCACGTGTCCGAGGTATATTGTATTTTTGTATTGATGTATGCCTAGTGTTATGTATTGTGTAGACTTACTAAGTCGGTTTGTACAGTTGTAAGCGTCGAGACGAGAGCGGGGACACGACTCGAGTAGCGTGCGAGTCGGGAACCGGTAGTTAGCATTTTGGTCAGTCTTATTTAATACTAATATGAAATAAAGAATTACTTATAAGCCTATGGTTGTGTTTGTTAATGTAAATCAAATTGAAGATCTATAGTTGAGTAAATTAAATGGAAAGCATAGGATTGGTCTAGAGATACACATTGGCACATTTAGGAACTAGGTGAGTAATGAAATGATGTCACTTGAGGTTGAGTTAGTGAGAGTTAGTGGGATATATGGCAAGAGGTGGACCATTAGATATTCCTCGGGATACATAAATCCATGGAGATCAAGGGCTATGAAGGAACATCACCTTAATATATAATATTAGTGATCAAACAACATGCAAACCAAATCACTCATTCATTTTTGCTGGAGGAGAAGAATGAATTGCTAGAGAGGAGTGAATCATCAAGGTGTTGAAGGAATCCATGGGAGTTGGTGAGAAATTCTCAAGCTAGGGTGCTACATCAACTAGGTACACATCTTTTTAGTTGAAATTAGAACAAGTTCTGGTTTTAGGCTAATTTCAGATGGTAGATGATTGAGTATTTGTAATTGATTTATATATTTGGATTCCTCATTTCAAGTTGATAATCCGGCTATATTTAAGTTCTTAATTTCGTTTTGAAATCATAAAGATATGAAATTTTGAAGTTGCAACACCAAAACTAGAATTCTGCATGTTGTATTAGGAATCAATCTGGGTAATTTGATCATAATCTGCTCATTTTAGATCAAAATTGATCCAGACTAGTGGCATTTGAAAGCTTATTTAAAGGGGAATAACTTTACTTAACTGAGGGTATTTTGACTCAAATGTTTTTATGTCTAAACTTGTTAAGGGAATAACTCCCTAACTACTTATCCAAATGAGCTGATCTTTTAGTATGTTGTATTTGGACATATTTTCTGCATTGTGACCAAAAATCAAAATTTTAGGAACTATAGACTTGGAGAAATAGATTTTCTAATTCCGCTGGTTAGGGGCTGATTTAGGAAGATGGATTTAAAGTCTATTGAACCAATTTGAATACACACCACTAAATTGAGCTTAAACCCACTATATTTGAACTAATGAGACACCAAACTCAGGAACCTAGGAAAAGGGTACGGGAGAGCGAATACAAGATTTGGAGTATCGGGAGGCCAATAAAGCTAGGACTTTACTTTGTTGTTGTGAGTATACCCAATGACAACTTTACTTGACATTTCATTTCTATTAATTGTTGTCCTTGCATAGTCCTTTTGACTATTTTGTCTTTGTATTCTTACATCATGCGTTCTTTGTGTCTATGCTCACTTGATGAGTCTAGTTTGCATGATATCCATTCATTTGATTTGATTCATTGATTCTATCTCATGCTATGTCTATTCTTGTTGTTTTAAATTTGAATTGAATGATAAATAGCATGCTATTAGGCTAGTGAATATCTTATAAATGTTTAAGAGGACTTGTATTCCTTATTTGTTTAGGTGTGTAGATGTGCCTATGCCTTGACAATCCATGCTTTGTATTTCTTGAAATTTAAAAAATAGTTTTTGCATTTAGGTCCCGTACTCGATCAAGGTGTGCGCGACTCACGGGGTTAGAGTCCCTGAGGATGTCGACACATGTTACTTGACACTGTATGACACTCGGGGTTAGAGTCCCTGAGGTGGTCTACACACCTGCTGGGTTAGAGTCCCTTGTAACACTTGGGTTAGAGTCCATTGTGCTATATGATTATTGCGTCGGAGTGACATGTTTCACTACCGACCGGGACCTAAATCACCACTACTTAGCCTAGTGTCGCATATCACTTGTTTAACTCTGGTATTTACTCGCATATGGTTTATTTTCCAGCTTTTTCCATTTATATGCTTTTAAATACCATTTGAATATTTGGAAATGCAAATTAAACTTGTCATCGGGGATTACTGTTTATTCTTGTACTCACCGTCCTTTTTATGACGGTGGGTGCAGATCCGTCTACCAGCAGGCCGGGCAGGGAGAAGATCGGCGATTATCCCTGAGCCCGCGGCGCGTCACTGCATCGATTGTAGGTCTTCTTTTGGTATTTTGATTGTATATGTTATATGTCTTTTAGATACTATTTGGGGTTGTATATTGGGTTGAGCGTTAGTTTCCCGACTTGACTTAGGCTATTTTACTGTTTCAATGCATTTTGAGGACTTTATATATGTGATGTCATTTCCTGGTTTTCCGACTTTATATATGTGATGTCATTTCCTGGTTTTCCGCACTTAGGATTTTATAATTGGCTTCGCATAAGTTACTAATTGCTTTCTGCATAATCAATAAGACTTCCGCTAATTAATTAATTTAATAAAAAGGTTTAATTAACTCTAAATTTTATAAACTGGCAGGACTTATGTATTACTTATCCTGAACACGAGAAAAAAGCCGTCTAAGTTGTAAAGGCTGACTAATACGTAGTTAAGTCCATCGTGGATATGATTAGGATTTAATTACGTGATTAGGTCGGGCGGTGCCCTAAATTAGAAGAGGGGCCGTCACAGTGATGGTATGTAGAGAGGAAGGGGTGGTGTGTGAGAAGTGGAGGCAATTTAGTTTAAAATTATTGAGTATCCGTTGTGTGTGTCCATTGTGGGGCATTGTAGCATTTTCTTTGTACAAAATGCTTGATAACATGTGGAAACTGCTAGAGTAACCTACTTGTGATGCATCTCGAGATGTGTGTGTGTGCAAGTGTTGTGGTGTATCGCACGAGCACCGAGTGGATCAGTGCCTAATCTCGGTGTTCAAAGCGGGTTACCTAAGCTTTTTCCATAAAATATTGACAACTAAGTATCTATTTTGAGTGTCCAAAATGGGTTAATCTAGCATTGTATAATAAAAATGTTACAATTGACACAAATATATATTAGGGGAAGAGGGAGAGAAACATGAGAAAGTGAGGTGATTAATGAATAATGAGGGTAATTGTGTGATAATTAATCTCCAATTTCTCCTTCAGGGGTACTCAATGGAGAATATCATCCCCCGTATAGGAATTTAGGGGTGTCGATTTTTCTGCATTAAACTTCGACCAAATAAGAAAAAAAAGACGACTCCTTACTTTTTCCAACTTATTTGCTAGCCGAAAAAGGCCTTAGGCTCGACTATTTCCACAAAAGTGAGCAAGCGACCAACCCAATTATATTAAAGCTTTTTTTGACAATAGATGGAAATGAAAGGAATGGAGGCTTGTTATGGGCTAGATAAGGGAGTTACTATTAGCACCCCTATATGTTATATCAGCCCCCCATTTAATTTAATGTTATTTGTAGCCCCCAATAAATTAGTTCATGCTCTAAGCACCCCCTTAATAATTAGTAAACTCTCCATTGTACCCCTAATTTATATTTTCCCTCTCTCTCCCCAAAGAAAGCCCTTTTTCATATTTGTGATCTTCTACCTTCAATCCATTGTTGCACATCATATTTTTCCCCCCTCTTAACTCAATTTGCTTCATATGCATTTCAAGATTGGTTATGTAATTCTTAAAAGCTAGGATTCAACACAAATAAATAATTCTAATTATTCAAGAATAAGAATCAAATCTCAACCAAATACTTGTGACGACCCATTTTTCTAAACAAGGCACTGCCAGGCCTAATCCCGTAATTAAGCCATAATCTCAACCATGTAGGACTTAACTACGCATTAGTCAACCTTTTTGTCATATTTTCCTCGTTAAACGCACTCAGGATAAGTAATACACATGTCACATTATTATTGAGTTTCAGAGTTAGTTAAAATTTTATTCAATTAAAAATACTTAGCAGAAGTCTTAACAGTTATGTGGAAGCAATTATTTAAAATCCTAAGTGTGGAAATCAAGAAAAAACGTCACATGCATATAAAAATATCAAAAGAATGATAAACAATGTGATAACCTCGTAAGACTTAACTAAGCATTAGTAAGCCTTTTTGTCTTATTATCTTCGTTAAACGCGTTCAAGATAAGTAATACACATGTCACATTATTATTGAATTTCATAGTTAATTAAAATTTTATTCAATTAAAAATACTTAGCGAAAGTCTTAATTGTTATGCGAAGGCAATTATTTAAAATCATAAGTGTGGAAACCAAGAAACAACATCACATGCATATAAATATCAAAATGATGATAAATAGTGTGATAACCAAGTCTCAAGTCGGGGAACTATATACTCAACCTAATATACAACTCAAAATGTATAGAAAAGACATAAAGTAAATAATACATCACAAGTTGAGACCTACAAGATAGGAAGTAGAAGAATCGTCGAATGCTCAGAGATAGTCATCGATCTTCTCCTTGCCCGGCCTGTTGCACGACGACCTGCACCCTCTATCATAAAAAGGACGGTGAGTACAATAAGTAATAAAGTAATTCTTGGATATTCTTATGTACATTTCCAAACATAATCGACTGGTATTTAAAAGCATAAATATAGCAAAGAAGTGTTGAAAAGGAAAGATGCTAGGAAATACTATAGTTAAACAATATGAGACTCACACAAGCTAAGTAGTAATGATCTAGGTCCGATCGGCTGTAAATCATATCACTAGGCCTCTATTCCACTATCTCACTGGAGCCGTGCTTTACACCTCTATCGAAGGTCGGAGCTATGCTCAACGACTTCATGATCATCCATATCCCAATCCTCAAAGGCGAAGTTGAGCTCTAGCGTAAATAGATCATATGTTTATATACTTGTCGCCTACTCCATGTCCCATACCCCGTGTGACGCGCAAGTGTAATGGTGAGTGCCAACATCACCGGTAGTCTAGTGACCCCGTGCGTCGCGCATCTCATAATCGTGCAATGGACCCTAAATTCGACCACTACTTTATAATTTCAAGGAAGACTAGCATTAGGGTTTCCAAGACAAGACAAATATGTTTCAAAGCCAACATTCAAAGAATACAAATTCATATGTATACTCCAATTTCATTACTCTGATCCTAATAGCATGCTATTCTCGATCACATTTTTATCAAACAGCAAGAAAGACATATAACACAAGAATACAGTCAATGATTTCCATAAGCAAATGATATCATGATACAATACCCATATAATAAGTAGAATATGAAACAATTTCATGATATCATAATACAAGACGTTTCATAGTCAAATAGACTGTAAAACAGAGCATAATTGGAACGAAATGTAAACAAGAACCTCAACAAGATTACTTACAAGTCATGCAATTGTATTCCTAGCTTAAACGGTCTCCCGACATCCCAAAATGCATACCCGAATTTTCGAGACTTTTTCCTAGGCTCCCGGTATAATTTAGTACGTATTAGAGTGTGTTTAGACCCTTAGTTTGGATTTTAGGCTAAGTTAGATAGGTTAAGTGTGTTTTGAAAAAAATGCATATTTTTTGGTGTTGTCAGTGTACCCAGCGCGCTAGGTAATTTATCTAGTGCACTAATGAACCCCTATTAGCACGCTAGGAGTTTTATCTAATGTGCTAGAGCTGCTTAGTACGCTAGAGAATTTCTCTAGCGCGCTAGCGTGCTAGGAGCGCTGGAACTCATAATTCTGCAACCAGAATTCTGAGTTTTCCCTTGAGAATGACCTCTTCATAAGCACCGAATCCCCATTCTCTGCCACTAGGGATCCGTAACATCCTCCTCCATCAAACATACACTAGGTACTTCATATAATTCGTCAATTATATCAAAATTTAGAGATTTAAACATGCATTTTGTTGAAAAATTCAAGAACACTTAAAAATTTGTAAAATTCATAACTTTTTTATTTCAAATCCAAATTGGGAACTTCTTAATGGTCAGTATTATCACTTTAAATGAGGAATTCAAATATGTAAACCAATTTTTTGAAATGATATCATTTAACCTCTAAAATTACATAAAAATCTAGAATTGAAACTAACACCTATAGTTTTACCAAAAACCTTTAATTTCAAAAATCAAGGTTCATGGACTCACTTGATGCTTCATTTAGCTCATAAAATCAGTGAAAAAGGTTTCCAAATTCATTTTGATCACAATTTCCTAATTCAAAAACCCCATGCTCATAAAATTAAAACATGTAAAGATGATGAATTTCATTACCTAAGTTGTTGCTTGATTTCTAGCATGATCTCTTCAATAAGATTATGGATTTGATCTCTTAAAACCCAGCCCAAAGCAAATCAAATCACCTCTAAATGAATTTTCTCTCTAAATGAATCTATGATTTGCATGTTCATCCCAATATATATATATATATAGTTAGGTATAATTGATTTATAGCCATTGATCTAAGTGTTCACACTCATTTAGATACTAATCTAATGACTTTAATTTTATTTCAATTCCACTAACTTTCCACTAACTCACCTTTGCTAACACCAAACCATACTCCATTGGTCTCTTGATGTGTCCACTCGTATCTCGAGAAATATCAAATGGCTATTTTTTATTTTACTAACTTAGGCTACATTTATTATAAATCAACTAAAGCTACATCAAAATTTAACTAATTAAGCCACATTAATAACTCTAATTAAATAAATGACTCACCATATCACTTTCTACTCGGTCCCACGACTGTGCGCATCCCGAGGCGTGCCCCCGCTCACGCATCGACACCTATAAATAACAAGTAGAAGTGACTTAGTAGTCTACACATGTAAGATACACTAGAAAATCATCACACAAATGTAACATATACCTCGGCCACGTGCCTCGGTCAGTGTGCGTATCACAATGTGGGTCCCACGTAATGATTCGGTGATTATGTTTAAGGATTAAAACACGATTAGAAACTTTGGGCGTTGACAAATATTATAATTAAGATGTTGCATTTGATGGTGAATTGTTAAGTGTATGGACAAAGAGATAAGAAGGGGTGTAGAGATCATAAAGTATGAGAGAAAATGAGATGAGTCTATAGGGGCGGGATATAGAAAGTGAAAATTAAGTAGAAGATGAGAAGGTGAATGTAGTGAGTGAGATATGAGTTCGGGATGAGTTTAAGATTTCATTTAGGGAGGGTGTAGAGAGTGGAAAGTAGAAGGGGAAAAGGAAATGAAACAGGTTCATGATTTAATTAAAGTGGGATTATTTATGTAATTTTGCATAAAGATATTTTAGTTAAAAATGTTTTAAATTAAATGAGGGGCTAATATAGGGTAGTGGGATGCTAATAGTCGCACCCTATTTTTAACCCTTGAAAGATAATATTATATTAACGTTGTTGTTTGGTGAAAAATATCACCATACATAAAACTTTAGCTCAAGTTCAGTGTGAGATGTTTGGTCTATATAGTCGACTCTAATTAACATTCTGAATTGGCAATGGGTGAGAAAAAATAACTTGCATATTTTTATTTACTCAATCTAAAATCATCCCCTCATGTCAATATGTACGGCGCGACTATGTGTACCCCGCAATTTACTATGGGCAAACCACAAGATGAGGGTACCTATAGTAAGGATGAGGTATTCCAAAAATTAATCTAAGTTCCAAAAATACCCTGCGCACCCCCAATTGTGAATTCGAAAGGTTGGAAGAGAGATGAGGAGAAGAAGAGCAAACCCTTGTTTTCGATCGATCTTCGCTTGATGTATAGTGGGGCGTTCATCTTTGCACTAACTCGATCTCTACACTTTCCTTCGAAACGATTGTCGGACATGCAGCGAGCGTTGCTTCGAAGCAGGGTTCGTGGTCTAGGTCTTGGAATCAACCCGAATTTTGAATGTGAGATTTTGTGTATTTGTCCAAATTTGCATTGTTGTTGATCGTTTTTGGTTGTTATGTATGCGTTCTTTGTTGTATGTATTCTGTATTGTGGTTGAATTCTTTGCTTCGAAGCGAAGTTCGTGGTCTCTTAGTCGATTTATGTCTGTTTAAATCTAGATGTATGTCGTAGCTTTATTTCATTTCTGAGAAATTTTGGTTGTTTTTTGCGGTTTATTTTGAGATTCAATTGAATTTGGAGGTCGTTATGTGTTATTAGTGTGTCGAGGCTCAGTCAGTCACACAAGATCGAACGAAAATGTTTTGCTCGGTTAAAGGTGACCAAGTTAATGAAACTCAATCGGACTATGTAGATCGATCACTCCATGTCGGTGCAATTTATTTATGAGTATTAGTGCAATTTGAAAAAGAATGACCAAAGTCTGATTTGGTGCAATTTACTTTGATGAACAATGAAAAGTATCGTCGACAATCTAACTTGGTCGAATTTTATTTTATTTTCCTTGAATTGAATATGGATGTTTATTAAAATTGTTAATGTTTTTGAGTTATTTTGGTTGTTCTATATGTGTTTGTTGTTGCTTATATGTTTAATTGTTGTGTAAGCTCGGTTAGTCAAACATGATCAAATGAAGGTAATCTGTTCATTCATGCTTAACCGAACATAAATGCTTGCCTTAGTTGACCACCACCAAACAGAGGAAGTTCATTCGGTAATGGGTGATCGACCAAAATTTTTTTTTTTGCTAATAATGTTTTTTGTTTATAAATTGTTGTAGTAATTATGGAATGTTGATGTTGACCTTATATTTGTGTCATTGTTATAGGTATGACTCGCACTAAGAACACTGTTAGTCTAGAGGAGACTGAGGCCTAAGAATTGAAAGAGGGTGCCCGGAGAGCTCAAACTGCATCATACAGTAAATCGAAAGAGTCGAGACGAGGTAAGGGGGTTAGTGAGGTTGGTGACTTACCCGACGAGGCATCTGCGAAAGATCGTGGTCGACAAAGAATTGGCCATTCGGATGAGCCAAGTGAATTCAGTTAAACAATCTTCATCTGAATCATCTGAATATGGGCACCAACATGAATACAAAAGTACAAAAAAATGTCATAAAAACTCAAGCAATACCTTTCCATCGTGCATGTACGTAACTCCTACGCGTCCATCCTCCATTTTTTATGGTAAAAAGCCTCCGAACAACCTAAACGAATAATGCCCTACCAACATAAAAAAATTTGTTCAAACCTTATAAAGTGCATACGAAAACAATGCAAATTCATCATTTTCGAACAACAACAAAATCAACTCTTACGATGTTGGTGGCCTCTGAAAGTGCAACTTCGGGTCGCTGGCGGTTAGAGGTGATCATTGGAGTCAAAGGGTGGCGGTTTGTGAGGGGTGCACAACAAGAGAAGGAGATGAGGACATGTAAGTCATTTTGGGATTTGGGAGGGGTAAAATTGTCATTTCATTTTAGGGCATTTTTGGAAATGGAGAGCAAAAAATTTAATGGTTTGCTCATAGTAAATTGTGGGGTGCACACAGCCGCGCCACAATATGTATTATATTGCAGTATTTCAGTGCTTATCTATGACGTATAGATATCACATAAATAAGGCACACAGGTTGTACGCGCGTTGTGCATGTCCCTTGCTTTTTGTAGAGTTCTGTTTGTGTATGCATCTCGAGGTATATCAAATAAACGCGCACAAGCGCATGCCTAACATGCATGTCGGACCGAAGTTCCACTAGCATTCTCTCTCTATATATATGACATTTTTAAAATATAACAATAAGTTCGAATTTATATTAATTATAATAGATGTAATTTTGCGACAAACACCTCAGTCACAAATAACAATAGTTTCAATCTCAAATTAATTAGTTGGGGTCGACTTTATAAATCAAATTCTAATAAGTAGCTTGATTATATGCCCTAATTGTTACCTTAGCTAGAATATGAATTAAAGTAACGTTACTTGCAAATTAAGATAAGTTACAATTCTGCACTTTATACTTGCATTGATACCAATGGTATGTTTAGTTTGACTTACATGAACTGGAGGTGGGTGTCGTTATGTTAACATTTTTTTTTTTTTTTTTGACTTACATGGAGTCGAACTTACCATCTTTTCAAACTTTGCATTTTGACAATAAATGTCTCTAAACTCTCTACCATCTCAACTGAGAATCTTTGGCTCATTATTCTACATTTAATGTTGGTTCGAAATACTCTTTCAAAGTCAAAAAATTAGGTTCAACATTCATGACAAGTGTCTCTCAAGTCTAAACCGTATTTGAATAAAGAAAGGTTGATCAAATAGTGTTTACATATTAAATTTTATACTTTTTACCAACAGTAAATGTTATACCTTTTAAGTGATATTTGGTACAAGTCGATGATAATCTTGGTAGAATAATTTAGAATCTTAAATCCACTGGTCATTGTAGATTATGGTAATTATGTAGGCCCGTCTACAAACTCATATAACTCACGTAAACTTTATGAGCTTACTATAACCAATTATATTGTCCATTGAACTTCTGTGAATTTGGGATTAATCCATGTGAGCTTACAATATTTGGATAAAGATGCCTGGGGACACAATTGTCCCTCATGAAAAGATGTAAAATAAAAACTGCCGTATCTACAAATGAAAAAGTGAATTGCAGATTCAAGATAGACTAAAACCTAAAAATTCTTAAAAATAGTCCAGAATTTGTTTTTCTTTCTAATTATAAACTCAAACCTCGAAGCTGTCTTTCACCACTGTGCAACTTTTCGTAGGGTGTTGCCATCCTAGCTTTGAGATGTTGTTGTCTCTCTCGTGGGGTTGTTGCCCTCCTCTTAGAATGTCATTCCAAGCTTCAGTGAATTGTAATATTTATTATCTGTTGAGATGTATGTGTAGACCGAAAGTTAGTCTCACATTGATTAAATAAGACTTCGTAAAGAAGTATATAAGTTTTACTGAAAAAAGAGAGTATATATGTGAATAACTCATCCCAACTAGCACCGATGCCTTTTAAGATAAAATCTCACATCTAAGAGTTGAAGGTGGTTTAGTTGGAAACACTATCAGTGCTGACGCATTTTACATTATCCTCAATATTGTTATAGATTGTTGTATCCTTTTTGGATGTTATGGATGCTAGGAACGTCAATGCAACAAATTTGACTATAAAAAACTACTTTTAACCACTACTAATAATACTTTATTCACTAACCAGGAGCCAACATAGCTCAATGCCTCAATTAATGGATGCTATGGCCTATGAGATTGTCTCAATATTAGTCTAGGTTCAAATCTTACTACTTGCGACAGTGCTGTGAATCAGATGGTAGATTTTTTTAGTGCATTTAATTTAATCTTTCCATTAAAAGAAAATGAAACTAGGCAAGACACTAAAAATGCAAAAATCCCAACTATACAAATGACCAGCTTTATAAAATCAGAATATAAACTATTTATTCATTTACCAAACAAGGCACGAGGGCCAGCTAATTTCCGAATAGGAAATCCTAGGCTAACTTTTGATACTTAAATGCCATGATCCCTTAGATACAATTCGAAACACTTCCTCACACATCATAACGTCAAAATCAAAGGATCACAACAATTTTGTGTCCAAGTAAGTGTGAAAAAGATCAAACAATCATTTTCTTTCTCGAATTTCGCTCCCACAATCATATCACATAGATAATCTCAAAATCCAATGGTCACTATTCACTAGTCGTTGATTTTAAATTGCAGAAAACGTATCTGCCCATATAGGGTGAAAAACAAGAGAGATTTAATTGGATCATGTCTTAATTGATTTTGAGACTTTTGGGTTTTTTTTTTTTTTTTATTAGGATTTCTAGCTAAGTTAAAAAGGATTCCTGACCAAGATCTTCATCTTTTAAAATGAAATCAAGGATTTAAACAATCGTTGTAAGTTGGGTGACTTTTGATTTGATTTTCAGATTTGGGTTTTTTTTTTTTGCTCAATTCATTTTTTTTCTTTGATCTTTGGCTACTAGGGTTTGGTAAATCATTAACTCTTCATATTGGTTTTTCTAATCATGTTTAGTTTTTAAAAGGCCATGGTTTCAAATATGTGATTTTTCATTGTTGTTGTGTTACAGATTAATCAAAGTAATCAAGATGAGTGATTCTGATGAAAACAATCCCAATGTGCTTGGGCCTTCATATGTTCAAGGTAATTGATTAATTCTGAATTCCAATCAAGCTATTTTTATTTTTATTTTTATTTTTTTGCATGCAATAAAACCAACTATGGCTTGAAACTAATGCTGCAATGTTTGATGCTGTGGAAGGCGCATCGACTGCGGCTAGAGACGTCGTTAGTAGAGCGGATCATAGGCGAAAAGTTTTGGGCAATATTGATCAGAATGTGATGAGAGTCCAACCTAAGAAAAGAGGATTGTCAGGGTAATTATTTGTTCTTTGATACATTGTTTATCAATTTAATATGACTTGGTATTTCTTTTCACATAGTTCAATTCATCTTCGTTGTTGTTTTCGAGTGGATGAAATGTGATTTATCACAAGTGATCAATCCATGACTATGATATCACGGGAACTAAATTATATTCGAGGTTTCGACTCTTCTTTTAATTTTGGTTATCAGTGTTTGCTCTTTGTTTTCAGGAAGTGGTCTGCGCAGTCGCTTGTTAAGAGGCAACTTCATCTAGAGGTATTATTTTCCCTCTTTTTCTTCAAAGAAACTTGGGGGAGCCATTTTCATTCACTCTTATGTATCAAGTAGAGATCAAGTGCATTTAATCGAGTGGAGTGGAAGAGGTTGATCTATTTAGCCGACCCTATCTATTTTTGGGATCGTGTTAATCTGTTGTTATTCTTCGTCTTGCTTTTTATTGTTATCTATTGAATGGAAATCAATTTTTCTTGTATTTCCTTATGTCGGGTCTTATAGGAAACTAAAGAATCAATTTCAGCAGTTTCAAATGTAAATGATCCTGAAATGGAATGCCAAACAACTAGTAGCTTTTCCGGTTCAGTGTTTGAAATGAAAGTTGAACCTATTGAAGACGTTGATCAAATGGTATGCATGATTTGGTTTTATCAAGTGTCACCACTTCTATATGGACTTTTAAATTTTTTTGTTCAAAGCAAGACCTTTCTTTTGTTTCTTGTAGGAGATTGAAGTGCAGGATATGATGTCAGAACTTGTAATAGATATAGACCGCGAGGATTTGAACAATCCATTAGCAGTCGCTGACTACATCGAAGATATATTATCCTACTATAGAGAAGCTGAGGTTCGATTGAATTTCTTATTACTATTGTTATATTGTAGGAGTACTATAGGATTATTATAATGTCCTACATATGAATTTTTATTAGTTCATTTTAAATCAATGACAGTACTTCTTAGGAACAACAGTAATTTGCCGTTTGCAGATATGTTGGAAAAGAAAATTAGGTCACTTTTAGATATTTGTTAGCTATGAAGAACAATTTGAAGCTAACTCATTGAAATTATTAACGAAATTTTGCAGAATTCTACTTGTGTACCGCCAAACTACATGATGCAACAACACGACATAAATGAGAAGATGAGGGCTTTACTGATAGATTGGCTAATTGAGGTATTTGAAATATTAAAACTTCATTTTATTTCTTATAAACATGTGATTGGCCTTGGTAAAATTTGATTTATACAAACTTGAGCTAGTAAATTATATTAATTCTGCACTTGATCAAAACAACAGGTGCATTATTCATTCGAACTCATGGATGAGACACTGTTTCTCATGGTCAACCTGATCGACAGATTTTTAGCTCTTAAGATTGTGATGAGGACGGAGCTTCAGTTAATTGGCCTCACGGCCTTGCTGTTGGCTTCGAAATATGGGGACGTTAGAGTCCCACTCGTGGATCATATAATTCTAATGTCAAAAAGCTTATATACTAGGAAGCAAGTCATAGACATGGTAATTTTGTTCTAATGATTTGCTTCTGATGGTTCTAAGGCTTCTTTGCTTTCCCCCTTTTTAAGAACAAAAAATAATGTTTTTATGTTTGTAGGAGTTGATGATGATTAATGCATTACAGTTCAACTTGTTCGCTCCAACTATGTTTGTGTTCATTAAAAGATTTATTAAAGCCGTTCAACGTGACAAAAAGGTCGTTTTCGATTGTTTTTTATAGTTTATAAATTTCTCTATCTATTCAAAAATAGCTAATATGATCTCATGGTACATTACTATAACATAAACCAGTTTGAGCTTCTTTCGCTCTTCTTTATCGAGCTATGTTTGGTGGAGTATGAAATGTTGGAGTTTCGGCCATCTTTGTTAGCTGCAGCAGCTGTTTACACCGCTCAATGCACCCTCGATAGAGTGAAGAATTGGAGCAAAACAAGCGAGTGGCATTCTCATTATTCCGAAGAACAACTCCTGTAAGTTGGTCCCTAAGCACTTTAATTAGGTGTTTCATTAGTCCACTTATATGGTGATTTTTATTGTTTACTTGACAGGGTTTGCTCTAGTCTTATGGTGAATTTCCATCAAAAAGCAAAATCTGGAGGACTCACTGCTGTGTATAGGAAGTACAGTATGCTCGAGTTTGGACATGTTGCGCGATGTGAACCAGCTCAGTTCCTATTAGAGAATAATGCATAGGTTTAAAGCGTGCAAAAGATAAGCATGTATTTCTTTGTAGCATTTAAATTAAAATAACAATGAGTGATACTTAAAAAGAAAGCAAAAAAAAAAAAAAAAAAAAAATCTTTAAGATGTTCGAATAAATACTGTTAAACGATTGTAGTTCAAACTTAATTTTAATTTATGAATAGCATACATCATGAAATATTTTTGATTGTATTTCTCAATTGTAATAGATGGAGACGAATTGTTTAATTAATATGGATGTGTGGCGATTTTAAAGAAGCTTTTGTATATATATTTTTTTTTCAAGTAAATGGCACCACAATAAGAGAAAAGAAGTCCTCAATTTTCCTGCTATGGTCTAAGAGGGGTTTAATGTATCTCGAATGACTCCAAGGTTCAACAAAGATGATTCTCATTTTTATAACTACACAACTATGTCCTTGTAAAACATCGGGTTACTAGTGGTTTTTTTTCCGCAATCCCAGGGCCCATGTCAAACAAAGTGTCGGGATACTCATGATTACTCAAAAAAAAAAAAAAAAAAAACTATGTCCTTGTAATCCTCCACTTTTAATGATGGGGCAGGGTAAACTTCAGTCAAGCTAGCAGCGAAGAAATACATGACATACCAAATTACCAATGAGGCCTTACTGTCACGGGGCTAGTAAGTGAGAGGTTTACCCTAAGGAAATTTTTCTCGCTCAACCCAACCCGTGGTGCTTAAGGGCCACCTTAGTTCAAAGATTACCAATACTCAAAGTAAATGAACAAAGAAGCAATGGCACCGAGGAAACGTTTTACTAAGCTCTCAATGAGAATACAACACTGGAACTCTATGCTTCCCCAAGCCTAGAGCCCATGGCTTTATAGATCAGCCAACAAGTAGTTACATAACCGTCTAGGACACCTGTCCTGATTACATTGATTCATAGACTAAGTAAAACCCCACTCCTTTGTGGTCAAGGCAGTTACCCAACTGCCTTGTTCCCTTGCCGCCACCTGGTTCCATAACCGCCTCAACTGCTTGGTCAATTAGCACATGCTCCATGTATTCGGAACATTCTTGGACGTGCCTTGGTCATGCCAGTGGCCATGACCAAGGTAGTTACCCAACCGCCTGGAACCACCTTGACTTGGTCCATCCACGCCTCGAGGGACTTGGTCCATGTTTCTCTTAGGGACAGGGACTGCTCGGTGGTGCTTGGCTGTGCCCAGGCACCCTGGGTGTTAGCCGGGGCTCGGTCGAGTCCCACCGGCTCGGGGTGGCTCGGACCATGGGTCCGTGGGTCTTGCCTTGGCATGGTGCCCAAGGCATGCTCGAGGGTCTTCCTGCTACTGTGCCCATGCCGCCCCTAGGAGAGCACACCTCTCCTTATGTTAAGTCGTTTCCCCAATTCTAATAGGAAACATCAAGAAATGAGACAAAGCGTACTTTGGCTTGGTTAACGCCCAAGTCAAGCTTTGTCAACCCTTGCCAAGGTATGCCTTGCCCGTGCCAAGGCGCTGCCTTGCTCATGCCAAGTTTAATATTTCAAGTTTTCGGCCTAGCGCTTCAGCGAAAGGAAAAGAGAAGATTTATGAGTCTTAATATATTCTCTACGATGTAATGAGCCTTCCTATATATATACACTGTTTGAGTTATTTTGTTGTATATAAACAAGGTTGGGAGGTTTATAATCGAGTTTTGGATTTTGATAAACTCTGTATTTACGTATATCGTTTAATTATCGAAAAAGTTTTAATTTTTTGCTGCATATATTTTGAGTTATTTATTCGATATCGATATACAAGTTGAGTTTATTAGGTACAGACGGAGAGGCTATTAGCTCTAGTTAAGTCTGCTTAGATCACCGGGGCTTAATTAGAGTTTCAAGCTGAGTATCGCCCTAATCGGGATAGGGGATGCTACACGTATGTACTCACGGGGACGTCTTTACTCATAGGGACATATGTACCCATAGGAATGTATATACCCATAAGAACATATGTACTCACAAGGGATATTTGTACTCATAAGCCTTTGTACTCATAAGGGACATCTGTACCCACAAGCCTCAGTACTTACAAGAGATATATGTACCCATAATCCTCTGTGCCTATAAGGAACGACTGTACTTACAAGGGACTTCTGTGCCTACAAGGGACGTTTGAAACCACATGAATTGTAATAATAATTTTATTTTAAGTATTTCATAAAATGGATATCTAAACACCAAAAATTCACCAAATCGACACTATGGAACTAGGAGTCGATAGGCGGGTGTCGAGAATGATATCGAGGTCAGTTTAGGGGCTTCACGAGCAAGGTTTCGAAGCGTGCGAGGTTTATAAAACTCAATTGAAAATCACTCGAGTATTTGTCAAGTTTCACTACTATTTTACTCTATTCGGTTCAGTGTATTCATGTTCTATCCTTTATTCATATTAGTTATCTATACTTGTGTAATTAGTATGAACGGACAGTTGAGTTTACTCCTGTCGGGTATTCTGTTGTGTGTCACGCTAGACCACAACATGTATATCAGGAGTCCTTGGTGAATGAATACCCAAGCTACTTTGTCAGTACACGTGTTGGTGCATCGTGGGTCTACGCTGGCCATCGAGAGGACCATGTGATGGGCCAGTCGGGTGTGCCCACTAAAGGGATCTTGGGGAGGGAATCTGAAGTATGGTTTAGCTTACCAGGACTGGCACACACATGTACGTTTTATTGTTATATATGCATGCGATGATCCATTTAGAGTTGTCGATTTATATTTCGCATGTTTATTTAATAGTATTTATTGGATTTCCTTTTACTTTATCATATGAATGCTTAGTGAATCTCCTTGGGATTTTACTCACTGGACTCGTCATTTGTTTTATTATGATTGTTGAGTGCAAATCCTTTTACGAATAAGGGTAAAGAGATTCTTGGCGACTATCTCTGAGCTCGCCCACTGTTCGGCACATTACTCGTAGGTTTTTATTTACATATTTTGTTATATATTTTGGGTTTATGGGAGACTTATGAGACACCTATATTTGTATATATTTACTTTTGTCACCTTATATACAATGTACTCTATTTTGAGTTTTCTACAGTATGATTGATGCACTTTATGACTTGAAAGTTAATAAAAATCCATGTTTATGTTTACTTTAAGACTTTCGTTGTAAATTACTGGTTATGTACTTGCAACTATGTAAAACATAAGCCATACTTGTAACTTAATTAATATCTTGAGTAATTGGCAAAAATATAGAGAATACGACGACTAGCACGCACATCGAGGAACAGACTACGGTTGGGTTACGGGTTCTGCGTAGCAGCACGCTCGGCGACCTCGGGGAGCGAGGCCGCCACATTCTTTATAGTAGAATTAGTGGAACTTAACAAGGAATCCAAATATGGAATTAGATTTTGAAAATAAAGTCATTTGCGCGTTGAAATTGCAGAAAAACCATAACTGAACCAAAACTCCAATTTTTGCCAAAAACATGAATTTCGAAAATTGGGTTTATGGAACCTCGAAAGGTTTCATAATTGATCAAAACATCTTTAAATAAACTGAAATCTTGATCTATAACAAAAGCCCCATGATCCCTAACTCCCATTCATACAAGAGAATGCATAACAACTAAATCGAATTTCTCACCTAGAGTTTGGTTCTTCACTTGCTTGTTATTATTGAAGCTAATGTTGGCTATTTAGCTCTTGAGTTCGCTTAATTCATCTAACCTTCCAGCAAGTTCAGTTCAGATTTTCTTTTTCTCTAGAACTTCACCCTCTTCCTTTGCATGTAAATGAAATGGTTTGATGAAATCCCCACTAACTCCAATTTATATAATGGGGTAATTTATTTATGGCCTTTGATTTTTTTTGAAACACCCATCTCTAGGAACATCTGATGCTTATAACTTGATCCTACAATCCACTAAATCCATCAAGTTAGTTACCTAGTGATGTTAACAACACGCATCCCGAGGCAAATCAATGTTTGTTTCATTTTCTTATCTAAGGACACATTTATATGCATTCAATCATAGGCATATTAGATTAGTTGTATTAATCATAATTAACTAAATTGTGACCTACAATATTACTCTCTACCCCCCTGTCCTACACCAGCATGCATATTAAGGCGTGTCTTCGCTCGCGCGCCAAGCTTACAAAACGTAACACTAAATAAATATTTTTCAGGTGTAGTGTACACACATACATCACACTATGCATCGATCACTTAAAAGTAATATATTTCTCGATCCTCACGCAAGTATTGGGATCGTGTACCCGCTCTCGAGTCACGTTATGGGTCGGTAACCCTGATTATGGACTAATTTACTATTAGTAAATTTTGGGTCATTACAACCACCAAACCGAAGTTCCACAGTTTAACAATTTTGCAAACCACCACCAAACCTCGAACTATTAAAACCACAACTAGACCGATTATGGTTTGCACGGTTTGATAGGTGTGGTTTTGTGGTTTTCCTGCAACACATATATTTTCAACGAAAAAAAAAATATGGTCATAAAAAATAAAAAATATGTCATACATTCCATAAAAGTCCATACATTTCCATCTACAAAAAATACAACAAAAAACATCCATACACGACCATCCACCAAAATGCCCTTCGGTTTGCACAGTTTGACGGAACCAATTGACAAATTATCTTTGGGTAATAGGGTTAAAATTTTGGGAGGTGTAGAATTATGAAAATTTCTCAAATGCCCTTCGATTTGGTAAATGCGGTTTTTTAGAAATAAAAACCACTACCAAAGTGTTCGGTGTTCGATGTTCAAATTATGGAAATGCCTTCTCTTGTTAGTGGTAGATACATGTTGACTTTCATAGATGACTTCTCTAGGAAAGTTTGGATATTCATCTTGAAGAAGAAAGATGAATTGTTTGGCAAATTCAAACAGTGGAAAACTTTGATAGAGAAGCGGACTGGGAAGAAAGTCAAGCGGCTGAGAACTGATAATGGCCTTGAATATTACGGAGGAGAGTTTAATAAGTTCTGCGGTAATGAAGGGTTTATGAAACACTGCACAGTCTAAACCAAAATACTCTTCGGCAGAATGGACTTGCAGAATGAATGAATAGAACTTTGATGAAGAGAACACGTGCATGCTTTATAATGATAGTTTATCGAAGGAGTTTTGGGCTGAAGCTGTCAGTACAACTTGTTATTTGGTGAACCGATCACCATCCACAATGATTGAGTGTAAGACTCTTAAAGAGGTGTGGGCTTGATCCCCAACAAATTATTAGAATTTAAGAATGTTTGGTTCTCCTGCTTATGCTCATGTGAATGAAGGTAAACTTGAACTTAGATAAAAAAAGTGTATCTTCATGGGTTACGGGCATGGAGTGAAAGGGTACATGTTTGGTGTCCAAACACAAAGAAGATTTTGATAATTGGGGATGTTATTTTCCATGAGGCAGCATCGTTAAGTCTTAAAAGTATGCAGAGTGATCCAGAGAAAGGCGCATGTGAAGTTTGAATCTGATGATAGGAGAAACATGAAAAAGAATGTTTCTGAGTAGTTGAATGATGGTGGAGCGCAAGACACCAGTCAGATATCAGGGACACCTGTTGATGATAAGTCATAGAGTATTTCTAGGGATCAACCGATGTGGGAGATAAAGCCTTCGGATATATACGATCATGCGGATCTTGTTGCATTAGCACTCAATGCGATAGATGAGGTTCAAAGTGTGAAGTTTCAAGAGCAAGTTCGAGGGGGATGGCGAACTTGGATGAAGTTCGAGACACTTGAAGGCTATTAGGGGGCATTCACAAAGTGAGATTTTGATGAATGTTAGAGAATTCAAGCTAGAGTGGAGATTTGTTGACATTGGCTTGAGTATGTGTGACGACCCCTTCTCAAAATAGGGCACCGTCCGGCCTAATCCTGTCATTAAGCCTTAATCTCACCATATAAGACTTAACAAGGAATTAGTTAGCCTTTCAAAAACCTCATTACTTACCTATTATTTTTCAAATAGACATTTACTTATCTTATGTAAATTTATAAATTAGAGTTAATTAAAATTTTACGTACTTAAAATTTTATTCAGCAAAAGTCTTAACAAATTAGCGGAAGCTTATAACATGATGCCTAACAATTGTGAAAAAAATAGGAAACAAAGATCACATGCTTATATATAATGAAACGATGATAATATATCATCATGTATCTGGTCAAGGTACTAGTCTCTCAACCCATATCATACAACCCCGAAAGTATATGAAATATATATCAAAGTAATACATCAAAATCAAAACCTACAAAGTCTGGTGTAGCAGCACTCCACTGGCTCAGAGGTAGCCGCCGATCTTCTCTTTGCACAGTCTCTACTCGATGAATTCGCACCAGGCGTCATAAAAATGACAATGAGTATAAGAAAAAGTAACACTAAGAGACATTTGTTCACATTCCCAAATATGCAACAAGTATCTAAAAGCATGATAATAACAACTAAGATGAAAAGGGAACATGCAAAAAGATATTTTAGTTAAACAAAATGAAACTAACACACGGCTAAGTAGTAATGATGTAACAACCCAGTTTTAATTACGCCGTTAATATGATGTATTTTCAAACGTGGAGGCCAGCTCAACATCTCGTGGACTCCTCCTGCTAGGAACGGGCACGCCCTGAGATAGGTAAATAGTAAATTATGTGTGTTGTTTGCCTAATTTGCGATGTTTATGCTTAATTATGTTGAATTGCATCGCAATGTGTGTATTTAAATTGTTATTGTTCGTATGAGATAATGTGACGGGTATTCGCCTCGATTAGCGAGTAGACACAAGTATCTGGGTAAGCGAATGACAGTACACTAGGTTGGAAAAAAATGCACACATGATAAATGAATAAAATGCATTAAATAATTAATATAAAACGTCGTTTAGACCTTTAATAAAGTGAGTGTACGCGAACGATACGCGTCGCGGCCCAGATGTGGGTACCAAACACCCAGGGGTTTAGTGTATGAGATTGAAGGATGATAAGATCAAGTGACAAAGTGACCAATCTAAGACACCTTAGATGGACTTTTTGACCTTATTTCAACCATCCAAGTGGTCTTTGGGATCTACACACACATTAGATGACAAAAAGACTATAAAAGTAAAAAAATATCTCATTTCACCACCTTTTCTCTCTCCTCTCTCATTTTGGACGAAAATTTGGGGGATTTTGGTGAATTTCAAGTGAAGATTTGGAGGTTCATACGACGAGCAATCGACAATCCAAGGTGAGATTCACATTCTCCTCGTCATTCTTTATGTTTCGAGTATGGATTTTCAGGTTTTGACGTGGATTTTGGATATGCGATTTAGCTTGCCGATTTGGGGGTTTCGCTATGATTTTTGAGTTGGATGGGAGCAATTATCATGGTATTAGATGTTGTGGGTGGTGGTGTTGAAGTTGTGGAGTTTTTTTAGGGTTTCGCCAAGTTTTATCGGGGTTTCATCGAGTTTTCGTCGGGGTTTTGGTTTGAATTTTGAACGAGTTTAAACGTGGTTTGAACATACCCTATGGTAGTTTTGGTGAACCATAAGGGATTGGACCGAGTTCGGTTCGCGAAGTTGGAGCCATGGTTCCGAAAAAACCTCGGGGAGCACCCTCTAGGAAGAGCGCCACGAGCGGCACCGTAACTCTCACGGCGACGCCGTTTCGCCTGGAAAGACTTTTTTCAAATTTAGGTTTCGATTCGGCCAATTGGGGGCCCATCCCGGTGATCGATACCGGGTATAATATGAATTAATATGATGGATTTCATACTCTTATGTGAATTTTGAAAATTTCAAAGTTTGGGAAATTGATAAATGAACAAATATTAGGTTCTTGGATTTGATCGACGAGTGTTGGGCACGCATTTGGAGGCGTAGAGATCGCTTTGAATTAATGGAGCGCGGTTTGAGGTGTGTAGTAACCCAATTGAAATTCTCTCGAGTATTTATTTATTTATTTCCTTATTTGCCTTCCATTCAGTTATTTCATTATTCCTTTTTGGTATAGTTTATATCGACGGTTTGGTTGAGTGCGCTCCTACCGGGCCATTCTATGTGTATGTCCACTAGACCATAACACGTGTCACCCAGGGTCTCGGTGAATAGTTCAACCCGAGGATCTTTTCGGTGCACGTGTCGGTGCGCCGTGGGACCATGTTGGCCATCGAGAGGACCCGGAGGCTGGCCATGCTAGAAGTGTGACTCTCTGGCAGTGCTCGCAGGAGAGTCTGAAGTATAGTGCTAGTCTGACTTAGGTTGTAGACACTCATTTTAAGCTTCTCTATTATGTATTGATGCGATGAGCACAGTTGCATGTTTGAATTTTTCGTATGTTTATTTAATAGCTTTATTTAAATTATTGTATTTTATTTCTATAAATGCTTATTGAATTTCTTTGGGATTACTCACTCTGGACTCAGCATTTATTTTGTTGTGATGGCTTAAGTGCAGACCTCGGTACGAGTCAAGGCAAGGGAAAGCTTGAGGACTACCTGTGACAAACTACAGCCTCTCTCGTACGTTTGTATATATTTATATTTACTTTTGAAATACGGGATACATTGTGTGCTACCCATGACTTGTATATTGACTTATTTTGTGGATTTTGACCACCTTTCTGATTATGATGCTTATATTATAAGTTTTCCACATTAGGTAGATGCTCATAAGACTTGAATTTATTTGTTTACTACATGATCAAGTCTAATAAGTCTTCCGCTATAATTCGATTGTTAAAAATGATCTTAACATGTGAATTGAGTCCAATGGGCTAACTTGTAACTTTTCATAATGTAAGTTGGTCAAGTACTGGGTATTAAATGAAGTTGTGTTGGTTAATGGCACGTGGGGCACAACTGGCCTGACGTGGCAGGGTTGTGGGCCCGCGTTGGCACCGTGGCGGGCCTCGGATTTGGGCCCACTACAAATGATATAGGGCCTAGGCGGCGCGTGATCTTCATCACATCTACCTTTTCCACAATATGAGGATGGAGCCGAGCTCTACATCAATGTGAAGGTCTGACGAGCAAAGGTTCTTTGCCTTTATAATATTTCGCCGGTGCCGTCACTGCGATATACACTTTCCAACATCTCCGGTCCCATACCCCGTGTCTTTGCCAAATTATGCTTGCCAACGGCTGGGACTCATTTCCCGTGTGCTGCGAAAGATAGCGGAGAGATCCCGATCACCCTGGAAGTCTAGTGACCCATGTATGTCAGCCAGACCTATATCATAAAATGGTCATATATACAAGAACTACTTTCATATTGCACGGAATATCATGGTTTGAGAATCCAACAAAGCAATTGCAAAACTAATGCACAAAGGAAATAGATTATACAATATCATAAACCACCACCTAATAGCATGTTATTTCATTGATTACATGTATCAACATTTAAAAATGACATAGCACATGATTTGGAGTCATTAAAATCATTTAATCAACGATCTATACCATGAAAGCAACCTCATGAAATGAGAAAAGACAACAAGTCATGACATATGGAATATAATGGCAAATCAGTCCAAATGACTGGAAGTGAACAAGTAAATAGGAATGAAACGTAAATAAATATCTCAATCAGTTTACTTACAATCTACGCAATTTCCTAAGCTATTTCGGCCTCCCGACACCTTAAAACTCATATCCGAGCCCCTAAGGCACTTCTCTAGGTTTCTGATATCATACAACATGTTTTTGAGTGTGTTTTGACATTTACTTAGGGTATTAGACTTGTTTATGGTGTTTGAGAAATTTTTGAAAATTGCAGATTTTTATGCTATCATAGCACTTAGCACGCTAAGTACCCTTATTAGCTCGCTAATGACCTCATTAACGCGCTACCAAGTTTCTCTAGCGCGCTAATCAAAGTTAGCACGCTAGTTGCCTTACCTAGCGCGCTATGTACAAGAAAACCCAGAATTCTGCAATCAGAATTCTGAATTTTCTCCACACATATGCCATATTAATGCCTTAGGAACCTCCATGTACACCTCCAAAGTCCCAAGACATCAACAACAACATAAAACAACTACATATAACATCAAATTCATAAATTCATTGAATTGAGCTAAGTTTATGGTGTAGTGAAGGTACCTGACTAGATGAACACTAGCTTGATTAACACCACCTTCACCAAACCCAGCGATTTGTTGGTCTTCTTCTTCCTCCAATACCTTCTATTTCTCTCTAGCAAGCTTTCTTAATTGCTAAGTTAAGAAATGAAGATGGTTTGAGTTGTTTAAGTTGATCTTAAGCTTATATATGAAATTGATATGGTTGATTGATAGCCATTGATCTCCATGTGCATATGTATCTCGAGATCCATTTAGTGGTCCACATGTTAACACATGTCCCACTTACTCTCCACTTACTCATGTTAAGTGATATCAATTTGTAATCAATTGGTTTATAGATGTGTCAATACGTATCTCGATGAATATCAAATGACTATTGTTTTAACTTACTAACTTAGGTACATTAACGTTATATTCAACCATAGCCACATCAAAATAACTATTCAAGCTGCATAAAACCTAAATAAAACTTACCATAAGTAGCGGCCCCAAATCTTGAGGCCCGCTACGTGTGCCAACGCGGGCCCACAACCCTGCCACGTCAGGCCTAGCTGTGTCCCACGTGCCATTAACCAACACAACTTCATTCAAAACCCAATACTTGACCATTTACATTATGAAAAGTTACAAGTTAGCCCATTGGACTCAATTCACCTGTTAAGATCATTTTTAACAATCAAATTATAGCGAAAGACTTATTAGACTTGATCATGCAGTAAACAAATAAATTCAAGTCTTAGGAGCATCAACCTAATGTGGAAAACCTATAATATAAACATCATATTTAGAAAGATGGCCAAAATCCTCAAAATAAGCCAATAAACAAGTCATGGGTAGCTCACAATGTATTTCGTATCCCAAAAGTAAATATAAATATATACAAACGTACGAGAAAGGTCAGTCATCACAAGTAGTCCTCAAGCTTCCCCTTGCCTCGACTTGTATCGGGGTCTGCACTCAAGCCATCACAACAAAATAGATGGCGAGTCTAGAGTGAGTAATCCCAAGGAAATTCAATAAGCATTTATATAAATAAAAAATAAGAATTTGAATAAAGCTATTAAATAAACATGCGGAAAATTAAAATAGGCAATTGTGCTTATCGCATGAATACATAATAGACAAGCTCAAAATGTGTGTCTACAACCTAAGTCAAACTAGCACCATACTCCAGACTCTCCCGCGAGCACTGCCAGCGAGTTACACTTTAGCATGGTCAGCCTCCGGGTCCTCTCGATGGCCGGTGTGGTCCCACAAGCGCACAAACATGTGCACCAAAAAGATCCTCAGGTCGGACTATTCACCAAGTCCTCGGGTGACACGTAATATGGTCTAGTGGACATACACATAGAATGGCTCGGTGGGAGCACATCAACCAAACTGTCCTTATAAGCCATACCAGAAAGGAATAATGAAATAACTGAATGGAAGGCAAATAAGGAAATATATAAATAAATACTCGAGAGAATTTCAATTGGGTTACTACACACCTCAAACTGCGCTCCACTAATACAAAGCGATATCCACGCCTCCAAATGCGTGCCTCAACACCAGTAGATCAAATCTAAGTACCTAATATTCGTTAATTTATAAATTTCCCAAACTTTGGAATTCCCAAATTCACAATAGAGTGTCAAATCCATCATATTAATTCATATTATACCCGGTATCGATCTTCAGAATACGCCCCATTTTGGCCGAATTGAAACCTAAATTTGAAAAGTTTTTTTTATTCCAGTCGAAACGCATTGGAGGTGGCGCCGTAAGAGTCACGGCGCCCTTCCTACAAGGTGCTCCACGAGATTTTTACGGAACCCCGACTCGAATTTTGCGACCCGAAGTCGATCCAATCCCTTACAGTTCACCAAAACTACTATTGGGTACATTTAAACCACGTTAAAACTCATCCAAAATTCAAACCAAAACCCCGACAAAACTTGGCAAAACCTCGATAAAACTCCAATACTTCAACACCACCATCCACAACATCTAATACCATGATAATGGTTCTCATCAAACTCAAAAATCATAGCAAAAACTCTCAAACCAGCGAGCTAACTCGCATATCCAAAATCCACGTCAAAACTCGAAAATCCATACTCGAAACGTAAAGAACGACGAGGAGAACGTGAATCTCACGTTGGATCGTCGATTGCTCGTCGTATGAACCTCCAAATCTTCACTTGAAACTCACCAAAATCCCCCCAAGTTTTCGTCCAAAATGAGGGAGGAGAGAGAAAATATGGTGAAATGAGATATTTTTGGGACTTTTATAGTTTTTTTGTCATCTAATGTGTATGTAGATCCCAAGGACCACTTGGATGGTTGAAATAAGGTCAAAAAGTCCATCTAAGGTGACTTAGATTGGTGACTTTTTCACTCGATCTTATCATCCTTCAATCCTATACAATAAACCCCCAGGTATTCGGTACCCAGCTCCGCGTCGCGACGCGAATCATTCGTGTACACTCACGCCATTAAATGTCTAAACGACGTTTTATATTAATTATTTAATGCATTTTATATATTCATTTATCATGTGTGCATTATTTTTCAACCTAGTGTATTGTCAATCGCCTAGCCGGTACCCGCGTCTACACGCTAATCGAGGTGAATACCCATCACACTATCTCACACGAACAATAACAATATAAATACACACATCGCGATGCAATTCTACATAATTAAGCATAAACATCGAAAATTACGCAAACAACACACAAACTAACTATTTACATATATCAAGCATGCCCGGTCCTAACGGCGGGGTCCACGAGATGCTGAGGTGGCCTCCATATTTGAAAATACGTCATATTAATGGCGTAATTTAAACTAGGCCGTTACAGTTCTTCCCAACTAGGAGAAATTTTATCCCAAAATTTAAAACACTTAAATAAACTCTTACCGTCAAATAGCAGAGGGTAACACACCCGCATAATAGACTCGAGCTCCCAGGTGAGTCCCTCGGTTTCGTGATGTTGCCAACGAACTAAAACCTTCAGAATCTCGATGTTTCGCAGAATTCGTATCCTACGGTCCATGATCTCTACTGGCTGCTCGTCGTAGGTCCTGTCATGCCAAATTACTTGTCTAACATCCACCATCGGTCTCGGTCCTGACCTAGCTAGCCTCAACATAGATATGTGAAGTACCGAATGATTCCCAGCTTATTGTGGCGGTAACTCCAAGCTGTACGCCGCACTGCCGACACATGCCTCGACCCTGAACGGTCCAATGAACCTTGGTGCCAGTTTCCCTTTGATGCCAAACCTCTAATAACTCTTCCAGGGTGAAACCTTCGAGTACACCAAGTCCCCCTCCTCGTAGCTCAGATCCTCATGATACCTTTATGCATACTTCTTCTATCTATCATGGGCCGCCTGAAGCGTCTGACTAATTTGCCTAATCTTCTCAGTATGATCCACTACAACCTAAGGTCCTGTAGCCAATCTATCCTCTGGTACCACCTAACATTTTGGTGACCTGTAAGGCCTACCGTATAGTGCCTTGAACGGTGGCATCTCGATACTCGCCCGATAGTTGTTATTGTAGGCAAACTCACACCAAGGTAGATAATCCTCCCACGAACCACCAAACTATAAAATACAAGCCCTGAGCATATCCTACAATATTTGAATCAATCATTCGACTGACCGTTGGTCTGAGGATGATACGCAGTGCTGAATTGTAGTCTGACGCCAAACTGCTCCTGCATACTCTTTCAAAGCTTAGATGTCAGGCTGGGGTCCCTGTCAAAAACAATGGACACCGGTATACCATGAAGTCTGATGATCTCTCTCTCGAAGACGCTCGACTATGTGAAGGAATATCTCATGGAAATTGGAATGAAGTGTGCTGACTTCGTCGGCCTGTCACTCACAACCCAAATTGCATCATGACGCCTCGTAGTGTGCGGTAGGCCACTGACGAAGTCCATGGTCACGTGTTCCCACTTCCGCTGAGGAATGGGCAGTGACTGTAGCAACCTAACTGGTCTCATGTACTCAGCCTTCACCTGCTGGCAAATATAACAACTCTTGACGTTGTTACCAACGTCAATCTTTATCCACGGCCACCATTATAATCGTCGCAAATCATGATACATCTCGGTCTGACCACGATGAACAATATATCGCGACCGGTGTGGGTCCTCCAGTATGATGTCCCTGAGTTTCGATACCGCGGGTATCCATAATCTACCCCTATGTCTCATGCACTTGTCTGACGTTTTAGACCAATCTGTGCAACTCGAATCCTAAGTCAGTCTGCTGAACAGCCCACAAAGCCCATTAACTCTCTGACACTAAACAATCCGCTCTAAGGACACCGTAGGAACTCTCATCTGACAACAAATATGTAGCTCAGCAATAGCCTCTATCACATACATCACCGATGCTGCCTCAAGAAGTCTGTATTTAAGTCTCATAGGTCGCAAGACTTTTTAGCTCTCAATGCCACTCCGGCTCAACGCATCAGCTACCACATTCGCTTTCCCTGGATGGTACTCTATAGCGAAGTCGTAATCCTTCAGTAACTCGAGCCATCTCCTCTGTCCTATGTTCAACTCCCTCTGAGTGAACATATATCTTAAGCTCTGGTGATCAGTGAACAACATGAACCTATCTCCATAGAGATAATGCTTCCAAGCCTTTAGTGCAAATACAACTGCTGCAAGCTCCAAGTCATACACTGGATAATTACCCACTTAGGGTCTCAAATGTCAATATAAGTAAGCCACTGGGTATCCATCCTGCATCAAGACACAACCCAACCCAGTGCCCAAAGCATCGGTAGAAACTGAGAAGCCTCTACCTGCCACTGGCAATGCTAACACTAGCGCAGAAGTCAGCTTCATTTTCAACTTCAAAAATGTTTCCTCATACTTCTCGGACCAATCAAATCTGACATCTTTCTTGGTCAATCTAGTCATCGACGTTGCAATCAATGAAAAATCCTGCACAAACTGTCGGTAATATCCTGCCCAACCCAAGAAACTTCGAATGTCGAAAATAGACTCAAGTGTCCTTCAGTCAATAATCGCTCGAATCTTGTCACCATCTACTGACCTAACGACTGATAACATGTCCGAGGAACTCCACCTCACTCAACCAAAATGTACACTTGCTGAACATAGCATACAGCCTATGGTCTCTCACTGTTGTCAAAACATCTCTGAGATGCCTCTCGTGCTCCTCACGAGTCTTGATTTATATCAAACTCATCGATGAACAGCAATGATGTATCGCGTACCTTCGATAAGTTGTCCGTCGTCTCTCTCCAGCTTGGTCCGACTGGTGGTGGTGGTGTCTGCCCAACCTGACCACATTTATAGAATCGACGAGACTCATGTCTCCCAGCTGGTCTAGCGACACTCCCTTGACCTTGACCTTGACCATGACTCAGGCTTTGTCCCTGTCCTGCCTATATTGTTGCCTAGGCTGCTCAGTAGGTGCAGAGGTGGTAGGATACACTGTCTGGCAATCATCATACCTTATCGGATCATCCCGTCGATCTTCGTCGCCTCGACGGCCCTAATTTGACTGTCTACCATCTCGACGAGATCGATGCCCCTGTCTTTGACTGCCTTGATGATCCCGTTGTCTCTTCGATCTTTGCTCTAACCGAGAACTTTGCGAAGACTGACTCTGATAAGACGTGGATGCGGGTCGACTACCCCTCTGTATCAGATAAGTCTCGTGTGTCAGAGATCTCCAGTAGTGTAAGGGATCCATTGGATACAATAAAGCTTGCAATCCTCTCATCCAGTCCCCAGACAAAATAGTAGATCTAAAGCCACTTTGTCCCAGCCACAACCATGGCGTACTATAGTAAATATCTGTATCGCTTTATATACTGCAGCACAGACATGTTACCCTGAACCAGGGCTAAATATTGCTCCCTTAATCTGATCCGAACCTCCATCAGAATATACTCATCCATAAATAAATCACGAAACTCTGCCCAAGTAGTCGACTCCATATGTGTAGCCGCATATATATGTAGTTCACCAAACCGCGGTGTCACCTTTCAAACAAAAACTCGACAGACGAGGTCAATCCCTCTCCTCGACCAAAAGCAGCTTATGCAGCCGCTCATGTGACAATAACCATTTCTCGACTATCTTTGGGTCTCATGCTCCGTAGAAGTAACCAGGTTGAAATCTGATGAAATCCTTCACCCTCTTGGCCTCAGTTGACATCGTGCTGCATGATGTCGATGTCTTGACTAAATGTTATGTCGTAGCCAATGTGATAGCTGTGGTCTTAGCTAGTACCACCATTGGCCCAACTCTTTCTGTCGGTGTATCAAAATCGCCGCTTGAACCGGCGAATGAGGTGTAGCAGGGGCTACGGCTGCCTGTGAAATCGGTGCCGCGAGTGTGGTCGTAGGAGCTAGCATCGCTGCCGTCTAAGCTCGCATCATCTCCAAAATCTGCGCGAATCTGTCTTCCATACTCCGTGCCAGTGATTGTAATGTCAAGGTCTCCCTGGCCGAGTCACTGATATCTCCGACCTCAGGCTGAGTAGGAATCGGAGGCTGCCCGTCTATCTGAATCTGCATCGAAGAACATGCGTTGAATCAACCTCCATATATATATATATATATATATATACGTACATCGTATGTAATATACATACAAACAGAAACATACCACATATATAATCCTAATCACTACCCGCCTCACAATCACTTCCCAAGTAAGGTTCTAGGGTAATTACATCGGTTTCCACATCTAAGGTTTTATTCATTAAGTTTTATGCTCTTATTAAATCCCTATGTTCCACAAACCTAGGCTCTGATACCAAAATGTAGCGCCCCCAAATCCCGAGGCCAGCCACGGGTGCTCACGCGGGCCTACAACCATACCACGTCAGGCCTAGCTGTGTCCCAGGTGCCATTAACCTACATAACTTCATTCAAAACCCAATACTTGACTAACTTACATCATGAAAAGTTACAAGTTAGCCCATTGAACTCAATTCACCTCTTAAGATCATTTTTAACAATCGAATTATAGTGGAAGACTTATTAAACTTAATCAAGTAGTAAACAAATAAATTCAAGTCTTAGGAGCATCAACCTAATGTGGAAATCCCATAATATAAACATCACAATCAGAAAAGATGGCCAAAATTCTCAAAAATGTAAGCGAGTCACACTCCAACATGTCTAGCCTCCGAGTCCTCTTGATGGTCGGCGTGGTCCCACAGCGCACCGACACGTGCACCGAAAAGATCCTCAGGTTAACTATTCACCGAGACCCCAGGTGACACGTGCTATGATCTAATGGACATACACACAGAATGGCCCAGAGTGAGCGCACTCAACCAAACCGTCCATATAAACCATACCAGAAAGGAATAATGAAATAACTGAATGGAAGGCAACTAAGGAAATAAATAAATAAATACTCGAGAGAATTTCAATTGGTTTACTACATACCTCAAACCGTGCTCCACTAATACAAAAGCGATCTCTACGCCTCCAAATGCGTGCCCCAACACTCGTCGATCAAATCCAAATACCTAATATTTGTTAATTTATCAATTTCCCAAACTTTGAAATCTCCCAAATTCACATTAGAGTATCAAATCCATAATATTAATTCATATTATACCTAGTATCGATCCCCGGGATAGGCCCCCAATTGGATAAATTGAAACCCAAATTTGAAAAAGTTTTTTATCCCAAGCGAAACGACGTCGCAGGTGGTCGGCGCCTTTCCTACTTGGTGCTCCCCGGGGTTTTTTCTGAACCTCAGCTCCAACTTCGTGACCCGAACTCGATCCAATCCCTTATAGTTTACCAAAACTACCATAGGGTACGTTCAAATCATGTTAAAACTCGTCCAAAATTCAAACCAAACCCCGATAAAACTAGATGAAACCCTGATAAAACTCAGCGAAACCCTAAAAAAACTCCACAACTTCAACACCACAATCCACAACATCTAATACCATGATAATTGCTCCCATCCAACTCAAAAATCATAGCAAAAATCCCAAACCAAATGAGCTAACTAGTGTATCCAAAATCCACGTCAAAACCCAAAAATCCATACTCGAAACGTGAAGAGCGACGAGGAGAACTTGAATCTCACCTTGGATCGTCGATTGCTCGTCGTATGAACCTCCAAATCTTCGCTTGAAATTCACCAAAAACCCCAAATTTTCGTCCAAAATGAGAGAGGATAGAGAAAATATGGTGAAATGAAATATTTTTTGGACTTTTATAGTCTTTTTGTCATCTAATGTATGTGTAGATCCCAAGGACCACTTGGATGGTTGAAATAAGGTCAAAAATTCCATATAAGGTGACTTAGATTGGTAACTTTGTCACTTGATCTTATCCTCCTTCAATCCCATACACTAAACCCCCGGGCGTTCGGTACTTGGCTCCGCGCCGCGATGCATATCGTTCGCGTACACTGATGCCATTAAACGTCTAAACGACATTTTATATTAATTATTTAATGCATTTTATTCATTTATCATGTGTGCATTATTTTCCAACCTAGTGTACTGTCATTCGCCTATTTGGTACCCGCGTCTACGCGTAAATCAAGGCCAATACCCATCACATTATCTCACACAAACAATAACAATATAAATACACACATTGCGATGCAATTCATTATAGTTAAGCATAAACATCGCAAATTAGGCAAACAACACACAAAACTAACTATTTGCTTATCTCATGCGTGCCTAGTCCTAGCGGCGGGGTCCACAAGATGCTGAGTTGGCGTCCACATTTGAAAATACATCATATTAACTGCATAATTAAAACTAGGTTGTTACACCATATCACTCTCTACCTCGGTCTCATGCCGACACGTAACTCGAGGCGCGTCCCTATTCACGTCTCGACACCTATACAGAAGGAGTGACTTAGTAGTCTATACATATATAATACACTAGGCAAACACCATAACAAATATAATATATACCTCAGCCACATTACCTCAGTCATGACACGTATCTCAATGCGGGTCCCACGTCACGGGTCACTTGATCCTGATTAAGAGATTAAAATTGGATTTAGAAATTCGGGACGTGACAGTATGGGTCAAACACTTAACCTAAATGGGTTTGTGTTAGTTTATTCGGTTAGTAAAACCCAGTTACTAAGCTAAATAATCTCCTAATACAACATGGTTTTAGTCTCCGAAAGTACAACTATGATAGGTTTTGGTTTCATAGTACAACTCGATACCTTAGTGTATATATAAATAGGGTAGTCAATTAAATTGGTAATGTCTTGAATGTCTTGATTAGTTGGTGAGCATGAGAAAGTTGGAGGCTTGGTATTGGTGTAATCTTCCGAATTAATAAAATCTCGTGTTTATGTATCGTAGATGTAGGCATATTATTAGAACCATGTAAATTCTCTGTATCGATTGTGTGCATGTGTTGTTCGTTTACTGCGTTTGCTCTAACACATTACCAAAAAAAGATTGCGTATCACAACGATCACATCATGGATAACAACTATATCAATGCTCAATTTGGTTGCTCATTAATTGATCATGCAATAGATTGACTTACTTATGTATTAGGATAGAAACAAAAATATAACCACTTAGTTAAGACCATCGTAGAATTACTCGAGTGCAGTTCAAAGCATCATAAGGAGAAGAAAATCTCTCAACAGGCACTGGAGTATGATATTTCTTATCTTCCAACTTTTAGATCACTAATGGTAAGTTAAGGTGCAACATACTCATAGGAAAGGAAACAGAGTTGCGGATTAAATGACTAGTCATGGTAAATGTCTGAAAATAGGCTCACACTATATTTATTAAAGGAAAATGCTAGAATGACACCTCAAATGACACCCTAAGTGACACTTATGTGACGTGACGCGCGAGCTCCACTTAAAAATTAGTGTGCGTAAAATAGTTTTTGATGTATAACACGCGTATTGTGTATCTCGAAACGTGCATGACTATAGATTCGGGCCCTCACGCCACGTCAAAGGGGTGTCGTTTAGGTTGTCATTTGGAATGTCATTTTAGCATCTTCCTTTATTAAAAACCAACAAGTGTTGCTTCGATTATGACGGATGATATGAAAGGGGACCATACTCGCTCGCCTAACCATTAGAAATTTCTTTCCTCTTTCTTTTAGCAATAAAAAGTGCAGCGAAGTTTGTGTTTCACGAACCTCCTCAAAGCCCTAAAACCTAAAAACCAGAACAGGCCTTGGGGCAGGTGATGAAGGCGTCGTCGGCCCACTCCTCCTCCCCATCTCCCTAAAATCCAAGGTCATTTTTCTCTCCTTCCTTTATTTTGCTCATTTTCTCTGTCTCCTTTTCTATACCTCCCCCGCACAACTCTCTATTTGCCTCCCCACCCTCATGTTTTCCTCTCCACCTCAATTAGCTTTTGCCCACCCATCTCCTCCTGCTTGTGTTCCCCTCTACTGCCTCCCATCGACCATCGCTATTTATTCTTCTTCTTTCCCCATTTTTTTCCTCCTTTCTTTTTGTTGATAGCTTCGACGACTAGCTAGTAGATGTAGTGTAGCTATTGGGTTTCCAACGCTACGACGTTGTTGACCCTCTTTTTGGCGCCTAAAATCTTGATCGAGTCGAAGGGAGAGGGTGGGACATAATGGAGGGCTTCAAGTCTAGGGCGGCGATCGTCGACCGTCGAATTTGAGGAGGTGGCGAGCGGCGACTTAAGTGGCGGACGTCGTCGGCGGCTTAAGTTTTCGGCATGTCTTTCTAGTTACTTCTTTACAATTAGATCTAGGGTTTTTTTGCTCTCACTAGTAGTCGGAGGTTGTCCCCGTATGAGGGGTAGTTGTCTCCACTTGTGTTGTCCCAGTTAGGGGTTGGTGCCGCGTCACAGTGTGTGCGTGGTGTCAGACTTTAGTTTCAAGCTTCATTGTAAAAATATCTATGATTCTCGGTGTAATATATTGTTATGCCATTTTGGGTTAGGAACATCAATGAATTGCAACTGTTTGACAAAAAATAAAAAATAAAACAATTTCCTCCGTTGTGGAGTATGGATGACCATGCATGTACACCAACATATTGTGTAGTCATGTAACTTGTATTTCTCACTTAATAGTACCTCCACTTGTCTATTTATTGTCATGTTACTTGTAACAATTTCCAATGTACACCAACTCTTCCATGTATTGTCAAATTACTTGTAATGTGTTGTATGACATGGGGTGTATGTGTTACTTGTACACATTGTATAAAGTACATTTATCATCATCACCAAATGGCCTATATAAAGGGTGCTAACCTCATTGTAAAAACACACCAAGTTGAATGAAAACATCTCATTCCAACTATCTCATTTCTTATCTTCTCCTTTGTAGTAGTAGTTTATAGTAGTAAAGTTCTTAGTCTTCTATTTCCTTCTCTAGTTCTTAGCAAGTTCCAACTCAATTTACAACACGTTATCGCACGAGCTTGCTCTAGCATTAAGGAGACCTTGAAGTTCAAGAAGGCTTGTTAAGGAGACAAAGCTAGGAAGGTATAACTTTTGTTATTTAAATAAGTTCAATTTATTTCTATATTATCATGGTTGCTTCCTTTTATTACATGCATCACTTCTATATGCATACTTTATTCATATATTATGCATTATAACGTCACCGATTGCAAAAGTATGCTCTGTAGTTGCGTCTTGTACGATCTTCTACATCAGAAATCAAAAGTCAATATGTGACATAACTAGTTTTCTCGCTATACTACAAACAATTAATTATGCTCTATTCTTGATTTTTTATATTACAAATAGTGTTATGAGTTTGGGTTGATAGTGGGTAAGCCTTGTTCGCGGTAAAGCTAAACATTGAAAGGGAGACGAGTTATCCCGTTCGAGGAGACATAGTTTTAAGTAGACTTCGTCTCGCCACCAAACTTGGAGGTTGTCCCACCAACTCATACAAGTAGTACATTTTGCATATTAATAATCAAGTTGTGAACATATATTTAATCGTATATTATTTATTTTATATAAAAGAGAAAAACTATTTACTCAATTTCTTGACATATTTTCAGACTATGGCAAACCTTCAAAAACTTGAATTTGTTGGTCTTGATATCACTGGAAATAATTATTTGACATGGCAACTAGATGCCTAGATACATCTCCAAGCTAAAGACTTAGGATAAACTATTATAGAAGGAAATGAAACATCAATGCAAGACCGTGCGAAAGCACTGATATTCCTTCGCCATCATCTCCATGAAGGTCTGAAAAGTGAGTATCTCACTATAAAAGATCCTCTAATCTTGTGGTTAAGCTTGAAAGAGCGATATGATCATCAAAAGACGATGATATTTTCAAAAGCTCAAAACGACTGGCTGAATCTTAGGCTACAAGATTTCAAAACAGCCAGTGAGTATAACTCCACCATGTTTAATATTACCTCTCATTTGAGGTTGTGTGGAGAAAATATATCTAATGAGGCAATGATGGAAAAAACATTCAGTACTTTTCATGTCTCGAATCTGTTATTGCAACAAAAATATCGAGCGCGTCAATTTAAAAAGTACTCATAATTAATTTCTTGTCTCATGGTGGCTGAACAAAATAATGAGCTTCTTTTGAAGAACCACAACTCTCGTCCAACTGGTTTCGCTTCAATTAATGAAGCAAATGCAGCATCCTATAATGACCATAAAAATGGTCATGTAAAGAAAAACCATGAACGTGGAAATGGGAAATGATCAATCAGCAAATATCGTGGCAAGCCCTATTCTAAATTTCGTGGCAATAAGTTCCAAAATAAATGGAATAAAAATGGCGCCGTTCAAAATAAGGGGAAAAATGCTGCCAAAAATGGGCATGCTCGTAATCGTGACCAACCATGTCACAGGTGTGATCTAAAAGGTCACTGGGCTCATGTATGTTGCACGCCTAAGCATTTTATTGATCTTTATCAAGCCTCCTTAAAGGAGAAAGGCAAAACAGTTGAGATGAACTTCACTGTCGGAGATGGCTCGTTGGACATCAATTATATGGATGTCCCGAATTTTCATGATGATCCAAACACTAATCTCGATATTTTTAATGATCATATGTAATGATTTTCAATAATTCTATGTACTAGTTTTTGTTATGCTTCTTAGTTATATGTACTAGTTTCTTATTATGATAGAAATATAACTCTTTTTCTAATTTGCCAAACATTATTTGTCTAGATGGATCAACAAATCATGTGTTCAAATCATGTATCAAATAAGAGTGATATATGTCGTGCTGATTGTGCTACAACGCACACAATCCTTAAAAATAGAAAATATTTCTCCAATTTGAACTTAGCTGAGGCTAATGTTCAAACAATATATGGCATCTCCAATTTGATTAATGGCTCTAGAAGAGCAAATATTATGTTGCCTAGGGGAACAACAATTCATGTTGATAATGCCTTATACTCTGAAAAACCCAGAAGAAATTTACTCAGCTTTAAAGATATTCGACAAAATGGATATCACATTGAAACAATGAACGAAAATAATAGAGAATTTCTCTATGTCACATTGGTTTCAAATGGGAAAAAGAAGTGTTAGAAAAATTCTCAGCTTTATCCTCTGGATTATAATTTACTCATATAAGGCATGTCGAAACGAATGTCGTCTTAAATAATAAAATTAATTATCCAAAGACATTCATTTTATGGCAAGACCGGCTTGGTCATCCAGGATCATCAATGATGCGAAGGATAATTAATAATTCGCATGAACATCCTTTAAGGAGTCACAAAATTTTTTAGCTGGTGATTATAATTGTGCTAGTTGTTCTCAAGGTAAATTGATAGTTAAATCATCCCCAAGTAAAATTGTTGTGGAATCCCCAATTTTCTTAGAACGCATTAAGGGAGACATATGTGGACCTATTCATCCTCACTGTGGACCATTTAAATATTTCATGGTTTTGATAGATGCATCAACTAGGTGGTCACATGTTTGTTTGCTTTCGACCCGCAATATTGCATTTGCTAGACTTTTAGCACAAATCATTAAGATAAGAGCACAATTCTCTGACAACCCAATCAAGACCATCCGTTTTGATAATGCCATAGAATTTCAATCTCAAGCATTTAAAAATTATTGCATTTCTATAGGAATTACCATTGAACATTCTGTTCCACACGTGCATACCCAGAATGGTTTGGCAGAAACTCTGATCAAACGCATTCAATTAATTGTTAGGCCTTTAATCATGGGAACTAAATTATCAACTTCAGTTTGGGGACATGCAGTCCTTCATGCAACATATATCATTCGTTATAGGCCTCCTGCATACCATGAACATTCCCCCATGCAACTCATTTTATGTCAACAACCAAATACTTCACACTTGAAAATTTTTTGTTGTGCAGTGTATGTTCCTATACCACCTCCTAATAGAACTAAGATGGGTCCACAACGAAAACTTGGGATTTATGTTTGATTTAACTCATCGTCCATTATAAGATACATTGGGCCCTTAACATGTGATTTATTTATTGCACGTTTTGCTGATTGTCACTTTGATGAAGCAATTTTCCCACCATTAGGGGGAGATAAGAAACCAATTCAAAATGAATGACGTGAAATTGCTTGGAATGCATCAACTTTATCACATTATGATCAACGCACAAATCAGTGTGAACTTGAAGTTCGAAAGATCATTCATTTGCAACAAATCACAAATCAATTACCTGATGCATTTACAGATGCAAAACAAGTGACAAAATCACATATTCCAGTTGTAAATGCTCCTACAAGAATTGATGTCTTTGTGCAACAAAATGTACAAGAACTAACGAAACGCTTAAAGCATGGAAGATCAGTTGGTTCAGAAGATACAATTCCTCGAAAGAGGAAAATGGGAGTAAAAATAAATATAAATCAAAATACTCATGAGAAAGCATAAGAATCATTTGATAAAGATTTGTCAGAACAAGATGATTCTGACGAGGAACAACTACCTCTAGAAAAAAATGAAAAAGATGAAAATAATGAGATCTCAATAAATTATTTAAACTCTGGTAAGATTTGGGATCGAAATAAAATTGTTCCTGATGATATATTTGCTTTCAATGTGTCCTATGAAATATATGAAAATGATGATGATCCATAACCACGATTAGTGAACGAATGTCGAAAAAAACCTGATTGGCAAAAATGGCAAGAGGCTATCCAAGCAGAGCTAGACTCGTTAAGGAAACGAGAGGTTTTTAGACCGATTGTTCAAATGCCAGATGGTGTAAAATCTGTTGGATATAAATGAGTATTTGTACGAAAGAGAAACGAAAAAAATGAAGTTACAAGGTACAAAGCAAGACTTGTAGCTCAAGGTTTCTCACAAAGACCTGGCATCGATTATGAGGAAACATATTCTCCTGTTATAGATGCAATCACATTTCGATTCTTGATAAGCCTTGCAGTTTCTGAAGGGCTTGATATGCATTTAATGAATGTCGTTACATCATATCTGTACGGATCTCTAAACACTGAGATATATATGAGAATCCATGAAGGATTTGTAATATCCGAATAAATAAAATCAAAACCTCATAACATGCATTCTATAAAATTTCAAAGGTCTTTGTACGGATTGAAACAATCTGGACGAGTGTGGTACAAATGTCTTAGTGATTATTTACTTAAAGAATGATATGTAAATAATCCGCTTTGCCAGTGTGTCTTCATTAAAAGATCATCAAAGGGATTTGTGATTATTGTTGTATATGTTGATGATTTAAATATAGTGGGAAACCACGACGACATCGTTAGAACATCCGAATACTTGAAAAAAGAATTCGAGATGAAAGAACTTGGAAAAACAAGACTTTGTCTTGGTTTGCAAATTGAACGTTTTTCAAGTGGAGTACTTGTCCATCAATCAAATTACATTGAAAAAATATTAAAAATATTTTATATGGACAAGGCACATCCATTGAGCTCTCCAATGGTTGTTAGATCACTTGAAGTGGATAAGGATCCATTTCGACCTCATGAAAGTGATGAAGAGCTACTTGGTCCGGAGGTACCATATTTAAGTGCAATTGGTGCACTTATGTATCTTGCAAATTGTACAAGACCTGACATTGTTTTTGCTGTCAACCTACTTGCAAGATACAACTCTTCACCAACTCGAAGACATTGAAATTGTGTTAAACATGTTTTCCGATATCTTCGAGGAACAAGTGACATGGGTTTATTTTACTCGAGGGGGTAAAATTGAATCTCCAAGGTTATGCTGATGCTGAATTTTTATCTGATCCCCACAAGGCTCGTTCTCAAACGGGATATGTATTAACCTGTGGTAATACTGTTGTATCATGGAAGTCAGTAACTATGGTTGCTACTTCTTCCAATCATTTTGAAGTACTTGCAATTTATGAAGCAAGTCGTGAATGTGTATGGTTGAGAAACGTGATTGAACATATTCAAGAATCATGTGGATTGCCTTCAATAAAAGATTCTCCAACCATATTATATGAAGATAATGCAACATGTATCGCACAATTAAGTGAATGATTCATAAAAGGGGACAGAACAAAATATATTTCACCAAAATTCTTGCATGCACATGAGCTTCAGAATAATGATGAAATTGATGTCAAGCAAATCCGATCGAGTGATAATCTTGCTGATTTATTCACAAAAGTCTTACCGACTACGACATTTAAAAGGCTTACATATGGTATTGGCTTGCGTAAACTTAAAGACATTGCAAGTAAAGAAACTGAACAAGTTTCACCCATGTTCACATGAGGGGGAGTTATTGATTAGTGTATTGCACTCTTTTTCCCTTAGCTATGGTTTTATCCCATTGAGTTTTCCTAGCAAAGTTTTTAACTTAACAATATTATACCCATCTTTATATTTATGAGAATAATGTACTCTTTTTATTTTACTATATTTTTTTCCACATGATTTTTCTTAGTAGAAGTTTTAACGAGGCACAATCTCTAAGGAAGTGTCATCCAAGGGGGAGTATTGTGGAGTATGAATGACCATGCATGTTGTCACGGGGGCGTTAAGTGAGGGGTTCACCCTAAGGAAAATTTTTCTCACCCAACCCAACCCGTGGTGCCTAAGGACCGCCTTAGTTCAGCACACCAACGAAAACGTGATTGAACAGCAACAATGGAACAAAGGATGTTTATTACTTAGTTCAGTGCGATTACACCTCTAGCATCTCATGCATCTCATACATGAAATCTCGTGTGCTTTCTCAAGCTTACATACCTTGGCTTTATAACAAAACAACCAAATCAGTTACATAACTACCGAGGACACATGTCCTATGTACATTACACGAGACTAAGTAAACCACCACGCCCATGTAGTGCTTGAAACAGCCACCTAACTGCTTCCTTCCTTTGCTGCCACCTGGTTCCATAACCGTCTTGACCCCCTGGTCAATAGGCACATGCTCAAAGTGCCTGATAGTTGTTGGGACGTGCCTTGGTCATGCTATGAGCCATGACCAAGGTAGTTACATAACCGCCAGTAACTGCTTTGACTTGGTCCGTTCAAGCCTAAAATTCACCTTGCTCGAGGGACAGGGTCTGATTCGTGGTGCCTAGCTGCGCGCCTAGGCACCCGGGGTGCTAGCCGGGGCTCGGTCCGATCCGAGTCCCACCGGCTCGGGGTGGCCGGCACCATGGTCCGTCCATGTGCCTTGCCTTGGCATGCCTACCCAAGGCATGCTCTAAGGTCTTCTTTGCTCCCTTGCCCATGCCGCCCCTAGGAGAGACCACCTCTCCTTATAGTAGATGTTAAGCCGTTTCCTCAGCTCCAATATGAAACATCACGAAATGAGACCAAACGTACTTTGACTTGGTCAACGACCAAGTCAAGCTTTGTCAACCCTTGCCAAGGCATGCCTTGCCCGTGCCAAGGCGCGACCTTGCTCGTGCCTAGGGAACCTGCCAAGGTCCTGCCCTGCTCGTGCCAAGGCGCGACCTTGCTCGTGCCTAGGGAACCTGCCTTGCTCGTGCCCAAGGAACCTGCCAAGGTCCTGCCTTGCTCGTGCCAAGGCGCGACCTTGCTCGTGCCTAGGGAACCTGCCTCGCTCGTGCCCAAGGAACCTGCCAAGGTCCTGCCTTGCTCGTGCCTAGGGAATCCGCCTCGCTCGTGTCCAAGGAACCTGCCAAGGCCCTGCCTTGCTCGTGCCAAGGCGCCACTGTGCTCCCGCCAAGGAATGTGCCAAGGAACGTGCCAAGGCACAACCGTGCCAAGGCGCCACTGTGCGCTCCGCCTAGGCGCTGTGCCTAGGCGCGACCTTGCCCACGCCCATACACGCTGCCACATCCGTGCCGCATACAATTTACCCGTCCGCATGCGCGAGCCTCCCGCGCTGCGCAGCGAATCCTCCGAGGTGCATTATCCAGCAACTAACTCTCATGAAACCTTCCGAGTCCACCGAAACCCGGATATTGCTAGGTTTTCCCGCTGCCTAGCCAGCTTACTCCGGTCACGCTATTGAGGGTGTGACACATGTACACCAACATATTATGTAGTTATGTAACTTGTATTTCTCACTTAATAGTACCTCCACTTGTCTATGTATTGCCATGTTACTTGTAACCATTTCCGATGTACACCAACTCTTCCATGTATTGTCAAATTACTTGTAACGTGTTGTATGACATGGGGTGTATGTGTTACTTGTACACATTGTATAAAGTACATTTATCATCATCACCAAATTGCATATATAAAGGGTGCTAACCTCATTGTAAAAACACACCAAGTTGAATGAAAACATCTCATTCCAACTATCTCATCTCTTCTCTTCACATTTGGTGTAGTAGTTTATAGTAGTAAAATTCTTAGTCTTCTATTTCCTTCTCTAGTTCTTAGTAAGTTTCAACTCAATTTACAACACCCTCGCCTTTGTTTAACCTAAAAATAATATGGGTTTCCAAAGATACCACCATTTTGTCATCCATTAGGCTCGTATCTCGAGAAAACGAAAAATCTATTGACAACTTTGCCCTCGAAACAACGGACAAATCCCAAGCCCCGTTTCGATCCACCGTCGCTCGCTTGAACTCGGGAAACTGAAAGCGTGCCTCCGACTCTTCCCCCTCCCCTCTCTGCCTCGCATGGTGAGCGCGGGCCTTCCAAGGATCTCCCCTCACCATTGCGTCGCTCGATCTCTCCCAGCACGAGCTTCACAATCATTTCAATGCTAGGGTTTCGATCGAACTAAACCAACGTCCAAGCATTCCAATTCTTCTAGTTTCGATCACTCACGTTCGTCAGGTCAGTCGAGCTGATTCCTTCGCTGAATCTGTTCATTTTCATTGTCTGGAGTTGATTGATCTGAGTTTCACGTTTTCATATTCCCGATCTGATAGGAATTGAGTCGTGTGATTGGATTATTAGGTTTCTTTTTTATTACGGTCGCTTTGATGTTTGCGTGATTATGAATCTGATCCTGTTTAATGTATGAGATGCAAACGTAGGAATTCGAATGCTATGTTTATAGAAATGGAAGGAAATTGACCTAATTGTTATGTTCATATGCGGCGCAAGAAGATTGAAACTGGCATTGTATATGACAGCATTGTGATTTTAGATTGAATTTCAACAATTGGAGTTGCGATTTCAGTTTGAAATTCAATATCTAGAGTTCATTTACATCTATTTAACCTATTTGTATAAAGGGAATTAACTCCGGAACCGCTTAATTGGAAATGCTAGATGTTGTTTTTACTTTGATTTTTGTTGTTTTAGTGGGATGTATTCTTTATTGTATGTACATTGTGAGAATTATGACGATTGTTGTGTATATTGTGTCTCCAGTTTCGAATAAATGGAGTTCACAAAGTGACACTAGAAAGCGTCATGGTAGCAAAAATGATGGAGGGCAATGGAATGACAGCTGCCCAAAAAGAAGACGGACTCGAGGAGCCTAAGCATCTGTTTCATGGGAACCTAGAGGAAAGTCTTGTGATGGAAAATGGGACCTCTGATGCCTACCAATTCAATCAAGCTACTCATGATCAGCTGATACAAATGGTTACTGAACTTAGTTTTCAGAATGAGTATTTAAAGGCTCACTTTAAGGGGTTGTCGAATAGTCATTTTGAATCCAATGTGGGCTTCAAGCAAAAAGAAGTTGGTTATGAAGGTAGAACTTCCGAAGATGTGAACGAGCTGCATGCGAAGATAGAGTCTTTGAATAGGGAGCTTCTGGAGCAAAAACAAACGCAAAATGCTGCAGAGAACGCTCTGACACATCTTCAGGTGGCGTACTCAGAGGCTGATGCAAAAGCTCGTGAACTTTCCACAAAGCTTACTGAAGGTATTACATCTTCCTTGAACAAATCTCAATGTGGTTTGTTTGTTTACATTTGCTCATTATGTGCTCGTTTGGGCTGGACTGTGAAAGCTTACTTTGTTTGTTTACATCTTCCTTGAACAAATCTCAATGTGGTTTGTTTGTTTACATTTGCTCATTATGTGCTCGACGGCTATTCTTCTTCCTCTCGGCTTTTCTTTTCTTTTGTATTCTTCAAACCATGAGACACTAATCTCATGGCCTAGGCAAGACTACGAGGAAGTTTCGACCATTATTATCCATGGATTTGTGAGATCTACTTTATTTTAATTTCATTGCTTTTCTTTGGTGTTTTATTTTCTTTGGTATTGCATGATTAATTAGGGTTAAACTTTGATTTAAACCTTGATTTATTGCTTGTGAGTCGTACGCATCCGTCCTTATGCAAGAAGACCACACATTTAATTTTTTAGCTGTACGTCTGGCCCAGAACATATTTGCGATAATAATCCAGCTCCTCCACTAACTGTTTCATTTTTCAATTAGACGTGATCCTTTGAATTTAAAATGGATGTTCTATAGCCTGTTTGGGCCTCACGAAAAATGGATGTTCTATATTTTTGAAACGTTGACTCTTGGCATGATTTATTATTGTAGCTCAACAAAAGATGGAGCAAGAAATAAAAGAGCGGGATGATAAGTACAATGAACTTGATGCTAAGTTTGGCAGGCTTCACAAACGAGCAAAACAGCGTATCCAAGAAGTACAAAAAGTAAGGGCATTTGTGGACTATGCATTTCGTGTCAAATTTTGTATCTTCATTCATAATGTGAATTAGTTGTGTATTTTAGTGTTAGAAGGGGCATTGGTCGTCAATGGAGCTTTATAAAATTTGTTTCTCATTCAATGTTAATACTTGATATATTAATTTTTGTGAGTACAAAAAACAATGTCTTCACACATGAGAACAAGATGGTGAATAAGGCTTGTTATAGTCTTGCGCTGTGTTTTGTCTCATAACCATTGCATAAAACTATTGAGTATTTGAAACTATGGTGCATGACACCACTATTGGCCAAGGGGTAAATAGATCTAGCCCTATGGAATTGGATTAATATATGAACACTTTCCATATCTTTTTGTAATGTATTTATTTTAAAAAAAAATTAGGCATTTTTTTTATAGGTTTAGTACATTACGTAGAACATGTAAATTATGTGGCAGATGCATTGAACACCCATTGAATAAATCATCTTTATATTGTGTAAGGAGAATGAACTTAGTAATTAATATGCATCTCCTTGGCCTAGCGAATACAGATGTGCTTGTTGATTACACTGTGCCCATCATATTTCGAGGAAATAGCCTTTAATTCTTTACAGGTCCACTATAAGTGTTTAAGCCTTTGATTCAAAATCCTTAAAACCATTTATATTCATATTTTAGAAAAATATTTGAGTCATTAATAAAATTTCAGTGCTTTTGAGTTTGTTAAAACATTGTCTCCTCCTTTTCTTGAATCAAGCCTTGGTTACAATTCAAGCAAGTCAAGTGCTTCCCAGGCATAAGGAAACAATTCAGTTTTTTTATTCTTGTGAAGCAAAGTCTGAAGTGCTTACTTCTGAAACTTCAGCAGGTTCTCGACAAATTATGTAGTTATCTATTAGAGTTTTTAACCTTGAATTTGGACCAGCCTGCTGAATTGAAATTCTTGAGTAAGCTTTTTAAAAGGACAGTTTAGATAGAAGTCTTGATCTGATACTTAATTCATTCCAAAACTCGTCAATTTAATAGTTTATCAATAACAGTATGGACTGTGGAGATGAATGATTATTGTTATCTCGTATCTGATTTTATTGTTAGATTGCACCATTATTTGAATAAGTTGTAAATTGAAAATAGATAGTTTTTGTAGTAGTACCCTTTGTGAAGTGTTCATATGCACAAAATCTCAATTGTAACGTCTATTTTGATTCAAATAATCACGGTCTTATAGTATTTCACATTCTGCTCGTTATTGAACCTTGCTTAACTGCTTAAGCGCATGACAGAATGCTAGTATATAGGTGAGACATGGCCATCTTACGATATAATTTTATGTGCTATATTACAACCAATAAGCCACATATATGTTTTATTTGAAGATGACTTTTTTATGTATACAAATTGCTTAGTTACTTTCTTCGTTCTCTATTTCATAATAATAATAATAATAATGGGAGACTTTTAGCATGTTGAATTACTATCTCATTTTGTGCCTTCTATTTCTAGGAAAAAGATGACATAGAGGCCCGTCTTAATGATTTGAATGATAGGGCTGAAAAAGCGACATCCGAGCAATCTTCTTTACAGCAAGAGTTGGAACGTACTCGACAACAAGCAAATGAAGCTTTGAAAGTGTTAGACATAGAGAGGCAACAATTACGAACTGCAAACAACAAGTATGTAATTATTTAAATTGCCTTTTAGTGCTTATCTGACTTTGTTGAGAGACAAGTTTTTGTTGATTCCATGGATGTACTTTTCATGTTAATGAAGTATACAGTTTCTCTGTGAAAAAAAAGTAAGCAATTTCTTATACTTCTTTCCCCACCTATGATTCTGGGTATTTACTAGAACGTGTCCCATCATGGTTGAGACTCTCTTATAATAAAGAAAGTAACTGTAACTTGGTAGAACTTTAAATGTGACTAAACAATTCTTTTAATTTTTTGATGATTCAAAATCTTACTGCTAATCTTGATCAATTGATACACTGATTTCATTATAAAGTAGTAAAAGCAGTTCCTTTACACGAAATTGCTGCCAAACTCTGACATGTAACACATGTATAAAATTTTGTCTGATCATGAAGAATGTGGTATGAATCTTGTATTTTACCTGAAATTGCAACCAAACTTTAATGTGTAACAAAATGGATGTATTTGATTTTGTAAGATTTTTTTTCCTCTTCTCTATCTTTTTAAATCTTTACTGGCATTAATTGTTGTTTGTCAAATTCAATATATCTTTCTCTTAAGTCTCTACTGGCATTCAGACTTCGAGATAACATCGAAGAGTTGCATCGATCATTGGAAGCAAAAGACAAAGAGCTTGAAGGGTTGCAATACTCTCTCTTTGAAAAAGATCAGGTTTGGCATTTTTCAAATTTATGTTAAATATTTTTCCTTTTTGTTTGCTACTTTCTTTGTACTGTATTTAACTTGTAGCTAAATGCTATGCACGTACCAGACCGAATAATACTGGGCTGAAATTAATTGCTTTTGATTTATATCTATTTCCAATGAGTGTCCTGCATTTTATTATCTGCCTAATTTTTGTCTTTTGTAGATGTTAGAAGAAGTGAGAGGGCTGCTCAAAGTTGCGGATGAGAAAAAGGAAGCTTTAATTTCTGAAATTTCTGCAAAACACCAAAAAGTATATCATTAACTAAATCTGAATTTTTTATCTTCCAGTTTCAAGGTATCTTGACTAGTTTTCTCGTATTTTCTGCTACAGCAATTAGGAAGCCTAGAAGCACAAATCGCTGAGGCCCTATCTGAGAGGAGCAAAGCAGCAGAGACAATATCTTCATTACAGGCAAGATCTACTTTTATTGATGGAAAATTTTACCTTTCAATGGGAAGATAAGCAAATGAAGTATTTTTTTTCTTCTTACTTTCCCCTTTGGAGTTTCTGTAAATTATAATAGATGCATGTTACTTGTGAAGCCTGTTAAATTTGGCATGACTAAGAGAGAACCTGACCGTCTGGCTGTTGTATTTGATAATTGATATCATTAATGATTGAGCATAAAACCTTCAAATATTTGTGGTTTAAACCACTCAGTTGAAAACAATTACAAGCTTCATCCTCATTATATCTTGATTGTCATGAGTCATATAATGAAGCTCTGGGAGAGCGTAATTGACAAAAGGCCAATAAGGGAAACTGCAGTATCGAAGAATCAATATGGCTTCATGCCAAGAAGGTCCACTATGGAGGCAATTTTCCTTGTAAAAAGATTGATGAGAAAATATAGAGAGAAGGAAAAAGACCTTCATATGATACTTGTAGATTTTTTTTTTGAGGAAAATATTTGTAGACTTAAAAAAAAATAAAACATCCCTAGAGATGTTATTTAGTGGATTTTAGAATGAAAATGCTCTACATTACTGACAATACTAAAGATGCGTACGAAGGAGTGGTAGCAAGAATGAAAATATTTGGAGGAACTACAGAAGAATTTCCCATTACAATAGGACTACATTAGAGATTGGATTTAAGCTTAATTTAGTAATAGATGAACTTACTAGGCATATACGAGAGGATAAACCTTGGTGAATGTTATTTGTTGATGATATTGTTTTAGTGAGCGAAACAAGAGATTGAGTGAATATGATATTAGAACATTAGATGAATGAGTTAGAATCTAAAGTCTTTAAAGTTAAGTAGGCCTAAAACCAAATGCATGCAATGTAAATTTACAAATATTAAACATGAAGATAATGGAGTAATAAAATTAGAGGAAGTAGAAGTTCCTAAGGTCAAGGTGAACCATTTTAGATATCTAGGATCAATCACACAAAAAGATGGTCATATTGAGGATGACATTACATAGAGAATTCAAGTTGGATGGAAGAAGTTGATTTGTGCAACATGTGTGATATGTGATTGAAATATCCTTGTTAGTTAAAAGGAAATGAGGATGCTTAGTGGATGTGTGGTGAAACTTGTAAAGATAGAATAAGAATTACATTCTAAAAGAAGTAGGAGTAGCACCAACTGATGCAAAAGTTAGGGAAGGGCATTGCTTGGACACATCCAAAGACGGCTTGCAAATTCCCCAATTAGAAAACTCAACAGACTTTTTCTTTTAGTGTTTCTTTATTCTTGTCTTTCATTTTCTTTTTGCTTCTCCGTCGTGGAGTTTATCTAATATATTATATGTTGGGTCACTAATTGTGAAATATGAAATGTATGAGGAGGTCCCTAGCAGAAACTCTCAGTGATTATTTTTTTCCATAGGTAATGGTTGCTAACAGAGAGTCCAAGATTGCAGAGATGGAGGCAGCTTCAAGTGGAGAGACAGTACGTCTTAAAGCTATAGTGGAAACAGCAAAAGGAGAGCTTGTTAAATTGAAAGACGAGCATGTACGTTGATACGATTCATCCGACTCAATTTTATACTTGCCGAATATGTTTTTGTCAATTCATGATGCAACTTACTTGTTTGAACTTAACAAAGATCACTTGTCCAATTTGGTCATATAATCTTATTGGTTGTCTCTACTTGACCTAGAAGCATCTGGTGGAACATCTTTGAAACGGGTCTCATGCCATGCATTGTACTATTGTTTTCTTTTTCTTTTTTTTTGATAATAAATGATCTATCATACTAGGTCTGTCTCCATCCTGAAAATGATACCAGTGATTCAGATTATTTGAATGACATCTAATGTATAGGAAGCTTGTAATCTTTGGTTTCCTGGTCCCTGCAAAAGGGCCTCATTTGAAATGATAGACGAAGATCTAATTGTATTTGGAGAAGACTTGGCATTTCAATGAATTGTTGCTACAAGCTTAATCATAACGTAAGGCCACACTTTTATTGCTGAGTTCAAATTTAACTGGTTTCTTTTGTTGCCCCGGCAAGCAGAAATGAAAGACACAGAGGGATCACTAAGTGAAACTCTGAAAGGGACAAAGTTTACTTTGTTACTCAATTAAACAAAATTAAATTTGTCAATAAACTTCTGATGCAAGTATGGCTGTATTTCCTTTGTATTTCAGTTAGTGAAGTTTCAGGAAGGTGTTTATATAATTTCTTTTCAGAGAAACAAAAGAACTTCAATAATGGTGCTTTCCTTGTCTGGTTCAGATTTTTTGGAGTTTTGTTGGGGACCATTAGCAAATCTCAAAGTACAACCCAATCATTTTTTTCTCTATTTATTACGAAAGTGACGTGCTAAAAGAACACGAGAAGAACAAGAAGTCCACTTCTTGTAGGGCTACATAGCGAAGTATTAACTTACAACATGTGCGGAACCTCCAGTATGTTGGATAAATCAAACCCTTGAAATATCTTGTCAAGGTGCATTTATAAACTAGCTCTAAATCTAACCTAGAGTCCTCCAATAAAAGTGATCTTCAAAAATTCTCTTACTTCGTCCAAAAAAAAAAAAAAAAAGATTTTGAAGTGAGTCCCTTTAACAAAATGGATGTCGTTAAAATTAGTTTTAAAGAACTTACTTTGCATGCCGGTACAAGGTAGATGTAAAAGATTGAGTGGTGCTTTGGCAACATTTTGAAGAATTGAATATATGCTCTAATCATCTTATTTTATTTAGTAGCTGTAATTTTTTTTTCCTTGTTGTCTGTAAAGGCTTTCGGTATCCGAAGGAAAGAGATACATTTACACATTAGAATTATGCAAATCTTGGTTGCTGTGACTTTTTTTAAACCTCATGAACAGAAAGTATTTAATGGATCTCATCATTTGAACTTATTTCAATTAATGTATTTAGGAGAAGGAAAAGAAGAGTTGGGAAGCTGCAACCGAAGCACTCAAAGCTAAGCTGGAACAGGCTGAGACAACCTGTCTATGCGCTGAGATTGAAGCAGCAAAAATGAGAAGTAACTTTGAACTTTCTCTAGAGATGTTTTCTGGTTATTTTTCTTTTTATGTGAGAGATTTATATCCATCTTAATGTGCAGGTCTACTGGAATCAGAGCTGTCTATGAAAAGTCAGCTGATTAACGCTAGAGATGCAGAACTGATCGCTGCCAAAGAAGAGGTAAAAATGATCCATGTGTTGCATTGTTGAGCAAGGTTTGAAACTACGACTTCGCCTATGACTTCGCTCACTTAAAATTCGGAATTAATTCGAGGAAGTTAACTTCGATGATGGAAGTTTGACAAAAATTCGCCGGTGTCGGAAGTTTATGGAATTTTACTTTAAATCCTAGAAAACTCAAGTTTCTTCGTAGAAATGCTAGAACTATGTTTTATTCGAATTTAGGCGAAGTTTAAGTATATTTCTAGCATAGTCGAAGTTTCAGTCGAAGTTTGCTCAACTTCCACGAAACATAACAATTTTACTTCATGTTTTATTAACTTCCATCGATGTTTTCGAAGTTCGGTCGAAGTTAGTCGAAGTTGAGTCGAAGGTTTGCAATTTTTCTACTTCCTATGAACTTCGATTCACTCATCTCAAAATCAACAAACTTCGCCCGAACTTCGCCGAAGTTTGTCGATTTTTTAAACCTTGTTGTTGAGCATATGAAGTCTTTTGTTTTGGTAACATTGAGCATATGTATTCTGCGTAGTCTTTTTTAAGTAAAACTTCTAATAATATATGATACTATTGAAAACGTAAATCGAATTTTAAAAGATAATAAAAGCTAAGAATTATTATGCAGAAAACAATAACAAAAACTATATATAATAGGATAGAGATACAAGTACGAATACTTGCTTCTTTCATATTTTAGCCATTCCACTATGGGTATTTTCTGATCAAGGAACTTTGCAGATCAATCGCCTAGAAAATGAATTCTCTTCATACAAGGTCCGAGCTCATGCACTTCTCCAGAGAAAGGATGCTGAGCTAGCAGCAGCCAAGGACTCTGAGTTGCTTAAAGCTCAGGAGGAAGCCGTCAAAGTACTTCAATTCCTGATACTCTATCTGAGGAGAAAATTATTCTCGAGTAAACTCATATATTTTGTAGTTTCTAAATTTGGTATTTTTGATTTTAGGAAGCTGAAAAAGCAGCAGCACTGGCATATGCGGAAAGGGACAGGGCTTTACAAGATCTTAAGAATGCCATGGATAATTGTGCCAAGGAACTCGCAGCAAGGTAAAAAAAAAAAAAAAAAAAAAAAGCACAGACACTGTTGTCAGGACTCAGAAGCTTTTTTTTTTTCTCTGAGCTTTTTCATTCTAATCCACTTTCTACTTTTTTTTTTTTTTTTTTTCTAAATGTGTCCTTGTTCAAATTAGTTCTGATATAAAAAAATTTAACTTTTTTCTCCTGAACTTTTTTTCTATTAGAATATAGATATATTTAGTATGTCCCTGTTCAACTTTTGCCACCTAGTTCATGGTTGAATTGTTTGGTTAAGCGTAAAAATGCAGATTCAAGTCCTGTAGCAACTAGTTTGTTTTTCAAAATACCAACAACAACAACATAGCCTCTATCTCAAATTAGAATACCAGGGTAAAAAAAATGTAAATCCATGAATGGCATGATTTTTGCTTTTATTTCCTGTATCTCATTTACTGAAAATATAAAACCAGGTGCACATGTGCCTAATTCAGGAGTTTCTTTTTATCCTGCTGCTGTTTGAGATTGTAGTTTACATGCAGAACAAGCATATATCAAAGTAAAAAATTTCAGGTCCTTTTGTTTCAGAATATAAATGTATATTGTTTTAGATGAAAGAACTTGTGGTGCAGCATTGGGTCAATTTCTGCTCTTCACAATTAACTACATATATAAATTTGCTCAGGATTACTGTGATAGGGATATTTGAGGAAAATTCTTTTTGCTATTGCTCAAGATTTCGATTTGCTTAAAAATCTCAAACGCACTGAACAGAGGAAATCGTAGGACAGAATGCGTAAACAAGACAAATGCTTGTAAAATTATGGGGTTTAAACTTTCAAGGTAAGTGAAGAGTACAGCTAGGGCCATGAGTAGGTCAAGGTGGTCAAAGCACAACATATAAAAACCTTGAGTTGGTGGGTTAAATGAAGTAACAAGGAATAACGTAGTAAAACTGCAGTCTCTAGATGCCATCCACATTTCTTACTGCTCTTAGGCTTCCACTTCATTATCTAACCTGTAATATTCAGAGCTAAACTTAAACCTTAAACTTTTACTCTGACTTTTGTATAGGAGCCATGCTATTTTGACTCACTTTTCACATGCAATTTCACACGCGCTCATTGGGAGTCCCTTAGATGCGCATCGATTTTTGCGCGCACACGCATTGATGCGAAAATCAACAATCACAATCAAGTGCGTGTGAAAAGTGGGTCAAAAAAGCATTTTTCTTTTTATAGTATCTTATATACATGTTTGAGTGTGTGGTTTAGGGTTTAGTGACTTAGTGAGTTCAGGAACAGGTTTTAGTCACAACTCCTGAATTTGTCCAGGAATTGAGAAAATAACAAAAACTTGCTTATTGCTGTTTTCTATAAGAAAATCTCGAGAAAACAAATCAGGAACTTTGTTTTTGAAAACCGTTTTAGATCTCATATTGCATAGGACTTTATTCATTCTAAACTTTTCGGTTCAGAGATGGATCGCTAAGTAATGCTGAGCAACGGATTAGAAACTTGGAGATCAAGCTTCAATCTGCTAGTGCTCTTTACAGATCAGAAAAGGAAGCATGGCAAAAAGACCTTGAGAATTTGGAACAAACCTGGCGATGTAAATACTCTCATAAATTCATAATATTCTTATTTTCATATTTTTCTGGACTGAATGCTTATGTCATTGATGGTGCTTTTGAAGTGAGGTGTGAGACATTAGCTGCTCAAAATGATGCAAGCCCTAAGCAAGATTTGGAAAAAGAGCTTGACGAGCTCAAGCTACATTGTAGGAGGTTGAAGGTATTTTCAACTACTAATGCAGATGGGAATTCTCCTTTTTAAATAGTCTAATTCTTGGCTATATTACTTTTATGACTTCGTCACTTGTAGGAAGAGCATGAATCTTTTCGTGATATTGCTGATAGAATGATTGAAGAAAAAGATAAGGAGATCTCTAGACTTCTGGAAGATAACAATAATCTTCATCAATCTTTATTAAAAAGGCCCCCTGTATGTATTTCTTCTTCTTTTTTCCCCATGGAGTGACTCTTGCTTCTCAAATCACTTCTGTTTTTACCACTTAAACTACCCTTGTTATTATTGGCTTGACGATGTGACAACTGACCAGTTTTTTCCAGATGGAACACATTGATGACAACCAGAATATTGGTAGGTTGAAGATCTAATAGATTTTGCTTATCCTTTCTTTTGTTGGAGCAGCATACAAATCTGGCATATTTTTGGGAAAATGAGCTTCATCTAATGCTCTCTATATCATGGTTATGGCAGCTTCTCAAAAGCATGATGCACCAGCGTTGAACACGAATGTGGCAGAACAACAGATTCTGGTATATTGCATCATTTGTCATTCTTATTTTTTAATAAAATTAGCATGAAAAATTTTGTAAAGCGCCTTTGCCTTGATGCGTTATTTAAGTTCTCCACTTAGTATTAAACTTTACAATGAATTTTTGGCTATCTCAGCTTCTAGCTCGGCAACAAGCTCAACGGGAAGAAGAACTTGCACAATCTCAGAGGCACATCCTAGCCCTTCAAGTAGGTCTCGCTCTTTCAATGATACATGTATTTCATGCTGCTGAATCTAACCTGTTGTCATATTCAGGAGGAAATTGAGGAACTAGAACGTGAAAATCGTCTCCACACTCAACAGGTGGGTGTACGAGGAAAAATTAATAATATATTTTCATGAATAATATATATATATATATATCTGATCTGACTGCCATAGAGCATGCTTTAAATGTGATGACATTTGTGACATCTTTTATATATATATATATATATATATATATATATATATATATATATATATTTCTTCCGTGAGAGTTGATGAGAGCGTGACACGTGGCATACTTTCTATTTTAGTTGTTTGTTTTCTTTTTCTATTTTTTAGTATTTTTTTTCGGTGTTTTATTTGTTTTAGTCGTGCAATCCTTTTTTTTGGATTTTCGATCCTAATTTTTTGATTTTTTGGGTTTTTTAGTGTCATCGGCGTGACATAGTTTCTATTTTTAGGGAGTTTTTTTTCTTTTTTTTTTTTCCTAAATCGGCCTTTTTTGGTTTTGTTCGATTTTTTGCTACTTTATAGGGTTATATTTTTTTTGTATTCTAATTAAGCCAAATTAATCTCTAATTGAAGACAATGAAGATGCGACACATAGCATATTTTTGTTATAGTTTCTATTTTTTCTCCTTTTTTTGGCCTATTGACATACAACGCCATTTTTTATGATAAAAAACATATACAATATTAGGATGTGACACATGGCTATAACTAATCGTGTTATACTAGAGTATTTAATCAGGATTAATTGTGATACATTAGTCCAAATTCGTGTGTTTGTGTGACAATTTATAATTGTGATACAATTTTATCCTAATTGCGTGTACCATTGTGAGGCAAATATTTATTTTTCTATTATTATTATTATTATTATTTTGCAATGAAGGCAAAGAATATTCAATTCATACAATATTTTTACTATGTTTTTTCTTATTTTCTCTTAATTAATGTTGTTTAATTGTTCGGTTAATAGGCTTTGACTCATCGTGGCCATTGATGAACAACAACTGCTATACGATGATTTCTTCTCCTTCTTTTTTATAAAAAACTCATACAAATTATGATTTATTAAGTTATATATTTTTATTATTTTTTGTGATGAAATTATATGAAATTGTCATTGGCTCGAGTCTATAGATGTAGAAGATTACATAGTAAAATTTAATAGCTAGGGTTGTAAGCATTTTCTATAGGGTTAACTATCAAAAATAACACAAACTTTCAATTTCGTCCGAAATAACACGAACTTTCAACATTTTTTTAATTTTAGCACGAAAAGCGATTTAGGGCTTTTCGTCGCTAATGTGGCAACATAAACCGATTTTATTTATGGTTCACTTGAACCGGATCAACAAAAACTCAAATCCCCCGTCTTATCGATTTTTTTCTAATTAAAAAAAACAACAAAATATATAAAAAATAAAACAAAGAACAACAAAATCAAAATCCTAATTAAGTTTGCACCTTTTTTTCCTCTTTCGGAGGAAAGTTGATTTAATGAACCAAAGTCATGTTTTTATTTCGCGAGAAAAAAAAAACGCGAAATTAATTTAGTTTTTTATTTCATTGCTTTCATTGTTTATTGTTTATTTTTTTTTTTTTTTTTTTTCGATTTTTTGTGTCGTCGTCATTTTTTTTTTAAAATTTTATTTCATAATTGCCAAAAAAAGTAAAAAAAAAAAATCGATTAGATGGAGGGTTGTGGCTTTTGTTGACCCGGTTAAAGTGACCGTAAAAAATTAGGTTCATGTTAACACTTTAGTGCTTAAAAGCCTCAAATCACTCTCCGTGCTAAAATTGCAAAAATGTTGAAAGTTCGTGTTATTTCTGACAAAATTGAAAGTTGATGTTATTACTGTAAAAAGGACAAAAGTTCGTGTTATTTTTGATAATTAGCCCTTTTCTATATTGTTATTTTTTTTGGTTTATTTTGCTAGTTAAAATCATTTGATTTTATGAGCTTTCTAACGTAAAAAATCTTTGGCATCTTTATCTCTGTAATGGTTCTTGACCAACAAAGTTTCAAAAATTATTTATTTATTTAGTTATTTATGGTTTTTTTACTTTGAGTAAGAAGACGAAGCTTGATGATATTGTTTTTGATTTTGAGTCAATTGGAGATTACATAATAATTTTTTTTTTTTTTTGTACTTTTTTCACATCATTTTTTTTATCTAATATATTGAACTTGGTCTTGCCCCGAGCACGAAGCGCAGGATACCGAATAGTTTTCTTAATTGTGGTTGTCTTACCTTACATCATTATTGTGCTTTCAAACCGAGAAACATGACAAATAAAAGGTGATGTGAACTTTGTTCAAGATGTTGCATAAAGCCATTCGATACATGGCAAAAATCTCAGATACACTCATATAATAAAACATAAAAAGCAACAAAGTCTTGCTTGTGTGTAGCTACTCAAGTGAGTTATTCAAATTGCCAAGCACAACTTCCCAATATGTTGGTTTCTCCTGGGTCATGGGGTCGAGGTGCATGACTAGCTCTTGTGAGATTAGTTGAGCCTAAAAAGGCTCGGACACCCACGATTATTAAAAAAAAAAAAAGAAAAAAAAAGCCAAGCATGATTACACCAAATTCCATATTTGGGCTTTGTTAGGTTTTAGCATATCTTTTAGAAACATGTGATGGAGTTGGTTTGGTTTTTGGCTTAGTGTTCCTGTTTGAAACATGCCAATCGCAAACTCTTTGCTCTAGCCCAAAGTGCCCATGTTGAAATACCACGACAACCGGCAATATGGATTCACCTATTTCTTTTTCTTTCCTTTTTTTGCATCAATATCTCCACCTCCGTAGCAATTAAAAGAGTTTGAAAGAACGTTGAACATGCACACGCATCAGAGGGAGAAGGAGAAAATAATTGAGAAGGCTTTTGAAGAAGAATTGAAGATAAAATTAAAGAAACACAAATTACCCAAAGCTAACACTTGTAATCAAGTTTGCAATGTTGGAAACTGATAAGATCCCACATAGAGAGCCACATAGAGTTGGTTTGGGGGACACATTATAAATAGGGGTGAGTTAGTTGGTTTAGGCATCTGAGAATTTGAATGTAATTGGGCACTCTTGGAGTGATTGGGTTGAGAGAGTTTTAAGACTCTTCTCTGGGGTTACTTTCAAGTTTGTAATCGCTGTTGTCTTTCAAATCAATAGATCAATATCAGTATTCTATCGGAAACATGTCAAAATCCACTTCAAGAAGTCTTCACCAGAAAGTACAGGATTATAAAAATAAATGAAATTCCTTAAGACTTGAAGCACTCATTTTATACATACATTATTATCGCTAGGTTTTATGACCCGGCCACATGGATCAAACTTTTCCTCTCCACTCGATTCAATGCCCTGTAATTTGATTGTGTGAAAATTGAAATATTTTGAATTTTTATCTGCCATTTAATTTGTTGGCTATCAATTTCTTTCTACAATTCTACTCATGTTTGCATAAAAAAAAAACTGTGTATGCATATTTACATAGTATTGACTATTGAGACATGTTTCTTCTTCTAAAACTAGACAGGGTTCTATAATTATTATAGTAACTAGTAATTTGTAGCCCCAAATTAACATGATCCTTTTGGGCATCCTACATACTGAATTGCTTGAACTCAAATGGGTTCGACCAGTTTTTACTCAAAAAATAGAGGGAAGTACACACGATATAACTGTCCTTCTTAAGTAGACCAAAACCTGAAATGCATTTACTTAGCAGGGCCCAGGCTTTAGTAGGAATATGCATAGTGGCAACCAAAGATATTCTGAAGCTTAAGTTAGCAATAAGATCATGGTGACAAATTTAGGAGTCGAGCAACATTATGCTATTTCATACTTGAAACAATACCTTAAATTTATAGTTGAGGATTTTGTGAACACATTTCCAAGAATGGGTGTTGACATGGCATGTCGGATATGCGACATATGACTAGCTTATGTACATTGATATATTATGGACTTGGGCTCAGTTTTTTAAACGTAGGTTTCCTTATATGCTTTCAATCTCTATTAGTGGGACATTCTTTATGTAGAGGTTACTTCCAAACAGATACCCTAGCTGTATCAAGATCTATGGAGGTGCTGTACCTTTAGTTTGGAAGATAGATATGTGAAATCATATTAACTTTTGAACCTGGAAATCAGTTAAAGCAAAAGTACTTTTTTCATTTTTATTTTTATACAGTACGAGAACTTTCAAGAAATGCCAAAAGGCTTTACAACTATAAGAGGTTAGACAAAAATGGTCCTCCTAGAGATCAAAACGATTTTCCTAATGGGAAAAGCAGTCTGGTGGTAATTTCAAGAATTCAGTTTCAATCGCTACTTATTACTTCATTTCCTGTGTTACTATTGTTGTACTGTTACATTTAGGTCCACAATTATTACTCTCTAAATTTAAATTTGATGGATAAACTGGTCAATTTATAATTTTCTCCGCTCACTGGTGTACTAATATATGTAGGTCTACTTTTCCCCTCATTTTCTTTATTGCCAAATCATCTTCTCTAAATATTAACTTTTATAAAACCTTCTTGTGACACCATTTTATTATTGTGATTTAGAAATCAAAGGGTTAGCTCGACCAATTACCAACCCGTGTTACTCCAATCAGCAATATGCGATCGAAATGCATAAAATTCTTTATTAATTAAACACTGCATGTAAAATATTTATGGCACGAAATCATTTAGAGTTTCTCTGCCAGTTGCATTTGCATGTTATTGCATCTGAACTATCAACATCATGTTATTGCATTGTATTTGGGTTAGCATTAACGTGATAGTGTGCAGATAGTAGACTTTCAACATTATTTTATTGCTTCTGAACTATTATCTGAACTATCAACTTATTAAGAAATGTCCTTATTACCTGTTCGGATAAACAAATACACTATCAACATCATGTTATTGAAAGATGGATGAGTTATCGCTAATTTGAGTAGAGTTTCCTCTCCTTTTCTGCTCTCCATCAGTTTGGATCTGTCTTTTTTCCCCTAGCTGTGAATGAAGAATATCTATTATTGCGACCTTAGTTTGATTTTCGAATTGACTTTAAAAAACAATGGTACAGGAAGCAATGTTGAAGGAAGAGCTCCGGAACATGGAAAGAATGAAAAAGCGGGAAGGGGTAGATATGACATATCTGAAGAATGTCATTTTAAAACTTCTGGAAACAGGTAGATGTTTTGGTTTGAACTGAAAAAAACTTCCAAATATATGTAACCTATAGCTCCATTTTGCACCTCGCAAAAGTTCTACGATCTCGAAAGAAGAACACGCTTTTCATCCATGGTAACTCCAGCATTCAGGTGGAGTAATTGGAATTTGGATCAAAGCATTAGTAGACACGTTTCACCTAAATTAAGTAGGATATGCTTATGACCATGATATTAGAATGCAATTAGGTAAGGGTGTTTGATAGTAAACTTGAAATCATTGATAATAGGTGGTTCACAATAGTTCGTTGTCATGCCACCTTTAGAAGCCCATGGAGGATTCTTGTTATGGGAATTCTCATTTTTGAAATGAGAGAAAACTAGACTCAATGGAAACCGAAGAAATTTGACGATGTAGGGGTAGACCGAAGCTAACTTGGGACGCATTGATTAGGAGGGATTTAAAGGATTTGGAAAGCACGCTATCGATTACACTAAATTGAGCACAATGGAGGAGTTTGATCCATATAGCCGACTCCAACTAATTTGGGATTTAGGCGTTGTTTCCCCTCTCTTCCACACATGGCTTGGTTTCAGCGTGCAATTTTCATTATTTTTTCAGGATCAGCTTTCATTATTGACTATCAGTTTCTGGCATGGAATTTCCATTTTGCACAGCCTCTAACTAATAGGGAAGTTGTTGATGCTGCCAATATTCTTGCTAAATTAGAAAACCTTAGTTGTTTTACCCTTATGCTCAGGATAAGAAATTTTGGAACTAGGATCCAATGGCAGTGCTAATTGCAAATCCTTGTTCCAACATCTCATATTCCCACCTTCAGCCACTTCGTTCCCTAAAAAATCTCCTACTTGCAATGGCTTTATCACCCATAAAAATCAAAGTATTTTCTTGGTTGCTTGCTCTCAAGCCCTAGGAAGATTTAATGGTCTATGATCAAATATATCCTAACCTTTCCTAGTTGTATCAATTATATCCGAACCTTTTAGTTTTAGTTTCAATCTTATCTTCAAGCGTATCTCCCATGGTGCATCACTTTCCAAAGAGCCAAACTATGATTCACTCGTCTCACTAGATCTCTCCCATGTTAGTTGACACATTAGGGTTCCCAAATTAATTAATGTTCATTGAAATTTACAAGATTACAAAACACAAAGACATGAAACCCCATTGAAGAAGCTAAAAAAATAATATAGAAATATTGGCTTATTCAAGCTTTTTTCATCAAATGGGTTTAGAATTTACAAGATTTGGGAACCCTAGTGCCGTTAACTAACGTGGGAGAGAGATAATGAGACAAGGGAATCATATTTTGGCTCTTTGGAAAGTGATGCACCATGGGAAATATGCTTGAGGATAAGATTGAAACCTAAACTAAAAGGTTAGGGTATAATTGATACAACTAGTAAAGGTTAGGCTGTATTTGATCATTATTCATGCGCCCGAACTATTTCTACATTGTAGCCTTGCTCAGGCTCTTAGGAAAGCGCTTGATGGAATTTTTGGCTCCCTACTATCATTGTTAGTGATTGGAACATAACCTTTGCTAGAAGATGTATTAAAAAGTCCTGAAGGAAATTTGGTAGCTATTGTGTAGTATAGGGGGTTCTTGCTTGGAGATTGCTCTATTTGCTGTAAAGTTTTATTTAGCATGTTTGAGCTTTTTTATTTGTAGATATTTTTTATTTACTTCTAAAAAACTTAAGTTTCCTAAAAGGAAATAATGGAATCAATTTGATCAACAGAGGCCCATGATTTATGAAGTACTAGGCTGGTGATCCTTGGGTAATAATGTTACCATATATATGTTCTCCGTGACCTTTTAAATTCTTTGAACCATTTTCTCGAGTCTCTACGGTCCATCAGACGGATTAGGTAGTAGGTACTTATAATTCCCTCCCTTGGCTCTTAAATGATAACAATGGCATTCAAGGTTGATTATACATTGGTCAACCCTATTGGCAGCATGCTTTTAAGCTGCATCTATTTTTGGTTGGAGGGAAAAGTATGTAACCACAGTTTCAATTGGTCTAAAACCTATATCTCATGTCTTCTGATCCCTTTAATCAATGTACAGTATGATTGAGATTGTGATCTTTGGTAATTACTGTAAATGAGAAATAACCATAACAAGGTTATCTATGAACAGGTGAGGTGGAGGCTCTGCTTCCAGTGATAGGGATGCTTCTGCAATTCAGTCCTGGAGAGGTAAATTTTCATTGTCAATTCCTTGAAAACATGTAGGTTGAGGCATTTTGATAATTCATCGGAAGAGGTTGAGGCGGCATGGTGTCCTACCTCAATCCTGAGACACTAATGAGAATTTCCTCTTATTACCTTAATTAGAATAATGGATATCTACTATTTGATCAAATTAGTCAGTAGTATATTTTTTGGTTTGCAGACAAATACTCAAATCCAAGTTTTGAAATATCTCGGGAACTAAAACCACTCTAAGTTGCCAAGCATTTCGTCCATCTTTACTCGTTGGACGCCTCATGTAGTTTCTATCAGGAGATGGTTCTTTTATTTTAGAGGACAGGCTGTAGGAGATTTTGCATATCCGCTGCACATTTATTTTACGCAATCCCTATGTTATTTTTAACATTACTAAAACCTTTTGCTGCCATCCATGCTGTCTATACTTCTGCAGATTCACAAATGTCAACAAGCATACCGTGCTTCGACAGATGTTCCTCCTAGTCCAGCAAGTGATGTTTCATCATCGGGGCGGTCGCTTTTCTCAAGATTCACATTTTCATAGTTAAAGCCCAAAATATTTGGTTAGAGCTCATGGTACCCTGACTAGCAATCCACCATTGAAGTTTGGCTGCCTTATGTTCAGAACAAGAAAACAAAGAAGACTTCGAACTCGCCACCTGCATTTGGAGTTCTGCCAGTGCTGTAATTATGTACTTGTGTAAGATTTACTACATGAAACCACAAAATTGGATAATGTACAGATCCAAATAAGCAAAAAAGAGCGGAAATTTATGCGACAGAGATGGGAGAAAAGAGAACATTGAGAAGAGTGGAATTATTTTGTATCACGCAGACTAGTATTGAATTGCTAAGTTTATTTCCCCATTGTTTTTATGACAATGTAACAGTTCTCTTGAAATTGAATTATACTTTTCTGTTGGGTAGCATTAATTGTTCTCAAAAGCCATTAAAAAATAAATGGAAGAATAAGCAATTGCATATGAAATAGTCCAAGAAAAAACACTAAAAGGTTCCGTTGCCGGGACTCGAACCCGGGTCTCTCGGGTGAGAGCCGAGTATCCTAACCAACTAGACTACAACGGATTTATAACCACAGGAAGCCTCAGTTTTTATTACTCATCTAAATAGGTAGGGTAGGAGAATACCTACTTAAAAATTTATCACCATTTGGGATGAATTATCATATCCATCTTCATACCCATCAATCCTCGTGGGTACAGAGAATCCTCATGGGTAAAATATTTTATCCATTTCATTCCCCATTGGGGCTCCCCGTGGGGATTTTCATGGGGTTTTGCGGGGATGGAAAATCCCCGCGGGAAATTTTTTTCCCCATTCCATTCCCCATAGAGGGATCCCTGCTGGGATTCTCAAAAAAAAAAGTGTAACAAATAAGGTGTCAAATATACATACATAACAACACAATTATTGAAATTCCAACAAAAAAAAAAAAGAAAATCAACATATCATGCAAAAAAAGTTCTAACTGCTAAGTTTTAACACTTATAATTAAGTTTCTACAAATCATTGGCATGTGTAAAACAAAAAGTTCAAATTCAAAATATTCCTTAAAGTCATGACTATCTCTTTAAACTATCCAGTCATCAAATTTTTTTAGTACTTTTGATCATAAAATTCTAAAATATAAATATAGTTGTAAACAATTCATATATATATATATATATATATATATATATATATAATATCATATGGTGTATAAATTTATATATAGGGATCCTCATAGGTAAATGAGTATCATCGTGGGGATTACTTGCAAGTATCTCTGTGGGGATTACCCGTGGAGATCTTCAATGGGGATCTCCGTGGGTATATTTATTACCCACACCTTACTCATACCCGTGTGGGTATGAGATTTTGTACCCATCCTCATCCCAATTTAAAATTCTCATACCCGTACCCATTAGGGTAAATCCTCATCGCCCGTGAGTATTCCCCTATCCATTTGCATCCCTAGTCTTTATATATTAAAAACCAAAACCTTATAATGATGTATTATCTTCAAGTAGGGAATAGGGAAAATCGAAGGGTGATAAAGTTTATTTCTTTCTTATAAAAAAAATGTACATTATCCGTTGACAAGAAAATGAAGGTTTTTTTAATAGTTTTTTTTTAAAAAAAAGAAAAGTAGTAATGCTAATTGACACAGAGATCAAGGAAGGACGGTAGCTATGGCTTGAGCACCTCTAAAAGAATCTACGAATATCTTTATTGGAAAACTCGACTCAATAGAAATTGAATAAATTAGTCAAGATAGGGGCAGATTAAAGCTAATTTGAGACATTAACTAAAAAAAACTTAAATGAGCAGTTGATTAAGTTTGGATATCAAATGATCTAGACGAAAAAGAAAAAAAAATCAACTCTAATTAATTTGGGATGGAGGCTAGGTTAAATCAATGAGAAATTGAAAGTAACATCCCAACAGAGAGAGATAGGCAATAAGCATCGGCATGTGTTGTGAGCCTTATGTTGTTGTTGGTGACTTGGTGACGTCCCCTTGTACATCACCGATAAATATCCACAATCAAATATACTACGAGGCATGAAGCAAGTAGAAAGCTGCCTAAAAAAATTATTTGTGGCAGCTAGCCAACTGCTGCCACTTAAAGATATATTTGTCGCAACTCTCAGCCAGATCTATTCATTGGGCCAGGCGCCCGCTCGGCTCGCCCAGGCCCGCTAGACTTGAATTGAGCTTGGGTTTTTAAAAATGTAATGAAGCTCGGCCTGACCCAAGCTCCGCATATATATTGGGCGGGCTTGGTTTGATCCTTTTTAACTTAAGCCCAGCCCGAATATAACAACTTTTAAATGTATATATACCCAACTTAAAAAGTATCAAAGATGAGATTTGAACCTTGATTTTAAGGGTAAACAACACCATCTTGGGTACAAGTTCAATTGTGTCATTTTGATTAAATATATTATATATTATACTTAGACAAATTAATGAACTATGCACCTAGTCAACAGGACCAACAGACAAATAAACTGTGAATTACATATGCTAACTGCTTAAGTTATGATTTAACAATAATTTATTTTGACGGAAAAAAAATACAACTTTTTTTGAAAGTATCAAGCCCGCCCAAGTTCGGCCCATATCGGACTTGAGCTCGCCATATGAAAAATCGGGCTTAGGCAAGCTTGGACAGGGCCTTCAAAAAAAAGTCTGGCTTGGGCCCGCCCAAGCCCACCCATTGCACAGGTCTACTCTCATATGCCATAAAATAAAAGATATACTTGTTGCACCTTTAAACTGTCACAAATGATAGTGCTCCTCATTAAGTTAATACATAATTTGTAATATTAAGAACCTTTAAATAGGACAAATATTGAAATAAAAAATATTTTGTTGTGGAATATGGATGACCATGCATGTACACCAACATATTGTGTAGTCATGTAACTTGTATTTCTCACTTAATAATACCCCCACTTGTCTATGTATTGTCATGTAACTTGTAATCCTCTCCAATATACACCAACTCTTCCATGTATTGTCTATGTTGCTTGTGATGTGTTGTATGATTTGTGGTGTATGTATAACTTGTACACATCGTATAAATACAATTATCATCATCACCAAATGACCTATATAAAGGGTGCCAACCCCATTGTAATTCACACATCAAGTTGAATGAAAACTTCTCATTCCGACTATCTCATTTCTTATCTTCTCATTTGTAGTAGTAGTTTGTAGTAGTAGAAGTTCTTAGTCTTCTATTTTCCTTCTCTAGTTCTTAGCAAGTTCCAACTCAATTTACAACACGTTATCAGCACGAGCTTGCTCTAGCATTAAGGAGATCTTGAAGTTCAAGAAGGCTTGTTAAGGAGACAAAGCTAGGAATGTATAACTTTTGTTATTTAAATAAGTTCAATTTATTTCTATATTATCATGGTTGCTTCCTTTATTACATGCATCACTTCTATATGCATATTTTATTCATATACTATGCATTATAACGTCACCGATTGCGAAAGTATGCTCTGTAGTTGCGTCTTGTACGATCTTCTACATCAGAAATCAAAAGTCAATGTGTGACATATAGTTTTTCTCTTAAAACTACAAACGATTAGTTATTGTTCTATTCTTGATTTTAAAATACAAATAATGCTATAAGTTTGAGTTGATAGTGGGTAAGCCTTGTCCCCGGTAAAGCTAAACATTGAAAGGGAGACGAGTTATCCCGTTCGAGGAGGCATGGTGTAACGGCCCCGAAACCCGAGGTCGCCACGCTGGGAGGCGCGGTCCCAACATCCTGTCAGATCCTTGACCTACTGGGTCCCATGCGCCACTCAACGTCCCTTGTTACATCATAACTACTCATTATGCATGTTAAGCTCATTTCGTAATCAATTTAGCTCAACAGTTTAATCATTTTTTTTTATGGCATTAAAAACAAAACAGCGGAAGTCTTAAATTTAAAAACAAGTAAAACAATTAAATTTATCATCAAAATGAGCATCAATTTAAGAGCAACACCTATTGTGGAAAACCCTGGGAACAAGACTCGTATATAGACGACAATACTAAGCGGTAATATATACCGATCGTGTCTATCCGGTCTCCCAATACCCAAAAGTAAAACAAAATATCAAAACCACACGTACTAGTAGGTCCTCGACCGCGGGCAATCAGATAAAGTCGCCCAAAATACCCTTGCCTCTACTAGCACTAGGATCTGCACTCGACCATCACAAAAAGCAAGATGGAGAGTACAGATTAGTAAGATTTCAACGAAGTACACCGAGCATTTATAAGGAAATAAATAGATGCCAATAAACATGTCAAATAATCATGCGGAAACTAAACAGGCAACTGTGCTAAGATCATCACATGAATAATTAACACGAAAGAACAAAGTGTGTACTCGTCCGGTCGGACTAAATCGTACTTCGGACCCCAGGATCCTTTCAGTGGGTGCCCCCACTTCCTTTCACCCGTTCCTCGCGGGCTTAACCGACACGTGCACCCTTACATCGGGTCGCAATTCACCGAATGCCTGATCACACGTGCTACAGCATAGTGTGCCATAAGTACACAACGAACAGGTGGGAGTAACTCGACCACCAACCCAAACATATCACGGAATAGAATACAATAACAAGGAATAGAAAATCAACGATGAAAGTGTAAACCCTCAGTGACTTTCAGATGAAATCTTACGTACCTCAAAACGCACTCCAAGGTTTCACTCACGTCTCGAGATACGTGTCCGACTCCCGATTTTGGTCTCCTAAGTTCCTGGTGTCCAATTAAACCATTTTAACTAGTTTAGAGTTAAACTCAATGAATTTATAATGTGTGGCCCAATTATAAAGATTTTCATTTCAAAAAGTTTTGGTTTGACACCCCTTTCGAATTATACCTGGGGTGTCAACTAGAAAAATTCTCAAATACCATTTTTCTATCTTTTTCTCATTTTCTCATATTTTTTTCTGATTTTTTTTTCTAGATTTTTCCCATAATTTCCCACATATTTTTCATATTTTTACGTAATTTATTTTAATTTAAAACTATTTTTAAATTAAAATTTCATATTATATTATTTTAATATATGGGTGGGTCCCTGGGCCCGGTCAAACCGGTCCACCGGGCTCGGTCGACCGGTCCAACTGGTCGGCCCGACCGGTTCGGACCCACCGGGTCGGGTCGGGTTGGGCCGGACCGCCCCAACCCAGTGGGCCAGCTGGGCCAGCCAGTAGATCCCCTCCCCCCACTTCCTCTTCTTCTTCTTCCTCCGAGACGCCTCTCGGTTCACTTTTTTTTTTTTTTTTTTTTTTCTTTTCTTCTATTTTCTTTGGTTTGGGTTGGGGTTTCTCTCCACCCCAACCCCGTGGAGTCGATGGCGGTGGAGACACCCCGCCATCTCCACCTCGGCCGGTTCGGCCTCCATGGCCGGACCCCTTCATGGCCACCATGGCCGACACTTCCGACCACCCAACAATCAACAATGTAAATGGCTTACCTCCACCCCGGTTTTCCGCGCTCCAGCCTCTCTTCTTCTTCTTCTCCTCTCCTCCTCCTCCTCTCTGTTTCTCCTCCTCCCGGCCTTATGAGTGTGCGGTGTGAGAAGGAGAGGTGTGGGAGAGTGTACGTGAGGGAGAGGTGAGGTGAGGTAGTGACGTGAGAGAGAAGTCGACATGATGAGGGGGTGAGGTGGAGTGTACATGTGGGTAAGCTAGTTGACCCTTTGTCTTTGACTCCAAAATGTGACCCAGATGGGACATTCGCCTATGTTTTCGAGCGTTTCGACGTCCGGGTTACGCGTCCGAATCGCGATGTACGCGCGCCGCTGCGTCATTAGTCACCGAACATCTATTACATAGTAATTATTTGACCATTATTTATTTATTTATTTATTTTGTGTGTTTTAGTTTCTCCGACCTAGTGTACCCATAGTTCGCTCCTCAGTACCCGTATCGACACGTTTTTCGAGACGAACACCGTTACACTATCTCGCTCGGTTCGATGATAGAATTACACACATGCGATGTTAATCGAATAACTCGATGCACAATATCGCAAATAGGCAAACAATCACACAAAATTACTATTTACCTAGTCAGCATGCCCTGCCCTATTTGCGGTATCCACGTGGATCTGAGCTGTCGTCCAAGTCTGGAAATAAATAATAATAACGGCGTAATTAAAATTTGGGCCGTTACAACTCTTCCCAACTAGAAAAGAAATTTCGTCCCGAAATTTTAAATAACTTGAAGTTTCGTACCATGAAATAGTTGAGGGTAACGTTGCCGCATAGTAGACTCAAGCTCCCAAGTGAGTCCTTCTGTACCATGATGTTGCCAACGAACCAACACCTTGGGGATCTCCCTGTTCCTAAGCGTCTGAGTCGCGCGGTCCACAATTGCTATCGGTCGCTCCTCATATGTTACATCAGGCCGAACCTCGATCTGTCTCAAGTCAACCATCGGTCTCGGTCCTGACCTAGCCAATCTTAACATCGAGATATGAAATGTAGGATGAACACCAGCTAACTCTGCTGGCAAGTCCAATCTGTAAGCTACACCGCCAACTCGTGCTTGGCGACTCGAATGGTCCTATGTATCTCGGCGCCAATTTTCCCTTAATCCCAAATCTCTGCTGACCCTTCCATGGGGAAACCTTTAGATAAACCATGTCGCCCTCTTCATAGCTCAGACCCTCGTGATACTTATCCGCATATTTCTTCTGTCTGTCTTGTGCTGCTTGAAGTCTCTGTCGAATCTGCTAATCTTCTCTGTGTGATCAACAACTATCTTTGGCCCAATCGCCATTTGTATCCTCGAGCGCCCAACACGCAGTGTGATCTGCGGGGCTGCCATCTGACGCGCCTCAAATGGAGGCATCCCGATACTCGCCTGATAGCTGTTATTGTAAGCAAACTCACACAACGGTAAATAATCCTCCCACGAACCTCCAAACTGCAAAATACAAGCCCTGAGCATATCTTCCAGAATCGTATCGAGTCTCTCGGTATCGTCCCGTCCGTCTGTCTAGGATGGTAAGCAGTACTAAATTGCAACCTAGTGCCAAACTGCTCCTGCATCGCCTCCCAGAATTTCGAAGTCAACCTAGGATCTCGGTCAGATACAATAGAGACTGGCACCCCGTGCAATCTAACGATCTCTCTCTCGAAGATAATGCTCAGCTGTGGGAACGAATATCTCATAGAAATAGGAATGAAATGCGCCGATTTCGTGAGTCTGTCGATCACAACCCAAACCGCATCGTGTCTCCTCGTAGTCTGCGGTAACCCACTGACAAAATCCATAGTGACGTGTTCCCATTTCCACTGTGGAATTGGTAGTGGCTGTAGTAAACCGCCTGGTCTCCTGTGCTCAGCCTTAACTGTTGACAAATATGACAACTCCTGACGTACTCGCGAACGTCGGCCTTCATCCCCGGCCACGAACAATCGCCTCAAGTCATGATACATCTTGGTTCGACCAGGGATGAACCGTGTAGCGAGACTGTGTGCGTCCTCCAAAATTCCGTCCCGTATCTCGGGCTACCAGGTATCCACAACCTCCCCGGTGTCTCAAACACTTGATCTGCGCCGACTCCGCCCAATCCGTACACTCCGGATCTCGAGCCATACCACCGAACCGCTCATAGAGTCCATCAATCCTCCGACACTCGGCCACTCGTTCAATAGATACGATCGGAACTCTCATCGACAACAAATATATTGCTCGATCGTAGTAAAAACATCGGTCATGCACATAAACGACGCCGCCTCTAATAAGCCATGCTCGTGGGTCATATGTCGTACTACAGTCTGACTGTCAATACCGCTTCTGCTCAATGCGTCAGCTACAACATTCGCCTTCCCTGGGTGATACTCAATAGTGAAGTCGTAGTCCTTAAGTAACTCAAGCCATCTTCTCTGACGCATGTTCAAATCTCTTTGAGTGAAAATATACCTCAGACTCTGATGATCAGTGTAGAGTACGAACCGCTCTCCGTAGAGATAATGTCTCCAAGCCTTCAGTGCAAAAACGACTGCGGCAAGCTCCAAGTCATGCACTTGGATAGTTAACCTCATGGGGTCTCAATCGTCGGGACAAGTAAGCTCTTGGTCTACCTCCCGCATCAAAACGCATCCAAGTCCAATGCCTGATGCATCCGTATACACTGATAAACTCTTGCCCGGCTCTGGCAATGTCAACACTGGCGCAGAAGTCAATCTTCTCTTCAACTCCCAAAAAGCTTGCTCACACTCCTGGACCAATCAAATTTGACATCCTTCTTAGTCGGTCTAGTCATTGGTCTTCGCAATCGAGGAAAAACCACATGTACGAAGCGGCGGTAGTATCCTGCTAGTCCCAGGGGAAACTCCGAATGTCAAAAGCGATTCGGGTGTCCTCCAGTCAATAATTGCCCGAATCTTCTCTGAATCCACGAGATACCACGATCGCTAATAACATGTCCCAAAAATCTTATTGCACTCGGCCGTAAATCACACTTGCTAAATTTGGCGTATAGTCTATGCTCTCTCGATGTCGTCAAAACCGCTCGAGATGCCTTGCATGCTCCTCACGCGTCTTCTTTGTAAATCAAGATGTCATCAATAAAGACGATGACATACTGTCCAAGTATGGTCTCAAGACCCTATGCATCAAATCCATGAAGATCGTCGGGGCATTAGTCACCCAAAAGGCATAGCTCAGTAACTCAAACAACCCATATCTTGTCTTGAAAGTGCATTGTCTTCTTGACGTCCTCTTCTCGAATCCTCAACGATGATAACTCGAACGCAAATCAATTTTTGAGAAGAACTTGGCGCCCGATCAAACGATCGAAAAGATCGTCGATCTTGGGGAGTGGGTAACGGTTCTTAACTGTCACCTGATTCAACTTCCGGTAGTCTATGCACATCCTCATTGAACCATCCTTCTTCTTCACAAATAATACCGGAGCTCCCCAAGGTGACATGCTAGGGTGAATGAAACCCTTCTCCAGTAAGTCATCCAACTGCCTCCTAACCTCCTCGTGCTCTGACGGTGACATCCGGTAAGGTCTGCTAGCGATCGGTTGAGTACCTGGTATCAGCTCAATGATGAACTCAATCGCTCTTGACGGTGGCAATCCTGGTAAATCATCTGGAAATATGTCGACAAAGTCTCGAACTACTGGAACATCTTCTATCCTGACTTCCGCCCTAGCCTCAGGCTCGACTATTGCTGCAAATGCCTCCATCTCCTGAGTCGTAGCTAGTCGGCCTCTAGTAATGGGTAGTGCGGTAGCGACTCCGGTAAATGTAAACTCTGGAATCCCCGGAACCCGAAACGTGACAGTCTTATTGAAACAATCAAGTTGCGCATGATATGCCGCCAACCAGTCCATCCCTAAAAGTGCATCAAACTCGAGATACTCTAGGACACGTAAGTCTATCGGCAACTGATGTCCCTCTACCTCTATCGTGCAGTTCCGACATATCCGGTTAGGGTATATCTTATCCCCAGCCGACATGCGAGGACAAGGTGTGTGTCTAGCGTCTGTGATGCTAACCCTAACTCTCCTACCATGCGTCCAGCAATAAATGATAATGTACTACCAGAATCTATCATAACATGCATCGGTCTACTCATAATAGATAACGTACCCTCGACGAGTACCGTTGCAGTCGCATCTCGATCTGTCGCGCGATCGCATGTGCTCTCTCCCTAGCGACCTGCTGTGCTCCTGGTAATGTCAGTGGTGTCCCGCAATCAGCTTTCAGGTGCCCTCTCTGACCACAACGATAACAATGACGTCTCTCCTGCCCAGCCCTGAATCTCTGACCCTGACCCTGGTCTCTCTGACCCCTGTCACGGCCTCCCTGATCCCTATCCTGACGATACTGCTGTGGCTGACGTCGCGGCTGCTCTGTGGGTGCAGGAGCTAAGGCATGCGTCTGCTGCCTATCCTCGTACTGGAACTGGCTATCCCGGTGATCAACCTTACGGTCCCTATCTCGTCTATCATCTCGACGACCTCTATTAAGCTGATCTCTCTGTCTCTTCGGTCTTTGATCTGACCGAGAACTCTGACCCGTCATGTCTTGCTTTGCGGTGCCTATCGTACGTCTGCCCTTTCTGTCCAAGAGTAGTGTCTCATAAGATAATGCTCGATCATACACCTCCTGAAGAGTAGTAGCACCTGTCGAGACTATCGCGTCAGCAATCCGCTCATCAACACCACGTACGAAATAGTAAATCTGAAGCGTCTCTGTGCCCGCTACATCCATCGAGAACCGCAATAGGTATCGGTACTGCTCCATGTACTGCATCATGAGCGGTTACCACGTCGTAGAGCCGTAAAATCCTCCTCAATCTCGGCCTCACCGTGGGGATGAACTCGTCATAGAACAACTCTCTAAACTCCGCCCATGTCGGCGGCTCCGGGTGGATATCCAAATAAGTCATCCACCAAACCGTGCATTACCTCTCGGACATGCTCGGATAAACGCGCACAGATATCTTTGTCATCATTCGCATCAGCTTATGGAAACGCTCATGCGAAACTATCCACTTCCCTGCTGCCTCAGGGTCTCCACCTCCGTAAAAGTATCCCTTTGAAACTTCATAAACTCTCTAACAAGCTTCGCCTGCGGGGTCAGGTGAATGCGGAAGTAGCGAACGATGTAGTGCGTCGGGCGCTCGGTGGTCATAGGTAGGGGCGTAAGAGTCGAAGTCTCTAATGGTATCACCATAGGCGGCGAGACTCCTCGGCTCGGTCTCCGAAAGTGGTGTATCGGTAGGCATAGGTGATGTAGTCGGGCGACGGATGTCTGTACGTAGGTGCTACGAATCGCGGGAACTAATCTTTGCTTTGTCGCGGCGGGTGTCGCGACTTTGAGCTCTAAAGTTGAAGGATCTCGTCACACTGGGAATCGTGGGTGCAAGTCGATCCTCTATACTCGAGTCGCTACGGTAGTAGTAGTGACGTCCTAGTAGGATCACTAGTCGTCCTATCTCTCGTGGGTCGAGGGTTTGTCAGTCCATCGTGATCGTATCGAAAGGCGTGCGTCGGATCAGCCTCGGTATATATATACGTGTTAATATATAATTTACAATAAAACATAACATTTGTATAAATCTTAATTCTACCCGTCTCACCATCACTTCCCAACTAGAGTTCTAAGGCAAGTACATCGGGTTTCCACATCTAAATTTTAAATTTTTAAGTCTTATGCTCTTTCAGTTAATTTCCCGAGGTTCCTCGAAACTCTCGCTCTGATACCAACTGTAACGGCCCCGAAACCCGAGGTCGCCACGTGGGGAGGCGCGGTCCCAACATCTGTCCGATCCTTGACCTCTCTGGGTCCCATGCGCCACTCAACGTCCCTTGTTACATCATAACTACTCATTATGCATGTTAAGCTCATTTCGTAATCAATTTAGCTCAACAGTTTAATCATTTTTTTTTATGGCATTAAAAACAAAACAGCGGAAGTCTTAAATTTAAAAACAAGTAAAACAATTAAATTTATCATCAAAATGAGCATCAATTTAAGAGCAACACCTATTGTGGAAAACCCGGGGAACAGTACTCTGTATATAGACGACAATACTAAGCGGTAATATATACCGATCTTGTGTCTATCCGTCTCCCAATACCCAAAAGTAAAACAAAATATCAAAACCACACGTACTAGTAGGTCCTCGACCGCGGGCAATCAGATAAAGTCGCCCAAAATACCCTTGCCTCTACTAGCACTAGGATCTCGCACTCGACCATCACAAAAGCAAGATGGAGAGTACGGTTAGTAAGATTTCAACGAAGTACACCGAGCATTTATAAGGAAATAAATAGATGCCAATAAACATGTCAAATAATCATGCGGAAACTAAACGAGGCAAGCGTGCTAAGATCATCACATGAATAATTAACACGAAAGAACAAAGTGTGTACTCGTCCGGTCGAGACTAAAGCGTACTTCGGACCCCCAGGATCCTTTCGGTGGGTGCCCCCACTTCCTTTCACTGGTTCCTCGCGGGCTTAACCGACACGTGCACCCTTACATCGGGTCGCAATTCACCGAATGCATGATCACACGTGCTACAGCATAGTGTGCCATAAGTACACAACGAACAGGTGGGAGTAACTCGACCACCAACCCAAACATATCACGGAATAGAATACAATAACAAGGAATAGAAAATCAACGATGAAAGTGTAAACCCTCAGTGACTTTCAGATGAAATCTTACGTACCTCAAAACGCACTCCAAGGTTTCACTCACGTCTCGAGATACGTGTCCGACTCCCGATTTTGGTCTCTAAGTTCCTGGTGTCCAATTAAACCATTTTAACTAGTTTAGAGTTAAACTCAATGAATTTATAATGTGTGGCCCAATTATAAAGATTTTCATTTCAAAAAGTTTTGGTTTGACACCCCTTTCGAATTATACTTAGGGTGTCAATCGGTAGAAAAATTCTCAAATACCATTTTTCTATCTTTTTCTCATTTTCTCATATTTTTTTCTGATTTTTTTTTCTAGATTTTTCCCATAATTTCCCACATATTTTTCATATTTTTACGTAATTTATTTTAATTTAAAACTATTTTTAAATTAAAATTTCATATTATATTATTTTAATATATGGGTGGGTCCCTGACCGGGTCAAACCGGTCCACCCGGAGTCAGTCGACCGGTCCAAGCTGGTCGGCCCGCCGGTTCGGACCCACCCGGGTCGGGTCGGGTTGGGCCGGGCCCCAACCCAGCTGGGCCAGGACAGCCCACCCGATCCCTCCCCACTTCCTCTTCTTCTTCTTCCTCCGAGAGACGCCTCGGTTCACTTTTTTTTTTTTTTTTTTTTTTTTTTTTCTTCTCTTTTCTTTGGTTTGGGTTGGGGTTTCTCTCCACCCCAACCCCGGTGGAGTCGATGGCGGTGGAGACACCCCCGCCATCTCCACCTCGGCCCAGTTCGGCCTCCATGGCCGAACCCCTTCATGGCCACCATGGCCGACACTTCGACCACCCAACAATCAACAATGTAAATGGCTTACCTCCACCCCGGTTTTCCCGCGCTCCAGCTCTCTTCTTCTTCTTCCTCCTCTCCTCCTCCTCCTCTGTTTCTCCTCCTCCGGCCTTATGAGTGTGCGGTGTGAGAAGGAGAGGTGTGGGAGAGTGTACGTGAGGAGAAGGTGAGGTGAGGTAGTGACGTGAGAGAGAAGTCAACATGATGAGGGGGTGAGGTGGAGTGTACATGTGGGTAAGCTAGTTGACCCTTTGTCTTTGACTCCAAAATGTGACCCAGTTTGGGACATTCGCCTATGTTTTCGAGCGTTTCGACGTCGGGTTACGCGTCCGAATCGCGATGTACGCGCCATTGCTAAATCATTAGTCACTTAGAACATCTATTACATAGTAATTATTTGACCATTATTTATTTATTTATTTATTTTGTGTGTTTTAGTTTCTCAGACCTAGTGTACCCATAGTTCGCTCCTCGGTGCCGTATCGACACGTTTTTCGAGACGAACACCGTTACACTATCTCGCTCGGTTCGATGATAGAATTACACACATGCGATGTTAATCGAATAACTCGATGCACAATATCGCAAATAGGCAAACAATCACACAAAATTACTATTTACCTAGTCGGCATGCCCCGCCCTATTTGCGGTATCCACGTGGATCTGAGCCATCGTCAAGTCTGGAAATAAATAATAATAACGGCGTAATTAAAATTTGGGCCGTTACACATGGTATTAAGTAGACTATGTCTCGCCACCCAACCTGGAGGTTTTCCCACTAACTCATACGAATAATACATTTTGTTTATTAACGAATCAAGTTGTTAACATATATTTAATCATATGTTATTTTTTACATAAAAAGGTGAAAACTATTTTATATTAAATTTATTTTCAAAATATTATTCAACTATAGTTGAACTTGTTGCCTTATTATATTACCGACAAGAATTACTTGTCATGACAATTAGATACTACAATTTGTGAATAAAGCATATATGCAAAACTGTGTGTTATACACAATCATTCGCCAATTTCTCTTTAGAGACCTGAAAAGTGAATATTTCACTTTGTATATCTTTTCACCTCATGGAGTTATAAATATATAAATACCAAAAAAATGTAATGCTCCAAAAGCTCAAAATGAGCGGTTGAGTCTCAAGCTACAAAATTTAATCAGTCAAATATTAATTATAATTCCGCAATTTTAATTACCTCTATGTTGAGGCTATGTGAAAATATGACTGATGAGACAATAAAAAGAAGGTCACGTGGCCCGCCTCGATTTATTGCTGCAACAAATATCGAGTGCGCACGTCAATCCAATAAATATTAATGATTGATTTCTTGTCTCATGGTAGCTGAGTAAAATAATGAGATATTATAAATATAATATCGATCCCGTCTAATTAGTTCAGCTTCAAATGAAGAAGCATATGTTGCATATAATGATCATGACCGCAATAATAGATTTATGGACGTGGAAAATGTGAAAATATCAGGTAAAGGTCGTATTGACAATTCCACCAAAAATTGGAATAAAAATGGTGCACCACTACAAAGGGCAAATAATTATTGACAATGAGCGCTCATAATTGTGACATTTTTTTTGTCATATATGCAAGGCTATTTTTCCTAAATATTGTCATATATATACCCGAATATTTTTGTGACCTTTACCATGCCTTCAAAATCAAAGGCAAAATATTATGAATTTTATCATTGAAATATAACTATTTTTCTAATTTGTCAAACATTATTTGTCTAGATGGATCAACAAATTATGTGTTCAAATCATGAATCAAATAAGAGCGATATATGCCTTGCTGATTGTGCTACAACGCACACAATCCTTAAAAACAGAGAATATTTCTCCAATTTGAACTTAGCTGAGGCTAATGTTCAAATAATATCTGACATCTCCAATTTGATTAATGGCTCTGGAAGAACAAATATTATGTTGCATGGGGGAACAACAATTCATGTTGACAATGCCTTATACTCTGAAAAATCCAGAAGAAATTTACTCAGCTTTAAAAATATTCGACAAAATGGATATCACATTGAAACCATGAACGGAAATAATAGAGAATTTATCTATGTCACATTGGTTTCAAATGGGAAAAAAGAAGTGTTAGAAAAATTCACAGCTTTATCATCTGGATTATATTTTACTCATATAAGGCATGTCGAAACGAATGTCGTCTTAAATAAGAAAATTAATGATCCAAAGACATTCATTTTATGGCATGACCGGCTTGGTCATCCAGGATCATCAATGATGCGAAGAGTAATTAATAATTCGCAAGGACATCCTTTAAGGAGTCATAAAATATTTTCAGCTGATGATTATAATTGTGTTAGTTGTTCTCAAGGTAAATTGATAGTTAAACCATCTCCAAGTAAAATTGTTGTGGAATCCCCAGTTTTCTTAGAATGCATTCAGGGAGACATATGTGGACCTATTCATCATCACTATGGACTATTTAGATATTTCATGGTTTTGATAGATTCATCAACTAGGTGGTCACATGTTTGTTTGCTTTCGACCCGCAATGTTGCATTTGCTAGACTTTTAGCACAAGCGCAATTCCCTGACAACCCTATCAAGACCATCCGTCTTGATAATGCCGGAGAATTTCAATCTCAAGCATTTAAAAATTATTGCATGTCTATAAGAATTACCATTGAACATTCTGTTCCACATGTGCATACCCGAATGGTTTGGCCAGAATCTCGATCAAACGCATTCAACTAATTGCCAGACCCTTTAATCATGAGAACTAAGTTATCAACTTCAGTTTGGGGACATGCAGTCCATGCAGCATCTATCATTCGTTATAGGCCTACTGCATACCATGAACATTCCCCCATGCAACTCATTTTAGGTCAACAACCAAATATTTCACACTTGAGAATTTTTGGTTGTGCAGTGTATGTTCCTATACCACCTCCCAATAGAACTAAGATGGGTCCATAACGAAAACTTGGGATTTATGTTGGATTTAACTCATCGTCCATTATAAGATACCTTAAGCCCTTAACATGGGATTTATTTACTGCACGTTTTGCTGATTGTCACTTTGATGAAGCAATTTTCCCACCATTAGGGGGAGATAAAAAGTCAATTCAAAAGGAATGGCGCGAAATTGCTTGGAATGCATCAACTTTATCACATTATGATCCACCCACAAATCGGTGTGAACTTGAAGTTCAAAAGATCATTCATTTGCAACAAATCGCAAATCAATTACCTGATGCATTTAATGATGCAAAACAAGTGACGAAATCACATATTCCAGCTGTAAATGCTAATGCAAGAATTGATGTCTCTGTGCAACAAAATGCACAAGAACCAACGAAACACTTAAAGCGTGGAAGACCAGTTGGTTCAAAGGATACAATTCCTCGAAAAAGGAAAACGAGAGTAAAAATAAATACAAATCAAAATACTCCTGAGAAAGCACAAGAATCATTTGATAAGGATTTGTCAGAACAAGTTGATTCTGACGAGGAACAACTGCCTCTAGAAAAAGAGGAAAAAGATGAAAATAATGAGATCTCAATAAATTATTTAAACTCTGGCAAGATTTTGGATCGAAATAAAATTGTTCCTAATGATATATTTGCTTTCAATGTGTCCTTTGAAATATGTGAAAATGATGATGATCCAGAACCACGATCAGTGGACGAATGTCGAAAAAGACGTGATTGGCAAAAATGGCAAGAGACTATCCAAGCAGAGCTAAACTCGTTAAGGAAACGAGAGGTTTTTGGACCGATTGTTCAAACGCCAGATGGCGTAAAACCTGTTGGATATAAATGGGTATTTGTACGAAAGAGAAACGAAAAAAATGAAGTTACAAGGTACAAAGCAAGACTTGTAGCTCAAGGTTTCTCACAAAGACCTGACATCGATTATGAGGAAACATATTCTCCTGTTATAGATGCAATCACATTTCGGTTCTTGATAAGCCTTGCAGTTTCTGAAGGGCTTAATATGCATTTAATGGATGTCGTTACAGCATATCAGTACGGGTCCCTAGACAGTGAAATATATATGAAAATCCCTGAATGATTTGTAATATCCGAAGAAATAAAATCAAAACCTCATAACATGCATTCTATAAAATTACAAAGGTCTTTGTACGGATTGAAACAATCCGGACGAATGTGGTACAAACGTCTTAGTGATTATTTACTGAAAGAATGATATGTATATAATCCGCTTTGCCCATGTGTCTTCATTAAAATATCATCAACAGGATTTGTGATTATTGCTGTATATGTTGATGATTTAAATATAGTGGGAAACCACGACGACATCGTTAGAACATCTGAATACTTGAAAAAGAAATTCAAGATGAATGATCTTGGAAAAACAAGACTTTGTCTTGATTTGCAAATTGAACATTTTTCAAGTGGAGTACTTGTCCATCAATCAAATTATATTGAAAAAATATTAAAAAGACTTTATATGGACAAGACACATCCATTGAGTTCTCTAATGGTTGTCAGATCACTTGAAGTGGATAAGGATCTATTTCGACCTCATGAAAGTGATGAAGAGCTAATTGGTCCGGAGGTACCATATTTAAGTGCAATTGGTGCACTTATGTATCTTGCAAATTGTACAAGACCTGACATTGCTTTTGCTGTCAACCTACTTGCAAGATACAACTCTTCACCAACTCGAAGACATTAGAATGGTGTTAAACATGTTTTCCGATATCTTCAAGGAACAAGTGACATGGGTTTGTTTTACTCGAGATGGGTAAAATTGAATCTCCAAGGTTATGCTGATGCTGGATTTTTATCTGATCCCCACAAGGCCCGTTCTCAAACGGGATATGTATTCACCTGTGGTAATACTGCTGTATCATGGAAGTCAGTAAAGCAAACTATGGTTGCTACTTCTTCCAATCATTATGAAGTACTTGTAATTCATGAAGCAAGTCGTGAATGTGTATGGTTGAGAAACATGATTGAACATATTCAAGAATCATGTGGATTGCCTTCAATAAAAGATTTTCTAACCATATTATATGAAGATAATGCAGCATGTATTGCACAATTAAGTGAAGGATTCATAAAAGGGGACAAGAACAAAACATATTTCACCAAAATTCTTTTATGCGCATGAGCTTCGAAAAATGACGAAATTGATGTCAAGCAAATCCGATCGAGTGATAATCTTGCTGATTTATTCACAAAAGCCTTACCAACTACGACATTTTAAAGACTTACATATGGTATTGGCTTGCGTAAACTTAAAGACATTGCAAGTAAAGAAACCGAACAAGTTTCACCCATGTTCACATGAGGGGGAGTTATTGATTAGTGTATTGCACTATTTTTCCCTTAGCTATAGTTTTATCCCATTGGGTTTTTCTAGCAAAGTTTTTAATGAGGCAATCTTAACAATATTATACTCATCTTAATATTTATGAGAATAGTGTACTCTTTTTCTTTTACTATATTTTTTCCACGGGGTTTTTCTTAGTAGAAGTTTTAACGAGGCACAATCTCTAAGCAAGTGTCATCCAAGGGGAGCGTTGTGGAATATGGATGACCATGCATGTACACCAACATATTGTGTAGTCATGTAACTTGTATTTCTCACTTAATAGTCCACTTGTCTATGTATTGTCACGTAACTTGTAATCCTCTCCAATGTACAGCAACTCTTCCATGTATTGTCTATGTTGCTTGTGACGTGTTGTATGACTTGTGGTGTATGTATAACTTGTACACGTTGTATAAGTATAATTATCATCATCACCAAATGACCTATATAAAGGGTGCCAACCCCATTGTAATTCACCCATCAAGTTGAATGAAAATTTCTCATTCCAACTATCTCATTTCTTCTCTTCTCCTTTGTAGTAGTAGTTTGTAGTAGTAGAAGTTCTTAGTCTTCTATTTTCCTTCTCTAGTTCTTAGCAAGTTCCAACTCAATTTACAACACATTTGATTATTGTTTGCTAAAATATCAAAACTAAGATTTCAACCAAGAATTTTATTAAAAATCATCACGAAATCTCAATTACAACTACACGTCAATATCAACTCACATAAATTACAAAAACGTTTGCAACTTTTAATTCAACTTGCATCTTCCAAGCAATGAGAACTCCAGTTCTTCTTCCCAACTATCACATGAGCAAGAAAAGGAAATTTAATTCGCCAATTATCTGAAAATAAAAGAGAGATCATCTAGCAAGAGCAATAATTCCAAACAAACAAGGTTTAAAGCTAACAACTCTATTGAGGGTTAAAATAAGAAAACAAATAGTAGCAAATATAAAAAAGAATCACAAAAAGACTAAAAAGAGAGAAATTTCATTAGTATTCGATGGTGAAATAGTTAATAGCCCCTCAATATCAGAATTAGTTTAATATGATTTTAAATTTCAACCACACAAATTAATATAAAATAGCCTCCAATTTAGTTGGGCTAACAAATCATTTTCCTTTAAGCATCTATCAAGGGGAAAAAACAAGCACTATATATGTTTCATATGATTTTAAATTTCAATCAGACAGAGAATTCATTTACTCATTCAAATTATCATGTGTTGCCTTGTTTTAGAAGTCTCAAGTGGCTTCAAATTCAATTGCATTTGTTCTCTTCTCTTGTCCCTGTAAAACGATCTACGGGGACTTCCATTAATTAATCTCATCCTGCTAGCTAAGCTATTTTCATCTTTATAGATGAGAGACAATCGGACATGCAAGTTAATTTTCTTCCCTAGAAATGAAAGAGACCATTCGGGGGCAGCCCTTCCAACCCAGTTTTCTCCATTCACAAGACTCGAACTCAACCCCGCTTATGGGTCATCAACAAGCTTTCAACTTTGACATACGGTAACATATATTCAGTGACCAATATAGTGTAATGCTCACATTTTGCACTAGAGAAGTCACACAGTACGTGCATCAACAATCATTAAAAAAAAAAAAACTGAACAGAATACAGAAATAAAATCAAGAAAACAAGATACACAATCAATTACCTCAAATGCTGCAACCTGTCCACCATTGCAAGCCAAATCTTTTTCTGTTTGAGAAACTAACATGAGTTCTTTCCTTCAACTATCCTGCTCAACTCTGTAACCATTATTACATGTTATGAGACATTGCCATGCTTCTTTATGTACTCTGGATAGTTGTCAACAAATTTGGCCGCGTCTTCACAAAATATAAAAGCATTATTTTGGCAAGTACAACCATCTTGTTGAAACTCATCAACCATCTTCTTGATATTCATTCCAAGCTGATCTCCAAAATTTTCCTACATGTTAGCTTTTAAAAAAGGCATCTTGTTCTGATGATAGCACAACCTCCTACAAGTTAAGAGTCGGCAAAATGATTCACAACTGGAGATGAGGATCCGAAACAACGAAAACTTGGAAAAAAAAAATATAGGCCAACCTGCTGATCTTTAGGACTCTTGCCAAGATGTTTTAGGTCCACCTTATTATCTTCAATGCCAATCAATTGATGAACCATTGCCTACAAAAAGAAATGAGAAGGATAAATATAGTTACATCAAGAAGTGAACAAGAATTAATTTCTAAAATATAGAGAGTAAAAACACCTATGTTGTACACTATGTGCGCTACATAGCCGGTCCCAAGTCCGGATAAAGGAGGAGGGTTGCGATAGGTTGACAGCCAGCGTAAAACTTTTGTCACTTTTCATGAAATGGATCAAACATATATAAACGTTGGGGCGTTCCCACCTAGCGACGCGCTGCATCGGAGCCCGGGTGTAGTGAGAAATGAGCAAGGGTGTGTTTCACATCGCCGCACTGGGTGTGAAGAAAAATGAGCAAAGGTTCCCACACATAGGACGTGTGTGGGTAAAGAAGCTAGTCCCTTCACATCGTCGCCGGATGTGAAGAAAAATGAGCAAGGGTTCCCACACAAAGGACGGGTGTGGGTAAAGAAGCTAGTTCAAAACAAACACGAAAACAAAAACAAAATCATAGATACGGACACTAGATCTTTTAGACAAAATAGAAGTAGAAAAGGAAAACAAATACAAAAGGGAGAAAAAATTCGCTTAGGAACATGGAACATAGGAACACTTACGGGAAGTCAATAGAACTAGTAGATACCATGATTAAAAGGAGAGTCAATATTGTTTGCCTCCAAGAGACAAAATGGGTAGGAGAAAAAAGTAGAGAAATAGGATGCACAGGGGTTTAAATCGTGGTACACCTAAGATAGATAGAAAATGCAATGTAGTAGGAATTGTGGTGGATAATGATTATAAGGATAAGGTCGTAGAGGTTAAAAGAATGGGGGATAGATTGATTCTAGTTAAATTAATTATTGGAGACGAAAAAATTAACATACTTAGCGCCTATGCACCACAAGTAGGGTTAAGCGAGAGCATCAAACGCAAGTTTTGGGACGATATGGATGGATTTATGCAAAGTATACCATTAGATGAAAATGTTTTTATTGGAGGAGATTTAAATGGGCATGTCGGGGCAAGTAACGATAGGTTTGAGAGAGTTCATGGAGGTTTTGGTTACGGTAATAGAAATGAAGAAGGAGAATCAATCTTAGAATTTGCTTCAGCATACGATCTTCTCTTAGCAAAGGAGTCGCATATAATTACTTTTAGTAGTGGTCATAACAAGAGTCAAATAGATTTTCTTTTAACAAGAAAAATAGATAGAAAAATATGTAGAGACTGCAAAGTAATACCTGGCGAAGCACTTACTACCCAACATAAGTTAGTAGTACTTGATGTTAAGCTAACACGACGACATAATATAAATAAAAGAGTTAGCGACCCTAGAATAAAGTGGTGGAACCTAAAACATAGTAAACAAGTAGAGTTTAGAGAAAAACTACTAAAGGAAAATATTTGGAATCTTAACTTAGATTCTAATACAATGTGGCTAGAAGTGAGTAGTTGCATAAGGAGAGTGAGAGCAAACGTATTAGGTATATCTAAAGGCTTGGGACCACTGTGACGGCCCCAATTTTCCACAAATTGGGCCCCGCCGAGCCTAAAGCCCACGTGGACCCCGAGCCGCTCTCGCAAAGTCAACGCAGACCCTAGTCGACCTTCCAATCCATCATTATACGTAAATTCACAATTTTAAGTTGAGTTATTAATATTTTGCAAGTTTTACAATTTAGCGGAAGCAATTTCTACAAATAAATAATTCAATGATAATATAAAAAGTTAGGCAACCTAATTGTGGAACCCAAAATATGTTATCATCGAGAGGAGAGTAAATAAGATATACAAAATAATCACCTAGCTATGAAGCTTTCAAATTCAATTGCATTTGTTCTCTTCTCTTGTCCCTGTAAAACGATCTACGGGGACTTCCATTAATTAATCTCATCCTGCTAGCTAAGCTATTTTCATCTTTATAGATGAGAGACAATCGGACATGCAAGTTAATTTTCTTCCCTAGAAATGAAAGAGACCATTCGGGGCGACCCTTCCAACCCAGATTTTCTCCATTCACAAGACTCGAACTTAACCCCGCTTATGGGTCATCAACAAGCTTTCAACTTTGACATACGGTAACATATATTCAGTGACCAATATAGTGTAATGCTCACATTTTGCACTAGAGAAGTCACACAGTACGTGCATCAACAATCATTAAAAAAAAAAAAAAGCCGAATGTAATACGAAATAAAATCAAGAAAACAAGATACACAATCAATTACCTCAAATGCCGCAACCCGTCCACCATTGCAAGCCAAATCTTTTCTCTGTTTGAGAAACTAACATGAGTTCTTTCCTTCAACTATCCCGCTCAACTCTGTAACCATTATTACATGTTATGAGACATTGCCATGCTTCTTTATGTACTCTGGATAGTTGTCAACAAATTTGGCCACGTCTTGACAAAATATAAAAGCATTATTTTGGCGGTACAACCATCTTGTTGAAACTCATCAACCATCTTCTTGATATTCATTCCAAGCCGATCTCCAAAATTTTCCTACATGTTAGCTTTTAAAAAAGGCATCTTGTTCGATGATAGCACAACCTCCTACGGTTAAGAGTCGGCAAAATGATTCACAACTGGAGATGAGGATCCGAAACAACGAAAACTTGGAAAAAAAAAATATAGGCCAACCTGTGATCTTTAGGACTCTTGCCAAGATGTTTTAGGTCCACCTTATTATCTTCAATGCCAATCAATTGATGAACCATTGCCTACAAAAAGAAATGAGAAGGATAAATATAGTTACATCAAGAAGTGAACAAGAATTAATTTCTAAAATATAGAGAGTAAAAACACCTATGTTGTACACTATGTGCACTACATAGCCGGTCCCAAGTCCTGATAAAGGAGGAGGGTTGCGATAGGTTGACAACGACATAAAACTTTTGTCACTTTTCATGAAATGGATCAAACATATATAAACGTTGGGGCGTTCCCACCTAGCGACGCGCCGCATCGGAGCCGGGTGTAGTGAGAAATGAGCAAGGGTGTGTTTCACATCGCCGCACAGGGTGTGAAGAAAAATGAGCAAAGGTTCCCACACATAGGACGTGTGTGGGTAAAGAAGCTAGTCCCTTCACATCGTCGCCGGATGTGAAGAAAAATGAGCAAGGGTTCCCACACAAAGGACGGGTGTGGGTAAAGAAGCTAGTTCAAAACAAACACGAAAACAAAAATAAAATCATAGATACGGACACTAGATCTTTTAGACAAAATAGAAGTAGAAAAGGAAAACAAATACAAAAGGGAGAAAAAATTCGCTTAGGAACATGGAATATAGGAACACTTACGGGGAAGTCAATAGAACTAGTAGATACCATGATTAAAAGGAGAGTCAATATTGTTTGCCTCCAAGAGACAAAATGGGTAGGAGAAAAAAAGTAGAGAAATAGGATGCACAGGGTTTAAACTGTGGTACACCGGTATAGATAGAAAATGCAATGTAGTAGGAATTGTGGTGGATAATGATTATAAGGATAAGGTCGTAGAGGTTAAAAGAATGGGGGATAGATTGATTCTAGTTAAATTAATTATTGGAGACGAAAAAATTAACATACTTAGCGCCTATGCACCACAAGTAGGGTTAAGCGAGAGCATCAAACGCAAGTTTTGGGACGATATGGATGGATTTATGCAAAGTATACCATTAGATGAAAATGTTTTTATTGGAGGAGATTTAAATGGGCATGTCGGGGCAAGTAACGATAGGTTTGAGAGAGTTCATGGAGGTTTTGGTTACGGTAATAGAAATGAAGAAGGAGAATCAATCTTAGAATTTGCTTCAGCATACGATCTTCTCTTAGCAAAGGAGTCGCATATAATTACTTTTAGTAGTGGTCATAACAAGAGTCAAATAGATTTTCTTTTAACAAGAAAAATAGATAGAAAAATATGTAGAGACCGCAAAGTAATACTGTGCGAAGCACTTACTACCCAACATAAGTTAGTAGTACTTGATGTTAAGCTAACACGACGACATAATATAAATAAAAGAGTTAGCGACCCTAGAATAAAGTGGTGGAACCTAAAACATAGTAAACAAGTAGAGTTTAGAGAAAAACTACTAAAGGAAAATATTTGGAATCTTGACTTAGATTCTAATACAATGTGGCTAGAAGTGAGTAGTTGCATAAGGAGAGTGAGAGCAAACGTATTAGGTATATCTAAAGGCTTGGGACCACTGTGACTTGCCCCAATTTTCCACAAATTGGGCCCCGCCCGGCCTAAGCCCACGTGGACCCCCGAGCCAGTCTCGCAAAGTCAACGCAGACCTAGTCAGCCTTCCAATCCATCATTATACGTAAATTCACAATTTTAAGTTGAGTTATTAATATTTTGCAAGTTTTACAATTTAGCGGAAGCAATTTCTACAAATAAATAACTCAATGATAATATAAAAAGTTAGGCAACCTAATTGTGGAACCCAGTAAATATGTTATCATCGAGAGGAGAGTAAATAAGATATACAAAATAATCACCTAGCTATGAAGCTTTCAAATTCAATTGCATTTGTTCTCTTCTCTTGTCCACCGTAAAACGATCTACGGGGACTTCCATTAATTAATCTCATCCTCGCTAGCTAAGCTATTTTCATCTTTATAGATGAGAGACAATCGGACATGCAAGTTAATTTTCTTCCCTAGAAATGAAAGAGACCATTCGGGCGACCCTTCCAACCCAGCTTTTCTCCATTCACAAGACTCGAACTTAACCCCGCTTATGGGTCATCAACAAGCTTTCAACTTTGACATACGGTAACATATATTCGGTGACCAATATAGTGTAATGCTCACATTTTGCACTAGAGAAGTCACACAATACGTGCATCAACAATCATTAAAAAAAAAAAAAAGCTGAAACGCAGAATACGAAATAAAATCAAGAAAACAAGATACACAATCAATTACCTCAAATGCTTTGCAACTTTGTCCACCATTGCAAGCCAAATCTTTTCTTTGAGAAACTAACATGAGTTCTTTCCTTCAACTATCTGCTCAACTCGTAACCATTATTACATGTTATGAGACATTGCCATGCTTCTTTATGTACTCGGATAGTTGTCAACAAATTTGGCCACGTCTTGACAAAATATAAAAGCATTATTTTGGCGGTACAACCATCTTGTTGAAACTCATCAACCATCTTCTTGATATTCATTCCAAGCCGATCTCCAAAATTTTCCTACATGTTAGCTTTTAAAAAAGGCATCTTGTTCGATGATAGCACAACCTCCTACGGTTAAGAGTCGGCAAAAAATGATTCACAACTGGAGATGAGGATCTGAAACAACGAAAACTTGGAAAAAAAAAAAATATAGGCCAACCTGCTGATCTTTAGGACTCTTGCCAAGATGTTTTAGGTCCACCTTATTATCTTCAATGCCAATCAATTGATGAACCATTGCCTACAAAAAGAAATGAGAAGGATAAATATAGTTACATCAAGAAGTGAACAAGAATTAATTTCTAAAATATAGAGAGTAAAAACACCTATGTTGTACACTATGTGCGCTACATAGCTGGTCCCAAGTCCGGATAAAGGAGGAGGGTTGCGATAGGTTGACAACCAGCGTAAAACTTTTGTCACTTTTCATGAAATGGATCAAACATATATAAACGTTGGGGCGTTCCCACCTAGCGACGCGGCGCATCGGAGCCGGGTGTAGTGAGAAATGAGCAAGGGTGTGTTTCACATCGCCGCACTTGGGTGTGAAGAAAAATGAGCAAAGGTTCCCACACATAGGACGTGTGTGGGTAAAGAAGCTAGTCCCTTCACATCGTCGCCCTGGATGTGAAGAAAAATGAGCAAGGGTTCCCACACAAAGGACGGGTGTGGGTAAAGAAGCTAGTTCAAAACAAACACGAAAACAAAAATAAAATCATAGATACGGACACTAGATCTTTTAGACAAAATAGAAGTAGAAAAGGAAAACAAATACAAAAGGGAGAAAAAATTCGCTTAGGAACATGGAATATAGGAACACTTACTGGGAAGTCAATAGAACTAGTAGATACCATGATTAAAAGGAGAGTCAATATTGTTTGCCTCCAAGAGACAAAATGGGTAGGAGAAAAAAGTAGAGAAATAGGATGCACGGGTTTTAAAGCTGTGGTACACCGTATAGATAGAAAATGCAATGTAGTAGGAATTGTGGTGGATAATGATTATAAGGATAAGGTCGTAGAGGTTAAAAGAATGGGGGATAGATTGATTCTAGTTAAATTAATTATTGGAGACGAAAAATTAACATACTTAGCGCCTATGCACCACAAGTAGGGTTAAGCGAGAGCATCAAACGCAAGTTTTGGGACGATATGGATGGATTTATGCAAAGTATACCATTAGATGAAAATGTTTTTATTGGAGGAGATTTAAATGGGCATGTCGGGGCAAGTAACGATAGGTTTGAGAGAGTTCATGGAGGTTTTGGTTACGGTAATAGAAATGAAGAAGGAGAATCAATCTTAGAATTTGCTTCAACATACGATCTTCTCTTAGCAAAGGAGTCGCATATAATTACTTTTAGTAGTGGTCATAACAAGAGTCAAATAGATTTTCTTTTAACAAGAAAAATAGATAGAAAAATATGTAGAGGCTGCAAAGTAATACTGCGAAGCACTTACTACCCAACATAAGTTAGTAGTACTTGATGTTAAGCTAACACGACGACATAATATAAATAAAAGAGTTAGCGACCCTAGAATAAAGTGGTGGAACCTAAAACATAGTAAACAAGTAGAGTTTAGAGAAAAACTACTAAAGGAAAATATTTGGAATCTTGACTTAGATTCTAATACAATGTGGCTAGAAGTGAGTAGTTGCATAAGGAGAGTGAGAGCAAACGTATTAGGTATATCTAAAGGCTTGGGACCACTGTGACGGCCCCAATTTTCCACAAATTGGGCCCTTGCGCCTAAGCCCACGTGGACCCCAGAGCCGGTCTCGCAAAGTCAACGAGACCTAGTCGACCTTCCAATCCATCATTATACGTAAATTCACAATTTTAAGTTGAGTTATTAATATTTTGCAAGTTTTACAATTTAGCGGAAGCAATTTCTACAAATAAATAACTCAATGATAATATAAAAAGTTAGGCAACCTAATTGTGGAACCCAAGTAAATATGTTATCATCGAGAGGAGAGTAAATAAGATATACAAAATAATCACCTAGCTATGAAGCTTTCAAATTCAATTGCATTTGTTCTCTTCTCTTGTCCCCTCAGTAAAACGATCTACGGGGACTTCCATTAATTAATCTCATCCTGCTAGCTAAGCTATTTTCATCTTTATAGATGAGAGACAATCGGACATGCAAGTTAATTTTCTTCCCTAGAAATGAAAGAGACCATTCGAGGCGACCCTTCCAACCCGCTTTTCTCCATTCACAAGACTCGAACTCAACCCCGCTTATGGGTCATCAACAAGCTTTCAACTTTGACATACGGTAACATATATTCGGTGACCAATATAGTGTAATGCTCACATTTTGCACTAGAGAAGTCACACGATACGTGCATCAACAATCATTAAAAAAAAAAAGCAGAACGAGAATACGAAATAAAATCAAGAAAACAAGATACACAATCAATTACCTCAAATCTTTGCAACTTTGTCCACCATTGCAAGCCAAATCTTTTCTGTTTGAGAAACTAACATGAGTTCTTTCCTTCAACTATCCCGCTCAACTCGTAACCATTATTACATGTTATGAGACATTGCCATGCTTCTTTATGTACTCTGGATAGTTGTCAACAAATTTGGCCACGTCTTCCGCAAAATATAAAAGCATTATTTTGGCGGTACAACCATCTTGTTGAAACTCATCAACCATCTTCTTGATATTCATTCCAAGTGATCTCCAAAATTTTCCTACATGTTAGCTTTTAAAAAAGGCATCTTGTTCGATGATAGCACAACCTCCTACGGTTAAGAGTCAACAAAATGATTCATAACTGGAGATGAGGATCTGAAACAACGAAAACTTGGAAAAAAAAAAAAAAAAAAAATATAGGCCAACCTGCCGATCTTTAGGACTCTTGCCAAGATGTTTTAGGTCCACCTTATTATCTTCAATGCCAATCAATTGATGAACCATTGCCTACAAAAAGAAATGAGAAGGATAAATATAGTTACATCAAGAAGTGAACAAGAATTAATTTCTAAAATATAGAGAGTAAAAACACCTATGTTGTACACTATGTGCGCTACATAGCTTCATGGTCCCAAGTCCCATAAAGGAGGAGGGTTGCGATAGGTTGACAACCCGACGTAAAACTTTTGTCACTTTTCATGAAATGGATCAAACATATATAAACGTTGGGGCGTTCCCACCTAGCGACGCGCTTGTTTTGCATCGGAGCCGGGTGTAGTGAGAAATGAGCAAGGGTGTGTTTCACATCGCCGCCTTTGGGTGTGAAGAAAAATGAGCAAAGGTTCCCACACATAGGACGTGTGTGGGTAAAGAAGCTAGTCCCTTCACATCGTCGCCGGATGTGAAGAAAAATGAGCAAGGGTTCCCACACAAAGGACGGGTGTGGGTAAAGAAGCTAGTTCAAAACAAACACGAAAACAAAAACAAAATCATAGATACGGACACTAGATCTTTTAGACAAAATAGAAGTAGAAAAGGAAAACAAATACAAAGGGGAGAAAAAATTCGCTTAGGAACATGGAACATAGGAACACTTACGGTGAAGTCAATAGAACTAGTAGATACCATGATTAGAATGAGAGTCAATATTGTTTGCCTCCAAGAGACAAAATGGGTAGGAGAAAAAAAGTAGAGAAATAGGATGCACAGGGTTTAAACTGTGGTACACCGGTATAAATAGAAAATGCAATGTAGTAGGAATTGTGGTGGATAATGATTATAAGGATAAGGTCGTAGAGGTTAAAAGAATGGGGGATAGATTGATTCTAGTTAAATTAATTATTGGAGACGAAAAAATTAACATACTTAGCGCCTATGCACCACAAGTAGGGTTAAGCGAGAGCATCAAACGCAAGTTTTGGGACGATATGGATGGATTTATGCAAAGTATACCATTAGATGAAAATGTTTTTATTGGAGGAGATTTAAATGGGCATGTCGGGGCAAGTAACGATAGGTTTGAGAGAGTTCATGGAGGTTTTGGTTACGGTAATAGAAATGAAGAAGGAGAATCAATCTTAGAATTTGCTTCAGCATACGATCTTCTCTTAGCAAAGGAGTCGCATATAATTACTTTTAGTAGTGGTCATAACAAGAGTCAAATAGATTTTCTTTTAACAAGAAAAATAGATAGAAAAATATGTAGAGACTGCAAAGTAATACACAGCGAAGCACTTACTACCCAACATAAGTTAGTAGTACTTGATGTTAAGCTAACACGACGACATAATATAAATAAAAGAGTTAGCGACCCTAGAATAAAGTGGTGGAACCTAAAACATAGTAAACAAGTAGAGTTTAGAGAAAAACTACTAAAGGAAAATATTTGGAATCTTGACTTAGATTCTAATACAATGTGGCTAGAAGTGAGTAGTTGCATAAGGAGAGTGAGAGCAAACGTATTAGGTATATCTAAAGGCTTGGGACCACCTGTGACGGCCCCAATTTTCCACAAATTGGGCCCCGCCCGGCCTAAGCCCACGTGGACCCCCGAGCCAGTCTCGCAAAGTCAACGCAGACCTAGTCAGCCTTCCAATCCATCATTATACGTAAATTCACAATTTTAAGTTGAGTTATTAATATTTTGCAAGTTTTACAATTTAGCGGAAGCAATTTCTACAAATAAATAACTCAATGATAATATAAAAAGTTAGGCAACCTAATTGTGGAACCCAGTAAATATGTTATCATCAGAGGAGAGTAAATAAGATATACAAAATAATCACCTAGCTATGAAGCTTTCCCTCTGCTACTCGTCTGCGGCTCTGCACTCAGTCAAACACGAGATTGACGAGCCCAGGTAAGTAAAATCCAGTAGAATCTAAACAGTAATTCAAGATAAAATGAAACAGTCTAAAAGGCATGCAGATAAACAGAAAGCTGTATGGAATGCATGATCATGAGACTGTAAAACAATGAACGTACAACGAGAATGAGTGTCACAAGAAACAATAAAGAGAGGTGCCCAAGTAGTCTAAGACCACCGAATGCGGGTGCCACAGGGTCGGGGTCGCAGAGTCGCGGCAACGCCAAGCAGACTCGGTCATCGGATGCGGCATCGCCGTACCTAAAATGTCGCGAATGAGGGATATCAACGGCGCCCCGGATAAAGCACATCTCATTCCGAATACTGTGACTCGAGGTCATGACCCCGGTGGCGAGTCGGCAACCACTCCAATCAGAGACACGAGTACGACTCACTTGGCCCTCGGACACTCATAAGAGTGAGAATTCCAAGAAAATGACATGATTCAACATCAATCAAACATGCAAGCTCAAATGAAATACTGTACATTTTCTAACTGGTTTACTTACCTCAAAATTCGTATATCACCATCAAGACGTCCCGCTCACGCCTCGATTTGCGCACCCGACACCCGACTATACCTCATAAGTCCCTGGTGTCAATTTATATCATTTTAGGCATATTTTTCGTAAAATCATGCAAATACAATTTGGTGAAATAAACATTCACCTCCATCGCGTCGTCGCGATTTCGTCGAAACCGCGCATCCGACTAGTCGACACCGAGCCACCGCACCGTCGGCGTCGCTGCTGCTCCGCCGCCGGCCGCTCGCCGGCGCCGCCCAAAACCGCCGTCCTCCGCGTCGCGCCGCTGCCGACCTTCAAGCCGTCTCACCGCGTTGCGTCCTGTCGCCGCGCTCGCGCGCCATCGCAGCCGATCCGGCTGCCGTGCCGGAGTCGCTGCCGTCTCGCCGGCGTCGCTGCCGAGTGCCGCCCGCGCCGCCGTCCGCCTCCGCGCTGCTGGCCGCAGCTCCCGCGAGCCACTCCTCGCCCACTGCTCTTCCCGGCTGGTCATCCGGGCTGCCGCCGTCCATGCCTTTGCTCACCGGCGTTGCTGCCGCCTCTGCGCTGGCCGTCGTCCCGCTGTCCGGCCAGCCGCGCTAGCTCGCGCCAGATCTGGCCGCCCCTGCTCACCTCCCGCGGCCTCCGATCTTGCCGCGACCACGCCGATCTTGCCGGAGCTGATGTGACGCAGCTGCCTTTCTCCTCGCCGGTGTCGCGTCGGGAGCGTCGTCGTCGTCCCTCCGTCGATCTCCTCCTCCCGATCACTCGATTTCTCCCTCTCCGCCATTTTTTTCTGTCTCATTTTCTCTTTTTCTCTCCTCACGATTTTTCCTGATCTCTCTTTATTTTTTCATTCTTATCCTTATCTTATCCCATTATATATAAATAATATATATATATATATATATATATATATATATATATATATATATATATATCCATATATATATATATATATATTATTTCTTTTCTCTTTAAATTTCAAATCAAAGCGTCCTCGAGATTCGTGCAACACAAATCTCGAGACAACTCAACAACCGAGTAGCGCGCATCTCGAGGCACCAACCCGCTTCATTTCAAATCTCGATACTCGCGCTACACGCATCACGAGGCATATCCAATGTACATTTTAAAACCACATAAAGCCACTATAGCCACATTTCGGTTCCACGTCAGCACGCGACTCGATGCACGTCCCCGTTCATGTTTCGGCTCCCCGAATTCCCCGCATATATATTTCTCAACAATTAGCATTAAAATCTTAAATTGGACATTCTCGGTGTCTCCATTCAAGATTCGGACATACGTATTCGACGAGTGGGTCCCACATACGACCTTGACCTGGCACGTGGCACAAGTCAAATTTTCGGGCCGTTACAGTCTTCCCAACGAATTAGAATTTCGTCCTCGAAATTTACGCACTTCAATAGTGTGTTATAGCCGAAGACCCAGGCCATACCCGCCGAGGCCATACCCGCCCAAGAGCCATACTCGCCCAAGGTCATACCCTCATCTTACTCTGTAGGGTGGGCTCCTCTGCGACAAGGTGGGCTCCTCCGCGACAAGCCGGGCTCCTCATGCGACAGTGGGCTCCTCCGTGACCTCCAAGAAATGAACACACCATCTGTCTCCACCCCTCAATATATGTCAGGGCAACATCCTCGCAACATATATTGGAATACAACGATACATAAGTCCCATGATCCACCGTCAATAACATATTTATATATGCAGTATGTCCGCGAGAATGTAAATCAAGCTCTATGCTGTCTATTCGTCTCTCTGATCGAGTGGGTCCCAACCCAACTCATACTCTCTCTGATCGAGTGGGTCCCAACCCAACTCATACTCTCTATCCGATTACGATGGGTAGTAGTCGGACCTTGCGCGACAACAGCATGAATATGCTCCTAGCTCTGCTGTGCTTGCCTGCTGTTGTGAACACGTACTAGTGAAGTGTCTTGGATGTCAACACTCCCAAACAGGTACGTTGAAATCTCGATTCGTATGTAACATGTTGTCCTTGTCCCTGTACTCGAGCCTGACTAAACCTCTGTCCCTATCTCTGCACTTGACTGGAATTCTGACACTGTCTTCGGCCATTACCTCTGCCATCAACCCTCTAATGGTATTGATGCTGAGGATCTGACAGTGCTGGCTACTGTAGTGCACTAGCGTAACTCTACACTGGACCATTTAACACTGACGCCATATACGCTGCATATGGTGGAAACGCAATAGATCCTACGCTCTAAGCTCGATCTCTTAGCCACGACCGTCTCACTCTCTTTTTCCTTCGATCATCTCCAAACCCTCGCACTGACTATAACGATGCCGATAATGCGACCGGTATTCCGGCGCGTGTGCTCCCAAAAGCTCTCGCTAGCCATAGCCCTCGCTTAAGCCTCCTGTACAGTGCTCGGAGCCGTCGTCTCCCAAGAGAACAAATAAATTCTAGGAAACCGTGTATGACGTAGTAAGCTTGGTCAGTGTCCGTGTCGTCTGCACCCCCAGCATACTTCATCACGCGTATATACTAATCCATGTACTGCAACTGACTCCCTGGTCCTATGTCGAACGGTCTGAAACTCTGTCCTCTTCAGGTTACGGACTGTTCCCCATCGACACCTCTGTAATACGCCACCAGACATCAACCTCGCCGACCAGTGGAGCTGGTGATATACTCGGCTGCATTTGCGCTGATATGGCCAATACATCATGTATCCTCTCGTGGCTCCTCATATACCTCTCTGCAACCTCGATGTTGGTACCCCCGTGGAACTTCTCCGGATGATGCCTCCGAAACTTACGAGCCTGCCTCGCCTCAACTGTAGCCCTAACACTCGTATCAATGGGCGTGCTCAGCGTATCCTCAGCCGGTGTCTCAGGTATAGGAAATACTATTTCGACCCGAACATGTGTCACCTCAGTCACTGCAGGTCCTGCCTAAACATCTACTGTAAAAACACCCAACCTTAATAACTGGAGTTGTTGCTATAAACAATGATGGTGTAGCCTGTGCCCTTAACAATCGAAGAATCTCCTGCAATTGCTTTGGTCGTGCGATACAAATTTGTCTGACAGAGTATGCAGCTCCTCAGCACTTGCAAACCGCGAACCTGCAGCCCCACGATCATTCCTAGACCCGATCTGAAACGTCATCGCATTTTCTATCGCTACGATTCCTCGAATCGGCGTATATTTACCGCTATCTTATATAGTATATTACCACACCACAAATATACCATATAGAATCAAGTGCTACTCTTTTCTTAGCAACTTTAAACGCACCTTTTTTTTTAAAGGTGAATTGCTAGTCTTAGCAACTTTACAAAGTCCCATTACCTTTTCACTCTATTCAAAGGTGCTCGTTCTTTTCATCATGCACTACTCGCACGAGAATTCCCTTAAGTATGCTTACTGGCATATTCCCATCAATTCTAAATATGTGAGAATCTTAAGATTTATAATCTCGTAGGATTTATACTTAGGTACTCACTAAATGTTAGAATGATCCGCGGACTCTACCTCAGCTCGTAACACTTAATTCATTTATAAGTCCCTAAAGGTGGTGGTCGACTTCACCAACCCTGAGACTATAAATGCATAGTGTCACTAAAGTGGAGTTACTTGGGCTTCGATCCAACAAGACTACTCTAATGCTTTCGTCAAAGCTAAAGGAGTCCGTACATGATATAATCGTTAACTCTCAAGTCATCTCAACACTTTGCTCATTTAGAGTCTGCTTTCTTCGTTTCTTCTTTCTTTTTTAACTTTACTTTCTCGAATGTTCCTTACATTAATTGTTCCATTCGTTTTATATTATCCAACAACATCAATTTCCTTTTAGAGACTCAAACTTTCATTTCAAGTCTCACTACTTATAGGAAATCCTCAATTTTAGTGAACTCTTTGAGTCCTAAATAAGATCAAAATTCCTCTAAATAGCTTGAAAATCAATTCACAAGTTTGTTTGAGTCATAAATGGCATTTTAAGTTTCAATTGGAAACCATACCCTTTGTAATACCAAAGTTTCGAATTGAAAACCTTAAAAGTCCTAATTATCTCATTTTACTCAAAATGAATTGTTTCATTTTCCATTGGCTTCACTAAACCAACAATGCTATTTATCTCAATTTATCAATTGAACTAACTAAATTCTAGTTTTACATTTTGTTGCCATTTTTTTTTCTCGCACTTTGGTATCTACTCATTTAATTATATCCAAAAATTAATCATTACTATTAATATTCTTTATTATCAATTTCTCCGAATCCGATAAATTTATCGTCAATCTTTTTCAATTTTACTCATCGCGTCTCACGCGATACACAAGAGTGAATATCGTATATCTATCGATAATAATATAATACAACACATCAAATATCACATATAGTTCAAATTTAATTTTCTCCAACTCTCCTCACTTCCCAACGAAGACTTCAGTCAGGATCATAGGGTTCCACTCTAAGTTCAGGGTTCCTAACTTCCGCTGGTTTATGTCTTATGCTGGTTGTGGGTTAATTAAGAGCTAAATGTAAAAATTTAGGTTTTGATACCAACTGTGACGGCCCCAATTTTCCACAAATTGGGCCCCGCTGACCTAAGCCCACGTGGACCCCAGAGCCGGTCTCGCAAAAAGTCAACGCAGACCTAGTCAGCCTTCCAATCCATCATTATACGTAAATTCACAATTTTAAGTTGAGTTATTAATATTTTGCAAGTTTTACAATTTAGCGGAAGCAATTTCTACAAATAAATAACTCAATGATAATATAAAAAGTTAGGCAACCTAATTGTGGAACCCAAGAAATATGTTATCATCGAGAGGAGAGTAAATAAGATATACAAAATAATCACCTAGCTATGAAGCTTTCCTCTCGCTACTGTCTGCGCTCTGCACTCAGTCAAACACGAGATTGACGAGCCCAGGTAAGTAAAATCCAGTAGAATCTAAACAGTAATTCAAGATAAAATGAAACAGTCTAAAAGGCATGCGAGATAAACGAGAAGTTTGTATGGAATGCATGATCATGAGATGTAAAACAATGAACGTACAACGAGAATGAGTGTCACAAGAAACAATAAAGAGAGGTGCCCAAGTAGTCTAAGACCACCGAATGCGGGTGCCACGGGTCGGGGGTCGCGAGTCGCGCAACGCCAAGCGACTCGGTCATCGGATGCGGCATCGCCGTACCTAAAATGTCGCGAATGAGGGATATCAACGGCGCCCGGATAAAGCACATCTCATTCCGAATACTGTGACTCGAGGTCATGGCCCCGGTGGCGAGCCGACAACCACTCCAATCAGAGACACGAGTACGACTCACTTGGCCCTCGGACACTCATAAGAGTGAGAATTCCAAGAAAATGACATGATTCAACATCAATCAAACATGCAAGCTCAAATGAAATACTGTACATTTTCTAACTGGTTTACTTACCTCAAAATTCGTATATCACCATCAAGACGTCCCGCTCACGCCTCGATTTGCGCACCCGACACCCGACTATACCTCATAAGTCCCTGGTGTCAATTTATATCATTTTAGGCATATTTTTCGTAAAATCATGCAAATACAATTTGGTGAAATAAACATTCACCTCCATCGCGTCGTCGCGATTTCGTCGAAACCGCGCATCCGACTAGTCGACACCGAGCCACCGCACCGTCGGCGTCGCTGCCGCCCGCGCCGCCGTCCGCCTCATAGCTGCTGCGCGCGCTCCCGCGAGCCACTCTCGCCCACGCTCTTCCCGGCTGGTCATCCGGCTGCGCCGTCCATGCCTTTGCTCACCGGCGTTCTTTGCCGCCTCTGCTTGCTGGCCGTCGTCCCGCTTGTCCGGCCAGCCGCGCTAGCTCGCGCCAGATCTGCCCCTGCTCACCTCCCGCGGCCTCCGATCTTGCCGCGACCACGCCGATCTTGCCGGAGCGATGTGGCGCATTTGCCTTTCTCTCGCCGGTGTCGCGTCGGGAGGGTCGTCGTCGTCCCTCCGTCGATCTCCTCCTCCCGATCACTCGATTTCTCCTCTCCGCCATTTTTTCTCGTCTCATTTTCTCATTTTCTCTCCTCACGATTTTTCCCGATCTCTCTTTATTTTTTCATTCTTATCCTTATCTTATCCCATTATATATAAATAATATATATATATATATCCATATATCCATATATATATATATATATATTATTTCTTTTCTCTTTAAATTTCAAATCAAAGCGTCCTCGAGATTCGTGCAACACAAATATCGAGACAACTCAACAACCGAGTAGCGCGCATCTCGAGGCACCAACCCGCTTCATTTCAAATCTCGATACTCGCGCTACACGCATCACGAGACATATCCAATGTACATTTTAAAACCACATAAAGCCACTATAGCCACATTTCGGTTCCACGTCAGCACGCGACTCGATGCACGTCCCCGTTCATGTTTCGGCTCCCCGAATTCCCCGCATATATATTTCTCAACAATTAGCATTAAAATCTTAAATTGGACATTCTCGGTGTCTCCATTCAAGATTCGGACATACGTATTCGACGAGTGGGTCCCACATACGACCTTGACTGGCACGTGGCACAAGTCAAATTTTCGGGACGTTACACCACCAAAGAAGGAAACATGGTGGTGGAATGAGGATATCCAACGAGCAATTAAGACTAAAAGAGAGATGTATAGGAAAATACCTAAGTGTCAAGATGAAGATGTGTACAATCGATATAGAGAAGCTAGAAAACGAGCTAAAAAAGTAGTTAGTCAAGCTAAAACAAATTTCATGGAAGATCTCTATACAAGGTTAGGTAATAGAGATGGCGAAAAATATATATATAGGCTAGCCAAACTAAGAGATAAACAGAAACAAGACCTAAGTCATGTAAGATGTATTAAGGACGAAAATCAAAATGTTTTAACGCGCGAGGAGGATATTAAGGAGAGATGGAGAAGTTACTTCGATAGTTTATTTAATGATGGTCAAGTTGATACCATAATAGATGAAAACCCACACCAAGAAAGAAATGTCAACTATACACGCAATATTAGAATTGTAGAAGTTAAAGAGGCATTGAAAAGAATGAAAATAGGAAAGCGTGTGGCCCAGGATGAAATACCCATAGAGGTTTGGAAATGCTTAGGAGAAATTGGATTGACTTGGTTAACAAAACTTTTCAATAAAATTTTAAAATCAAAACGGATGCCAATGGATTAGAGAAGAAGCACGCTTATGCCAATCTTCAAAAACAAAGGAGACATTCAAAGTTGCTCAAACTATCGGGGAATTAAACTTATGAGTCACACTATGAAACTTTGGGAGAGGATAATTGACAATAGGCTAAGGAGAGAAACAACAATATCAGAGAACCAATTTGGTTTCATGCACGGGATGTCAACTATGGAGGCGATTTTCCTTGTAAGACGATTGTTAGAAAAATATAGAGAAAAGAAAAAAGATCTTCATATGGTATTCGTAGATTTAGAAAAAGCATATGATAGGGTCCCTAGAGATGTTCTTTGGTGGGTTCTAGAAAGAAAAAGAGTGCATGCTAGATACATAGACACTATTAAGGATATGTATGATGGAGTAGTAACGAGTATAAAGACATTTGGAGGAGCTACAAAAGAATTTCTCATTACGATAGGACTACATCAAAGATCGGCTCTAAGCCCATATCTATTTACTTTAGTTATAGATGAACTAACTAGACATATTCAAGAGGATATACCATGGTGTATGCTATTTGCAGATGATATTGTCTTAGTGGATGAAACTAAAGATGGAGTGAATAGGAAATTAGAACTCTGGAGGAATACATTAGAATCTAAAGGCTTTAAGTTGAGTAGAACGAAAATCGAATACATGCATTGTGAGTTTAGAAACACTAGACATTGAGATGACGGAGTGGTAAAATTAGGGGAAATAGAAGTTCCTAAGGTAAACCACTTTAGGTATCTAGGATCAATCATACAAAATGATGGTAACATTGAGAATGATGTCACACATAGAATTCAAGCTGGATGGAAGAAATGGCGGAGTGCAACAGGGGTGATTTGTTATCGAAATGTTCCTACTAAGTTAAAAGGAAAATTTTATAGGACCGCAATTAGGCCATGCTATGCTCTATGGAAGTGAATGTCGGGCGGTAAAGCAACAACAATTACATAAAATGAACGTAGCGAAAATGAGGATGCTTAGGTGGATGTGTGGTAAAACTCGTAAAGATAGAATAAGAAATATAGAAATTCAAAAACAAGTAGGAGTAGCACCAATTGATACAAAGATTAGGGAATGGCGGTTGCGGTGGTTTGGTCACTGCAAAGACGACCTACAAATGCCCCAACTAGAAAACTTGACTCAATAGAAACCGTAGAAATTCGACGAGGTAGGGGCGGACCAAAGTTAACATGGGATGCATTAATTAGGAGGATTTGAATGGTTTGGAAAGCTCACCATCAGTTGCACTTAATCGAGCACAATGGAAAAGTTTGATCCATGTAGCCGACCCCAGTTAATTTGGGACTGAGGCTATGTTGTTGTTGTTGTTGTTGTTGTAGAGAGTAAAAACAAACAAATCAGATGAAAATGTCATGGTCATAAATTACCTGATATGTCCATTGATTCAGCAATATCTACAACTAGCAACAATGGAGAGATTTATGATCTCCTAAATTCAAAGAGACCATTAATTTTCTTTATCGTACATAAGCCTTTGTTTATTCAATCCAAAAAAAAAAACTCATCAACCATCTTCTTGATATTCAGTTGCACTTAATCGAGCACAATGGAAGAGTTTGATCCATGTAGCCGTCCCCAATTAATTTGGGACGACTGAGGCTATGTTGTTGTTGTAAGACAAAAAAAAAAAAACTGGTGGTGTCTTGATATTCATTTGCCGATCACCCGTCAAAAACCAAAAAGTGCACTAATTTCTTACAGAAAATTGAAAACTTTGGACACTAATAATTGCAACCAATCAAACTATTAAGTTAGAAGAAAAATTTGAGTTTCAATCAAAACACAAATAATAAATAAGATAATCTAGGAATGATGCTTTTGCATATTGATCATAATCTAGTAGCATTATCAGTCAAGGGTTTGATGCAGCATCTAATTTAGTAGGATCATGAGGTCAACTGCTCAAGTAAAATTTTAGTTGAACACAACCATCCAGCTGGTCTATTCATGAGCCGAAAATAAAAACAAACTCAAAAAAAAAAAAAAAAAAAAGAGAGAGAGATCACCTACTAAGAGCAATAGCTCCAAATAGATAAGAAGTAGCAACTCTTCAGCACTGCGAATAATTTAAGCTTCTCGTATTTATAATTCTAATAGAGATTCAGCTCAAAACTTCCAAATTTAAAGCAATCCATCCACGTACGTTCAAAACCTAACATTCATGTCAAATCACATATATGCTCTGGTTTTGGTGATCAAAGAGAGAATCACTGAAGAGATGCACACAAATCTCAATGATCATCGAAGAACAACAAACAATGGACGAATCAATCAAACAAGATTTAAGAACTCACGAGAGGGGTTTCGAGCGAGAGAACGAGGGGAATATATCCACGGAACCAATCTTAAATCTTAAACCCCATCCTAAATTGGTTTTTTTAGAAAGTTTGTTAGTTAAAAAGGATAAGTGTTTTTTTTTTTTTTTTTTTTTTAAAAAAAAGGATAAGCACGTTCAGACAACACATTATAAATAAGACCAATCATCTTATTTGTACTGCGTGATTTTTCAACAGTTATAATAATCTCTTCTTGATTGTTGTTCACCATATATTCGAGAGAAATTAGCTTTTCGAATTCCTGTTTTTCGTCATCAATGGCATCGCCACTACTTGTTAGTAATGGTTTGAGTTCATCAGTTGTTCTTCCCCGCGGTTACGTGTTTGCTCCCACAGATTCCGAGCTTTTCTGTCACTTTCTCCTTTCTAAAATCCAAAACCCTGATATGAAGTTCGAAGAGATTCATGATCTTGATGACATCTATAAATATACACCAGAGATCCTCGCAAGTACGTAAACAAATCTATTGCATGTCTTTCTTTCTTTCTTTTTTTTGCATGTCTTTCTTATTCTCATTGACTAACTAGAAGTTTTAAAATTCAAAAAATTGTCGGTTTGCGAGTCGATAATTGGTTTTAAGTATGTTTGAGAAAAACTACCTATAATTTAACCCAAACAGTTTAAAATTAAAATTAATGTCTCCATGTCGTGCAAGGTTTGATCAAAGAGTAATATATATTGTAAGTAATTGTTTTTTCGTTAAAAGGAAAAATTATGTTGTGTGATGATCCGGTTAAATTTTGTTTTAGGGTTTAATTAGTATTGATAATTATATATGCCTAATTGATCAAGTTATGTGTGCATGCACGGAGTTGCGCGGATGAGGTTAGGGTTGGAAGTACTTGTGCATATAAACTTAGATTAATTAGATTCTTTTACACATGCAATTAAATTACATTAATTCTTGCAGGTTCGTACAAAAGAAAAAGAGCCAAAGAATGGTATTTTTTCAGCCCTAGGATCATGAAACATGAGAACGGCTCTAGGCCGAATCGGAAGGTTGCCGGTCAAAGTAGTTTTTGGAGAGCCTCCAATAGCGGAAAGATGATGGTTCAAGTACATAATAGACAATTTTTGGGACATAAGGGAGCATTGAACTACTTTAAAAATAAGCAATCCAAGACCAATTGGATCATGCAAGAATACACCTTGGCTTCTCAAAATCATCACGGTCCCCACAAGGTAACCATACTTAATTCTTTCTCATTAATTAACTTAGAAAATCAATAATTAAAGTATATATTAGATTTTTTCCTGAAATAATTAATGTATATGTTTATAGTTCTATAACATACCGTACCAACCAAGTGCAAGTGGGTACAATGTCACTTAAGTAAGAGATTGGGGTTTGAGTCCTAGTTAGGGCAAGTTAGTTTCTTAATTTCTTATAAAAAAAAATACGTATACCTGAGACATCTATATACCCTAAACCTAGATAAATACCAACATATTTTTTTTCTTAAAAACATAACTAGAGAAATTACTATACCCTTCCTTTTATTTTAGGAGTTTTAATTTAATGCTAACTTCAAATAAATTATTAGTCTTTCACAGTCATGTAAACTAATTGTTAATTGAACTGATTTTTTTTTATAAGAATTGTTTATTAATTAATTGTAGTAATTGAATATTGATATATATATATATATATATATATATTGTTTTCTCTTTACTTATGAACAGTTTAAAGACTATTCCCTGTGCAAAATCTACCAAAGGATTAGCAAAGCTTCAACAATCAAATCATCAACTGTAATTGGTCATCAGAGTTATAATAATTTCAGCGATGTTGGTGACGAAGGAGGCTTGGAGGACTACATAATGCCACAGCTACCTTATTATGAAGATGTCAATCATGGTGTTGCTCAACAAGCTGGCATGCATATGGCACCTACCATGAATAATATTACTAATGCCTATGATCATCAGTACATCAATATTGTGGATGGAGCTGATCAAGGAGGCACAATCAACTGTGAAGAAGCCATGCCACCATTAATGATCATCGACCAAGATCATCCATCAGCAGTGCCATTCATAGCATCCAACTTTGGGCTATCAAATATTGAGCCTGACGCAGATCCAGAAGAAGCAGGGGCCATTATCCAAGACTACCAACAAAAATATCAAGGTGACTTCAACACTGATCATCCTGATGTAGTTGCGCCGCCTAACGTTGAGTCGACAGAGGTTTTAGAGGAAGAGGGCCTCGACTGGTTACGTGACTTCCCCAAATTTCAACCGGCGGATTTGGAATTCAGTGATTGGGATAATGAATTTGCTCCAGTTTGAATGTATATATAGTTGTCACAAGGATATATATCATGCATGTATTTGCTTAATCAGTTTGTGTAATGACATGATCTACCTTTTTTTGTTGTGAGAATTGAATCAATTTGTGTAAGGACATGAATTTGTTCCAGTTTGAATTAATATGCATGTATGGTTGTATACACGTACAATATATATATACACACACATCATGTTCTCCTATTGAAAAATTTAAATATTGTATTAATTAATCTAGTGAATATACATGGTATGGTTTATAAAGATATACAAGAAAGTTGGATCCATCAATCATGCCTAAATGATTCTTATAATATGTATCAATCATGCGCGCCTAGTGAGCTCCCTCCACTGCCTTGCCTTGAATTCCTTCGAACCTGTGAGTGTCGCTGCCGCACCTCTCTTTGCCTCCTCCCAAACATTGCTCCAATGTTGCTTTCGATCCCCAAAAATTTTGCAATTCCTCTTCTCCAAAAAATACCTCTCTTGAATTTCAGAATATGTGATGTAAACTTTTAATGTTTCTATATGCTTTCGTTTTTAAGTAATCATGGGTATCCACACACTTTGCTTGACATTTCTTTCACTTTTTTGAATTATATTCCATCATGTTCTTTGCTATTCTTATGTCTTTAACTTGCAGTTTGAGTGTATAGTTATCACAATGTATTTCCTTAATCAATTTTTGTAAGGACATGATCTACCTTTTTTTTTTGTGCGAATTGAATCAATTTGTGTAAGGAAAGTTTAGGCCATTAATTGTACAGTACCTCTTATCAAAATGTAATTGCAGAGTACCGTTTTACCAATTTTTCTGTTCACTATTCATTCATCTATGGTTTTTGATTTTTTTTTTTTTTTTATACGTGGTTTGATCTACTTTTTTTTATAAGAAAGAAACAACTTGCCCCTAGAGCCGGGGTTCGAATACATAACCTCTTACTCCCGCCAAATCCCATTCTAAACCATTGGGTACGTGCATGGGCGAATCCAGGATTTTTGATAGCCCTGGGCTATAATTTTTTTTTGGGCCTTGCCCTGGCCTGTGGGTACGCCCTGGTCGCAAGTGTGGGCTTAAAAGCCTTAAAATACTAATTTTTTTTTTTTTTGGGCTTTTTTTGGGCCTTGCCCTGGGCTCCTGGGTACGCCCCTGGGTACGTGGTTTGATCTAATGGCAATTAGCGATTGGTTCGTTGAATAGGAGTTAAGATTAGGAAAAGGCCCACATATATAGAAGAGAATCGAAATTTACTGTGTTATATGTTTGTTTGTTTTTTTGTTTTGTTTTGTTTTTTTTTTGTTTTGTTTTTTTGTTTTTACTTCAGTGGAAGTCGAACTCAGACCTCAATCCTCAAACCCTACTTTTTGGCAAGTGATGTCTTTACCATCTCATTAGAGGTGCTTTCACTAGAAGAAAAGAGGGTTTTCGTAGCACTAGATTAATAGGGGTTCGAGACAACCGCTACCAAAGTGTGTATAAAAAAAAGCCTAAAAGACCAAACATAATTAAATCCCAAACTCAATTTCATCCAGTGTGAACCTGATTTCCTCTCGTTCCCGAAGAAAACCCTAGCTGCCTCGACCATCGAGTATCTTGATCACCCATTACCTCATTTCGCTCCTCTTTATGAAAATAAGTTATGGTATGTAGATCAAAACATACATGAGTGTGACATGATAGATAACCCTGGTCAACATCTGGGAATCGGCTTCGCTAGATCGAGATGAACCTATGACGATAAACTTTGCCAAACATCCCACGGTCAAATGGAAGGAACCCATGAACGGAAACCCCGTCAAAACATCTCCTGAAAGGGAACCATGACGAAGACTTAAGTCTTCTCCAAACATCTCTCATCCTCGCGGGTCTTGCAGGAGTATTCACTCACCGCATAGTCCTTGGAACAACCTTAAATTTCTAACCAGTGCCACGTGGCATTTTAGGACCATGCAGACCTGGACCTGGCACGACGGGGCATACATGGTCAACCTTCGGGAGTCGACACCGAGGCATATTATTTTTCATTGGTGATTGTATTAACTAGCTAAATATAAAATGTCAAATTTAATTAATTTTAATTATCGGGTTTCGCGGGTAAGATTCGATGTCGATATCGTGCATTACGAGTACTTGAGTATGAATAAGTGAAATGATGAGATGGCTAATAATTGAGTAGCTAAGTTAGTACTTTTGAAACCTACGCGAACTTGGTCTATGAAAATGGAAAAGGAAAATGTCTAAGTCAATTACTTTATAACTATCGTTAAATTGATCTAACTGGATAGTTGTTGGATTATAATGCCATTTAATTGAATGAATAACCTGTTGGAGTTTCTATTTAGATTATCACATTATTATGCCTAAGTCCAAATGATTAAAATGAAACCATGAAATTATATATGTGTCTAGACTAAAGAAAGGCCAATTGGACACATCTAAGCTACACACTTAATCTAGAACACCATGGACCTCCATGAGATCTACCTAGGGATGAGGGTGTGGAAAATGATTGGTGCTCATCAAGTGGTATATGATGTGGGGTAATTTAGAATTATGGGTAGGTCTAGGGATGTACACATATCAAAGGATGTGAAGCTAGGATCAAAAGAGAGACTAATATAAATGGACACTTAGACAAATTGTGGCTTCAAAATCACTTCAGGGAGTCAATTGAGGAAGAGAATAGAGCACTTGCTAGAGTGGCTGGATTTCTAGGAATCTAGAGGGGAGATTAGAAGTTTCAGTATAGTTCCAACTTTCAACAACACCAAGCTCTAGGTATGCACAAAACAAGTCTTTCTAGTTCAAATCTTGATCTCTTTACTTTAATGAATGAGGTGGTTGATGGTCAAACTTGAGTGAATCTATAATTTTGAAATGGTTTTGCAGGGATGAAAATCCCCGTTAAAATTTTTTTCCTCATTCTATTACCCACAGGGGATCCCCTCGGGGATTCTCAAAAAAAGAATTATAACAAATAAGGTGTCAAATATACATACATAACGACACAATTGTTGAAATTCCAACAAAAATAAATAAAATCAACATATCATGCAAAAAAAAAATCTAACTAGTAAGTTTTAACACTTATAATTAAGTTTCTACAAATCATTGACATATGTAAAACGAAAAGTTCAAATTCAAAATATTCCATAAAGTCATAACTATCTCTTTAAACTACTAAGTCATCAATTTTTTTTAGTACTTTTGATCCTAAAATTCTGAAATATAAATATAGTTGCAAACAATTCGTGTATATATATATATATATATATATATCATATGGTGTGTAAATTGATATATGGGGATCCTCATGGGTAGATGGGTATCCTCAATGAGAATCCCCGATGGTATATTTTATTACACACACCCGTAACCATACCCGTGTAGATATGAGATTTTGTACCCATCCATATCCACATCCTCATCCCCATTTAAAATCCTCATACCCGTATCCATTAGGGTAAATCTCCATCACTCGTGAGTATTCTCCTACCCATTTGCATCTTTAAAGTCCTCGTACCCGTACCCATTAGGGTAAATCTTCATCACTTGTGAGTATTCTCCTACCCATTTGCATCCCTAGTCTTTATATATTAAAAACCATAACCTTATAATGATGTATTATCTTCAAGTACGGAATAGGGAAAATCGAAGGGTGATAAAGTTTATTTCTTTCTTATAAAAAAAATGTACATTACCCGTTGACAAAAAAATGAAGGTTTTTTTAATAGTTTTTTTTTAAAGAAAAATAGTAATGCTAATCGACACAAAGATTAAGGAAAGACGATTGCTATAGTTTGAGCACCTCTAAAAGAAACTACGAATACCTTTATTTGAAAACTTAACTCAATAGAAATTGAATAAATTAGTCAAGATAGGGACATATTAAAGCTAATTTGAGACATATTAATTAAAAAAAACTTAAATGAGCAGTTGATTAAGTTTGGATATTGAATGATCTAGACAAAAAAGGAAAAAATGGATAATAAACTCTAATTAATTTGGGATGGAGGTTAGGTTCTTGCTGCTTAAGAAATCAATGAAAAATTGAAAAGAACATCCCAACAGAGAGATAGGCAATAAGCATCAGCACGTGTTGTGAGCTCTATGTTGTTGTTGGTGACTTGGTGATTTTCACGGCCCAACTAATTAATACACGGTTAATTTGTTAATTATGACATAATGAACCGTGACGTGGGACCCGCAGCGAGATATATGTCACTACCGAGGCACGGTGACCAAGGTAAATGTTATATTTGTTGTGTTGTTTGTTTAGTGTAATGTATATGTGTAAACTACTAAGTCATTTACGAGTATGCAGATACCGAGACCAGCGGGGACGCGTCTCGAGTCGCGTGCCGACGTGGGCCCGAGGTAGCAGCTCGTGGGGTAAGCGTAACTAGTTAAATTATATTGCATTAAAAAAATGAATGAAAAATAAATGAAAAATGAATGAAAATAAAAATTGATATGTGATTAGTGGACCATAAGTGGCCAGTGAAGAGAAGATTGGTGACTACCTCTGAGCCAGTGAAGGACTGCTACGACATATTTTTGTACGTTTTGCATTCTTTTGTATTACATTTTTTATATACATGATATGTTTACTTTGGGTTGAGTGATATGAACATCTGACTAGACATATGTTATATATATCACCACTTTTGTTTATTATGCATGTGATCACTATTTCCTGGTTTTTCCACAATAGGTTAGGCCATAGGATTTAAGGGGGTTTTTTGCTTGATTAGTACACCTAGGAAAAATTTTATCAACCCAACACATCTTCAAAACTTATTCCCCAACTAACACATTTTTGGCCCCGTCAGTGCCACCTCGCTGGCCACGTTGACAAAACGTGACCTGGGGTCACGTTTTGCCCCCCCATCTCTCCCCCCCACACGTTTTTGGCCCCCATCTCTCCCCCCCACCCCCTGCACAAACCCTAGTCCCTCGACCCCCTGCTGCACTGCTTTGACCGCCGGCATTCTTGCCCTTGCGCCGGTGATCCCATTCCCTTGGTAGCGCCAGATCTGCCCTGCCGCCACCTCGTCTCCCCAGCACTTGCCATGCGCTCTGCTCCCACCACTGCCGCGCCGTTCCAGCTCCGTCGTCCGCCATCACTTCCCACTTGCCAGCCGCATGCTCCCGCACGCCGCCACTTGCCAGCCAGCCATGAAATCGTGACTGGAGGCGATTCGCGCGGCTAGCGGCGAGAGCGGCGGCGGCGGCAAGCGGGAGCGGGAGGCTGCGCTGGCGCGGAGAGAGAAGGAACGGCGAGTGGTGGAGCAGCGAGCGGCGGCCAGTGGGAGCGAGAGCGCCGGATAAGCGGGAGCGCGGCGCGCGGTGGGGATGTGGCGACGGTGCGGCGGCAGCAGCGCAGGTAGCGGCGCAGCGGGAGCGGGATCACCGGCGCAAGGCAAGGGCAGCGGCGCGTCGGCGCGGCGCGCGAAGCGGGGTTGGGGGACTAGGGTTTGTGCGGGGGGGGGGGGGGGAGAGATGGGGGCCAAAACGTGTGGGGTGGGGGGGAGAGATGGGGGCAAAACGTGACCCCAGGTCACGTTTTGTCAACGTGGCCACCTCACCCAGTGAGGTGGCGCTGACGGGGGAAAAAATGTGTTAGTTAGGGAATAAGTTTTGAAGATGTGTTGGGTTGATAAAATTTTTCCTAGGTGTACTAATCAAGCAAAAAACCCGGATTTAAGGTCCACTAGTAACGATGACTTCCGCAGAATAATTTGTTAGTTTGAACAATTTAGATTAACTCTGATTTATAGACAACCATATGTTAGTTAGTAGAACTAGCTAGTTAACTGTCGGTGGCATCATAATTGGTAGATGTAGATGTTTAGGTGTTTAACTAAGGCTGACTAGTTCCTTGTTAGGTCCTATAGGGGAGATTAGGGATTAATTAATGGATTAGGATGGGCGGTGCCCTTAATTGTAGTTGGGGCCGTCACAGTGACGTCCCCTTGCACATCACCGACAAAAATCCACAATCAAATATACTACGTGGCATGAAGGAAGTAGAAACCTTCCTAAAAAAATTATGAGGGCCGCTAAGGGCACCCCACCATTTCATGAAGGCACCCTGTTATTGAGGGCACAAAACAAATTACCAAGGGCACCCAAAAATTACACACGAAATCCCGAAAATACCCCTCCTGCACAAACACGAAAAAAACCCGCTGCACCCCACCACCCCCTCCACCACCTTCACCGATCTTGACTCCAAGAAACCATTTGGTTTGAACCGACCAGTGAGAGGAATCTCCGAAATCGTGTCTCACCTTGTGTTTCTCCTTCGGTTTACGCCTTTTTTGCAATTCGTATGGTCGGGGTGTGAGCCGATTTCGTCTCCAAATTAGGGCTCGGTTGAAGATCGTCGAACACACAGATTTTGCGCGAAATCGATCGTTTGAAGTTACATTTATAGTATAATTAAGTTACATTTGGTATAGTAGTTGTAATGTGTGTGTGGCGGTTTGTAGAATGGTAAAAAAATAGGGAAATCGCGGTTCTCGGCCACACAGGCCAGAGACTGTGTTAACTGTCTCGGCCAACTCGCAGTCTCGGCCACGAAGGCCGGAAGAGTTCACAGTGTCTCGGTTACGCATGGCCGAGAATACTTCGATTATCTCGGCGAGACATGACGAGAGCTACAATTAGTGATAGGTAATGTGGCGTCGGTGGTGTACAACCGAGAATTTTCTCCTACTCTCGGTTGTACACTGGCGAGAGGGTTAGAGTAGGCTCGGTCCTCTATGACCGAAACATTTCAATATATCTCGGTCCTGCGAGGCCGAAACAATCGCGCACATCGACGGAAACTTCGGATAACCTCATAAAAAACACAATAAATTCGCAAAATTACCTCAAGTTCAACCTCCTCTTGCACCGTAGCAGTACAATCCTCCATTATATAGTGGAAACAAGTTCGGATTTGAGGAAATTACCAAACCCTACGTTGACAAACAAATCATCATTTTCACGCTTTACCCAACTAAACAGCTTCTAAGAAACCATCATATGGTTGTCAAACATTGTTACATCGTTTGTCGGATGATGTCAATCCGCAAGAATCGATAAACGCTCGCCAAACGCAATGTGGCTTTGTGGTTCAAGCTTGGTGGTGGGGTGCCCTTTTTCTTTGTCAAAATGATTTTTGGGTTTGAATTATTATATATACATGGGCAAAATGGTCTTTTCCAGTTTTGCTGGAATTTTACAAATAATTTGGGTGCCCTCATTAAACGGTGGGGTGCCCTTAGCGGCCCTCAAAATTATTTGTGCCAGCTAGCCAACTGCCACCGCTTAAAAGATATATTTGTGGTCATTCTCAGCGAGATCTGTTCACTAGGCCACGCGCTCGCTCGGCTCACCCAGGCCCGCTTGATTTGGATTGAGCTTGGATCCTTAAAAGCGTAATGAAGCTCGGCCTGACCCAAGCTCGTAAAAGCCCGCATATATATTGGGCTGGCCTGACTTGATCTTTTTTAACTCAGGCCCGATCCGAATATAACACAAACTTTTAAATGTATTTATATACAACTTAAAAAGTATCAAAGGTGAGATTCGAACCTTGTTTCGAAGGGTAAACAACACCATCTTGGCTACTAGTTCAATTGTGTCATTTTGATTAAATATATTATATATTATACTTAGACAAATAAATGAACTATGCAACTAGTCAACAGGCCCATCAGATGAATAAATTGTGAATTACATATGCTAACTACTTAAGTTATGATTTAACAATAATTTGTTTTGATGGAAAAAAAAATACAACTTTTTTTGAAAGTATCAAGCCCGCCCAAGTCCGGCCAATATCAGACTTCGGCTCGCCATATGAAAAATCGAGCTTATGCAAGCTTGGACAGGGCCTTCAAAAAAAAAGCTTGGCTTGGGCCCGCCCAAGCCCACCCATTGCACAGTCTACTCTCAGATGCCATAAAATCAAAGATATACTTGTTGCACCTTTCAACTGCGACAAATGATAGTGCTCCTCATTAAGTTAATACATAGTTTGTAATATTAAGAACCTTTAAATAGGACAAATATTGAAATAAAAAACATTTGATTATTGTTTGCTAAACTATCAAAACTAAGATTTCAACCAAGAATTTTATTAAAAATCATCACGAAATCTCAATTACAACTACACGTCAATATCAACTCGCATAAATTACAAAAACGTTTGCAACTTTTAATTCAACTTGCATTTTCCAAGCAACGAGAACTCCAGTTCTTCTTCCCAACTATCACATGAGCAAGAAAAGGAAATTTTATTCGCCAATTATCTGAAAATAAAAGAGAGATCATCTAGCAAGAGCAATAATTCCAAACAAACAAGGTTTAAAGCTAACAACTCTATTAAGGGTTAAAAAAAGAAAACACATAGTAGCAAATATAAAAAAGAATCACAAAAAGACTAAAAAGAGAGAAATTTCATTAGTATTCGATGGTGAAATAGTTAATAGCCCCTCAATATCAGAATTAGTTTAATATGATTTTAAATTTCAACCACACAAATTAATATAAAATAGCCTCCAATTTAGTTGGGCTAACAAATCATTTTCCTTTAAGCATCTATCAAGGGGAAAAAACAAGCACTATATATGTTTCATATGATTTTAAATTTCAATCAGACAGTGAATTCATTTACTCATTCAAATTATCATGTGTTGCCTTGTTCTAGAAGTCTCAAGTGGCTTCAAATTCAATTGCATTTGTTCTCTTCTCTTGTCCCCAGTAAAACGATCTACGGGGACTTCCATTAATTAATCTCATCCTGCTAGCTAAGCTATTTTCATCTTTATAGATGAGAGACAATCGGACATGCAAGTTAATTTTCTTCCCTAGAAATGAAAGAGACCATTCGGGGGCAGCCCTTCCAACCTAGTTTTCTCTATTCACAAGACTCGAACTCAACCCCGCTTATGGGTCATCAACAAGCTTTCAACTTTGACATACGGTAACATATATTCAGTGACCAATATAGTGTAATGCTCACATTTTGCACTAGAGAAGTCACACAAAGACGTGCATCAACAATCATTAAAAAAAAAAAAAAAAAAAAAAAAAAAAGCTGAACGAGAATACGGTAATAAAATCAAGAAAACAAGATACACAATCAATTACCTCAAATGCTTTTATGCTTTGTCCACCAAAATGCAAGCCAAATCTTTTTCTCGTTTGAGAAACTAACATGAGTTTCTTTCCTTCAACTATCTGCTCAACTCGTAACCATTATTACATGTTATGAGACATTGCCATGCTTCTTTATGTACTCTGGATAGTTGTCAACAAATTTGGCCACGTCTTGAAGAAAATATAAAAGCATTATTTTGGCAATACAACCATCTTGTTGAAACTCATCAACCATCTTCTTGATATTCATTCCAAGCTGATCTCCAAAATTGTCCTACATGTTAGCTTTTAAAAAAGGCATCTTGTTCTGATGATAGCACAACCTCCTACAGTTAAGAGTTAGCAAAATGATTCACAACTGGAGATGAGGATCTGAAACAATGAAAACTTGGAAAAAAAAATATAGGCCAACCTGCTGATCTTTAGGACTCTTGCCAAGATGTTTTAGGTCCACCTTATTATCTTCAATGCCAATCAATTCATGAACCATTGCCTACAAAAAGAAATGAGAAGGATAAATATAGTTACATCAAGAAGTGAACAAGAATTAATTTCTAAAATATGGAGAGTAAATACAAACAAATCAGATGAAAATGTCATGGTCATATGTCCATTGATTCAGCAATATCTACAACTAGCAACAATGGAGAGATTTCTGATCTCCTAAATTCAAAGAGACCATTAATTTTCTTTATCGTACATAAGCCTTTGTTTATTCAATCCAAAAAAAAAAAAAAAACTCATCAACCATCTTCTTGATATTCAGTTGCACTTAATCGAGCACAATGGAAGAGTTTGATCCATGTAGCCGTCCCCAATTAATTTGGGACGACTGAGGCTATATTGTTGTTGTAAGACAAAAAAAAAAAAACCGGTGGTGTCTTGATATTCATTTGCCGATCACCCGTCAAAAACCAAAAAGTGCACTAATTTCTTACAAAAAGTGAAAACTTTGGACACTAATAATTGCAACCAAATCAAACTAATAAGTTAGAAGAAAAATCTGAGTTTCAACCAAAACACAAATATTAAATAAGATAATCTAGAAATGATGCTTTTGCATATTGATCATAATCTAGTAGCATTATCGATCAAGGGTTTGATGCGAAAGATCTAATTTAGTAGGATCATGAGGTCAACAAGCTCAAGTAAAATTTTAGTTGAACACAACTATTGGAAAATAGCACAACCATCCAGTGATTAGCTTGCAAGGGTAATTAGGGAGGTCTATTCATGAGCCGAAAATAAAAACAAACTCAAAAAAAAAAAAAAAAAAAAAAAAAAAGAGAGAAAGAGAGATCACCTACTAAGAGCGATAGCTCCAAATAGATAAGAACTAGCAACTCTGCAAAGACACTTTGCGAATAATTTAAGCTTCTCGTATTTATAATTAAGAAGTAAAATTGTTTGTCAATCGATTAAAACTAGCTCGTGGATAAAAAAAAAAGTCTTGGAACAAGATACTAGTAAATAAATTGAGGAAAACAATTTCATTGCTAGCTAAAGTAATAGGTAGTGGAGAGGAGTACGTAGATAGTAGAAGACCTGTAGTGTTTTATCATACATCTCCTGTAGTGTTTGGGCTCCGGAGGAAACAATGGCTCTAGCTATGTCCTCAATTAGACCTCGGGCGTAGTAATAAATCTATAGTCTCCCAGTGCTAGTGACGTCCGTGGCAAACTGTATCAAATATCGGTATCTATCCTATAGAACGGCCACCTACCGCCATGTCTCGAGCCAAAAACTCCTCTCTCAAATTTCGACGGATCTCGATCGGAATGAATTTGACAGAAAATCTGAAATAGCAAATAACAAAAACTCTCAACACAATTGCAATTCAGAGAAAAACACTCGAATTTGTGGTGCAAAAGGGCCGCACCATTTTCTGATTTTCTAACTCCTTTTATTTAACTTCATAAGCAAAATATAGCAACAAATAAACCTAATACAATACTTTCTAAAATTAGTCCTGTGGTTTCTTATTTTCCACAAGCTAAAGAAGGGAATAAAATATAGATGCGATTCTATCTAAAATAAAACTTCAAACCAAAAGGAAATAAAATAAATTCCCTGACATACCCTTGCAGCCCCAGCTGGCACAACAGCTTATTCCAACATTTTCCCCCCTAAGCCTGTTGTGCCGTCTTTGGTACTAACCACTCCTAATCGATCTCTTAATTCTAGAAATTTTACCCTGCCCAAAGGTTTGGTCAGTATGTCGGCTAGTTGATCTCTGGTTCCAACATGCTCAACTTCCAGCTTTCCTTCTTCTACACATTGTCTTATGTAGTGGAACCTTGTATCTATGTGCTTACTCCTATCATGAAATACAGGGTTTTTGCATAGCGAAATTGCTTGATCTGTTGTCAATTTTAATCCTTATTTTCGAGTTTTACGCACAAGAGGTGCACGCGTAAGGACTCCACCAAACTCCTTGGCATCTTCTTGATGCAAGGCGGTATGTATTCGGCTTCACATGAGGATAAAGCGACCACCTTCTGTTTCCTTGAAAGCCAGCTAATTGGATTGTTCCCCAGAAAGTAAACCACTCCTGTAGTGCTCTTTCTATCATCCAAATCACCAGCCATATCACTGTCAGAGAACCCCACCAAATTTCGATCTTCCTTGGTATTCTTAACATAGCAGCACCCCAGATTAGTAGTCCCTTTTATGTATCTCAAAATATGCTTCACAGCTGTCGTGTGCTCAATTTTAGGTGACTCCATGAACCGACTAACAATTCCCACAGAATATGCCAAGTCGGGCCTAGTATGTAACAAGTATCGCAGGCTGCCCACAATGCTTCTGTATTTGGTTTGATCCACTGATTTTGAGTTGCTGTTCTTGCTCAGTTTGAGTTTGGCTTCCATAGGAGCTAGTACTGGATTGCATTTTTCCATTCCACATTCTTTCAAAATTTTCTGAGCAAAGTTCTCTTGACACAAAGTTATCATGCCAGTAGTCTGTCTTACCTCTATGCCGAGATAGTAAGTTAACAAGCCCAAATCACTCATTTTGAATTCTCTCATCATATCCAATTTGAAATTTTCAATCTCTATTTCACTAGTACCAGTAATCAACAAATCATCCACATATACTCCCACCAAAGTAATTTCTCCCTCTTTCTTTCTCCTGTACACTGCATGTTCCAGTTGTCTTCTTTCAAAATTCATCGTCTTCAGTGTACTATCCAACTTCGAGTTCCAAGCTCTTGGAGCTTGTTTCAACCCGTACAGTGCATTGTGCAATTTCAGCACTTGATGCTCTTTGCCACTTTCTTCAAAACCCGTGGCGGCTGTGAGACATACACCTCTTCCTTCAATTCTCCATTTAAAAACGCCGATTCCACATCCATGTGATGCAATAGCCACCCTTGTTGTACTGCAATTGCTGCAATCAAACGTACTGTCTCCATCCTTGCTACAGGAGCAAAAACTTCTTCAAAGTCAATCCCTTGCTGCTGCACATACCCTCTTGCTACGAGGCGTGCTTTGTATTTTACCAACTTACCCTCAGCATCTTTCTTTAGCTTGAAAACCCACTTGAGCCCTATGACTTTTTGACCACCAACTGGTTCCACCAAACTCCAGGCTTTGTTCTCTTTAATTGCTTTAATTTCATCCACCATCGCTCCCTTCCAGTTCTCATCCCTAAGTCCATCAGCAAAATTTCTTGGTTCCTCAATTCCAATTAAACATACATCAGTGTAGTTTAATTGAACCGTCTGTGTTTCACTGTATATCTCTTCTAGACTCCTTAATCTCACGGGTGTTCCATGTGATTCTTCTTCAGAGTCCTCAAATTCATCATAAGTGCCATTTGCAACAAATTCTGGTGCTGCATTTGGTGACGCTGAACCTTGCTGCCTCATTTCATTCTCTCCAAGTTGGTATTGAGTTTCCAGCTCACTGTACGCTCCTTGGTCTACACTGAAACCAATACTAGTCTGAATATTTTGTTCATCTTCTTCTATCCTCCAGTCCCACTTCTTTTCTTCCTCAAACACCGCATCTCTTGTCACATGTACTCTCTTGGTGTTAGGATTGTACACCCGATATGCCTTAGACCCCTTTTCATATCCAAAAAATACCATCAGCGCACTCTCTATCTTCAAGTTTGGGCTGATGAGGATTTGTTACCTTTACGTGCACCAGACTTCCAAACACTCTGAAATGGTTAACTTTGGGCTTTCTATTGTTCCATGCTTCATATGGTGTAATTCCTTCCAGACTCTTTGTTGGTGCTCGATTTAATATGTATCTGCAGTAGTCACTGCCTCTCCCCAGAATTCTGAAGGGATTTCTTTACTCTTCATCATGCTTCGAGCCATTCCCAAAATGGTTTGGTTTCTCCTTTCAACCACTCCATTTTGCTGTGGAGAGTATGGTGCAGTAAGAAATCTCTTAATTCCTTTCAATTTGCAGTATTCATCAAATTCAGCTGATCTAAACTCCCCTCCCCGATCAGTTCTAAAACCTTTTACCTTTGTATTTTTTTCAACTTCAATGACCTCCTTTACTTCCTTAAATGCAAAGGATGCCTTATCTTTGGTTTGTATCAGCTGAATCCACATGTACCTACTAAAATCATCCACTAGTAAGAGGAAATACTTGTTACCTGCTGGGGTTGCAGGATTAATTGGCCCACACAAATCTCCATGAATTAGTTCCAACTCTTTATTTGCTCTGAAATTTGCTTCATCAGGGAATGGTGATCTGCGTTGCTTGCCAACCATGCACCCTCTACAAACTTCTTCTTTGCATTCAATTTCTGGTAATCCTTCCACCATATTTTCTTGACTCAACTTCCTTAAGGACTGGAAATTAATGTGACCATACCTCGCGTGCCACCTCTGTGAATCAATCTCAACACTTGTTTTCAAACAGACCGAATTTACTAAATCAAGTTTGAGAATGTACAACCTGTTCCTTGTTCTCTGGACTCGAATGATCAATCTTCCATTCATGTCGAATACCTTTAACTTTCCATCCTCAATTTTCACTTTACACCCTCTCTCTTCGAGTTGACCCAGACTGATGATGTTGTTGGTCAGCCTTGGAATGTAATACACATCGGATATTACCAATTGCTCTCCGGTGCGTCCCTTGATTACAACCGTGCCTCGCCCTCCTATCGCCACTTCTGACCCATCTCCAAGCTTTACACTTCCTTGGAAAGTTATGTCAAGATTGGTGAGATGTCTTTTGCGACCGATCATGTGGTTACTTGCTCCTTAGTCCAAATACCAAGTGCTTTCTCCCGTTTACGTAATTGCGCCCATGTGTAAGCTCTCAGACTTCATAGTGTCAGTAGCATTGACACCCTTTGCTTCTTGAGTTTTGACCAGCTCATGCATCAGTAGTGTTGGCTCCTCTTCCTCTTTCTCTATGAAATTTGCCTTTTCCTTCTTTGGTTTTCTGCACTCTGATGCAAAGTGGTCGTAGATTGAGCAATTGAAACACTTGATTTTGGACTTGTCAAATTTTCTGTAACCCTTTTTTACTTCTTTACTATCAGATCCTTCTCCACTTCTCCTTTCTTTGAGCGCCAAAGCTTCCCACTGTGATCGGGTGAGCATCAACTTTTCATCTTCTTCTTTGTGCTGCTGTCTCCCTTTCAAACTCTCTTCAAATACTCTCAACCTCCCAACTGCTTCTGCTACAGACATCATAGATGTGTCACCCCATTGTTCTATGGTTCCAATAATTGGCAGGAACCTATCTGGTACTGCACTTATTGAACAACTTTTCTACAACAACACTCTCCTTCAACTCTGCACCCAGAGCCCTAATCTCACCTACTATACTCATCAAGTTTTGGGAAAAATCAACAATGCCGCCTGTTTCCGGCATAATCATTCTATCAAATTGCCTTTTCAATAACTGCGCCCTTGCTTTTCTGACGCGATCTTCCCTTACACTCATTTTCTTGATGATCTCCCATACATCTTTTGCAGTCTCCTTTTCAGCAATCGCCATGATCACAGCGTCTGGTATTGACTGAGAAATTGCATCTAAAGCAGCCTGGTCCTTTTCTTTTCCGACCAGCCCCTCGCCCTCTACTGCATCCCATACACCAAGATTTCCCAAGATAATCTTCATCTTTACCGCCCACAAATTGTAGTTTGCATCAGTTAGCATTGGATACTGAATTGGTACATTCACTCTCACAATTGGGTTAGGTTGTGTTTTCTGTGCACTCCCGTCTGCCATGGTTCAAACCTGAACTTGGCTCTGGCGCTCTGATACCAAATGACAGAAAATCTCAAATAGCAAATAACAAAAACTCTCAACACAATTGCAATTCAGAGAAAAACACTCGAATTTGTGGTGCAAAAGGGCCGCACCATTTTCTGATTTTCTAACTCCTTTTATTTAACTTCATAAGCAAAATATAGCAACAAATAAACCTAATACAATACTTTCTAAAATTAGTCCTGTGGTTTCTTATTTTCCACAAGCTAAAGAAGGGAATAAAATATAGATGCGATTCTATCTAAAATAAAACTTCAAACCAAAAGGAAATAAAATAAATTCCCTGACATACCCTTGCGCCCCAGTTGGCACAACAGCTTATTCCAACAGAATTGATCGTAGAAGACCTGTCGAAACTTGGCCCATGTGGTCAAATATGGATGAGTGTCTGTATATGTTGTCCACGACGCAACAACATCACCTTTCAGCATATGCCTTGACATCCTGCCCTGTATGCTCTCTCGAATCCGTAATAACTTGTGTAGCCTTTGATGTGTAATCAACCATTTCCCGTCTGCTTCCGGATCTCCCCCTCCATGAAAATATCTGGGATCAAATTTGATGAAGTCCTTCATCAACTTGACCTCTGCCATCATCGACGTCTCAAATACGTCTGTCTGTGTCGGTGTAGCAGTTGGGGTCTCAATTTATGCTAGTGTCGGTGCAAAAACCACTACCAGAGTCTCTTGTACCACTGTCTATGTCGATACAGTCAGAATAGTCGATGGAAATATCATCAGAGCAACTATTGTCTCGGTCATGCTCTGTACCCTAATGGTAGTGAGTAATGCAATCACTGCTGTCTGTGCGCACATCATATCCATCAATAGCTCAAACTGCCTATCATGAGTTGTGAATCGCGCGACTACTGCTGAATCTAAACCCTCATCTCTGGTCTGGTCACTCGTCTGACTAATATATGTCGTAGGTGGAGTCTGCTGGCCATCTATCGTGATCTGCATTGGAAAGCATGCGCCGGATCACCTTTCGTATACGTTTATATAATATATATATACAATAAAAAACATAACAAGAATATAAACCCTACCACTACCCGTCTCAAGTTTGCTTCCCAACTAGGATTCTAAGTTAGGATATTTGGGTTTCCACATCTAAGGTTTGTTTGTTCAGTTTTATTCTCTTTTTTAAAACTATTTCTGAGGCTCCATCGAACCTCTCTCTGATACCAAACTATGGCAACCCCAAATCCCGAGGCAACCTTGGGACCCGTCATGTCACATCACATTTCACTAAGCCCTGCCGCGTCATGGCCCGCTTTCCTATGAAGCTTCGCGACCTAACTGGTTGCTTGTACTTTTCAAGCTAACACTAGTTTCGTTAATTAATCTCTATATAAATATTAATGATTTAGTTAGCTAGTTAATCAATTGATCAAGTTATATTACAATTTTACAGCTGAAGTCTTTAAATAAGTTATGCAATATTTAACAATCCTAATAGTGGAAACCTTAGCAAAAAGATACCATGTATATATCAAAGGAGAATTAAGTACAATAAAAGATCCATATACATGTATCATGTGTTCTATAGTCCCCAAAACCCAATGAAAAGATAAATATACACATATTGATATCAAACACGAGCTAGCGTCACTATCTCAGAGGTAGTCGTCCAGTATCTCCTTGCCCTTGCCCTTGCTCGTCAAAGGATCTGCACTCGATCACCCAAAAAATACAGTGACGAGTGCAATGAGTAAAATCCCAAGATAAGTCCCCATAATATTCATGAAATAAAATTGATAAACTACAAGACATGCGAATATGACATCTGGCAACAGTAAGTCATACTCCCATGAATGTAGGTAGCATACGACAACAAAAAATAATAGCGTTTAATAAACAACACATACTAAATAACAGGCTCAGAAATAAAGCATCAATAAATATATAAACACCCATATAATCACGAGAAAACCCTGACTTAAACCAGCCAGTAATCGATAAAACAGGATAAGAACCACATATATACTTACAGGCTTACAGTGACTAAACCACAACTACGGTTAACGGATGAACCCCTCCATACGCTATTTCAAGTCAAGGGAACATCTTACATCCCTCCTGATGGTTGTAAATATATTCTACTGCCGTCGACACGAGCATTAAACACAAGTAACTCGTCCAAGTGATATAGCCACAACTAATATATACGCAAACTGAAATAGGAGTAAAACGTCATGTGCGCCCACCAATAGTCACACATGTAATCCGATATCGATAAAATAAAACCATGAATTCTGTGAGGTATTCCATGTTGGGTTTTGGGGTTCATACGCAGCGGAAATTACAAAACAATTTTGACAAAAACCCCCAACAGGATCCGAATCTAATTCCATTAAAAACGTTTAAACCATGAAAACTTAATCATACATCGGTCGCAATATACCTTTCTGAAGGTTGATCAATCTTTAAGGCGCTGCCAACGACGAACGTCCTCTACCAGCAGTCCACACACGAACGGCGGTCGAGATTCGAAGTGCTAGCTTCGAGAGAATACCAAACCTTTTTGTTTCTCTCCAAAACGATGCAGAGCGTACCAGAAAACCCTAATTCGTTTTTGAAACGAAAATAGAGTTTCGGCCCTTAATCTTTCATTCGTGTGTTCTAACTTAAAGCGTCTATTTATACAACCCTTGTATATAGACGGTTTAGTAAATTACACATATACCCTTACTTAAAGAAGTATAAGTGTAATACACCACAAGGACATTTTTATCATGAATTTTATCATATAAAATTCATTTTTCTGAACCATCTTAAAATCTCGCAAAACTATTCTTAGTGTGCGACCCAATAGGCTCATACAACGTTGGCAGTGTACCAAAACACATTTTGGTATACAAGTCATAAGCGGCCTCTAGCAAGACATTATGACTACCCAAGTTGTACGAATATCAAATAGATACAACCTAATCAATAGTGTATATAACATCCTTTTGTCACACGATATCCTTTTGATCAAACATAAGGCATGGAATTGTCATCCAACATGTTCAATCGTACTAGTCTCGATCTCTAGGTAGACTGAAAACATCCAAGTGACATTGATCAATATCAATTCACTTAGACTAGGCCTTTTAACAGTCTAACACATCGAGGGATCCACTGGATATCTCTCTTTATATGAGAGAGACAAATTCTATCTCGATTACACAACTTCATCACAATGCTCAAACAGTAACCAATCACAATCTTTATAATCGTCCGGTTAAAGACAACGTTTGATTGTGTCAAATCACTGTGTTCCTAATGTTGAAGTCTCTGGTAATCTCAAGTCAGATGACTGTAAAATATACCTATCATGAGAAACAACTATGACTTAATCTATGTGATGTTCTCATAGCGGCTCGGTCCAAGTTACTTTGTTCCCTAACAAATACTCGTGATCTTAATTCGTATCCCTATACGTATAATCATCATATGATCATCAATCAAGACTCACACTAGTCTTAATTCATTATAGTTCCCAGTATAATGATCGACTAGGGACATTTAGGATATTTACGTAAATACCCATGAATCTTATAATAATGTAAACATGCAAATTAATTATAATAAACAACAAATGAAATCCTCTATTTTATTAACTAAAAGTATTAATAAAAACAATTAATGGATTGACCGAGGGCACATGCCCCAACATCTCCCACTTGCACTAGGGCCAATCATACATGCATCTAATGCCTAATGATCTAACATGACCATCATGTTTTGCTTGTGGAAGAGCTTTTGTCAATGGATCCGCAACGTTGTCTTCAGTAGGTACTCTGCAAATCTTCACGTCTCCCCTCTCAATAATTTCTCTGATGAGATGAAAACACCTGAGTATATGTTTGGATCTGTGGTGTGATCTAGGTTCTTTGGCCTATGCTATTGCCCCGTTATTGTCACAATACAAACAAACCGGGTTAGCAATACTTGGAACCACTCCTAGTTCAGAAATGAACTTTTTGATCCAAACTGCCTCCTTAGCTGCATCGGACGCTGCAATATACTCAGCTTCTGTTGTAGAATCTGACACAGTCTCTTGCTTCGAACTTTTCCAGCTTATTGCACCCCCATTCAAAGTAAACACATATCTAGACTGCGATCTAAAATCATCTATATCAGTTTGAAAACTTGCATCAGTGTAACCATTTACAACTAGATCATTTTCAAAACCTCCATAGACCAAGAACACTTACTTAGTCCTTCTTAAGTATTTAAGAATGTTCTTTACTACAATCCAGTGACTCTCACCAGGATCTGACTGATATCTGCTTGTAGTGCTTAAAGCATATGATACATCAGGTCGAGTGTATAGCATGGCATACATGATAGATCCAATAGCTGATGCATATGGAATCTTATTCATACGGTCTCGCTCATCATTTGTCTTAGGACATTGAATCTTGCTGAGACTTATGCCATGAGTCATTGGCAACAATCCTCTTTTAGAGTCTTGCAAACTGAACCTATTCAGCACTTTGTCTATGTAAGCACTCTGACTTAGACCGATTAGCTTCTTAGATCTATCCCTATAGATTCTTATCCCTAGGATATAGTCTGCATCTCCTAAGTCTTTCATTGAGAAACACTTCCCTAACCAAGACTTGACATTCTGCAATGTTGGGATGTCATTTCCAATGAGTAATATATCATCAACATACAGTACCAGAAAAACAACTACACTCCCACTGACCTTCTTGTATACACAAGGCTCATCTTCGTTATTAATAAAACCAAAATCTTTGATTGCTTCATCAAAACGAAGACTCCAACTACGAGAAGCTTGCTTTAATCCATAAATGGATCTTTGAAGCTTGCATACCTTCCTAGAATTCTAGGATGTACAAAACCTTCAGGTTGTGTCATATACACGTCCTCAAACAGCTTTCCATTAAGAAATGTTGTTTTTACATCCATTTGTCATATCTCATAGTCATAATATGCAGCAATGGCAATTAAAATTCTTATGGATTTAAGCATGGCTACTGGCGAAAAAGTTTCATCATAATCAACACCTTGAGTCTACCTGAAACCTTTTGCTACAAGTCTTGCTTTAAAAATATGCACTTTGCCATCCATGTCAGTTTTCTTCTTGAAAACTCATTTACATCCAATGGTCTTACCACCTTCAGGTAAATCAACCAAGTTCCAAACTTGGTTATCATACATGGATTGCATCTCAGAGTTCATGGCACTTAGCCATTTATCTGAGTCTGGTCCAGACATAGCCTCCTGATAAGTGGTAGGCTCATTTTGATCCATAAGCAACACATCACGACTATTAGTAATGAGAAATCCGAATATCTCTGGCTCATGTCTTACCCTACCAGATTTACATAGGCCTTGTGTCACTTGTGGAGGTTCAACTGGTTCAGAACGTTGTTGAACTTCCAGTAGCGGTTCAGTGTTTATCTGTGATTCTTGAACTTCTTCAAGATTTATTTCTCTCCCACTAGTGTCTTTTGAAATAAACTATTTTTCCATAAAGGCACCATACCGAGCAACAAACATTTTGTTCTCAGCGGGATTATAAAAGTAATATCATTTTGTTTCCTTAGGATACCCTACAAATAAACACTTGTCAGATTTAAGTGCTAGTTTTTCTGAGACTTGTCGTTTTACGTAAGCCTCACAACCCCAAATCTTAAGGAAAGATAAACTAGGTCTCTTCCCGTACCATATCTCATATGGTGTTTTATCAACCGCTTTAGAAGGAACTCGATTTAGAGTGAAACCTGCAGTTTGTAATGCATAACCCCAAAAGGATAATGGAAGATCTGCATGACTCATCATAGATCGAACCATATCTAATAAGGTTCGATTTCTCCTTTCAGAAACTCCATTCCATTGTGGAGTTCTCTGGTGGAGTCAATTGGGAGACAATCCAACAATTTCTAAGATGATCATCAAATTCTTGGCTCAAATATTCACCACCTCGATCTGATCGAAGTGTTTTGATAGTTTTACCAAGTTGATTATGCACTTCATTTTGAAACGTTCGAAACATCTCGAATGATTCAGCTTTATGTTTCATAAGATATACATAATCATATCTGTTTAAATCATCAGTAAATGTAATGAAGTACTGATAACCTCCTCTAGCCATTGTGTTTATAGGACCACATACATCAGTATGTATTAGACCCAATAAATCACTTGCCCTTTCACTGTGTCCAGTAAAGGGACTTTTAGTCATCTTGCCTAGTAAACAAGATACGCACGTTTCATATGTTTCTAAATCAAATGAATCTAGAAGTCCATCTTTATGGAGTTTCGTTATGCGTTTCTCATTTATGTGCCCGAGACGACAATGCCAAAATAGGTTTGATTCAAATCATTTGACTTGAATCTCTTTGTATTTATGTTAAAGACTGGAGTATCAGTTGACTTTTTCATGCTTAGAATATAAAGACCATCACACAAATCAGCATTTGCATACAATATGCCTTTACGAGAAATGGAACATCTATTATTCGCAATAATAAAATCAAAATCATCCAAATCCAAACATGAAACATAAATGATGTTTCTGCTCAAGGCATGCACAAAATAACAATTATTTAAAGTTAAAATAAGTCTACTAGGTAAGACTAAGTCATATGATCCAACAGACAGGGCAGCAACTCTTGCTTCATTCCCTACGCGGAGGATGACTTCTCCTTTATTCAACTTTCTACTTCTGGTGAGTCCCTGCACATTTATACAAATGTGAGATCCACATCCGGTATCTAATACCCAGGAATCACTAGTAGATAAATTAATTTCAATAACATAAATACATGTAGTGGTAGTCGCACTACCCTTTTTCTTCTTTAGATCTTCCAGATAGTGTTTGCAATTTCTGAACCAATGTCCAGGTGCATGGCAGAAATGACAATTTCCTTTCTTTTCTTTTGGGTGTTTTGAAGCAGGAACAGGCTGGGGATTGACTTGTTCCACTGGCTTTGCGACAGGTGCAGCAGCAACCTTGGCAACTTTAGCCTTGCCTTTGCCTTTCTTCTTCATTCCCTTTCCCTTTTGAACCATCAACACATTACTAGAGGATTTCTTGATATTTTGTTCAGTAGTTTTGAGCATTAAATGCAACTCTGAAATTGATTTCTCCATATTATTCATATTGTGGTTCATCACAAATTGTGAGTAACTCTCCGGTAATGAATTCAGGATCAAATCATGACCAACTCTTGGCTTATGGGAAATTCGAGTCTATCAAGTGGTCAACATAGCCCTTCATCTTAAGAACATGAGGACTAACGACGCACCATCGGTCATCTTGCAAGAATGTAGGTTCTTGATTTGTTGAGGCCCGGGAGAGAGAGAACCGAGAGAACATCGGAGAGAACAACAAAAGAGAGAAACGATGAAGAACAAGAGAAAACAGATCCTCAATAATCCTCTTTGAGTGATCTGTGCTTTCCATTTATATATGAAACAACTTTACATCTCAACCATCCAGTTGTTGTGATCATCACTAGTTCAAATACAACCACATCACACACACACATACAACACTTACAACTGTTATTTACAACATACACCACGAGATACACCTCGAGATCCACATTACACAATACTCGATGATTAGCTCTTACATCCCCCTCAACTAAGGGGAAGTGAATTGAGACTTAGTTTGTCCTCGAAAGAAGAAAATCTAGCGAACGAGAAAATGATTTAGTAAAAATATCGACAACTTGATCAAGCGATGGAACATGATGGACATTAAGAAGACCACCTAACACTTTATCTCTAACATAATGAATGTCTAATTCAATATGTTTAGTGCGAAGTGATATACTCTGGGATTTTTGGCTAAAGCGAAAACAACTCATGTTATCACACCAGGACAGTGGGAATAGCATCGATAGAAATCTGCGATTACGAAAATAAAGAGCGAAGCCAACTCAACTCGGCGATTACACGAGCAAGAGCTCTATATTCGACTCGTACTTGATCTAGCAACTACTGTTGTTTCTTAGGCGCCAAGAAATCAAGTTAGAGCCCAAAACACGAAGATAACCCGCCATGATTTTCTATCATCCACGAGATGCGGCCAATCAAGCATCGAGAATATCCAGTAAGAAACAAATCAGAACTTGGCTTAAACCACAAACCCAAATCAGCTGTACCTTTGAGATATCTCAAGACCCTCTTAAGAGCTTGCCAATGTACCGTAGTAGGAGATTGCTGAAACTGGCTTAAAGTGTTTACAATATAAGCAATGTCGTAGTAGTGTGTTAACAAGATATTGGAGACCACCAAGTAAGCTTCTATAAAGAGTTTTATCATGAAAAGAAGCACTGCCATCCTTGTACAATAGCTTACCAACAGCAAAGGGAGTAGCAATGGGCTTTGCATGAGACATGCCTCCCTTTTGTAAGAAATTGTTGAATATAAGCTGTTTGAGTCAAGTACAGTCCTTTGGCAGTCCTATGAGCTTCCATTCCCAAAAACAAATTCAAATCTCCAATATCTTTCAAAGCAAACGTACCATTCAACTTATTGATGAAAGATTGAATGGAAGTTTGATGAGAGCCAGTAATTATAATATCATCCACATAAACCAAGCACATACAACAAACTTGTTCATGATGAAAAATGAACAAAGAGGCTGTCCGCTTTAAATTGTGGAATCCCAAGACAACAAAGTGGATTTTAAGCGATCAAACCATGCACGAGGAGCTTGACGAAGACCATATAATGCTTTATGCAACCGACACACAGCAGTAGGTTGAGAAGGATCCACAAATCCCATAGGCTGATTTGTGTAAACCTCCTCAACTAATTGACCATTTAAAAATGCATTATTTATATCAATTTGTCGCAAAGACCAACCAAAATGAACAGCCAAAGACAAAATGACTCGAATAGTAGAAGCTTTCACAACAGGACTGTATGTCTCCTCAAAATCAATACCGGGTACTTGTTTAAACCCTTTGGCCACTAATCTAGCCTTGTATCGATTAATAGACCCATCAGAATTCTTTTTAATAGAAAAAATCCACTTGTTGCCAACCACATTTTGACTAAGAGAAGTAGGAACAAGAGACCAAGTACCATTATTCATGAGAGCATGGTATTCCTGATCCATTCTTTGCCTTCCATGAGGAATCGAAGAGCGACGACAACGAGAAAGCGAGAATATCATGTTCATGAGTGGATGTAGTAGACAAAAACACCTTTCTTAAACTGATTCCATCCTTAGCTCTAGTAATCATGGGATGAACATTGTGAGGATCCACATCAGGCCTTGAATCCACTATATCCTGAGGTGTAACCTCAATGGAGAAAGCCGGTACATCGGGCGAATCCGATGAAGATGAACTGATGAAACCAAGGGGCGATGTGGAACCAACAATGGAAAAGCGGTAGCCAGACTCATGTGAGGAAGATGTTGTTGGAATAGACTCAAGCAGACAACTAAAGAATGATAAGGAAAATCATTTTCATGAAAAACAACATTTACGGTAATATAAACCTTCCCGAGATGGGCTCAAGCATTTATATCCTTTATGTTGATTCTTGTACCCCGAGAAAAATGCATCGCTTTCGATCTAAACGGTACTTATGATCATTATAAGGTCTCAAATATGGAAAGCATGCACATCCAAACACTCGGAGCAAATTGTAATCGGGTGATTCATGAAACAACTTCTCAAAAGGTGACATACCATTCAAAACTTTAGTAGGTAGCCGATTAATAAGAAAAACAATGATAGAACATGCATCCCACCAAAGATTTCAAAGGAACTTTACTATGAGCAAGTAATGTAAGACTCATTTCAACTATGTGTCGATGTTTGCGTTACTGCTCTACCATTTTGTGCATGTATATGAGGACAAGGATGCTTTGAAAAATAATTCCACACTTATCAAGTCTGATTGAAATGATCTATACTCACCACCCCAATCGATCGCACTTTCTTTATAGTAGACTGAACCGATTTTCTACCATAGACTTAAAATGTAGAAAAGCATTCAATGCATCGAGACTTCAACTTCAAAGGATATATCCATGTAAAACGAGTAGAATCATCAATAAAATGAATGTAATAGTTGAACCCACTCGGAGAAGTAATAGGTGCGGGACCCCACAGATCGATATGTATCAAATCCAAAACATTATTCGACATTCGATGCGATGATTGAAAAGGCAATGCATGACTCTTGCCCAAAGGACAAGGCGACATAGATCGAGTTATGGAACCGAATGGTAGATGAAGTTTTGATGCATAACCCGTTTGAAGTGTCTTTTAGGCGGGATGTCCAAGTGCGGAATGCCATAGTGATGACAGACTTTTATTTGAAACAAAGAAAGCGAGTGCGAAGAAGATAAGCGTGCGGGTGAACCGAGAGATGCGGTATAGACCATTTTGTCTTGTTAGTGAAGAAGAATCTCATTGGTTTGAAGGTCCTTCACGAAGCATACATGAGGATGAAACTCAATCAACACATTATTGTCTCTGGTTAACTGAGAGACGCTTAACAAATTCTTTTTGATGCTAGGCACACACAATGTATTATGAAATGACAACTTGGAATGAACAGATGGAATGCAAGCAGACCCGATACTAGCAATTTTTAACAACTGACCATTACCAACCATAAGAGATTGAGTACCTGAATATGCTGAGTTGTTCAGCATCTGTGAAGCATCCCCAGTAACATGAGAGGTAGCACCACTGTCCATGTACCAAGATCCATCATGACCAGCTTCTGATGCAGTAAAGAAAGAAGATGGTGTATGAGATTGTGAAGTGAAAGGCCTCATTGTGGTGATGAGAATTTCTGTTTGAGTCCCCATGTACTTCATGTATGCCTTTTTGTAGTAACACACATGGCGAAAGTGTCCAAACTTTCCACAAATTTGACATGTAGGCTTGCTATTACTTGCTTTAGGATTTAAATCCTCCTCGGCCTCGAAACCTTCCATTGCCACGACCTCTGAAACCACCATTCGTTCTGTTCCCATGTGAATTCCAATTACGAACATTCACTTTAGAGCTATTGTTTTTGACTTGAACGGACATTTGCAGATTGAGATTCTGCGCACCACTAAGGCATTTCCATCTTGAATCACATTGTCTTGATCCGAGTTTCTTGAAACCCTATCAACGTAGAGTGAAGTTCTTGCCACTTGCAAATCACACCTTGCCTTGCAAGAAAGTAGTAATAGGCAAATATTCCTGTCTAAACCAATTAGTACAATTGGAAATCAAATCATCTCGTGCTCATGGCTGATCTACATAGCCAAATTATCGAAATACATTTCATCTTGACAAATACTCTCTCATTTTCATAGCACCCTTACGAGTTGTATGAAGTGCTTTCTTGAGAGCGAACATGAACTCTATTGTTAGAGCCATAATATGTTTCTATTTCTTTCCACAACTCATTTCTTTGTTTGTTTCGGTGTATTTCCAATAATCTGCATTGCGATATCGAGCATCATTGCGTTTATCAACCATCCTAACAAAAATCGATCTCTCTTGAACCATAACTTGTACTACGGATTTGGTAATCCATCGATCAAGACTTTATCTGGAATTTCCGGTGTTAGAAAAGATGACCATCAAGATCAAATCCTTGAATAAGCGGGAACAACAATAGATTTCCACAAAAGGAAATTTGTGCCATCAAGTTTAGTAGTAACAAATTGACTCGAGAGAACTACCAAATGGAGTACCATAACTCAAACGAGGAACCTCGATACAAAACACGAAGACGGAGATCCTTGTTCCACAACACCGAGATCTTTCGCCATCTCTTCAAGATTGACCGATCCGTTGGTATACTTCACCACCTATCCACCGGTCACGGCGTCGCGGAGTTCCTGCTGGCCAGATCTGGCGGGTGTCGGTCACGGCGTCGCGGACTTCCTGCTGGCCAGATCTGGCGGGTGTGTCGGTCACGGCGTCGCGGACTTCCTGCTGGCGTGCTCGGTGTAGGTGACGGCGTCGCGGATGACGTTCTCGAGGAAGATCTTGAGGACGCCGCGAGTCTCCTCGTAGATCGGACCGTTCTTTGCGCTTCACTCACTCGCCTCGCCGGTAGTCGGATCGCCGAAGCCGTGATGTCGCGGAGCACCTCGCGATGTCTCGTCGTCAGATCTAGTAGTTTCGACACTAGATCTCTTCGGTTTCTCTTCAGATCTAGTGTTTTCTTCACCGATCTTGCAACTTTGCTTCTAGATCCGGTAGTTTCAACACTAGATCTCTTCTTTTTCTCTTCAGATCTAGTTCTTTCTCGCCGGATACTGTGCACCGAAGTAAGATCTTGTGATCTTTTTAACCTCACTCGTCTCTCATGAGAAGTGAGTCCGATATCCTCATCTCTAACCTTCACTAACATCACCGAGACTCCATGAATCTGGTTTCCATGACTTACTGCGTTTGCTTTCACCGCTACGATACCATGTTGAGGCCCGGAGAGAGAGAACCGAGAGAACATCGAGAGAGAACAACAAAAGAGAGAAACGATGAAGAACAAGAGAGAAACAGATCCTCGATAATCCTCTTTGAGTGATGCGTGCTTTCCATTTATATATGAAACAACTTTACATCTCAACCATCCGGTTGTTGTGATCATCACCGTTCAAATACAACCACATCACACACACACATACAACACTTACAAGCTGTTATTTACAACATACACCACGAGATACACCTCGAGATCCACATTACACAATACTCAATGATTAGCTCTTACATTGGTTGTCTCGAACCTTTCTTGCCTAGCTTCTTGTTGGAACATTTCCTTGACGTTACGACCATGTCGTAGGTTTCCATTAGTTCCATGTCCTTTTGAAGTTCAGGAACCATAGTTGCCAGAATAATACATGCAACATCAGTAAAATCGTTGACATGCTTATTATGCGCATCTTTCACAGCTTTCGTAGCATTGGCTGGTGGGTCCTCAGGGATTGGAGCATCCAGGACATACAACTTGCGTTCATGCTTGAGAACGATTCTCAAGTTTCTGAACCAGTCAAGAAAATTAGTCACAGATAGCTTATCCTTCTCAAGGATGGATCGCAGTGACAGGGGATTATTGCTACTTGAAGAGGCCATTGATCTACAATAAAGATTATACAAAGTTTATTTTAGTATAGAGGAATAGACTCCCACTAAATTAACAACCCCTCCTAAAACATACTGTTTATTTAGGGGACTAAAATCCATATTTCACTTAATTCTATGACAGCTATGGCATGAAACACAGAACTAGATTATTTAGGTAGGTAACAGTTACCAATTAAATCTTATGTAATTTTAAATACTTTTATGAGATACGAGACATCTTATGTCTTAGCATGTTTTTTATCTCATCATGTGCCTTCTATTTTGATAGCTTTATTAAGTCGGACCATTTTAAACATTTAGGTAACTCTTACCCAACTTGTCTTACCAAGATAACACAATACACCCAGCTATAGTTGAAACTATATTAGTGTGATCGAGGCCTTGACAAGTATTTAAAATGGATGGCTCGAGACTTAAAATTTAATATAGGGATTTTATTCAGTTTTAGTGATTTTATGTAAACAATGAAATATCATATATTTTATTGATTTGTTCAATCACTAAACAATTTGGAAATCTTTTATATTGTTCACTAATAAAAGAATTTTCGTGCGCTAGGATTAGTTAGACGGCGGTCCCCCAGAACTAAACAATTTGGAAATTTTTTTTTTTTTAGGAGACGGCCTACAAATGCCCCAACTAGAAAATTTGACTCAATAGAAACTGTAGAAATTCGACGAGGTAGGGGCATACCAAAGTTAACATGGGATGCATTAATTAGGAGGGATTTGAATGGTTTGCAAAGCTCACCATCAGTTGCACTTAATCGAGCACAATGGAAAAGTTTGATCCATGTAGCCGACCCCAGTTAATTTGGGACTTGAGGCTATGTTGTTGTTGTTGTTGTTGTATGTTGTTGTTGTTGTTGTTGTTGTTTTTAGGAGACGAATTTCAATTCCGAAAATTAAAATTCGCTATAGAAAATCATATTTTTCGCTGATTTTATAATCTTAAATTAACCCCTTAATTTATCTGAAATTAAGTAAATTAAAACATTTTAATTAACCCAGACCCACATCTAACTAATCACCTTATCCTAATCCAATTAGGACTTAAGATATTTGAATCCTAGCATATCACCAATAACAAAATTCTCGATATTTATCTCCTATCCAATAGGGATAACGAAACCGATCTTGCTAATATCTCCTAATCTAATTTGTTATCTATCTCTTATCAAATAGAAATTTCATAACATAATAGATATAACGAGATAAATAAATAATTTCAAAAAATATTTATTTGCAATTTCGGTCCTCATTCAAATAATCACAAACATGTAATTGAATCATGAACTACTATCCCAATCGAACCTAATCATATTAGTTTCGAATTAATATTCAGACTTATACAATTTAAGAAACTTAAAACAATGTAACCTAAATATGCATACTGAATTACAGAGATTTCATCCATACATCAATACACAAAAAACAAAGATTATACCTAATGGTGTTATGGATCACAGAACACGAAATTCAATTCATTAAAATTATTCGAATTAACCTAACATGGTTACTAGCATGTACGAAACTGATTTCAATTAAATCACGAATATATGTATCATATACACAAAACATGATAATAAATCTCACAGAAAACTTATGTATATCACATATACATCAACTATTAACATGCTTTCAATCATATATCATGAATATATCAGAAGAAAACATGCAATAAATTTAATGGAATCGAACTCGATGGCTCTGATACCACTGTTGGGTTTTGAGGTTCATACGCAGCGAAAATTACAAAACAATTTTGACAAAAACCCCCAACAGGATTCGAATCTAATTCCATTAAAAACGTTTAAACCATGAAAACTTAATCATACCTCGGTCGCAATATACCTTTCTGAAGGTTGATCGATCTCTAAGGCGCTGCCAACGACGAACACCCTCTACCAGCAGTCCACACACGAACGGTGGTCGAGATTCGAAGTGCTAGCTTCGAGAGAATACCAAACCTTTTTGTTTCTCTCCAAAACGATCCAGAGCGTACCAGAAAAACCTAATTCATTTTTGAAATGAAAATAGAGTTTCGGCCCTTAATCTTTCATCCGTGTGTTCTAACTTAAAGCGTCTATTTATACAACTCTTATATATAGACGGTTTAGTAAATTACACATATACCCTTACTTAAAGAAGTATAAGTGTAATACACCACAAGGACGTTTCTATCATGAATTTTATCATATAAAATTCATTTTTCTGAACCATCTTAAAATCTCGCAAAACCATTCTTAGTGTGCGACCCAATAGGCTCATACAACGTTGGCAGTGTACCAAAACACATTTTGGTATACAAGACATAAGCGGCCTCTAGCAAGACATTATGACTACCCAAGTTGTACGAATATCAAATCGATACAACCTAATCAATAGTGTATATAACATCATTTTGTCACACGATATCCTTTTGATCAAACATAAGGCATGGAATTGTCATCCAACATGTTCAATCGTACTAGTCTCGATCTCTAGGTAGGCGAAAACATCCAAGTGACATTGATCAATATCAATTCACTTAGACTAGACCTTTTAACGAGTTTAACACATCGAGGGATCCACTAGATATCTCTCTTTATATGAGAGGGACAAATTATATCTCGATTACACAACTTCATCACATTGCTTACACAAGTAACCAATCACAACCTTTATAATCGTCCTAAGTTAAAGACAACGTTTGATTGTGTCAAATTACTTGTGTTCCTAATGTTGAAGTCTCTGGCAATCTCAAGTCGGAGGAATGAAAAATATACCTATCATGAGAAACAACTATGACTTAATCCATGTGATGTTCTCATAGCGGGTCGGTCCAAGATACTTTGTTCCCTAACAAGTACTCGTGATCTTGATTCGTATCCCTATACGTATAATCATCATATGATCATCAATCAAGACTCACACTAGTCTTAATTCATTATAGTTCCCAAGTATAATGATTGACTAGGAACATTTAGGATATTTCTGTAAATACCCATGGATCTTATTATAATGTAAACATGCAAATTAATTATAATAAACAGCAAATGAAATCCTCTATGTTATTAACTAAAAGTATTCATAAAGACAGTTAATGGATTGACCTAGGGCACATGCCCCAACATTCCAATGGGTTTACGCACCTCAATCTGCGCTTAGAATTTCCCGGGACTCCCGAATCCAACCCTACTAGCTCCCCGATACTTGAGCTACTGTTCCCTAAGTCCCTAAAGTCCAATTTTATATATTTAGTATGTTTATAGGTGTTTGGGTATGTATTAAGTCAAAAATCCCAAAAATAGCCCTTTAATTCAGTTTTCATCTATCATTATTGTGTTAATCTACCTAGCGCGCTAAGTGTAGTTAGTGCGCTAGGGAATCTGTCTAGCGCGCTACTGTTCTTCATTTTGAAAAATAGTTTAGCACCCAAACTAAATAGGGCGCTAGCCAGTCTGGTTAGCACGCTATCTGCGCTGGGTGACATAATTCTCTATCTCCAACACCCCAATTAGCTAACAAAACCCCACAAATCCATTCTCCACTTACTGAAGACTCCAAACCATCAATCAAAAACGCGAAAACACAATGATTTGATCAAAATCCTCAAATTTACACTTTCACTAATTTTTTCCAATTTTCACCAAAACCCAATTTCTTTCAAAATCAGTTGATAATCTCTATGTACATGTTCATTATACTTGCAATTCATCAAAAACTAGTCACCTACTCCTCAAATATCAAATTTTCATTAAAACTCCAAATTTAGCTAAGTTGCTAGAATAGTAAGATTACCTAGTTGATGAACTTCTTAGCTTGATCAATTCTCACCATCACCAACTGGTTTTCTTCTCTCTCCAGCAAGCTTTCTTCTCGAGAAAACTTACAATGAAAATGGTTTTAGTTGCATGTGTTGATCAGCTCATCTTTATATATTAAGGTGAGATTGATTACTAGCCATTGATCTTAATGTATTTACGTATCCCGAGACTCATTTAATGGCCTACCACTTGACACTTATCCAACTAACTCTCCACTAACTTCCTCTAAGTAACACCAATTTGGAAGTCATTTGGTTCCTAGATGTGACAATACATATCTCTAGGACAATCTTATAGCTCCGATTAATTTATCTAAACTATAGACCTTATTTATTTGATCTAATTAATTTAGCTTAGACCTATTATAATACATATGATTGGTGTTAGAAACTCCTATGGATACATTAGTGGTCCCACTAATCCTCGACTACCCGACAACTGATACCTCGCACCTCAACACGCATTTCGAGATAACTCTTTGTCACACGAACTCGCTGATAACAACATACACATATGCGATGCAATACAATACAATAATAATATACTAATTTTAACGCGGCATTATAAGCAACCACCATCCATAAATAACATATTCCATCGGTTCTCATGTCCGAGTTAACCGAGTTATCCACGTAACGCTCAAATTACGACCGTTAATCTCCGAGATTAATGTTAATCTTAATTTAATTAATTTGGGTCGTTACACAAGGTAATCATCTATATCTCACTAAATTCATAAAAATGAACTCAATTTGGAATGTTTTGGTCTCCATTCGAATTTAAAGACTAGATCACTATATATGATGAATCTTTAATGATTTACAAGTCTAATTAACACTGCAATTAAGATTTTTAAATTGATTTGAATGGTAATTGAGTTTTTGGTAAAATTGGAAAAAACTAGTGAATGCATGAATTTGATAATTATGATCAAATTATTGTTGTTTTGGTTGTTAATGGTATGTTTGGTGTCCCCATTGAGTGGAGAATAGGTCGACAAAGCTGGGATAGCTATTCGGGGTGTTGGGGACATGATTACTGTCTCCTAACACGGTTAGCACACTATCCAGACTAGCCAGCACACTATCCAGTCTGGGTGCTAAACCGTTCTTCGAAATGAAGAATAATAACACGATAGGTGCCTCCCTAGCACGCTAAGCAAGCCCTCTAGCGCTCTACTGACAGATGAAAATCTAATTTAAGGACTATTTTAGGTAATTTTCAACTTAATACATATTGAAGCAGTTGTAACCAGCTTGAACACATAAATTGGACTTCATGGACTTATGGGACAGTAGCTCGGGACCAGGGAGCTAGTCGAGTCGGATTCGAGAGTTTGAGGAAGTCAGAGAGCATGTTTGAGGTTTATAAAACTCATAGGAACATCACTTGAGTATTTAGTTGATGTTTTATATTGCTTATGTCCATTCTTGCATATCATTCCATTCTATATTGTTTTGGATGGTTGGTTGAGGTTACTCCCACCGGTATATTCACTGTGTGTTTATGGCACACTAGATTGTAGCACGTGTGACCAAGCCCTTGGTGAATTGCGACCTGGGCTATTGACTGGTGTACGTGTCGGTGAAGCCTAGGATTAGGCCAATCACCATGAGGAACTAGGTGAAAGAGTAGTGGGGGCACCAACTGAAGGGATCCTGAGGATCTGAAGTACAGTCTAATCTAACCGAAATTAGCTCACACTTTGTTTATCCACTTGTTATGTATGCATGCGATGATCCATTTATAGGTTCCTATTTATATTTTCGCATATTTATTTAACATTATCTTTGTCTTCTCTTTTTACTTAAATGCTCAGTGAGTTTCCTTAGGATTTTACTCACTAGACTCGTCATCTATTTTGTTGTGATGGCTAAGTGCAGATTTTAGTACGAGCAGGGGCAACGGGATCTTAGGCGACTATCTCTGATCACCTACTATCCATTACACTCTCGTGCGTGTTTAGCTTTTTGATATTTTGATTTATTTTGGGTATTAGGGAGACTAGAGAGACATTGTACATGTATATATGCTTATCTTTTGGTATCACATCGCCTTATATACGAGTACTCTATTTTCAGGTTTTCCACATTAGGATTTATGCTTATTGACACACGACATATATATATTTCACGCTTTTATGTCAGTTTAAGACTTCCACTGTTAATTTAGTGCTTAGTAATTGAAATGAATTAAAACATACGCCATATGTATAATTCATAAAACTCGAAAATAAAAGACTATAAACCATAAATATACATGACTTAAAAGGAAATATGCATAATTAGTTTACAATATAGCAACAACACGACAAGTTAGCACGCACACCGAGGATGCAAGCGTGAAAAAAGACGCCAAAGGATTGTGGGACCCTACGGGTCAGTGATGTAGGCGGTGCTGCGAGGCCTACAAGGCGATGAGCAGCACCCACATGACAGCCTCGGGGTACGGGGCCGTCACATATATAGACCATCGTCAAGCACTCTTTGAAACAAAGTTGTCTTCGAATCAGTGATAACATTATTGTCACAAGTAAGTTTAGACATACTTATAAGATTTTTCGCAATTTTTGGAACAAGAAGAACATTGTTCAACTGAATATTGTGATGAGGAATTAAATCAGACCATTACCAATATGAGAAGTTTTTAACAACTCACCAATACCAATTGTTACAAATTGATTACCTTTGTGATCTGACTTGTTGAGCAAAGACGATCCATGCATCAGAGGTCGTATGACTTGACACTTCACAGTCCATATACCAATTAGGATTTGTAACACTTTCAAGAGTCGCCACCATGCCTTGAAATTGAACATAGCTTAATGTGCAGTTGGTTGGTAATTTTGAGTCATTGGAGGAGAAATATGTGCAAAAGGAACCATTTGAACCCTAATTTTGGTTTTGAAGACCATAGAAGTTCTGATCGAACACTGTAATAACACTAAAGAGCTATGTGAGCATGGAGGTAACACAATTGATATAATATTTTTCCTTGGTTACAAGATCTACCTCCTCGATTCTTGTTTCCGCCTCGGAAGCCATTGTTGTTGCGATTGTGAGATAGTGTAGAGTTGAATCTTGACCTTTGTAACTTCTTGTCACTGTTTTTAATAAAACTCGTTGAAGCATTTGTCAGATCTAGTTGCAAAACTTGATTTAAATCCTCAATCCTCTGTTCATGAACCATCAGCATGTACTGTGCATCTTGCAGTTTTGCAAAATTGCGTTGCGAAGAAATTAAGACCACAATGGGGTCAAATTCATGATCAAGACCGTTCAGAACCAACAAGAATCATATGAGTTTCAGTGACGACTTGACTAATAGATCTCAACTTTCTTGTTATGTTCTTGATTTAGAGAACAAACTCAGAAATCGAAGACGAACCTTTTTTATGATACTCAGTTGCCTCTTGAATTGTAGTGCGTATGGATGCCTTAGCAAACATACTCTCTAATGTTGTCCTGATCTCGAATGAAGAGTCACACTCAGTAACATGTCCAATGACATTTTTACTGATGTTGGAGAACAACTATACCATAAGCAAATGATCACATCAAGAGCGCGAACTGCAGATCTAACTTGAACTCTCCAGTAAATACGGTTTCTTTCATCAAGCTTCGTAGGTAGGTTGAGATTGAGAGCTTTCGCAATCACTGTCGCATTAGCAAACGTGTTGAGACCACCAAGACCAGATTGAGAAAAACTAACTACTGCCATGTTGTAGTAAGCTTTGTTACCATGTAAAGGTTCTTTAATGAGAGAAACCTTGAAACATTAATTTGTTAAGCAAGAAAACAAGAAAACAAGCTTTATTGATCTGCAGAGATCAATTAATTACAACTCAATTAATTTGTTAAGCAAGAAAACAAGAAAGCAAGCTTTATTGATCTGCAGAGATCAATTAATTACAACTCAATAGCTGAGCTCAGTATTTATAGTGTACAATACCATTTGACAGTTGCTCTCTAATCTAACGGGCCAACTTAACATAATAACAAAAAATCTGTTACAAGGCACACGACTCATCACGTGACACTCGATTTAATTAACCATGATCCAAGGACTCATATTGACTAGGTCTTATTTCGGCTGAGCGTGTTTGACTAACTTGATCTTGATCACTTATAAGGGAGATCGAAATGAGAGGGGTTTTGATCGAAGCCCTTTTTTCTCATTTTCGCATTGTAATTTGGTTTAGGGTTTGACCGATTGACCAAAATATCCCCAAGCGTATCCATTTCTCTTTATTGACTAAGGCCTCTAGCTGTAATCTCATCTCTCACTTTTATTTTCTTTTTGTTTTCTTTTATTTTCTTTTTCAATTTAAGCTTTTTATTTGTTCTAAAAAGTTATCCCAATTTCGACAAAAATTGGAGAATAAATCCAACAGACTCCAATACTTCTAACAACTCGTTTTAACTTCAAACCAACTTTATTTCATGACAGATAAGATATACTTCATTCGGTCAAAAATAAAAATTTTTTTGGAAAAACTTTTTTTGTCAAAATTATAAGTCGTTTTCGAAATTCAAGAATGTATTTATTATTTTTTACCAATTATAACTTTATATAATTCAAATATTTATGATTCTTCAATTCTTGAATTCGTTTAAAGGTCAAAAGACGTATATGTAAATTACGATTCTAATTAAAGTTATTTTAATTCTTGTGTCTTTACCTTGAATTACTTATATTAGTGACCAAAGAGAGTAGTACACACATTAAACACAACAACACATAAAAGTAAATTTTAATTTATAACATTTGGTCCAAATCATAAGAGTCCCACCTCAAATACATAAATATAAATTAAAATTCAAAAATATTTAATTAGTTTTCTAATCCAATTTTAAAAGTTCTCGAATTTCACAATGCCAAAGATGTTTTGAAATTACTCATTGATACTACTAAGTTATTTATGAAATTTATTAATAACCGATTGATTCAGAATAGTAAATGAGTTGGTTCCCACTAGATTTGGGCATGGAGCCGACTCCACGCATAATAGATTAATTAGTGCAGTTCACATGGGAAATATCAAATAAATTACCGAAAAATTGAGCCCCCATGAAATATCTTTCTTACTCTAATTATTCTGTCCTCGATCTATCAAAAAGATTTCCAATTAGAGGTCCCAAAAGCCTCCAAATCAACATCAGGTACCCACTTCCACCAATCCATGTGTCTCAATCGCTGTTATCTAATCACGATTTTCTGTCAATTTGATGAAGATCTCAACTGGGTTTCTCTCTAATTTGATCAACTCGGATGAGGATGCTGTGTAGGACAGAGAAAGCGGTTTGTGCTTTGGTATTTGTTTATACACTCAGTTTTTGTATTCTTGTGGTGGGGGTTCTAGCTAGTTCTGATTTTATTTGATTTTGGTTCTGTGTGGGTGATACTTGATTTTTATGATGGTTAGATACCCAAATCTGTCAATTTTGATTCCTGGTTAAATACCCATTTCGTGTTCTCAATGAATGAGTAGACCCAGTTTTCAATTTATGATTTCTTGAATTCTAGATGGAGAAAACGAGATCTGATTGGGAATTCGTAATTTAGAAAAAAAAAAAAAAAAAAAAAAAAAAAAAAAAAAAAAACACCCTTTTGGCCTTTGTTGTTTGATCCATGTAAGGTGACATGTTTGTGTTGTATTTTGATTCAATTTTTTGAATTTAGCATGTGAGAAATTTGAGATTTTTCCCAATTTTTAATGGGTATTGGTGATCAGATCAGGCACTCATTTGTTTAATTTTTGTGATTTGGTTTTAGGCGAAATAGGTGAGTTATGTGAAGAAAGTTTTGTTGTCCTAGAAAAAGCTTTGCATTTTAGGCTCAATGGATGGTAAGGAACAGAAGAAGTTCCTCACTGTGGCTCCTTTTGAGTGTGCTTGGCACAAGGAGCTGAGGTTTAGGGAGGCTGGCCGGGGTTGTGTGGCTTTCGAAGCTTTTGCGCACAATGATGTTACAGTTGTGTTTAGGGAACATGTGGGGAGCAAGAACTACCATTATAAAACAGATAATAGTCCACACTACACTGTTATCATTGGGAGTCATCGGAATCGGAGATTGAAGATCGAGGCGGATGGGAAGACTGTGGTTGATGAGGCAGGGATTGGGCTTTGCTGTTCTTCGGAATTTCAGAGTTATTGGATCAGTGTATATGATGGTCTGATTAGTATTGGCAAGGGGCAGCACCCTTTTCAAAATGTCATCTTTCAGTGGCTTGATTCCAATCCGAATTGTAGTGTTCAGTATGTTGGGTTGTGCAGCTGGGATAAACATGTGGGATATAGAAATGTTAATGTGTTATCTTTTAAACAGAATCACAATCTCCTGAGGGAGCACGTGAATCATCATGAAAGAGAATGTTTGGAAGATGATGACGATGATATGGAGGATGAACGTGGAGGGTATGAAGAATGTGGGCTTGGAAATTTTCTTGAGAGTTGGGATTTATCGGATATGTTTTTTGTGGTTGGCGCTGAGGAGAAGGTCGTTCCGGCGCACAAGATCATCTTGGCTTCATCGGGTAACTTCAGCTTTTCTTCGCCCAATGAAGGTGCTGTTCACCTTCCTGGTGCGACCTATCCAATTCTTCATGCCCTTCTTCAATATATTTACATTGGCCAAACGCAGGTAAGGCCTAGTCCTCACTCATACAACTCTTTTGATTATTTTGTTTTCATCGTTTTCTATGCTCCAAAGAAGCTTCATTGAAGTTAAAACTAGAACTTCTCAATGCAGCAACTCCCCTTAAAGGAATTTAAAAATAAAAAGTAAAAGATTATTGAACAAAGCTATTTTCATGAAACAAGCTGCGACTAGTCGAGATCAGTTTTCTCCCCTTCACTAGATGTATTTTTATGTTGAGAATCACTGTTTATATGTTTCTTTCCTTTATCAGATTTCGGAAGCACAACTTGCTCCTTTAAGGGACCTAAGTTTACAGTTTGAAGTCACGCCATTACTTAAGCAATGTGAGGAGATAATGGAGCGCTTTAAACTTAACAAGAAGTTGTTTGACTCGGGTAAGAGAGTGGAGATTTCACATCCTTCTTCAAGGCCACAGCATTGTTCAATTTTCCCCAATGAGCTACCCATTAATGTTGAAAGGCTTAATCAATTGCTTTCGACTAGGAAGTACTGTGATGTAGAGATTTACCTTGATGGGCATGGCTTTGTTACGTGGGCACACAAAATTGTCCTGAGTCTTTGGAGCACCCCATTTACAAAGGTAAATCGTTTTCGTCTTTAGTTTGTCCTTTAATCTAATTCTTATTAATGCTATATTGTTATACAATACCTTCTATTTGTCCAAATGTAATAGCCAAACTTGGATAGGGATGGTGCCATTGGTGTGTTCCACTTTTTTTTTTGGATAAGAAGTGTGTTCTACATTTTTTATTTTTTTTATAAGTGTGTTCTACATTAGTTACAGTATATGATACCGTTGCAACAGTTTGTGAACAGAATAAACTTTATGTCAATCACGAATGCTTGTGTTCTTGCAGATGTTCACTAATGGAATGCATGAAAGCAATTCTTCTCAAATTTACTTGAGAGATGTGTCATATGAGGCTTTTACATCTATGGTTCAGTTCATGTACTGCGGGGAACTTGATGTAGAAAATATGAAGGAGATTGGGAGCTTGTTATTTCAACTTCTTATGTTGGCTGATCAGTTTGGAATCACAGCCCTTCACCAGGAGTGCCTCAAAATCATTTTGGAATGTCTATCTGAGGTCATCATCACTCTTTTTTATTTAACTTATTGGAAATTTATTCGTTTGAAACTACATTTGCATTTTTCTAGCGTCCCAAGTTCTTGAAGTTTCAGAGATATGCCTTGGGTGGTATGAGTGTAAAAGACATGTTTTGTCCAGAGGCCCAAAACAAAAGAAGATATTCTCTGTAGTTGAAGAATCGTAAAGCATTAAATTTAACTCTTGTACATATATATCTGCAGGGTTGGAGTACTCACACTGGAAGAAGGTCATTCAACAAGAGTTATTAGTATTATGCACAAGTTTAATGGATAAAGCCCACACAGTTTTGGCAGAAGAGTCAGTCTCAAACATTGAAATTGACTGCTTGAAATGTCTTGCAGGATTCAGTCAGCTCAGTTCTCCAGGTGGTTTCATCAATTCCATCGTGCAAACTTCTTGAAGAGACATGCAAGAGGATCTTTTCAAGGCACTTCGATTATTGCACAACTGCCAGCACTGACTTTATATTGTTAGATGAGACAACATTCAGTAATATTCTTCAGGTATGCTGGGCTTTTCTTTCATTTCCTCAAGATTATGGTGTCTATAAAAAAGTGTTTGGCTGCAGCGCAATGTGATGTTTAGCATATCTAACCTTTAAAGGCTTTACTAGACATGTAGCTTGTATTTGATTCCAATCTTGGAAGTTTGCATTTGACTTTAAAAATTTTGTGATTGCTAAATTATGTACTATTCTTATTCTTATTTGATACATGTTGTGTCTGCTTGAACATTGTAATATGCTGCTTATTTGCACTTTCCTCATCCATGCACCACCGCCATAGATCACGTCTAGTTCGTTTTGCTGTATAAAGGCTGTGTATGTTCAATAATGCATCGTAGCTTGTGATGGTATGTTTTTTCTAGGCATATAAACACAGTGATTGAAAGGAGGCGCACAGGTGGTCGCCTAGGCATTTTAGGGCAAAATCCGCCTCGACAGGTGGTGTCCTACATAGTTTTTAAGAAATCGAAAGGGCTAATTACAATTGAGTTTGCTAATATGAATACTTACCCAATTCCAAAATCTTAACATAACTAATGTTACGTAAGGACCAATAGTCTTATTAGAATGCTTGGAGTATATATTGAATATGGATTATAGTGACTAATAGAAATAATTGTTAGTTAAAGGACCTATAAATAAAGAAATTATAATTTATGGGCCTCTATATAAATATTTTTTCTTGGTTTGCCTAGGCATCTTTTAGGCGCCGTCTAGGCACCGCCTCAACTGTGCCAAGGAAATTGCATCGAGTTTGCCTTGAGGCCTTGAAATCCTTGTATAAACAATTGTTTAACATTTTGTTACATGAAAATAATGTGTAGTGTGTACTCTCAATTAGTTTGAAGATGGTCCTCCAGCAGCATACCCATGTCTCCGTGTTATGTGCATTCTAGGACTAGTTATAACTTCCAAGCCAGAAGTTTCTTTTTAGTGATGGGAGTAGACTTATCACTTATCATTCTGAACCTTTCACCATACTCCCTTTCCATGAAAGATTGCGTTGATAATCTGCTCATCTGTTTACTCAGTTTTAAAACCCTAACATGTATTGGAAATATTTATAGGCGAGAATAATCAAATCATTATCTGATCTCCTTGTACAGGTGACATGTAGCACCACTGGATGTGCTCTAGGTTCGTATTAGTTTCAGCTGTAAAGAGTACTGAGGGAAAGTTGGGAAACACTAAGCCTGCTGTGTACCCTCTTTAGATTTTAAGTCGCCAAGTGTAGTTATGCATGCAGAAGTATCTTTGTGATAAATTTTCATGACAAAGATACTCAAGTGATGGAATCATTCACGTTTTTTGTAAAATTGTCCAAATTTTAGGCTACACTGTTTTTGCTGGAACATCAACTTTACTTTATATGAAAATTTCTTGATAGAATTTGGCAATTATTAATGCTAGTAATGGGTTTGCAGCATCCAGATTTGACTGTAACATCTGAAGAAAGAATTCTTGATGCCATTTTAATATGGGGAATGCAAGCTGAGAGTTTAATTGGTTGGGAAGCAGTCGAATCACAATTAAGATCATCGACACCTGATCTCCTATTTGGAGAGAGGTTTCATTCTATTACTATCACGATACTGTTAGTACGATTCCCGCTAATGCCACTAAACCTGCTTAAGAAGGTATGCTGTCGCAGGTTCTAAAAATGCACTGCCATGTCTTCTGACAGCTGTTTACCTAATTGTTGATGCTGTTATTTATCTTTGATGGTGGCGCAGATGGAGAATAGCAGTCTTAGCTATCAGATTCCTGTAATTGGACAACTTGTGAGTCAAATACTCCTCTTTTTTTCTTGAAGATTTGGATTTTCTTTGATATCTTGGGTTGCTTTGATATGGTATCTCATGATGAGCGTGCAACAGGTTCGGGAGGCCATTCAGTATGCTGAGTGTGGAATATCTAATCCAGGAAACTAACTGTTGGAACAATATACAAAAAACATGCATATAATTGAATTGTTGTTATATCATGCATGAATTCATTACAAAGAACTAAATTAAATCATACCGAGAGGCTTGCACTAAATTGCAATGTCCTTAGACGAAATTTCCTCCAATTCGGTGTATGAATGCTTCAAGAGGTTCGTCTCCGGGATACAAGCTTGGATTGATCTTTGATTACACACCAACCAAAAGATCCTTTCTTACAACTGCTGAAAAATCTCTCTCTCAAAACCAGAAAAACTTCCTCAATTTCGAAATTTTTCTCTATATCTTCTAATGAGGTTACAACCCCTATTTATAGACCAAAAGACACCTCTTTTGAACAATAACAACTGTTCAAAATGAGACCAAAAGACACCTCTTTTGAACAATTACAATTGTTCAAAATGAGGTCATTAGTGGTGACTTTTCACCACTAATTACACACCTTTTAATAAAAACGAAAATAACTAATTTTAATGGTGACTGTTCACCACTAATTACCACATTTCGAAAATAATTAAATTTAATGTAAAAAGTAAAAATTTTGTGTTGTGTATTGGCTAAGTTATTTTAACATTAGCCCCAAAGGCCCAAGGCCTAATCAAAGACATATTAAATATCAAGTATTTAATATATATTAATCAATGGGGAATACCCATGGTCTTTGCCTCCAACCCCACATTCACTTAACTAAGACTTTCAAGTGAAAGATTTCTTATAAGGAAAGAAACAAAAAGTTTCTTTCCCATGTGGGACTAATATTGGATACAATACAAACTCACATATAGTTCAACAATACCCCACATTTGTATTGTATCCATCGCAACCATGGCCAGAGTTTACTTTGCCAAATCACAAACACAAAATTTAAACAAATATTAAATAATAACCATTATTTTAAAAACAATTGAGAGAGATTATCATGTCATATTAATCGGGAAAGTGTCGTATAGACTTGAACTTACCCTAGTAAGATCATATCGAGTTCACTTAAGTGACGCTTGATGATGTATGTATCTTGAGCTGTTCACTTTTTGTAGTAAACTAAGACAATATGTCTCACTTATGACATGATTCTGATGCACTTTATTCTTTGTTGTTCATTTTGGTCTGAACATATCCTGGGTTCATGATAGCTTTAGAGAATTTAGCTTATTCATTCTCATAAATGCGACCCCACATTTACTATCATATAGGTGACTTATCTTTAATCATTAAATGCATTATTGCATACCCTAAACTTCTTATCAACACACTTACTTCATCATAGGAACAGCTAATTGTGTGTTCTGTTTGTTAAGTCAAGTCTAACAAGTTTGCCTATTGAACCTAGACCATGGGATCTCCAATCAGCTAGGTTAGGTTTCCACTAGACTTGACTTACTCTATAGGCTTTAAGCCCATTCCCCTCGATAATATCTTCACTTGATCTCTTGGTAAGCCTTTAGTCAAAGGATCTGCAATGTTTTCCTTAGACTTAACATAATCAATACTAATTACTCCACTTGTGAGTAATTGTCTTATAGTATTGTGTCGGCGCCTTATATGTCTCGACTTACCATTATATATGTTGTTCTTAGCTCTTGCTTGTCTTTGCCATACTATCACAATGTATGCAAATTCTTTGTGGTTGGTTTTGGCCGAAAGGAATATCTTCTAGGAAATTTCTTAGCCATTCGACTTCTTGTTTGCCTTGTCAAAGCAATAAATTCAGATTCCATGGTGGAGCGTGCTATACACGTTTGTTTTGTTGATTTCAAGAAATCGCTGCTCCACCTAATGTGAATATATATCCACTTGTTGATTTGGTTTACGTATTATCAAATCCAATTTGCATCACTATACCCTTCAAATGCAATTGGATATTTTGTATAATAAAGTCCATAATTTAAGGTATATTTAAGATACCTTAGAACTCTTATTAATGTTTTCCAATGAGCATCATTAGGATTACTTGTGTATCTACTCGGCCAACTTCTTGCATAAGCTATGTCGAGTCTAGTAGAGTTCATCAAGTACATCAAGCTTCAATTACTTGAGAATATTCCAATTGAGAAATTGCTTCTCCATTATTTTTCTTAAGATGACAATTAGCATCAAAAGGAGTTGGAGCGGGTTTACAATCGAATTGATTGAATCTTTTTAAGATTTTCTCAACATAATGAGATTGTGTGAGGACATAACCTTCGTTATTCCTTTTGATTTGAATTCCTAGTATTACATCAGCTAGACCTAAGTCTTTCATGTCAAAACTAGAATTCAACATCTTTTTGGTTGACATTATAGCATCTCTACTTGTGCTCATAATCAACATGTCATCAACATATAAACATACTATGACGCAAAAGTTTTTCATTTCTTTAATGTACACACATTTGTCACATTCATTTATTTTGAAACCATTTGCTAGCATAGTATGATCAAATTTTTCATGCCATTGTTTTGGAGCTTGTTTGAGTCCATATAATGACTTAACAAGTCTACAAACTTTATTCTCTTGGCCTTTGACTATGAACCCTTCAGGTTGGTCCATATAGATTTCTTCTTCTAACTCTCCATTTAGAAATGTTGTTTTAACATCCATTTGATGTATTTCCATATTGTATAAAGCAGTTATGGAAATCAACATTCTAATGGAAGTTATTCTCGAAACAGGAGAATAGGTGTCGAAGTAATCTACACCTTCCTTTTGTCTATAACCTTTTGCAACCAATCGTGCCTTGTATTTATCAATAGTACCGTCAGCTTTAAGCTTTCTTTTGAATATCCATTTATATCCAATTGGTTTGATTCCGGATGGTAGATCAACCAATTCCCATGTATTATTTTGTAAAATGGATTCAACTTCACTATTGATGGCTTCCATCCATAAAGGAGCTTCCGGTGAAGACATAGCCTCCCTATAAGTCTGTGGTTCATTTTCAGTTAACAGACTTATAAAATCAGGTCCAAAATTCTTTGGAACCTTAATTCTTTTTCCCTTCTAGGTTCCAATTCTTGTTCTTGAACCCTTGAAGTGGTTGGTTCTTCTAGACTTTCTTCGGTAGTCCTTTTTCGTGATGAACCATTTTGTTTTTCCTTGAAAGGAAATATATGCTCAAAAAATGTAGCATCTGCGAGATTCTATAATAGTATTATCAACGATATCGAAATATGTGATTTAACTACTAAGAATCTATATCTTTGCACTATTCTTAGCAAAGCAGATGAATACACAATCTACGGTTTTAGGTCCTAATTTAGTCCTTTTTGGTAAAGGAATTTGAACCTTTGCTAAGCAACCCCACACTTTTAAAGTTTTGTAAGTGGGCTTTCTTTTTCTCCAAATCTCATATGGAGAATTATCGATTTTTAAAAGGAACTCTATTCAAGATATGATTTGCGATCGGTAGTGCTTCACCCCACAAGTTTTGGGGAAGTCCAGAATCATTCAACATAGAATTAATCATATTCTTGAGAGTTCTATTTTCCTCTCTGCCACACCATTTTGTTGAGGTGTATATGGCGCGGTGGTCTGATGAATAATTCCATTTGTATTACAAAATTCTGCAAATTCAATGGAATCATATTCTCCACCTCGATCAGTTCTTAGTACTTTTATCTTTTTGTCAAGTTGATTTTCAACCTCGCATTATATATTTTAAATACATCAAAGGCCTCGCTTTTATTCTTGATCAAAAAGACGTGACGATACTTACTACAATCATCATAAAGGTGATGTAGTAGTTCTTTCCTCCTCTCGTAGGATTTGATTTGAAGTCACAAAGATCACTATGAATTAAATCTAATAATTCACTTGATCTTTCTTGAATAGACTTAAATGTTTGCCTAGCAAACTTTGATTCAGCACAAACTTCACATTTATGTTTTAAATCAATTTTAAACTTTGGTAACATATTCAAATGTACCATTTTATGAATTAATCTGTTATTTACATGCCCTAGTCTAGCATGCCATATATCAAATGATTCAATCATATAGCGAGAGACGATCATATCGCGAGAAACAATCATTTTATTACCGAGTGCCATTAACAATTACAATGCTTAGTTTGAAGAGACCTTGATAAGGTACCCTTCCCTATGAACAAGCCACCCTTAGTCAATACAAATTTGTCGGACTCGAAAACAAGTTTGAACCCTTTCTTATTCGAGTAAAGGGCCGGATACAAGATTTTCCTAATATCGGGAACATAAAGAACATCAAGTAAAGTGATTACTTTTCCGGACGTGAACTTCATCTTCACTTTGTTCCTTTGCCTTCAACCTTGGAGGAGGATGAGTTTCCCATGTAAAGTTTCTCTTCACTATCAGTAGGATGAAACTCGAGAAAATAAGGTTTTGTCACTTTGCATATGTGCCTTGTTGCACCGATGTCGATCCACCATCCTTTGGCATCGAAACCATATTAGTTTACGAAACAACCATGATGAGATCAAAGTCGGTATCATCAATTTCCATGTCGGTAACATTTGCTTGGTTGTTCACACCGAATTATCAAAATTCGATCTTTCTTGTGGCGACAATCTTGAGCCACTGTGACCACTGCTTTCCACAAACCTAGCAACTTCCCTTAATTTTCTTGTAATCCTTCCCCTTTGGTGCTAACGGCTTGGCGGTTCTCTTAAGATTTTCTTGAAATTCTTATTACGGAATTTCGAAATTTGGACTTGCTTGATTGTCCTACCACCATGTTAGCATTAGCATGAGCCATTTCCTTTTTGTCTCCCTTCTGTGATCTTCCTCAACACGAAGTCGCGAGAATGAGATCCTCGATAGACATGTCCACTTCGCTTGTGCTTTAGGTAGACCTTGAAGTCATTCCACGACGGTGGAAGCTTTTCAATAATGGCTCCGATCTGAAAATGTTCATTTACGATGCACCCTTGAGCGTGCAATTCATGTATCGAGAACTTGCGGTTCTTCCACTTGCTTTACCACGGACTTGAATCCACCATATTGTATTTCAAAAACTTGCCTACCACGAACTTTTTAGCCCTGCATCTTGATTCGGTATTTCTTTTCGAAGATCCCAAACATCCTTTGCGGTTTTACATTCGAATAGACATCATACGAGTGTATCATCAAGTCTATTCAAAATGTAATTCTGCAAAGAAAGTCGAAATTCCTCCATGCTTCATAGTAAGGAGAGTTTCCCTGACAAAGGGTCCTCATCGATTTCGGAACTTCTTCCTTCACTATGTTGGCAAGATTCATAGTGGTCGACGAACAACATTTTACTGCTTTGCCACCTTTTAAAATCAAGACCCTTGAACTTCTCTGGTCTTTCATCTTTGGGATTGGCGAGAGGTAGCGAAGTGGATTTCTCGATTCTGAGAGATGCCATTTCAAACTAGTATGCAAACAACAATTTCGTATAAATCGGTGACTAGTTTTTGTAAAAACGGTGACAAATTATATGCAATCAACTATTGTATGTAAACCGGTGATAACATCATAATTTTCGTCTAAGATTGTTGGAACAATATACAAAAAACATGCATATAATTGAATGTTGTTATATCATGCATGAATTCATTACAAAGAACTAAATTAAATCATACCGAGAGGCTTGCACTAAATTGCAATGTCCTTAGACGAAATTTCCTCCAATTCGGTGTATGAATGCTTCAAGAGGTTCGTCTCCGGGATACAAGCTGGATTGATCTTTGATTACACACCAACCAAAAGATCCTTTCTTACGCAACTTGCAATGAAAATCTCTCTCTCAAAACCGAGAAAAACTTCCTCAATTTCGAAATTTTTCTCTATATCTTCTAATGAGGTTACAACCCCTATTTATAGACCAAAAGACACCTCTTTTGAACAATAACAAAGCTGTTCAAAATGAGACCAAAAGACACCTCTTTTGAACAATTACAAGCTGTTCAAAATGAGGTCATTAGTGGTGACTTTTCACCACTAATTACACACCTTTTAATAAAAACGAAAATAACTAATTTTAATGGTATTTGTTCACCACTAATTACCACATTTCGAAAATAATTAAATTTAATGTAAAAAGTAAAAATTTTGTGTTGTGTATTGGCTAAGTTATTTTAACATTAGCCCCAAAGGCCCAAGGCCCAGGCTAATCAAAGACATATTAAATATCAAGTATTTAATATATATTAATCAATGGGGAATACCCATGGTCTTTGCCTCCAACCCCATTCACTTAACTAAGACTTTCAAGTGAAAGATTTCTTATAAGGAAAGAAACAAAAAGTTTCTTTCCCATGTGGGACTAATATTGGATACAATACAAACTCACATATAGTTCAACAGGACAAGTGTTGCTAATTCTTCGTTTTCTATGTATTGCTCTTATCTTACCCATGTCTTGGCTCTTAGGGAGCAAAGATGCTATAATCTTGGCCATTCAATATAACTTTCCTGATACATATTCCTGTTGAGAGTTCACATATTTGGAAACTAAGTATTGTCCTCAAACAAAACTTAGCAATCATAAAATGTGAGGATTTAGAAAAGTTTGCTTTTCTTTTGGCTCCAATGAGTGGCTTGGGAAGAAAAGTAATTAACCTTTTTGGTCAAATACAATGGAAAAGCTTAAATTTAACATATAAATTAAGATAACATGGACCAGGATCAGTTATAGATTCTTTTTCTGATATTTTTCAATTCATTGGTTTGCTTAAGTGTCTATTGTAATTCATGCAGTGCAAGATTTCAGCATCGTAAATCTAGTTTTAAGGAGCTCCAATACATATGTGATGGTGATACCAATGGAGTCATTTACTATGCTGGCACATCTTATGGGGAGCATCAGTGGGTCAATCCTGTTCTTGCCAAGGTGAATTTCTTCATTCATTCACTCCCATAATATTCTTTGGATTTATGAGGTGGTAGATCATACTCACCTTGGACCTTGCTTTTTAACTTAACTTTGTTTTTACAGAAAGTCGCTGTGACAGCTAGCAGCCCTGCCTCAAGATATACGGACCCCAAGGCTTTAGTCTCGAGGGCATACCAGGTATGGCGAGTTCAATGCTGTAAAAGATAATTTTCATTCACCATTTCTATCAAGTGGCCGAGTAAGTTGCCATTCTTTAGGCCACCTCTTATGCTGGGCCACGGATTGAAGATGGGAAGCAGTGTGCGTGGTGGATGGTTGATGTTGGAAAAGATCATCAGGTTTGCCTCTAAACTTGAGTTTATATTATATCAGAAATACCATTCTAATTTTGGCGCAAATACCCTTTGAAACTTTAAAGTGCCTTCTAGATAGAATATCATGAATATCTGCACTGCATTATTACGAGTGTTCTAATATCTCAAACAGTTGGACAAGAACAAATATGGAAAATATCGGTTTCGTTGGCGTCTGCAATTCAAGTTGTTCAAAATGGCATTCTGTCTTGCAATGATCTAATATTTTCCTTTAAAAGTTTCCTTGGCAGAGTTGTGCCTGGTGTTATGTCAAAATCTTCCAAACATTAACTATTTGGTCCTCGACTGCTGGAAATCCAGTGTTACGTGAAATATTAGTGCTTTATATCGTTGTATGCATTGAATATGTCGTTAGTATTTATTAAAGCTTCGTTGCCCAGAGGGGGCCTATTGGTGTGTTTTTCTCTTTATCTTCTGATGAAAGTTATTAGGGAATTTGATATGCGCACGATGAGAAACTGACTCTATTTGTATCAAAACAATCCTATCTTTTACACTTCTTGTAGCTGTAAAAGAGTTGAATTGCGTATAAATTGTATAGTTTGCGGATCCATGAATGTGTGGGCGATGAAACCAACATAGAACACTTAATGAATTGAGTCGATAGACCACTTACGCTGTGAGGTTCTCATGATTTTCATTTCTCTTTTTTTTTTTTTTTTTTTTTTTTTGCCCTAGTAGTCCCAAGTTAAGAAGTTTTTCGATCATTATACTGTTGCATATTTCCGCTAGTTGCTTCCGTCGGAGAATTCTTTCCAGATAAACAGGTGCCTTAATTTATTTTTATTTTTTGTTCGAAAACAGCTTATGTGCAACTACTACACCTTGAGACAGGATGGTTCAACTGCATTTCCAAGGACTTGGGCTCTTCAGGTATACTGGACGCTCTTTCATTCATTTCTTCTAAAGCAAATTGTGAAAGATTTACGGATAAAAGTTTCATGATCGTGATCGTTTCAGGGTTCTTGCGATGGGAGAAACTGGACTGACTTGAGAGTGCACGAGAATGATCCAACAATATGCAAGCCTGGGCAGTTTGCATCATGGCCTATCCACGGTCCTACTGCGCTGCTTCCATTCAGATTCTTCCGAGTTCTCTTAACAGGTCCTACAACAAGCGACTCGATTCCATGGATTCTCTGCATTTGCTTCTTCGAACTTTATGGTTTCTTCCACTAGAGATGATTCTCTCTCGAGACAATCCCTGATCAAACAATGGAGATGCACGTTTGAAATGCCGGCCTGATTAGTGATTGCTGTAAATGAAGGCCGTGATGTCCGAGCTATCAAAACCCCGCTGCCCGTGCCTTTTGAGGTACTAGCTGTAAATTATGCAAACTTCAACAAAGAGGTGGTGGTTTTCAAGTCCGCGTTTGTTTTACAAGTGACAGTAGTTTTTTTTTTTTTTTTTTTCCACAAAGAATAATTCCCACTATTTTACTTGTGTTGGTTGATAAAAATCCAAATAGGCAAAATGACTTGAGTTTTGATGTCTTTGATTGTTGCCGAAGCAAAACTGGGGGAATAATTGAAGTCAAGTCTTCAATTGTTATAGAAAGGAGGAAAAGACCATCTGATGACTTGGTGTTTCTTTGGCTGCAATTTTCCGAATTGAGGTTTCAAATTTTAAGGGTATGTGTTGCCAATCGCGCTAACTATTCTATAGCAACCTTATCATGCTCACGAGGTGAGGTATCCTAACATGATTTTCTCTAATTGAACTTGGAACTCCTAGTTAAAGGCTCATTGAATCTCAAACAATCAACTTACAACGAATATGAACCTGCAGTTTAGATTACTTACTTTTGGCACTTCAGTTCTTCCTTTGGTTCCTCACTGTACCCATCTGCAACTTATGACAATAGGGCTGCCATGCATCTTTTCTTGAAAATTAATTATATAGCACATAACAAGGCGCTATGTTAGACCAACATTATCAATATCCAGGAAAGAGTTTGCAGGTCATATCATATTAATCCATACAACACATTAATGCAGCTATTATCAGCTTCTGCAAGATTAACAACTTAATTCTGTGGATGAAGATCCATCACAAGGATTAAATCGATCCTGTACAACTTGAGCAAAGGTATTTAAGGGTACTTTAACATTTCAACTTCGGCATAAACAAAAAAGGCTCTGCCAAGCTTATCCTACAAAGCACTACAAAACCTGGAAAGAAAAAAGCCCTGTGGAGGATCATAAGAAAGATGAGAGCAATTGATCATAAACAAAGAAAGATCAATTCAGAGTTTCTTAGGCGCGGGATGAGAGCAATAGATCATAAATAAAGAAAGATCAATTAAGAGTTTCTTAAGCGCGGGCAACGGAGGAATGCAGGACATCAGAGTATGAGATATTAAATCCAATACTAGGTTCAATGAGGCAGAAAGAAGGCTAACAGCCTATTTGCATTCAGACACGACTGTCCGAACAAAATAATCTAGTGATCTAATACTTACACCAATTTCTTCGTCAATAAAAGCACGGGCATTGAGAAAGAAAGTACTCATACAAAATAACCTTCGAGAACCCTATGATAAGAAACTTCAAAGTACAAATAGAAGATCCTCTCTCTTTGATATTCTACCTCCGCACTGGTGGCACACCGCCCCTGCCAGGTGGTCCTCCACGTCCAGCAGCCTGAGCCTGCACAAAAACAACAATGTTAGACCAGTATAACAAACCAAGTACTCATCACAAAGTCTATAGTTGTATAAGATCCACTGCAACGTAATCAAGTGCAATGCAGCCTATTTACTACAAGTATTCAATAACAGCTAGCAATAACTAGGGAACCACCAAATGTGTGCACACATCAAAGCTACACAAAAACATGATATGAAGCTACCAATTGATGACCAAAGAAAACTTACTCTAGCTCTCATTGCAACAGCACGGCCGCGACCAACACCAAGAGAAGAACCTTTGCCCTTCAGGAAGGAAACACAATGCGAACTAAATGAGCATGAACTCCACATTTGAAAAGTGAAAAAAAAAGGCATAAATAACACAAAAAATACCTTAATTCTTGCATCCAATCGTTTGAACATTGGAGCATTTTTCAGCATATCTGGAATGACCATAAACCTGGAATTTGTCAACACATCAGTACACATAAATGGAAAAATAATCGTCGAGAGCCGCCTATCATAGAATCCAACATCATTTTGAAAAGAAAATAAATAAGCAATTACCTGACTTTGCTACCTCGAATGAAAACGTGCTCCAGTTGCGATACTTTCCCATCCTATCAGATATAAATAAAAATAAATACTGTTTCCAAAGAAGAAACTGAATATGAGGCATGTTAGATTCAGCTATTCGAAAAACCTAAAAAGAGCATACACTCTTCACGCAAACAGGAAGCTAAACCAATGCCAAACAATAATGAATACAACCAGGGGCAGAGCCACATACATGACTGCCACCCACCCCTCAAACTAATGTCTAGCCTACTCTTGGTCTAGCCCAAGGAGCTTGAAATTCTGGCTCGGCCCCTGAATACAACAACATAGCCTAAATCCCAAATTAGTTGGGGTCGGCTACATGGATCCAACTCTTCCATTGCGTTCGATTTAGTGCAATTGATGGTAAACAAGAATGAATAGTGACTGAATCTAAAAACCGTAACTTCTCCTCATAGTAGTTTGTATGCCACTATAATAATGCCAAGAAGATTCTACTTTCATCAGAAAATTCCACACTAAACCCTAAACCCTGAACCCTAACTCAGAACATCCAGGTCTATGAAACAAAAGGGCTTCCACAGATCTAAGAAGGTAAACGAAGCGGAAATCAAACACGCAACAACAATACATTGACTAGAAATCAGTTCCAAAACAATCTCAAAAGAAAACCCTAAATTGAACGCGGTTACGCCTAATTAACAGCATTTGCTACAAACCCAAAACCCTAACATTAGAAAGTATTAATCTTTATGGTTTGTAGGAGTGAACCTTGGCGGTGTAGGTGATGTTCTCGAGCTGGCAATTCCAGTTGTCCTCGCACTCGATCATGCTACCCCGGTAGAGCTCTCCGCTCTTGAGCTCCACCGTCACGATGTGGCCTGCCGCCTCGTGGAGCAGCTTCACCGGTATGCCCAAGCTCCTGCTCATGCCGCCGTCGATGATCTTCTTCTTCGACTCTGCAACCCTAATCACCCAACTTGGTCGCCTTCTCTTCTGCTTTGATGTGCGAGAGTCTGTAAGCTTTCAAGTATGTATGCGCGTTGAGGGTTAATGACTGGGTCAGTCGAAGCTACAAGCCTGCCTATGAGGAGGCCCAACAGCCCAAACTAGCGAGGGTCCAGTTGACGGGGTCACTCAATTCATTAATGACAAGGACTAATTTGATACTAAGGACTTGTTAGGTATGAGGTGGAGATATCTCTGAAGAGATAAATTGGGAACTAATCTTGTTTAGTTGTCCAACTTACACCTTAGAGTGTGAGATATCTCCCCACCACCCCCCTAAGGAGTTATCTCCTATGAGTTGTGGACAAAATTACCCCCTCATTAATGACTTTTTTTTATTACTCATATTTCTTTTGTTTGAAGACTATTTTTGTCAATTCATATTTTTTATTGTTTAAAAACATGAAACTTCCCTGCAAGTTTAAAGTTGAAACAAACATGAAAATATTAACTCCAATGAGATAACTCCCAACTAACACTGTAAGTTATCAAAAAAAAACCAAACGAGGCCTAATTTATTAAAAGCCCATCTATACGCACCTCACGTTTATATAAGGGCACTCCAATTCAAATCTATATATTAAGTCTGCATCTTGGGGTGCCACGTGGCAGTTTCGAGCTTCCTCGCAGCGTCACGTGGCACTTCAAAGACTCCCTATTTATTAATATGAATTTTCAAATCTCTAATTTTATTTCTAACTTTTAATTCTTTCTTAAATCAATAATTACCAAATATAGAAATTTAATTTACAAATTTAAAATGATGTAGGCTACATAAAATTATATCGCCACGTGGCACTCTCAAGACTCCCTATTTATTAGTATGAATTTATCAAATCTCTAATTTTATCTCTAACTTTTAATTCTTTCTTAAATCAATAATTAACAAAATGGAAATTTAATTTACGAATTTAAAATGATTTAGGTTACATAAAATTCTATCGCCACGTGGCACTTCCAAGACTCCCTATTTATTAATTATCAAATATTAATATGGATTCTTCGAATATATAATTTTATCTCTAACTTTTAATTCTTTCTTAAATCAATAATTAATAAATATGGAAATTAAATTTGCAAATTTAAAATAATGTATGTTAAATAAATTATTATGTAACGTTTCATTGTTTAATTTACTCTTTATAATGATGCTCTTAATCAGGAGTTACAATATCGAAACCGTTCATTTCACTAAGTAGTTACAAATATGCATTGATTTAAGAAAATTATTTATATCCTACATGTACACGAAAATGTCAATCTTCTTCTTTAGGGTTTTGATTCTATTTTATTTTATTTTTCTTTTCAGGAGTCAATCACAATTCTAAAAAGTAAAATTTTAGAAATAGGTTATAAATGGATTTTCAAAAGAAATTCGAAAGCTGATGGGTCGACTAATAAATATAAAGCACGTTTAGCGGCTAAAGGATATCGACCAAAAGAAGGGTTGGACTATTTTGATACTTATTCCCTAGTTTCAAGAATTACATCTATTAGGATGCTAATTTCGATTGTAGCCATATACAATATGGAAATACATCAAATGGATGTAAAAACAACATTTTTAAATGGAGAATTAGATGAAGAAATTTATATGATTAAAATTTAGAGGAGTCGTTGATGTTGGAACAACTTTGTTCTAGTGTGTTGGAAAGAAAACATTAATCTCACATTGGAAAACTAAAAAAACATTTTGTTTTTTATATATGAAAGCAACACAACCAACTTTATTTTAAGTCAAAGGGTTGGAGTGGGCAACCCAATGGGGGTGCATATATGTGGACATGGGTAATAGGGTGACCCATATGCATTTTAAGTCAAAGATTGGCCTGGGGCCTTAGGCCTCGGGGCCTTTGGGCTTTGGCTTGGTTGGCTAGAAAAACATAATTTTATTTTTACTACTTTTTCAATTTTGGGATCAATTAAGTAGTAATTAATTTTCGATTTTAATTAACTGTTTTACAGTTATTAATGTCACAGAAAGAAAAAATAGAACTTTCAAAGACATGATGAATTCCATGTTAAATAATTCAGGACTTCCACACAACATGTGGGGTGAAGCACTATTTACAGAGAATTATATTTTAAATAGAATTCCAATTAAGAAGACTAATAAGTCTCCTTATGAATTATGGAAATATAGAATTTCTACTTTTAAAATTTTAAAAGTGTGGGGTTGTCTAACAAAAGTACAAGTTCTTATTGCTAAGAGAGCTAAGTTAGGGCCTAAAACAATAGATTGTGTATTTATTGGATTTGCTAACAGTAGTGCTGCATATAAATTTTTGGTAATTAATTTTGAAATTACTGATATTCATGTTAATACAATTATAGAATATGCGGATGTGCAATTCTATGAAGGAGTTTTTCTTTATAAAGAAGAAAAGATAAGTTCACGACAAAGAGTTCGAGAGGAACCATCCACTTCTAATGTTCCCGAATTAAATACGGAACCAAGAAGGGGAAAAAGAACAAGAGTCCCAAAAAGTTTTGGAGCAGATTTCATTATTATTTTGACTGAAAGTGAACCACAAACTTATAAAGAACATATGACTTCAAGTGAGGTTGTTTTATGGAAAGAATTCATAAACAGTGAAATAAGATCCATTTTGAATAACCATACTTGAGAATTGGTTGATTTACCTCCTGGTAATAAACCAATAGCTTATAAATGGATTTTCAAAAGAAATTTGAAAGCTGGTGGGTCGACTAATAAATATAAAGCATGTTTAGCGGCTAAAGGATATCGACCAAAAGAAGGGTTGGACTATTTTGATACTTATTCTCTAATTTCAAGAATTACATCTATTACGATGCTAATTTTGATTGTAGCCATATACAATATGGAAATACATCAAATGGATGTAAAAACAACATTTTTAAATGGAGAATTAGATAAAGAAATTTATATGGAACAACCTGAAGGATTTGTGGTTAGAGGTCAAGAAAATAAAGTCTGTAAACTTGTTTAGTCTTTATATGGACTAAAATAAGCACAAAAACAGTGGCGTGAAAAATTCGACCATACTATGCTTGCAAATGGATTTAAAATAAATGAATGTGACAAATGTGTTTACATTAAGGAAATGAAAAATTCGCGTGGCATAGTATGTTTATATGTTGATGATATGTTGATCATGTCTCCTAATACGGATATAATCATTTCAACAAATAAAATGTTGAATTCTAATTTTGACATGAAAGACTTAGGTCAAGCAGATGTCATTTTAGGAATTCAAATCAAAAGAAATGATCATGGATATATCCTTACTCAATCTCATTGTGTTGAGAAAATATTAAAGAAGTTTAATCAATTTGATTGTAAACCAGCTCCCACTCCATTTGATGCAAATTTTAAAATTAAGAAAAATAATAAAAGTGCAATTTCTCAATTGGAGTATTCTCAAGTAATTGGGAGTTTGATGTACTTGATGAATTCTACAAGACCTGACATTGCATATGCAGTTAGTAGGCTTAGTAGATACACAAGCAACCCAAATGAAGGTCTTTAGGAAACATTAACTAGAGTATTAAGGTATTTAAAATATACTTTATACTATGGATTGCATTATATAAAATATCCACCAACACTTGAAGGTTATAGTAATGCTAACTGGATTTATGATAATACAGAAACTAAGTCAACTAGTGGATATATATTTACTTTATGAAGAGCTGCAATTTCATGAAAATCGACAAAACAGACTTGTATAGCACGTTCGACAATGGAATTTGAATTTATAGCCTTGGATAAAGCTGCTGAAGAAGCAAAATGGCTAAGAAATTTTCTAGAAGATATTTCATTATGGTCAAAACCAGTGTCATCAATATGTATACATTGTGATAGTATGGCAGCACAAGGTACAATAAAAAATAATGCATACAGCGGTAAGTCAAGACATATAAGGTGTCGACATGATACTATAAGACAATTATTGTCAACTGAAGTAATTAGTACAAATTATGTAAAGTCAAAGGATAATATTGCGGATCCTATGACAAAAGGCTTACCAAGAGATCAAGTCATGTTGTTATCGAAGGGAATGAGTTTAACGCTTATAAAATGAGTTAAGTCTGGCGGAAAACTAACCTAACTAATTGGAGATCCCATGGTCTAGGTTCAATAGGTAAACTGGTTAGATGAGACTTGAAGTAGAATGCACTTTTACTCATCCCTAAGATATAATGTGTGTTGTGAAGACGTTAAGGGTATGTTGTACATTTAATGACAACAAAAATGTCACATATATGATAGTAAATGTGGGGTCGAATTTATAAGAACGAGACAGGCTAAACTGTTTAAAGCTATCATGAAACCAGGATGCGTCCAGGACCAAAATGAAAAAAAAAAAAACGTATAAACTGTACTTTAATCATTGTGACATGCGTAAGGCGTGTTGTATCGATTTACTACACAAAATGAACAGTTCAAGATCTTCTATATCCATTGCGTCACAAAGTAAGTCTGATATGTTTCACTAGGGTAAAGGTCAAGTCTTTTAGACACTTTTTGTAGCATCCCCTAACCTGATTAGGGCAATACCGCCTGAAACTCTAATTAATCCCAGATTACCCTTACCAGACTTAACTAGAGCCAGCAGCCTTACCACCTTCACCTGATAAGCACTACTGTATATCGACTATCGAAATAAAATAATTAATATACTCAGCAGAAATTTAAAACATTTTCGATAATCAAAATAAGATATACAATATTTAAAACAAATCAGAATAAACATCGGTTATACAAATCTCCCATCCCATATGATATTACAAAACAGTAATTCAACACCAATATATAAGACCAGAGAAAGTCATTACATCGAAGAGAAGTTCAAGAATCCTATAAATTCTCCATCCCATAGTCGTAGCACTCGTCGGATCTACCTGTAATGTTAATTGGGGTGAGCGCTCCAACTTGTTCAGTAAGTAGGGATTCAAACTAATCATTAACGTTCCATATAATATTCAAGGATATCATGCAATAACAACATGCACCAATGATATCTAACAAGAATATGGAAATCATATAAACCAATATATAATAGATGCAAAGCAAAGGTCTTTGGACTATTACACTGTGATCCCCATTTTATTTATAAAACTAGAGTCGATTACCCATCGGCACCAATAATACGAGTGCTAAACCAACACGCCACGCATATGTGATGTTTAGCCAATCGATTAATGCCCAATGGTTCTATTCTAAACCCTCTAGTGAATATGTAACCCATGCAACCTATTAACTGAGTAGGAGTTGCGTATAGACCGGGAGATCAACCCCAAGTACTATACAACCTGGTCTCAGCCCTGAGGAGTTACACTCGTGGATCACATTAGACACCGTTTTTGTTCATTAGAAAAACCATCACAATGTATATAATCCCTCATTTCAATCCAACAACTACATGAGCTATATATATACTAAATAGCCAGGCAATATTGATAAATAAGCGAATCCATACTTACCTCGGTCTAAGTCTCTGTTTCTCAAACTCCCTAACTTTCCGGTCATCTCACTCTTCCTCGGTATTCCTCGGCCTATCACCAATCATTTGGGATCAATATAGGTTCATTATACTACATTTAGAACCCCTAGATCAGTCCCTAAGTCCCCCAAAAATTATTCATAAAACATAGCACAGTTGCTGGTTTCAGGGGTCTGGTAGCGCGCTATCCATAAGTCAGTCATCTTCCCCAATGCGCGTAGCGCGCTATGGCCAATGCCTAGCGCGCTATGCGCACCAGACCTGCAACAGCAGCGTACCTCTCTGCTGATCCAATTCGATCTAAAACACCTCCAAACTCAACAATTACACTCCCGAATCACGAGGGAGGACATTTAATGAGTTTATAAACCGTTTATAATCAACAACAATCTCAATGCAACAAGTTTTGATCATCACCATGAATTCAACTTCAACAAACTTGAAAACCGAATTACCAAAGTGATGATCACTAGCTTCTAATCCATTTAAGCTCCTCAACTTGGTTGAATTCGGCTCCCGGAATGACTTCCCTACGATCTGAATCGAAACTGAGCCTCCTCTTCTTCTCGAACGATCGAATTGTGAGGATAACGATCAACTTTTATTTATATATATGAATTTTTCTCGAGATACGCGTCACGCTATCTTGAGACTGATCGCGTGGTTGATGCGCTAAAGTGACACTCCTTAAAAGTGATACGAAATTTGACATATCAAGCACTTACGCTTCGTTCGAGACGATTCGATAATCCATATATTTCTAATATTCTTTTATTTTCCAATATATGTTTATATATTTAAAAAACATATAAATATATATACAGCGTATTATTCACCAATAAACTCATCGGACATGCCTACAAGTGTCCTTGAGCGTGCACACTCTTGCCACGACTCCCTTGTCACACTTGGTGTCTCGGTAAACCATAATTTATTGGGTATTTTCCGTTTTACTGTGTATTTTCCTTTCATCTTATATCCATACATCCATAACATGATGATGACTCAATGGGATGGACTTAATCAGTGACTAATCCCTTCCTCAAAGATACCATGAATGATATCCCCATCCCAAGCTTTACAACCCGTCTGAATTAATGAGTCCACAGGTACATCTATCAGTTCCATTGGACCTTGCGTTTGAGCTTTGTTGTTCACTCTATTTGGCAGTCATGGATTCTTAAAAACTTTAATCGATTTTCCATCTCTTACCCGCCATCTACATTGGTCAATTAAATGAGTCTTTGATTCCATTATGCTCTTCCATACATAGCTTGGATTCCTTCCTAACTTCGCGTTTTCGAATTCAACATTGGGGAAATATCGGGCTTTAAGCAGACGCACCACTAGGGACTCCGAGTTTGCAAGCAACCTCCACGCTTGTTTCATCAGCATGACAATGTTGAACTCTCGCACTAGCATCATACCCAAACCTCCCAGCTTCTTTGGTATACATAACTTCTTCCATTCCCTCCACCTAATTCCACCATGTTTGTCAACATCGAAGAGCCGCCATAATTTATTCATCATTGCCTCCAACTGATTGCACAACTTCTTCGGAAGAAGAAACACACTCATCACGTACGTGGGGATGGATTGGATAACGGACTTCAAAAGTATTTCCTTCCCTGCTTTGCAGAGGTGTATTCAATTGAGATTTTAATAAACTTTTGGTTACTTTTAACAACTAAAAAAGTTTAGGTATATTCATTTAAAACTTTTAGAGAGTTTATAAAAGTAAGGTGTATTCAATGTGGACTTTTATAGACCTTTAAAAAGTCTGCAAAAGTTTTGGGGTATTCAATTTAAACTTTTAGAGAGTTCGTAAAAGTAAGGTGTATTTAATTTTTGGGTGACTTTTGTAGATTTGTTACAAATCTTGACTTTTCTAGACTTTTTTTATAAAAATACACATAAAGAAGTCTGCAACTTCTCATCACCTCAACCCAGAAACTTTTAGAGACTTCTAATTTTTGTTGGTTACATTTTTCAATAAGGACTTCATTGTTCACAAGTGGTCTTTTTCTTATCAATTGTTTTTATCAACTTCTCCAATCACTCCACTGGATTTTATTGCTCACTCATTATACTCTAATATCTATGTTAATGAAAATGGATTGATGTCATTATTAACAAAATCTCATTCTTGCATCACTATACATTTTTTATAGTTTTTTTTTTTGACAAAAAAGTTTCGTTTATTTAGTGTATTATTATAATCTCAAAAAGTGTAGTATTATTATTTTTGTAGAAAATAATTGTATAATTTTTTTAAAATGCAAGAAGTTCATTTTTTTAGAATTTAAACTATCATTATTAAGGAAAAAATATACTTTTTTTGCTTAAGTCAAACAAAAAGATAAAGTGCAAAATTTTTACACTAATATTTCCAATGATCTTTTCTCAAAAAAAAAAAATTCCAATGATCTTACTTGATTCTTTTCTACCACTAAAGTTTGATTTATTTACCTATTTATTATGTCGATATTTATTCACTTATTTGTTATGCTACTACCTTGAGAGTAATTCATTAATATGTCTATATGTTTTTTTTACTAAAATACAAAAATACTTTTTAAAAAATTAGTAATAGTTCTTAAGAAAAAATATAATTATTTATTTTTATAATAAAGTGCAAAATATTTGTTTCATTTTAAAAATCACAATAATCTATTAGTATCATCAAAATCATGTTTAAGAAGTTCACAAAAGTCACTAAAAATCTTAAATGTTGATAAAAGTCATCATAATGAAATCTACATAAAAGTTTATCGAAGTCTTTAAAAGTTTACCAAAATCTAAAACTTCATAAAAGTCATTCACTTATAAAAGTAACCAAAAGTCTATTAAAATCTCAATTAAATACACCCCTGTTAGATAACAATATTCTTTTCAACCCTTGAAGCCTCCTATATAATTTATCATGTATATAATTGAAGACCTCCTCTTTATTTCGTCCCACCTTTCTCGGCAAACGCAAATAGAAACCAAATGAGCCCTGTTGTGTGACTTGAAGATTTTGGCGGATTTCGCTCTTGGTATATTTGGAGGTGTTGCGGCTAAATTGCACTGATGACTTTTGAAAATTAATCATTTGGCCTGTCGCGATCTCGTAATGCTTCAAACATTCTTTCACCGCCCTAGCTTCTTGAGTAGTAGATTTGAAAAACTAATAGCTATCGTCGGCAAAAAAGAGGTGGGAAATTACTGGCGCATTGCGAGTTATTTAGCACCTATGGATTCTTCCAATCGACTCTTGTTCGGCAATGATGGCGAATAGTCCCTCTGTACAAAAGAGAAACAAGTATGGCGAGATAGCCTTGTCAAATACCACGTAATGGTATTATAAGGCCTACCTCATGATTACCCGCCAAAAAAATGTATTGGACCGAGGACGCGTACATCATCATGAGATCAACCCAACGCCTATCAAAACCCATCTTGATCATAAACGCTATGACGACCCCTTTCTCAAATTAGGGCAACGCCCGATCTAATCACATCATTAAGCCTTTAACCTCCACCAAGTATGACTTAACAACGTATTAGTCAGCCATTATAGCTACTTTTTTAATAAACCTTACACCATTTCTTAAACTTAATAGTATTTCAGAGTAAATTAAAATTTTACACGATTTAAAGATTATTCAGCAGAAGTCTTGTTAAATTAGTGGAAGCCATTCATATAAAATCTAAGTATGTTGAAAACCACGAAACAAAGATCACATGCATATATATAACAAACGGTTATAACTATATATCTACATGTTTCTGGTCAGGTAACTATCTCTCAACCCATAGTATACATCCCCAAGGGTATATAAATATATATAAAAGTCATACAACAAAATCAAAAACCTATAAAATCAAACGTAACAGCACTCCACTGGCTCAAAGGTAGTCGTCGATCTTTTCCTTGCTCGGTCTGCTACTCAATGGGTTTGCGCCCATCGTCATAAAAATGACGGTGAGTACATGAAAGTAGAAAGTAACACTGAGAGACATTTGTTCACTTTTCCAAATGTACAACTAGTATCTGAAAAGCATAACAATAGCAACCATGCTGAAAAGAAATCATGCTATAAGATACTTCAGTTAAGTAATATGAAACTGACACTCGGCTAAGTAGTAATGATCTAAGGGCGGTCTGCCGTGAATTACATCAGATCAACCTTTTTTTCACTATTTAGGGCGTAATCAATTCTTTTGAGATGCATTCACATCATTATAAATGCCCTTTCCATATATAATACTCACAAGTGCCCCTCACATATGATGCATACTTGCCAACAACCCCGAGTCTCATACCCCGTATGCTGCACAAGCTAGTGGTGAGATCCCGACATCCCTGAGCATCTAGTGACCTCGTGTGCCACGGCTATCTCTATATATCATGGTCCTAGATAAGAACTACTTTCAAAATCTAAGAAATGACATGGTTTAGGAATCCAATAATGTAATTGCATATCTAATGCATACATGAAATTAAATTTACAACACCATTAAACACATACTTAATAAGATGTTATTTCATTTGACTAGATATCTCAACAATCAAGAATGACATAGTATATGATTTAGAGTCAATAAAACCATTTAATCATAAACCTATGCCATGATAGCAAACTCATAAAATGAGAAGAAACAACAAGTCATAGCATGTGGAGTGCAAAAGACAATTCAGCTCAAATAACTGAAAATGGATAGTAAACAAGAATGGAATGTAAATAAATATCTCAATCAATTTACTTATAATCCACGCAAATTCCTAGCTAATTTGGCTTCCCGACACCTCAAAATAGGTATTTGAACCCTTGAGACTCTTCCCTAGGCTTCTGGTATCATTTCATATGTTTTAGAGTGTGTTTAGACCTTAAATTAGGGTATTGGACTTATTTAAAGTGTTTAAGTTTAACTTAGTAAATTTCAAATTTTGTTCTACCAGAGCACTTAGCGTGTTGGGTGGAATGTCTAGCGCGCTAATTACCTCATTAGCACTCTAGTCAATCTGATTAGTGTACTACACGTATGTAGCACGCTAGCTGGCATATCTAGCGCGCTATGTGCAAGAAAACTCATAATTCTGCACTTTGGATTCTGAGTTTTCTCCATGTATGGAAATTTCCAACACCTTAGGCTCTCTTGTACCACACCTCTAGAGACCCACGACGCCCATCACAACATACGAACAGCCACACTTCATATTTTTTCCTAAATTCATCAAATTAAACTAAGTTACTAGTGTAAGTAAAATTACATAATTGATGAACACCTAGCTTGATCAACTTCTTCCCGAATCAACAAATCTTCTCTTCATAACTTGCTGGTCTTCTTCTCTGGTTTCTTCTCCAACTTCCTTAGCTCCTAAGTTAATGAATGAGAATGAAATGATTTTCATGAGTTGATCAATTCAATCTTATATATTATATATAAGATTGAGTATTAGTCATTTATCTTTATGTACACACGTATCTCGAGACTAATCTAATTGCCTTCATCTTGACACAATTCCACTAACTCTTTACTAACTTCCGCTAACTAACATCAATCGAAAGCTCAATTGGTCTCTTTATGTGTCAACACGTATCTCGAGAAGTATTAATGACTAACGTTTTAAACTAACTTAGGTTACATTTAATATAAAATCAACTATAGCCACATTAATACCACCATTTAAGCTACACTAAGCTTAAACCAACTTACCACATCACTCTCTACCCCTGTCCCACGCTGACACGCATCTCAAAACGCGTTCCCGCTCTTGTCTTGACACCTAAATACAAGTAGGAGTGACTTAGTAGTCTACACATATACACTACACTAAACATACATCACAACAAATCTAACATATACCACGACCACATCGCTTCAGTCTGTGCACGTATCTCGATGCAGGTCCCACGTCACGAGTCTATAATCCTGATTTAAGGAATTAAACTAGGATTAGGAATTCGGGCCATGACAACCGCATCCAAAAAGGCCCATTCCACCCGATTATACGCTTTGCTCATGTATATCTTCAGTGCCGCAAATCCATCTCGTCCATGTGTGTAACGGCCCATTTTATTAAATTTGCAGACGTGGACGCCAGCTCAGATCCACATGGACGTCGCGGTAGGCTAGGACACACGGGGACTTAGGTATGCTAGGTATTGTGTGTTGGATGCTTATTTGCGGTGAAATTTATTGGAATACATCGCATGTGTGTATGTTGCATTAAAATACGTGCGAGATTGTGTGAACTGTATTCGCCTCGATATGCGTGTCGACGCGGGTACCGGGTAGTTGACGGGACCGAATATTAGGTCGGGGAAACTAAAACACACAAATTAAATAAAAATGGTCAAATTACTAATATGGAATGGGTATTAGGCGGCTAGTGACGCGGCGGTACGCGTATATCGCGGTTCGAACGCGAAATCGGGCGTCGAAAAACCCGAAAAACGAGCGAGTGTCCCAGCTGTGTCACCCTTTGGTGTCAAGACAAAAAGTCAACATCACAATCCTTATCTACACACTCCAACATCATTTCTCTCACCTCACTCACACACTCCACCCTCACCACCGTACACACCCCACACACACCAGGGAGGCCGAGAGCGAGGAATAAGAAGAGGAGAGGAGGAGGAGAAGCAGGGACGCGCCGGGAAGGAGTGGAGACTCCACGATCGAGGTGAGCCTAGTTGGTTTTGGTTGTGGGTTTCGGTTTGGTCGTGGTGGCGAGACGGGGTTCGGCCATGGAGGCGAACCGGTCGCGGTGGTGATGGCGGGGTGTCTCACCCGCCATCAGTCCACGGGGGTTGGGGTGGAGAGCAACCCCAACCCCAAATCCCGAAATAAAAAAAAAAAAAAAAAAAAGGAAGCTGATCGAACCAGTCACTGGGCGCGTGTGCATCCCCCTCATGGGCCGAGTCGGGTCCGACCCGACCCAAACCAAACCCGTCTGGGTCGACCTGACCCAGACCCAAACAGTAAAATTTCAAAAAAAAAAAAAAAAAAGAGAAAAGAGAATTGAGAGGAAGAATTTGGGAAAAAAATGGGAAATTCTAAAAAAAAAATATTTCCATAAAATAAATAGAAATTTATGAATTTCTATGAAAAATAACATATTTGGATATTTCGGACGCGACTTTTTGCGGGGTTTTGCCTCGAAAAGCGCGAAATAGGCAATTTGGCCTAAAAAAATTTAGAACTTTGTTGTAAATTTTCATGCTAAAGTAAATTATTGATAAATGGACATAGGTTGACACGAGTGATCAATTGGCGACCAAGAACCTAGTGGACTTGGACTCGAGGATTGATTACGGGGTAGTGGAGCGCGTTGTGAGGTTTGTAAAACCCAATGGAAAAACTCTCGAGTATTTATTTTGTTTTGTACTTCCATTCAATTCCAGTATTTCCTTGTGATTTTTTCTATATCTATATCTTGTCGTTGTTTGCATGGTTGGTTAGTTACTCCCACCGGATTTTCCGTTGTGTGTCTATGCATTCTAAACCATAGCATGTGTATCAGGAGTGCTCGGTGGATAACGACCCGAGGGAACTGCTACATGTGTCGGTGCGTCGTAGGTCTACGCCGGCCACCGAGAGGGATCAGGTGATAGCTAGTTGGGTGCGCCCACTAGTGGGATCCTGGAAGGAAATCCCGAAGTATGGTTTAGTCTGACTGGAACAGACACACACATTTGCACTTTATTGTTATTTACGCATGCGATGCCCTACTTACAGTTGTCTGTTTACATTCCGCATGTTTATTTAACAGTATTTATTGAATTCCATTTATTTATATGAATGCTCGGAGGAGTTCCTTGGGATTTTACTGGATTGGACTCGTCATCCAATTTCTTCTATGATGATTGAGTGCAGATCCGAGTACAAGTAAAGGCAAGGGGATCTTACGCGACTACCTCTGACTGCCTACCGTTGAGGTTTACTTGTACGTGTGTAATTATTTTGATATTTTGATTCTTTTGGGAACTGGGGAGTGACATGACCTTGTACATGCGTAGTTTTATATAGTACAGTTGTTTACTTTGAAATGTTCAGGGTTTTTCCACACTAGGTTTTGTTAAATTGTTTCATGAAAATGGTTGCATTTAAAATACGACTTCCGCTGAATATATATTAACCTACTCAAGTGGATACGTAATTCGAGACAAGGATAGGACGGGCAGGTGCCGTACACGTGTAGTAGGGCCAACTGGCAATGAGTACACGGAGACACGTCACCCCGGGGCGGCGAGGGCCGCCACAATGTGTCTTTCTATGAAGCCAGTGATTAACCTCAAATGCAGCTATAACATTATCAGTAATAAGGCTTCCTGGTATAAATGCACTTTGACATTCAGATATAACTGATGGCAGTATAGATTTAAGCCTATTTGCCAAAATTTTGGAAACGATCTTATAAAGCACATTACATAAGGATATTGGACGCAAATTAGTTATAAACTAGTCGTTTCCCTGCGCTTCGCACAGGTGTAATAATAATAATAATAATAATAATAATAATAATAATAATAATAATAATAATAATAATAATAATAATAATAATAATAATAATAAAAAGCACTATATTCATAGTTATTCTCATCGAGTCAAACGAAAGGTTGATAAAAGAACAATAATAATAAGAAAGAGCAAAACACTATATTGCCTTCTTTAGCTTTTGTAACATTCTATGGAGTGAACAACATCTTTAAGCAATGGTAATCCCATGCGGTAGTGTATATTGATCAACTATAACCGTTAAATATAAATTCCTCCATATCGTCTGTTCACTCCAATTGAAGAATCTAAACCAACAGACAACATAACAAAGGCAGCATAAAGGTCACGTGATTATTGATTTGTGTTATAGATATAATGATTCACTTCAGTCTTGAACTTATGGAAAACGTATCAAACGATTAGATCCAATATAGAGCAAACATACATAAAGGAGTGCGATCAAAAGTGGTTTAGCTTATAAGCGTTGTGAATGGCTTTTATATCACTGGATGCATGAAGCTATAGGTAAGTAGAACAACTTTTGAATGTACAGGCGATGTTGAAATCCATCGATCCTATCTTGAATTTATTGGGTGATAATTGGTTGAGAACTGGAGGAATCTAAGGTTATGTATAATAAAATTGGTTTTTTTTGTGATTTTTTGGAAGGTGAAGGAAAAAAAAAAACCAAGTCGATTGCAAGAAGAATGGATGAGAGTTGAAATTTACAGGGGGAATGTAACTTGCACTACACTCAATTCCTTGTATTTACCATGATTTCAAGTTCAACGTACTTAATCTATTAATAATAAGATAATCACTATTAATTATTAATAAATGTACACATAATGTATAATTATATCTCTTGAAATAATAAATAAATAAATAAATAACAAAAAATAACTCAATTTCTTGTATTTACCCATGATTTCAAGTTCAACGTACTTAATCTATTAATGATAAGATAACCACTATTAATTATTAATAAATGTAGACATAATGTATAATTATATATCTTGAAATAATAAAATAAATAAATAAATAAATAAGAAAATTGAGAAAAATAGAAAAATATAATGGTGAGATGAGGTAACTTTTAAACTCTCTCTCTCCTCCGACTTTTATATATATATAGATAAATGTAGACATAATGTATAATTATATCTCTTGAAATAATAAATAAATAAATAAATAAAATAAAAAAATTGAGAAAAATAGAAAAATAGAATGGTGAGATGAGGTAACTTTTAAACTCTCTCTCTCCATAAATGTAGACATAATGTATAATTATATCTCTTGAAATAATAAATAAATAAATAAATAAATAAGAAAATTGAGAAAATAGAAAAATAGAATGGTGAGATGAGGTAACTTTTAAACTCTCTCTCTCCTCCGACTTTTATATATATATATAAAAAAATAAGAAAATTGAGAAAAATAGAAAAATAGAATGGTGAGATGAGGTAACTTTTAAACTTTCTCTCTCCTCCGACTTTTATATATATATATATATATATATATATATATATATAGATATAGATTTGGGCTTATCTTTTTTGATATCAAAACCACCAAAGTATCATTCAGATCGTCTGGCAACCTCTCCTCTTCCAAAAATGTCAAGCACGCTTGCAAAATAGACTTCCCAATAATTGGCCAGAAACTTTGATAAAACGTCGGATTCATAACATTCGGTCCTGGGCTTATGTCGGGGTGCATGGAAAAAACAGCGGCATGTACATCTTCCATCGAGAAAGGCGCAGTAGAAATGTATTATGTGCTTCTGTAACCTTCACCTCAACACAATCAAGGATAGGTTGAGCATTGCCTTCATTAGCTATAAACAGTGAAGAGAAATAGTCATGTACCAAATCTCCTAAGCCACGTTCCCTACCACGTCAAAACTCCATTGGCATCTTTGAGCTTCTACACCGAATTCTTCTTCTTTCTAGCCGATGCATAGGAGTGGAAGAACTTTGTATTAGAATCGGCCCCTTGGAGCCAGTGTTACTTAGCCCTTTGTTTCCAAAAATCTTTTTGCTGAGACAATACCTGGAGATACTCATTCTCAACTTCTTTATAACATTGAATTGAGAACATGTCATTGGCTTCTTGGAGAGCATTTAGATGATCACACAACTTTTTGATCTTCTCTGTGAAAACCTTTGATACATCCCTTCCCACCTTTGCAGACTACTGTCACATTCCGCTATATGTTGCAACACACGTAAATATGAGGATGAATCCTACCTACCACGTACTACATCAACACATCCCTCATCTCATAGCCATGAGTTTTCGAATCGAAATCGAAAACTCCTCTTCGTAACTCTTTATCTTGCAATCTCCAAGAACAAAGCCCTATGGTCTGATGAAAGAGCTATCAAATTTCGAACACAAAACCTATCAAACAATTGTCTCCATGAATCAGATTCCACTGTCCTATCAAGTATCTCCTCCACCCAGCCTGCCGATCCCCTATGACGTTCCCATATAAATTGGAACCTCTCCATCCCCAGATCCGTTAACAAACAGTCATCTAGCGCCTTACGAAATCTGTTTAAGCATCATTGCGGCTGTCTCTGCAGCCCTCGCTTCTCCTTTATGTTTAGCATATTATTAAAATTTCCAACCACGCACCATGGTTCACCAACTTGATCAGCGAGAGATCGTAGTAAATTCCATTAGACACGCCTTCTCGAGATTTTCGAGAATCCATAAAAACCAGTGAATCAATACGATTCCATACCTTGTAGAGACATCATAGCATCAATAAAATTCAAGGAAAACGCACAAATATGGACTTGCTTAGAATGTCGCCATAATAGGGTTGTCCCTCCTCCATGCCCCTCTGCTTTCTCTGTACATATGCCTTCAAACTTAATCCTTATGCGGACTGCATCAACACGATCATGTTCCACAAAAGTTTCCATAAGAAAAACCAAAATAGGCCTATATGTTTGGACCAAGTCCATCAGGACTTGCACTGTACATGGAGAGCCCAATCCGCGATAATTCCAAATCAACATACTCGTTTTGGCTGGTGAGACTTTGTATCTATTAGGTCCGCCGTATACAAGTTTTTAGGACTCTCCGTCTGGATTCCTTGCACCACATTCATGTCAATTTCCATCCCCACATGTGGACGTTTGGGGTTTACTTCCAACTGACCAGAGATTTGGGAATTCAAATCTCCCGTGTTAGAGATCAAGATCTACCTAGTACAACTGATGATTGACCAACACAATGTGGGTTGTCTGATCACAGTTGAGACAGTTGAAGTTCATGAGTTTTGGTTATGTAACTTGTAACAGAATGTTTGTTATTCTGTTAGTTTGTTAGACTAGTGACAAGTTGTCACTCGTGCTGTGTAATATAAATATAAGGCTCACCAACTGAGTTGTATGTACAATCTTGTTTTTCTCAATCAATACAATTTCTTCTTTTTTGATTTCGTGTCTTACAAGTTAGGATTTGCAGAGTTTCTCTTTTTAGAGAACTCTTACATGGTATCAGAGCTTCCTACAACAATGGCGGAAGCTAGTTCCTCTGAAGCTGATTCTGGTGGTCTCAGCACATTTGCTGATGTGACGGCGATTGCTAAAGCACTCAATTTCAATCTACCTACAAAGCTCGATAAAGGTAATTACATCTACAGGAAGGTTCAAGTCAGATCTACAATTCGAGCTTTAGGTCTTGAGTTCTTCATTGAAAATAAGAGATCATTAGTGACATCTAGTTCAGATGTAACTGATGAAGTTTTAAGCAGATGTGATCACTTGCTCATGGTGTGGCTATTCTCCAACATAAGTAAAGATGTCATTTGACATGTGACTGAATGTGAGTCTTCATTCGAAATCTAGACAACATTGGAGAATTTGTTTGCTCAGTCATCCATGGCACGCGTTCTGCAACTCAAGAAGAAATTAAATAATATCAAAAAAGGTTCGTCTACAATTTTTGAATTTGTTCTCAAAGTTAAGACAATAGCTGCTGAATTGAGGTCAATCACTCAAGTTGTTACTGAATCTGATATGATTCAATCAATATTGAATGGTTTTGGTCATGAATTTGATCCTGTTGTGGTTTTAATGTTCTCAACGTACAAATGCAACTTTGCAAGATGCACAATATATGTTGATGATGCATGAACAGAGGATTGAAGATCTTAATCAAGCTTCACAAGTAGATTTGAATAATGTTTCAGCTAATTTTATTGAAAATAGCGACAAGAAGTCACAAGGTGCAAGATTCAGCTCTGCACAATTTCATAGTCGTTCTAACAATGGTTTTCGAGGTGGAGTCAAGAATCATGGAGGAAGATCCGGTAATAGAGGAAATGTGTTTTGTCAACTGTGCTATCGTCATGGACACATGGCTCTTCAATGCTATCATAGGTTTGACCAGTCTTTCTATGGTCCTCAAAATCAATACTCAGGTTCTACTAGTCAAGCTCATCAGATTCGACGACCTTTTGCACATATTCATCCTCCAGTGACTCATAACTTCCAACCAACTGCACCTCAGGCTATGTTCAGTCATTTTCAAGGCATGGTGGTGACTCCTGAAAATGTTACTGATCCTAATTGGTACATGGATAGTGGAGCATCCAGCCATATGACCTCTGATGGATCTGCTATACTCAACAAGGTATAATACAAAGGTAATCAGTTGGTGATTGTTGGTAATGGTGAGTTGTTAAAAATTTCTCATGTTGGTAATGGTCTGGTTAAATCTGATTCAGTTCCTTCTCGTTCTCTTCAGTTAAACAATGTTCTTCTTGTTCCAAAAATTGCTAAGAATCTCATAAGTATATCTAAACTTATTCGTGACAACAATGTTATCACTGAGTTTACTCATTCTTCTTTCTCTATCAAAGACAAGGATTCGAAGACAACTTTGCTTCAAGGAGTGCTCAATAATGGTCTATACCGTCTTCCCAAAGCTGATCCATCTGCTTCTGGTTCAGTTCTTTCGGCTCCTACTATTTTTTTCTTCAAATAAATCTTGTAATATTTTTCTTACTTCATTGCTTAGTTCTACAAATAATGATGTATGGCATGCTCGGTTAGGACATCCATCTGCTTCTGTTTTGCAAAAAGTTTTATCTTCATTGAACACATCTGTTAATAAATCTTGCATATCATTTTGTGATTATTGTAAAGTGGCTAAGATGCATAAACTTCATTTTACTTCTTGCAATATAACTGCAACAAAACTTTTGGAATTGGTTTATTCTGATCTTTGGGGTCCTTCTCCATTGTTATCTTCTCAAGGTTCAAGATATTACATTGTGTTTGTAGATGCTTTTACTCGATTTACTTGGTTTTATCCTCTTAAATTGAAATCAGATGCCTATGTTGCTTTTACTCACTTTGTTAGACAAGCTGAACTTCAACTTAATTCTAAGTTGAAAGTGTTTCAATCTGATATGAGACTTGAGTATAAACCTATTGAAACTTTCTGTAACACCTCTGGTATTATTCATCGCTACTATTGTCCCTATACTCATCAATAGAATGGTGTTTCGGAAAGGAAGCATTGTTCCATTGTTGAAATGGGTCTTACTCTTGTTGCTCACTCTAAACTTCCTTTTTCCTTTTGGGAGGAGGCCTTCTTGACTGCTGTTTTCCTTATTAACAGCTTACCATCTGTTGTCCTTGATTTTAAATCTCCATATGAGGTATGTTTTCAAAAACAACCTGACTATTCCTTTTTCAAGACTTTTGGATGTGCTTGTTATCCAAATCCCACTGCTTACTCTCAACACAAGTTTAATTTTTGATCTTCCAAATGTGTCTTTATTGGCTATAGTCCTAGGCATCATGGTTACAAATGTTTACATACTAATGGCAAGATTTATATCTCTCGTGATGTTGTGTTTAATGAAAATGACTTTCCTTATCCCATCTTGTTTTCTTCTATCGGTACAACTTCTCCTGTTATTTCGTCCTCTTCTAGTCTTCCTTTATCTGTTTTTCAGTTTTGTCATGTCTCTTCTTCTTCTTATTCATCTGTCATTGTTCCTTCTATGTCTGATTTACCTACTACTCTATCTTCTGAGTCTTCTCAGTCTCTATCTCCTTTATCTACTGAATTGTCACAACCTGTCATTACCAATTCACATATTAACACTCACCCTATGCAGACTAGAAGTAAGTGTGGTATTTTCAAACCAAAAGCAATGGCTGTTACTTCTCCATATGCTTTGGTGCACTCTCATACTGCTTGTGCTGATAAAAACTGGAGTACAGTCATGAATGATGAGATTCAAGCCTTGGACAAAAACAATACTTGGACTCTGGTTCCTTCTAGTCCTGATATGAGTGTTGTTGGTTGCAAATGGGTTTTTCTAGATAAGACTAGTCATACTGGTGCTATTCAGAGGTATAAGGCAAGACTTGTGGCTAAGGGGTTTCATAAGATTCCTGGACTTGATTTTGGGGATACTTTCTCACCTGTCATTAAGCCTTCTTCTCTTCGTATAATGTTCACTCTTGCTGTCACTTTTCAGTAGCCTATTAAACAACTTGATGTGAACAATGCTTTTCTTAATGGTGAGCTATCTGAGGATGTTTTTATGTGTCAACCTGAGGGTTTTATAAGTAAGAAGTATCCTCAATATGTGTGTAAACTCAACAAAGATTTGTATGGTTTAAAGCAGGCTCCTCGGGCTTGGTTCTCTAAGCTTAAAACTGCTTTGCTTACTTGGGGATTCACTAATAGCACTTCTGATGTTAGTTTCTTCTTTCAGCGATCTGGATCTTCTATTTTACTTCTTCTTGTGTACGTTGATGACATTCTCATTACATGCTCTGATCTCTCTTTGATTCAGAAACTTATTACTTGGCTGAATTTCAAGTTTTCTCTCAAAACGTTGGGTGATGTTGATTATTTTCTTGGTTTTGAGGTTCATCGTGATTCTTCAGGATTGTATCTTTCTCAACACAAATACACTCTTGATCTACTTAAGAATACATGTATTTTAGACTCTAAGCCTTTGCCTTCTCCATATTCTGCTGGTATTCGTCTCAATGCTACTGATGGTAAGTTATTTTATGATCCTACATTGTATCGTAGTATTTTGGGTGCTATGTAATATATAACCTACACTCGTCCAGATATTAGTTTCATTGTGAACAAGCTTAGTCAATTTCAGCAGCATCCTACTGATCTTCATTGGGCAGCTGTCAAAAGGGTTCTTTGTTTTCTGAAGTCTTCACTCACTACTGGACTTGTTTTTCATCCTGCTGCCTCTCTTACTCTTGAAGTTTTCACTCACTCTGATTGGGCTGGTGACAGCGATGATCGAATATCTACTAGTGGTGTGTGTGTTCTTCTTAGTGGCAATCTCATCACTTGGTACTCCAAGAAACAATCGGTTGTGGCTCGCTCTAGTACGGAGGCTGAGTATCGAGCATCGGCTCTGGGAGTTATTGATATTCTATGGACTTCATCTCTGCTTCGTGAACTTGGTTTCTCTAGTTCTTCTCAGCCTATTCTATGGTGTGATAACACCAGTGCTCGAGCCTTAGCTTTAAATCCAATATTTCATGCTCGAACTAAGCATATTGAGGTTGATGTTCACTTCTTGCGTGAAAAACTTGTTGCTGGAGTTTTTGATCTTCGCTATGTTCCTACATAACATCGATCTGCTGATCTCTTTACAAAAGTTCTTCCTACTCTACGTTTCCATTTCTTATCTTCCAAACTGAACTTGGTTTGTTCTCCTAGGTTCAGTTTGAGGGGGCATGTTAGAGATCAAGATCTACCTAGTACAACTGATGATGGACCAACACAATGTGGGTTGTATGATCACGGTTGAGACAGTTGAAGTTCATGAGTTTTAGTTATGTAACTTGTAACATAATGTTTGTTATTCTGTTACAATACTGTTAGTTTGTTAGACTAGTGACAAGTTGTCACTTGTGTTGTGTAATATAAATATAAGGCTCACTTACTGAGTTGTATGTACAATCTTGTTTTTCTCAATCAATACAATTCTTCTTTCTTGATTTCGTGTATTACAAGTTAGGATTTGCAGAGTTTCTCTCTTTAGAGAACTCTTACATCCCGCTTGAAACTTGCCATCCGTGGTTCCTCCAATCTTGCCTTCTGATTGAGGCTGTGATTATGGGTGTGAATATTCCTTGCCACACCACCCCCGTTCGTCGCCGCTAGGCACCTCCCATCCAAATCACACAGCCACCTGTTCGAGCTTTGCATACTTGTTCTTTAAGGTTGTGATATCAAGAAGCTGTTGGGTTTTGGGGTTCATACGCAGCGGAGATTACAAAACAGTTTTGACAAAAACCCCAACAGGATCCGAATCTAATTCCATTAAAAACGTTTAAACCATGAAAAACTTAATCATACCTCAATCGCAATATACCTTTCAGAAGGTTGATCGATCTCTAAGGCGCTTGCGCTAACGACGAACGCCTCTATCAATGATCCACACACAACGGCGTAGAGATTTGAAGTGCTAGCTTCGAGAGAATACCAAACCTTTTTGTTTCTCTCCAAAACGATCCAGAGCATACCAAAAACCCTAAGTCGTTTCTAAAACGAAAATAGATTTCGGCCTTTTTTTCTTTTGTACCTGTGTTCTAACTTAAAGCGTCTATTTATACAACCCTTGTATATAGACGGTTAAGTAAATTACACATATACCCTTACTTAAAGAAGTATAAGTGTAATACACCACAAGGACGTTTTAAGCCATGAATTTTATCATATAAAATTCATTTTTCTGAACCATCTTAAAATCTCGCAAAATCATTCTTAGTGTGCGACCCAATAGGCTCATACAACGTTGGCAGTGTACCAAAACACATTTTGGTATACAAGTCATAAGCAGTCTCGAGCAAGACATTATGACTACCCAAGTTGTACGAATATCAAATCGATACAACCTAATCAATAGTGTATATAACAACCTTTTGTCACACGATATCCTTTTGATCAAACATAAGGCATGGAATTGTCATCCAACATGTTCAATCGTACTAGTCTCGATCTCTGGTAGATCGAAAACATCCAAGTGACATTGATCAATATCAATTCACTTAGACTAGGCCTTTTAACGATCCTAACACATCGAGGGATCCACTAGATATCTCTCTTTATATGAGAGGGACAAATTCTATCTCGATTACACAACTTCATCACATTGCTCACACAAGATAACCAATCACAACCTTTATAATCGTCCAGGTTAAAGACAACGTTTGATAGTGTCAAATTATTGTGTTCCTAATGTTGAAGTCTCTGCAATCTCAAGTCGAGGACTGAAAAATATACCTATCATGAGAAACAACTATGACTTAATCCATGTGATGTTCTCATAGCGGGTCGGCCCAAAGATTTGTTCCCTAACAAGTACTCGTGATCTTGATTCGTATCCCTATACGTATAATCATCATATGATCATCAATCAAGACTCACACTAGTCTTAATTCATTATAGTTCTCAGTATAATGATCGACTAGGGACATTTAGGATATTTATGTAAATACCCATGGATCTTATTATAATGTAAACATGCAAATTAATTATAATAAACAACAAATGAAATCCTCTATTTTATTAACTAAAAGTATTCATAAAGACAGTTAATGGATTGACCTAGGGCACATGCCCCATCAGAAGCTCCCATACTATCTCTCGATAGGTGGATCTTCACAATCGATAAGTGCGTCGAAAAACTTTTCCGCATGTGACGGCCCCAAATTTTGAGACAAACCGGGCACCGCCACGTCGCCCACGAACTAACCATCTTATAATTCGACTTAGTCAATTTCATTGTTTAAAAAATTATTTTGTCGAAATATACCAAGTCAATGAGTTTTACCACTTAATTTGTTTATTTTGATTCTTTTAAGGTTATTTTTAATAGCGGAAGTCTTAATAATATGCAAATTAATAATATAAACGAGTCTTGCATTAATTAACAACCTATAGGGTGGAAACCCGACAAAAAGATACCATGTATATCAATAAGGTGACAAAAGGTATAACAAGTGTAAATATACATGTATCAGGTAATAAGTCTCCCAAAATAATTCCTAAAAAGAATGTATATGTATAAGTACAAACACCTACGAGTAAGCTAGTGGAGGCGTTCTGGATCAGAGGTAGTCGCCAAGCACCGCCTTCCCCCGGCTCGTCGTAGGATCTGCAACTTGCCACCAACAAAAAATGACAAGTTCAAGTGAGTAAATCCCAGAGAAATTCAGTTAGTATTCACAAGAAATCCAAGAAAATGACTACAATTCATGCCTATAAAGTAAATGAACAAAAATGTAAAGCATGAATATAAGTCGTGAGATAATCAAGAATATGGAACGTGAGTGTGGTGTATAGCTGTCAAGCCCTGGGACGTAGGCCCTGGAGGTGAGGAAATCCACACCCTCTCTCCACGGTCGAAATGAGGAACTATGTTGGTCGGAAGGTAGACTTCCGCCCAACGCCTCAAATGAGAGGAAATCTGTGACGGAGGTGAGCCTCACGTCAACTCGCTCTCGAGATCATCGACTCGCTGAGAGAAATCCCACACGTAGTCTAGGGTATGACAAACACCGTAGCAACAATCGGATCATCATCAACGAGAGAGCCGAAAAAAGGGTCACACCGTCTGTTCGACCATACACAGACATACGCGAGAATAGATTAAACATGCAAGCTGAACTGGCGAGAAGTAATGGGAAATAAATAATTTACAAGAAAAATAAGTAAATTCTAAACTGACTTTCTCATGGGTTTACTTACCTTAAACAATCGCAAATATCTCTCAGAAATATCCCGCTCACGCCTCGAGATACGCGTCCGATACCCGACTATAGTCTCATAAGTCCCTGGTATCCAATTATATCACTTTTGTTATTTTAGAGTCACATTAAGTGAATTTATAATGTGTGACAAAAAATTTGAGATTTCGTTTCAAAAAATTTAATTTCGGCACACTTTTCGAGTTATACCGGGGTGTCGATGCCCCAAAAACTCCTCAAAAGTTACTTTTTTATATTTTCCCATTTTATTATATTTTTCTTGATTTTTCTGGATTTTTCCAAAATTTTCTAGCTATTTTTTCCTATTTTTCTGATATTTATTTGATTTAAAATGTATTTTATTTAATTTTAAAAAAAATTTAATTAACTAAGATTAATTTGGGGTGGGTTGGGCCAGAACTGGGTCGGGTTCGGTTGGGCCCGGTTCGGCCCAACCAAGGCCACCCGGGTTCGGGCCGGTTTGGCCCGACCAGCCTGGGCTGCCAGGCCCATATGGGTCTGGCCAGCAGGCCCAACCCGCTAGGGCTTCTTCTTCCTCAAATCGTCTCTGCTCTGCAAAGACGATTTTCTTCTTTAAAAAAAAAAACACAACAACAACAACAATTACAACAACAACACCACCACCCAACAACACCATCACCATTAAACTCTAAATTTCTCCACAAAAGTTAACAAGAAATTGACACACACGCCTCGATTCGGAGATCTTCGCGAGCGTCGTCTAGTGGAGAGAGCACCGTGAGAGATGTGCGACCGAGTTGAGAGAGTGATGGAGAGCTTGGTGGTGAGAAGTTGGAAGTGGAGAAGAAAATGAAAATGAGAGGGGGATAAGAAGAGCTCGGGTAGAGAGAGGGAGTGAGTGAGGAGAGATGAAATTTTTTTTTTATTTGTTTGATTTTGGAGATGAGAGAGAAAAAGTGAGTGACGAGTTTAAGTATGGTGATTGGATAGGTGATGTGATGGGATGTGTGATGTGACAATTAAATCTCAGACTATCCCATACACCCGTGTTACGCACACACCGCGACGTCGTACACTCTCGTCATTACACGCGCACAATGCGACCAAGCGTAATTCTTAATTAGCGCGGCGCGAATTATTAAATAATAGTAAAATAAATAAACACTCGCCACGTAAAAATAACAATTTTTACCTCGTTAGGCGTGCCCTAGACTTTTCCGGGATGTCCACGTGCATCTAAGCTTAGAATCTTAATCTGTAATTTTTCAGTTAATCGAGATTAATTAAAGCGGGCCGTTACACCACGTGACCAATCAGCCCGCAATAGAAACAAAAAGTGGGGACTCGTTCATAAGCGAATTCCACCCAGAACCAACTGCCACCGCTACGTTTCATTTTCATGTTAATGGGAAGGGGCTTCCGAACATCTAAACAAACCTTAATCCTTGGATAATCAATCCACATATTTGTCATGTTGTTCACAACTGTCTTCATATAAGACCCTATATGGTTCCCAACCGCTTTAGCTATTTGCTCATTCATAAAACCTACCGGTAACTTGTAAACTAACACCCATAATTCAATCTCCATACTATGTAACTTTGCTAACTGATTAGTGGGCTCCAATTGCTTTAGGAGAAGTATATGTTGATTGAAGGTCCAAGGACCATCATCTATAACTTGTACCAAATCGCGATCACGGAAGAATGTGAAAATGTATAGATTAAGTGCTTTGATCTCATGTACATGAACACCCTTCACCAGTCGCCAAATAACAGCCATCGTATCTCTCATAGCCTCAAAGGTCACTGGTCGATCAGTAAGAAATCTGTCTACCAAAATCTTTGAGAAATCTACAAACACCTCCTCCTCAACCCTATCATTAAGGATCAGCCCCTACTCCCCCATCCTCGATACTTAGGTCGTCACAAAGATCTTGAAGATCTCTTTCATTAGGAGTCGAAGCCATAATTGATAGAGACAATTAGAAAAAATAAAAAAGGATAAGAACTCAGAAAACTTATCACAGGGATAAGATTTGAACCACACGTTATTAGACGAGACGCCATTGAGTTTGAAGGAGGGTGTTAAGAATGATATAAGTTTGTTGGTAACATGATCGACACGATTGGTGGTTATCTTAGATGTAGTTGTACCTATATATAGTGGTTATCTTATATGTAGTTGTACCTATATATATATATATATATATATATATATTAATGCTACCATGAAAACCACAAAAATACCCATGCCATGAGAGAACCATATCTGCAACCATTGGATTCTAATCTAAAACATTAATCTATGAGTCATAAATGCACAAAACACTTAATGCACAATACATTTTGAGAAGTTCACATGACATAGATATATATATTTGGGCTTCATGGTAGAAATTCTCATACATATATATATATATATATATATTCAATAGAGAAAAAAAATTAAAACTATTTAGGCTAGTCCACCTCTCAAAATAATGCTTAGGTTGTCTCTTAGGCTAGCCAAAAGGAGCTCGAAGATTTTCGCTCCGCTTCTAGATCACTGCGTTCTGCTTGCATATTATTATAATAATACTAGTTGTTTCCATATTATTATAATAATACTAGTTTGTAATGAAGTGGAAGTTTTGCGAGGCAAACCTCAAATAGTTGTATTATAGGGAGGGGGATGAAAAAATTCTATTTAATTAACTCGTTGAGAATTGTCACTATAGCATCTATTGTGAAAGAGATGGTAGAAACATCATTTGCTAAAGGACAAGATTTGGACCTCCCATTAAGTAAAAAAAAAAAATTGACAATCGATAGCTAGATTACTTTAGCACTCTGATTACTCCTGATACGAGCACTATCAAACAAAAAAATAGTGTACGACCCTCCAATAATAGTCGGTCCATGGACGCATCAAACTCATATCTTGATCATGCTTAAGAGGCATCTAATTCCCTACTGGGTGTAATTTAGCATCACATTTTGTGCCACGCATCTCTAGGTGAACTCCCAACGGTCTGAACTCCGCACGTTTATGAAAAGTCCGGTACCCTTATTCCCCGGAGACTTGACTTTCTACCTTTCCAAAAGCCGCGAAGAAGAAAGAATTTTTCTTTCCTTTCTTCTCATCGATCGATCGATTGATCCTCCATTTATTAATCGCATCTACGATCTGCGTTTTCTCTTCTCAACCTCAATCTCAAACCCTAAAACTTAAAACCTAAAACCTCCGGTCTCCTCCATTAATGGCGAGACGGAACTTGCCACTCCTCCAACACCTCCTCCGCAGCAGATCATCGCCATCATCAACATCTAGGTCTTCTTCTTTCACGAAGAGGAATGTGACCTACATGCCTCGCCCAGGTGACGGCGCCCCGCGCGCCGTCACCTTGATCCCCGGCGACGGGATCGGCCCGCTGGTCACCGGCGCGGTGGAGCAGATCATGGAGGCGATGCACGCGCCGGTCTACTTCGAGCGGTACGAGGTCCATGGGAACATGTCTAGGGTTCCTCCGGAGGTGATCGACTCGATCAGGAAGAACAAGGTGTGTTTGAAGGGAGGGCTGGCGACGCCGGTGGGCGGAGGTGTTAGTTCGCTGAATATGCAGCTGAGGACGGAGCTCGATCTGTTCGCTTCGCTTGTGAATTGCTTCAACGTGCCGGGTTTGCCGACGAGGCATGAAAATGTTGATATTGTTGTGATTAGAGAGAATACGGAGGGGGAGTACTCCGGGTTGGAGCATGAAGTGGTTCCTGGGGTTGTGGAGAGTCTCAAGGTATGTAAAGCTAAAGCTTTTTGTATTTTTCTTTATTGATTTCTGATAAGATTTGAGAAATTTAGAATTTTATCCATGTAGCCGACCCCAATTAATGTGCGATTGAGGCTATGTTATTGAAAAACTATTGAAAAACTGATCTTTAGTTTCTTAGTAACAACCAGTGATTGGAAGGTGCCGTGCGCGCGGTGATTTAGGCAGTCATTGTAAGTATTTCTTAGAAAGCTAAGAGGGACTAGTTATAATTAAGTTTGTTGATATGAGTACCTACCCAACAACAAAGCCTTAACACTAGTAGTGTCACGGAAGGATCCTAAAGCTTATTAGTATTCTTGAAACATATATTGATATGGATCACTAACTCAAAGCGTCTAATAGACAATTAATGGTGCTCACTGCTCAAGGACTTGTAAATAAATTATTAATTATTTAGGGACCTCCAAATAATTTTATTTTGTTGCCTAGACATCACCTAGGTGTCGGCGTGCCGCCTTGCTTAGGTCAGTGAAATTGCATGGGAACTATGTTGGGGCCATGCAATCCTTGGTGATGCAAATGTATGTAGTACTCATGCACAACCATGTTGAAAGATTGTGTATTTTGCAATTCGCAAATATTAGTATTGCTAACATGACTTCTTTGAGCTTCTATTAAATCGTCAAATACATCCAATGTTTGAGAGGGAGGGGGATGTCGTGACTTCGCGAAACTTCTTTTTCTCCTGTCTTAGAAATTGATAATACAACAATAACAATAACAAAGCCTCAATCCCTAATTAGTCGGGTCGGCTACATGGATCGAACTCTTCCATTGAGCTTGATTTTGTGCAATTGAGGGTGCACCTTTCGAATCCTTTAAATACCTCCTATCTACCCCTACAACAACAACAACAACAACAACAACATAGCCTCAGTCCCAAATTAACTGGGGTCGGCTACATGGATCAAACTTTTCCATTGTGCTCGATTAAGTGCAATTGATGGTGAGCTATGCAAACCATTCAAATCCCTCCTAATTAATGCATCTCATGTTAACTTTGGTCTGCCCCTACCTCGTCGAATTTCTACAGTTTCTATTGAGTCAAGTTTTCTAGTTTGGGCATTTGTAGGCCGTTTTGCAGTGACCAAACCATCACAACCGCCCTTCCCTAATCTTTGTATCAATTGGTGCTACTCCTACTTGTCTTTGAATTTCTATATTTCTTATTCTATCTTTACGAGTTTTACCACACATCCACCTAAGCATCCTCATTTTTGCTACGTTCACTTTATGTAATTGTTGTTGCTTTACCGCCCAACATTCACTTCCATAGAGCATAGCTGGCCTAATTGCGGTCCTATAAAACTTTCCTTTTAACTTAGTAGGAACATTTCGATCACAAATCACCCCTGTTGCACTCCGCCATTTCTTCCATCCAGCTTGAATTCTATGTGTGACATCATTCTCAATGTTACCATCATTTTGTATGATTGATCCTAGGTATCTAAAGTGGTTTACCTTAGGAACTTCTATTTCCCCTAATTTTACCACACCGTCATCTCGATGTCTAGTGTTTCCAAACTCACAGTGCATGTATTCGGTTTTCGTCCTACTCAACTTAAAGCCTTTAGATTCTAATGTATTCCTCCAGAGTTCTAGTTTCATATTCACTCCATCTTTAGTTTCATCCACTAAGACAATATCATCTGCAAATAGCATACACCATGGTATATCCTCTTGAATATGTCTAGTTAGTTCATCCATAACTAAAGTAAATAGATATGGGCTTAAAGCCGATCCTTGATGTAGTCCTATCGTAATGGGAAATTCTTTTGTAGCTCCTCTAAATGTCTTTATACTCGTTACTACTCCATCATACATATCCTTAATAGTGTCTATGTATCTAACATGCACTCTTTTTCTTTCTAGAACCCACCAAAGAACATCTCTAGGGACCCTATCATATGCTTTTTCTAAATCTACGAATACCATATGAAGATCTTTTTTCTTTTCTCTATATTTTTCTAACAATTGTCTTATAAGGAAAATCGCCTCCATAGTTGACCTCCCAGGCATACCTCCTATCTACCCCTGCATCGTTAAATTTATTCAGTTTTTATTAAGTCGAGTTTTCTAGTGAGAGAATTTGTAGGTCATCTTTGAAGATGTCCGAATCACTGCAACTCCCCTTCCTTAATCTTTGTGTCAATTGGTGGTGCTCCTACTTTTCTTTAAATTTATGTATTTCTTATTCAAAAATTCAAAGAAAAATAGTAACAACATTAATTAACACAAATGCTAGGGAAGGGTAGTTGCGGTGGTTTGATCACCTCCAAAGACGGCCTAGCCAATAAATGCCCTCACTAGAAAACTTAACTTATAAAATTAGAAATTGAAGAAATTTGACGACGAACTTTCTATAGTCAAGTTGCTTGGGGAACCCATATAAGGGAAAAGCTCCCCCAATGTTGTCTACTCCATTAAGAAAACTCAAACCCAAGACCTTACTTAAGAGACTTTAATATGGAAAATATGCTAGTAGATAATGTAAGAAAGTTGTGATCCATTGTGATGTTCATAAATATAATCTTAAAAAACATTAGTCATTAAATGGTGAATATAGCTTTCCTAAGGCCAAGTCTTCTTTCTGGATTTACAGACACTTGCACGTGGCTAAAAAAGAGGGGCAGTATACTTTTAGACCTCAATAGTGTAGAACAATCTGCTATAGACCTATTTCTCAAGTATATTAGCAAGGGACTGGAATAAAGGAACTTGACTCCTCATGCTCTACTAATTAGTTGGATGGAACATAGCTCATTTGGCAAACCTCTGCTCTTGTAACTCGTTGTTTTTGCCAATCACAAATCTCAAACAAGTGATGAGCAAGTAATGATACAACAAATTAAAACGAATAAAACAATAAGATACTCCAAGTTATTCACAAGGGTAGAGGGATTTGCTCGATGTGGTACCATCTACCAATTACCAACTAATAAGCTACTTCATGCGATTTATATTATTTGACGTTTTTGTTGCATGCACAGTTGTTTTTTTTTTTTTTTTTTTTTTTTTTTTGGGTCAGATGCGCAGTTCTTAATAAACACAATAAATAGCCTCAATTAGTGAATACAATAACATAACACATAACATGAACAAAATGCTTGCCCGCCCACCCCCCTCCCTTCCACGACATTTTTTAGTTGATGTATAGTTATGGATTTCGCTTTGCAAATATCTCGCATTGTGATATGTATGTCCCGTCTCTCCAAACAGTAGTTTGCATATGTCCCGCATTGTGATAAATTAATGGAACGATATTGTTGATTCTATAGAAATCAAACTACTGTTATTGCTTAATGTCCCACATTGATTGGCATTCTAAATGGAGGATAATGTCCATGGTTGTTTTCTTGTTATGTGCATGTCAATGATGCAATGATATTTTCCAAGAATGATACCCATCCTTTGTCCATACATCAATTTACTTTATTTTTGGTACAAGAAAACAATATGAAGGTTATAACTGCATTTTCCCTTTTTCTTACACTTGTAATGCACTGAAAAAATTAGCTGACAAAGTATTAACTCCTGGTTTACTCAAACATTAAACATATTTGTTGACACTTCTAAAATTTTAGTTTATAAATTATGTTGTGATCCGTCAAACTTTTTTTGGATATCTAACATGTTATGTTGCTATTCAGCTTAAGATTTTTCAGATTTACCTGTTTGTGATGTTTTTACTTCACAATATGGAACTGTACTTTTATTCTGATCCGGCCTATGTTCTAGGTAATTACAAAGTTCTGTTCAGAGCGTATTGCAAAGTATGCCTTTGAATATGCTTATCTTAACAACAGAAAGAAGGTGACTGCTGTGCACAAAGCGAACATTATGAAGCTGGCTGATGGTCTTTTCTTAGAATCTTGTCGTGAGGTTGCGACAAGGTATCCGGGAATAAAGTACAATGAGATTATTGTGGACAACTGCTGCATGCAACTTGTGTCAAAGCCGGAGCAATTTGATGTGATGGTACGTTGCTCCATAAATCAGATTTAAAAGTGCATATTATTTGCATGTTCATCTGTTTGACTGGTTGATCTTTTTGTCTTATGGTTCGGAAATATTTGATGTATTCATTCTCCTTGGATGAATTGGAACTTTGGAAGTACTTTCACTCGTTTATTTTCAATTTTTTACTTTCACTTCGGTTTATCACGAGATTGGAGGTTAAGGAATCCACCCGCTTCAATAGTGAGAGCTATTGAACGCAGGAACTTCATGCTATCTTGGGACTAAATTGGCTGCCCTTGGAAGTGAACACCACTTAATGGCATGTGTCTGTGTAATCATATGCCCTTCTTTTCTCAAGATCACTCAACAATCTTGATTACTCTTTAGTCTTTCTATTTTGGATAACTTTAGATGTTGATAGATGATACTAGATTTGGAGAGGTTCTTGCAAACTCTTTGGTCTCTGTTCCTTTGTCCCCATAGCTCGGGGAAAAGGGGAACTATAAGCTCTAGAATTATAATCAACTATAGGTTTTACATAGAGTGATCACATGCCTTGAGAAAGAAGAGACTCACCTACTTTATGTTGATACCATATTCTCGGGCTGCTCTAGGCCACTTGGTGACTTGTTGGCTGCTGAGCTGTTTATAATAGCTTGTGAGATACCGCCCACAGGCTGCATCTGTTCTCTTTGGAATTCACCTTCCATTTACTTCCTGTAAGTGCATGCCCCTTCGTGTGTTCCATTTCCTCGGGAGTTAATCATACTTCTTTCTGCTGTATGTCAAATTGTTTCTTTAGATTTAAGCTGCCTATACGTGTGCACTTTGTTCATTTCAAAATTGCAATGAGTACCAATATTGGGAGGAGAAAATGCAATCAATGACATTGCAAGGCTAAATGTTTTCATGATTTCTATAATGGTAGTTTCTAGGAGAAAAGGAAGATTTCTATCTTGTTAATCTCTGACCAAGAGAACTACTAATTCGTGGTGTGCATGGAAATTGCTATTTAAGAAGTGTAGAAGCTTCTTTGAGTGGGAATTTCACATGGCTGTTGGGAAAGGACCCATTGCACCCAGCAGTGTCGTACAAGAGGGAATTTTTTCCCTTTCAACAATTGATGGGTAAGGAGTTGAGCTTATGAAGGCATGTTCCTGTCAAGAAAAGTACAAGAATTCCGATTGACTAAAAAATATACTGAATCTGATATAATTCTCTTAGATTTTAAAGTAGAAAATGAGGACTCAAAATTTGAGGTATTGAAACACCATATGGACAACGGTGTAATATTGGCTTCTTTTTTTTTTGAGAGTTCGGTTGAGACCTAAAAGCAGTGTAGAAGGAAGCAGAAAATGTCATATGAATTGTGCAAGTCTGTTATCGAATCATAACATCCAGAAATCTTTCACCATTGTGAGGTCTTGTCACCTCCTTGGCATTTTTGTACTCCTATATTAGGTCATTAAACTATTATGTTACGCCTTCTACGAAATTACAAATAAGGGAAGACCGTTGCTCTCTTTTGCTTTAAAGGACTTGGAAAGCACACCATCATCAAGCTAGTGATCCCTCATCGAGCTTTGATACACTCTTTACTTCCCTTACAATAGATCCTACACCAACCCAAGATCCCATTGGTGACCAAGCTCCCCTTGGCCGTATGTGTGTGAAACAAAGAAAGAACAAACTGGTGTTCGTTCCATCTCACAGTGAATTGGAATTTCAGTCTGCTCAAATGATGAATTCTCAATTCATGATTGCACTATATATAAAGAAAACCTACAGTAAATTTTATGTAAATCATTCAATGTAAGTCTTTAATCAACCAGTTGACAAATATTTCCTTTCCTTTTATTCTTCAATCAAGCTCGTCTTGCAAGGAATGCCAGAGAATATTTCTTGTGAGTTGTTGAAGGTATCCTTGTTAGCTGGACCTGAAGAGTTTATTCATTGAATTTGTCCAGTTGTCCTTCTTAATCGTTAGAGAGCATTTGACATTTTTGCCGAGAACGAGTTTCTGTGCTTACAGGCAAGCCTGTTGGCACATAACCAACAAGGCAGTTATGCGAATAGCCACAAGTTGTATGCAAACATACCATATTATTTTCTTACCATACTGAGGTTGTACAAATAATGACAACGGATAAGTTTACCTTAACATTCTCCCCTTTTTGTCATTTATTTGTAACAACTATTAAAAGAAAGCTAAATCGAGCACAATGGAAACGTTTGATCCATGTTGCCGACCCTAATTAATTTGAGATTGAGGCTATGTTGTTATTGTTGTTGATGTTGTTGAACTATTAAAAGAAATGATAGTGGCAGAATCAAAATATAAAACATGCATATTCGGTAAAGAAAGATTGTAAACAATAATCAAAATTCATGTATTACTAACAGAGCAAAGTCCTGCAGAGAAGAATTAGTACTATAATGTAGCAGGACTAAATAAAAAGCGAAAAAAAAAAGTGGTTTCAAGAATAAGCTCCCCCTTTATGACATAATAAGAGACGAGGGCAAAATGAGGAGAGGGGAGGAAACATCCAATTAGAGAGAAGGAAGTGGACGACCCGCAACAAAGAACATATGATGAATTTCCTCCATTCGTCTAGCATAGAACTTAAGGAGATCGAAAGTATCATCAGGCAGGTCAGGGGCAGCTGGCCGAGAAGTGGAGGCTTCACTAAAGTGGGAAGTGCTAGCATCTGGCATAGGCACTTCTGATCCTTCGACATCGTTGGGAGATGTTGGACTCGAAGGAGTTAGGGAAGGATCGACTGGGACAAAGGCAACTGTAGGTGAAAGTGGAACGGGCCGAAGATTCTCGTCTGGAATAGGAAGATTCGGGAAATGAGTGGAAAGAGGTTTGAGGATCTTCTTCATGATCTTTTGTTTACCAGTCTCGAGAATGATGTCGGTAGGAAGTTGTGGAACACCTTTAGACATAAAAAGAGCAGTGATGAGACAAGGGAAGAAAAGCTTCTTCCATTTCTTCTCCCCTTCGGAGCGCTTGCAGATGGCGGTGAAAAGAGCACTTCCTAAATCAATGGGTAGGCCACGACCAATGGCGTACAACAGAAGAGCATCGTCCCTAATTACCATGGCTTCATGATTGACTAGAAAGAGATTCCTAGTGTCGTGCATGAATAGAGTAAAATACTCAGCCGAAAGAACCCTAGAGTTGAGGCGAGCAACATAATATCCAGCAGTCTGTCAGCCTCGTGTAAGAAAAGACGTGACCTCATTCAAATCCAAATTGTCGTGAAAATCAGGAGGGAATGCATCGACAGAAGTGTGGTAAATAGGGTAATCAAGAAACTGATTGAGTGTCGAAGGAGCGAACGAACAAATTTTTCCTCCGAGATATACGCATAGTAAAATTAAGTGTTGGGAAAACGTACCGTCATAGCCATATTGGAATATAATTCCTTAACCATAGTAGCATTATAGGTTAGGGGAAGTGAGAACAACTTGAGCATCCGCCGAGATTCCTAGATTTGAGAGACCTTGAAATGTTGATGAAAATCGGCATCAATGCTCAGCTCAACCAACACCTTCCAAGGTTTTGTATTTGAGGTCAGCCTCAACATCAAAGAAAGCATAGTAATAAGCCTGATTGGCAGTGGCATAGGAGACAAGTCGTGGCACAAGCATAGGTGGAGACGACTCCAGAATGTATGGCGGATTAGGTAAGACAGAGCTTCGTCGAGCAGGAGGAGTGAGAGTGGACTCTGTATTCAATCATAGGTTTACAAACATATCCTTTCTGTCAGATTATCAAGTGGTATCAGAGACTACACCTAGGCTCTTTGTTGCGTCAAAGAATGTGAGATCCAGACGAAATAATGTCTCAAGCACTGCAATCAGATCAACATAAGGGAGTCTCCACAACAAAACCACCTTTACTCACAAGCACAAACAATGCATACTGGAAGTCGAGAATGGAATGTTTCATCTTATCATTAGATGTGAAGGCATGGAGATCGATTGAAAAGGGATACTCTATCTCCACACTTGATGGCAAGCCAAAGAGCACGAAGCTGTAGAGAGAGAAAGAAGAAAGGTTGTTGCTTGCAAATGCAAAGGCATTGAATGCCATTTTCAGTGCAGTAAATCAAGAGCACTTAAAGATCATCTCATCCTGCCAAGTGGCAAAAAAAGCATGGTTGATCCTTCAAAATAGGTTTGAAGAAAACGAAGACGTTAGAGACTCGAAGAAGGTGCTTCTCGCATCTCTATTCATGTAAAGTCTTCGTTACCTTCAAACATATTTTGAAGGACCAACCATGCTTTTTTCACCACTTTGCAGGATGAGATGAGCTTCAAGTGCTCTTGATTTACTGCACTAAAAATGACGTTTAATGCCTTCGCATTTGCAACAACCTTTTTTCATTCTTTGTCCACAGATCCACGCTCTTCGGCTTGCCATTACGTGTTAAGGCAGAGTATCTCCTTTCAATTGATCTCCATGCCTTCACATCTAATGATAAGATGAAGCATTCCATTCTCGACTTCCCATATGTATAGTTTGTGCTTATGAGTAAAGGTGGTTTTGTTGTGGAGACTCCCTTAGGTTGATCTGATTGCAGTGCTTGAGACATGATTTCGTCAGGATCTCACCTTTTTTGACGCAACAAAGAGCCTAGGTGTAGTCTCTGATACCACTTGATAATCTGACAGAAAGGATATGTTTGTACAACCTATGATTGAATACAGAGTCCACTCTCGCTCCTCCTGCTCGACGAAGCTCTTTCTTACCTAATCCACCATACATTCTAGATTCGCCTCCTCCGTTTCCCACATCTCCTCCTCCTACGCTTGTGCCGCGACTTGTCTCCCATGCCACTTCTTATGCTTTCTTTGATGTTGAGGCCGACCTCAAATACAAAACCTTGGAAGGTGTTGGTTATTGGCCCGAACTGAGCATTGACGCCAATTCTTATCAACATTTCAAGGTATCTCAATTCTTGGAAGCTCGGCAGATGCTCAAGTTGTTCTCGTTTTCCTTAACCTATAATGCTACATTGGTTAAGGAATTCTATTCCAATATAGCTATGATGGTATGTTTTCCCAACGCTTCATTTTACTATCGTGTATATCTCAGAGGAAAAATTTGTCGGTTCTCTCCTTCGGCCTCGGCACTCAATCAGTTTCTTGATTACCCTATTTACCACACTTTTGCTGATGCATTCCCTCCCGATTTTCTCGACAATCTAGATTTGAATGAGGTCATGTCTTTTCTTACACGAGGCTGACATACTGTTGGATCTTATGCCGCTCGCCCCAACTCTAGGGTTCTTTCGCTAAGTATTTTACTTTGTTCATGCACAACATTAGGAATCTTTTTCCAGTCACTCATGATGGCACGATGATTTAGGACGATGCTCTTCTGTTGTACGCCATTGGTCGTGGCCTTCCCATTGATTTAGGAAGTGCTCTTTTCACCGCCATCTGCAAGCGCTCCGAATGGGAGAAGAAATGGAAGAAGCTCTTCTTCCCTTGTCTCATCACTGCTCTTTTTATGTCTCAAGGTGTTCCACAACTTCCTACCGACATCATTCTCGAGACTGGTAAACAGAAGATCATCAAACCTCCTTCCACTCATTTCTCGAATCTTCCTATGCCAGATGAGGATGTTCGGCTCATTCCACTTTCACCTACTGTTGCCTTTAGCCGATCCTTCCCCGACTCCTCCTCCGAGTCCAACATCTCCCTACATGCTGGAGGATAAGAAGCGCGTATGCCATGCTAGCACTTCCCACTTTGATGAAGCCTCCACTTCTCCGCCATCTGACCTGACCCGCCTGATTATACTTTCGATCTCCTTGAGTTCCAGTACCGTGACAATGCCAGACGAATGGAGGAAATTCATCATCTATTCTTTGTTGTTGGTCGTCCACCTCCATCTCTCTAATTGGTTGTTTCCTCTACTCCTCATTTTGCCCTGGTCTCTTATTATGTCATTAAGGGGGAGAGCAGTTGAGCTTTAGGGGGAGCTTATTCTTGAAACTACTTTATTTTTCTTTTGTTGTTTATTTAGTCCTGCTACCTTATGGTACTAATCCTTCTCTGCAGGACTTTGCTCTGTTAGTAATACATGCATTTTGACTATTGTTCCCTATCTTTTTTTTTTTACTGAATATGCATGCTTTATATTTTGGTTCTATCTCTATCCTTTCTTTTAATAGTTTTGGCAAATAAATGACAAAGGAGGAGAATGTTAAGGTAAAGTTATCCTTTGTCATTATTTGTACAACCTAAGTATGGTAAGAAAAGGATATGGTATGTTTGTATAAAACTTGTGGGTTATTCGCAGAACTGCCTCGTTGGTTCTGCGTCCTCGACATAAATGCTCTCTAATGGTTTAGAAGGACAGCTGGATATATTCAATGAAAAAACTCTTTGGGTCCAGCCAGGAAATATATCTTCAACAACCCATAAGAAATATTCTCTGGCATTCCTTCCTTGCAAGATGATCTTGATTGAAGAATAAAAGGAAAGAAAATATTTGCCAACCTGTTGATTGAAGACTTACATGGAATGATTTACATACAATGCACTGTAGGTTTCTTTATATATAGTGTAATCATGAATTGAGAATTCATCCTTTGAGCGAACTGAAATTCAATTCACTGTGAGAACGAACACCAATTTGGTCTTACTTTGTTTCACACACACATGTCCAAGGGGAGCTTGGTCACCAAGGGGATCTTGGGTTAGTGTAGGATCTATTATAAGGGAAGTAAGGAGTGTATCAAAGCTCGGTGAGGGATCACTAGTTAGAGCTTTGAGTAAATATGTAATTTGCTTTTCTTAGTGGATCTTACACCTAGGCATGGCCTTGCAAATGTAGGACGGGAGGTCCAAATTGCGTCAACAATCCCTATAGTACATTGATCATATCAAATTGCACTAAATCGAGCGCAATGGAAGAGTTTAATCCATGTAGCCGGCCCTAATTAATTGCTTTGAAGGACTTGGAAAGCACACAATAATCGTTGTTGCTCTCTTTTGCATTTATGTGGTGCATTTAAATGGGGAATGTCGAATTCGTACTTTTGCAGTTAAATTTTTTTTGTAAATGAAGATTTAACATTTGTGAGTGTGATTGTAACCGTGGTTTAAAAATTCTCCAAATTTCTCCAAACTTCTCCGAATTAATTAGATTTTTTGATGAACCGAATTAAGAAGTAGGTCTAAACGAAGTTTTACAATACTTTCATCAAAGTTAGAAAAAATGATAACATTTCAAGTTTTAATGCTCACTTATAAGAAAAGGGAAACGCAGTTAGGGTCAGCTTTTTTTAAAATATAATCTAAAGAATGACAACATGTTATGAGATAACAAAACCACAATTTTACTTCACTTATTATAAATGAATTCTAATATATTGTCTAGTGGAGAAAAAAATAATGTGAAAATTTGATCAATCCCATCAAAATTTATTTTTTGAAAACTTAAGATCAAGTATATAATATTTGTAATAAGTGGTATTCACAATGTTTGATTAGCAAGTTTCCTCTTTTCCTCTATTTCTTGCTCATGGCCATCTTTTTTGCCTATTCGAATATTAAATCTGCAAGAGGGGTGTGTCTTGAAACTGTAAGCCCCGTGAGGCATTTAGTTGCTTGTTTTGCGTGTGAAGTTCAATATTGAGTTGCATTATTAGATGTTTTCTTTGCTGCGTACTTTACTTAGATAACTGGATATACTGACTTTTTAACTATGAATTAACAAAACTTAATTATGTTTCGCAGGTTACACCAAACTTATATGGTAATCTAGTAGCTAATACAGCTGCAGGTATTGCTGGAGGCACCGGTGTCATGCCAGGAGGTACAAATTGCCTCAAAACTCCTTTCAAGATTTTTTTTATAAGATTTTCTTGGACAATTCTTTTGTCTGGACCTGCCAACCATACTGGTGCCAGACATAAAACTTGCACAAACTATTTTACTTGTTGCATTCTTTATAGCCTCTTCTTAATGATTTGATAGTGCACACGCATATTCAATTTTTAAAAGTTATTGACTATCGTGGCGCAAGTTGAGGCGCTTTGGCCAAGTGAAGGGAGATTTAATCCATTAGTTGGTTTTAGATGTGAGCTCAAGTTAATAAATACTAAAAACTTTAAGACAAGGCACTATTGATATAAAAAAATGTTAGATTTCAAAATGTAATTATGAAAATAGGAATTATTTCATTACTAGCTAAGCAAGATAAGAAAATTGTTAAGTTTTTGCTACTTAAAAAATTTTGTGATATTTAGGACACATACAAGTATGAAGTAATCCTATGCTGTAAAATCATTGCACATTCTTTACTGCTGGAGCATCCATTCTGCAATGCATCTTAAGCAGAGCTAAATGATGCTCATACAGCCGTACAGTTGGTACAGCTGATATGAAACTGTTACAGAAAAAAAAAGTTAAATATCTTAGCTCTCCACTTTCCAACAGAAGCTTTCCCTATGTTAGATTGGGGTTTTTTCCGTTTGTCAAATGAAATGTAAATGCATCTAATGGAATGAAACGAAGTTATGCAGAAGTATATAAAATCAGTGATTTCAAGTCATCGCCTAGGCGGTCGCGGACAAAATCACATAGGCGGTGCCTTAGGCAGACGTTGTCCTTCTAAGTAATTTTCAGAAATTTGAAGGGGCTATTCACAATTAATTTTGATAACAAAATACCTACCCAATAACAAAATCTTGACACAATTAATGTTACATAAGGACCTAAAGACTTATTAGTATTTTTAAATAATAATCACATTGACTAATAGACAATTAGTGTTATTTAAGGACCTATAAATAAATACTTATCCGAGGACCTCTAAATAAATATTATATTGTTCGCCTTGGCAATGCTTAGGCGCCGTCTAGGCACCGCCTCGCCTAGGCCGAGGAAATCGCCTCGGATCGCCTTGACGCTTTGCAATCCTTGTATACAACTTATGAAATGAAATGTGTGATAAATGACATGAAGTGTAGTATAAATTAAAAGAAATTCGACAATAATATCGGCTGAAAAAATTGAACTATTGAAAATGATGCTTAAACCTCATTTACGCCTTGCCTTAGTGCCAGCGAATTGAGGCTTAAGCCTCATGGTGGTTTTAGACCAATTTTATCCAGGGCACAACTCTAGGAATGTCTCAATTCGAGTTTTGAGTTTTGCATATATATATGTACTTACATGTGTATGGTATCAAATATAACGCGACAATGTTTCTTACCCTGCTGATGTGATACTTCTTTTGACGATAACTTGTCATATTCTCTTGATTCATGGGCGAGCAAACTCAATTCGGGGTAGTATGCACAAACACACACTCAATTTTGGATTTCCCTCCTCGGTATCTATCACTTTCTTGTTTTTGTTAGAGCATTGTGTGTGGGTGTTCAAGCGTGTTTTTTTTTTTTTTTTTTTTTTTTTTTTTTTTTTTTTTTTATGAACTTGGATATTTTGGGTCATTTTGATTAGTTATGTAAGGAGTCCTTTTACCAAGGTGGGAAATCCCAAATTGACTAAAGGGCCCTTTTTAGTAGTTCTTTGTTCGTTAAAGCAAGGCAATGTATATAAGTTAACCTTAGATATAGAAAAGCGCAAATAATAGCCAAATTAATTTATAAGAAGAAAGGATCAGTGAGGTTTGATGAACTTTGAGGGGAAGAACTCGAGTTTTCAATTATTTTTTAGAAAAAAATATTAAAAAAGTCATTTGGATTTGTAAAGTTGGGAACATAATACCGGGATTTGCTGGGATTGAATGAAAAATAAAAAAATAATTGAGATGAAAGAAATGCTTTTTTTGTTTAAAGAAAAAAGTAGTATATTCGTAATCTTTAGACGAAGCAAGTGGGTAGCTCACTGGTATGTTATGGAGTTACTTGGGTAAGAGGGTGGGGTTCGAGCCTCAATGTGGGCAAGTTGGTTTCTTCCTTGTAAAAAAAAGTTTATTCTCAATCTTTAGATTCATATGATGTCCTCATTAAAGTTCTAGTAGTTTTTTAAAGACTTAAGTTTTGAGGGTGATAAGACTATTTACTTAATTGTGGTCAACTCATGGAGCGCTTGAGTTGTTCTGTAGTTGTGATTTCTTTTAATAGCTCTATATATACCAGAAGGAATTTCTAAAGTCAAGTCACATAGTTTCAATGAATTATCTTCTACACATAAATCCTGATAAATTAATCAAGCCTTTTTTTTTTTGTTCGATTGCGGCACTTAGGCTATTTTGTATCTCTACGTAGTCATTTTTGCTAATTGCTACCCTCTAATTGTTTGGATCTGGATCTTTGCAGGCAATGTTGGGGCTGAGCATGCTGTTTTTGAGCAAGGCGCCTCAGCAGGCAACGTGGGGAATGACAATCTGGTGGAGCAGAAGAAAGCAAATCCAGTGGCTCTTCTTCTTTCATCTGCTATGATGCTTAGGCATCTCCAGTTTCCATCATTTGCCGACCGATTAGAAACAGCCGTTAAACGCGTGATTTTGGAGGGGAAACACGTGACCAAAGATCTTGGGGGAGACTCCACTACCCAAGAAGTGGTTGATGCAGTTATTGCTGTTCTTGAATAACTGAATAAAGCTATGGCCTGGCTGAGACCCTTAACGGGTCTTTCTCTCAGGGTATGATTTTTTTCGTCTACTCTAAATTGATTTATTAAGCTTCCGGCTACGATAGAATCTGCGTAAATGATATTTTCGGAAATAATTTGACCAGTCTCAAAACTAAGAGCCATCTGAAGGAATAGAATGATTTATAGTCAATTTTTCGTTGTATTTAAGTAATCTTTACAGGCTTTTTCCCATGCTTTTACCCTTTATCTTTTGAGAAATAAAAGTGGAAACTCGTCGACCTGCAACCAATTGTAAAACCATTGAGTTAATTGTCCAATTCGCTTCAACATGAATTTTTATTGCTCTGAATGGCTTCTGTATATTTCTTGAACGGCAGTAGGCGATAATCCTCATTTGGCTTTTCTGGTACAAAGGGAAGGTGTATTTGTTGAGAAAGTTTGCTGTGCATTTGTTAGTGGCAAAAGATTTTTTAATGAGTAGATGATCAATTCAATCTTGGTGCCTTCTTTGAAGGCTGTTTACTAAATAGACACAACAACATCTATTGTTAGGCAGAATATTATGTACTATCTTGACTGAAGCATTAGTTCACCAATAGATATTAACAGAGAAGTGCTAGAATGACAACAACATGTGACACCACAAGACACATTGGCTTTCAAGAGCTGTCCATGCGCGCTTCGGGATGTGGGCATACAGAGATCTCGATGCATAACACGCGAGTCAAGGCCGCATGGATGGCTCTTGTGAGCCAATGTGTCTTACGGTGTCACATGTTGTTGTTATTCTAGTATTTTCCTTACATGTATGTACTTGGTATAATAGCAATCTCATCATCATGTCTCTCCATTATTTTTCTCCTCTCTTTCCTTTTCTTTTTATGCTCCCATCCCGCAATTGGGCAATGGATTCCAATCGCTCATTCAAACATTTTTTGGTAAAGCTTTCATGATGCAGGCCAAAAGTATCTCGTGTGAGATGTACGAGACATCATTTGCTCAAGGCAAGGTTGGGGAGGACCGGTTATGTGTTATACTTGGAGTCAAGTTGTTGATTCTTATCCACAACAAAACTTCAATGCCAAAATAATTAGGGTCAGCTACATAGAACAAACTCGTCCATTACGGTCGATTTAGTAAAATTGATGGTGTATTTTTCAAATCTTTTAAGTTTCTTTTAATCAATGCGTCTCAAGTTAGCTTCAGTTTACCCTTATATCGTTGAATTTATTTAGTTTCTATTGAGTCGAGTTTTTTAGTAGGGACATTAGTAGGCCCTTTTTGGAGGTGTCCAAACCACCACAACAACTCTTCCTTAATCTTTATGTCAATTAGTGTCACTCCTAGTTTTCTTTGAATTTTTATAGTTTTATTCTATCTTTACGAATTTTACCACGCATCTATCTAAGCATCCTCATTTCTGCTGCTACTACTTTTCCTTCTTGTTTCTTTACTATCGAACATTCACTTCCATAAATGTCAGAGCTGACCTATTTGCAGTTTTATAAAAAAAAAAATTAACTTAGTAGTAAGATTTTGATTGCATATTACACCTGTCGCGCTCAATTTCTTTCATCGAGTTTGAATTCTATGTATAGCATTATTCTCAATGTTACCATTATTTTGTATGATCGTTCATAAATAATTAAAGTGATTCACCTTAGGAATTACTTTCCCTAATTTCATCACTCCAACATCTTGATGTCTAGCATTTCTAAACTGACAATGAAATGCATTCGGTCTTTGTCTTACTCAACTTTAAAGTCTTAGATTCTAATGTATTCCTCCAATATTTTAATTTCATATTCACTCCATCTTTTATTTCGTCCACTAGGACAATATCATATGCAAATAACATATATTATGGTATATCATCTTGAATATGCTTAATTATTTCATTCATAACTAAAGTAAAGAAATATGAGCTTAAGGGCGATCCCTGATATTGTCATATTGTAATGAGAAATTCTTTTGTGATTCCTTCAAACTTTTTTTTTTATAGCAAACAAAAATTGTATTGAGGTAAAAGGAATCGAGGACCAAGAGTCATCACGGTACATCATTGCTACAAAAGTTATCCAACCACAAAAGTGTAGAAAGATAAAAATAGTATTTAAAGATGCTTGCATTATAAAACATGAAATGAGCAGTCCATCAATGTGCCCTCTACATGATCCATCTCCAATGATAAAACCAATATGTGTATGTGTATCCTTTGTTAAACTTATTGTTCGCTACCCATCTTGCTGTCATATCCCTTGAAGCCTCCCAAACCAATTCAACTGTATTTTCTTTATCTTCAAAAATTATATTGTTCCTCTCTTTCCACGTACCCCAAAGAATTGCCATATACACTGCCCCTGTCAAATGATTTCTTTTGCCTTTTCCTCTCAATCTCTTAAAGATGAGATTCAATCCAATTAATGATCTAGGATTTGAGATAAGGCCACTTGTGAATACATCCCATCTGTTCCATATTTGACAAGCAAGTCCTTCGATAGAAGAAAGTGTGGCATTCTCCATTGTAACTTGTCACAAGTATTCAAGCCACCATGTAGCAAAATCCAACCAATCACCTTGACTTTGAGTGGAACAATAGCCATCCAAAGCCCTGATAATGCATGATGCTCCTCAAGGTTAGGCCTATTAATGATGTGATGGAAAAAGGATTTGCAGGTGAAATGCCCTAATGTGTGTAATGCCCACACTCTTCTATCTTCTCTATTAGGAATAACCCTTGCTTGCCTTAATAGGATAAGCAAATCATTTTTCTCCTCTTGAAACCTGGAAGGAAATCTACTTGGTAAAAAGAGGTTCTATTCATTAATGCTCTCAATGCTATGACCATGCGAACAATGAAATTAGAAGTGGGTGATTTATGTTGAAAGGACCATGCAGACACATTAGGGAATCTAGATTGTAATGTGAAATTACCTAACCATTTATCCCCAATCTTAATGCAAATGTGCTGATGAAAATGACCTATGGTAGAACAGATGAATTTCCATGAGCTTTTATAGGTAGATCTAAGAGTCACTCTTGCATCCCATTTATTTGGATGAAGACCATGAATACTTTTTACAACCTTATGCCAAAGTGCGCCCCTTTTCTCTAGGAAATCTCCATAACCATTTAGAAACTAAAGCTTGATTTTTTTTCTTTAAGTTTCCTAATTCCAATCCCCCTTTATGTAATGTCATTTCTATAATTCCCCACCTAATTAGGCATTGATCTTTGTTCTCATCTATCCTTTGCCATAAGAAGTCTGTAAAAGCCTTTTCAATTATCTTAGCCACCACGTTTGACATTCGAAAAATGGACATGAAGTAAATGGGGATCGCCTCCAAGACTGACTTAATAAGACACAATTTTCATCCTTTAGAGAGGAAGCTTTGTCACAAAGATTCTAGTCTACGTCCTATCGTACCAATCACCGGTGCCAAAAAATGTATTGAATTAGGGTTTCCTCTTAATGGCAATCCTAGGTACTTAATTAGCCAAGAACCCACTGAACACCCTGCCTTCCTAGCCAATTCCTTCATTTCCTCCTTCTCCATACTAATCCCAACTATTTGACTTTTGTTCATGTTAATAGCCAAGCCTGAAATTCCACAAAAATCATTAAGGAGGTTTATAAGTGCTTCAAAAACTTGAGTGTCCCCTTTTATGAGAAAAAGTGTATCATCGGCAAATTGTAAATGAGAGACTTGGACTCTATCCCTACCTATAGTCACCCCTCTAATGGTGCCTCTACTCACATCCCTATTCATCATTCTACTTAAAACATCCTGCGACGACCCCAAATTCCGAGGCAAACCGGCTACCGCCACGTCGTCGAACACGTCACTAGGTCATACAACTTCACTTGCACCTGTCCATGACGACCCGCGAACTAACCCTTTAATAATATAACTTAGTCAGTTTCGATGTTTAAATGATTATTTTGTCGAAATATACTAAATTATAGAGTTTTACAACTTAATTTGTTATTTTGATTCTTTTATGTTATACTATCAATTCTTGGAAAATGGAGGAGGGTTGCAATAGGTTGACAGCGTAAAACCTTTGTCACTTTTTATGAAATGGATCAAACATATAGCGGTTGCGTGGTTTGGTCACCTCGCAAAGATGGCCTCGCAAATGCCCCAACTAGAAAACTTGACTCAATAGAAACTTAGAAATTCGACAAGGTAGGGGGACCAAAGTTAACATGGGATGCATTAATTAGGAGAGATTTGAATGGTTTGAAAAGCTCACCATCAATTGCACTTAATCAAGCACAATGGAAAAGTTTGATCCATGTAGCCCCCCCGATTAATTTGGGACTGAGGCTATGTTGTTGTTGTTGTTGTTGTTGTTGTAAATAGTGGAAGTCTTAATAATATGCAAATAAGTAATGTGAACGAATTTTGCATTAATTAACAAACTTATGTGGTGGAAACCCGGTAAAATGATACCATGTATAATAATAAAGGCGAAAAAATGTATAATAAGTGTCAATATACATGTATCAGGTAATAAGTCTCCCAAATGAGCCCAAAAAGCATTATATACGTAAATATAAATACATACAAGTGAAGCAACCATGGCTCTTTAGACCCGCCTCGTCGTATAATCTGCAACTTGCCACAAAAAATAATGACAAGCTCCAGTGAGTAAATCCCAGAGAAGTTTAGTTAGTATTTACAGGAAATCCAAGAAAAAGGGCTACAATTCATGCATATAATGTAAATAAATGGAAATGTAAAGCATGAATATAAGTTGCGGAGATAATCAATAATATGGAACGCGAGTGTGGTGTATAGATGTCGAGCTCTGAGACGCAAATACTAAACCGAGAAGGCCCTGGAGGCAAGGTAATCTCTGCATCCTCTTCACGGTCGAAATGAGGAACGTTGTTGGTTGGGAGGTACACTTCTGCCCAACGCCTCAAATGAAAGGAACTATGTGACGGAGGCGAGCCTCACATCAACCCACTCTCGAGATCATCGACTCGCTAAGAGAAATCTCACGCGTAGTCTAAAGTATGACCAACACCATAGCAACAATCGGATCGTCATCAACGAGAGAGCCGAAAATGAGTCATACCGTCCCTTCCACCATACACAGACACACGCGGGAATAGATTAAATATGCAAGCCGAATTGGCGAAAAGTAAAAGTGAAATGAGTTAATTTCAAGATAAATAAGTAAATTCTAAGTTGACTTTCTCATGGGTTTACTTACCTCGACGCTCGTAAAATCGCTTTGAAAAGACCCGCTCTCGTGCCTCGAACTGCACGCCCGATGCCCGACTAATCTCTTAATTCTCTGGTGTCCAATTTTATTATTTAAAAAATATTTTAGTGTCACATTTAATTATTTAATAATGTAAAACTAAAAATCAGAATTTTATTCTAAAATTTTAGTTGTGGCACATTTTTTGAGTAACATCGGGGTGCCAAAGCCCGAAAAATATCTTGAAAACTACTTTTCTATCAATTTCCCATATTTTTTATTTTCTCTTATTTTTCTAGTTTTTTTTATAATTTTCTACCTATTTTTCTGTAATTTATTTTATTTAAAATTTAATTTAATTTATTTTTTAATTATTTTTATTTTTTAATTAATTTAGGGGGGTTGGGCCTGAACCGGGCCAGCTCGGCCCGACCAGTCCTGGGTAGCCAAATTGTTCCCACCGGCTACCCCCTCCTTCCTCTAATGCGTATCTAGAGAGACGAAATTTCGTCTCTCCAGAGACATCCTCTCCCTTTTTATTTTTGTATATATAATTTTTTTTTTTCTAAATAACAACAACATCAACACTACAACTACATCAACATCATCACTAACAACGCCATTAAAGCTCTCAATTTCTTCAAAAACTTTCAATACACAACCACCACTTACCTCGGAGTAGAAGATCGCCGGAGTGAGAGGTGGTGATTCTGAAGCCGAAAGTGTCGTGGGAGGAGAGCTTGGTGAGGGTGAAACCCAATTTGTTGATGAAGTAGTGTTGGAGAATAAGAAGAAGAAATTGAGAGGGAGAGGACAGAGTTCGAGTAGAGAGAGGGAGAGGGAGAGGGTGTAAGAACATGTGAGATTGAGTGATTTCCTACATTTTAAGGGGGTAAGGTAATGAGGTGGCACTCAACAATGAAAATAGAGAAAAAATGAGTGATGTGTTGTCAAGATGTGAGTGGTTGAGTGTGTTTATTCTCTAAACCCCTTGACTACCCCGTACATCCGCGTTACGCGTCCCCCGCGACGTTTTACGCTCTCGTCACTATACGCACATAACGCGGGCAGTGAAAATCCTAACACTGGTGTGACGCGAATATTTAATAATAAAACAATAAATTGACACGTGTCACACAAAAATAACCAAAATTACCTTGTCAAGCGTGCCCTAAACTTTTTCGTAACGTCCATGTGGGTCCGAGCTTATGGTCGTAATTTGTAATTAATCAATTAATTAGGATTAATTAGGGTTGGTCGTTACAATCCTCCCAACTAAAAGGAATTTTGTCCCAAAATTCGAACTTTAGTTAAACATTTACCTTATAACAACTAGCTAGAGGTATCACTCCTGCATTATACACTACCTCTCCAAGTGACACCCTTGTTCTTATGGTACTGCCACCAAACGGGTATTAGCGATATTTTCTTTCTCTTCAGAGTCTGTACCTTATGATCCATTATTTCAATGGAGTGTTCCTCGTACGTAACATCTGGTATGACCTCGATCCTAGTCATATCAATCATCGATCTTGGTATTGATCTGGCCAACCTTAAATTAGAAATGTGGAAAATGTCATAAACCCCTACCAACTGGCTCATCAATCTTAACTGAAAAGCAACATTCCCAACTCGACGGACTATCTGAAACGACCATATGAATCTCGGTGCATGTTTTCCCTTTATCCCAAATCTCTTATGACCATTCAAAAAAGAAACAAGTAGACCACTCATAGCTCAGCCCATCGCGGTACTTATTCGCGTATTTTTTTTTCGCTTGCTCAATAGTCTAGATAGCCATCGTATGTGTCTGATCCAACCTGTGTGACCATGCGCCTTTCGAGGCACTATCTCGACTTAACTTGTCGGTATTATTTAATATTGTATAAGACCTCAATCTGGTCTTTACTTCAAAGCCTTAAAAGTTTTTTGACCAATCAGCGACTGGTAAATTTCATTTAAAGCGCTCACACAAATCATATTCTTTTCACATGTCACTTGACTACAATTGGGCGCCCTTGACATATACACTGACCCTTGTATCTAAATCTGAAGGTAATCGTGTTTTATCAAGATCAAGGTGCTTGCCAAACTGACACGAGAATAAAACTTATGTGGCGATACCTTTGCTTTTCTGTCATCTCTGTTGGCAATCCGGCAACCTGCTATTTCGGATCATGTCCTACCCAAAAATATGTCTAGTTATTCGATTTTAATGAAAATATTATCAAACACTTCTTCGTCATTTTGCTTTATTATTACCTTTAAGGTATTTAAAACTCTACTACGATGCTAAACAAGCACAATTAACTATCAAACTACACTCGAAACTCATATGTTTAACCTCATATGAAAGCAAGTTCTAGATTCTCGAACATGGTTAAAAACGCGTGTCCTAGTGCCTTGCTTGTAGGGTCGACTTCTCTTGTCGTACTTGCAAAAATTCTGCTGAGTCCATATCATAATATGACCATGTTGTTTCTAAAGTGTTTCATCGCATACATAATCTCAAATGAGATTAGTAATTGACACCGAATCAAACTTGTTTGGGTACTTAAACCCTGGTGATACGAATCTGAGTCGACTAACTACGTCTCTATCAAGTGTCCATCGCCGACTCCAACTTATGCATCGGATAGAAACTGAAATGTGTTATTCTCTGGGCACATGCGTATGCCTAAACAGTAATAATATCCTAACAAGTCTATGACTACGTTCGTTATGAGTAACACACTCTCACGTATAAGTCATATATTGTCTCACAATGCCTCTCTGTGATGTATACCTAACTAGGTCGTACCTTGTATGTACCGGGACCTTAAGAGAGTGTAACTACTCATACAATAAGGCTGACCCTTGATTCCCTTGATTTTCTTAAAAGTCATGCATGTATAGATTCTAGATTTATAGACAGCACGCCTCTTTCGTTTCCTATCAAGATGTCAGACATAATACTTACAACAAAACCCATCTTACTAACTCCAATTTTGTATCTTAACGTATTCTCATGGATTTTCTGGGTTAAAACCCTACTCTCAATCCTTAACGTGTATCTAGAGTCTTCAACTTATCCGCGAAATGATTAAGTCTTTATTTTTAACCGCGATAAACTCTTTTTTTTTGTCTTGGAGTTAAGTTCTGCGTTATTCGTCTGATGCGGGCATCTCTTTATCCGGTTGGACTTAACGAAGCTCAACTCTATCTGAGTTGGCTATGTGGATCTTGCTCGATATTCCAAGCTTCACTTGTGGACTAGTCGAAAAACATAATCGATTGAAAACTCAAAGGACAATTTGTTGTCGTGACGAGTCTAAACTATATGTTCAAAATCTTAGTCATAATACATCACCTAAAACATTCATGCTCCGCCACACAACTTAAACCTTTTGATCCTTCGGACTAGTGTTCAATCAAATTTTTTAAGCTCTTAAGGCTTTCCACGTCCCTTTGAAATATTGTCCCAAACTTTCTTTAAGTTCTCGTTTGGGTTAGACTGATCTCAAGTTCGAATCTCTTGCAACTGAGTCGTTTATAGATTCGTGAGAAATTCAGAACATGTTCCCCTTAGGTTGTTTGAGGTCGTTTTCGACCTCAGATATTTTGACAGACTCTTTCTCGGCTCGCACTCTTGATTTGCTCTCTGTCCAAGAGATGGCAGTAGGGCCCCACTCACATCACGGACCGCGAATAAATCGTGGCACAACAGTGGAGTTACTCAGGCTGCTATTCCTGCAAGACTACTTCAGTGCTCCGGCGAAGCTAAAGGAGTCTATACTTGCTTTTCTGCAGTTCCGAGTCATCTCAACACTATCTGCTTCCATAGAGTCTATTGAAAACCTATTTGTCTCACGTCCTTAACATGTTCTTGATCGTCAAGGTAACGATCTTTGGAGTGTACAATGTCGTCTAAACTAGACATCCATTTTTTTCAGCTATCCTATATGATTTTCTATAATGTAGATCTCGCTTACAAATGCCAGCTATCGTACTACACATGTTGTACGTGTCAGCTAAGGCAACAGTTATTCATGTCTCGCATATGTTTTTTCTTGGCATACGAAAACTTTCTCGACAATTATTGTCTGCCAACCTAGAATAAACATCATATACAAAGTTAGTTGGGGTAACACCTTATCTCGGTTGTCGTGCCGAGAATAAGGTATGTGTTGAATCTAAATGTGGTCGAGTCATAACTCAACTATCACGTAGTTAGGTATAAAACGATACAACGTCACCATCTCTAGACATTTATGAATTGAACTAATAGTTAAACTTGCATTTAATTACTATTCAGACGTCTCCCAAACTGGGGGCTTTAGCATATAACAACAGTGCTAGTATCGATATTGTTGTAATTGGCACAATTAAGCTTTGTCGGACATTTATTCTTGTATTATCTCAGTTGTCCGTATCCGAAGCAATTAATTGGTTGTTTCTTCCTAAGTGATATCATTTGACTACTCGGTAGTGGTTCTGATGCCAAGTCGTTGGCCTATAATAACACTTATTCTTTTTTTGTCCCTCGTGGCCGCACTGAAAACTACTGAGTATTTGTCCTGGCACTGGTGCACTATTCCTTAAACTCTAGTCTCGTCTCCACTTACCCCTCTTCACTGTTTTAGTACTCCGCTCGGTCGGTACTGTCTCTGGTGGAGGTATGGGTATCGCTATTCGAGTTTTCTACTTTGTCGCATTTGCGTCAATCATCGTGTGTATCTCTAGTGGCATCAACGAGTCGCCTGAGCCCTGAGGAGTAAGCGTATCTCTGCCAACTGTCGATCATGTGCAATAACCATCTTACGGAATGTCAGATCAGAAATAACTACGAGCATAGTATCACTCGTTATGCCTCTAGCGCCAACTGCAATCGGGTTCTGTCCAATGGTGTACGTAACGGTATTCGCGTGTCAGATCAGACTCGTAATACGTGTTTATGTATAATACAATAAAAAATAACGCATATATAGTCCCCAGCACTACACTTCCCAACTAAATTTTCTAAGTCAGGATCTTTGGGTTTCCACATCCAATGTTCGTTTGTTAAGTTGTATTCGATTATATTAAACTTTCCCCTAGGTTCGCCTAAACCTAGGCTCTGATACCAGCTGTGACGGCCCCAAATTCCGAGGCAAATCGGGCACCGCCATGTCACCGGACAAGTCACCAGGTCAAACCACGTCACTTGCACTCCTGTCCATGACGGCCCGCGAACTAACCTTTAATAATCTAACTTAGTCAATTTTGATGTTTAAATGATTATTTTATCGAAATATACTAAATTATAGAGTTTTACAACTTAATTTGTTATTTTGATTCTTTTATGTTATTTAAAAAGTAGAAGTCTTAATAATATGCAAATAAGTAATGTGAACGAATTTTGCATTAATTAACAAACCTACGGGGTGGAAACCCAGCAAAAGGATACCATGTATAATAATAAAGGTGACAAAAGGTATAATAAGTGTCAATATACATGTATCAGGTAATAAGTCTACCAAATGATCCCAAAAAGTATTATATACATAAATATAAATACATACAAGTGAAGCCATTATGGCTCTTTAGACCCGCCTCGTCGTATAATCTGCAACTTGCCACCAAAAACAATGACAAGTTCCAGTGAGTAAGTCCCAGAGAAGTTCAGTTAGTATTTACAGGAAGTCCAAGAAAAACGGCTACAATTCATGCATATAATGTAAATAAATGGAAATGTAAAGCATGAATATAAGTCGTTGAGGTAATCAATAATAAGGAACGCGAGTGTGGTGTATAGCAGTCGAGCCCCGAGACGCAAATACTAAACTGAGAAGGCCCTGGGGCAAGGTAGTCCTTACATCCTCTTCAAGGTCGAAATGAGTAACTCTGTTGGTCGGAATTAGGGCTGGCAATTTGGGTCATGAAACGTTTAGCACGACACGACACGACACGGTGTTAAACATGTCGTGGGTTTGGCAAAAGTGTATGTGGGTCATAAACAGGTTAACCTGTTTATACACGGTTCATAAACGAGTCGTTAACGTGTTAACCCGTGTGACTCGTTTATGACTCGCATAATTATATACATATATATATAACTTATAATTTACATATAATTAATCACATATAAAATATAAATACAACTTTTTATTTCTCTTCTACCTTTTTCAAAACCCTAATATACTAACACAACCACAACCCATTTCCCTACTCTTCTAGTCTTCCACGGTTCCACCACAGCACCACTGCATGAGATCTTCTTCTTCCACCTTGACCTCGCCAGCGTAGCCGCTGTCGATGACGACGAGGAAGAGCAAGAGCTCCACTGTGACTCAACAAGGAAGAAGGAGATTGTCTCAGTTTCAACCTCAGGTAACAAAATCTCTCCCCCACACTCTCTCTCTCTCTCTATCGACAGCCATCTCTGTCCACCGTCTCCGCCTCTGCTCCGCCTCTCCGCCTCTGCTCTTCCGCCATCTCCGCCTCTCCGCCTCTGCCATCTCCGCCATCTCCGCCTCCATCCGCCTCTCCGCCTCTGCCATCTCTGCCTCTGATCTCCGTCTCCATCCTCTCCGCCTCTGCTCTTCCGCCATCTCCGCCTCTCCGCCTCCGCCATCTCCGCCTCCATCCGCCTCTCCGCCTCTGCCATCTCTGCCTCTGATCTCCGTCTCCATCCGCTCCGCCTCTGCCATCTCCGCCATCTCCGCCTCCGATCTCCGCCTCCATTCGCCCCTCCGCCTCTGCCATCTCCGCCTCCGATCTCCGCCTCCATCCGCCCCTCCGCCTCTGCCATCTCCGCCTCCGATCTCCGCCTCCATCCGCGGGTTGTTTGTATTAATTTTGTATTTTATGTTGTTTGTATTAATTTTATATTTTTGTAGTGAAATATCATTCATGTTTAACAGGTTGATAAACATGTTAAACAGGTACACAAATGAGTCGAGTTAAGCAGGTTAAACATGACATGTTTAATAAACGTGTTAAACGTGTTATATACAGGTTACCTGTTTATTAAACGTGTCGTGTGTCGTGTTTGCAAATGGTGACTCGTTTAATAAACGTGTCGTGTGCGGGTTTAGGATAATTATGACACGACACGTTTACGACACGACACGTTTACGACTCGCTGACACGAATTGCCAGCCCTAGTCGGAATGTAGACTTCCGCCCAACACCTCAAATGAGAGGAACTCTGTGACGGAGGCGAGCCTCACGTTAACCCACTCTCGAAATCATCGACTCGCTAAGAGAAATCTCATGTGTAGTCTAAGGTATGACCAACACCATAGCAACAATCGGATCGTCATCTATGAGAGAGCCGAAAAGGAGTCATGCCGTCCCTTCCACCATACACAGACACACGCAGGAATAGAGTAAATATGCAAGCCGAATTGGCGAAAAGTAAAAGTGAAATAAGTTAATTTCAAAATAAAGAAGTAAATTCTAAACTGACTTTCTTATAGGTTTACCTACCTCGACGCTCCTAAAATCACTCCGAAAAGACATGCTCTCATGCCTCAAATTGCACGCCCGACATCCAACTAATCTCCTAATTCCCTGGTGTCCAATTTTATCATTTTAAAAATATTTTAGTGTCATATTTAATTATTTAATAATGTAAAACTAAAAATTAAAATTTTATTCCAAAATTTTAGTTGTGACACATATTTTGAGTAACACCGGGGTGTCAAGCACCCGAAAATATCTTGAAAACTACTTTTCTATCTTTTTCCCATATTTTTATATTTTCTCTTATTTTTTTGATTTTTTTATAGTTTTCTACCTATTTTTCTGTAATTTATTTTATTTAAAATTATATTTAATTTATTTTTTAATTTTTTAATTAATTTAGGGGGGTCGGGCCTGAACCGAGCTTGCGGTTCGACCCGCTAGGGTCTGGGCCAGCTTGGCCCAACCCGGGCCGGGTAGCCCCCAACCCGGCCCGGTAGCCCAAATTCTCACCCCACTGGCTAATCCTTCCCCGGGAATAACCAACCAGCTGGTGATCTGGTAGTGCAGAATAGAGTGCAATGACAGAGATGCCTTCGTGACTACTTCAAACCATAAGTTTAGGAAACTTATAATAGAGTGATGAGGCTTCGAGCCAACCCCCCCTCCAATTAGTCTCTAGAGAGACGAAATTTCGTCTTTCCAAAGACATCCCCTCCCATTTTTTTTTTTTTTTTTTTAAATAACAATAACAACATCAACACTACAACTACATCAACATCGTCACCAACAACGCCATTAAAGCTCTCGATTTCTTCAAAAATTCTCAACACACAACCACCACTTACCTCGAAGTAGAAGATCGTCGGAGTGAGAGGTGGTGATGCCAAAGCCGAGAGTGTCGTGGGATGAGAGCTTGGTGAGGGTGAGACCAAATTTGTTGATGAAGTAGTGTTGGAGAAGAAGAAAAAGAATAAGAAATTGAGAGGGAGAGGGTGTAGGAACATGTGAGATTGAGTGATTTCTCACATTTTAAGGGGGTTAGGTAATGAGGTGGCACTCAACCATGAAGACAGAGAAAAAGTGAGTGATGTGTTGTCAAGATGTGAGTGGTTGAGTGTGTTTATTCTCTAAACTCCTTGATTACCCCGTACATCCGCGTTATGCGCCCCCGCGGCGTTTTACGCTCTCGTCACTATATGCACACAACGCGGCCAGTGAAAATCCTAACACTGGTGTGATGCGAATATTTAATAATAAAACAATAAATTAACACACGTCACACAAAAATAACCAAAATTACCTTGTCAAGCGTGCCCTAGCCTTTTTTGGGGCGTCCACTTGGGTCCGAGCTTAGGGTCATAATTTGTAATTAATCAATTAATTATGATTAATTAGGGTGATCGTTACACATCCGCCACTAGAGTAAAGAGAAAAAAAAAAAAGAGGATCCCCTTGCCTAAGACCTCTAGATGCTTTAATCTTTCCTTTTGGTCTCCAATTAATCATAATTGAGAAGTTTGCTGAGCTGAGACATCATTTAATCCACCTCCTCCATTTCACTCCAAAACCTTTATTTATAAGCACATAGTCCAGAAAATGACATTCAACATGGTCATATGCCTTTGCCAAGTCAATATTGACTAAGATACCTCTTTTTTCCCTTCGTTTGTAATCTTCCACCACTTCATCAGCCACCAACACAACATCTAGAATTTTCCTACCTTGAACAAAAGCTGCTTGAGCATTTGAGATAGTACTATGGAGGATGTTCCCAAGTCTTTTGGCTAGGACTTTAGCTATGATTTTGTAAAGGCTTGAGATCAAGCTAATTCGCCTAAAGTCAGACACTTTAAAGAAATTATCTTTTTTAGGAATCAAACAAATATATGTTTCATTGACATTCACATTGATGATCCCATTTTCATAGAGATCCTCCATGACCATCTTCAAATCCCGTTTGATGGTATCCCATTCCTCAATGAAAAACTCCATTGTAAATCCATCAGGCCTAGGTGATTTGTTCCTATAACAATCCACGAGTGCATCTAATGCAACTATTAGTGTAGTTGAGAGTTTAATTAAAGAAATCAAATAAAAGAGATTGAGAGACAGAAAAAGAAGATTAAGAAGAAGAATTAGAGAATATTGAGAATTAGGGTTTGAGAAGAAAGAGAAAAGATAGAGACATAGAATTGTATTTCTTGCTTGTTCTCTCGTAATACGATTACATCTTTATATAGTAAATAAACCTTAACAAAGCATATAAAAATTATCATACTGTCCATGTACCATCATAACTATATTTTGTACTATACTAACCCTATTATACATGTATGCATACCCTTAAAAACAACCTTCTCTTCAAAGTTGAAAAATAAGACTAGTCCATAACCAAAGAGAGTAGAAGACCTTGGATTTGCTTTCAACTCCTCGAAGACGTTCATTAGACTGGAAAGAACCATGCATATTGCTAAGAAAGAGGTCCTAACAAGCAAATTAATCAACCTTGAAGCCATAGTTTTGAACTTGGAGTCCCAATCTGTACGTAGTCTTCAAGCAAGTCCCACTTAATTGTGAGGCCAAGATCAATCCGTCCTCCATGGATACCCTCAAACCATGTGAGCTCGGGAGGTCGCACGCACGCTGCAATCATCTTCTCAAAAGAGAATAGGGTACTCAACCCATGTCCGTAATGCAATAGTTGATTGAACTTGACAAGCGCGAAGTAAGCAAACAATTTCTTAGCTTCTTCATTCATGCATACCATGGGAAGCATAAATCCAACGACTTCGCACGGTAACATATATATTTAGCAACGACTGCAATTGAGGTGCTGAGAAGGAGTTCATCAATGTGAAACATAATATCCATGGATGCCACATTTTTCTCAATAGCAATATTCCTACACTATACTTCAAAGGAATAGTTTTTCCCGGGCCATTGAACCCGTATGCAAGTATTTCAACAGACACAACAACCTCTTCATGTTCTTCCAATCGTTTCATCGTGAAAATGTCACGAGGAGGTACTCCAACAAAATTGCCTGGATACTCATCTTTTGGGAGGGAGACTACTTGTAGTCTTGTACATCATCAAAAACAACACCATCAATCCAAGCAGCAACATCTCTAATCATTAGGATATTAGAATATTTTGCTAATTGTTGGTTAACATCCACTAAAATAGCCCAAGTCCAAGCAATTGTAGGTCCCTCACGCATTTTGTCTGATATGTAATGAGCATTTACCAACTATTGTTGGAACAATTATACAACATGCATATCACTGAACTATAATATATCATGCATGAATTCAATTACAAAGAACTAAATTAAATCATACCAGAGGCTTGCACTAAATTGCAATGTCCTTAGACGAAATTTCCTCCAATTCGGTGTATGAATGCTTCAAGAGGTTCGTCTCCAGGATACAACTGAATTGATCTTTGATTACACACCAACCAAAAGATCCTTTCTTCTGCAACAGCAAAAATCTCTCTCTCAAAACCAGAAAAAACTTCTTAATTTCGAGATTTTTCTCTATGTTTTCTAATGAGGTTACAACCCCTATTTATAGACCAAAAGACACCTCTTTTGAACAATAACAACTGTTCAAAAACGAGGTCATTAGTGGTGACTCTTCACCACTAATTACACACCCTTTTAAAAATGAAAAATGGTGACTGTTCACCACTAATAACAATTTCGAAAATAACTAATTTTAATGGTGACTGCTCACCACTAATTACCACATTTCGAAATAATTAAATTTAATGTAAAAAGTAAAAATTTTGTGTTGTGAATTGGCTAAGTTATTTTAACATTAGCCCCAAGGCCCAAGGTCTAATCAAAGACATATTTAATCAATGGGGAATACCCATGGTCTTTGCCTCCAACCCCACATTCACTTAACTAAGACTTTCAAGTGAAAAATCTTTTATAAGGACTAATAGTGGATACAATACAAACTCAATAAATTTCAACAACTATAGCACAAATACGACATTAAGGGAGTGCATCGTCATGGCTGGAGCGATTAACATGCAGTCTTTGTCAACACTAACATTGTGGATCACAACACAACCGAACTGGCAATGCCTTGTTGCTTCTTTGGGTCAAGCACCTAGGAAAATTTTGGAGATCAGCTTGGAATGAATATCAAGAAGATGGTCGATGAGTTTCAACAAGATGGTTGTACTGCCAAAATATATAATGCTTTTATATTTTGCTGAAGACGTGGCCAAATTTGTTGACAACTATCCAGAGTACATAAAGAAGCATGGCAATGTCTCATAACATGTAATAATGGTTACAGAGTTGAGCATGCAGGATAGTTGAAGGAAAGAAACTCATGTTAGTTTCTCAAACAGAAAAAAGATTTGGCTTGCACTGGTGGACAGGTTGCAGCATTTGAGGTAATTGATTGTGTATCTTGTTTTCTTGATTTTATTTCTGTATTCTGTTCAGTGTTTTTTTTTAATGATTGTTGATGCACGTACAGTGTGACTTCTCTAATGCAAAATGTGAGCATTACACTATATTGGTCACTGAATATATGTTACTGTATGTCAAAGTTGAAAGCTTGTTCATGACCCATAAGCGGGGTTGAGTTCGAGTCTTGTGAATGGAGAAAACTGGGTTGGAAGGGTTGCCCCCGAATGGTCTCTTTCATTTCTAGGGAAGAAAATTAACTTGCATGTCCTATTGTCTCTCATCTATAAAGATGAAAATAGCTTAGCTAGCAGGATGAGATTAATTAATGGAAGTCCCCGTAGATCGTTTTACAGGGACAAGAGAAGAGAACAAATGCAATTGAATTTGAAGCCACTTGAGACTTCTAGAACAAGGCAACACATGATAATTTGAATGAGTAAATGAATTCACTGTCTGATTGAAATTTAAAATCATATGAAACATATATAGTGCTTGTTTTTTCCCCTTGATAGATGCTTAAAGGAAAATGATTTGTTAGCCCAACCAAATTGGAGGCTATTTTATATTAATTTGTGTGGTTGAAATTTAAAATCATATTAAACTAATTCGATAATGAGGGGCTATTAACTATTTCACCATCGAATACTAATGAAATTTCTCTCTCTTTAGTCTTTTTGTGATTCTTTTTTATTTTTGCTACTATGTGTTTTCCTATTTTAACCCTTAATAGAGTTGTTAGCTTTAAACCTTGTTTGTTTGGAATTATTGCTCTTGCTAGATGATCTCTCTTTTATTTTCAGATAATTGGCGAATTAAATTTCCTTGTCTTGCTCATGTGATAGTTGGGAAGAAGAACTGGAGTTCTCGTTGCTTGGAAGATGCAAGTTGAATTAAAAGTTGCGAACTTTTTTGTAATTTATGTGAGTTGATATTGACATGTAGTTGTAATTGAGATTTCGTATTTAATAAAATTCTTGGTTGAAATCTTAGTTTTGATATTTTAGCAAACAATAATCAAATGTTTTTTATTTCAATATTTGTCCTATTTAAAGGTTCTTAATATTACAAACTATGTATTAACTTAATGAGGAGCACTATCATTTGTGCCAGTTTAAAGGTGCAACAAGTATATCTTTTATTTTATGGCATCTGAGAGTAGACCTGTGCAATGGGTGGGCTTGGGCAAGCCCCCGAGCCAGGCTTTTTTTTTAAGGCCCTGTCCAAGCCTGCTTAAGCCCGATTTTTCATATGGCGGGCCCAAGTCCGATATGGGCCGGCCGGACTTGGGCAGGCTTGATACTTTCAAAAAAAGTTGTATTTTTTTTGTCAAAATAAATTATTGTTAAATCATAGCTTAAGTAGTTAGCATATGTAATTCACAATTTATTCATCTATAGTTCATTTATTTGTCTAAGTATAATATATAATATATTTAATCAAAATGGTGTTGTTTCCCCTTCGAATCAAGGTTCGAATCTCACCTTTGATACTTTTTAAGTTGTATATACATACATTTAAAATTTTGTATTATATTCGGATCGGGCCTGGTCTGAGTTAAAAAAGATCAAATCAGGCCTGCCCAATATATATGCGGGCTTTTACGAGCTTGGATCAAGTCGGGCTTCATTACACTTTTAAGAATCCAAGCTCAATCCAAATCAAGCGGGCCTTCGCGAGACGAGCGGGCGCGTGGCCCGGTGAACAGATCTCACCGAGAGTTGCCACAAATATATCTTTTAAGCGATGGCAGTTGGCTAGCTGCCACGAATAATTTTTTAGGGCCGCTATGTGCACCCCACCAATTCATGAAGGCACCCAGTTTTTTTGTCATTCTCCTCTCTACATTACACTTTGATGTAAATGACTCTATTGCCCCTTCATATATACTCTCTCCAATCTCATAACCCATTTTCAAAGCAATTTTGGGGCACCCCACCACATTGGATCACAAGTGAAACCTAAAGCCACAATTTTGTTTGTCGGGCGGGTATCGATTCTTGCGTCTTCACATCATCCGATAGCGAGGTAACACTGTTTTACAACCATATGAAGCTTTGAACCAACTGTTTTTTTGATCTACACAGTGAAATTGATGATTTGGTTTGTCAATGTAGGGTTTGGTAAATTCGACCAATCCGAACTTGTTTCCGCTATAAAATGGACGAATGTATTGTTGGGGCATGTGCCCTAGGTCAATCCATTAACTGTCTTTATGAATACTTTTAGTTAATAAAATAGAGGATTTCATTTGATGTTTATTATAATTAATTTGCATGTTTACATTATAATAAGATCCATGGGTATTTACAAATATCATAAATGTCCCTATCGATCATTATACGGGAACTATAATGAGTTAAGACTAGTGTGAGTCTTGATTGATGATCATATGATGATTATACGTATAGGGATACGAATCAAGATCACGAGTACTTGTTAGGGAACAAAGTACTTGGACCGAGCCGCTATGAGAACATCACATGGATTAAGTCATAGTTGTTTCTCATGATAGGTATATTTCTCGAGTCCTCTTACTTGAGATTACCGTGAGACTTCAACATTAGGAACACGTGATTTGACACTATCAAACGTTGTCTTTAACCTGGACGATTATAAAGGTTGTGATTGGTTACTCAAAGTGAGCAATGTGATGAAGTTGTGTAATCGAGATAGAATTTGTCCCTCTCATATAAAGAGAGATATCTAGTGGATCCCTCGATGTGTTAGACTCATTAAAAGGCCTAGTCTAAGTGAATTGATATTGATCAATGTCACTTGGATGTTTTCGATCTACCTGAGATCGAGACTAGTACGATTGAACATGTTGGATGACAATTCCATGCCTTATGTTTGATCAAAAGGATATCGTGTGACAAAAGGATGTTATATACACTATTGATTAGGTTGTATCGATTTGATATTCGTACAACTTGGGTAGTCATAATGTCTTGCTAGAGACTGCTTATGACTTGTATACCAAAATGTGTTTTGGTACACTCGCCAACGTTGTATGAGCCTATTGGGTCGCACACTAAGAATGGTTTTGCTAGATTTTAAGATGGTTCGAAAAAATGAATTTTATATGATAAAATTCATGACGAAACGTCCTTATGGTGTATTACACTTATACTTCTTTAAGTAAGGGTATATGTGTAATTTACTTAACCGTCTATATACAAGGGTTGTATAAATAGACGCTTTAAGTTAGAACACAGGTACGAAAGAAAAAAATGTCGAAACTCTATTTTCGTTTTAGAAACGACTTAGGGTTTTTGGTATGCTCGATCGTTTTGGAGAGAAACAAAAAGGTTTGGTATTCTCTCGAAGCTAACACTTCAAATCTCGGCTTGCCGTTCGTGTGTGGATCTTGATAGAGGCGTTCGTCGTTGCGGCGCCTTAGAGATCGATCAACCTTCTCGAAAGGTATATAGCGATTGAGGTATGATTAAGTTTTTCATGGTTTAAACGTTTTTAATGGAATTAGATTCGGATCCCGTTGGGGTTTTTGTCAAAACCGTTTTGTAATCTCCGCTCGCGTATGAACCCCAAAACCCAACAAAGGGTATCGAGCCTTCGAGTTTGATTCCATTAAACTCATTGCATGTTTTTTTCTCGATATATACATGATATATGATTGAAAGCATGTTAATAGTTGATGTATATGTGATATACATAAGTTTTCAGTGAGATTTATTATCATGTTTTGTGTATATGATACATATATTCGTGATTTAATTGAAATTAGTTTCAGACATGCTAGTAACCATGTTAGGTTAATTTGAATAATTTTAATGAATTGAGTTTCGTGTTCTATGATCCATGACACCATTAGGTTCGATTGGGATAGTAGTTCATGATTCAATTACATGTTTGTGATTATTTGGATGAAGACCTAAATTGCAAATAATTAATTTTCGAAATTATTTATTTATAAATAATTAATTTTCGAAATTATTTATTTATCTTGTTATATCTATTTTTTTATGAAGTTTCTATTTGATAAAGATAGATAACAAATTAGAATAGGAGATAAATATCAAGAATCTTGTTATTGGTGATATACTATGATTCAAATATCTTAAATCCAGAATAAATAATTAATTTTCAAATTATTTATTTATCTTGTTATATCTATTTTGTTATGAAGTTTCTATTTGATAAAGATAGATAACAAATTAGATTAGGAGATATAAGCAAAATCGGTTTCGTTATCCCTATTGGATAGGAGATAAATATGGAGAAGTTTGTTATTGGTGATATGCTAGGATTCAAATATCTAAAGTCCTAATTGGATTAGGATAAGATGATTAGTTAGATGTGGGCTCGGGTTAATTAAAAATGTTTTAATTGACTTAATTTTGGATAAATTAAGGGGTAAATTTAGTATAGTAAAATCAGCGAAAAATATGATTTTCTATAGCGAATTTCAATTTTCGGAATTGAGATTCGTCTTCTAAAAAATAAAAAAATTAAAAAACGGGCGCGCGCTTCTCGTATCACGCTTACATTGACTGGCCAATGGGACCGCCTTTCTAACTAATCCTAGCGCACGAAAATTCTTTTATTAGTGAATAGTATAAAAAATTTCCAAATTGTTTAGTGATTGAACAAATCAATAGAATATATGATATTTCATTGTTTACATAAAAATCACTAAAACTCGAATAAAATCCTCTATTAAATTTTAAGTCTCATGTCATCCATTTTAAACACTTGTCAAAGGCCTCGATCACACTAATATAGTTTCACCATAGTTGGGTGTATTGTGTTATCTTGGTGAGACAAGTTGGGTAAGAGTTACCTAAATGTTTAAAATGGTCCGACTTAATAAAGCCATCAAAATAGTTTTGAGCTTTAGGCAAATGATGAGATAAAAACATGCTAAGACATAAGATGTCCCGTATCTCATAAAAGGATCTAAAAATTACATAAGATGTAATTGGTAAATGTTACCTACATAAATAATCTAGTTCGTGTTTCATGTCATAGTTTGTCATAGAATTAGGTGAAATATGGATTTTAGTCCCCTAAATAAATAAAGGTGTATTTTAGGAGGGTTGTTAATTTAGTGGGAGTCTATTCCTCTATGCTAAAATAAACTTTGCATAATCTTTATTGTAGATCAATGGCCTCTTCAAGTAACAATAATCCCTGTCATCGCGATCCATCCTTGAGAAGGATAAGCTATCTCTGGGACTAACTTTCTTGACCGGTTCGAAACTTGAGAATTGTTCTTAAGCATGAACGCAAGTTGTATGTCCCGGATGCTCCAATCCCCGAGGATCCACCACCAATGCTACGAAAGTTTGTGAAGGATGCGCATAATAAGCATATCAACGATTCCACCGATGTTGCATGTATTATGCTTGACAACTATGGTTCCCGAACTTCGAAGGACATGGAACTAATGGAAGCCTACGACATGGCTATAACGCTCAAGGAAATGTTCCAACAAAGAAGCTAGGCAAGAAAGGTTCTAGAGACAGTCAAAAACCTACATTCTTGCAAGATGACCGAGGGTGCGTCGCTTAGTCCTCATGTTCTCAAGATGAAGGGCTATGTTGACCGGCTTGATAGACTCGGATTCCCCATGCCAAGAGTTGGCTACGGATTTGATCTTGAATTCATTACCGAGAGTTACTCACAATTTGTGATGAACTACAATATGAATAATATGGAGAAACCAATTTCAGAGTTGCATTTGATGCTCAAAACTGCTGAACAAAATATCAAGAAACCCTCTACAGTAATGTGTTGATGGTCCAAAAGGGAAAGGGAATGAAGAAGAAAGGCAAAGGCAAGGCTAGAGTTGCCAAGGTCGTTGCTTGCACTGTCGCAAAGCCTGTGGAACAAGTCAATCCCCACTGCTCCTCGCTTCAAAACACCCAAAAGAAAAGAAAGGAAATTGTCATTTCGCCATGCACTGACATTGGTTCGAAATTGCAAACACTATCTGGAAGATCTAAAGAAGAAAAAGGGTAGTGCGACTACCACTACATGTATTTATGTTATTGAAATTAATTTATCTACTAGTGATTCCTGGGTATTAGATACGGATGTGGATCTCACATTTGTATAAATGTGCAGGACTCACCGAAGTAGAAAGTTGAAGAAAGGAGAAGTCATCCTCCGAGTAGGGAATGGAGCAAGAGTTCTTGCCACCTGGTCATTGGATCATATGACTTTGTTTTATCTAGTGGACTTATTTAAACTTTAAATAATTGTTATTTTGTGCTCGCATTTGAGCGAAACATCATTTCTGTTTCATGTTTGGATATGGATGGTTTTGATTTTATTATTGCAAATAATAGATGTTCCATTTCTCGTAAAGGCATATTTTATGCAAATGCCGATTTGTATGACGGTCTTTATATTCTAAGCATGAAAAAGTCCATTGATACTCCAGTCTTTAACATAAATACAAAGAGATTCAAGTCAAATGATTTGAATCAAACCTATCTTTGGCATTGTCGTCTCGGGCACATAAATGAGAAACGCATAACGAAGCTCCATAAAGATGGACTTCTAGATTCATTTGATTTAGAAACATATGAAACGTGCGTATCTTGTTTACTTGAGCAAGATGACTAAAAGTCCCTTTACTCGGACACAAGTGAAAGGGCAAGTGATTTATTGGGTCTAATACATACCGATGTATGCGGTCCTATAAACACAATGGCTAGATAAGGTTATCGATTTCATTACATTTACGATGATTTCAAAGAGATATGGTTATGTATATCTTATGAAACATAAAGTTTGAATCATTTGAGATGTTTTGAACGTTTCAAAATGAAGTGCATAATCAACTTGATAAAACTATCAAAACACTTCGATCAGATCGAGATGGTGAGTATTTAAGCCAAGAATTTGATGATCATCTTAGAAATTGTGGGATTGTCTCCCAATTGACTCCACCAAAGAACTCCACAATGGAATGGAGTTTCGAAAGGAGAAATCGAACCTTATTAGATATGGTTCGATCTATGATGAGTCGTGCGATCTTCCATTATCCTTTTGGGGTTATGCATTACAAATCGCAGCTTTCACTCTAAATCGAGTTCCTTCTAAAGCGGTTGATAAAACACCATATGAGATATGGTACGGAAGAGACCTAGTTTGTCTTTTCTTAAGATTTGGGGTTGCGAGGCTTACGTAAAGCGACAAGTCTCAGAAAAACTAGCACCTAAATCTGATAAGTGTTTATTTGTGGGGTATCCTAAGGAAACAAAAGGATATTACTTTTATAATCCCGCTGAGAACAAAGTGTTTGTTGCTCGGTATGGTGACTTTATGGAAAAACAGTTTATTTCAAAAGACACTAGTGGGAGAGAAATAAATCTTGAAGAAGTTCAAGAATCACGATAAACATCGAACAAGCATCGAAAGTTCAACAACGTTACGTACCAGCTGAACCTCCGCAAGTGACACAAGGCCCACGTAAATCGGTAGGGTAAGACATGAGCCGAGAGATTCGAATTTCTCATTACTGATAGTCGTGATGTGTTGCTTATGGATCAAAATGAGCCCACCACTTATCAGGAGGCTATGTCTGGACCAGACTCAGATAAATGGCTAAGTGCCATGAATTCCGAGATGCAATCCATGTATGATAACCAAGTTTGGAACTTGGTTGATTTACCCAAGGTGGTAAAACCATTGGATGTAAATGGATTTTCAAGAAGAAAACTGACATGGATGGCAATGTGCATACTTTTAAAGCAAGACTTGTAGCAAAAGGTTTCAGGCAGACTCAAGGTGTTGATTATGATGAAACTTTTTCGCCAGTAGCCATGCTTAAATCCATAAGAATTTTAATTGCCATTGCTGCATATTATGACTATGAAATATGGCAAATGGATGTAAAAATAACATTTCTTAATGGAAAGTCTTGAGGACGTGTATATGACACAACCTGAAGGTTTTGTACATCCCGAGAATTCTAGGAAGATATGCAAGCTTCAAAGATCCATTTATGGATTAAAGCAAGCTTCTCGAGTTGGAATCTTCGTTTTGATGAAGCAATCAAGGATTTTGGTTTCATTAAGAACGAAGATGAGCCTTGTGTATACAAGAAGGTCAAGTGGGAGTGTAGTTTTTTTCTGCACCGTATGTCGATGATATATTACTCATTGGAAATGACATCCCAACATTGCAAAATGTTAAGTCTTGGTTAGGGAAGTGTTTCTCAATGAAAGACTTAGGAGATGCACCATATCCTAGGGATAAGGATCTAGATCTAAGAGGCTAATCTGGCCTAAGTCGTAGTGCTTACATAGACAAGGTGCTTGAATAGGTTCACTTTGCAAGACTCTAAAAGAGGATTGTTGCCAATGTCTCATGGCATAAGTCTCAAAGAAGAATCAATGTCCTAGGACAAATGATGAGCGAGACCGTATGAATAAGATTTCATATGCATCGGCTATTGGATCTATCATGTATGTCATGCTATGCACTCGACTGATGTATCATATGCTTTGAGCACTACAAGCATATATCGCCGATCCTGGTGAGAGTCATTGATAGCAGTAAAGAACATCCTTAAGTACTTAAGAAGGACTAAGGAAGTGTTCTTGGTCTATGGAGGTTTTGAAAATGATCTAGTTGTAAGTGGTTACACAGATGCAAGTTTTCAAACTGATATAGATGATTTTAGATCGCAATCTGGATATGTATTTACTTTGAATAGGGGTGCAGTAAGCTGGAAAAGTTCGAAGCAAGAGACCGTGACAAATTCTACAACAAAAGTCCGAGTATATTGCAAAGATCCGATGCAAAGAAAGGAGGCGCTTTGATCAAAAAGTTCATTTCTCAACTAGGTGTGGTTCCAAGTATTGCTAACTCGTTTGTTTGTATTGTGACAATAACGGGGCAATAGCACAGGCCAAGGAACCTAGATCACACCACGATCGAAACATATACTCATGCGTTTTCATCTCATCAGAGAAATTATTGAGAGGGGAGACGTAAAGATTTGCAGAGTACCTACTGAAGAAAACGTTGCGGATCCATTGACAAAAGCTCTTCCACAAGCAAAACATGATGGTCATGTTAGATCATTAGGCATTAGATGCATGTATGATTGGCCCTAGTGCAAGTGGGAGATGTTGGGGCATGTGCCCTAGGTCAATCCATTAACTGTCTTTATGAATACTTTTAGTTAATAAAATAGAGGATTTCATTTGATGTTTATTATAATTAATTTGCATGTTTACATTATAATAAGATTCATGGGTATTTACAGAAATATCCTAAATGTCCCTAGTCGGTCATTATACTGGAACTATAATAAGTTAAGACTAGTGTGAGTCTTGATTGATGATCATATGATGATTATACGTATAGGGATACGAATCAAGATCACGAGTACTTGTTAGGGAACAAAGTATCGGACCAATTCGCCATATGAGAACATCACATGGATTAAGTCATAATTGTTTCTCATGATAGGTATATTTCTCGGTCCTCTTACTTGAGATTACCGAGACTTCAACATTAGGAACACAAAGATTTGACACTATCAAACGTTGTCTTTAACCTAGGACGATTATAAAGGTTGTGATTGGTTACTTGTGTGAGCAATGTGATGAAGTTGTGTAATCGAGATAGAATTTGTCCCTCTCATATAAAGAGAGATATCTAGTGGATCCCTCGATGTGTTAGACTCGTTAAAAGGCCTAGTCTAAGTGAATTGATATTGATCAATGTCACTTGGATGTTTTCACTACCTAGAGATCGAGACTAGTACGATTGAACATGTTGGATGACAATTCCATGTCTTATGTTTGATCAAAAGGATATAGTGTGACAAAAGGATGTTATATACACTATTGATTAGGTTGTATCGATTTGATATTCGTACAACTTGGGTAGTCATAATGTCTTGCTAGAGATCGCTTATGACTTGTATACCAAAATGTGTTTTGGTACACCGCCAACGTTGTATGAGCCTATTGGGTCGCACACTAAGAATGGTTTTGCGAGATTTTAAGATGGTTCAGAAAAATGAATTTTATATGATAAAATTCATGACGGAAACGTCCTTGTGGTGTATTACACTTATACTTCTTTAAGTAAGGGTATATGTGTAATTTACTTAACCGTCTATATACAAGGGTTGTATAAATAGACGCTTTAAGTTATAACACAGGTACAAAAGAAAAAAAGGCTGAAACTCTATTTTCGTTTTAGAAACGACTTAGAGTTTTTGGTATGCTCGGATCGTTTTGGAGAGAAACAAAAAGGTTTGGTATTCTCTCGAAGCTAGCACTTCAAATCTCGGCCGCCGTTCGTTTAGTGTGGATCATTGATAGAGAGGCGTTCGTCGTTGCGGCGCTTAGAGATCGATCAACCTTCCGAAATGTATATTGCGATTGAGGTATGATTAAGTTTTTCATGGTTTAAACGTTTTTAATGGAATTAGATTCGGCTCTGTTGGGGTTTTTGTCAAAACTGTTTTGTAATCTCCGCTGCGTATGAACCCCAAAACCCAACATGTACTGCAATGGTGCAAGATGAGGAACAAGAAGAGGTATTTGTTGAAATTTTTTGTGTTTTTTTCTGGTTTTTCCTGTTTTCAGTCGAAGTTGCACGGGCGCGATTGTTTCGGCCTCGCAGGATCGAAACTTATACGTAAGTCTCGGTCAAAATCCACCGAGACTTATGAGTAAGTCACAGTCATGATGTGACCGAAACTAAGGATATAGTCTCGGTTAAAACTACCAAAACTATCTCGTAAATCTCTGTTTCCATTGAACGAGAATTGGTTCGACTCATGGACCCGTACTACCGAAAATTTGTTTTATTGGGTTTTTTGGTGAATTTGTCAGTGCATTTTGGTTGAGTCGTAATGTTACAATGTATGCATTGCGGGTAATGTCGATTTCAATCGTATTTCCGGACTACAAGGATGCGTTTACTCCTTGTAGGACATTCCCATCTGTGAGAATCGCTATTTCATGGCTTCAAATGATTGGTCGTGAGAACAAGTTTGTGTTAGTAACGAAGCACTCTAATGCGAGGGATTAAGAGCAGGGGAAGGGTCAAACTTTGGGGAAACAACGACATAGAGGGTCGAGTCTGCGCATTCCACTTTGAAGCTACACCTTGGCAACATGTAAATTCGAGACTTTGTGGAGAGTGGTTGATGGTCTTCTTAGGATCCAACATAACAACATCAAGGCATCATTTGAGCTCGATGAATGTGGTGCAACATGAATATGTTGATGGGTTTTATCGTCGATTGCTTGGTTATGTCTCTCAAAGGGCGCTTAAGTTAATTAGAGATGAATTGGAACGTGGAGAGGATGTTGGACACGACTTTACTCGTTATGGTTGTGAGATACGTACCACACATGGTCTTCCTTGCGCCCACGAGCTAAACTTTCATAATCTTTTTGGTTCACCCATCCCTCTCGAGGACATTCATGTTTACTGGCGAAAGTTGAGTATGATAGCAGAGAATCCTGTGGATCGGTCTGGGTACAATGTGAACGATGAGATTGAAAGAGTGTTGCAAAAGTTTCATGCTTGCACCGATGAGGACGATCGCATCGGATTATTCAAAGAGCTTAGGGATATTAGTCGACCTTCATCTACACCGGAGTTGTCCCACTTACAAAAATAAAGACAAAGGGAATGACACCGGGTCTTCAATTGGGTGTTTGTTTAATAGAGGAAAGAAGATAGGGACAAAGAAGAAACACGGTGAAGACGATACTTCGACGACAAGAATGTCTAGCGGATTTGAGTACGTACTATCACGTAAGAGGCTTCTAGTTCGAGAAAAAGAAAATGAAAGTGGGGCCTAAAGTACGTCGTTCATGTCGACGGACTGGTGCACTAAAATTGGTTATTCTCATTGCATAGAACCGGATTGGTTGTCATATGTTGAAAGCACTATTGATGTGCTAGGCGATGGTAATTGTGGATATCGGTGTGTTGCCTCCGGGCTAGGACTTCCCGATGTCGATGGTTGGAAGATAGTACGTAGAAGGATGTTTGATGAGATAATTGGGTATGAAAACCTTTGGCGGGAAGTGCTTGGAACGAGTTACGAGAAGGTCAAGACCGCTGTGCATCGAGATAATCATGTTGGTGCCTCTTTTGACGAATGGTTGACACTTCCAGACATGGGATTGTTAATATCAACGGCCTTTAATGTCATACTAGTAAACCTCTCGCATGGTAGTTGCTCGACATTTCTTCCTCTACGGAGTCTTCCACCGTCATCGTTACATAGTCGACTCATCATTGCCATGATTAATGAAAGGAATATCCATTGGGTTAGGGTAAGTTTGTGCAATTTTAGTGAATTGTTTTTTCACCTTCGATCATATGATAATAGATTTTTTGTTCTACTCGATTTGACAGTGAAGTTAATCGTGAATGCACCGCGCCATCAATATATCCATCGTGGGAAAGGTAAGTTGAGGAGTGCGCAAAAGGTTGGCGAGATGGATTCGTAATTCGAGATATCGTGCCGCTTGTAACTTGTGAAGAAGGCACGCTTTCCGTTGTAGATTTAGATTCTCCGTAGTATGAAAGAATGTATCTAAGGTAATTGTCGTAAATGTTCTTAAATGTAAACAACATAAAGTGGTTTTATTGATATGATATGGTTTCTCATTGTGCAAAATTAACCTCTCGGCATAGCCCTGCCGTCACCTACGCATTAGTTTCGGCATTTACCTACCGAAAACTAACGTAACTTCTCGGCACAACATTACCGATAGTGATGTATCCCTATGTAATCTGTCACTTTCCAGCAACGACTCGTTGACCCGTGCACGACCCGACGAGACAATTCTCGGTCCGCGAAACCGAGACTAAATGTTTTTTAACTGATAACATTGTTAAGTGATTTTATTGTTATGTTATGGTTTCGAATAGTTCAAAAATAACCTCTCGGCAAAGCATCTCCGTCACCCGCTCATAAGTATCGGCATATACTAACCGAAACCAAGCTTTTTTTCTCGGTATGCCACTACCGAGAGAATTTGTTCGCTATGTAATATGTTACTGCACAGAAACGACTCGTTGACACGTGCACGACTCGACTGGTTTATTCTCGGTTGTTCTTAACCGAAATTGTCTCAGTAAGTTTCGTTCATGAATGACCGACACATTACCTAATTTCGGGGTCATTGGAAGTTCTTGGCGGGACAAGTCCGAGAGTGCTTAGAATGTGTCGGTTGTGTGCTTCCGAGAATTTTTTCTCAAGGTCTCGCTCGAATGACCGAGACACTTACCCGATCCAAAAATGGCCGCGTATGTAAACCAAAATAAATGAAAACGTTACGCAACAAATGACAATAGCACCAAAACTTTCAAAACAAATCAAATTTTATATGAAAAACATCGTTTCATCATCTAACAAATTAACCAACATTCCACAAGTTCGACTAGTTCCTCAATCCAAGAAAAAAACAAGTTTCATACAACGTTAACTTCCTCAATACAACAATCTCGTAGAAATGTTTCATCAACCCTTTAGTCATTGCTTTGGCTTCTTCAAATTCTTTCTTTGGTATTCCTTGCCATGCATTCTCTTTGGGGGCGAGCATCGACAGTTGCGGGTGGAGCATTAGCCGGGGTGGAGTGTGTAGAAGTGTTATCGTGTCTTTGGGACCGCCTAGGGCCTCGCTTCGGTAGGGGCGGATGTGTCGGTTGTGCCGGCTGCGGTGGTCGGAGTGGTAGTGGTGGTGTTGGGACCGAAACTCCTCCCCGAAAGGAAATTGACGATGTCACTCGCCATTTTCCTCGCAGACTCTAGCGTACACAACTCCGGCGGGAGGTCCATCCATCTTAATGTCGCGTCCAACGCACACCTATTACGATGATGAAAAGAATAATAAAACCGTTAATGTAATACATATCGGGTTTTCAAGAATTGGCATGTACTTCTACGTAATACGTATAACACATTCAATACCTCCAACACTCATTGCCAACATGGTTGTGACGACCATGTCTTCATCTTCATGTCTTGGGTTGGTGATCACCGGGTGAGACACTTTGAGGAACCAAGGTAGGTAGTCCAAAGTGTAGCCAAAAACTCGAACTATGCCTTGTCACCACGAACTTCGGGGACAACAAATGGTTGCGCCAACGTTCCCAATTGTCTTGTTGGAACCCATACTTGACCGAGTATTTGAGTGCGAGATGGGCCTCGATGTGCTTCCAATGGGCGACGGAGGATCCGGTATAGATTGCACGTGGCCAAACTGTCTCGTAATCCTCTCCTGATGGTAGGGCTCCACCACATCCATGTACTTCAGCCACCGCCACCAGAAGGCCATCGCGTGCACAACTCCATTATCCATGTAATTAACATATGGGTCCCAAGTGGCCTAATTAAACATAAACAACCATTATTAGTAACCATACACTAGATGCAACATTAAGATCGGGATTTGGCTAAATATTTCACCTCACTTGGGCGCAACCTGTCCAACGTTCTCCTAATGGACCCGACCTTGTCAATATTCATCACGGTCTCGTGCTTTTGAATTCATCTGCAGACACGAGGTTGCACGTAGTCCATGTATTTTGCATTGGGTGTGGCGAGCCCAAGCTTGAAATGGTCGTACACCCATCCCTGCAAATACATACAACGTTAGTTAGTCCGAAAATGCAACAATTAATAATAATTATTCAGAAAACAATGTAAGTCGATTTAATAATAAACCTCAAGTAATGTGAGGTAGCCGGCAATCTGAGAAACTTGTAATCTGGTGGCAGACCCCAAGTGTCGGTACAAGTAGGCCAATGCAGCTGCACCCCATGCGTACTTTCCCACGTCGTCCAAATCTTCTAGAAGCTTCAACAGCGCGATAGATACTCGAGATCCACTCTTATCCGCAAACATGGTGCAAGAAAGGAGGTACAACAAGTACGTTCGGGCTGTGCATTCTACAGGAGGATACGTTGTGTTCCTCGAACCAGCTTTGGGGCACCATCGACTCTTCAACCAATATTTTCGCATTGTGAGCCCCTTGCTGATGTTCACTTCCTCCTTAGCATCTTCAATGCTAACCCCGAGTAGTTTCGACACCATCTTAATAGCATCCGAGCGAGATTCCTCTGTGTACCTCGCAAAGTTCTCAACTGCCACCACTTTGCCCGTCACAGAATCTTCAGGAGAATGTTCACATCCTTCAAGGAGATCGACATTTCACCGAATGGTAAGTGAAATGTGTTCGTCTCCGGCTGCCACCGCTCCACAAAGGCATATATAACCTCCTTGTTAGCCTTGTAGTATGAACAGTCTATCAGCGTATTCAACCCAGAGCGCTGAATAATCCTCTGAAGGCCCTCGGTATCAGGGTGGCAAGACTGTAAGTCCCATTCTTGGATCTGAGCTCCGTGATTGATACACTTGAGTATCGGACACTCCTGCAACAACAAAAACGTTTCATCAGCTTAGTGAAAACCCTAAGTTTTTAAGTACTTCATTCAATGAAACTTTATATACTCCATTGCTCCAAATCGCTAATGCGACATGATCCTTAAAGCTCTTCAACAAAGAACCGTCTTAAGGACCACCGGGGAAAGGAACACGCATTTCTACAGCCTAGCGGATTCTCCTTCATTATGGCCACCTCCACCACTAGTACTCCCACCCACATTACGATCGCTTCGTGGTGTTCCGGTGCTAATGAGTCACTACTACTAGACTCGATGCATGAGCCTCCTTTTCGCCTCGGGCAACTACAAGATCTTTTCGTCGCCGCGTGTCGATGTTGGAACCCTCATCGTGCAATTGTAAATTCTTTGCACGATTTCCAACAATCTTACCCTTTCCCTTCACATCTACATTATCCTTCTCTTTCTCTTTCCGATAAGATGCGATCGGGGTCTCCGCCGCCTCGCCCTTGCCACTTACCCTCGACACCTCAACACCAACCTCCTCCCTAGTCACCGGGTTTTCGAACGAGCCATACCTGATAAGACTACAACATGTAAGCGCCTGGAGCAGAAACATAAGTAAAATTCAAAAAAAAAAGAACAAAATCTTTCATTTCTATAGTCTCGGTCAAACAGGTTTGAGAAAACCATAATAATATTGGTGATGCATAACCGAGATAACAATAAAAGTCTCGGTAATGGACAACCGAGAGATATGCTACGTTCTCGGTTGTACATCACCGACAGGACATAAACTATACACTTAGGGTTACTCTCGTGATGTGGTGACCGAGATAACATAATTAGTCTCGGCCATTCGTTGCCGAGACTGTATAAAATATTCGGGCCTGTCTGGCCGAGAACCACGAGTTCCCAAAACTTCCTCTGTCTCGGCCATGCTTGGCCGAGACTGTACAAAACATTTCTGGCCTGTGTGGCCGAGAACCACGACTTTGCAATCAAAGAACCATTGAATGCACCGCTACACAAACATAACAACTACTCTACCAAATGCAACTTAATTAGACTATCAACGTACCTTCAAACGATCGATTTCACGACTTGAGTGTGTGAACGAAAACCTAGAACCGAGCCCTAATGTGGAGACGAAATCGAACAAAACCCAGAGCCTTCAAACTCGATATTCCGCCTACAACAGAGGAGGAGACGGAGAGGAACGAAGACAAGAATGAGTAACCGAGAAAATGTGGCAACAAGATAGTATGGCTCGTTCAAGCGGACGGTGGTGGGGTGGTGGGGTGCCTCTGTTTTCAATGAGGGGTATTTTGGGGATTTCGGGCCTCAATTTTGGGTGCCCTTGGTAAATGACTTTGTGCCCTCAACAACCGGTGCCTTCATGAATTGGTGGGGTGCCCATAGCGGCCCTCTAATTTTTTTAGGCAGCTTTCTACTTCCTTCATGCCACGTAGTATATTTGATTGTGGATATTAATCGGTGATGTGCAAGGGGACGTCACCAAGTCACCAACAACAACATAGAGCTCACAACACGTGCTGATGCTTATTGCCTATCTCTATGTTGGGATGTTCTTTTCAATTTTTCATTGATTTCTTAAGCAGCAAGAACCTAACCTCCATCCCAAATTAATTAGAGTTGATTATCCATTTTTTTCCTTTTTTGTCTAGATCATTCAATATCCAAACTTAATCAACTGCTCATTTAAGTTTTTTTTAATTAATATGTCTCAAATTAGCTTTAATATGTCCCTATCTTTTACTAATTTATTCAATTTCTATTGAGTTAAGTTTTTTAATAAAGGTATTCGTAGATTGTTTTAGAGGTGCTCAAACTATATATAGTAATCGTCATTCCTTGATCTTTGTGTCGATTAGCATTACTATTTTTCTTTAAAAAAAAAATATTAAAAAAACCTTCATTTTCTTGTCAACGGATAATGTACATTTTTTATAAGAAAGAAATAAATTTTATCACCTTTCGATTTTCCTTATTCCCTACTTGAAGATAATACATCATTATAAGGTTATGGTTTTTAATATATAAAGACTAGGGATGCAAATGGGCAGGAGAATACTCACAAGTGATGGAGATTTACCCTAATGGGTACGGGTATGAGGACTTTAAAGATGCAAATGGGTAGGAGAATACTCACGAGTGATGGAAATTTACCCTAATGGGTACGAGTATGAGGATTTTAAATGGGGATGGGGATGTGGATAGGGATGGGTACAAAATCTCATATCCACACGGGTATGGGTACGGGTGTGGGTAATAAAATATACCCACGGGGATCCTCATTGAGGATACCCATCTACCCATGAGGATCCCCATATATCAATTTACACACCATATGATACATATATATGAATTGTTTGCAACTATATTTATATTTCAGAATTTTAGGATCAAAAGTACTAAAAAAAGTTGATGACTTGGTAGTTTAAAGAAATAGTTATGACTTTAAGGAATATTTTGAATTCGAACTTTTCGTTTTACATATGTCAATGATTTGTAGAAACTTAATTATAAGTGTTAAAACTTAGTAGTTAGAATTTTTTTTTGCATGATATGTTGATTTTATTTATTTTTGTTGGAATTTCAACAATTGTGTCGTTATGTATGTATATTTGACACCTTATTTGTTACAATTCTTTTTTTGAGAATCCCCGCGGGGATCCCCAGTGGGTAATAGAATGGGGAAAAAATTTCTACGGGGATTTTTCATCCCTGCAAAACCATTTCAAAATTATAGATTCACTCAAGTTTGACCATCAACCACCTCATTCATTAAAGTAAAGAGATCAAGATTTCAACTAGAAAGATTTGTTTTGTGCATACCTAGAGCTTGGTGTTGTTGAAAGTTGGAACTAGACTGAAACTTCTAATCTCCCCTCTAGCTTCCTAGAAATCCAGCCACTCTAGCAAGTGCTCTATTCTCTTCCTCAATTGACTCCCTGAAGTGATTTTGAAGCCACAATTTGTCTAAGTGTCCATATTTATATTAGTCTCTCTTTTGATCCTAGCTTCACATCCTTTGATATGTGTACATCCCTAGACCTACCCATAATTCTAAATTACCCCACATCATATACCACTTGATGAGCACTAATCATTTTCCACACCCTCATCCCTAGGTAGATCTCATGGAGGTCCATGGTGTTCTAGATTAAGTGTGTAGCTTAGATGTGTCCAATTGGCCTTTCTTTAGTCTAGACACATATATAATTTCATGGTTTCATTTTAATCATTTGGACTTAGGCATAATAATGTGATAATCTAAATAGAAACTCCAACAGGTTATTCATTTAATTAAATGGCATTATAACACAACAACTATCCAGCTTAGATCAATTTAACGATAGTTATAAAGTAATTGACTTAGACATTTTCCTTTACCATTTTCATAGACCAAGTTCGCGTAGGTTTCAAAAGTACTAACTTAGCTACTCAATTATTAGCCATCTCATCATTTCGCTTATTCATACTCAAGTACTCGTAATGCACGGATATCAACATCGAACCTTACCCACGAAACCCGATAATTTAAATTAATTAAATTTGGCATTTTATATTTAGCTAGTTAATACAATCACCAATGAAAAATAATATACCTCTGTGTCGACTCCCGAAGGTTGACCATGTATGCCACGTCGTGTCAGGTCCAGGTCATGGTCCTAAAATGCCACATGGCACTGGTTAGAAATTTAGGGTTGTTCCAAGGACTATGTGGTGAGTGAATACTCCTGCAAGACCCGCGAGGATGAGAGATGTTTGGTGAAGACTTAAGTCTTCGTCATGGTTCCCTTTCGGGAGATGTTTTGACGGGGTTTCCGTTCATGGGTTCCTTCCATCTGACCGTGGGATGTTTGGCAAAGTTTATCGTCATAGGTTCCTCTCGATCTAGCGAAGTCGATTCCCAGATGTTGACCAGGGTTATCTATCATGTCACACTCATGTATGTTTTGATCTACATACCATAACTTATTTTCATAAATAGGAGTGAAATGAGGTAATGGGTGATCAAGATACTCGATGGTCGAGGCAGCTAGGGTTTTCTTCGGGAACGAGAGGAAATCAGGTTCACATTGGATGAAATTGAGTTTGGGATTTAATTATGTTTGGTCTTTTAGGCTTTTTTTATACACACTTTTGTAGCGGTTGTCTCGAACCCCTATTAATCTAGTGCTACGAAAACCCTCTTTTGTTCTAGTGAAAGCACCTCTAATGAGATGGTAAAGGCATCACTTGCCAAAAAGCAGGGTTTGGGGATCGAGGTCTGAGTTCGACTTTCACTAAAGTAAAAACAAAACAAAAAAAACAAAACAAAACAAAAAAACAAACAAACATATAACACAAGAAATTTCGATTCTCTTCTATACATGTGGGCATTTTTCTAATCTTAACTCCTATTCAACGAACCAATCGCTAATTGTCATTAGATCAAACCACGTACCCAATGGTTTAGAATGTGATTATTTGGCGGGAGTAAGAGGATATCTATTCGAACCCAGCTCAAGAGGCAAGTTGTTTCTTTCTTATAAAAAAAAATAGATCAAACCACCTAAAAAAAAAAAAAAAAAAAAAAAAAAAAAAAAAAAAAAAAAAAAAAAAAAGCAAATTCAAATGCCATAGATGAATGAATGGTGAACAGAAAAATTGGTAAAACGGTACTCTGCAATTACATTTTGATAAGAGGTACTGTACAATTAATGACCTATACTTTCCTTACACAAATTGATTCAATTCGCACAAGGAAAAAAGGTAGATCATGTCCTTACAAAAATTGATTAAGGAAATACATTGTGATAACTATACACTCAAACTGGAAGTTAAAGACATAAGAATAGCAAAGAACACGATACAATTCGAAAAACACAAACATGCATGTACGCTGAGTAGGATCCAACCCTTACAAGAATCACACAGAAATGCTACAAGAGTGCCTCTCTCTCAAAGCATTATTTCAAAGCCACCAAACATTAACACCCCCTAAAAAAAATTACCAACTATTATTAAAAAAAGCATCTGATCTGGCCCATCACTAAAACGACATAAATGAAATGTTCATTATTTGATATATTGTGCACATCAAATACACTGCAATCAATACGTACCAAAAAAAAAAAAAAAAAAAAAAAAAAAAAAAAAAAAAACACTGCAATCAAATTGACAAGAAGGTTGATCTTATTAACTAGGAAGAAGTCTTCCTTTACAAACCAAAATGCAATACAAAAATCATTGGACATTAAACGCAACACTAATATGTAGAACACTATCATCTAAACAATAACTATGAAAAAAAAGTGAAAGAAATGTAAAATAAAGTGTCTGGATACTCATGATTACTCAAAAATGAAAGCATATAGAAACATTTAAAGTTTACATCACATATTCTGAAATTCAAGAGAGGTATTTTGTGGAAGTCGGGAATTCTAACACTCACATTGAGCGGCCTGGGAGAAGAGGAATTGCAAAATTTTTCGGGATCGAAAGCAACACTCACAGGTTCGAAGTAATTCAAGGCAAGGCAGTGGAGGGAGCTCACTAGGCGCGCATGATTGATACATATTATAAGAATCATTTAGGCATGATTGATGGATCCAACTTTCTTGTATATTGTTATAAACCATACCATGTATATTCACTAGATTAATTAATACAATATTTAAATTTTTCAATAGGAGAACATCATGTGTATATATATATATATATATTGTACGTGTATACAACCATACATGCATATTGATAGATTTCAAAGAAGAGACTAAAAATTGTATTAATGTGGGCTTATTGAGTACAATAGAGTGCTCTTATTTATAGAGCTGAACAAATCATAAAATAAGGAAAGTTACCAAAACTACCTAGATATCAAAATATAGAAACTTCATAAATACATAAACTACGAAATACAACAACTACTATAATTTCCTTAACACTCTCCCTCGAACTCAAGTTGGTTCAACTTGAGGTTGTCAATCGAATCAGTAAACCTGACAAATTTAAGGTTCGTTGCGGAACAGATCAACGACCACCGAAGACGACAAGAAAATGGTTCAGATGTGGCAGAGTCAGAACAACGAAACTGTAGAACAACGGATATCATAGTCGACGACGGACAGATAGCAGAGTCGACGGAGTTGACGACGAGAGCAAACAAACAGAGTCGACATAGTTGACGCAAAGTGCATTACACTGAATGTGGCTAGATGCAATGATGGCACCGGCATCGTAAATTGTAAATGAATGATGATGAACGCACCAATATATGTGTATTGGTGTTGGGCAGAGGCGATTAAAGAAAAACAACCAAGAGAGCGAAAACGACAGAAGCAGATAAACTAAAACAAACGAGCACAAGCGGAAGAGAACACAACGGAGCGGTCGTCGGATGCCAGAAGAGACTAAGAATTGTATTAATGTGGGCTTATTAAGTACAATAGAGTGCTCTTATTTATAGAGCTCAACAAATCATAAAATATAGAAAGTTACCAAAACTACCTAGATATCAAAATATATAAACTTCTTAAATCCTTAAACTACGAAATATAGCAACTACTATAATTTTCATAAACATATTAATTCAAACTGGAACAAATTCATGTCCTTACACAAATTGATTCAATTCGCACAACAAGAAAAGGTAGATCATGTCGTTACACAAACTGAGTAAGCAAATACATGCATGATATATATCCTTGTGACAACTATATATACATTCAAGCTGGAGCAAATTCGTTATCCCATGCATCGGCTTCCCAATCACTGAATTCCAAATCCGCCGGTTGAAATTTGGGGAAGTCACGTAACCAGTTGAGGCCCTCTTCCTCTAAAACCTCTGTCGACTCAACATTAGGCGGCGCAACTACATCAGGATGATCAGTGTTGAAGTCACCTTGATATTTTTGTTGGTAGTCTTGGATAATGGCCCCTGCTTCTTCTGGATCTGCGTGATGAGGCTCAATATTTGATAGCCCAAAGTTGGATGAGTTACCACAGTCATTATCGTCGGTAGCTATGAATGGCACTGCTGATGGATGATCTTGCTGGTTGATGATCATTAATGGTGGCATGGCTTCTTCACAGTTGATTGTGCCTCCTTGATCAGCTCCATCCACAATATTGATGTACTGATGATCATAGGCATTAGTAATATTATTCATGGTAGGTGCCATATGCATGCCAGCTTGTTGAGCAACACCATGATTGACATCTTCATAATAAGGTAGCTGTGGCATTATGTAGTCCTCCAAGCCTCCTTCGTCACCAACATCGCTGCAATTATTATAACTCTGATGACCAATTACAGTTGATGATTTGTTTGTTGAAGCTTTGCTAATCCTTTGGTAGATTTTGCACAGGGAATAGTCTTTAAACTGTACATAAGTAAAGAGAAAACAATATATCAATATTCAATTACTACAATTAATTAATAAACAATTCTTATAAAAAAAATCAGTTCAATTAACAATTAATTTACATGACTGTGAAAGACTAATAATTAATTTGAAGTTAGCATTAAATTAAAACTCCTAAAAATAAAAGGAAGGGCATAGTAATTTCTCTATATAGTTATTTTTTAAGAAAAAAAATATATTAGTATTTATCTAGGTTAAGGGTATATAGATGTCTCAGCTATACGTATTTTTTTTTTATAAAAAATTAAGAAACTAACTTGCCCTAGGATTCAAACCCCAACCTCTTACTTAAGTGACATTGTACCCACTTGCACTTGGTTGGTACGGTATGTTATAGAACTATAAACATATACATTAATTCTTTCAGGAAAAAATCTAATATATACATTAATGATTGATTTTCTAAGTTAATTAATGAGAAAGAATTAAGTATGGTTACCTTGCAGAGACCGTGATGATTTTGAGAAGCCAAGGTGTATTCTTGCATGATCCAATTGGTCTTGGATTGCTTATTTTTAAAGTAGTTCAATGCTCCCTTGTGTCCCAAAAATTGTCTATTATGTACTTGAACCATCATCTTTCCGCTATTGGAGGCTCTCCAAAAACTACTTTGACCGGCAACCTTCCGATTCGGCCTAGAGCCGTTCTCATGTTTCATGATCCTAGGGCTGAAAAAATACCATTCTTTGGCTCTTTTTCTTTCGTACGAACCTGCAAGAATTAATGTAATTTAATTGCATGTGTAAAAGAATCTAATTAATCTAAGTTTATATGCACAAGTACTTCCAACCCTAACCTCATCCGCGCAACTCCGTGCATGCACACAGAACTTGATTAATTAGGCATATATAATTATCAATACTAATTAAACCCTAAAACAAATTAATAAACATATAAAAATTTAACCAGATCATCAACAACATAATTTTTCCTTTTAACGAAAAAACAATTATTTACAATATATATTACTCTTTGATCAAAACTTGCACGACATGGAGACATTAATTTTAATTTTAAACTGTTTGGGTTAAATTATAGTTAGTTTTTCTCAAACATACTTAAAACCAATTATCGACGCAAACCGACAATTTTTTGAATTTTAAAACTTCTAGTTAGTCAATGAGAATAAGAAAGACATGCAAAAAAAAAGAGAAAGAAAGACATGCAATAAATTTGTTCGTACGTACTTGCGAGGATCTCAGGTGTATATTTGTAGATGTCATCGAGATCATGAATCTCTTCGAACTTCATATCGTGGTTTTGATTTTAGAAAGGAGAAAGTGACAGAAAAGCTCGGAATCATGTGGGAGCAAACACGTAACCGCGGGAAGAACAACTCGATGAACTCAAACCATTACTAACAAGTAGTGGCGATGCCATTGATGACGAAAAACAAGAATTCGGAAAGCTAATTTCTCTCGAATATATGGTGAACAACAATCAAGAAGGGATTATTAAAAACTGTTGAAAAATCACGCAGTACAAATAAGATGACTGGTCTTATTTATAATGTGTTGTCTGAACGTGCTTATCCTTTTTTTCAAAAAAAAAAAAAAAAAAAAAAACACTTATCCTTTTTAACTAACAAACTTTCTAAAAAAACCAGTTTAGGATGGGGTTTAAGATTTAAGATTGGTTCCGTGGATATATTCCCCTCGTTCTCTCGCTCGAAACCCCTCTCGTGAGTTCTTAAATCTTCTTTGATTGATTCGTCCATTGTTTGTGTGTATCTCTTCAGTGATTCTCTCTTTGATCACAAAAACCAGAGCATAAATGTGATTTGACATGAATGTTAGGTTTTGAACGTACGTGGATGGATTGCTTTAAATTTGAAAGTTTTGAGCTGAATCTCTATTAGAATTATAAATACGAGAAGCTTAAATTATTCGCAGTGCTGCAGAGTTGCTACTTCTTATCTATTTGGAGCTATTGCTCTTAGTAGGTGATTTCTCTCTCTCTCTCTCTCTCTTTTTCTTCTTTTTTTTTTTTTTTTTTTTTTTTTTTTTTTTTGAGTTTGTTTTTATTTTCGGCTCATGAATAGACCTCCCTAATTACCCTTGCAAGCCAATCAGCTGGATGGTTGTGCTATTTTCTAATAGTTGTGTTCAACTAAAATTTTACTTGAGCAGTTGACCTCATGATCCTACTAAATTAGATGCTGCATCAAACCCTTGACTGATAATGCTACTAGATTATGATCAATATGCAAAAGCATCATTCCTAGATTATCTTATTTATTATTTGTGTTTTGGTTGAAACTCAGATTTTTCTTCTAACTTATTAGTTTGATTGGTTGCAATTATTAGTGTCCAAAGTTTTCAATTTTCTGTAAGAAATTAGTGCACTTTTTGGTTTTTGACGGGTGATCGGCAAATGAATATCAAGACACCACCAGTTTTTTTTTTTTTGTCTTACAACAACAACATAGCCTCAGTCGTCCCAAATTAATTGGGGACGGCTACATGGATCAAACTCTTCCATTGTGCTCGATTAAGTGCAACTGAATATCAAGAAGATGGTTGATGAGTTTTTTTTTTTGGATTGAATAAACAAAGGCTTATGTACGATAAAGAAAATTAATGGTCTCTTTGAATTTAGGAGATCAGAAATCTCTCCATTGTTGCTAGTTGTAGATATTGCTGAATCAATGGACATATCAGGTAATTTATGACCATGACATTTTCATCTGATTTGTTTGTATTTACTCTCTATATTTTAGAAATTAATTCTTGTTCACTTCTTGATGTAACTATATTTATCCTTCTCATTTCTTTTTGTAGGCAATGGTTCATGAATTGATTGGCATTGAAGATAATAAGGTGGACCTAAAACATCTTGGCAAGAGTCCTAAAGATCAGCAGGTTGGCCTATATATATATATATTTTTTTTATAAGTTTTCATTTTCATTGTTTTAGATCCTCATCTCCAGTTGTGAATCATTTTGCACTTAATCTTCATAGGAGGTTTACTATCATCGAACAAGTATCATGTATCTTATATAGTGACACATCAATCATCTCTTCCTTCACATTCCAAATGAAGACATCTCAAATTGCTTGAATCCGCAACCAATATCTGCTCATAAACTTCATAAGTAAGTAGAGATGATTCTCTTAACTGTAGGAGGTTGTACTATCATCAGAACAAGTATCATGTATCTTATATAGTGACACATCAATCATCTCTTCCTTCAACATTCCAGCGAAGACATCTCAAATTGCTTGAATCCGCAACCAATATCTGCCTCATAAACTTCTGAAGTAAGTAGAGAGGATTCATTGAGAATTGAATGAAGGGAAACAAAATAGAGATCTTGCAGCGGATCGCGGATCTAGATCCCGTTCAAGCACTAACTTCATTTCGAGTCCTCGAAGGTCACCTTGGAATTCTGCAGTCCCCCTAAGATTTGGTGAGGTTTCAGATCTAGTTTAATGTCTTCCTCACACACACAAGTTAGTTTGAGGTATTGAATCTCATAAGAAGGTTTCGTTGAGGGGGAAAGAGGTGGCAAGGGGTTTTCAGGATGTGGATCAGAGAGGGTTTTTGATAGTGGTGTAGGACATGAACAAAGAGGCAGTGGTGATGGAAGGTTTGCTGGTTGTATTGGTTCTTGTGGGGATAGTGAAAATGAAATTGGGGAAACATTTGAGTGGAATCTAGGACAGCCTAAGCGATCAAGTTGTTGATGAATTTCGCGAAACATTCTCGTAATATTTTCATAAGCCGCTTCCCATAGAGCCATAGACTCTAAAGTTTGTTGATGCACCAGTTTCAATTGCACATCCCAATCGGTAATCACGGTGGAATGTCAATGAAAATATTAATGATGCAATTACTAGCGTAGTTGAGAGTTTAATTAAAGAAATCAGATATAAGAGATTGAGAGAGAAATAAGAAGAAGATTAAGAAGAAGAATTGATTTAGAGAGAAGAAATAGAGAAAATTGAGAATTAGGGTTAGAAAAGAAAGTGAAAAGATAGAGACATAGAATTGTATTTCTTGTTTGTTCTCTTGTAACACGATTACATCTTTATATAGTAAATAAACCCTAACAAGGCATATAGAAATTACCATATTGTACATGTACTACTATAACTATATTTTGTACTATATTAACTCTATTACATGTATGCATCAACATCCTTCATCTCCTCCTCAGAAAAAGGTCTTTGTAATTGGTCTCTTTCAGCCTCATTAATGGCCATCTATTGAATATCCTCCACATGCATGACTCTCACGCCTCTAGAGGTGAAAAGATTCTTAAAAAAAATCTACAATCTCATTTTTTATCTCCACTTCTCTTGTAATGAAAGACTCATTGGCAACTTATAATTTAAAGATGGTTAGAATCACTTTATGGAAAAGTTAGAGTTAGAATCACTTTCTTTCAACCATCTCACTTTAGCCTTTTGGTAGGCAATTTTCTCCTCTCTTAAGCACATTTCACCCAACTCAGCTTTAGCTTCTCTCCTCCTAAGATAAAACTCATAATATCAATTGTTCAAACCCTCCATAGCATCCAACTCCCCTACAATATTATCCAATTCTCTTTTCCTAACATCCACTCTCCCAAAATCTGTTTGGTTCCATTCTTTTATGTGTTTCTTTAGATCCTTCAATTTCAACATAAATCTATGACCTACATGATCAAATGGGGAGGATTCCACCCACCATTTCTGGACCAAATCCTTAAATTCTCTATTTTTCAACGAAGCATTCTCAAATCTAAAAGGGGTAGGACCCCCAGTTGATCTTATCACAATCAAGAACAATGAGGCAATGATCCGAGACCAACCTTGGGAGAGCCTCCACCTTATAGTACAGAAAGTATGATTCTCATCCATGGTTCCAAAATCTTTGCATGCTAAAATTTAACGGTGTTAAAGTCACCTCCTATACACCAATTTGGCCCACATAAGACACTCAAGCTAGCGATTTCATCCCAAAAGCATTCTCTATCCCTAATCCGTGGAGGCCCATATACCCCAGTCAACCACCAATATTGAAATTCATTTTTTGGGATTTTGACTGGAACTGAGAAGACACCTACAAGATTATCCTACACTTTTATCACCTTAGCATCCCATGCCACAAGAATCCCCCCTGATCTACCGTTAGATGGTAGAAAAACCCACTCCATAAACCTATTACTCTACAATTGACTCATTATTCTTCTATCAATGCACTCTCTTTTTGTTTCCTGCAAGATTATAATATCTGGTTTGGCTTTCCTGATCATTCTTCTAATCATGTTACATTTTGTAGCAGCAGCACAACCTCTAAGATTAAATGACTAAATCTTCATAATTTACCTCTCCTAGTCTCTTCAAAGATTCTCATCATCATTTTACTCCACAATTGATTCCTTCGAATGTCTTCAGACTTATTACTATTCATTCATACATCTTTAATAGTGTCTATGTACTTGACATCCACCCATTTTCTTTTTAGAACCCACCATTGTTGGTTTCTTATCCCAGAAACCTCATCTACAAACTTGCAAGCAGGAGTACTGGGGGTTATTGTTGTTGTGTTCTTTTCATTTTGATACATCTGAATGGCAAATCGTCCTCATTATAACGAAGGGATTGTGTAGAAATGAAGCAATCATTGAGGATGAAAATGTGAATTTGGGATTGAGGGTTTGTTGTCATCATTGTTGTCGTCGCCGTCCAAAATAGAACCTAGAAGGTAAATCACATCGAAGGTTCCTATTGGGTTAAAAGGTGATTAAAGTAAGGATAATATTTATTCTATGTATGAGATCTAGGCTCCACCAATCCAGTACTCCGAAAGAACAATGCATTCGATTTCACTGATACGTCAGATCTATACAACTTTTTTTCTTTTTTCGGATAAGAAGCCAGCATCAGAGCTATACAGATTAATACACTCCCTTACTTTTCAACTGTTTTACATGTGTTGATAGGGAGATCATCTATGATCTTCAATGGAAAAATACATGATTGTTAGCCAATTAATCTACATGAACACAGGATCGATGATGCTTGATTCATCAAATGAATAACAGGCACTCACAACGATACAAGAATATAGACGAATACATACAATCGGTCGCTTGGAAGAGGGCGGGAATCCAAATCCTTCTTTGTAATTCGCATGCAGTCACCCCAATTCCTGCGAGCTAGAATCTGAGGATGCAAGAAAACAGGCATAAGTCAGCCAGAAAATAATGGAAGAATTCACCATGAGAAAAACACAACCCATGAGCCATTCTCAAAACTCTGCACAACCAGAAAAGGAAACATAAGCTGCAGTCCCCATTTCTATGAAAATTTCTTTCGGCAAAATTTTTCCTCAAATACATTCAATGAAAGAAATGCCAAAATTTGTGTGGAAACTGACCAAACTAAAACACGATTTGAAGCTGCGTTTTATTAAGATGTAGGAATGTTTACCCTATTAGATGAGACCAATCTAAAGTTATGCATCGATAAAAATGGCACTATGTTCATAAATTTGTCAAGATTTTATTGGTTCTACACTCTACAGGTTGTTTGTTCTTTTCTTTTTCTGTAGCTCTTTCTCACTACAGTTTATTACATAGTATAAAACACTTCTGTAAGTGTTCGCGTTCTTCGGTAGCCATGCTTGTATATTCATCAGCATTTGATCATTTGATGTGAATTAAGCTAATAGAAACTAAGAATACGACTCTAGTCAATTAACTAAAAGGACTCAACTTGGATTCAAAAGTCAATTTCAAATTCACTTCAAACAATTTTGGAAGCTAAACTTTTAAGTTCAAGTCGTCAGACTTTTCAAGCAATGCATTTTTAAATAATACATCTCGCTAGCTTTCATGCATGGCTAATAGAAACAGTTGAGTTAAAATAAAACCACTAACCTTCAATGTGCATTGACAGACGGCCTTAAGAAGATAAGTCAAGTTTGTCATCATCCTGATCTGCTTGTGCAGTTATGGCTATGATTTAAGTGTGCTTCTCATGTATCTTAGTGCAGACCGCAACATTGCTCTTGCTTTCTTGTCTGGGGTGACACCTGATAGTACCATTTCTTCGTAAACAGATGGAACCTGATGTACAAGACATAACGCTCGTTACACGTTGATATGACAGAAAAAAGCCTCAAAAGCATCCAAGTCGATTTTGAATAAACAACCCAACCTAGAGGAAAAAGACAGACTAAAATGCACAATCATTCAGGCCAATACAATAGCGAAGTAAAAGATGTAACCTGTTCAACCTTCAAAACACATCCAACCTTACAGTTCAACGATCTATACAGCATCTGCAAACTAAGAAATATTGCTCTTTTCCCCCTTCTTTCCTCTTCTTTTTGGGTGTCACTCTTTACCCAAGTAAGATGATGATTTAAAGTGTGACCCTATAGCTTGCATCCCAACTATTGAGCTATGAGTTAATCCCACCAACATTTCATTTTCTTCTTTTGTAACGAAAAATAGAGGACTTAATGGATGTAAACGGTTTCACAATTACAACAACTTTGCTAGAAGATTCCTCCTAAATATACTAAATTCAGCCATCCAAACCACATAGCATGTTTTTGCCAATGAGGTTAGAAAAGCGTATGATGCACAACCAACCTCAAGCATAAAAAACTTCATCCGGAACTAGAAAAAGGTTATTTATTAATCTTTTTATTCTATCATTTCTCTCCTAAATATACTAAATTCAGTCATCCAAACCACACAGCATGTCTTTGAATGTAAGGAGACAGAATAAAAGTTTCTACCTTTTCAAACTTCTCAACACGGATTAGAGCTTTCATTAGGGTGGTGTATGTCACAACATCTGGTTTCAACTCCTGCAGCAGCAAGGAATACCACAAAATTTAGTTGTACAGCATGTTGGCAAGAAAACCCTAAAATAGGCCATATACGCTAGCAGGAAATAGGCAACATATAAGAAAAGCAGCTAATTGCTTACGTTCTCTTTCATATACTGCAGTACAGCAAAAGCTTCAGCATCCCTCCTATCCTCACCAAATGCATTGATTAATGAGTTGAGAACTGGAATACTAGGATTTAGACCATCAGCTCTCATGACTTTAAATGCATTCACAGCTTGATCAGACAAACCCTGTCAAATAATGGAAGAAAATACTATTTATTCTTTGAGACAGATTGTCCTCATCTTTTTTTTTTTTTTTTAGAAAGATCAGCAGGTAAGTTGTACAAACTAATTTTATTTAGCTATAAATTACAGTCCATGTTACTATGTATAAAGAGATCATGAGATCGTATCATTTTGTATTGATCTCCACCTGATGATTTTCCCTTTTTTAAGCTTTAACTATAAATATATTTGCAAACTGACAAGGACACTAGTTGAGTGGAAAGAACTCGCTCCTCTTGTTGATGCAAAACAATACAAAGGCACAGCTGGATGTTCCAACATTATGTATCAATTCGGATATGCTGTAGTCAAAAGTCCACTACAGCAGAAAGTTTCAAGCAGGAATCAGCCATTTTGTAGCTCATACCTAATTGAAAATGTTAGTTCATCTGTGTAGAAGGTGTTCTAAAAGACTTAAACCACTCAAAATAGCAGTATGCCATCATCAATTAAAGTGGCAGAACACTGATAATGGTAATGACATGTAACAAAATCTTAAACTTTTCCAAAACAACTACTGGATGTGTACACTTCAACACAATTAATTCGCCCATCCAAAAAAAGTTACTAATCAGAAAATCAAGCATAACCGGACCAGGAAGATTTTTGTAACTCAATGGACAGATTGCTTATAAGGTTGACAAGATATGAGAGTTCCTCATTCTCGATAGTAAAGTCAGCAAATTAATGGTAATAACTCGAAACCATTAGAAAATGCTGGCCAATCACCTATATAATAATCACATGTAAAGTACTATGTTAAAACTGCAGAAATATATCGGCTGGTCATCAATGCAATAGTCATCATACAATGAACAGCCAAGGTAAAGCATTAGAAATATAAGGACAATGACATACCCTCTGTGCATATGCATTCACCAAGGCATGATACATGGTAAGTGAAGGTTTCAGTCCAGTAGATTTAATGACCTCTAAGCACTCGATGGCATCATTAAATCTCCCCGACTGCCCATAACAGTCGATAAGCGTAGTGTAGGTGACAACATTTGGTAACAAGCCTTCGCTTTGCATCCTTGCCAACAAATTCTTCACATCATCCCACTTCTCCTGCTGCCCCTTAGAATTGATCATGATATTGTAGGTGGTGGTGCAAGGGGAACACCCGCTCGCCTGCATTTCCTCAAACAACTCCTCAGCTCTATCGTATTTACCCGATTTACAATGGCAATCAATCAATGTGTTCCAAGTAACATTATCGGGCTCGATCCCATCCGATTTCATTCTCTCAAACGTCGAAACCACATGCTCAAGACAATTGTACTTCCCAAAAGTATCAATCATGACATTGTAAAAATGCCTATCAGGCCTCACCCCATTGCTCCTCATCTCCCTCAAAACCGAAAACGACTTCTGCCAATCCCCTCTATCCCTATAACTCGCCAAAATCCTACTAAACACATACGAATTAGGCCTCACATTGCTCTCCTCCATCTCCCTCAACACAATCCTGGCACTCTCCCACCTCCCCGCATTCGCATACGCATCGATAAGCAAACTATAAGTATGCTCATCGGGCGAAAGCCCGGCCCTCTCCATCTCCCCTACGATCGACTCGGCATCCCTCAGCGCCCCTTTCTTCACATACCCCTTAAGCAAAGCATTATAGGCCCTAGTCCTGGGCCTCACCCCTCCCTCCTTCAACTCCTCAAACACAGCCTCGGCCTCCACAGTCCTCCCCAACCCCCCAACGCGGAAATGACCGCCACCAACGTCGCCGTCTTGGGACTCAACCCCTGCCCCTCAAACTCCCCAACAACCAAACCGCCCTATCCACGTCCCCCACCTTCGCAAACCCGACAATCAAGTCATTATACAACTGCCCATCAATCTCAATCCTATCAAACTCAAGCTCCCCACACAGTCTCTCCAAAACCCCCAATTCCAACCTGTTGGCTCTCAACAAAGACTGAATTATGACGCTGTAGTTGACGTGGTCGGAGAGGATGCCGTCGGCGCGCATTCGGGCGAGCAAGTTGAGGGCTTTGTCGAGGTCGCCGTGGCGGGCGCAGGCGGCGATGAGGGCGTTGTAGGAGAGGGGGAAGGGGGTGTGGGTGGGGAGGGAGCGGGAGAGGAGGAAGGATTGGTAGAGGGAGTAGTGTTGGGAGTGGATGAGGATGGAGAGGGGGAGGTCGTAGGAGAAGAGGAGGTTGTGGGATTGGAGCCAGAGGAGGAGGGAGTGGGCGGTGGGGAGGGAGGAGGGGGAGGAGGAGAGGGACTTGAGGAGGGAGTGCCAGAGGTGGGCGGGGACGGCGCGGTAGGACTCGGCGAGGAGGCGCTCGGAGGGGGAGAGGGTGGTGGTGGCGGTGGCGGTGGCGGCGGCGGCGGCGGCGGCTGTGGTGGTGGTGGTCGAGAGGTGGTGGAGGAGGGGGAGAAGTCGTAGTGGCGGTGGTCGAGGGAGGTGAGGTCGTCTGAGGTGGAGGCGGAGATGGGCGGAGGGCGGCGGCGGCGGCGGCGTCGGGAAGGTGGCGGGGAGAAGAGGTTGGAGGAGGGGAAGGGGCGGAGGAGGGTGTTCATGGTGGTGGGAGGGAGGGAAGATAGAAAGGGGGAGATATTGGGAGTGTGTTTTTGAGCCGTTGTGAAGATATTTTTTTGATTTTGCACGTATCCCGAAGCACATCAGACGTGCAAGTCACACTCGGCGAGACACAAAGAGGGGAATACTTAGAATGACAACGACAATGTCACGTCACATGACATATTAGTTCTCACAAGAGCCTTTCATGCGACATCGACCCGAGTGTATTGCATAGTTAGGATCTGTGTATGCTGGAATGGATGTCTTTTGTGAGTCAATGTGTCTTGCGGTGTGAGATAATGTTGTCATTCTAACTTTTCTCTACAAAATATGGGTCTTTTTTCGCTCCTTGTAACCAAAGCATCTCGGTAGAGAGAGATGGACGATGCATCATAAGAAAGTATAGAAGTGTAGATCTCCCTTTAATTGGTATCGAGGGCTTTTGGAGTAAAACTCTACACTTGTCAATTGAATTTGGCTAAAGTGGAGATATTATCGGTATTAAAGGAGATCAGCAGACTTGCATGCGCGTGTGTGCAGGCTCGACATAAAAATTTATCTGAGTGAGGTCGTGATTTCAACTCTCGTGAAAGTTTGTTGCTTTACTCACGAGGATATTGTTCCAAACTTCATAACATTATATTAGTATATAACAAAAAACAATTTATTATTCTCACGATAATATATAGATTGTTGTACCTTTTTGGACCAACATCAATCCCAACAACTAAAAGACTAAAAGAGGGAGTAGTAGAGCTTGCAATTTATTGTCCGGACCCATCGACCCGATTTTGTTCGGCCTTAAACAAAAAGGGTTCGGACAATGTTTTAACAAATCGAGGTCGAGTTTGGACAAAGACCACTTGTTCGAATTTAAAATCGGGTCGGGTATGGACAAGGCTTTATAAACCTAGACCTTGCCCGGACCCGTTCGAATTTTAAATAGAGTTAAAAATATATTTGAGAAGAGTATATTAAACATTTACTACTTATTTAGTAGATTAACAAACATTAATCTAATCTAATGCATATACAAATTAATGTATTAAAGATATCTTTGATTGTAAGATGAATTAAATTTCATTTTGTTATACTTAAATAATTGTTTATTGACATTAAATATTTAATTACATGAATTTGACGTTACTTTTCCAAATTACATCACATGAGATTGTAATATGTGTATATTTTAACATTTGAATAGGCTTTCAATATAAAAAGTTAGTTTAAAAATTGCGACAAATCCAGACAATTGGACAATCTAAATTTTAAGTAAAACGGGTCTTGACAATCTGAGTCCTGTCCGAAATCGGATTTTTGCCACCCCTAAGCAGGGGCATATTTGGTATTTCATCTACATCTCATGATTTTGACCCCGCCAACAAGCGAACGTCGTCGACCGAAACTCGCCAAAACCCAATCCCACGGACACGCTAAGCCGTTCCCTGAACAAACGCCCCTTAGGACTATTTTGTTCTGTACGAGTACGACCGGAAAAAAAAAAAAAAAAAAGAAACTCTCAAACAAAACCCTCCAAACCCTCAAAACCCTAACTATGATTCTCCGAACTTGTTAGTCTCTCTTCCTCTTCGTTTTCTCGATCTCGTCTGCTCCAATGGCGGGCGCTCGAGTTCAGAAGAACAAGTCTCACAAGACGCGCTTCTCTTCCAAATCCACTCGCCAATCTCACAAAACCTCTCGCACAGGTCTTTCATTCTCCCTTTTCTTCTTCATTCACTGTCTGTTTGTCTTTGCTTTTCTTCTAATCGATTTCGTGTTGGTTTTGGCGATTGAATCGTGTGTAGATAAGGGCAGGATATCGAAACCGGAGCGCAATGCGTTGCAAGGAGCGAGAGCGGCTCGGATTCAGCATAATAAGGCGGTACTGATTGAATTGGGGGTGGATTGTTTGGTTAGGACATATTTTTTGATTGATTGCCGACTTTGCAGTTTGAAAGGTTTTGAATTTACGATTTTTGTTGTGTTCCTTTGATGTGTTTTGTTAGGTGCGTGAGCAGAAGAGGGCTGCGGTTCTGAAAGAGAAGAGGGCATTGACGGGATCGGCTAGTCCGCCTCGTGTCATCGTGAGTTTATATTATGTGATAGTTGTCGTCGATATGTTCGTTTCATTACTTGCGCAACAATGACTGGAATTACTTAATTGACTGGATCATTAGATTGGTTTGAAGTGTTGTAGTATATACAGTTTTAAAGGTTCAAAACTTTTTTGCTGAAATCTCAATTCTTTGGATACTACGCTCACTGGCGAATTATCTGTTTCTGTGGAGACGTGTTCCAAGTTCGCAAAACAACCCGTTGCTGATCATACTGAAAATAGCGAAATTAGATTTGATGTCTTTTTTCATTTAAATTTTCATGCTAGAACACTAGTTATCAACTCAAGCAATCGACAGTGTCCTTGGGGCAGTTTGCATTAACTAAAGAAAAATGTTTCATTCTTCTACTGGATTTAACTGTGGAGATGTGTTCCAAGTTCGCAAAACAACCCGTTGCTGATCATACTGAAAATAGTGAAATTAGATTTGATGTCTTTTTTCATTTAAATTTTCATGCTAGAATACTAGTTATCAACTTATCAAGCAATCGACAGTGTCCTTGGGGCAGTTTGCATTAACTAAAGAAAAATGTTTCATTCTTCTACTGAATTTAACTACTAATGTGACTTGGTGGTGAAGGATATAGGCTTTTCTGGCATATAATGAAGCATGTGACATAAGTTCCAATTTTTGTGAATCAAAGTTTTACCAATCATCTGAAGCATATCCTGTTTTGAATTATGCTTTCTACAGGTTCTTTTCGGGCTATCTGCTTCTGTCAAATTGGAAAGGTTAGGAAAAGAGCTTTCTTCATTATTATCTCCAGATGGTGCAGGCACTACATCAGTGGCAGTTGCTTCAGCTGATTATAGATCAAGAACAACTGTATGTGCTTTTTATTTAATTCATTTTATGTTTAAATTTTCCACGTGGAGTCTTATGAGGGAAAGGTATCCTGTGTAGCTAGTGACAGCGTTTAGTTAGTCGAAGATAATCTGAATGCATGGATTTTTAATGATTATAAATTGAAAGAAAAGTTGGGAATTGTGATGTTAGATTTTGCAATGATTTTAAAGTTGTCTTCAATTGATGTTGAAAAATAGATATAGATGTTGTGTGCAACAAACTCTTAGAAAACCCAAGTATCTAGAGATAATTGAAACTAGTTACCAACTTTGCGAGTAGGAGTAGAAGCAGTAGAGAAGTTCTTGCGCAATTTGCGGACTTCGTGTAGCCTTTCATTGCCTTGCTCAAAAGTAGACAAGGGTGATGTTTTGTCTTAGATAGAAGATGGAAACTTCTCCTTCAACTCATAGAGAAAGATGTGTTAGTTGGTGAAGATTGATGAAGCAATTAAATCATTTGAGGTCTACTTTATGATAATTATTTGCCTGCTGAGAGTTTGAGATTGTTGAGATTTTTAAGAGCACGTACGTAAATTATAAAACATGTGCAAGTTGAGTGTAAACAAAGCATCCAAGGCTAATTGGAATGTAGATATTTTAAGCGCGTGGTAATATCGTAATAGTTGATGTACAGATGTAAACGATTCACCACCAAGGTGTTTTTATCGAAATTCTTCTGCCTGGTTAAAGGGTCGGCAATAAGCGGACCTTTTTCTAATATGTTAAAATCTAACATCTTCGCCAAATCATATGAAGAACATTTTTTAAGAAGTAATAGAAGAGATATGTTAGCCTTTTCTTGCATTTTATGTGACATCTAATATTTTCTTGAAGAAGTATGACCTAAAGAATTCAATAAGAAATACATGTTACCGTTAAGACTGAAAGAATTTTCTTTTGAAAAAATTTCTAAATAAATCACAAATAACGAGAAGTATTTGAAACACTTACTGTTATTTATAAGTTTCCACTGGCTCTATTTTTTTTTTCTATTGTACCATGTTAAAATTGGATGAGCATGCTCATATGTTATATGGTTATTTGATTGCAAGATTTGGATTAGGCTTTTATGGTGATGATTTTTATTTAGAGATCTTTTATTTGAAAAGCTTAAATTGTTTATCATAGGTATTGGAGGCTCCTCATGGAGATCTTTTGGCTTGCATGGAAATGGCGAAGGTATTATTAGCTTTCTTTAATTCTGTTAAAGATGCACGTAGTTCTTTCCCCTTTGAATATCAAGACGTGCTGATACCTTGGCCTTACTTGTGTCTTGTTTAGCCTCTTACATTATAATACACATTGAAATCTAGGTTGCCGATCTGATAGCTTTTGTAGCCTCTGCTAACCCTTTGAGTGAAGATGATGCTTCCAGCCCTTACATTGATTCATTTGGAAGTCAATGTCTGTCCGTTTTTCGGGCAATTGGTCTACCAAGTACAGTTGTCTTGATTCGAGTAAGTAGTCAATTTCCATTGTGGTTTGCATTCTGTTTGTTGGCTCATGAGTTGACGGTGAAATGTTTGCTTCCTATGCCTGATAGGATCTTCCGGTGGAGCCGAAGAAAAAAAATGAGATGAAAAAAATATGTATTTCCAGTCTTGAATCTGAATTTCCTGAAGATGCCAAATTTTATACAGCAGATACGAAGGATGAATTACACAAGGTATTGCAAAATATGTATGATAAACTTTTCAGGTTAAAACTTGCAGCGACATGGACTAAATTAGTGACTGTTGTATTAAATGCATTCCATTCTTGTAGTTTCTTTTTGAATGATTCTCATTCGATGGTTTTCTATGTTTTTGTTTATTATTGTATCTTCCTTCTGTAAACTGGATGTTATTTTTTTCTTCCAAAAAAAAATTTAATTGTTAAAATTCTTTTTCTGCTGTTTGTTGAAGTTCATGTGGCTTTTCAAGGAGCAACGGCTCACTTCTCCTCTCTGGCGAAACCAACGACCGTATGTTATGGCTCAGGAGGTATATTTTGCTCTTATTAATAACTCCAGTAGGCCAATGATTCAGCTCTGTAGTTTTCAATATCATTCTAGTTCTATATTCAGGTGGATTTGTTAATTTTTCTCAATCATCTTCTCTCTGTGATTGTGAGGGTTGAATAGCTTTTCAAATTTCATATTTCAGGTTGATTTGAAAACAGATGATGACAATCCAGGAAAATGTACTCTCCTCCTTTCTGGTTATCTTCGTGCTCACACTCTTTCAGTGAATCAGCTGGTAATTTGTTCTTGCGCTTGGCATGGTTTTGAAATCTGTTTTTTAAATTTCAATTATTTATTCGTTCTCCAGTTACCAACTAATTAGGGATTGAGGCTTTGTTGTTGTTGTTGTTGTTGTAATTGTTCTTCGATTAGGTTCATGTGTCAGGAGCAGGAGACTTTCAGTTGTGCAAAATTGATGTTCTAAAGGATCCATGCCCTCTAAGAGCAAGGAAGGAACAAAACCTAATGGATTCAGATGAATTGCATGATGATCAGGTAATTCTTTTGCTGCATCATGAAGCGCTTTCTTGTTTAGTTATTGTCTGTTTTGTTTGACAAAATTGTACCTTTCAATAGGCATGCCAAGACTTTAGTTATTGTCTGTTTTGTAACACATTTGCTTTATCACCTTTTAAGCTTCTTTTTTTTTCCAGGAAAGGTCAAGCCTGCTTCTTTTTCTAGAATAATGCTTTCTAAGATTTGGTTTCTGTGCCGTGAGTTTGGTTCTTATCGGCTGCTACTAGGTAGTCCGCATTATTTGATGAGAGGAGAATGAGCCTAAAAAGAATAAAATATAGATACTTGATTGTGCCGTCTGTTGACCGTCTATTTGAAAAGAATGAAAAATACATGTGAAACATAACATTTTCTTTATATGTATACTAGCTCCATGTCTTTACTTATTAGAAGAGAAAAAAGGTTAATATTCAATCAATCTTGAATTCTTCTTGACGCTTCTTTTTTTTTTTTTTTTTTTTTTTTTTTTTTTTCTAATAGTTAAATGATTCATATTCACTCGATTATGTTCCATTGGTCTTCTCTGTTTTAAATGTTTTTTTTTTTTTTTTTTTTAATGTAAATTTCAGGTTATTCGGTCATTAGTGCCTGATCTTTCAAAGCAAGAGCCTTTACTTGTTGAAAATATTCCAGATCCTCTAGCAGGAGAGCAAGTGAGTTTTCTTGTTAACTATTTGTTCCCAAATCTCTTTAACTTGTTGATGTTGCTGATTGGGGTTTTAACATGATTATGAAGCTTTAAGCTGTTGAAATATTGAATATATTAATCTATTGGTGTAAAGGAATTTTGTTGGATTCTCTTTTATACCATAGTTTTGTTTCTAAAATGTGTCATTAACTATTTCCTCCCTTTTCCTTCTTTAGGTAGTATTTTTTTTTAAAAAATTTAATGTGCCTAGCTCATTTTCATTAACCAGCTTGCTAGGATATGTTGCCACACAACTCAAAATCTTTCACATTTAAATTTTATCCCTTGTGGAACTGTTTAAGGAATCCCTATCAGCATGGTGCTTTGCTGTTCCTCTCTGGCAGGGTAAAGGCACAAAGGTTACCATCCTTGGGATACTTGCAAAACTCCAAGATCAAGTTGCTATAATACTAAGACAAAGTTCAAGGCACAACTTGTCCTTGGAAATCATTTGTCATTCCTAACACTGTATCTTACGTATTGTAATTTTCTCAGTAGATGTGGAATTGTGCTAACAACCCTAACTTGAATGTCAGCAATTCAGTAGGCTTCATTCTAATTGATGAACATTTTCAAGAGAGACTATTGAGGCATATTTGTTAGTGTTGCATAATCTGTATTACATTTGTATTCCTAATATGGGTCGACTAAGTATCATGGACCACTTGATTTGACAAAAAGTTTCCTAGCTTCAAAAAAGAGAGACTAGTATAGGATTTGTGAATTTGATTCCATTGTATTGGAGATTATAGCTGCAAAAAAGAATTCTATTTCTACTTCATTTTATAGTTTCTATTGCACTCTACACAGCCGATCCCAAGCCCGGAGTTGTGATAGGTTAACAACCAACGTAAAATTTGTCACTCTCTATGAAATGGATCAAACATATATAAATGTTTGTCGATTGAGTCCAACGAGTATTATTCTAATTACAATGATCTGTTTCCGGAGCAATGTTGTTATTTCGTGGGGTAATATTTTTATTACTTGGAGTCTAACATTTTTCTTCTTGTCAATTTCTGTTAGACATGGCCTACAGAAGCTGAAATGGCTGAGGCTGATGAGCTCAACAAGGAAAAAAGTCATAAGAAGAAAAGACTCCCACGTGGAACTTCAGAATACCAGGTTATTTATCCATTTATTCTTCTCAACAGGCTGTCTAACATGATGTGTAATTTTGCTTCTTCTGAATTGCCCAACTTCTTAGTAATGATAATCCTCCAATTTTTAAATTGGCAGGCTGCTTGGATAGTGGATGACATAATTGAGGAAGATTCAGAGAGTGGTGAGGACGAAGATGATGGTATGGTGCTAGATGAAAATAATGTTTCTGGTAACAAAGGCGCGTATAATTCTGAATTTGATGAAGACGAAGCTTCTCTTAACTTGAGAGATTTTGACGGAGAAACTGAAGCTGATACTATGATGACGGTTAGTCTTATTTAATTATGCTGGAACTTTTTCTATTGGTCTCAGATATTAACCTTTTGTGGAATCGATTGTGTTGACTGAGACGTGGTCCACAATGGCCTTTGTACAACAAAATGTTTTAGTTGATTGGATGGTAAACCTTTCTATTTCATTTTGTTTTATCAAGATTCAAGAGTTAAATCTATAATCTCAAGCCTGTTTGGGCCTCAAAAAAATCTATAATCTCAAGTAGCCTAGCTATGACATGATGCTAGAATTTTTTGGAGTATCTTGATATGTACCCCAGTGAGGCACCACCTCAGGTGTGTGTATTCTCCTGCAGTCTTGCTCAAAAACAAAGAAAAGGTCTAAGAGCTGCATATGGGAAATTTAGTTCCCAGTCATGCAACACGTATGTTTCCCAAGATGAATGTGTCTAATTTGATTTTTTTTCCTATCCTAGATACAGTGTTGATCTTTTTAGATGTGATTTTTTATTTAGTCCTGAAATTATATCTATTCACCAGTTGGCGATATGGATGGTATTTTGGTTACACAAACACACATAATATCTGAAATTTCAATGCAAGTGTATGGCAATTGGCAAATCATACAGAAGACTGATTTTGTGTTGACATAACCATGAGAGAAATGCAGGCCTCATAGAAACTAATCTATTGACATTCACTATAGTTGAAGCATATTCTTGATTCTTATAAATTATTTGTGCCTGATATATTTAGTTTGTTGCGCGTGTCTATATATATATATATAATTTTGGACACTTTAGCTCGAGTCCCCTTGTCCTCAAAAAATAGAGTAGACATATATGACCTTTAGACGTGCTCCCACTAGATGCATGTACTCAAGCCCAAGTAACATATCTGGAATTTTCCTGCCATGTGGCTACTGTATTTGCAATTGGAAATTCAAAATCCTATACATGTTCCTAAATGTCATTGTAGACGGATTTCCTTGCAATACCAAAATTATTTTTGCAGTTTCCTTTGCTTGCTCTATTGACTTATAGACTTATGCTTTAGGTGGTGGTTTCATTAAATTCAACTAAGAGAATGGACTTTTGTTTCGGTTGTAATATATATATATATATATATATTTTTTTTTTTTTTTTATGCTTATTTCTTATTAAGATGGCTTGTGCTTTCATTTAGGATGGTGAGAACTTAACCAAGGAGCAGTTAGAAGAGGAAATTCGGAAAATCAAAGATGCACATGCTGAAGATGAGGGTAACTTTCTTTCCTTCATTATCTGAAGTGTTCTTCCATTTTATGTCAATATCCTTTTTTTTTTTTTTTTTTTTTTTCCATCGATCATTTTGGCCCAATAAAGGATTTCCTAAACATACTAGCAGCTGTCAGCCTGTCACAGATGCGTGTATGGGAAATTTCTAGATGAGGGACAGTAATTTAGTGGAAATCTTATTTAAATATATAAGCTATAGCTCCAGTTTGAATTTGGGATCAATGTGGTTCTTGATACCTTAAGCCTGCTCAGTTATTAGGTGGTTTGGAGGCTATATCTTATGAGTTTAGGAAAGGGGAGGGAAGAAGGGAGGGGTGATCATTCTGATGTAAATAGCAAAATGACCCGTTAAGGTTTAGTGTACAAAATTGATCTCAATCATGCATGTGAGATAGTAGGATGCTCAAGGGTAAATATGCTGGTAAGATATTGAAAAAATGGATATTGATAAATTGTTTTGGGAGGTTTTGAAGATATTATTCAATGCCATTGAATCATGATATTGTTGTAGTGTTTGATACCCCAACCAGGGAACTTGATAATTGAGATCCAAATTATCAATTTTTCATGATTCACTTTGATAGTTTTTGCATTTCATTTTTGAATAATTATGATGGTTCCACAGCTGAGTTTAGGTTACAGATTAATATTTACAGATGGTATTTAGCGTTTTAATCATGTTGGACCAGCTCTTGCCATTAGTGCTTTATTGCATCCTGTATTTATATCCTTTACTGACTAACGCTATTGAAGCGACACTATTGGATTTAGCTTTTTTTACCCTTTTTTCTATGACATGGACCCAAATGGAAAAAAAGAAAGAAAAAAACCCCTGCTATTGAGATGGTGGTATCGTGTGTAGATTGGTTTGAAAAATTGGAAGATACCAACACTTGGCATTGGAAAACATCTTTAATTCTTTGACTATTTAATCTTTCTTTTTTTGTTTAACTCTTGTTTCTAAACGTCTCAATGAATTTGAACTGATTTTTTTTTCATCTTCTGCAGAATTTCCAGATGAGGTTGATACTCCTTTAGATGTTCCTGCTCGAAAGCGTTTTGGAAAGTATAGAGGCGTTAAATCATTTAGGACATCCTCTTGGGACCCCAAAGTCAGTGTATTATCATAGTTGTTGATTTTGTTAGCATGTTTTTGTCTGCGTTGTGTGTAAGCTAACCATCTTGTGTAATTTTAATAGGAATCTTTGCCTCCTGAATATTCTAGAATTTTCGCATTCAATAATTTCCGTAGAACGCAGAAACATGTACTTGCAAAAGCTGTGGAGATGGAACATGGAAGTGAGGGCGAGTCTGCATTTTGCGGCTCTTATGTGAGGCTTCATGTCAAGGATGTACCAGTAGTGGTTGCTTCCAAAATATGTTTCTTGGCAAAGACATCTCCTATAATTGCTTCTGGACTCTTACAACATGAATCCAAGATGTCTGTCCTTCATTTTAGGTATGTTTTCTTGCAATAGTTGAGATGTTTTTGAATGGAAAACTAATGAGATTAGTCTATCCATATTCTCAGACAAAGATACGATGAACATGATAAAATGGCCTTGATGGATAATTCATTTTGAGCAAATTGGTGGTTGGTTGCAATTGCAGCCGCTAGTTGTTGATTCTTCTGGTTTGACAATGTGAAGCCGCAAGTTAGAACTCATATTCGATATAGGAAATGAGAACGTAGAAACCTTTGGGTTGACAATTTTAGTTCTGATTCTTCTGATACGTGTCAAAAGACTCAAAACACATTATTCCTGGTCTTACTTGCAAGACTGCCTGCTGAAATAATTTTTCATTTAAACCATTATATTGTTGCAAATTTGGTTGAAGTTTTATTTCTTCCCTATCCACTATTTTCATGATTCCATCATAATTTGAAATACACCTATTACTCCTATATTTTGTTGCATAAAGGTGATGTAGGACGTGTGGAGCCTTTTTCGCAACGCTACAAATGCGAAGTAGAATTAGATTTAGATTATGATTTTTCTTTGTTGGATTCCTTGTGAAATAAGAGTTTTATTTTAGAATTATTATTTGATTAGGAGTTTCTATTTTAATTAGAAGTTTTTAAGTAATTAGGATTAGTAATATTTATTATTGTTTTCATCGCTTTATTTTAGGTGATTTTACAAGCGGATTACGACTTTAAATTCCTAAATGGGAGTTTTAGGACTTTAGTTATATATACATGTTTAGGGGGTTCTTTAAGCCATACATTGTTGAAAATAAGAGATATATTTGTTTAAAATTTCTGCTCGCTTTCTTATTTGATTCTCTCCTCCATAACCAAACACATGGTTATGTTTTTGCGTGCTAAAATATTTTTCGAGAAGTTCATTATGAGCAAGTGAAGGCTCACTTTAAACTGTCTTTACAATTCCATCATATTTGTTTGATGTTTCTGGTTTAACTAAAATCTCACATTTCTTTGTAGATTCAAAAAAAGAAAAGAAAAGAACCTTGTGCTAAACAGGTGGATTACCATCCTTTTCTCTTTTCACACGTCATCTCCCTATGTGAGGATTGATTCCACTGTCCCCTTAGATCATCCTGACTTATGTGATGAGCTTAAGGAAGATTTGACTCATTTAGCGATCATCATAATGGAAGCAAGCCTCATAGAGAGATGGTATATGAAATGGGGAGAAAAGATGGTAATGCACTTAATTTGGTGCCTTTCCTCCTTTTTTTTTTTGCACTTAGAAAGAAATGTGGGATTTTAGATGAACCAAAAAACTCAAACAAATATGTGAAATTGTAAAAACAATTCAAAGTGAGTCTTCACTTACTTGATATGGAGTTTGCCGGAAAGTGTTTTGGCCCACAAAAACATAACCACCTGTTTGGTTATAGAAGAGAGAATCAAAGAAGAAAGAGAGCAAAAACTTCAGACAAATAATAATCTTATTTTCGGCGTTGTATGCTTTAAAAACACCTAAACATGTGTATAAGTAATCCTAAAACTCCTAATACGATTAGGAATTTAAAGGTGTACTTCACTTTTAAAATCACTTAAAATAAAGTGATGAAAATAATAGAAATTACTTATTCTAATTACGTAAAACTTCTAATCAAAATATAAACTCCCAAGTCCTAATCACATTAAAGTTCTCTAAAACTCTTAATTTCACAAGGACTCCACAAAAGAAAAATCCTAATCTAAATCGAACTCTACTTCTATGCTTGCAGCGTTTCAGAAAAAGCTTCACACATCCATCTATCGGGGTTTATCACCACGCATTTCCTCTTACTCTCTTAGATGTTGAATGCCCTGGAATTTTGAACCAAATATATGTTATGTTGCATCATCTGTGTGTGTACGTGTGTGCGTGTGTGTATATATACATATTTCCTTTTGTTTACTATATTTTAAGAAACCATTTGAGCTCATCTTTAATGATAGTGGGGGTACATGGCTTGTTTCTTGCACGTGGCTTGCTTTGTAAATCATATTTTTAAGGTAAACCTATTAGAGAAGGCCTAGTACAACTACTATAAATGCAAATTACGAAAGCAGAATCAATTAAATGTGAAATTGATCAAAGTGCGTGTATAGAAAATGTGTCACAGGTTTACTTTTAAAGAGCTAATTTTTTTGATGAAAAAGATAACCTGTAAGTACTGATAAAAATAAACTTGTGTAACGTGAAAAAGAAAATAATTCGGTGGATAACGATCGGCTGCTTCAAATAAACAATTACTTAGAAATGTGAAACGATTTGTAGAGATGAGGATTTGTTACCGAACCTTTATTTGCTGTGCTGGATTCATTTAAAGATAAGGTACCGTACTTTAAGTTACATCAAAGGACTAAGAATATGCGATGCTGTAAACAAGGAAAATTGGTTTCTGCTAGTGGGTTTTATAAATAGTATAAACATGGATATACTTCATTTTTTTTATAGGAACAGCACTATACGTTATATGAATAAATATAAATAACACAGCTGAAATGACATGCAACAATTTTTTACCTTTGCAGCATTAAGAAGCATGATACTTACGAGCCTCCCATCAAGTCCAAGGAATCTCTAATTTTCCATGTTGGATTCCGGCAATTTGTTGCTAGGTAATGTCTTTTAGCACATTTAAGTAGCAAGGTTACTTATTTTCTTCAATAATTTCACGAGGGTAATGTGATTTTTTTTTTGCAGGCCAATATTTTCTTCTGATAATATAAACTCAGATAAGCACAAGATGGAAAGGTTTCTTCATGCAGGATGCTTTTCCATAGCTTCAATTTACGCTCCGATCTCTTTCCCTCCTCTTCCTTTGGTTGCTTTGAAGAGTGGACAAGGGTTGGATATGGTACCTGCTGTTGCTGCTGTTGGTTCATTAAGAAGTGTTGACCCTGACAGAATAATTCTGAAGAAAATTATTTTGACTGGGTAGGTTTTCTCCTTGCATTCACAAAGATATTGGCATATTTCAGATGGTAACAAAATGAGAGGATGATTTAAGATGGCCTGTTAATGTAAATTAAAGACCAATGGATGCGTCATTTGGGATAAAGTTGTCTATCTGCAATAGATAATGTTAAGAGAAAGAGGTTGAACTCATTTAACAATGTCAAAATTGTTAGGAAATATATATGTGCACTAACTCGACTATAGTTGTAACTTTGGAGAAAGTGGAACCTGAAAAGCAAATTCATGTCGCCGGCCCCATATATGTAGCGAAAGGCTTTTTGTTTGAGTTGATTTGGGTATTAGTTTTGTTGTCTTTGGACTTGTGAGTTGTGACACAACTTGAAATTGAAAATTCGGCTAAAAAATTATTTAATAGAAACCGAATCTTTTCTAGGTGAGATGTGAATTCTTCAAAGTCGATAATTTTTTATTGAAAATAAATCATCTACTGCTTTGCATCAATTTACACTTTTTATGAAGCATTAGGTGTTAATGGATATCGTATTATTCGCACATATTTGTAACAATCTTGGAGTGGTTTCTAAAGCTCAAGTTTGTAATTTGCAGTTATCCCCAGAGAGTGTCGAAGCTCAAGGCTACTGTGCGATACATGTTCCATAATCCTGAAGATGTTAGATGGTTCAAAGTAAGACATTGATGTTGCTTACTAATAAATATGGTGTTAAAGATAAAAAAAAAAATTGTTCTTTTATTCGTTTTGAATTCATGATGTGTGTAATATTCATGCAGCCCATAGAAGTGTGGACAAAATGTGGTCGCCGTGGTCGTGTAAAGGAATCTGTGGGCACTCATGGTAAGGAACCACTTTAAATATTTTTCTTGCATGTATTGTTAGCACGATCCACTAATTATTATTCATATTTTTCACTCCAATTTGCTCATCTGTCATCTGGTGTCCTAACTAAAGAGCCCAAAGCATTCTAATATTTTGTCCGAAAAAGAAAGAAAGAGAGCATTCTAACAGTGCAGCATAATTTTATTTTATTTTTTTCCGACTTGCATTGATGATATTCCTCTTTTCAATGTTAAGGCGATTAGTTAGTGCTGTATGTTATGTCATCCCGAACATGTATTATGTGCATTATTGTTTGTTCCTTCAAATGGTGAGCATTCCCCTACATCTTCTAAAATTTCCTATGTTGTTGGTACATGCCAAGTTGACACTCCTCATTAGTGAGCGTAGCTCGTATGCCGTCAATTGGGGTGCAAATGGGCTCATCTTATATTAAAAAATTTTGATGGTTGGCAGGGTAAAGACTAAGATTCTATATTTTATTGCCATGTGTTTGGTAGGAGTAATCCACACTGTATTTCAGGCATATACTAAAATCTGCATCCTATCTGTTAGTGTGTGCTAGAATGTTGCCCTCTTGTTTCTCTTTAAAATTTGTGGTTTAACCATGAAGGTATTTATGCATCGTGGAACATTACTTGCTTCTTAGCTTTTCGTTAGCTTTCTTGATTTCAATGAAAGATTAAAGAGCATTTTCTTTTTGTTATTCCGATGGACTTGTGAAGGAGTGGGTAAGATGTAACACTCATTCGTTTTCTCAGGGGTCATGAAGTGTATTTTTAACGGCGTTGTTCAGCAGCATGACACGGTTTGCATGAGCTTGTACAAACGTGTCTATCCCAAGTGGCCAGAACAACAGTTTCCAAATGATGCTTGAACATCTTTGAGCTGGCAGTTGTGGCTTTCGTATCTCGATGTTTGTGCACATGGGTATACTTGCTTGTCTTGCCAAACCCATGGTGCAAAACAGTCAAACGGGGATGAAGCTCTGGTTCAGATTGACTGTTACCACCTCTTGTTGGTTCTTCAGCAAATGTGGTGCGTCTTCGCATAGTTTCTCTAATTGCAGAGAATTTTTATTTTTCCTTTTCCTTTTTTCGTTTATTAGGTTTATTAGTTATATGGGAAGCCTTGTCTGTGTCATTATTTGAAACAGAAGGTCCCAACCTGAATTAGTTTTATCTATCTATTCAAATATCAATGGTGTATTTGATGCTTGTGTTATTCTCAATAGTAAATTGCATATCATTTTCATTTAAGCGACGTGTCGAACTGTTTCACTTTCCACTTTTTCTTTTACTTCTATCCTTCTTTGCTGGTAATGATTATTCAATGGACATGAGTTTGCCAAGAATTGATGAATGAACTGTGCCACAACCCCCGTTGATGAAAGAAAGGTAAGCTACAAATCATTTAAGCTCTGAAGTCATAGATTGGTACTGCAGTAAAAAATTCATGAAAAATAGAAGTAACTTGTGCTTTATGAGAACCAGGCATACAAATTTGGAGATCATGCATCTTGCAGAAAGGATAAAAATGCTGCACTTCCAGGCATCTGATCTCCATCAGGCAGCGGCGGTAGAAACTGGTGCACCTTCTTGATTCAGTTTGAGCCGGCCAATATAAGGTGCAGAAAGCGATCCATAGTACAGGTAATTCCCTATCCTGAGCCCTCCGGTGACCTGTCCTAAACCAGGATCCGAATAGCGTGCGACCACTTCACCGTCCAAATTGACCGCCATGATACCACTTTCAGTCTCCAAATTTGAAGCTTGGTAGAACTTTCCTACTATTCCCATGATCTTTCTCAGCAAAGGATACCTAAATAGAGTATCATAGAAAAGATTCTGCCCCTGTGGAAACAAGAAAACAGATTAGAATTAGCATTTTCTAATTTTATCATATGCTCATCTTTGGTTTCTCTTGCAAATTATATGACTGACATCTACTATAGGTCTTGCAGGTTTCTTGGTACAAATTGCTACTTAAACGGCTTTGTTGGATTGAACACCTAATGGAGCTTTACGCCACCGCTGGAGGCAAAAAATGAGTAATGTAAGGTTGGATGAAGTCGAGAAGAATTACCGAGGGTGATCCAATCCATAATAGTCCTTCGGCATATCGAACGTTGTCTGGGTAACCTGGCAAGTTTTCTACAAACTTTTCCACCATCCCTTTCTTCTCTCCTTTAATGTAGTACTTTCTGCACCTTCTCCTGCAAGACCAACATAGTTTTAAATCTAGACATCTTAGTTGACAGTGCTACGTGAATTATCTATACTTACACAAAGGTTTCGCAGAACACAAAGAAGTCCTGTTCAGGTGACAAGCTGACTCCATTGGCGAAGTAAAGGTCGCGTAGAAGCACTCGGGTCTGATTTGTTGACGGATTGAAACTCAATAGCCTTCCATATGGTCGACCTTCCAGTATGTCGAGCGAGTAGTCATGGAGGCTGTATTTATAAGAAGCGTCTGTGAAATAAATGATACCGTCTTCTGCGACGTCAATTCCGTCCACTATTTTAAATTTCACCCCTTCAGCCTCGTCTGTCAATAGTTCTATGTGCCCTTCCATGGTCACCTGCATCAGACCCTGTCCAAGGCATGGTAGGAAGATGAATGAGCGAAGACTGTTCTTACAAGTTGCAACGTTCCTTCTAAAGTTTTCCAATGAAATACTTCCAATGTTTACCAACCAATTAATAACAACACGTCATTAAGCCTAAATTACTTGAAATCGCTACGTAGCCTACATGAGTTAAAAAATTTTCATTCAGCTCAAATGATTATGCAGTAACCTTTACTGGAGTCCACCAGTTGCGGCGACATAGATGATGAGATGCGCTTGGCGACCAATAGGTTGATTTCTCCAGTCCGGAGTCATGGGTTGGAGCGTCTAATTGATCTAATTGATGCTTTGTGGGATTGGTCAAGCTTAAGTAGGAAAGAGCTAAAAAAATAAATGGTTTTGTTATAGGATAATTCTGATAATCTTTTTTTTTTTTACAAGTAATGCATTTCAAAATCCATTGTCCCCCACTAAATCCATTCTTGTTATTCCTCATCAATCCAATATAAATGACATTACTTTACGATTACTTTAACAAGTTATAAACAATTCCATCAATTACAAGCTAAACAATGCAACTAGTGGTTGAATTCAATTCCGTTCAATTATTACGAATTGGATCGAATTGTATAACTAGTTGGACCGATTTGAATTGCAAAAATGTCAATCCGCATGCATTGAGTCGGCTTATGGTTTTACATGTAGAATCTGCGGATTTGGTTCATCTACAACATTAAATACAATCTTATATATACTTCTAATTTTTAGATCTTGAGATTCATATCATTGGTTTCAAAAGAAAATTTAATAAAAAATAAGACCATAACTAACCAATGTTTGATCTTCTACTTTGTTGCATTATTTAATTTTTGAAGTCCAAACTTTTGGTTTAGTTATATCATTTTTGTATCAAGTTGATTAATCCAGTCTAATTTGTGGTATGACCGTGCACTTTGTTTTGTGTTGTTTAATGATAGTTTATTATGACGGAGTGACAAAAATTCGGGTTGAACGGGTCTTGATCCGGACAACCATTACTATAAAAAGTATATTCATTGTTGGACCGACCGATTTTAAATTCGGACAAGACTCGCTTGTCAGTTTTGCTTAAAATTCGAGTTGTCCAATTGTTCGGATTTGTAGCAATTTTGAAACTAATTTCTTATATTGAAAGCCTATTCAAATGTTAAAATATACACATATTATAATCTCATGTGATGTAATTTGAAAAAGTAACGTCAAATTCATATAATTAAACATTTAATGTCAAAAAACAATTATTCAAGTATAAAAAAAATAAAACTTAATTCATTATACAATCAAAGATATCTTTAATACATTAATTTTTTATATGCATTAGAGTAGATTAATGTTTGTTAATCTACTAAATAAGTAGTAAGTGTTTAACATACTCTTCTATCAAAAATGTTTTTAACTTTTTTTAAAATTTGAACCGGGTCCGGGCTTTGGGTCTAGGTTTATAAGGCTTTGTTCAGACTCGACTCGATTTTCAATTTGGACAAGTGATTTTTGTCCAGACCTGACCCCGATTTGTTAAAATATTGTCCGAAATCTTTTTGTTCTAGGTCAGATTACAAAATTAAGTCGACGGGTTTGAATAATAAATTGTCAGCCCTAATTATGACATATTTGAATGTTAATTATATTTATTTGAGATTATAAAATTGTTCTTAACCAAAGTAGGGATGATTTTTAAATTAAAATTTTTTTCGAGTCTAGACTCATGAGTCCAAATAGTACTACGATACTAATCATATTTTTATTATGAAAGTATATATAATATGATGACAATATGTGAACTCGATTTTGTTTAATCTTGCACTTATTAATTGGATCGAACTTATTTAACAAATTAAATATGTTGAATCGAATTAAAATTTTTAATTCGTAATAATTAGATCACAAATTAAATATGTTGAATCGAATTAAAAATTTTCAATTCGTAATAATTAGATCTGAGTAATAATTTTACTTTAAATGAGTAGGATCCAATTCAACATACCACTATGATTTCCACGTGCATCACTGGTGCAATTCCACTATCTAGTCGGCTAAGATGCTACCTGCCCACTAGATATTATTTTAATAAAAAACTACCCACTTGATTAAATTCATTTTTGAGGTGCGTGTCACCCGCAATCCAAAGTGTGCATGATCCAAATACGCTCCATTTTTTTGAACAGCTCCAAAACTTATGGAAAATGCTAGTGTCTGGCATAAAGGTTAATTAGGCATACCTAGGGATGCATATGGGTAAGGTAAGGGATGGAGACTTCATTCCCAAACTTATACCTACTAAAAAACTTATCACCCATATCCATATCCATTTGGGGATGAAATCTCATACTCATTCTCATATCCATCAAATCCCCGTGGGTATGAAGAATCCTCATGGATAAAATATTTTACCAATTCTATTCCCCATTAAGGATCCCGATGGAGATTTTCATGAGAATTTTTGTGGGGATGAGGAATCCCTACCGAAGAAACTTTTTTCCCATTCTATTCCCCACTGGGGATCACAGCGGGGATTCTTAAAAAAAGAATTGTAACAAATAAGGTGTCAAATATACATACGTAACAACACAATTGTCAAAATTCCAACAAAAATAAAAAAAAATCAACATATCATGCAAAAAAATTATAACTACTAATTGCTAACACTTATAATTAAGTTTCTACAAAATCATTGACATATCCAAAACGAAAAGCTCAAATTCGAAATATTATTTAAAGTCACTATCTCTTTAAACCACCAAGTCATCAACTTTTTTCAGTACTTTTGATCATAAAATTCTAAAATATAAATATAGTTGCAAACAATTCAAAACAAAACATATAGTTATTAATTAACCAAATAAATTAAAATTATAAATTTCATTAAGATATTTTTTGTTATATGTATGAGTGTTTTGGAGTGGAACCTATGTAATAATATGTAATGTTTAAATTGATATATATGGTGCATAAATTGATATATATGGATCCATGGAGATTACCCATGAGTATCCATATGGAGATTACCCATGGGGATCCCCGTGGGTATATTTTATTACTCGTACCCGTACCCATACCCGTGTGGGTATGAGATTTTGTACCCATCCCCACCCCCATCCCCATTTAAAATCTCCATACCGTGCAGTTAGGGTAAATCCCTATCACCGTGGACCCGTGGGTATTCCCTACCCATTTGCATCTCTAGGCATACCACTAATGGCCTCATGCGTGTCTGTTCCATGCACATCAGGAAGCGCATGTGAACGCATCTCGGTAAAAATGAAAGAACACACACTTATCTCGACTTACGCGCGCGATGCGTGCCACGCTAGTATTAGGAACACCAACAAAGTGAGTGACTTATTGATTTGATATGTGGTATTATTGCAAAAGAGTGGAAATTGAAACCCACAAGGCAGGAGCATGTAAATAGGTGGATTTTCAATTTTGTGGTATGTAAAATTTTTTAGGTCTAGGCTATTCGAACCCCACGTTTTGCTTCTTTTACCCCATTTTTGAATTTTTTTCAGCCCCTAGTGAAATGACTCGACTACCCCTCCATATAAAAGAGTTTTCACTCACCCCACTCACGCATATCACAGTCACCCCTCTCTCAAATCGCATTCTCACCACCAACCCAAATCCGACGAAATCCGAGCAAACCATATCGATTCGACGCCATGAGTGCATTTATCATCTCTTTAGAGTTAATTTCCAGGTTTTTTGAAGTTTTTTTTTTTTATTTTTTTTTTTTTGAGTTGGTATTGTTTGTGGTTTTGTTGTGAAGTTTAGAGCTTTGATTTAGGGGTTAAATCTTGCATTTTGAGTGCAAAAGTCTCGATGAAATCGAAAATATCAAGCGATTAGAGAGCAAAATTCACTATTTTTTGTCATTTTCATGTATTTTTAGGAGTTTTAAAATTTTTTTGTTTGTTCTTGTTACCCACGGGTGTCGGCCAGAGGCGACATATAAGAGGTGTCGACACAACGTGTCCGACATCTTTTAAGAGGTCTCGACGGATCTTTACTGTCACCAATTAAAATTGAGTTCTCTTCGCATTATCGTTCGGAGTCGATCGATACCTCTTTAGAGGTATCGGCTCTATGCGATCGAACCCATGAGATGACAATTCTTCACTTCTAAAATACGACGCAACCACATCCGACCTTGTTCAACGAAAAAAACACTCATACGACACTTGATAACCTAGTAAGTGCTCTACAATGACTAAAATCGGGAGATTGAGAAGATTAAGGGGTGTGGGGATGAGGGTAGGAGAGAGAGTAAATATTTGTTGAGGGTGAGGGGTAGCTTCGAAATAATTAACAAAAATGTAGGATAAAAGCGGTAAAAAAAGCGATACGGTGAAGTAATGGGGTAAAAGGAGCAAAATGTGGGGTCCGAATAGCCATGACCAAATTTTATTTCAAACCTTTAGTAATAATTTGGCCTCTAACCAATAAATAAAAGTACTTATACAGGCTTGACAAAAAAATGTTTATGTATAGGCCCTGTTTGTTTAGCTTATTCTTTTGCTTATCGTTAATGTGACACTAAATAAGCAGCTTTTGTACCGTTTAGTTGCATTTTACGTTTTTTGTGATTGGTTAATGTGGTGCTGACGTGACAACCAAAACTACCTAAAACTACTATAATAAGGCTTTGTTTGGTTTAGCTTTTGCTTTTAGCTTATACTTTGATGACGTGGACAAATGCTTATGAAAAGCAAAAAACATGTAGGGAGATGCGTTTGAGAATCACACTTATTATGGTAGTTTTAGGTACTTTTGGTTATCACATTAGCACCACGTTAACCAATCGCAAAAAAATATAAAATGCAATCAAATGGTACAAAACTGCCTATTGAGTGTCACATCAACGATAAGCAAAAAAAAGTAGCTAAACCAAACATGGCCTAAGTGCGATTCTCAAAAGCATATCCCTATATGTTTTTTGTTTTTGTTTTTCATAAGCACTTATTCAAGTTATCAACGTTTAAGCTAAAAGCAAAAGTTAAAGCAAACAGGATCATAGAGATCAGAAAAATAAATGAGTATTAAACTAAAAAATGTTGATAAATATTAAAAATATTGCCCCATATGCAGGGGCGGATCCAACTCAACTTTTTAATACTTATCAATATTTTTTAATTTAATACTCATTTATTTTTTTTGATCTCTATGATCCTGTTTGCTTTAACTTTTGCTTTTAGCTTATGCTTTGATAACTTAAATAAGTGTTTATGAAAATCAAAAAGCATATAAGGATATGCTTTTGAGAATCGCACTTAGGCCATGTTTAATTTAGCTTATTTTGTTTTGCTTATCGTTGATGTGACACTCAATAAACAGTTTTTTGTACTGTTTGATTGTTTTTTTTGTTTTTTTTTTGTTTTGTTTTTTTTTGCGATTGGTTAACGTGGTGCTGATGTGGTAACCAAAAGTACCTAAAACTACCATAATAAGTGTGATTCTCAAAAGCATCTCCCTACATGTTTTTTACTTTTCATAAACACTTATCCACGTCATCAAAGTATAAGCTAAAAGCAAAAGCTAAACCAAACAAAGCCTTATTATGGTAGTTTAAGATAGTTTTGGTTGTCACGTCAGCACCACGTTAACTAATCACAAAAAACGTAAAAATGCAATTAAACGGTACAAAAGCTGCTTATTTAATGTCACATCAACGATAAGCAAGAGAATAAGCTAAACAAACATGGCCTATACATAAACATTTTTTTTGTCAAGCCTCTATAAGTACTTTTATTTATTGGTTGGAGGCCAAATTATTACTAAAGGAGTATTAAACAATAAGATTTTCTCTCTTCAATTTAGCCTCTCTCTAATTTGCGTTGGATCCTACCCTGCATATGGGGCAAAAAAAATTGGTTTCTTTCTTATAAAAAATTATTTTAATATTGATTTTTAAGTTATAAAACTAAAAATTACTCTATTTGAAAAAATAAAAAATCGACTATGAGTGTATCAGTGGAAAATACATCTTCCAACCTATGAGATGGAATTGTTTCTAAAAAAAAAAATACTAATTCATAAAGAGCCCACAACAAAACGTTGAATTTACAAAATGAGCCCAAAAAAATTTATTTGAAAAAAAAATGGAAAATACTAGAATGACAATAGGTGAAAAGTCACACCCTAATACACATTGGCTAATAGGAGCCTTCCGCGCTGCTTCGACTCGCATGTTATGCATTGATATATGTGTGCCTGCATATTAAGGTTTACATGAATGACTCTTGTGGGCCAATACGTCTTAGAGTGTGACTTCCTATTGTCATTTCAGCACTTCTAAAAAAAAGAGCCCCGCTATATGCACCCCATGTTTTCATAAGAGCAATCAAATTTTGAGTGCATCCCAAATTTAAATTTCAATTTATGAAGGCACCCCAACATTTTTATCAAAATACTTCATCCCCAATCGAAGCACCCAACTTCAAAACCTTGATTGAGATATTTATTTTATGTTTGACGACATGCTGCCAAGACTTATCTTTTACGTTCGATGTTGTCCATTCAAAATTTTTTCGTGGAATTTTGTTGACAACTGCCGACCTAAAAGTTCAGTGGATTTTGACCAGACCCTCCGTCAAAGGTTCGGTAGGCTTAAATCAATTCTCCAATTAGAGGTTCGGTGGGCTCTGACTAATTCTCCAACTAGATATTCGGACCTGCAAGGCCGAACTACTTGATCATGCCCTACGAATCACAAGAAAGAGTGTGTGGAGGGATGATAATAGGGTACATAAAATGAGAGAAAAAGATGATGAGGTGCACTAAATTAGCGATGGACATAAAAGTTATTTTATAGTACAATTGAACTTTTTAAGTTTAACTTTTTCGCAGAATTGTTGTAAGTAAACGGTATGGTACGTAGACTGAAAAAAATTAGCCCAAAAATCTAGTCAACGCCGTGAAACACGGGATATGTAAAAGTCAAACCCCGACGAAGACCAGTCAAGTTGACCAGCACACTATCAATGGGCCCAACACAAGTACACCACAACATCAAAATACTCAAAAAAAACAAACGCAAAAATCTGACTCACCTTATACGCCTCAGCCACCAAGACCGCCCTCTTGTCGGGCCGTAGAGCCAACCCGAGCGGCCGACCGCCCACACGAACCCACTCCTCGACCGCCGGTCCGACCACCGAGTCACCCACCTTGACTCGCCGAATCCATCCGTCCGCGCAACTCGTGTAGACCACTCCCGACTCGGCGTCATATGCGAAGTCCTCCGGTCCGTCCACCAACCCATCTCCTATCCTTTCCGTCGCTTCAACAATCCGGTCGAAGTGTTTCCGAACCGGGACTAAAACCCGGCTCAGCGCCTCTGGGGGGTGGGGAGCCGGGTTTAATTCGTCGAACCGGTTGAGAAGTAGTTGGAAGAAAAGTGAGAGTAGTGAAATGGATAGGAAGATGAGGGAGAGGCGTAGGTAGGGTGGTGAATCGGTCTTCGCCATGAGTGAGTGGAATCGGTGGATAGATTTGGTGAATGATTATGAGATGAGCTAGCTAGCTAGAGATAGAGTTGAGGTTCCCAATGGAGGAGTCGGTTGGAGCGAGAGGGGAAGTAGCGGTATTAAATGGGAGGGTCGTCATGGTGGACCGTTGAATTTGTGGGATCTTTGTAGTTTTGGATGGATGGGATTGAGATTTCGATTTTTGTATTGATGAGCTTATGATTTGTTTAGTGGAATTCAATTATATGTTGTAATCTAACACTCTTTTCATCTCATTTAATTCAAAACAAATTCCACCCCATTTTCAAAGCAGGGTAAGATGGTGTGGGTCTAAACCCTAAATGCATGTTCGGTTCATAGGATAAAATGTGATAAGTGGTGGTACTAAATAATATTAGTGTTCGGTCCATATGATTATTTTAACCCACATGATTGGGATAATTTAAAACCATGAATTCAATGGTATTATTTTATCCCAATCTTGATGACTTTCAAATGACCAAAATACACTCATCATAAACACCCAAAACACACATTCATTTACTATTCTCGACTCTCCAACACCAAAAACCTATGGTGTGTGACATTAGTATATCAATGTAGCACTATAGTTACCCTCCGCGCGCGAATCAAATCAACAGATCGTTTCCATGATCATGAATCAACACTATCCATCGATGACATATTTAGTACTACTAAATATTTGTTCAAATTTCAACCGCATTTATTAATTATATCGCGCGATCCTACGAGACCTACCATTAAATTTTCAATTTTTATTCAAATTAATACAAATAGACAACACACAACAGATCACAATTATTATAGCCGACGAGTTCACTTTGAATTTTCTTCACTATTCATAAATTTCGTTCACTTAATTTGATGAGAAATGTGATAGTTCAAGTTACATTTAGTTTGCTTAATGAATGTGTTTATTAGGCTTATGCTTCTGAATGACTTTGTTTATGTGTCGTTGAAGTTGCTTTTATACGTATATTTGGCTTTGTAAGCTTGTCAAAGATGTGGGAATGAGTTTGAAGATATAAAAAGACACTTTAGTAACTTTACCTATTGAAATCAGGTTTAATCCCACCCTCTATACCCCCAACCTAACAAATCCCTCCATTGGGACTAATACTGTGACGACCCAAAATTCCAAGACAAACCGGGCATTGCCACGTCACCGGACACGTCACCAAGCCATGCCACGTCACTTGCACACATGTCCATGACGGCCTGCGAAGTAACCATCTTATAATCCGGCTTAGTCAATTTCATCGTTTAAAAGATTATTTTGTCGAAATATACCAAGTCAAAGAGTTTTACCACATAATTTGTTTATTTTGATTCCTTTTAGGTTATTTTTAATAGCGAAAGTCTTAATAATATGCAAATCAATAATATAAACGAGTCTTGCATTAATTAACAACCTATAGGGTGGAAACCCGGCAAAAAGATACCATGTATATCAATAAAGGCGACAAAAGGTATAACAAATGTCAATATACATGTATCAGGTAATAAGTCTCCCAAAATGATCCCCAAAAAGAATGTATATGTATAAATACAAACACCTACGAGTAAGCTAGTGGAGGCGCTCTGGATCAGAGGTAGTCGCCAAGCACCGCCTTCCCCAAGCTCGTCGTAGGATCTGCAACTTGCCACCAACAAACAATGACAAGTTCCAATGAGTAAATCCCAGAGAAACTCAGTTAGTATTCACAAGAAATCCAATAAATTAAACGGCTACAATTTATGAATATAAAGTAAATGAACATGAATGTAAAGCATGAATATAAGTCGTGAGATAATCAAGAGTATGGAACGCGAGTGTGGTGTATAACTGTCGAGCCTTGGGACGTAAATACTAAACCGAGAAGGCCATGGAGGTGAGGAAATCTACACCTCTATTCACGGCCGAAATGAGGAACTCTGTTGGTCGGAAGGTAGACTTCGCCAAACGCCTCAAAGGAGAGGAAATATGTGACGGAGGTGAGCTTCACGTCAATTCGCTCTCGAGATAATCGACTCGTTGAGAGAAATCTCACATGCGATCCTAAGGTATGACCAACACCGTAGCAACAATCGGATCATCATCAACGAGAGAGGCATAAAGGGGTCACACCGTCCCTTTGACCATACGTACAGACACACGCGGGAATAAAGTAAACATGCAAGCTGAACTGGCGAAAAGTAATGTGAAACAAATAATTTACAAGGAAAATAAGTAAATTATAAGCTGACTTTCTTGTGGGTTTACTTACCTCAAACAATCACAAATATCTCTCTAAAATGTACGTCTCGTTCTCGCCTCGAGATGTGTGTCCAACATCCGACTATAGTCTCCTAAGTCCTTGGTGTCCAATTATACCACTTTTGTTATTTTAAAGTCACGTTAAGTGGATTTATAATGTAGGACAAAAATTTAAATTTTTTATTTTCAAAAGTTTAGTTTCGACACACTTTTCGAGTTATATCGGGTCTTGCCGACGCCTCAAAAAGCCTCAAAAACTACTTTTTTATTATTTTTTCTGATTTTTCTGGATTTTTCCATAATTCTCTAGCTATTTTTTCTATTTTTCTATATTTATTTGATTTAAAAATGTAATTTATTTAATTTTTTACAATTTTTAATTAATTAAAATTAATTTATGGGTGGGTTGGGCCCGAACCGAGCCTGGTTTAGCCCAACCAGGGCATCCGGGTACGGGTCGGCTCTTCTGACTCCTGGCACAGCTAGCAGACCCATCCCGCCCAACCATTGCTACCCTTTCTCCTTCGAATCTTCTCTGCAGAGACGAAATTTTTTTTTTTTTTTTTTAAAAAAACAACAACAAACAACAACAACAACAACAACAACAACAACATCACCAACAACCCAACAACACCATCACCATTAAAATTTAAGTTTTTCCACAAAAAGCTTATAAAATCAACAAAACTCACATCGATTTGGAAATAGTCGCGAGCGCCACCGAGAGGAGCGAACAACGCGAGAGATGTGAGTCCGATTCGAGGAGTGATAGAGAGCTTGGTGATGGTGAGATTAATGGAGATTGAGACGTTTTGTTGGAGGAGAAAATGAAAATGAGAGGGAGAGAGGAAGAGCTCGGGTAGAGGAGGCAGTGAGTGAGGGGAGGGTTTTTTTATTTTTGGAGAGGGGAGAGAAAAAAGTGAGGGATGAGTTGATTTGATGGGTGATGTTTGATGTGACAACTAATCCTTAATTACCCCATACACTGCGTTATGCGCACACTTTGCGATGTCGTACACTCTCGTCACTACACGCCCACAACGCGACTAAGAGTAATTTTTAACTAGCGCGATGCAAATTATTAAACCATAATAAAATAAATAAACACGCGCCACACAAAAATAACAAATTTACCTTTTTAAGCGTGCCATAGACTTTTTCGCGACATCCTCGTGGGTCTGAGCTTAGGGTTCTAATCATGTAATTTATCAGTTAATCGAGATTAATTAAAGCGGGCCGTTACAATTACCCAAACCCATGTTATAATCCTAGTATAAAATAATTCCATGATCTTTGGATTATTTTACATGTGAACTGAACGGGCAGTGTAAAATCTTTTTTTCTTCTTGGTTCTCTCTTGTGATTAATTTAAGATCTTGAACAATTGTTGATCTTCTATTTTGATTGGCGGTGGTTCCAATATCAGTTCATCCCTTTGTGTATTTGTTCAATAAACTATAGATCTTTTCCAGAGTTTGTGAACATTAGATTTATTCTTGTTGCGGTACATCTTCCTCAACGCTCGTTCGTGGATCTATACGGCTGCTGGGTTGGTCTTCTTTAGTTTTATTAATTTTTAGGTAGTTTGTCTTTCTTTATTGGAAGTTTTAATTTGTATTTCCATGTTGGAAGTTTTGATTTTGTCTTCCCTTGTTGGAAGTCTTAATTTTTCTTCCTTTGATGGAAGTTTTGTTTTTCTTTCTTTGTTGAAAGTTTTGTTTTTCGTCATGTGGCTCTTGTGGTATTTGTATACTATCATGTGTTCCAAATGTTTGTAAAGAGCAGTCTCTTATTATCACACTATTGTAATGTTACAATCCCATTCATACCCAAATTGATGGCGATTCTTTTGAACAAATAAGATTAGCGAGTCAATGTAGGGCATATAGTTATACCCAAATTGATGGCCGTTGATGACTAACGAAATTTCTATTTTACTGAAAATAAAAATCTATTTATTCTCCAAAACTCTATTTCTTTTTCCTTATTTATTTATATTGAGTTTAAATAAATTATTTGAACCAATAAAAATTTTAGAAAAGATATAGTTTTATTTTTTTGGATTAAAAATATAGTTTATTTTAAAATTTTAAAATAAATAACACATTAAAAAAACTGATTAAAAAAATTGTAAAATACGGACTGTTCACGGACTCCATTTTCACCAACTCAACTGTAGTTGGAGTTGCTTTTAAAAAGGTCGTTTGGAAAAACTCTTCTTCTTTTGATGTAAAGTGGATGTTCCGATTTGAAGAGGGAGAAAGAGAAAGATAAGGATGTCCATTGACTTCCATAAATAGTCAAATTAGTGAGTTTTTCCTATTTTTCGTGTAGTCTTTTACTTGATGTTCAGATGCTGTCACGCTCTATACAGAGTGGCTTTCCTAATTCAGTTTGCTCGATCGCTCACTTCAAAGCCAAGGTAGGGAAATGAGATAGTTATTGCTCAGACAAATCACGTGGTAATTAGTGGGTTTCAATACTGCAACAACAACTTTCTCGAAAAAAAAATAAAAATACTGCGATGACAAGACCCATAACGCTCAACATTACACTGACGAGTGAGAAATGACAACCTTGTTATGCACCTCAATATACTTATAGTAAGTGACTCGAGATGAATACAACAATTTTATTAAGAGCAGTGATATTTAAATTTTAGTACTCGATTTTTATTTTTTTTTAAAATCATCCTCTAAAAATTATTTTCTTATTCAAGCACCCCACTACAAATTGGAGAAATTTAAATTCTCTTTTTGAAATTTTTAGTTTTTTTATTACAAGACTCTCTAAAAATACAATAATTTGTAGAAAAAAAGTTAAAAAATACCCTATCATGGACTCATGAGTCTACGCAGATTTATTAACCCTTATTATTTTAGTAATTACTTACTAATTATTCACTTCGGTCAAAAATATAAGTCTTTATGGCAAAAACTTCTTGGTCAAAATTATAAGTCGTTTTCGAAATTTTAGAGTATTTATTTTTTATTTTTATCAATTATACCCTCGTACAATTCAAATAGGGAAAAGGGGGATTTCAGCCCTTAAACTAGAAGCCAAAGTGGAAATCAACCCTTAAACTATTTTTCAGTGGATTTCAACCCTTAAACTAAGAAAAAGTAGAGATTTTAGCCCACTTTTAGTGGTTCCGTCATCTCCTCAGTTTTGTGTACACATGGCATGTGAGTTGGCAAATGTTTTGTGCACACATGGAATGTTAGTTAGCACTTGTGGGTCTCACAACATAGTAAAAACCTAAATTATTTCTATCATTCTCTCACTCTTTCCTTAACACAACAAAACAATGGAGGAAACGCACGAAATGCAAGAAAGTTGAAGAACCGGTGAAGACGAAGTCGATCGGGACGACGACAATGACGACGACAATGACGACACGCTTAAAGTATCGGTATGCTTTCTCTTCCTCTTCTTTGTATTCTCAAATTTCAATCTCTATTATAACTCCACCGATTTCATGCAACCCTAATCGCATCCCTTTCGATTTTTTATCTCAATCCTGTTTCTCAATGCGATCCGAGGCCCCACTCTTCGTCGTCTATCCGATCGAAGATCCCGCACTCCTCGCTTGCGATCTGTAGATCTTCACTTATACATGATAGTGTCGGTGGAAATCTTCACCTATGTTCGGACTATCATACATGATAGTGTAAGTGAAATTGTGTTCTTTTGTGTGGTATGAATTGAAATTTGAAGGTTATTTGTTTCAAAAATCTCCTATGTTTTGTTGAATTGGGTCTTGTTGAATGAATCTTGGTTTGGATTTAGCTCTCCATGTCAATTCCCTAATTTTATGTTTATTGGCTTGTTTGCATATTCTTTGTTGTTCTAAGGTTTAGTGTCTATAGAGAGGTAGAGAATTCGATGCATATATGTGATTGTGTTTTTTTTTTTTTTTTGGAAAGGAGTTGAATGTGTTCTTTTGTTGTTTCATGTAGAGATAATTTAGAGTTGTTTTGTAGTTTGTTTTGATGCTATCCATGAAAAATAAGATCTCAAAATATTGTTAAGTAATTATTGTTGGGAATGAGTTGAATTATTGATTATTAAGTCTTTTATTTATTTTTGTCTAAAGCTTAATTTTCATTTTGATATAGTAACATATTCTTCACAACTTTGAATTTGAAGGAATTTGTATGGCATCATCCACCTCAAGTGTATCATATGAAAAGATAAGATCTCAAAATGAACGAAATTATGCAAAGCGGGTAGATTATGCAAATGTAAACGTAAATCTATCATGTTGACATCACGGACAACAAAAAACCCCGGACGTCGCTTTTTCGATATAATTCTTCAAATGGTGGGTGCAATTATTTCGAATGGCTTGATGAAGATATGAGCAAAATGGCAAGGGACGTGATCAATCGGCTTGTATCGAGAGAAGATGGAACTAGCAAGACGAATTGAAGAAATGAAAAAAATTACTTTTTCTTGTTGAATGAAAATCCAAAAATGATTAAGGTTAAAGAGGAGGTGAAACAATTGAAAGATGTGATTAAAAAAAGTTTTTATTGTAGTCCCGATCGTTGTTGTCGTCCTTGCATGAAATCGGTGGAGTTGTAATAGATTGAAATTTGAGAATATGAAGAAGAGAAAGAAAAGCATACCGATACTTTAAGCGGCGTCGTTGTCCCGGTCGACTCCGTCTTCATTGGTTCTTCAACTTTCTTGTATTTCGTGCGTTTCCTCCATTGTTTTGTTGTGTTGAGGAAAAAGTGAGAGAGAGATAGAAGTAATTTAGGTTTTTACTATGTTGTGAGACCCACAAGTGCTAACTAATATTCCATGTGTGCACAAAACATTTGCCAACTCACATGCCATATGTACACAAAACTGAGGAGACGACAGAACCACTAACAATGGGCTAAAATCTCTACTTTTTCCTAGTTTAAGGGCTGAAATCCACTGAAAAATAGTTTAAGGGTTGATTTCCACTTTGGCTTCTAGTTTAGGGGTTGAATTCCCCTTTTTTCAATTCAAATATTTATGATTATTCAAATTTTCAATACATTTAATGTCAAATGGCATATATGTAAATTATACTTATAATTAAGACTGTCTTAATTCTTATGCCCTTATCTTAAACGAATTATATTTGTCACTGGAGGGAGTAGAGTGTTGTGTTGCATGTACATGTCTTTATGTTGCAATTAATGTTGACCCGCCCTTTTTGAAAAGCTTCATTACCAAAAATTGCATCACTGTCCAATAAATATTGCCTTTAGTTTCATTTATGGGTATAAGTACATATGTAAAAAGGAATTTCTAATATGCACGTAATTATACATTTAGAGAGAGAAAGTTAAATGTAGCCAGTATCCACACCTTAACATTGCGAGTTGAGTTTAAACTAATCCAACTACAACAAGTTGTTACAAGTTAAATAAAAATGGTATATATTGATGTATTTGATAAAACATTTTATTTTAAAGAAAGCTGAATATTTAAAAATAATACTAGTTCTCAAAAAAAAAACTATTTATTTGATAAAAAATAATAGTAAATCGTTGTAATTGATTGTAGTATCTTTCAATCAAAAGATTTAAAGTTAATTCAATCTAATAGGTTATTTGTTCCAAAAATATAATATTTATTTGCACTTCTAATTTCTTTGGACATACGTATATAACTAACAGGATGATTATTCTACCGGGATTTAGGACTTGAATTATTTTATCAAAATCCATACGCAGGTGGCAGACATTAACCAAATCTTACTAAGCAACAAAAAACTACAACCTTATCCAAAGTAGTGAAGGACTTTAGTAGAGATTGGTCGGAAGTACCGTCTAAATTAAGATCATCATCATTGAATGTCATCGTCACTGACCGCTCCCAATTACACGCGGCTTGTCGCCACTGGTCGATTGCCTTTATTGAATGCAGAGGACCCATACCTCATCTCACCGTCTTCATCATCTAAACCAGGTCATAGGCAAAACAGTAAAGGAAAAAAGAAAGGAGATGAAGTGGAGGGACAGGGGATAGAAGAGGAGGAGATCTCTAGCACCGCTGTCAAATCCAAATCGAAATGCGGCGGCGTCAGATCCCATAATAAGAGAAAAAGTAGAAGGAAAATTGGGGAAGGACGAAGGAGGGGCTACCGACGACAGTCACCCTCGCCAACGTAAGCAGAGCGTCATCGGAACCCATAAGCCGCTGATATGAGAGCATGAACTAGGCTTAGTTTTTCTTTTTCTTCTTTTTTGGATTGGGAGCCGAGGGCTATGTTGTAACGACCCTTATCCTCATTAATGAATTATTCGGCTTGAAACCATAATTAAACCCTGGTACACCAGTCAGACTTAACTAGAGTCAACAACCTCCTCTCAACACCTAATAAATACAACCTGTATATCTTGATAATTGAATAATAATTAAAATACGCAACGAAATTTAAAACTTTTTCGATAAAATGCAAGATATACAAAAATCGACATAAACCTCAGTCGTAAAATCATATCTCAATCCTGTTTACTAGAAAACGATAATTCAATACAATATATAAACAATAGGGAAATCAATTCACTTGTCGAGAAAATTATAAACTCATAATCTTCTCGGTTCCTAAGTCGAAGCGTACTACGTTAAACCGAAATATTAATAGGGGAATGAGCGCTTCAACTTGCTCGAAGAAGTGATGCTCATAAACGTATCAATTATAAACTACTATTAATGAATTAATCAATAACAATATGAATCAAAACATATATATTCGAGCATTAAAAATGATATAACAATACATAACGAAATGCAAGATTAAAGGTTAACTGCAACCGTACTCGTGACTTGTAAATTTGACTTTAATCACAAAGTCATGATCTCAGTCACTCGAGAATACAACCACAGAACCCGCATGTTGGCCGACAAGGGATTCTGTTGGTTTATTCAAGTTTGACTGAGCTACTAACCCCAAATGGACAATGATGATTAAGGTCAAACTCTGGCTAACTGAGGATAAAAGGGTGGAATCCATTTCCAAGTAAACCTTTCCTTTAATTAGAACAAAAGGCGGAATTCATTTCCCGGCATACCTTTTAATCCTTAGTCCCAATCTGCCATATCGACCATCTTCGCGATTTTCCATTTATAAAACAGTCAAGTCACAAAGATCGTTGCCATAATCCCAGTCCATAATACTATATGAACTAAATATAATTGATAAGAAAACGAGTTCCACTTATATGTGCTGAGCTTTCCTAACTTTATACTGACTTACACAACTCCCGGAGTCCTCAATCCTTTTCCTCGTCAATCAAGAACCTAAAATAGATTGATCACCATCAATTTTAGTCTAATACTCATTGGTTATAACCCTTAAACTGGTTCCATTTGAATCCGAAATCCCGGGACCACACAAAAACTGTGACCAAAGTACGCTCGAGAGCTATTTACAAAAATAATACTTCATAACAATTTCAAAGTGCAATCAACTAGCCACATAGGGTTGAATTTTTACTCTTGAGAACCTCAATATTTGCCATGACGGCCAAAAAGGAAGTTGTAGTACTAATGTCGTAATTTCCATAAACTCCAGTAATACTCAAATCGGATCACAAACAGAGAAGTTATGAATTTTCCATATGGCATGTTGATTAGGCAAACTTTATATATTTTGAACTGAGAAAACTTCTCCAAATCAAAATTTCACAATTAAATATTCAAAACTCAATTCCAAACACCATAAAACCTCTCGACACCAAATTAAAAATATTTCCGTAGTCCGCGAAATCAAATTGAATCAAAATCAATAATCAATTCATCCAAAATCCCATTTTAAATCAATATCAACTATAAAAACATCTTCAAAATAGTTATCAACTGAGTTTCATCAATTCAACTTACAAAAACCCTAACCAACGACAACGAAATTTATCTCAAATTGGTGTAAATCAATCCAATATACCAATTCACAATAATCACAATTTCTATCAAAAACCCCCAAAAAATTGAGAAATCGCGAGAATTCAAACTGAATTGAGGGTTAATGCCTTGAATTGAGAATTTACTTAATTTTGAGCTGAACACCTCGTTTCCACCGTAGAAACTTGGCTCGAAATGACCGTCTCGTGATTATCTACAGTTTTGCAAAAAGAAATCAGGTGAAAATCGATCATCGGGAGCTCGCGGAGTGAAAGTGTCATGGCCCAAATCTCTTAATTTATGTTTAATTTCTTAATTAGGATCAAATGACCCGTGACGTGGGACCTGTAGCGAGATACGTGTCATTACTGAGGCTAGGTGGCCGAAGTAAATATTATATTTGTGGTGATGTATGCTTAGTGTAGTGTACATGTGTAAACTATTAAGTCACGACGTATTGATAGGTGTCGAGACGTGAATAGGGACTCATCTCGATATGCGGGTTGACCAAAGTTAGTTGGTGTAAGCTTTATGTTGGTTTTATAAGTGAATTAAATGGACTATGGTTGATTTGGTATTAAAATACCAAAGTTAGTTAGTTAAAACATAAGCCACTTGATATATCTCAAGACACAAGTTGACATGCTTCAACACCAATGGAGTTAGTGTTTGGTGTCACTTAGGCATGAACTTGTGGACATGCATGAGCAGGAGGTCCATTAGTTAGGTCTCGAGATACGTGTGCACAAAAGATCAAGGGTTATCATTCAACCATATCCAATTCATAAGTATATAAGGTTGATAAACTCAAACACCTCACACTATCACAAATTGGTTTCTTCATCGTGAAGCAAGGCTGAGGAGTGAAGAGTTGATGGAAGAGGAAGAAGACAGGAAGGAACCAGTAGAATTGGTGAAGGAAAGACCAAGTTAGCAGTACTCATCAAGCTAGGTAACTTTTTGACTCCATTAACATAGCTCAATTCCATGAATTCATGTATTTGATGTTATGGGTTGCTATTTTATGTTGTAAATGGTGTCTTGGAACTCTAGAGGTGTGTATGAGGGTTCCCAAGGCATCAACATAGCCTATGTGTTGGGAAAACTCAGAATTCTGATTGCAGAATTCTAGGTTCTGCAACACATAGCGCGCTATGCAGGATAGGTAGCGCGCTATGTTGGTCATTAGCGCGCTACACATGGTCATTAGCGCTCTACATGCTATGATAGCAGAAAAACCAGCAAGTCTCAAGAAGTCCTTAAACACTATAAATGAGTCTAATATGCTAGGTAAAGGTCCAGACACACTCAAAAACATATAATGTAGTGTCAGGAACCTAAGGAATTGTTTTGGGAGCTTTAACACGAGTTTCAAGGCGTTGGGAGGCCGGAGTAGCATAGGAAATTGCGTGCGAATGTAAGTAAATTGATTGAGAGACTTCTTTACATTTCATTCCTATTCATATGCCATTTCTACTCATTTGGACTGAATTGTCTTTGTACTTCATGTGCCATGACTTGTTGTTCATTCTCATTACATGAGGTTGTTTCATGGCATAGTTTGTTGATAAAATGATTTCATTAACTCCAATTCATGTGCTATGTCATTGTTGACTGTTATTACTGGGTGGTCAGTGAAATAGCATGCTATTAGGTAGTTTTTACATAGTGTTGTGAATCTATATTTTTGTGCATTAGTTATGCAATTGTATTTGTTGGATTCCAATACCGTGTTGTTCTTTGAATATAAAAGTGGTTCTTGTATCTAGGGTCATTTTATGATAGAAATCCGTCTGACATACGGGGGTCACTAGATTTTCCAGGGTGACCGATATTTCTCTACTATCTTGTGCAACACACGGGGTATGAGACTCGGGGTTGTTGGCAAGCATAACTTGTTGTAAGACTCGAGGTTGTTGGCAAGTATACATCCCAGTGACTAACATTTGGGATAATTATAAAGGCGTATTGTACCGTGTAAGTACGACCTTTACAGAGATGTAGAGCACAACTCTATCCTTATATAGTGGAAAGGCTGATGTGATGAAGATCACGGCCAATCCGATCGTAGATCATTACTACTTAGTCTAATGTCGGTTTCGTTTGTTTAAGTAAAGTATCTATTTGCATGATATTCTTTCAACATAGTTGCTATTATTATTATGCTTCTTGATACTTGTTACATAATTAATAATGTGAACAAATATCTCTCGGTATTACTTTCTATTTTCATGTACTCACCTCTAGTTTATGACGGTGGGTGCGATCCATCGAGTAGCGATTCGGACAAAGAGAAGATCGGTGACTACCTCGAGCCAAAGGAGCACCGCAACACCAAAGACTACAAAAAAATAGCCGATCGAAACGGAAATTTCCGTTCTTTGCATAAATTTCGTCTCTAATTCAATTACGCAACGAACGAGACGGAATCTATTCCGTCTCTAAAATTGTCGTCGCTGATTTAGTCAGCAACGGAAATGTGTTTCCGTTGCTGATTAGAGACGGATTAGAGACGAAATTTAGAAACGGAACAGAGACGGAACATAAATGCACATTCTTCCAAAGTGAATGGTTTTACTTGCATTCCGTTGCTAATCCGTTGCTAATTAGAGACGGATTAGCAACGTAACTTATAAATTCCGTTGCTAATCCGTTGCAAATTAGAGACGGATTAGCAACAGAATTCATAAATTCCGTTGCTAATCCGTTGCTAATTAGAGACGGATTAGCAACGGACTTTACGAATTCCGTTGCTAATCTGTCTCTATTCCGTTTCTAAACTCTGTTTACCCAGTTTTTTCATTCTATTTCTTCACAAATTAGAGACGGATTAGCAACGAAATTTATAAATTCCGTTGCTAATCCGTCTCTATTCCGTTTCTATGCCGACTTTTTTTTTAAAATATTCACAAGAATCAAATTAGTTCTCCGAAACTTCTAAAACTAAAAATAACAATAGGACTGCTCCATCCATCGCCTTTGCACCCCCTCTAACAATTCCTTGGGGGTGCTAACATCCCCAAAAAAGCAAAATTCCACATACATACACAAATCAACAATATATATCAACAACAAAGATTCAAATGAGAAAAAAATACAATTCGATATTAGAAAAATATTTATATATTCACGAAACGTAGTCAAGTATAATAAATGTCTAAGATACATAAGTATCTACAAAAAAACTACAATTCTCATTGTTCTACAACAATCATAAAAATACATAAGTATCATAAAGTTGCCAATCCTCTCGTTGTGCTAACACACAGGGATGTGCTAGCATAAGGATCTGCGTATCTTCTCTTCTTTCTCCCTAACGACCCGAGATCGTAGACACGTCCTTTGGGACACTCACCCGCCACCTTGTAGTACACCGCCTCATCATCCACCTACTGGTCCGGTGTAGTCTGTAGTCAGCTCCGACGTCTCCTTTGAGCTTAGCCGCATGGATCAACAATAATGGTAACAATATAATAGTAGCATTAAATTTGTTTTCTTAATAGTGCATTTTTTAGTGCAAATTTTTCTACTTGTATGAACTATATGATTGTAGAAGAACCTGGTAAGGAAGCAGTCTAGATTAGTTATAAGACAAGTATATGCAGGCCTATATTCTACATTCTCTACAAGAAACTCGCATAAAAGACAATTTAAGCACATTGTAATGTCCAATGCATTCTTGAACCTAAAAAAAAAATGATGAACAACTACTATAAATGAAACTTTGGTGGAAGCTCATGTATAGCACAACTCATCATATCTTCTATCTTAGATAACATACCATCACTAGCATAATAAAGATTGACAACATCCACCAGCAATACATTCCAGTTTATATCACAAATGGATTTTAGCAGACAATCTATCAATTCATGGGAGACGACCCAATTTACTAAATTCACAGTTTGATAAATGCTTAAAGTGCAAAATAATTATAACCAACATACCCTCTCTGTAAAACAATTTGTTCTATTGCAACATTCATGAGCGGAGAGCAAGGAATGCTGGCCAATTCGTCAGGTCCCAGGTGTATCTCATTCGCCATCTTTGCAGCGCCTGAAAAGAAAACTATTAGTCTTTTACACCATTGGAGAAGCCCTCCACTACTTTACAGGAAGTTCAACATATTGCACGCATACATGAGCGAGAGCACCCATTAAAGTTAAAAAATATATGAAAATATGATACAAATGCTAGAAACAAAACATGTATTCTACAATGAAGAAGAACATCAACACCTTCCAACTCATCAACAACAACAACAACAACAACAACAACATAGCCTCTCTCCCAAATTAATTGGGGTCGGCTACATGGATCAAACTTTTCCATTGTGCTCGACTAAGGCATTGAAGGTGAGTTTTCCAAACCATTCAAATCCTCATAATTAATGCATTCCATGTTAAAATGAATGTAACTGGAGATAATCTATTAACTCAATTTATTGGTCTGTAAGTTTAATGTCACGAACCAAAAACCTAGTATGATACTAACACCGGATTTTCACACATTCACAAGAAAGTTTACCCAAAACGGAATATTTTTATAGAGGAAAATGACATTCAAGTGAAACAGAAATAGAGAGGGACTTGGACTCCAAACAATTGCTTTAGAACTATAAATTTAATTGAAACCAAACGAGCATGAGATCGAAGACTAGGCTTGCCTCACCATTGCCAACTTTGGAGCTTAGAAAACTCAGAGCAGCTTTCAGTGCAAAATTTTTAAATATAGGAAAGGGATTGAACAATAATGAAACTAACAAGAAAGAACTCAATTTTTAAACATAGATAGATGTATTGCACCTAATAAACCAATGATTAGCAGCTATAAATAACATATTTAAGTGAAGGCCAAGATATCTGAGCAAAACATCAACTTGCGGAAGCGAGATAAACATAAAATTTTCTCTAAAGCCATGACTAAGGTCGGGGCTATCACGACACTTGTAGCCTATACCGGCTCTCGGCCACTCCAAACTCGCGTTCCACACCTTGTAAGTCCTCTTCAAGCTCCAACAATGTCCTAACAAATTTAATTTTAACTTTTTTTTTAGGTTGGTCAAGTGGTTTTCAATACTAAATCTTAGCTTTAAAACTCATGATTTTCTAACCAAAGCCTAAAAATATTTCCTTCAGCAAGTTGTTGACTTTCTCCTCAAATCTCTAAGATTAATTTAGAATAATTAATATAAAAGCTAGACTCATTTTTTTAAGGGCTTGTTGCGCTGACCATGATTTTAGAATGAGGTTTAGTTTAAGAGATTGAATGGTTTACCGATATTACAATGATTGATTAAGTTTAACCAAATGTTCAGTTGTTTCTTAACATGTTATCCTCATATATTTCAAGATATAAGTGTATTTAGAATTCTTAAGGGATCTAATTACAAAAAACTTATGCAAGTGTTTGCTTAAAATGAACCAATCTTCATTACAAAATAACTATACATTTAAAGTCATTCTTAATGACTCCAAAACTAATGTGTACACCAAAAGTAGGCTTAAAATTGTAAAGAACTTATCATCATTTCATTTTTTTATTGATCTTATTCAGGTTGCTTTCTCCTAACATGATTGACAAAGGGGCACAAGAGGTATCAAAAATTCTATTTGGTTTCTTTTCCTAGTAAACCTAACATTTTATTTTCTTATTTCTACTTTATTATATGTATTACACATGTACTTTTTTATTCATTTTAATATTGAAGCAAAAAAGATGGCACCGTTGTTAATAAAGCTTCAATGGTTACAATGATAAGGAATATAAAGTTAAATATTTCAGTTTGAATCCATGATCTCATCCACGATCTATAGAACTATCGGAATAAAATTGCTATCATCTTTAAAAGACTTTTTACCACGTTGTAGTCTTATTTGTTTGTAAAAGAAACATGTAGTATCTTTATAGTTCATTTCATGATTCAAAATCCACTTCTTTAAGGCATTGAAGGTTTATGCTAGAACTTCAAATTGGAAAAATTGATTTTAATTTGTAAAAATCATTAGTTTCAGATCATTGCTAAATGAGGAGTCTGCAAGTAAAAATTATAACTTTTATTTCTTTCATTGTTGAATTGTTGATTGTGGTAAAAATCACTCGTATTTATCTAATTGTACATTTGTTTGTCTTTGGATTCAATTAATTCACAGATCAATGGTTAGGTTTTTGTTATAACTTGTGATCATATTCTTCATTTGACACTAACTGGGAATCAAACACTATCATCTAATAGTTTACCAAAAATATGTGTTCTTATTTTGGTTCTATTATTTACGCGAAACTGATCGAAAAGGGTATAACAATGGAGAGGTTACCTCGCCTAGCGGCGAAACAACGACGAAGAGCGGCGGGGCTGCCACACAAGACGGCGCGAGAGGCGAAGCGACGACGATGGTTTCCAACGCAGCGACGAACAATGACGACCAATGGCGGGGTTGCACGAGCGACGGCATAGGGTATGTAGAAGCTTGCCACTCCCGTATCGCCCCCACCCCTCCTTCGCCGGACCACCGTACACCGCCTTCCCCACCCGAAATCCACCTCCCCGAACCCCGCACCGGTCACGTCCGACACCAAGTACGTCCTCGCCACCGCGAAGTGAGGCATCCCCTCTCCACCATCATATCCGCCACCGACCTCGTGTACTCCTCCGTCACCTCCCCTTCGCCCTCCTCACCTTCTCCGCCGCGTACTCCGCCCCCTCGCCCTCACCTCCCCCGCCCCCACCGCCACTAGGAACACGAACGCGTTCCGTAGTACCCGCCGGGAGAGGCGGGTTCTTCAGCTTCCCTATCGCGTTCACAATGCATATCACGCGGACCGCCGGGAGAGGCGGGTTTTGAGAGAGAGATTTGAGGAGGGAGAGTGGGGGTTGAAGGTGAGAATGGGTTGAGAGAGAGAGGGGGTCTCTACATCCGTCCAATTTTTCAATTCTCGCATCGAAGCATGCACGAATCTCGAGACGTAATGTACGATTACAAAAAATTAAACTTTTGGTGGGAATGTTGGCGCCATTATTTAGAGACGAAATTTAATTCCGTCACTATTCCATCTCTATTTTCGTCTCGATCTCTCTCTATTCCGTCTTTGAATGATTCCGTCTCAATTCCGTCTCTAACCATTTATCCGTAGCAACGAACTAAATTCCATTGCTAATTCCGTTTCTAATTAACCATTTTTTTGTAGTGCATGATTTTGTAGGTTTGATTTTTGATCTATTACTTTTATATGTATATGATATTCTTTTAGGGGATTGTATATTATGGGTCAATGATAGGTACCTTCACCGGACACATGATGTTATATATTGCCGTTTCATTATACATATGCATTGTGATTTTCTTTTTCTGGTTTTTCCACAAAGGTTAGGCTACATATTATAAGCTTCGCTAGTTAATTAGTTAAGACTTCATTGCATAACTTTTAAGTTAGTAAATTTTAATTAACTCTGATTTATAAATTTACATATGATATGTATATGTTTATATATATATTTGAAAACTAAATAATTGGTAAGTAATAAGGTTGTTGAAAAGGCTGACTAATTCCTTGTTAGGTCCTACATGGTGAGTCTGGGGCTTAATAATGGGATTAAGCCGGGCGGTGCCCTAATTTGAGAAGGGGTCGTCACAATTGGTATTAGAGCCTATGTTTATAAAAACCTAGGTTACAGAATCTAAGTTTATCAACATTAAGATTGTGGAAAATAGTCATTCCACAAGTTGATACCAAAGCTATAGTGTGTAGCCAAAGACTCAGCTTTTCCAATAAGTAACAAATAAAAAAATAAAAATTAGAAAAATAAAAATCTTAGTTGTGGAAAACCAGATGATCTTTGTCTAGAAATTATTAGTTAGGAAGTGAGTGAAAGTGAGTAGGGATGTCTTATATGTACATGATATTTTTCTATATGTATATATACGTTATCTACGTAGTAGCTGATTCGCGATCGCTATCAACTTGAAGACACCAATGGCGGATTCACGCGATAGCGGGGATGCTGATGCGAATGGCAGCTAGCCTTCTTTACCATCAGCAGATGACTTTCAAAGGCTATCTGATCGAGTAGCTGCTCAGGGCTAGCAGTTAGCAGAGTTCATCGCTATGATGACTGCATGTTTCGCTCCACCAGCACAGACACCAGTCCCCACTACGACTATATCCACATTACCGACATCAGTGTCGATATAGCAGACTGTACCAGATATAGCAGCTCCAGCTATAGAGACAATCTTTACACCATCTTTTACACCTCTATCTTCTAGCTCGTCGGCAGATGCTCGGCTAGTGAAGGATTTCATCACACTAAAGCCAGTCTACTTTGATGGTTAGTGAGACTTTGAGAAGATTGAGAAGTGGTTTTGTCTCAGGAGAAGTTACATAGAGTCTTGAGGATTGAGGATATAATCGAGCGAGATTTCGTCGTACACTCTACAGCGAGACGCCGATGTTTGGTGGCGTGCGACGATAGCTTCCGAGGGAGAGCTTGAGTCTTGGGATGCCTTCAAGAGGAAGTTTTATCAGTAGTAATTCCCACCTGCAGTGATGAAGAGGTTAAGGAAGGAGTTCATGAACCTGAGACAGGGAGCTGACGAGTCAGTGTTGAGCTATAGAGACAGATATGGCTATCTGAGGCAGTTCGCGAGAGATTTAGTGGGAGAGGATTTTGATAATGTGTATCATTTTGGAGATGGACTGGAGCCAGATATTGGATTTTATGTGGTCAGTTCAGGTGTCAGGACATTGGGGGAGATTTATGAGCATGCACTCTCACATAAGACTTATTATTCGGGCAGAGTTGCCGATAGGACACCATTAGTACCAGCGTTGACACCCGATCAGGTTGCGGAGTATGAAAAGAGGAGACAGAAGGGCAAAGGACCGAGGAGATGGGATAGAGGTTCCCAAGGTGCAGGGATATCTATAGCAGTTATACCATATGTATCATCTCCTACGCCTTTGCAGACCATTGTTTGTAGACCTCCCTTACCACCACCAGTTAGACCTGCATTGCTAGCTCCTCCCTCTCCTCCTCCTCCTCCTCCTCCTACTACTTTGTCAGCTCTACCAGCACCACTAGCGCCACGTCAGCAGCAATAGGGTGGTAGAGGCTGAGCTAGAGGTAGGGGTAGAGGACGAGATAGTTCCAAACAGGTGCATAGACAGGCATAGGCCCAAGATCAGGTTCAGGGTCAACGTAGACCTATCACATGTTATAGGTGTGGTCAGGTAGGACACGTGATTCGAAACTGTCCACAACTAACAGCCGTGATTCCACCACAGAGTCGAGAGGGTTTATATCTTTGCACAGCCTGATGCAAATGCTATACGAAAACTCATTGATGGTATGGTTTCCATTTGTGTTAGAGAGTCATATGTTTGTTTGATTCAGGTTCTACAATATCTTTCATTGCTTGTCGCATGTTAGGCATCTTAGGGTTGACACCAATTAGAGTTGGTGTACATTTGATTTTGAGTCTTGCAGCCGGGGATAAAGTTTACCCTAATTGTCTTATTGAGAAATGTCCAATACAGATAGGCGGGGTATAATTACCTGCAGACTTCAGGGTGCTCAAGTTCTTAGACTTTGATGCATTGTAAGGGATGGATTGGCTAGCATCGTATCACGCTCATATCAACTGTTTCAGTAAGACAGTGATATTTTAGATCCCAGGGTATCCGATGTTCATGTATATTGGTAGTACACCGACAGCCGAGGGCACTCGAGGTCGACTTGCGACCAGTGGAGAGATAAAGACTTTGATGTCGTTATACACCACAGTAGAGAGTCAGGGACCTAGACTAGCGGAGATACCGATTGTGTGTAAGTTTCCGACGTGTTTCTCGAAAACTTACCTGTTTTACCACCACCGAGAGAGATAAATTTTATTATTAAGTTGGTACCAGGCACTAGACCTGTGACGACCCCTTCTCCAAATAAGGGCACCGCCCGCACTAATCCCTTAATTAAGCTCTAATCTCCCTATAAGACCTAACAAGGAACTAGTCACCTTATTTAAACACCTAAACACTTACCAATTATGATACCACTTACGCTTAACAAACTAGTTCTACTTGACTAACCTATGGTTGTCCATAAATCGAGTTAAGGTAAAATCTTTATTTTTTATCTAACAAGTTATTCAAATGAAGTCTTATTTCGTTACTAGTGGACATTAGATCCTAAGTCTAACCTATTGTGGAAAAACTAGGAAATAGTGATCACATGCATATATAAACAAAAGTGGTGATATATATAACATGTGTCTGGTCAGATGTTCCTATCACTCAACCCAAAAGTAAAAATCTCATGTAATATAGAAAATGTAATACAAAAGAATGCAAAACGTATAAAAATATGTCGTAGCAGTCCTTCACTGGCTCAGAGGTAGTCACCAATCTTCTCTTTGCCTGGTCTGCTACTCGGCTGATCTGCACCCACCGTCACAAACTAGACGGTGAGTACATGAAATTATTTAAGTAATACTGAGAGACATTGATCCACATTCCCAAACAGTACAACAAGTATCAAATGGCATAACTTAAATAACAACTATCTTTGAAAGAAACATCATGCAAAGATATACTTGAGTTAACCAAATATGAGGCCGACTCAAGGCTAAGTAGTAATGGATTAGGGTTGGTCCGATCTTCATCACATCACCTTACTACAATTTGAGCTCGCTCTATATCATTTCATTACAAATTGAGCTCCATATCATAACAATTCAAAAGGTCGTACTTACGATTACGCCTTTTCTATTCCAAGTGAATTAGTCATCACGAATGTATACTTGCTAACATACCCGAGTTTTAAAACTCGTCATGCTCACCCAAGTTATTCTTGCACCAACAAACCCCGAGATTCGATTACCCCGTTTGAGGCACGTTACCCCGTGTGTCATGCAAGGTAATGGAGAAATTTCCTAACATCCCGGAAAGTCTAGCGACCCTCGTATGAAAGCCGAATTTCTATCATCAAATGACCCTAACCACAAGAACCACTTTCATTTTCAATAATGACTCGGTAATAGAATCCAAGAAATGTAACCGCATACTAATGCTCAAAGGATTAGAGTCAAACAAAACAAACTAACCTAATAGCATGCTATATCACCGACTTTCATATATCAACATGACAAAATAGAGGAATTGGAATCAATGATATACACAACAGTATGTTATGAGCAACATCATCAAATGAGAACTAAACAAGTCATAGCATATGGATGTCAAAGGCAATTCAGCTCGAATAACGAGAATAAATAAATAAATGGAATGAAATGTAAATAAATGTCTCATACACTTACATACACAAATTCATAAGCTATCCGACTTTTCGTCGCGTCGATATACGCACCCAAACCCCGTAATAACTCCTTTACGGTCCTAACATTTGCAAGTTATCAATTTAGATTCATAATTCAATATTTAAAATTCCTAAATTGGTCGAAATCGAATTTGAGACCAATTTGCCAATTTCACGCTTTTCGAGGTAAAAATCCATGTAAAAGTCGCGTCTCGAAATTTAAAATCTTGTATTTTCATAGACATTTATCAATTTCTATTTATTTTGTCGAAATATAATTTTCCGAAATTTTTCCTAATTTTTTTGGATTTTTCCTGAATTTTCCAGCATTTTATCTATTTTCTGGAATTTCTTTTTATTAAAAATAAGAATAATTTAATTTAATAATTAAATATATATTTTTTTATTGGGGTGGGTCCGGGTTAACCCGACCCGGTCATGCCGGACCCGGGTCGACCCGACCTGACTCGCGTGGGATGGGGTAGCCCGTCGGGCCACCCCCATCTTCTTCTTCTCACTGAGCACTTCGTGCTCGGTTTTGTTTTTTTTTTTTTTTTTGGGTTTTTTTTTCACTTGGGGTTGGGCGTCCATCCCCAACCCTAAGTTGGGTTCGTGCAGGGGAGACGACTCCCTTGCCGTCCCTTGAGCTCGGACAAACTGCCATGACAGTTCGTCCGAGTTCGCCACCTCGAACCACAACAACAACCGACTGCAACAACAACAAGCCACACAACAACAACGAAAACTCACCTTGCGTTCTCGTCGTCGAGCTGTCGGTCTCTCTCTCTCCTCTCTCTCCTTTCTCCTTCTCTTCTTCTTCTCGGTCGTTCTTCCTCCTCTCTGGTTTTTTTTTTTCCAACTTTGGAGAGATCAAAATGAGATAATGTGGACTTTGGGGTTAACTATAGGCCCTTTATATATCTATATAGAGATGTGGCTACCTTACAACCACTAATTTATATTAATAATTTTTTCCTTTTTCATTTTATGCAATAAAATTGAACTAGTTACATTTACCCCACGAGCTGCTACCTCGGGCCCACGTCGGCACGCAACACGAGGTAAGTCCCCGCTCGTCTCGGTATCTCGCATACTCGAAATGACTTAGTAGTCTACACATATACAGTACACTAGGCATACAACACACAAATATAAAATTTACCTCGGCCCCCGTGTGCCTCGGTAGTGACACGTATCTCGGGTCATTTGGTTATGCTTAAAGAATTAAACGTGCATTAATTATTTGGGCCGTGACAATACTTCCCAACTAATAGGAAGTTCGTCCTCGAACTTAAACTAAACGAATTTACAAATATACCTGACTCGAAGAGGTACGAAAATCTATCTCGCATATAGTCTTCCCATTCCCAGTGAGTTATGAATCTCTAGAAACGCCACTTGGCTAATACCTTCGGGATAGACTTGCTTCTCAATCGCTGTAGCCTTCTTGGTCAAGGATCCGGACCGGTTGCTCTTCATATGGGATATCTTCACTCAAATCAATCGACTCAAGTCCACTTTGTCGATCTTTCGCTTGCCTTTGACTTAGCTAGTCGAATCATCGATATATGAAAACGGATGAATTTTCGACATCGGTGGAGGTAATTCTAGCTCATATGCAACCTTTCCAACCGTTTCTTGATCTTGAAGGGCCCGATGAATCTCTCGTGCTAATTTGCATTTCAAACCAAATCGATGATGACCATTACGAGCGAGAAACCTTTAAATACACTAAAGCTCCCTTATCGTACGTGAGATCGTTGCGATACATGTCTGCGCATACTTCTTTTGCCTCTCTTGGGCTCCCTTAAGCTTCGCGAATCTGTCTTACCTTTTCGTGTGATCGACAACAATTTTAGGCCCTAACAAATCCCGATCTTTTGGCTCCCCCAACAAGATGGTGAGCGACACGGTTTGCCATATAACGCCTCAAATGGCTCCATTTTAATGTTCGCCGATAACCGTTGTTGTATGCAAATTCACACAATGGTAAATACACTTCCCACGATCCGCCAAACTCAAGTACACACGCCTTGAGCATATCTTCGAGAGTTTGAATCAACCTCTCGATCGCCCATCGATCCCGAGGGTGAAAGGTCATGCTTAAACTCGTAAGCGCGTACCATACTGCTCATGCATACTCCGCCACATCCTGGACGTATACATAACATCTTTGTCTGACGTAATAGTCAAAGGTACTCCATGCAGCCTGATGATCTCTCTCTCGAACAATATACTCACCTAGTCAAATGTGTAATGAGCTGCCACTGGTATGAAATGGGCAGATTTCGTCAATCTGTCCACAATCACCCAGATGGAATCATGTCGATGAATAGTCTCTCAAACGAAATCCATGGCTATGTCTTCCCACTTCCATCGTGGAATGGGAAGCGATCGTAGTAATCCTCCGGGTCTACGATGCTCTGCTTCACTGTTTGGCGCATCCCACAATTCTGATAAACTCGATATGTCCGCTTTCATCCCAGGCTACCAAAAATGTCTCTTCATATCATGGTACATTTTGGTCCTTCCCGGATGAACAAGTGAACCGGAACGATGTGAATCCCGAAGAATCTCATCTCTCACTCGCCATGCGGTATCCATAATTTGCCTCGAAATATGAGACACCGATCTGTTGTCTCGGTCCGGTCAACAAGACACTCTCGGGACTCGGGCTAACTCACTGAATCTCGAATATAGAATGTCAGTTTTCTGATCCTCTAACACTCTCTGAATCGACATTGTCTAGAAGCCTCACTTGAGCACAAATCAGTACCTCCGTGTCGGTAGAAATATCCGACTGACGCAGCCTCGCCGCCGCCTCGAGTAAACCATACTCGTGCGTCATATGACAACTAAACGTCTCGGCATCTCCAATCGGAATCCTACTCAGCGCATCTGCAACGACATTAGCTTTTCTTGGATAATATTCCAGAGAAAAGTCATAGTCTTTCAAAAATTCTAACCATCTGCGCTTTGTCTCATGTTCAGCTCTTTCTGTGTGAAGAGATATTTCAAACTCTTATGGTCAGTATAGAGTGTGAATTTCTCTCCATACAGATAATGTCTCCATATCTTCAGAGCAAACACTACCGCTGCCAACTCTAAATCATGAGTTGGATAATTCTTCTCATGTATCTTCAACTATCTTGATGCATAGGCCACTGTGCCTTTCTCTTGCATCAACACACAACCTAAACCCATATGAGAAACATCTGTGTACACCGTGAAACCCTTTCCAGCCTCTAGCAATATCAACACTGGTGCGGTAGTCAACAATCTCTTCAGTTGAGCAAATGCCTCATCGCATTCCTCAGACCAATGAAACTTAACGTCTTTCTAGGTCAACTTGGTCATTGGTGAAGCGATTTTCAAAAAATCCTTCACGAACCTTCGGTAATAGCTTGCTAACCCCAGAAAACTCCTAATCTCAGTCACTGACGTCGCCGGCCAATCCAAAATCGCCTGAATCTTTGCTGGATCTACAGCAATACCTGATGCTCCAACAACATGACCCAAAAATTTGACCTCAGACAACCAAAATTCACACTTACTGAATTTGGCATATAATATGTGCTCCCTCAAAGTCTGCAACGTCTCCCTGAGGTGATGCTCGTGATCTTCTCGAGTCTTCGAGTACACCAATATATGATCAATAAACATGATCACAAAGCGTTCAAGAAATGGTCTCATCACTCATTAAATCCATAAACATGGCAGAACATTAGTCAAACCGAACGACATGATTTGTGAATTGATAGTGTCCATACCTCGTACTTCTAACGCTCGTTATGTATCTATCATCCTCCATGATCTTCGATTGATGATACCCGATCGTAGATCGATCTTGGAGAAAAACCGCTCCTCTCACAAATGATCGAATAAATCGTCAATACGCGGTAATAGATACTTGTTCTTGATCGTGACTTTCTTCAATTGTCTGTAATCAATACACTGTCTAAAAGTACCGTCTTTCTTCTTCACAAACAAGACCGGTGCTCCCCATGGTGATATCAAAGGTGTGATGAATCCCTTCTCACTCAATTCTTGCAACTGTTTCCTCAATTCTTCCAATTCTCGTGGAGCCATATGGTATGGTGGTATGGATATAGGTTTCGTACCTGACACCAACTCAATAATGAAATCTATATCCCTTAGTGTTGGTAATCCAGGTCAGTCTTCCGGAAACACATCCGGAAACTCACACACAATCGGAATCTCTTCAAGTTTAGGTCCATGACTCTCTGAAACGATATATATTGATACCAAAGTCTCTCATCTCCCCACTAGTCGCAGCCGACCTCGAGTGCCCTTGACTCTCGGTGTACTACCGCTATACATGAACATTGGACGCCCTGAATCTCAAATATCACTTGTTTTTGTAAAACAAGTGAGATATGAGCATGATATGATGCTAGCTAATCCATCCCTAGCAACGCATCGAATTCCAGGAATTCTAGCACCCTGAAGTCTGCAGGTAACTTGACCCCGTCGATCTCTACTGGAGATCTCTCCACCAGAGAATTAGGGTACACTCTATCTCCGGCTGCAGTACTCAAAATCAAATGGACTCCGACATTAACCGGTTTCAACCCTAACATGCCGACCATGCAACCAGAAATGAAAGAAATTGTAGAACCTGAATAAAATAAAACATAAGCCTGACGACCACAAATGGAAACTATACCCTCAATGTGTTTCCATGTAGCGTCTGCGTCGTCGATCAGTGTGCAACCACATTAACAACTTCTCGACGCTATGGTGGAATCACTGTCGCTGGCTGTGAACAGTCTCGAACCACATGTCCAACTTGGCTACATTAAAAACAAGTGACTGCTCTAGATTGACCACCCGCGTCCAATCCCGGGCCTATGCGCAGATGCTGTCTCGCCCCGTCCGGAACTATCTCGTCCTCGTCCTCTACCTCTACCTCTGCCTCTACCACCGTGCTGCTGACGTGGAACTGGTGGTGCTTGTAAAGCTGGTAAAGTAGACGTAGTGAGAGCCGGCAATGCGAGTCCGACCGGTGGTGGCCCAAAAGGTCTACCCACAATAGTCTGCAAAGGTGTAGGAGATGCTACATAAGGCACAATTGCCCCCAACACCTCTATCCCATCTCCTCGGTCCTTTGCCCTTATGTCTCCTCTCGCTCACTCTCGGCCATTTGATCGTGTCATCGCGGTACTAAAGGTGTTTGTCGAGAACTCACTCATATAATATGTCTCGTGAGCAAGTGCACGCTCAAAATCTCTCCCGGTGTCTGGCACCCAACCGACTACATAAAACCCAATATCCGGCCTCGGTCCGTCGCCAAAATGATACACATCATCTGCATCCTCCTTCACAAGATCTCCGACAAACTGCCTCAGATAGCCGTATCTGTCTCGGTAGCTCATCACTGTCTCGTCGGCTCCTTGTCTCAGATTCATGAATTCCTTCCTCAACATCTTCATCGCCGCAGGTGGGAAGTATTGCTGATAGAACTTAGTCTTGAAGGCATCCCAAGACTCAAACTCTCCCTCAGCAGCTATCGTCGCACGCCACCACACATCGGCGTCTCGCTGTAAGGTGTACGACGAGATCTCCGCTCTGAGTCTATCATCAATATGCAAGACTCTATGTAACTTTTCCTGCGACAGGACCCACTTCTCGATCTTCTCAAAATCTCTCTGACCGTCGAAGTATACCGGTTTCATCTGATGAAATCTTTCACCAGCTGAACTATCGCTGTCGAACTAGTTGATGGGGGTGTGGAAGATGGTGTAGACATTGTCTCTACTACTGGAGCTGCTAGCATTGGTGTCGCAGGTACGACCGGCACTACGGTTGGTACTGTAGTCGATAGTAGGACCTGATGTCTGAGCTGGCTGTGCTGGTGGAGCAAATCGGGAAGTCATCAATGCAATGAAATCCACCAATTGTCGACCCTGACAGACTACACGATCGAAAAGCCTCGAAAGTCCTCCATTGACGATATAGAAGGTCGATCGCCGCTTGCACCGAACATCACCGCTATCACGTGAATCCGTCATTTCGATTGCAAATGGATAACGAACGCGATACTCACTACTACGTTGATAACACATATATACATATAAGAAAAGTAACATGTATATAGATATATCAAATCCCAACTCACTGTCACTCACTTCCTAACTAATAGTTTCTAGGCAATGATCATCCGGTTTTCCACCACTAATTAAGATTATCTAGCTTCTACATTTCTTAAATCTTTTAGTTGTTTCTGGCTGAACAAGGTAGACCGTTCACTACATCTTTAGTTATAGTATCATATTGTAGAATCTCCAGTTTCTACAATCTTAAGTGTATCAAGCTTAGGTAAACCATGACTTCTCAAAACCATGGCTCTGATACCAACTGTGACGACCCCTTCTCCAAATAAGGGCACCGCCCGGCCTAATCCCTTAATTAAGCCCTAATATCCCCTATAGGACCTAACAAGGAACTAGTCAGCCTTATTTAAACACCTAAACACCTACCAATTATGATACCACCTACAGTTAACAAACTAGTTCTACTTGACTAACCTATGGTTGTCTATAAATCAGAGTTAAGGTAATTTTTTTTATCTAACAAGTTATTCAGGGGAAGTATTATTTCGTTACTAGTGGACATTAGATCCTAATGACTAACCTATTGTGGAAAAACCAGGAAATATTGATCACATGCATATATAAACAAAAGTGGTGATATATATAACATGTGTCTGGTCAGATGTTCATATCACTCAACCCAAAAGTAAGAATCTCATGTAAGATAGAAAATGTAATACAAAAGAATGCAAAACGTACAAAAATATGTCGTAGCAATCCTTCACTGGCTCAGAGGTAGTCACTAATCTTCTCTTTGCCCGGTCTGCTACTCGGCTGATCTGCACCCACCGTCACAAACTAGACGGTGAGTACATGAAATTATCACAAACTAGACGGTGAGTACGTGATCTTCATCACATCAGCCTGTCCACTACAATTTGAGCTCGGCTCTATATCATTTCATTACAAATTGAGCTCCATATCATAAAAATTCAAAAGGTCGTACTTACGATTACGCCTTTTCTATTTCAAGTGAATTAGTCGTCATCGGAATGTATACTTGCTAACATACCCGAGTTTTAAAACTCGTCATGCTCACCCAAGTTATTCTTGCGCCAATAAACCCCGAGGTCCGGTTACCCCGTTCGAGGCACGTTACCCCGTGTGTCATGCAAGGTAGTGGAGAAATTCCCTAACATCCCGAAAAGTCTAGTGACCCCGTGTGAAAGCTGAATTTCTATCATCAAATGACCCCACAAGAACCACTTTCATTTTCAATAATGACTCGGTAATAGAATCAAAGAAATGTAACTGCATACTAATGCACAAAGGATTAGAGTCAAGACAAAACAAACTAACCTAATAGCATGCTATATCACTGACTTTCATACACAACAATCAACATGACAAAATAGAGGAATTGGAATCAATGATATACACAACAGAGTATGCTATGAGCAACATCATCAAATGAGAACTGAACAAGTCATAACATATGGATGTCAAAGGCAATTCAGTTCGAATAACTGAGAATAAATAAATAAATGGAATGAAATGTAAATAAATGTCTCAATCAGTTTACTTACATACACACATCAATTCCTAAGCTATCCGACTTTTCGTCGCGTCGATGTACGCACCCAAACCCCGTAATAGCTCCTTTACGGTCCTAACATTTGACAAGTTATCAATTTAGATTCACAATTCATTATTTAAAATTCCTAAATTGGTCGAAATCGAATTCGAGACCAATTTGCCAATTTCGCGCTTTTCGAGGTAAAAACCCCGTAAAAGTCGCGTCCGAAATTTCAAATCTTGTATTTTTCATAGACATTTATCAATTTCTATTTATTTTGTCGAAATATAATTTTTCGGAATTTTTCCTAATTTTTATGGAATTTTCCTGAATTTTCCAACATTTTATCTATTTTCTGGAATTTCTTTTATTAAAAATCAGAATAATTTAATTTAATAATTAAATATATATTATTTTATTGGGGTGGGTCTGGGTTAACCCGACCCGATCCAGATTGGACCGGGTCGACCCGACTGACTCGCATGGGGTAGCTCGGCCGGGTTACCCCCATCTTGTTCCTCCGTAGCACTTCGTGCTCGGTTTTTTTTTTTTTTTTTTTTTCACTTTGGGGTTGGGCATCCATCCCCAACCCCAAGTTGGGCTCGTGCGGGGAGTCGTCTCCCCGTCGTCCCTGAGCTCGGACGAACGCCATGACAGTTCGTTCGAGTTCACCCTCGAACCACAACAACAACCGATCGCAACAACAACAAGCCACACAACAACAACGAAAACTCACCTTGCGTTCTCGTCGTCGGTCTCTCTCTCTCTCCCGGTCTCTATCTCTCTCCCTCTCTCTTTTTCTCCTTCTCTCATTCTTCTCGGTTGTTCTTCCTCCTCTCTGTTCTTTTTTTATTTTCCAACTTTGGAGAGATCAAAATGAGATAATGTGGACTTTGGGGTTAACTATAGGCCCTTTATATATCTATATAGAGATGTGGCTACCTTACAACCACTAATTTATATTAATAATTTTTTTCCTTTTTCATTTTATGCAATAAAATTGAACTAGTTACACTTACCCCACGAGCTGCTACCTCGGGCCCACGTCGGCACGCAACACGAGGTAAGTCCCCGCTCGTCTCGATATCTGGCATACCCGAAATGACTTAGTAGTCTACACATATACAATACACTAGGCATACAACACACAAATATAACATTTACCTCGGCCACCGTGCCTCGGTAGTGACACGTATCTCGCTGCGGGTTCAACGTCACGGATCATTTGGTCATGCTTAAAGAATTAAACGTGCATTAATTATTTGGGTCGTGACAAGACGGATTTATATACCATCGTACCGCATGGTTCTACGAGAGTTGGAGGAGTTGAGAAGTCAATTGCAGGATTTGGGAGAGAAGGGATTCATCACATCTTCTATGTCACCATGGGGAGCACCACTCCTATTAATGAAGAAGAAGGATGGTACTTTGAGACTGTGTATCGATTATAGAAAGTTGAATAGGGTCACAGTCACAAACAAGTATCCCTTACTACGAATTGATGATTTATTTGATCAGCTGAGAGGAAAGCAATATTTCTCCAAGATAGACATGCAATCAGGGTATCATCAGCTTAGGATCAAGGATGAGGATAGGTCCAAGACGACATTCAGTACGAGATATGGACATTACCAATTTACAATTATGTTGTTTCGTTTGCTAATGCTCCTGCCATGTTTATGGATCTAATGCACCGGGTGATGAAACCATTTCTTGACCGTTTCGTGATTGTTTTCATTGATGATATATTGATATACTCGAGGACTTGAGAAGATCACAAGCATCGCCTCAGGAAAATGTTGCAGACTTTAAGGGAGCATATAATTTACGCCAAATTCAGTAAGTATGAATTTTGGTTGTCAGAGGTCAGATTTTTGGGACATATTGTTGGCGCAGACATTGCTGTAAATCCAGCCAAGACTCAGGTTATTATGGATTGGCGGTGCGCGAACGTCGATTACGAAGATCGAGTTTTTCGAGGTTAGGAGGATATTGCCGAAAGTTCGTGAATGATTTTTCGAAGATTGCTTCACCGATGAATAAATTGACTCAGAAAGACGTCAGGTTTCGTTGGTCTGAGGAATGCGAGGAGGCATTTGCTCAATTGAAGAGATTGTTAATTACTACACCAATGCTGATATTGCCAGAGGTTGAACATGGATTCTAGGTATATATAAATACTTCTCATACGGGTTTAGGTTGTGTGTTAATGCAGGACAGAGGTACTGTGGCCTATGCATCGAGACTACCGAAGATACATGAGAAGAATTATCCAACTCATGACTTAGAGTTGGCAGCGGTAGTGTTTGCTTTGAAGATATGGAGACATCATCTGTATGGAGAAAGACTCACACTTTATGCTGACTAAAAGAGTTTGAAAGACATCTTCACACAGAAAGAGTTGAATATGAGATAGCGCCGATGGTTGGAATTTCTAAAAGACTACGACTTTTCTATGAAATATCATCCAGGAAAAGCTAACGTAGTTCCTGATGCACTAAGTAGGATACCGATATGAAATGCAGAGATTATTAGATGTCATATGACACACGAGTATGGACTACTCGAGGCAGCGACGATGATGACTCAGTCAAGTATTCCTATCGATACTCGGGTGATGATTTGTGCACATATGAGGCTTCGAGATAATGTCTGCTCAGAGAGTGTCAGAGGGTCAGAGAGCCGACATTCTATACCCGAGATTCAGTGAGTTAGCCCAAAGTACAGTTATTGTACCGAGACAACGAGACAATGATCAATGTCTTAGATTTAGAGGCGATTATGGATATTGCGTGGTAGAGAGCCGAGAGATGAGATTATTCAAGAATCACACAGTTCTCTGTTCACTGTTCATCCATGAAGGACTAAAATGTATCATGACATGAAGATACATTTTTGGTGGCTTGGGATGAAAGCAGTCGTATCGGAGTTTGTTAGGAACTGTGGGATCTGCCAACAGGTGAAGGCAGAGCATCGTAGACCTGGAGGATTGTTGCAGCTGCTTCCCATTCCACGATGGAAGTGGGAAGAAATTTTCATGGACTTTGTTAGAGGATTGCGGAGGATCCGTCGACATGATTCCATCTCGGTTGATTATGGACAGATTGACGAAATCTGCACATTTCATACCAGTTGCAGCTCATTACACATTTGAACAGTTGAGTGTATTATTCGAGAGAGAGATTATTAGGCTGCATGTGGTACCATTGACTATTACGTCAGATAGAGATGCAATGTATACGTCCAAGATGTAGCGGAGTATGCAGGAGCAGAATGGTATGAGCCTACAGTTTAGCATAGCCTTTCACCCTTAGACTGATGGGCAGACTGAGAGGTTAATTCAGACTCTCGAGTATATGCTCTGAGCTTGTGTACTTGAGTTTGGAGGATCATGGGAGGAGTATCTACTGTTGTGTGAGCTTGCATTATACAACAGTTATCAGGCTAGCATTGAGATGACGCCATTTGAGGCATTATATGGCAGACCATGTCGCTCACCATCTTGTTGGGCTGAGTTAGAGGACCAGGACATTATAGGGCTTGAAATTATTTTTTATCACACAGAGAAGGTACGGCAGATTTGCAAGAGGCTTAAAGGTGCCCAAGAGAGACAAAAGAAGTATGCAGACACATATCACAGTGATCTCACGTATGACGAGGGAGCTTTAGTGTATCTAAAGGTTTCTCTTAGTAAGGGTCTTCATAAATGTGGTTTGAAAGGAAAGTTAGCACCGAGATTTATCGGGACTTTCAAGATCACGAAACGGGTCGGAAAGGTTGCTTATGAGCTGGATTTACCTCAATAGATGTCGGGGATTCATCTAGTGTTTCAAGTTTATATGCTTCGACTTGCCAAGTCGAAGGCAGTCGAGAGACCGATAGTGGACTTGAGTCAAATTGACTTGAGAGATGATATACCATATGAAGAGCAGCCAGTACAGATCTTAGACATGAGGGTACAACAGTTAAGAAGCAAGTCTATCCCGTAAGCGTTAGTCAAGTGGCAGTTTCATGGAGAGTCAGAATTCACTTGGGAACGGGAAAACTATAAACGAGATAGATTTCCGTACCTTTTTTAGTCAGGTATAATTTTAGGTTAATTTTAATTTCAAGGACGAAATTTCCATTAGTTGGGAAGAATTTTCACGGCACAAATCTCTAATTTATGTTTAATTTCTTAATTTGGATCAAATGACCCATGACGTGGGACCCGCAGCGAGATACGTATCGTTACTGAGGCTAGGTGACCGAGGTAAATGTTATATTTGTGGTGATGTGTGCTTAGTGTAGTGTATATGTGTAGACTACTAAGTCACGCTTACGTGATATATCTCAAGACACGAGTTGACATGCTTCAACACCAATGGAGTTAGTGTTTGGTGTCACATAGGCATGAACTTGTGGACATGCATGAGTAGGAGGTCCACTAGTTAGGTCTCGAGATACGTGTGCATAAAAAATCAAGGGCTATCATTCAACCATATCCAATTCATAAGTATATAAGCTTGATCAAATCAAACACCTCACACTCTCACAAATCGATTTCTTCATTGTGAAGCAAAGCTGAGGAGTGAAGAGCTGCTGGAGGAGGAAGAAGACAGCAAGGAACCAGTAGAATTGGTGAAGGAGAGACCAAGTTAGCTAGTACTCATCAAGCTAGGTAACTTCTTGACTCCATTAACATAGCTCAATTCCATGAATTCATGTATTTGATGTTATGGGTTGCTATTTTATGTTGTAAATGGTGTCTTGGAAATCTAGAGGTGTGTATGAGGGTTCTCAAGGCATCAACATATCCTATGTGTTGGTAAAACTCGAAATTTCGATTGTAGAATTCTGGGTTCTGCAACACATACCGCGCTATGCAGGATAGGTAGCGCGCTATATTGGTCATTAGCGCGCTACACTGGGTCATTAGCGCGCTACATGCTATGACAGCAGAAAAACCAACAAGTCTCAAGAAGTCCTTAAACACTATAAATGAGTCTAATATGTTAGGTAAAGGTCCAAACACACTCAAAAACATATAATGTGATGTCAGGAACCTAAGGAATTGTCTTGAGAGTTCAAACACGAGTTTCGAGGCATTGGGTGTAACGACCCATTTTATTAATGCCGTTAATTATCTCGTAATTGCAGACATGGACGCCACCTTAGATCCACGTGGACGCCGTGGGTAGGCTAGGACACACGTCGACCTAGGTACACTGGTTAAATTGTGTGTTGGATGGGTTAATTGCGGTGCAATTTATTCAATTATTGGTTAAATACATTGCATGTGTGTATGTTGAACCACACAAGCGTGCGAGGTTGTGTGACGGGTAGCTACCTCGAAGTGCGTGCTAACGCGGCTATTGAGAGGCGAGATACGGGTACATTAGAGAAAACTCAGTAAACTTACATAAACATGTCTAGGTTATCAAGTTGACATAATTAATGTAACCATAAGCTTATTAAATTAACTTGAACAATAGGCTATGGCGCACCTTGAAATGCGTGTCGAGACGCGGGGCACCGAGTACGGTAGCGGAGGATTAGTGTGACCATGAGTTGGTTTAATTTGATAAATAAAACACTAGCCATATGGTTGAATAAGATTTAATGTAATGTGACATTAGTATAATAAATGAGAGCCTATAGTTTACATTAAATAAAAGGGGCCATGAGATGGACATCTAAATCAACATAATGAGTGGTACTAGATGATGAGTGTGCTATTGGAGTCTCCAGGAGGTATATGACAACATGCTTGTGAACCACAAGATATGCCTCGGGATACGTATGCACAATTGATTCCATAAAACATATATATATATATATATATATATATATATATATATATATATATGAGAGTTAGTGAAGTGTTTGGTCACAACACTCACCAATTTCATGTAGATCCAGAAAATTCAGAGGAAGAAGAAGGACTTCCAGCTGGGAACTCTGCAACCTAGGCATCAAACCAAGTGATCTAACCTAGGTAATCATCTTATCCACATTCTAAGCTTGCAAATGAATCCATTTTTTGGCGCGTTTAGTGAAATTCGAGTTGATGATTTAGCCTATGGTTTGTTGTGTAAATATGATTCATTTCATGTTATTAGATCGTATATAGGGAGAATTTATCATTGGTTTAGTTAGATTTGATGAAATTGGTTGTTAATGGACATGGTGGTAAATGCATGATTATGGAAATGGATGTAATTTGAGGTTTCAGGAGTGCTCTAATTTATGGATTGAAGTTATTTTGATGAGGAGAGGGTGAAAAATCAATTAGAATAGCTAATTGAGAGGGTAGGACGGAATTCTCGAATTGAGAATTTTGGAGTATTTATTCTGCTTACATGTTGTTTCTATCATTCCTTGCTGTTCATTATTCTATTCGGTTACTTGGACGTAGGTTGAGGTTACGCCCCCAGATTTCCTTGTTGTGTGTTCATGATGCACTGGAATGTAGCACGTGTCACCCGACCCTCAGTGAATGGCGACCTGGGCTTGCCTTGGTGCACGTGTCGGTGACTCAGCATATTTGGCCAGCGCCGCGGGACCAAGTGTCGGGCCAGTTGGACGCGACCACTGGTGGAAACTTGGTGACCCTAAGTACAGTCTAGTCCATCTGGAGCAAGCACACACATTTGTTAGCTTGTCTGTTGCTTATTCATGCGATGAGCCATTTACAGTTGTCTGTTTTATATTACGCATGTTTATTTGACAACATTCCTTGTATTTTCTTTTCTTTATTACATGAATGCTCGTAGGAGTTCCTTAGGATTTTACTTACTGTACTCGTCATCTGTCTTTTTATGACGATTGAGTGCATATTCTTGTACCAGTAGGGCAAGGGGATCCTACGCTACTACATCTGATTGCCAACTGTCGAGGACCTACCTGTACGTGTTTATTTTTGATATTTTGTATATTTTGGGTCTTGGGAGACTTGAGATAACACCGTACATGTATATATACCTGTTGTGGTGATGTCGCTTATATACGAGTACTTTCCAAGGTTTTCCACAGTAGGTTTTGCCTTTGAACAATGTTTATCATGCTAAATTACCTTATTTAAATGGTATTAAGACTTCCGCTGAATAGCTTAACCTTTAAAATACAACCCATTGTATGGTTATGATCTCAATAAATCGCCAACTAGGTAACAGTTGAAACAGTTAGATTCCCACCAATAATGGACAAAGAATATAAGGATAATTTACTAATTTATCGAATAATACACTTGTGGATACGATTTACGAGACATAAAAAGGACGGCAGGTGCCGAACACGTGGAGTTGGGCCAGCCGGCAAGGAGTACACGAAGACACGTCACCCCGGGGCGGCAGGGGCCGCCACATTGGGAGGTCGGAGTAGCATAGGAAATTGCGTGTGTATGTAAGCAAACTGATTGAGAGATTTCTTTACATTTCATTCTTATTCATATGTCATTTCCAATCATTTGGACTGAACAACCTTTGTAGTTCACGTATTATGACTTGTTGTTCATTCTCATTACATGAGGTTGTTTCATGGTATAGTTTGTTGATAAATGATTTCATTGACTCCAATTCATGTGCTATATCATTGTTGACTGTTATTACTGGTGGTCAGTGAAATATCATGATATTAGGTAGTTTTTACATAGTGTTGTGAATCTATATTTTTGTGCGTTAATTACGCAATTGTATTTGTTGGATTCCAACACCATGTTATTCTTTGAATATGAAAGTGGTTCTTGTATCTTGGGTCATTTTATGATAGAAATTAGTTTGACATATGGGGGTCACTAGACTTTCTAGGGTGACTGGGGCTTCTCCACTATTTTGCGCAACACACGAGGTATGATACTCGGGGTTGTTGGGAAGCATAACTTGGGTGACTTCACGAGTTGTAAGACTCGGGGTGTTCGCAAGTATACATCCCAGTGACTGAATTTAAGGATAATTATAAATGCGTATTGTACCATGTAAGTACGACCTTCACAGAGATGTAAAGCACAACTCCATCCTTATATAGTGGAAAGGCTGATGTGATGAACATCACGACCGATCGACCCTAGATCATTACTACTTAGTCTAATATCAGTTTCGTTTTGTTTAACTAAAGTATCTCTTTGCATGATATTCTTTCATCATAGTTGCTATTATTATTATGCTTCTTGATACTTGTTGCATAATTAGGAATGTGAACAAATGTCTCTCAGTATTACTTTCTTTTTTCATATACTTACCGTCTAGTTTGTAACGGTGGGTGCAGATCTATCGAGTAGCAGGATAGGCAAAAAGAAGATCGACGACTACCTCTGAGCCAGAGGAGCACTGCAACACCAGATTTTGTAGGCTTGATTTTTGATCTATTACTTTTATATGTATATGATATTCTTTTAGGGGATTGTATATTATGGGTCGAGTGATAAGTACCTTGACCAGACACATGATGTTATATATCGTCGTTTCATTATATATATGCATATGATCTTTATTTCATGATTTTTAAACAAAGGTTAGGCTACATATTATAAGCTTCCGCTAGTTAATTAGTTAAGACTTCCGACGCATAACTTTTAAGTTAGTAAATTTTAATTAACTCTGATTTATAAATTTACATAGGATAGGTATATGTTTATATCTTTTTGAAAACTAAATAATTAGTAAGTAATAAGATTGTTGAAAAGGCTGACTAATTCCTCGTTAGGTCCTATATGGTGAGACTATGGCTTAATAATGGGATTAGGCCGGACAGTATCCTAATTTCAGAAGGGGTATTCACAGAAATACCAAATTGAGAGGGTTTAGAGAACGAACATTCGTTATCTTCGTTGATATGAAATGAAACGAATTCATTTCATTCTTATTTATCATATATATCAGCGGTTGACAAGCAGTTTATTTATTTATTTATTTATTAATTTTAGAAATCCTTATTTTGACGTGTTTTATCATTCGGTACTCGTTTTGAATCCCCTTTTTCACTAAATTGAGCCGAACCCTCGACAAAATAATCAATCTTCATAATACGTCCATAGCAATAGTTTTGGTCACAAAAAAATCCCCAAAATAATAACTTTATTCATAACATATCACACTCACAGGCCAATTCCCTTGCCATATTTAACCAATCTTACATCATACTAGACCCAATCTCAACCTCGACTACTACCAACTGACATGAAACTCGAGGCAAGGTCTTGCACAAAGTTTGTTCTCATTTTACACGGCCACTGAACCCAACTTGCACGCAAACCGAGGTAAGTTTTTTACGTGATACTTAACACTTGATTTAGGTTTCGAGCAACTAATTATTTTTTATTTCACCATTATAGGTCTTATATTAATACATATTAATTGGTTATAATTCAATTAATCAATTTCCACGCCAAACAAACATCATACATCACATCAACGCACTTGCACGTTATTCGAGACAAGTCGAGTTTAACCTCGAGCCTAACTCGAGTTAATTAAGATTCGAATTAGCGCTAATCACCTACGTAAGGTAATGGATTGTTACATATGTGCACTTCTTTTGACTCCTCAACAAATTAACTCTCTCTTAGCATATCCACATTTTAAGAAGTGAGTCAAAATTACAAACTAATTAAACAAAAAAAGTTGTCAACTTTCATAAGGAATGTACAATACTTTTCTCCTTGAATTCTCCTAGAGATTTTACTTGTTTTGATAGAGCTCACAACTTGAGTAACTTTGAATTCTTGTCGGGATTGATATACATATTGTGATTAACAATTTATTAATTCTTAATGTTATTACGAGGTACAACAATGTATTCTTATTGTGTATTATTGTATTATGTAAAGTGCATTTTTATTGTATATTGTTGATTCAATTTGTAGAGCTAGCCCTAGCTGTGACTGTAAATTAAAGTGTAAACAACATGTAAAAATAAAATAAAAAATAAAGTGTAAACAAACAACCACACCGTACTGAAAAAGCAAACACAAAAAAACAAAACCACACCGTGACTTTGTTGGGCGGCCGGATGTCCTTTTACACTGACGGGACCTGGGTCCCGACCTCAAGATAATAAAATTCAACAAAATTAATATATTTGAAAATTGTCACATCAAAAAACTTATTTGAAAATTGTATTTTTTTTAAAAAAAATATATTTTTTATCAAAAAAAATTATTTGAAAATTGTCTTACGGACGCACCTAGTATTACGCGCGTACATGTGATAATTTTCCGTGTATAATTATATTTGTTGGTAAATGCTAGAATGATAACCCTTAAGTCACACTTAAAGTCACGTTGGGCGTAGGAGTATAATGACCATAACAATTATGTGTCAAATCTTGATGTTAGAAGTGGGTCAACCAATCATGAAAGGTTTTTAACTAAGTTTTTTTTTTTTTTTTTTTTTTTTTTTTTTTAAGCCGTGGTATCTAGGCAAGCTTGACTATTCTCACGAGGCCCTTATGCAATCGGCCCGGGCATACCTCAATGACTTGAGCAATCTTGCCCCATCAAAGAATCGAAACCGAGGTCGTGTGCTTAACTTACACAACCCCGCATTCGCTTTTATCGTTGTGACAACCCCTGCCAATAAGTGAAACAATCACGTCCTCTGTAGGTTTAATATAGTCCAACTAATTAAGCTTTACGAGTCCATATGATGTTTTAAGTATTTTCACTACACTTTTATTAAAGTAAACTAGATTGTTCATTGTAAGTTTTATAATTGAATTAAAGATGTACATATCTAGTTAATCTAAAATGTGGTTATGCTTATGACCAATAAAAAAAAAGTGGTTACTGCCATGAGTTCATATTAATTTATACATGGATCATAATACAACAAATGTAATGCAATTTGATGTGTTTCAAGCAATTTCACGCCATTCCTTTTGAATTGGCTTATATCTCCCCTAAATGGTGGGAAAATTGCTTCATCAAAGTGACAATTAGCAAAACTTGCTATAAATAATTTCCCTATTAGGGATCCAAGACATCTTATAATATAATTAATGGAGATTTAAATCAATATACGTCTCCTATTGATTTATCTTGAGATAATCTCCAGCTAATAAAAAAAATCAGTTTGATAAAGGATGTCCGTGCGAATTTACGATATTTTCGCATTATCGATGATTATGAATAATCAAATAGATTTTTCCATATTATGAATGTCATTTGATTTATGACGACATTCGTTTTAATGTGCCTTATATATTACAGAAGTTAAAGTCGGGAATATTATACTCAGATTAAATCATATTCATATAGATAAATTTTTTATTATTCTCGAGTAGACTTCTTCTGAACAAGACATTAACAATAAAATTGTTGTCTCAGATATTGCCTGAACATTAGCCTCCGCTAAGTTCGAATTCGAGAAATATTCACTTTTATATTATCATGTACATACATGTAGCATGATACACAAGACATAAACTCATCGCCCATATTTAGGTCGCGATTTAAACACATCTCGATGTACCTGTTTTATCGAGCCATTTTCAATGATAAAATTCATAATATTTTGCCTTTGATTTTGAAGGCATGGTAAAGGTCAAAAAAATATTCGGGAATATATATGACAATATTTAGGCAAAATAGTCTTTCATATATGACAAAAAAATGTCACAATTATGAGTGCTCATTGTCAATAATTATTTGCCCTTTGTAGTGGTGCACCACTTTTATTCCAATTTTTGGTGGAATTGTCAATACGACCTTTACCTGATATTTTCACATTTTCCACATCCATAAATTTATTATCGCGATCACAACATATGCTTCTTAATTTGAAGCTTCGAACTAATTGACGCAGCGATATTATATTTATAATATCTCATTATTTTACTCGGCCTACCATGAGACAAGAAATCAATCCTTAATATTTATTGGATTGACGTGCGCACTCGATATTTGTTGCAAAAAATCGAGGCGGGTCACGTGACCTTATTTTTATTGTCTCATCACCATATTTCCACATAGCCTCAAAGATAGATGTAATTAAAATTGCGGAATTATAATTAATATTTGACTCGATTAAATTTTGTAGCTTGAGACTCGACTCGTTTACTCATTTTGAGCTTTTGGATTATTACCTTTTTTGGTATTTATATATTTATAACTCCATAGGGTGAAAAGATATATGAAATATTCACTTTTCAAATCTCTAAAGAGATATTGGCAAATGATTGTGTACAACATACAGCCTTGCATAGATGCAAACTTTATTCATAATTTGTAATATCTAATTATCATGACAAGAATTATAATAAGGTAACAAATTCAACTATGGTTGATTAATATTTTGAAAGTAAATGTAATATAAAATAATTTTCTCTTTTCTTTTATGTAAAAAAACATAACATATGATTAAGTATATGTTCACAACTTGATTCATTAATAATCAAATGTACTATTCGTATGAGTTGGTGGGACAACCTCCAAGTTGGGTGGCGAGACAAAGTCTGCTTAATACCATGCCTCTCTCGAACGGGATAACCCGTCTCTCTTTCAATGTTTAGCTTTACCGGGACAAGGCTTACCCACTATCAACTCAAACTTATAGCCTTATTTGTATTATAAAATCAAGAATATAACAATAACTAATCGTTTGTAGTTTAAAGAGAAAACTAGTTATGTCACATACTGACTTTTGATTTCTGATGTAGAAGATCGTACAAGACGCAACTACATAGCATACTTTCGCAATTGGTGACGTTATAATGTATAGTATATGAATAAAGTATGCATATAGAAGTGATGCATGTAATAAAAGGAAGCAACCATGATAATATATAAATAAATTGAACTTATTTAAATAACAAAATACCTTATTTGTCCCTTCTTGAACTTCAAGATCTCCTTAATGCTCAAGCTTAACAAATTGCCTTCTTGAACTAGAGAAGGAAAATAGAAGACTAAGAACTTTCACTAACTACTACAAAGGAGAAGAGAAAATAAGATAGTTGGAATGAGATGTTTTCATTCAACTTGGTCCAATGGGGTTTGCACCCTTTTATATAGGCCATTTGGTGATGATGATAATTGTACTTATACAATGTGTACAAGTTATAATACACCACTCATAGAACACATCACAAGCAACATAGACAATACATGGAATAGTTGGTGTACAGATTACAAGTTACATGACAATACATAGACATGTGGAGGTGACTATTAAGTGAGAAATACAAGTTACATGACTACACAATATGTTGCAGTCGTACGTGTTGTAAATTGAGTTGGAACTTGGTCAAGAACTATAGAAGACTTCACTACTATATAACCTTCTTTTTGTTTTTTCAGTCATCAATTGCGGGATGTTTTTCAAAAATAAGGTGGGAATAGTTTTTTATTCCAAAAATAAAATACAAGTTTGGCTACTTTTAATTTACAAAACTAAGGTATGTCTCCTTTTGAAAAAGAGTCATTGTTGATGATGTGGCTCCATGTGGATGTGTGTTGATGAGGTGGAGTGAATGGCTCATTTTGAAAATGAGTCATCTATACAAAATGAATGACACCTTTTGAAAATGAGCCATCTATACAAAATACACAACCTCTATTTTACTCATCAAAAGAAGTATTTTGTTTAACTCGAAGCGGTGAACCCATGCAAACGTCATGTACGTATCGAGATGGACAAGCCGCATCACGTACGTATCTCGAGATGTGCAACCCGCATCACACACGTATCTCGAGGTAGACAACTGATGTAAATGACACACACGTATATGGACGTGGACAACTCATGCAAACGCCACGCATGTATCTCGCGGCAGAGAAGTCATGCAAACGACGCGCTTATGTCGAGGTGGCCGACCCATGCAACCTCATGCAATTCATGCAAGTGTTACGCACGTATCTCGAGGGGCTAACTCATGCAAACGACACACACGTATCTGGTCATGGACAACCCTTGCCAACAACATGCACGTATGTCGAGGTTGACAATCCATGCAAACATTACGCACGTATCTCGAGGGGACAACTCATGCAAATGACACGCACGTATCTGGCGGTGGGCAACCCATGCAAACAACACGAACGTATCTCAAGGTTGACAAAAAAATTTGACCCACAAGTCACCCAAGTCTATCACAACAAAAAAACTTGACCCACCCCACTCTCTCTCTCGGTCACCCAACTCTCTCTCACTCTCTCGGTCTGTCGCACCCCACCCTCTCCCTCTCTCTCTGCCGCACCCCACTCTCTTTGTCCCTCTCCCTCTCTTCTCTCGCCGCACCCACTCTATATGCTCTCTCCCTCTCTCTCGCTCTCTTTCTCTCGACGTCGCTCGACACCCGTCCATTACCATCAACCATAAATAACCCCCCGCCCCTACAGCCTACCCTATAGTCTGCACACCTCAAGATTATATTCCCTGCGTTCTCGAGGAAGAGGACGGTCACGGGAGGTTTACCACGTGGATCCCACGTGGACGCCACGCAGATCCCACGTGGACGCCACGCGGATCCCACGTGGACGCCACGTGGATTTGCCTTACATTAATGGCGCATTCGGAGAATGCGCCATTAGTGTAAGGGACCCCTTCCACGTAGGACACTAATGGCGCATTTTGAGAATGCGCCATTAGTGTAAAAAATTTTCCCAACTCAAAACGCATTTGCAAAATGTGACTTACCTTACTTTTGTAATAAAAACTAAACGTAACTTATTTTACTAATTTATTTTATTTTCAACAGTACATTTGTAATTTTTTCCATCAATTACCTTCTTGTTGACATTCATTAACTGCTATTTATTTATATATTGATCATACAAAAACCTCTATATATTATAAAAAAATGTGTATTAATTAAGCTGTGAAGCTTTAAAGATCTCACACCCACATGTTTAGTTCTAGCTTCATTAATCCAGCAATACCTTTTGTTTAATTGTTCTGTTGTTTTCTTGCACAGTGAAGTGGTCAGCGTTTTAATATTTGTTCTATCATTCTCATTATATTTTAATCTAAAGTTTTTTAATTTTCATATTGGCTCTTTATATTGGCCCGCTCGCACACGCGAGCACGAGCATATGAATCTCTGTCAGTACCGATATTATTGCCCCCAACTTAACCGCCTTTCAATCATTTTTGTAGGGTTTTATCTCAACAGACTTCAACATTATTTAAGGAGATATAATCACATATATACTTTATTGTGAAGTCATATTTAACCAATGTTGACTTTATTTTGATCCACACATCTCCAGTAAAATTGGCCAACTAAACTAGACTCAAACAGTTATCATGATCACAGTCTCACCTAATTTGGGATTGAGACCTTGTATTTATCCGCTTCACTCCTCTCGGGTTATGGAATTGGGGGAGGTCAAGGGCTCAACTCATGGACTGTTGGAATCAAAATTGTTAGTTTCTTATCAACAAAAAAAGGGTACTGTGGTACTGTTGAGAAGATTAAGACACGACCCGAAAAAAAATTAAATCGAAAATATAGAAAATATGAAATACATAATTCTTTTTTTTTTTAATAATGGTGGGTGTTTTTTTTATATGAAAGAAACAACTTTTGCACCCACCAAGATTTGAACTCATGACCTCTTACTTTCAAATCTCATACCAAACTATTGGGCCACCCAATTAGTTATAATGGTGGGTTTTGATTTATATATATATTTTGAATCCCACTATGTGCACCCCAGTCATCACTCAGGGCAACCCAATTACAAAGGTACCTAAGAAATTTGTCAGGGCACCCTAACTTTGACCAAAATACCTCTGTATGTAACCGTTGGGTACCCTAATGTGTTTCATCAAAAGAGTTTCAAAACCTTTAGTTTTCTCAGTTTTTCGTTGTGATTTGGACTTCCAATCTTCGATTTTCCGAAGCTCTCTTCCACATATTTGTTCGATTTGTCCATTTGGCGAGTTGTGTGGATGTTAAGTTGGGCAGTGGAAGTGCTCGGCGTTGTAGGGTTCGTGGGTGTAACGGCCTGGAATTTACTAATAGTAAATTAGTCCCTAATCAGGGTTACCGACCCTAGACGTGGCCAAGAGTGGGTACACGGTCTGAATACTTGGTGTGAGGATCGAGAAATGTGTTAGATTTGATATGGTGGATGCCTAGTGTGATGTATTTGTGTAGACTTATAAAGTCACTCCTTTATATATAGATGTCGAGACGTGAGCGGGAAGGCTCCTCGAGATGCGTGTCGACATGGGACCGGGGTAGAGAGTGATGTAGTAATTTTATGTAGGCTTAATATAGCTTAAATAGTGATTTTAATGTGGCTATAGTTAGTTTTATATTAAATATACCTAAGTTAAGTAACTTAAAACAATAGCCATGTGATGGTTCTCGAGACACACGTTAACACATCTAAAAACCAATTGATTTTAAATTAGTGTTATTTAGATCAAGTAAGTGGAGAGTTAGTAAAACATGTGTTAAGGTGTATACCATTGGATAAGCCTCGAGATACGTATATACATTAAGATCAAAAGCTATTAATTAACCTTATCCATTTCATATATATAGCTTAAGATCAACTCAAGCAACTCAAATAACTTCATTTTGATAGCTTAGGAGAGAAGGAAACTTGCTGGAGAAGAAGAGATCAACAAGAAATCAGTGGTTATTGGTGGTTTGAAGGTGTAGGAGTTGATCGACTAGGTGGTTCACTCAATTAGGTAATCACATACGCTAGCAACTTTGTCAATTTGATGAATTCATGGATTTGATGACTTGAGTGGTTGTTTTATGTTGTTGTTGATGCCTTGGGACTCTAAAGGTGTGTATGAGGGTTCCCAAGGCATTTGGGTAGCCTAAGTGTGGAGAAAACTCAGAATTCTTATGACGGCCCCAATTTTTCACAAACTGGGCCCCGCCCGGCCTAAGCCCACGTGGATATGCTTTCCTTAAAAATTAAGCATCGCGCATCTCTAGGCACCAACCCGCCTCATTTCACAATCTCGATACTCGCGCCACACGCATCACGATGCATATCCAATGTATATAGTTTTAATGTGACGACATTAAAACCACTATAGCCAATATAGCCACATTAAGCCACTATCTCGGTCCCCACGTCGGCACGCGACTCGAGGCGTGTCCCCATTCGTTTTTCGGCTCACCAAATTCCTCGCGTATACCAACTCGTAAAAGCACTTTCAACAATTAGCATTCTAATCTCAAATTTGATATTACACATTACCTCGAGTCTCCACCCGAGATTCGGACATTAAGCCATTATCTATGTCCCACGTCGGCACACGACTCGAGGCGTGTCCCCGTTCGTTTTTCGGCTCACCAAATTCCTCGCATATACCAACTCGTAAAAAATTTCAACAATTAGCATTCTAATCTCAAATTTGATATTACACATTACCTCGAGTCTCCACACGAGATTCGGACATACGCATTCCGACGAATAGATCCCACATTCGACCCTGACCTGACACGTGGCACAAGTCAAATTTTCGGGCCGTTACAATTCTGATTTCAGAATTTTGGGTTTTCCTGCACATAGTGCTCTAGGTAGGATAGTTAGCGCGCTAACTTTGTGTAGCGCACTAGAGACAGTGGTTAAAGCGCTAATGAGGATACAAGCGCTCTAATCAAATCACTTAGCGCGCTAATTGACTTGACAACATAAAAATATGCACTTTTTGAAATTTACTTAAATACTATAACTAAGTCTAATACCCTAACTAAAGGTCCAAACACACTCAAAAACATGTTATATGATATCAGGAACCTATGGAAGAGTTAAAAGGGGTCAAATACAAGATTCAAGGGGTCGGTGCATTGGAAACAACTTAGGAAATTGCGTGGATTATAAGTAAACTGATTGAGATATTTATTTACATTTCATTCCTATTTACTTGTTCACTTCCGGTCCTTTGGACTGATTTGCCAATGTATTCCATATGCCATGACTTGTTGTCATTTCTCATCTCATGAGGTTACTTTCATGGTATAGATTGTTGATTAAATGATTTCATTGACTCCAAAATCATGTACTATATCATTATTGAATTTTGATACATGTAGTCAATGAAATAGTATGTTGTTTGGTAGTGGTTTATGGTATTGTATATTCCATTTTCTTTATGCATTAGATATGTGATTGCTTTGTTAGATTCCAAAACTGTGTCGATCTTTGTAATATGAAAGTAGTTCTTTTATCTAGGGCCATTACATTACAGAGGTTCGGCGGACATACGAGGATCACTAGACTTCCAGGGTGATTGGGATCTCTCCATTATCTTGCGCAACACACGAAAAATGAGACTCGAGGTTGTTGGCAAGCATAACTTGGGTGACTTTACGAGTTATAAGACTCGAGGTTGTTGGCAAGTATACATCCCAGAGTAACTCGACTCTTGGGATGATTATAAAGGCGTAAAGCACGCTTAGGACCTTCACAGAGAGATGTAGAGCTCGGCTCCATCCTTATATAGGGAATATGCATTGGGATAGGACTCCCAACCGACCGCCCCTAGATCATAACTACTTAGCCTAGTATTAGTTTCATATTGATTAGGCTTTGGAGTATCTTATAGCATGATTTTCCTTTCACTTTAATTCTTATTATTATGCTTTCATATACTTGTCGTATATTTTGGAAATGTGAACAAATGTCTCTCATTACTTTCTACTTTATTGTACTCACCATCCTTTTTATGACGGTGGGTGCGGATATACTTTGAGTAGCAGACGAGGGAATGAAAAGATCGAGGATTAGTGGTGAGCTATCAGAGGAAAGTTTCTGCTGCTTTTGTAGGTGATCATTTTGTGTAATTATTACTTATGTATTCTATATAATTTTGGGTTGTATATTGGGGTAAGAAACTAGGCTTCTCTACTATTTCATGTACCACTTTAGTTGGTTTTATATGATCATCAGTTTACCTGGTTTCCACTATAAGTGTTTTTAGAAATGCTTCCACTTATTTATTAAGTCTTCCGTTGATTATTAAGGTAATGATAATGATCTCTTAATTAACTACGATAATATGGAAACAAATATTTATTAGTTTGTGCGTATATGACAAGGTGAATTAGATAAAAGGTTGATTAATTCATTGTTGGGTTCTACGTGGTATGGATTAGGGCTTAATAATGGATTAGGCCAAGCGGTGCCCAATTTTAGAAAAGGTCGTCACAGTGGGACGACTTCGGATTTGGGGATTGTGTGTAATTGAGAGGCAAACTGAGATATATATGAGTTCTTAGTTCATTTTACGTTCATTTGAGTAGTTTTTGTTGTTATCGATATGAAAATGTGGAAAAAAGGGTTTATTGAAACCCGTGATTGTCAGTCACATACAAATTATAACATAGATCACTCAAGTAGGTATCGGTTTGTTGACACCGAGACACATGATGTGGTCTTGGTGCAATATTACTGAGACCCTATATTGAATGTATATTGGTCTGGTCTCGAAAAACTTCAGCCGAGACAATCCAATACGTATCGGTAGATTCACACCGAGAGTTTAACATAGGTCTCGGTGCTATATCACTGAGACGTATCCCTTATTCTTGGACCTTCTTGGCCGAAACATTATGTTTTTTTTATGTGAATATCAATCAAGTGTTCTTAATATTCATTTTCTAATTAGATATGGCTAGAGGGAAAACAACAGTTTCGAAGCAGGAAGTAGATAGTGAGCCGACAAGAGCACAACGTCGGTCCGAAGCGGCGATGGCGTCTGCTAGTCCTTTTGCCCCCGCTGACCATGGCAAGTGGAAGGCACAAACTGCTTCTTCCTAGAAGGAGAAACAACATGCTACTCAGATTTTGGGTGTACGTGCACCCCTCATCTTCGGGGGATGATGTGGAGGCCGAGGCATCTAATGTTCCCATAGGGAGCAGGAGTAGTAGCGGGCCAGAAACCACTTCATCCTAAAGGAAAGCTAGTGGTGGTGCCGGTTGAAGTGGCAGCGGTCGGAATGCTGTGGAGCATGAGCATAACCCATCTGTTTCATTCCCATGTGGTCCCATTGATGGGTCTTTACTAAAGAGTTTTAAGGATCATGTTGCGGCATCAATTTGGGTTGGTGATGTATGTTCTCGGTGTTTACTTTCATTTGATTTTGCAATCAATTCTAGTTATTCATATACGATAATATATTTATTAATGATTTGTTTTTTGTTGCAGTGTCGTTCGTTACTTAAGTGCATAAACCATTGGGCCTAAATAGCTGATTGGGATTTGCAGTCTTGCCACCCCGACACCTAGGCGTTACAAATATTCATTCATAGGTCCAGCTTGGCTCCACTCATAGACTGCTCCTATAAGAAGGGAAATAAGAAGGTCATCTCAACGATTCGTGGAGCGGTGGCAACTAGAGACTAATATATTTCACCTACCATTTGGTGAAATGTCTATCACGCTCGAGGATGTTAGCATTCTTCTTGTGGTAGCCTCGCGCCCCGAGGCCATCCCGGGGTGTCTTCTGGCCCATGCCCTCACCCGGTGGCCCAGCTACATGTGTCTGGCACTTACCCATCCACCTCATGTCTCAATAATCGTGTGCACGGTGCATTACCAGTGTAATTAACCAATCATCCATATTAGTCTTAAGTTATCTCCTTAATTCTTTAAATTTCGTAAGTTCAACTGTCTGTAGCTTATTCAAGTCCTAGGTGTGCTAGGGTTTGTATTTTACGAGAGTTGCAAGTACAAAATCAGTATTTTACAGCGGAAGTCTTAAAGTATATAAACATGGATTCTCATTAACTTTTACGTTTATAGAGTATCAATCCTACCGTGGAAAACCCGAAATAGGCTACACTATATATAAGGCAACAAAAGTAAATATATACAAGTTCACACGTCTCACCGTCTCCCATAAACCCAAAATATAATAGTATATACTTGAATAAACACCTACGAGTAGTGTGTCGAACAGTGGGCAAGCTCGCTCGAGTTAGTTGCCAAAAACCTCCTTACCCTTACTCGTAGAAGGATATGCACTTAGCCATCACAAGAAAACATATGACGAGTCTAATAAGTAAAATCCCAAAGAAATTCACTGAACATTCAATTGAATAAGTAAAGGAAATCCAATAAATACTGTTAAATAAACATGTAGAATGTAAACGTGCAACCGTAAATGGCTCATCCCATGCGTAAATAACAATAAAGCGCAAATGTGTATGCTTGTATAAGGCATAGTAGACGATTGTGACGGCCCCTATTTTCCACAAATTGGGCCCCGCCCGGCCTAAGCCCACGTAGACCTCCGAGCCAGTCTCATATGAGGTCAACGAGCCTAATCGACCTTCCAATCCATTATTACAAGTAATTTCAAAATTTTAAGTTGAGTTATTAATATTTTTCAAGATTTAAAAATTTAGCTAAGCAACTAATACATTAAATAACTCAACAAAAGATCGGGAGTTAGGCAACCTAATTGTGGAACCCAAGAAATATCATCGAGAGAGAGTAAATAAGATATACAAAATAATCACCTAGCTATGGAGCTTTCCTTTGCTACTGTCATGCGGCTCTGCACTCGGTCAAACACGAGATTGACGAGCCTGGTAAGTAAAATCCAAAGTAGAATCTAAACAAGAATTCAAGATAAAATGAAACAGTCTAAAAGTCATGCATATAAAAAAAAAAAAAACTATACGGAATGCATGATAATGAGATTGTAAAACAATGAAAGTACATCAAGAATGAGTGTCAAAGGAAACAATATAGAGAGGTGCCCAAGTAGTCTAAGACCACCGAATGCGGTGCCACAGTCGGTCGGGGTCGCGAGTCGCGCAACGCCAAGCGTACTCGGTCATCGGATACGGCATCGCCGTACCTACTAAAATGTCGCGAATGAGGGATATCAACGGCGCCCGGATAAAGCACATCTCATTCGAATACTTTGACTCGAGGTCATGGCCCCGGTTATGAGCCGAAACCACTCCAATCGAGACACGAGTACGACTCACTTGCCCTCGGACACTCATACGAGTGAGAATTCCAAGAAAAGGACATGATTCAACATCAATCAAACATGCAAGCTCAAATGAAATACTGTACATTTTCTAACTGGTTTACTTACCTCGAGAAATCGCGAACCTCAAAATGTCTCACTCGCATCTCGATTGCGCACCCGACTCATAAGTCTCTGGTGTCCATTTAAACATTTTAGGGCTAATTTACTAAAAATCATACGAATCACACTCAAATTCCTCAACATAAAACTCACCATGGTCTTTAAAATCAATTTCGAATTCATCGCGTCATCGCGATTTCGTCGAAATCGCGCATCCGACCGGTCGATAACGCCCCACCGCGCCGTTCACCGCGTCGCTGCCGCTGCCTCGCCGGCCGCTCGCCGGCGCCGGTGCTGGAGCCACCGCCGACCAACCATTCGCGCCAGAGCCGCCGCTACCGACCGCGCCACGCCGCTGCCGGCCTTCAAGCTGTCTCACCGCGTTGCGACGCGTCGCCGCGCTCGCGCGCCCACTGCCAAGAACCTCCTTACCCTTACTCGTAGAAGGATATGCACTTAGCCATCACAACAAAACATATGACGAGTCTAATAAGTAAAATCCCAAAGAAATTCACCGAACATTCAATTGAATAAGTAAAGGAAATCCAATAAATATTGTAAAATAAACATGTAGAATGTAAACGTGCAATCGTAAATGGCTCATCGCATGCGTAAATAACAATAAAGCGCAAATGTGTATGCTTGTTCTAGCGAGTAGACGATATTTCAAATACCTTCCCAGGTTCCCACCAGTGGGCGCACCCAACTGGCCCAATACCTGGTCCTCTCGGTAGCCGGTGTAGACCCACGACGCATCGACACATGTACCAGCACAGTAGCTCGGGCCATCATCCACTGAGGACTCCTGATACACATGCTATGGTCCAACGTGCCACAGAAACCCATGGAATACCCGTAAACTCAACCAACCGTTCAAACATTGACATAGATATAGATAACTGAAGTGAACAAGGAATAGAATAAAAAAAACACTAAGGAAGATATAACAAAATGGTAATGAAAGTAATAAATACTTAAGGGACATTCATGTGGGTTTTACAAACCTCAAAACGCTCTCCAACTTCCTCCGGACTCTCGATTCTGACCCGACTAGGTCCCCGACACCCGAGCTACGGTCCTCTAAGTCCCTGAAGTCAAATTTTATAAGTTTAGCATGATTCCAGGTTGATTAGTGTTGTATTAAGTCAAAAATCACAAAACCAGTCCTTAAATTCAACTTTCATCTGTCATTAGTGTGCTGATGAGTTTACTTAGCGTGCTAGGTGAAGTTAGCGCGCTAGGGAATCTGTCTAGCGCTCTATTGTTCTTCGTTTTGAAAAACAGTTGAAGGCCTAGGCTGGTTAGCACGCTAACCAACCTAGTTATCGCACTAATTGCCCTCTGTGAAAGAATTCTCATGTGACGACCCAAAATCCAATTGACCCACCATAAGGGTAATTTAGTAATTTTCCTCAAAACCTGCATTAAGTTAACCCTAATATAAAATAAACCAAATTGTGAACCCTAGCCACCAAAATTTATTTACAAACCCATTGATAAAAAAAAGGGGGGGGAAGAACAAGAAGAGGGAGATATGAGAGGTTCTTAGAGATCAAGACAAAAGACTCCACAAACAAGGTATTCTCCATCTTTTGTTTTTGATCTTGATTTGGTTAATTTTGAAGAGATAAATTAAAAGTGACTTGAATGGCAAGAACACCAAGAGGGTGGTGGTATCGCGGCGGCACCGCCGATGGGGGCAACAACGATGTCATGGCCGTCGCTGCTGGCGACAGTAGGTGGGACCCCACTAGGAAGCCCCACCGCCGCGTGGAAGAAGACAAAGGGTGGCACCCAAAGCCACCCTTCCCGCGGCGGCTGCCGAAGCTACTACGATCGAGCCGGAGCGCTCGCGCCCCCGAGCCGGTCGCGGCGGCGCCCAGGCCGCCGCGCCCCGTCCGCCGCGTTCGGACGCACCAGCCAGCGGCTGGGGGGAGGGGGAAGCGGTTGCTTCCCTCTCCCCCATGGTTGACGAACCGGGAGCTATGCTCCTGGTCTGGTTAACCTCTTGACTCGATCAACCAAAACAACACAAAAATAAAAATATAATATAATAAAATAATATATATATATATATAAATAAACATAATAATAATATTATGTTTTCGATTGGGTTGGGGTGGGTCTCCACCCTCGACCCTCTCACAGGCGATGGACGACCTACGGGTACCACACTAATGGGCTTCATCTCAAGGTAATTGAATAAATAATTAAATATGAATTTTGAATCGTCGAATAATGTGATTATTGTTTAAATTGTCTAGATTCGCAAGGAGGTTCACATCGAGCCTCGTGCGTGCAAGGGTGGTCGAGAGAGTCTAACTCGGCGAATCGAGGTAAATGGGGAGCTCTGCTCCTTTATTAAATGTTGTTTGCTATTAGTATATTTAGAATTCGTGATTTTAACTAAAGGACTTGGGATGAGGTTATTACCTACCTTATTTGACTTCATGTAAGGCCTCTTGGGGAGCCATAGTCATATGGTGGAACCAAGTCACCTTACATGTTTAAGGGCCTCTTGGGGAGCCGTAATAACACGGTGGAACCAAGTCACCCATTTCTGCAAGGGCCTCTTAGGGAGTCGTGGATGCACGATGGAACCAAGTCACTCGGGCCTCTTGAGGAGCCGTGGACACACGGTGGAATAAATTCACCCACACATATTTATTACATTATGATGATTGGTCAACAAGGGGAGGTAATGACAAATGAGACAATGGACTTGCATTTATATATATTACATTCTATATATCTCTCTTCTGACCCCTTTGCATGCAAAAGTTAATTTTCTTATGTTTTATAACTCTTGAAACTCCCTAATACTGCTTAAGTTACTTTATGAATATGATATGCTTACTTCTTGTGGGAATTGATGTCATGCTTCATATTTCAATGCTATCTTGATTTTTAAATGCATGCTAGCTTTATTTTGCTTTATAGGTATTACTTGCATGTTTAATATTTGAGCGTAGTTCTTCTCTTATTGGGCTCCGTTGGTTCTTTAGCTCACCCCACTTACACTACAAGTCCATCTACGAGTGCGATAGATCGTGGCAAGGGGGAGGCCATTGTTTGAAGTCTCCTTGCAGCGTGAGTCTTTTATGATATATGTACTATTTGTTTTGAAAACTATTAATAAGGGTTGCAACCTAAGCAAGTTTGTTGGGTAGTTAAACCTTTCTTTAGTTAGTTGGATACATTTATAAATATTTGAAGGTTATGGAGATTTTATATTGTTTGATTTGCTTAGGTGAATCTGAAATACTTGATGGTTAGGATTATGTGACATATGATATTTATTGAAATTCAAGTTCTGCATCCTTTTGCCATATTGTATATATGTTATTCCGCAGGTTGTTTAGACGTGCCAGATCTTGATTAGGGCCTGGTTATGGTATTGGGCTTAATTGGCGGTCTGGGCCGGGCGACCCGACCCTAAGTCGGGGAAAGGTCGTTTCATCTCAAGTCGGGAATTATGTCCTTCATATCCCAATTAGCTAACCTTACCTAGTTTATCTACTCTCCATTCATTGGTGACTCCAAAACATCAGTAAAATTAAATAAACAACACCAATTAACTCATAATCATTCCATCCCATGCATACACTAGCTTTCCTAAATTCATTTAAAAACCCAATTCATGCAAAACCAGTGGTAAATCCTCAATGGAAATGGTCATTATAACAGTTCATCAAGTTTTTATAAAAAATCAGGGATTTAACCCTCAAATTCAAATTTCACCAAAAACACACAAAATTGGGTTCATTTGATAAAGTAGAAGATGAAGATGAAGATTACCTAAGTTTGATCCTCATATTTGACCCCCAAATCCTTATTTCTAGCTCCTCAATCACCTCTCCTTCTTCTCTGATTTCCAGAAATGTAAATGGTTTGGTTGCATGTATTGATCAACCCTCTATATATTAAGGTGGGATTCATTTTTAGCCATTGATCTCCATGTGTTTATGTATCCCGAGACTCATCTAATGGTCAACACTTTGACATTTTCTCCACTTACTCTCTTCAATTGACACCAATTAGTAACTCACATGATTCCTAGATGTGCCATCACATCTTTAGGACAATCTAATTGTTTCTAATTTAATTAACCAAAGTATAGGCCTTTCTTATTTGATTTTGTTAAATTCATTTAGGCCCATTATGATACATATGGTTAGTGTTTTATTCACCATAATTAACAAATTTTGTGATCGCACTAACCCTCGACCACCCCGCACCCGGTGCCTCGCATTTCGACACGTATTTTGAGGTACACCATAGTCTATTATTCTACCTTAATCGACTAGCTTATGGTTACATTACCCATTCTAATTGTTCAATCAGTCATCTTAACGTAAATTTGTCGATTTTTTTAGTGTACATGTAGTTCGCCTACTCGATACCCGCGTTAACACGCCTTACGAAGTGAATATTCATCACACCAACTCCTCCGATAGCAACATACACACATGCGATGTTACAATAATATAATGCGTTTAAATATCACACCTTAGCATCCATCATCCACAAATAACATATTTCCTTGGTTCCCGTGTCCGAGTCAACCAAGTTGTCCACGTAACACCAGAATTACCGTTAATCCCCGAGATTAACGTTAATCATAGTTTAATTAATTTGGGCCGTTACACTTATGAACATCTTCGTGGTTGGCAAGGTGGTGGCGGCCGAGAATTTCAGCTGATACACAGAGGAGTCTCGCATGGAGGCAATCAAGATTGTTTCCAACTTGATTGGGGTTAGTATTGATGAGGCAAAGGAAAATGTTAACTACACGAGGGGTCTAACGGTGCGACCAGCTTAGCTGAAGAGTCATTTTTGTCCACCCAAGTCCGCCAGTAGTTTCAGTTCTCGTACGAGTGGGGTGCACCGCACGGGCATACTTATTGTATTTGTATGCGTGCACTCTATTCACCGATAAGAGTGAGTCAAGAGTTTCAATTGCATTACTGAAGGTTCTGGAGGACTTGGATGAGGTCGGGACTTACGCATGGGGTGCTGCCGGCTTAGCTTACCTCTACCGTCACCTCGGGTCAGCCAGCAGGGTAGAGGTGTCATAGATTACAGGGTATCTTACTTTGCTTGAGGTACATATTTTGTAGTCCTTTTGACTTTGTTATGCTTTGATTTAGTTTTGTAATTGTATTTCCACTACTTAATTAACTTTATTTACATTTGCTCATTCTTATTTAGGGATGGGCATACGAGTATTTCCCTTTCTAGCTTGCATTGTCCAATGCGAAATACATGGACCGCTTACAACCACAGGTCTCGAGGTGGATACAAAAGCATGAGACGATAGTGAATGTGGACAAGCTTAGTTCCATTCGCACCCTTGATAGGTTGCGGCCGAGTGAGATGTGTATGTGATTTGTTTCATTTTGGTATTCAAATTTATCACGAGTATGTTTTAATGGTGTTGTTGACTTCATTAGTTTAGGTGACTTGGGATCCATACACTGATATCAAAACCGACGATGTCGTTCTATTCATCACCTTCTTCTCTGGTATGCTGAAGTACATGGATGTGGTGGAGCCATACCATATGGAGAGGATTATTCGGCAGTTTGGTCATGTTCAAGGGATATCACCGTCTCCATATCGCCATCTCGAAGCGAACTGGGGCCGCAATGCATTGAAGTACTGAGTCAAGTACGGGTTCGTACTCGAGAATTGGGAAAGGTGGCGTTCACATTCATTTGCTCCTGAAGACCAGGGCGAGAAAGTGAGGTTCGACTTCATAACCACACTAGAGTATCTACCATGGTTCCTTCAAGTATCGCATCCTATCATTGATAACCCAGTGACTAGCGATGGAGACGATGATATAGTAGCGGACCATGAGTTGTTGGAGGTAAACTTGCATCATTTAAGATTAAGTTGTTACTCTTTTCCTTGGGTTATGTATTGTATTTGTTGAAATTTTGGATTTTGTTTTGAACAACGTAATCTTCATGCATTGGGCACCTCGTTGGCATGTATACACTTGTCGACAGGAATGGCCAAGATGGAGGCGATGGAGAAAATGACGAATAATGTCGTGGACTATCTGATGGGTAAGGGGTCTTGGCACTACTTTCACCACCACCATGACCACCACGGCACTAACCACACCTACTAGGGATTCCCAGCGTGATAGCACTACCACGCAAAGTTCGTCTCAGCCACCCAAGTCATAGCGCACATACATTAGGGACAAAGATAGGAAGAAAGCCAAATCTTGTTGAATGTTTAGTAAACTTGTTTGAATGGGATGTGGTTGTTTGTACAATTTGTTGTGGGATAATTATATTAATTCATTTTTATATTGTTGGTTTATGTTGTTGGTGCAAGTTGTGGATAGGTTTTTCGTTGGTACAATTTGCGGATGTCGTGCAATTTGTGGATGTGTTGCAATTTTGGATATGTTTGTCGTTGGTGCAATGTTTATGTTGTTTAGGTGTTGTCATGGTGCTATGGCTATTTTTGTCATTAACTTTGTTGAAAATTGCAAGTGTAGTGTGTAAAAAATTTCCAGACAGAGCTTCGATCAGGCAAGTTCGTGATCCATCATATAGTCTCGGTCATGCAGTAACGAGTTTAATGTCATTGTCTCGGTTATTTCCTACCGAAAAGGGTGAACATATTGTACGTACTCATATTCTCGGAGATGCACAACCGAGAAGTGTATTAAATTGCGGTAGGTCACGGCCGAAATTCATACCAACTTTCGGTCATTGCACACCGCGTTGCCATATAGTTCATTTGTTAGAGGTCTAGGTCGTTTATACTATCTCGACTCGCACACATCTCGGTAGCCAAGAACCGTAATACGGTCCATTGTTACGGATGTTGCGTACCGAGATGATCTGGACACCTCAATGTATTTAATTAACGCATTACAAATTATTCCCTTCATGGGAATCGTCAACATGGGAACGTTAATTTTCAAACATTCTCGTAATGCATGTGCGAGACATTAGTGTAAGTTTTGATTTTGTGTGTCTAAGATCGAGTTATGATTCTCGGACTCGCTTGTGAGACACAATCGCATTTACAAGTTTTTTAAGATCCACGTTATGGGGGAACTTCCCACTATGATAGAAAAATACAAAACGAGAGGAATATAATGTTGTTTTTTGTAAAATACACAAGTCTAGCATTTAAGCTGAGATTTTGCACTTGATACACAACGAAGTTAGAATGAAAAAGGTTCCCACTTGATGGATTTCACAAGAAATGATAAGTTGTTACAACTAAGGGGAGATAACCAACGATAATGTTATGTGAATACAACAAAGATGTTTTTCCAACAAAATACAATGAAATGTTAACATGTTAAGCTTCCGCTAAGTCTATCACTATGGGCGTGCCTAGTTACAAAGATTGAACCGAAACCCGTGGTTGGATGTCAATACTAATACCCCAGCCTTGAGCATCAACATCCGTGAATGTCCTCCACACAATAAATACAGGGGGAACCGGTGCATTAGGCTTAAATATGACTTGTTAATAGAAGTAAAACAAAAAGTGTTGTCAATAATGAATTAGTAACCCACCACATTGCAAGTTAACAAAGAATAAGAAATAAGTAACCCAAATTCGACATATTATATTAGAATCTTACCCTAACACAATGACTGTCATTCACATTTGTAACGCAATGACTACCCGATCATTCGTAGATGTAGGGGCACCACGTACAGGAAAAAATGACATGCAACTACCGTTTGACAAGTTCACTAACAAAACGTTAAATGTCATTGCAATTATAGGTCATCAATTTGTCGAAACTCATATCCATACCTTCACAACATTCCACGGCTCGTCTGACCGTTATGTAATAACCTCCAAGTAAATCCCTCCAAAACTCATTGTGATATTCCAATTCCTTAACCATACCTTCTCGGACCCTCATCCAATCGTCTACATCCGAGAATACAAGACCGGCGGCAACGGAATCCGCAATGACCATCGCTATCCACATTAACAGTACATTCAATGTGTTGAACCCAATCCGGCTGAATAGTATGAATGAATTCAATCTCAGATGTTTCCACAAATGCCCCCGTATTCGATGAGCTTTATGCTTCACTTCCTTTCCCTTCCTTCGCGCACTGGCCGCCTCCTCGCTCGTGAGTACAAACTCAAAGCCACTAGAATATCTCGTTGTAAACGTGTCATCTTCCTCAGCTTTCCTTTTTTTTGAGTCATTATTTTCTTTCTTTCCTTTCTTCATTTTTTTCCCTTTCTTTCTCCTTATAATAGGACTACCGTAACTATAAAGTGTCGGTCTCCCCCTTGTCCTAAACTGTCTTTAGTGCAATTGTTTCTGTCGATGAAGGACAACTAATCTCTCTTAGTCGTTGAATGACCCTAAGACGTGCATCCTCATCAATGCATGACTCAAACTTAGCAACAACTCTCTGAATCTCGTCATTGAAGGTATAGCCAGTCCGACTAATAGATTTCTCGGGTATCTACTCAACTTCTGCCAGAACACATGAATGTCTTCAAGTTGCATAGGTGATCTGGCCAAAATATGGTTGTTAAGCTCGTGCGCACAAGGAAGACCACGATTGGTACGTAGTACACAACCACATAAAATCGGGTCCATCTCTACATCCTCGGCACGTGCAACCTCATCACGAATCAACTTAAGCACTTTCTGAGAGACATAGCCCCGCAAACGACAATACAATCCATCCATATATCCATACTGGACAACACTCAAACTAACCTCAAATGAGGCTTTGATCTTGTTATGTTGTATGTCAAGCATTCCATGTATGACACTTTAAAGAGACTCAAAGTTTACAGCACAAGTGCCGATATATTGTTTGAGAGTGGAATGTGCAGACTCGACCCTCTGCGTCATGGTTTCTCCAAGATGAAATACTGAATCGGTCCATGCACATTTAAATCTTTCCTTGTAACCCCGCAACTAAGTATTATCCAAATAAGTGACTAATCCTTTAACATTTTGGTACTCATCACACATGGTACACCACCTAAGCTCGAATGATGCTTCCGTCTTAGCATACATCAAAGCCATCCACCTATCACTGAAGAGTTTGAAGCCTTCGTTTCATCCAAACATCTTTTTAGTGTTGGTCAACACCATTTTGTCGATGTGCCACGTGTAAAGAAGGTGAGAAGATTGAGGAAAACATATTCAATTGCATTGATAAGGCCCAATTCTCAATCGGTGACAAAAACGTTAAATGTCGACCACCCGTCCAATAAACCTCTCAAAATCTCCAATGCCCAAGTGTAGTTAGCCCTAGTCTCCGATGATATGAAACAAAACCCAACCGAGAATGTAATGTCTGTTGAAGTCACCCCAACAATCTCCAACAACGACATCCGGTACATATTCGTCTTATATGTGCAATCCATGAGAATAATGAACAGGAAACATCTCAACAAGTTGATGGAGTCCGGATATGCCCAAAATAAGTCTGTCACTACATTCGTTTCGGTGTCCCTCATATGCTACGACAAATACATATGGTTCTCCAATAAGTGTAAAAGTTGTTGCATTTGACTTCTTCCACCGGCTTCTTTAATCTGATTCCTTTGTCGTGCATTATATATTGTCTGCAATGTTCAAGTATTGTTCGCATCCCTTTGCCTTAAAGTATTCAAGATTTGATGTGGCTTGACATTGCCTTTACTCATCTGATCTACAATAGTAGCCTCATCCGGAGTCAGTTTTCCTACGAATGAGTGACCTTCCAAATATTTCGCAATGTCATGGTTATGCTTGCCACATACAACTCTCACATACCAAAATGAGTCAGATGATTCTTTGATCTCGATAAGAAAAGGGCACTGTCATTTTTTTGTACTGGTGTTGGGCCTTGTGTTGTCCTCCTCTTCCTCTCCGTTTGTCACCTTTTGTGATATTTTAGCAAGTAATTCAGCTTTAGAAATCTCAACTCTTTGGGAATCAACCCTATATTTCGCTGATATCGCACATGCAATTGCGACCCTTCCCCTACGATCATTCCCTCCGGCACCAGACTTCTTCGTAATCAATACAAACTTCCTAGCACGACCTATAACTTGAACCCAAGCGACAAATTCGATCTAGTTTGAAAAGGCACTTCCCGTGCAAAAAAGAAATTAGAGAAGTCTTCAAAGCCACTTGCCAATTGTACACTTGTTGATGACGCACTTGGCAATGGTACACTTGTCGATGGTACTTCCCGTAAAAAATGTCGAACATTGTAATTCTCATCTATACGTAATGGATAGTTTCGGTACGTATTGAACGAGACTCATCCATATGTCACGATAATTGTCAACCGACACTATTGCATCTTGTTTCAGTAAACATGAACCGAAACTACAGTTTGAGACTCGGTTGCCATTCTCCAAAACTTATTAACAAGTCTCGGTACTATGTAGCCGAAACAATCGTGCTGCCTCTTATACTCTGTGATTTGAAACCCTAACCTTTTCGAATGTTCAAAACTCACCTCCCACTGTCTCAATTCAGAACCACTTGCAACTTGGTCATCCATTGTACACTAAAACACACACGAATCACGCTGAAACCTACACATCGAAGAAACACAAAGAATCAAACAACCATTTTCAACCCACCAGCACACATTAAATACCCATGCCTTAAACCCTAAAAAATAGAAAAATAAGTAGATACAAACCTTGTGCCCACTCTTTGACCGAATAACGTCGCGCCCAATCACCGACAAAGATAATGGAACGATTGGAATTTGTTCTTCTTCAAGGAAAATGGGGTGGGTGCAAAAAAAGAAAAACGGTTTTTGTTCTTGAGTTCTGTAGGAGGGCATATTAGTTATTTCATGTTATGTTGGAATTAAATGAGGTGCCCTAAGTGATGACTGGGGTTCACATAGCGCAACCCTATATTTTGTCCAAGGCATCCCTGCTTAAGCTATATAGTCTAAACTAATCTTAACACTTACCAGTCAATCTGGCACCTCAACTAGGTTGTTCCATCAAGTAGTTCCCCACATAAGGTTGAGTCCGGTCCAGCCTACGTGAGATCTTGCAAAAGTTCCATAGTACAAGTAGTTCCCCACATTAATGAGTCCTACGATGACCTTTGTCAAGTGAGGATCGTAGATTCATAATAGAGAGCAATGATTTCTCCATCCAAGCTCACGTTCATAACAAGCCCGCGTTTTTGCTGGGATTTTCACTAGCTTCCTTATTACCATTGTCTTTCTCATTTAGGGATAAGTAAGGGCGGGCAGTGGTATCCGCAAAATCGCCCAAATCGCCTAAACTGCATGGGCTGGTCTGGCTTTTTAAACTAGCAATTTAAAGGTGGTTTAGAAAACTTGAAAATCGCGATCCCACGGTTTCGTGGTGGTAATGAAAACCGCGGTTCACCAAACCGCAAAATTACCTCCAAACTTGGAATGAAATGGAACAGAGTTAAAACCTTTTCATGTTGATTTAAGTTTTGAAATGAACTTAGACTTATAATTTTGATTGAGTACATGTGTTTTATTGTGTTTTTTGTGGATAGTCATGTATGGACACATGCTTTGTTGATGAACATGTATGGAATGTGTTACTTTTTTTTTGTTGAAAATGTGTCGCAGGAAATCGCAAAACTAAACCGTAGTCGATTTTGTTGCGGTTTTGAAAATTCTCGGTTTGGTGATGGTTAATTTGATGATTTTCGCCACCAAACCACGGTTTGCTCACCCCTATCCGAGGAAGGTATGCATAGACGCACAAGTTGTTCACTATCCAAGGAAGGTGTGTAGAGACTTACTAATTGTTCACTTGAGTTTCAACTAATTTTTCAACACATATCTCTTGTAACTTGCAACGTGGAGAGAGTATAGTCTACACTGAAAGGAAGCTTTGATTCTATTACAGGCAAACATGGCACAGATACAACAAAAAAGGAAGGAAGTTGCACAAAACTACTAATATACAACCCAAAGAACAGACCTGCCCTTTGGAGGGTTATTGCACCACTCAGATAGGATAGACAAAACTAAGAAATACAGAATGCAAAACCAACTTTCTTATATTGGCATCTCTACCTCCGTAACATTCATTCAACTAGGCTTCAAGACTTTCTTCTTCACCATGCTTAGGATCTGCTGCTTCCCTTTTAATAGAATCGATGATTCCCTTACGCCGCAACGCTCCTCACTTGGGCAGCCCCAAATTTCTTCCAAGAGACGCTAGGCATAATTTGCTTCATGTCAATCCGATCCTTGTATGCGACGGCAAAATTCAGCAGTGAGTCGATGAGAGAGTCAGAGAGATAGTGTGGCTGGAGCCCCAACTCGATAAGCTTAGTGCGCTTAGCATTGTAATAGTGCTCCTCTTTTTCGATACGGGGGTTGGGCACAGTTATGGTTTTAACATCGATTCCTAGCTTCTCTCCTGCCTTCGACACAAGGGCAGCAAGATCTCTAACAGAAAACTGCTCGGTGAATTGATTGAAAACCCTGAACTCGCCGGGTTTTGCAGGGTTTGCAATTGCAAGTTCCATACACTGGACAGTGTCTCTTATGTCAAGATATCCTCGTGTCTGAACAAGAAAGACATGAAGAACTTAGCGCGTTGAAGTCAAAGAAAAAAAGAGAACGATAAAGCTATAACCGCTTAACACTCGTAAAAAGTCGGTACGATCAGTAATCATGCAACACAAGAACTACCCTTTTCCAAATAGAGGTGCAAGAGAGATCTTCATTCATGCTCATCCTTCCAAGTCAAGTGAAACATCACAAATTGCAAAACACACTCGCGAGAAGACAAACATCATACAACATGACAAAATCAGCAACTAAATTATTTGAATTTTTTTTCAGGCCAACTTGCATGTTTTAGTTTTTTTTTTTTTTTTTTTTTTTTTCCTATCTCTTCATTTTCCGGTTCTTTTTTGAAGAAGAAATGAAATGCTTCTACATGTCCAAAATGATATAATTGGTTTTGGTCAGTTCAGTATCAAACCTTTCTTCAACTTCCTTGCTACTTTTTTATTTTTCTTCTTTTTCCTTTCATACTTGCATGTTTTCTTTATTATTATTTCTTGTTCTCCTCTTTCTTTCTTCCATTTTTTTTAAAGAGTATTAGCCAGTTTCCATATGTACAAACGACGGCAACAGGTCAGATGTTTAGACAATTGATCATCTCAATTTTTAGTCGTGCTTAATCTTCTTTTTAGTCCGACGTACATAGTTTTATTTGCTATTCCTTCTTCTCTTTACTTCTTTTAAGTTTCAATTCTTTCACTCTTTCTGAAAAGAACCTAAAATGTTCCCATATGTCCAAATAGAGGTAATTTGTCAGGTCTTCGGACATTCGACAAGCCAAGTATTAAGCTAGCTTGAACTACCAATTGTTGAATCGCCATCGTCTCATAATTGTTTTACATGTATAAATGAGCTAATGAAAATAAACTTCAAAGTAAAAGTAAGAAATAATAAAATCTGAATTTAATTCAAATTAAACTATATCATACCTGACCTCCCTTGCCATAGACTGTAAGTGGATGCCCAACTGCAGCTTGAACACAAAACCTGTTCAAGGCTGTTCCAAACACTCCATCATAATCCAACCTGTTGCACAACTCTTCATGCATATCAGTCTCATCTGTCCTTACCCCGTAAACCACTCCCTGGTTAAGGTCCGTCGCTCTAATTCCCCAAGTTTTGCAACTGAAGTGAATATTATTTGAATCATGAACCTTGCTTAGGTGATAAAAGGAGTTTGCTTGCTTAGGGTAAGGCAAGGTATCGGTTCTACCATTATGAGTGATTGTTATATATCCCTCCTCGATATCAATGTTCGGGGTTCCATACTCGCCCATGGTTCCAAGTTTCACTAAATGGCAATCTTCACTGAATTCCTTAATAGCAAACAAAACATTAAGTGTTCCGATCACATTGTTGCTCTGTGTGAACAGAGCTCTAGGACGATCCATCATGGAGTAAGGGGCCGATCGTTGTTCACCAAAGTGAACGACAGTGTCAGGTTCAAAGGATTTGAATGCAGCAGAGAAGAACTCAAAGTCACAAATGTCTCCAATATAGAGTTCAATAGTTTTTCCAGTGAGTGATTTCCATCGACTCACTCGGTCGTGGATGGACGCAATTGGAGTCAATGAGTCAAGGCCAAGTTGGAGATCAAATGTTCGACGAATAAGGTTGTCAACAATAGCAACTTCATAGTTCTTTTTCGATAGGTGGAGGGCAGTAGCCCATCCACAATAACCATCTCCACCAATGACCATAACGCGCTTCCGTTTCGAAGAATCACGGGACGAGCTTTGGTCAAAGCCATTAGTAGGCTGTGGAGGGGCATCTTGCCCAATTGGAAGTGTGGTTGCACAGACAGTAAACGACGATCTTAGCGGTTTCTGTCTTTGAAAAGTGACCCTTTTTAATGGAAATTTCGATGTTCTTAAATTAAGAGTTGTGGAATTCACCATACAACATTGAGTCTGAGGTTTGAAGCATTGTTTGCCAATGGCAGACAGCTCCAAAGTTGAGGGCACCAACACCAATTGCGCCATTTCTATGCTTTCGACCACCTCGGAATCAAAGTGGCACTGTTTTTCTACTTAAACTACCTGCAACAACATGGCATTAATGATTATGCGTCTCAAAACTCTCAACAAAGTTTCAAGAGCTATTGAATATAATCATACAAATACAAAATAACAAAATTGAGAGTTGGACCCAAAAACCCACTAAAAGATTGTATCTTGCACCCCCAAAACAAAAACCCTGCCCTAATGAAGTTAGGGCAAAAATCAAAAACCTAGATTTGCCCATTTGAGCAAAAATGGTTCTACACAAACCCATTAAATTGCAAAAGCTAAGAAAGCAAAATCAAACCAAACAAGCACCAAAATCAAACCCTACCTTGCTTGCCCAACTAAAGCTCTGTTCTTTCTCCACTCATAAACTCTCAAAACCAAGTGACCTTTGTGACTAGAGCATCTAAAGAGTGAACTGAGAATATTCACGACACCAACAACAGATATTTAAAGAGGATCTCCTCGAGATTCACAACGTCCCATCTCATCCGACGGTTGTGGTCCCTCGTAAAACGCTTAACACGTGTTGGGAGATCAATGGAGGGTGAAGTCGGAGTCTGATAAGTCCAAAATGGTTTCTTACTTTTTTTAATTCGAGTGTCCTCGGGATTTGGAAGTTTAGATATCAACGAGAGTAGGATAGGACCCACGTGCTCTAAAGGAGAGAGCACGTGACAGGGCTAGACACTGGTCTTTGTCGAGCCCGCGAGCCAAAAAAAACAGTGAAATTTGTGGTTGGAAGCGACGCACCGAGTTTTATTAGAGCCCCGCTATGGGCACCCCACTCATTACTGAAAGGCACCTCATTACAAAGGGCACCAAGTGTTTACCGAAGACACCCAATAAAATTGGGGTGAAATGCCAACAATATCCCTTATTCTTGAAATTGAGCACCCCACTCACACACTCACAGTCACACCCCAACGCCAAACGCCCGACGCCTATCCCAGCCAACGCAGCCATGAAATTATTCTGGCCCTGGAGCAGCGCGAACGGCGAAACAGAGCCATAAGAGATTTTTGGCGGCCTTGTTTGCGTTTTGTGTGTTGTTGTTGTTGTTGTTGCGTTTTGACGGCGCGAGCAACGCTTCATTGTTGTTGCATTTTATGTGTTGTCGTGGCCTTGTTTGGGTATTGTTCATTTTCTTGGTTTTTTTTTTCTAGAACCCCGTGGTAGTCAGCCACACAGGGACGAAAATATGAACGAAATTTCGTTCAGGCATAACCGAAACTTATTGATAAGTCTTGGTCACAACGGATCTCGGTCACTACATACTGAGACTTATTGATAAGTCTCGGTCACCACATACGGCCATCACAGACCGAGACAATTGATAAGTCTCGGACCTGTACTATCGAGACTTATTAAAAGTTGAAAAAATTCACAAAAAACAAAAACAAATATCGATTCTTGTAGCTCTTCATACCCCATTGTGTTACCTCGGTCCATTTGATGCTCAAAACCACTTTGAAATGGCCGGATCTAAAAAACCCTACAATGAAAACCAAAACTTCAAACTCACTCTATGCCACACCAAAACAGTTGATTCAAAGCTTAATATGATTGGAACCGATTGTTTTGTACTATCGACTGTTGTGAAGATGAAAGCATTGATGCACGACCGCCGACTGAACACTTGGGTTTTGGTGGAGATGAGAGAGGGCGAAGGTGGGGTGCCCTAAAATTGGATGGAATGTGTGTTGGTGGTAGTGTGATTTATTTATATGAAGGGGCAATTGTGTTATTTCTATTGATGTCTAATTTGGAGTAGAAAAAAAAACCTAAAATGGAGGTGTCTACGGTAATTAGTGGGGTCGGCGCTCTTTTATTATTGGGCGTGCTTTTGGTACTCGTGGCTTGACAGTTGGGACAGGTGGCAGTTGTGATTGGTGAAAGTGAGAGGAGAGAGCGACGTGGCGAGACGCGATTCGCCAGACAGCCCATGTGGATGACTTTGATAGGGCAAATTATTTTATTTTTCTGCAATAATTGAGAGAGTTATAAAACCCAAGTCTCTTATCACTTCACATTTCTTTGTAAGGTTTTGTTTTCTTATGCAAGTGTTGTCAATTTGTTTCTTATCAAGTGAAAAGTAATTTCAAGTAAATAGTGTACGTATCCTTGACAAAAAAAAAAAAAAAAAAAGTAAATAGTGTACGTATGTATATATATATATGGTGTTGTCTTCCAAGGTTCTTGGAACCTTTATATAGGTGTCAATTATTTTATTTAAATTATTGCAAGTCTTATTCGATGGACATAAAGTGTGAATTCGATTTGATCGTTCATGAAAAGTACTAGTCATGTTACTCGTGCATGTATTTATTAGAGTATGGTCACGTTTGATTCGTTTTTGCTAACTTATAGTGTTAATTCAGAATTATTTCTTTAGAATTAATATTTTCATGTTTGGTTCAATTTTAAATTTATAGAGAAGTTTCAAATTTTTAAACAATAAAAAATATGAATTGACATAAATAAATTTCTTCAAAATTCAAACAAAAAAGAGATGTGTAATAAAAGGTCATTAATGAGGGGTAATTGTGTCCATAACTCTTGTGAGATAACTCTAAGGGGTGATGAGGATATATCTCTCACCCTAGAGTGTAAGTTGGGAGATAACTTGCGAGCAAGTTGAGCAACCAGATAAAATTAGTTCTCAACTCTCTCTGAGTTATCTCCTTGAAAATATATCCACCTCGTACCAAACAAGGTTTAAATGTAAAAAAGAGCAATCACGTTAACATATCAAATAAACGCAAAGTAAAAGAAACACAGTAAATTTAGTGATGGAACAATATAATCTATTCTAACCCAAGAAAAAGTAAAGTCTTTATTTGTTGTAATTTATGTGTCTTGTTTAATTGTAACTCCATCTATATAGAACATTATGTACGCTACATAACCGGTTCTCAGTCCGGATAAAGGAGGACTCTGACGCCAATTTTATATCGAAAATGGGTAAGGGAGGTTCTAAACCTATTTTCATATTCAAAAAATTGGGTTCTATTTTTGAAAAATAGAAGAGGCTTACAATAGGTTGATGGCTAGCATAAAACTTTTGCCATTCTTCATAAAATGGATCAAACACCCCAAATTAATTTGGGACTGAAGCTATGTTTTTGTTGTTGTGTCTTGTTTAATTGTATGTCTCAAAATATATGTGGCAATGTGAATTTTGGATAAGCTTTTTAATTTGTTTAATGTGTTATTTTCCAAAATAACAGTCATTTATTCTTCTTTTTCATCATCTTTTATATGTACATTTTTGCTTTTATTAATAAACTAAACCAGACATGTTTATCTTTTTGTAAATCATGAAAACAACTTCTAATTAAAGACACTATACTTTGTTCTTTAATAATGTTTTGTTTTCTTCATAAACTCATCGCTTTAATAGATTATTAACCAAATGCATCTCTTTAATATTTTATTCTTGAAAAATAGAGGAGGCTTACAATAAGTTGACGGCGACAGTGTAAAACTTTTGTCACTCTTCATGAAATGGATCAGACACCCCCAATTAATTTGAGACTAACGCTATGTTGTTGTTGCTGCTGTTGTTGTTGTCGTCGTCGTCGTCGTCGTGGTGTCTTGTTTAACTGTATGTCTCGAAATATATGTGGCAATGCGAATTTCGGATAAGTTTATTAATTTGTTTAAGTTGTTATTTTCCAAAATAATAGTCATTTATTCTTCTTTTTCTTCATCTTTTATATGTAAATTTTTGTTTTTATTAATACAATAAACCAGACATGTTTATCTTTTTGTAAATCTTGAAAACAACTTCTAATTAAAGACTCTATACTTTGTTCTATAATAACATTTTTCGAAGGTTTTGTTTTCTTCATAAACTCATTTCTTTAATAGATAATTAACCAAATGCATCTCTTTGATTTTAAAATATGCATGTATAGAAAACCATAGCGCCGCTTCGTAGCAAACCCAGATCTGATTGAGGGACCGACGACCCACGGCTTGCTCCGGCATGTCGCCTGGTCATCGATCCCCCCTGTTTTCATTCCCTTGCTTTTTCTTTCTTATCTTTGCTTGCATGTTTGCGACCATCCCTTCTCTCTTCTTTCTCCCCTTTCGCTCATCATGACTCACGCCTCCCCTTCACCCAACTGTCCATCCTTTTCCTTTCCTTCTTCCTATCCCTTTCACCTCACCTCCCCACACTCTCTTCACTGTGACCACTGTTAACACCCTCCGTCGTCTCATCCACCCCTCATCGCTACAATGCACCTTCTCCTTTTTGGACATCACTCCAAGATTGATGTTAGGTTCGCTGTCAGTTTCCGGCATGGTCGCCTCCCTAGGTTTTGATTTAGACGAACAAGACAACGAGTTCAAATCTTGGATTTTCCGCGTTGGGTAAAGAGTCATCCATCAAGAAATAGACCAGTGGTGGCGAGCCACTTGTGGTGGGAAGCATCCAATGGTGGCAGCATTCGACGATGACATTTTTAGGGGCAAAATGTCTAAGTCGATCTCTTGTTTTATTCTCTTTTGAGCCAGGATTCTAGTGTTTTTATTATTTTAGGTGTTTTAGTTGTTTTATTTTATTGTTGTTTATCCCTTTTGAAGGGCTTTCTTATCGTTCGTTAGGGCTTTCCTCCGGTTTTACCGGCTCTTTCCCCAATTAACTATGCCATAGAGGCTTTCGATGGGGGGTCGCAATGAGGTTTTATGCCTCCATTGCTCACGTGTGGAGACTGAGCTTTCATATTGTGTTGAGGTTTTTTTTTTTTTGACAAAAAAAAAAAAAAAAAAAAAAAAAATCTTGAAAACAACTTCTAATTAAAGACATTATACTTTGTTCTATAATAACATTTTCGAAGGTTTTGTTTTCTTCATAAACTCACTGCTTTAATAGATTGTTAACCAAATGCATCTCTTTGATTTTAAAATATGCATGTATAGAAAAAACTTGTTTTCTAAAAAAAGATGGAAAGCAACGTATGTACATATATTTTCTTTCTCTACAATTGATAGAGAAATTGAATGTGGACAAGATCTCTTACAGTGTCACTTTTCTTCTCACTTCATTTGTTTCTTATGGTGCAGGCACCCAAGGTTCTTGGACGATCGACATGGGTTTCAATTATTGATTTGAATTATTAACGACAAGTCCTATTCCTTATGTCAAATAATTCAATTGGGTGCAGATTTGATTTGATAATTGGAGGAAGTAGTCAGTCGTTAATGTAGTTAGTGGCATGGCATGGGGGAAATTATTTGCATACACTTCTCCAAGAACTAATATTTTTGTTAATCAAGAAAAAGAAATTTATTTGGAAAGGTTGGACTGATCACCGCTTCACGCTTGGTGAATTTGAATTTGAGTTGTATAAGCATTGGTTTAGGGCCTCGTTTGGTTCGTTTTTACCAACTTAAAGTGCGAATGGAGATAACTCACAGAGTTAATGTAAGTTCATATTTCATGTTTGGTTGAACTTTAAACTTGCAGGGAAGTTGCAAATTTTTAAAAATAGTAAAATGTGAAAATTGACATAAATGTCTTTCAAACATATTTTTAAAATAAAAAAGATGATTTGTGAAGAGTATTTTTGTCCATTGAACTTTTGGGATATATATCTTTATGGGGGAGGGAGAGATAAGTTACCCCTCTTCTGTAAGTTGAAAGATATCTCACTCAAATACCAAACAAGGCCTAAGTTCGAGTATCACCGATTGTAAGTGATGTAAAGAGTGTATGTTGTCCATGTTCCTGCTTCGAAATAGTGCACTTCACTATTTTTTGTCTTTTGGTCATAACCATTTTTACAACCACGTGGTCTTGTGCCCGATGAGAACTCTTTTTATATCACTGACATCTCGCCTTCAATAATAATGAGCGAGCTAATAGCATCTCCAATGGTAAATGTAGATTGGAAGCGTGATTATTGACACATTAGCAATGTGGAGAAAATATCTATTCTAAGTGACTTGAATCGACATTGAAGTTCAAAAGTACTCTCCAATGATGAATGTGAATTGCACTTTCTATTTTTAAATTTTATTATTTTTCTATATCTTTTTTAAAAAACTACTGACGTAGTTATGAAATGCACTGTCTAGAAGTAGACATTCAAAATAAACAATATCTATCCACATTATCTCAACATTCAAAATGCCCATTCCATTGAAAAAGTTTTTTTCCATCTAATATCTATTTCATCCTAAGTGACATACATTAACATCCAATCTACGTTCCATTGGAGATGCTCTAAGTTACAGCTGACCTTCATCTTCAATAATGATTTCCCACATGATTTTTGGTCATGCTACACTGAATAATCCACGTTTGATAACTGTTGAGCCCCATACAAAGGGCAACCTACCCAAATCAGCTTTTCTTTTAGAAGATTCGGACTCGAGATCCTGCTTAACTAGAATCAAATCCCTTTACCACTCTCAAACTAACCAATTGTTGGTTGAACTCATATCTTTAAGTTCATAATATAATTGACAAAAAATAGTAATAAATCTGAGCCATTGGAGGTACACCGAGATGCACAGAACGCACTATCAAAATAAGTAGCTGAACACAATAACGAAAGGCAAATATCCTAACTTTCAAAAATTTCACAAAAATATTCTAATCTTTTTATTTTAACGAAAACATCATAACTTTCTGATTTCTTGTAATCATACATATTAATCGCAGCAGCACACAGCTCTATGCCCAGAGAGGAACATATAAGAATATTTTGAAAATTTGATACATAAATGGGATGGTTTATCAGTCAAAGCATAATTAAAGAAGGAAACCTTTGTAAAAGTTTACAAGGAAACCAATCTCGCCAAATTGAAAAAGAGATGGTTTCCGAACACTCACCATAAGTTTAGCTCTCATTTTCTAGGCAGATACTGCTTTACTGATTCAACAACCACCTGCAAAGTATATGATCAAAAGAGAATCAGGATTAAACCCTAGCAAAAATCGTTGAAGAGTATGGGGCTTGCTATTGCACACACTCCATGCCCTTACACACACTGCACACCATTTTTTTTTTTTTTTTTTACCCTCACCACAAGCACACACCACCTCCACCCCCACCAGCCAACGGCGGCCTCACCACCTCCACCAACGCCCTCTCAACACTCCCACCAAAAAACAGAACTGCACACACACAGAGAAGGCTTTGAAGGTCACTGTGCTCGGCCGAACACAGCATCTGGGTCACCCTTAAGCGGGCAAGAGAATGTTTTGTGGGGGCGAGGGCTGTGGGAGGTGAAAGAGGTGGCGTGTGATAATGATTGAGGTGAGGTTATGTGGTCAAAAATTTTAAAAAGTGGTACGTAGCTTAGGTGTTGTGTGCAAGGGCATGGAGTGTGTGCAGATAGCAAGCCCCAAAATATGTCAAATTGTAAAATGATATTGGATCATAATTATGGCATTTCAAGAATCAGGATTCACAACTGTCCATGCTGATTCCATCTCATAAAGATGCTTCAACTAACAGAAAGGTCAACCTCTATAGCCATTCCATCATATGACGATGAAGCGAAAAACCAAAGTTCTAGCAGGAAAGTGATATGTAAGCGGTTGTGTTTGTTTCATGAGATTTTGAGTAGCTTTGCTCTTACCCTTCCGTCATATGACAATGAAGCGAAAAACCAAGGTTCTCGAGAGCTCCAAGCAATACCTAGTTACATTTTAAAGATAATCAGACCAAGAATGAGTATCAAGCTTATGACATTATACCAGATAGTGTGTATTACCATTCCAGTATTTTTATTTTTATTTTTGGAAAAAAAGGATAGTATGTAACAATACCATAAACACTGTCTTCATAGTCATTGTACGAGTTGAGTAAAGGATCTTTTCTGTGAGTAGGTGACTCCATCAGACTGCCAAAATGAATAGACGAAATTAAGGTATGAAAAGAAATATGAAATTGACATACAGACTTTCCAGTTAAAACTTCATTAGTTGAAAAAAATACCCTTCAGTCGGTGAATCGTCACTGCTGATAGAAGGAGCATACCACAGGTTAACAGCTGAGTCTGTCCCCGCACTCTGAAGATTAGCCCTTGTCAGCTCAGCAAAATACACGAATAAAGTAAAACAAAGCCGTAGGCCCATAGCTCGTTTAAACTCACCAAAATCAGCTCATCATACTCTGGGTTAAACTGAACACTCCAAGTCCTGAAAGCATGGATAAATAACTATGTAGTGAGAGACATGTCACTATCAGGGCAAAGATAAAAGGCACGACACTCCACGGAGAGCAGCCAACCAGATAAACTCTTCAAACTAAGTCACACACCAGCAGAAACAAACATGAAAAAAAATTGTTAACCTTTACCAGTGTGTATGTCCAGGTAGCTCTCTAACAGGACTATTTGACATTCTAAGATCCCAGATGCATATTCCAGCTTCATCATCGGCAGTGACCTGCAAAATAATTTACTGTTAGTGTCCACCGGGATTAAACTTCAAATCATTTAAACTCTTATTTGACACATCTTGTGTTAAAACTCTTTTGCGAGCTAAGACTAAGAGTCAGCCAAACACTTTTACTATAAAAGGGATAAAATCAAGAGCAACGGCATCTGCAGGAGAGAATGGCAACGAAATGTATTTATCAAATACCAAAAAAAAAAAAAAAGAATTTGTAAGTGAAGTTTCCCGAAGGGACAGATGACCATGCTGATGGTGGAGATGAAAACAATGTGTCTGAAAGCTGGGGGATGGAAGGCCTTAATTCCCTCCCTCTTCCATGCGAGACAAACTAGAAGGATGGTAATTGCATTGACAAAAAAAAAAAAAAAATTAGTTGGTGATAATTTGAGATTACTAATTCTCAAAAAAATGATTTTGAGATTACGGGCTAATAAAGAGATGGAAAATCAGTTGTTAAAGGCTAATTATTTTCACCCTTTGGTCTTCCTCTATTTTTTCAGTCCAGAGCCATAGGCAGCCATCCAACGCATAAAAGGGTCACCACTACATTTAAAATTCCTGTGTGTGGATATCTAAACGATATAACTCGCACGTTTGCACCTTTTTTTCTAAATTATTGTGAAATCAAATGCTTAGTTCCTTGAAGTTTCTTAGGTCGTTTTGCATCAAATATGCAGTTAAGCTCACAGAGACAACCAATTGTTATGTTCTTAGGATTTCCAACACTGTGAAGAGAAAAATATACACAGATATTCATGAATAACCCCAGGAAAGCCATGGCAATGGGAACTTGCCATAGCTAACAGGACAAAAATAAAACACATATTTTGGAAGGAACTGAAAATTCAGTTTTGACAGAATATTTACTAGTGAGAACAATGTGTAATGCAAATGAAAGTTGCCAGGAGTAGTTGGTTAAATCCGGATACAGACACATGAATCATATAAATAAAAATCAGATATCAAATAAACATAAATTGAACAATTAGATTAAGTTCATCTCCACAGAAAAGTAACATCAATAGGCTAAAGTTTGCAAAATGCAAAATCCATAATGGACTCACAAGTAAGTTTTGCTTCTTCTTGTTATAATCCATGGCACGAACATGAGCACGCTCGATTGAACTTGTCTTCCTGGAGGCATGACAATCCATAGCAATGATCACATCGTCAAATAAACCCCGAAAACAGTTCTATTATGCAAGTAAAATCGCAAAGACAGCCCGCAAAGACCCCAGTTAAAAAAATTTGACACAACAGAAATGACATACAAAATTCTTTAAAATCATATCTTTACAAAAAGTTCACAGCATAAAGGACTTCTTATGATTATCATAAATCGAAATATCGCTACTAAGCTAAAAGGAAAGTTCTATAAGACTGCGACTGCGCCGGTCATGCTTTATATGAGTGAATGTTGGGCAGAAAAAAAGCAACACATACTTAAAATGAATGTAACAAAAATGAGGATTAAGGAGGATGTGAAGTGAAACTTGCTTAGATAAAATAGGAAATACGGAGATTCAAAGAAAAGGAGTAGATGAGTAGCACCAATCTAAATCTTACTTCATTGTGCGTATGTCCCAAAACTGGATTGATGAGTCACATGTAACAGCAGCAGCATTCCAGTCATTTGGATCCCATGCGCCACCAGAAAAGTAATCCAACATACCAACGGACTCTTTCAATTGTACCTAAATTGCAAACCAATGCCAAATCATCACTTGTAGGCATCCAATAGTTGAAAATGCACTATAATGTTACATAGTTCAAAAAGTGTTACCATAATAAAATAAAGCCAAGAACAGAAAAGAAATACAAACTTAAACCTTGAATAAATTGAAGGTCAACAGACTCAACACTTTCACATAGTTGCAGAATAAGCATATAAAATGTATATTCTAAATGGGAAACCAATTATCTACCCAAAAAAAAAAAAAAAAAAAAAAAAAAAAAAAAAAAAAAAAAAAAACAATGGGAAACCATATTCCACATTGAAGGAGGTGATTGTTATGTTTCAAAGAATCACTACAGTGAACGCATGCACTTTTACCCTTCCTGTTTTAAATATTATGCAATGAGTATCTTCCCCCTCCATCCGAGCTCCCACAAGAACTACATTCTTTAATTAAATGCTAAGAAGCAGTAGCACATAACAGATACCACCAATAAGTGTAAGGTTCACAGAGAAGACCTAAACATTCTACTAAATGAAAAAAGGAGCAACAAAGAGTCCTCAAGCAATCAGACGCAACAACAAACAATACTAAATTAGATGGGGTCGGCTAAAGCATTCCGACAGTAAAGAACAAATATTTTTTTCTCTTAGGCAAGAACAAATATAACCACCATCTAATCCATTTTTCTTAAAGGAGGCTTTTCTTCCCCTCCTTGGGTGCATTGACAAAAAAGAACTAATCGAAGAAAGCATACTAAGATTTTTTATATATATATACATTAACAGACCAGAAAGAGAAAAAATAACTTATACACAGCAATGCCAGCTTTGTGACACAGACATACATGTAATACTCCAAAAGTTCCCTTGCGGACCACACCTTTGCGGTCTTATTTGAAGAATCTAAGCTCCACAAGAATAGATTTCCCTCATCAATGCTGATCACTTTGTCATGCTTTCCAGATGGCCACCAAAGAACACTGGACAGCATGCAAGAAAAGAAGTTAAGCAATCATCAATTTAACCAAAAAGAAGGATTTTCCTGAAAACTTAACACTTCCAAACATGAAATGAACTTTCAAAAATAGAATCCAAAACCTAGATATTAGACAAATCCAATAGTTGAAAATGCACTATAATACTACATGGATTGAACTATTCCTTAAGTAGGCATGCCAACATGCAAAATAGACAGTGAAAAACTGAAAACTAAATGTTTGTTATAAGTACTACTACCAAGTAAAAACATCTAGTCACACTTGAGGGAACTGGTAAGCATCTACTTGCTAGTAAAGTTATCACATGTTAACTAATACTTGTAACTTGTAAGAATAAAAATGGTTGATATGATGAAAAAGTAAACATCATAAAATAGAGCAGAGTGGAAGAGTTCAATCCATGTAGCCAACCCCGACTAATTTGGGATTGAGGCGTTGTTGTTGATAAAATGATAAGTAACTCAAATATGTACGAACTAAGCAACAACAACAACAACAACAACAACAACAACATAGCCTCAGTCCCAAATTAATTGGGGTCGACTACATGGATCAAACTTTTCTATTGTGTTCGATTAAGTGCAATTGATGGTGAAAATATGTACGAACTAAGCAAAAAAAAAAAAAAAAAAAAAAAAAAGGTTTAAGCTATGCGATGTAGTTTAAAAAATGATTAAACACAAAATAATACAAAATGCCAAATCATATGATGCATTAAGACCTGAAGATGTAGAGATAAAACAAATTTATCATCCTTCGTCCGAAATAAATATCCATCGTCTGCCTCTACAGCTCTACCTCTGTATAAATTTAGCATTTCATTCTTCTTTTTAAATATGTTGCCTTGAAAAGCAGTCACTCTCCAGAAATCATGCCTCGTCGCTCATATATTTTTAAAAAAATTCTTTGACTCGCACAGGCTATACACAGATTATTCTTCTATGTCATCTTAGGACTAGGCCTCAATCATGGTAACAACTCGATGCTCGATTCTTCTAGACAAGAAAAACACAATGGCCGTTGCACTCAGCTATTCAATTAGACAAGTAATACGCATGGCAGAGCTCTTACTCAGGATCAATGCCGACAGCCCATCAGTTCCAATTTCTTTAAAGCGCACAAACCTAATCTTCTAGTTTTCTTTTCTTTTCTTCATTACTATTCTCCCTCATGAATTTCATTCTTCGTCTTCCTTGGGAATTTCATTCTAGCATTTGTTTGTGAGGTATTTGAAAAACTTTCCAATGAAAGAATAATCCAAATCGACAAGAAAATCACCATTTTATCTTGCGATCATGCGCATTGAGCAACGCGAGTTGCTCCAACTGCGGCGAATTCATTTGGCCATACAACTCCGGGAACTGCCAAATCGCAGCCCCATATGATTCACCTTCAACACCACAACAACCACAACCACAAAGTCACCACAACAATCCTTTAAAATATCCAAATCCATCACAAACACGCACTCGAACACAAATTCCAACACCAAACTCTCTCAAACTCAGATTCACCACTCACCAGAAGAGTAGACGGTGGAGAAGACTCTGGAATCGAACGGACACGAAGCCAGATCCCAGATCTCGTTCGGATGCGAAAACAAACCCTCGCAGACGAGCTCCGTCCCTCCCGACGCAAGCCTGATCAGGTGCACCTGCACTCACCAAACAAAAACTCAATCGACTAAACTGGATCTTCAGATTCTTCACCACAATCAAACCATCGATAATGAAATGATGAAACAAATGCGAAACCTCGTTTTCCTCTTTGAGGCTGAGCGTGCCAGTGATGAAGCTGGTGTTGTCCGTGTCCGCTTTGACGTCGGAGATGCATCTCGCCTGGGATTTCAACGGAAAGTTAGGGTTTTAGTGTGTGTGTGTGTGTGTGTGTGAGAGAGAGAGAGAGAGAGTGGTCACCTGGTACTTGAGACCGTAGCCGATTCCAGTAGCTCCGCCTTGCATTGGATCGCCGAGAAGTCAAGAGCGAGAGGTCTGATTGAATCTGATGTTCAAGTGTTGATGGTAGTAGTTGTTAGTGCAAGTTTTCGCGATCGTGTGAGGTCAAAAATAAAAATAAAAAAGGTCAAAAAAGTTTTCCGTTGCCGGGACTCGAACCCGGGTCTCTCGGGTGAGAGCCGAGTATCCTAACCAACTAGACTACAACGGAATGTGATGGAGAGAGTCAGTTAAGCATATTTAATACAAACAAATGGTAGTGCGCACTCACTTTTGTGCAATCTGATCAAACGCGCAGTAGTTGCATGCCGTTTGATGCGCCTCGAGATGTGTGCACGCGAAGCATCTCAAACTTGAGTGTCCGACTTAGAGTACACTTAGGGTGTGTTTGATAGCAGGGAAAATGAAAAAAATCATGAAAATTTGTTTTATTTTTTAGTATAACCGTTTTTTTGGGTGTTTGATACGTTTGTAACCGCACAGAGAAATAAAATCCACCCCCTAATTTTCTTCATTTATTTTCTCTTATTTCAACATGGAAATTGAAGATTTTTTCTCACGCAATACCCAAACTCGGACTCCAAGTTCCTCTGATCATCACCACCAACACCGAAACAAGGCTTCTCCATCTTCGCCACCACCTCCTCCGCCTCCTCATTTCCGAAATCGAAAGCGGTATAGCTCCTCTAAGCTTCTCCCACCGCTTCTCAACAATGAGAACTAGAATTCAAATTCACATCGACTCGACACAAGAGCTATCGAAGGGATCGACATCTCTCGTGGCGTCATAGGCTCCTCCGCTAGGGTTTTGACCACCGAAGAATCCTTTAACCGATAAATTGTTGAATCCGTCAGAGCTGTGAGAGGGAAAGAAATCGTGATTGTTGTTCGAGTTCGAGAAATTGTCGACGAAATCTCCCCAAACAATTACATTAGTTATCAAACAGCAGAAAATTGAAAAAAAAAAATTCTCACGTGCAATCAAACAGCAATGAGAAAATTCTTTTAAAAAAAATTTCTACAGAAAATTTGCCAAAGTAAATACTTTTTTCTCATTGAAAATTCTCTTTGCTATCAAACACACCCTTACATTTTTCCTTTTAACAAAATAGTGTTAAACTAGATTATGTAACAACACTTATTGATAAATTTATGTAACTACCCAAATTTTTAACCTTTATTTTATCCCTAATTAGGATCACTAACCTGTGACGTGAGATCCGCCGATAGATATGCGGTCTGATCTTGATGCGTGGACGAGGTACATTTTATATTTGTTCGATGGTTTCTTAATATTTTGTATACGTGTAGATTATTGTATTCGATTACAATTCTTAGGCGTCGAGACGTTAACGAGAGATACGCCTCGTGATACGTGCAAGCATGAGACTCAGATAGAGAGTGATATGATAAGCTTTCAAATTTATTTACACATTAATATTAACCAAATTATATTTTTTTTCTTGGCCTATGGTATGAATTTAATCAATCATAGGACCTAAGTTGCATAAAATAAATTAAAACCTTTGACATGCCTTGAGATCTACACATCACCATGATTCTATGAGATCAAGTAGAAGTTTGCCGTTAGTGTGTGAGAGAGTTAGCGGAGATGATGGAATATATATCATCTTTTGATTTGTCTTGTAATGGAAAGAATGAGTGTAGATGAGAGGCTAGGATCTAAACTCTATTGAAACTACAAATGGGGGACTTGGTCTCTCCAACTCATTTCATGTACCATTTGAGAAGAAAATATGAGGTTCTTAAGGGTGAAAATTTTTAGTTAGAAAAAACTATTTTCTTCCACAAATCTTCTTCTGAGAATTCTCATTGTTGTTTGATAGCATGTGAATTTTTTTTTTTTTTTTTTACTGTTTGATGATGAATGTATTTTTCTTTTTTATTTAGAATGTTTGTAATTGAAATTGATTTTTAAAATAAGTTCTTCAATGCGTTGACTTAGTTAAGTTGGATTGAAACCCAACTAGATACCAAGAGTATATCAAAAGCTACCCAATCACTTTTTGCACACCCATCCGTAACAAGCATATGATGAAACCTAACTATATACAAGAGTCTATGTGTGGTTACACTAGGGTTGTAAGTGGGGCAGGGCAGGGCAAGGATCGAGATTATTGTCCCCATCCCCACGGGGTGCAGGGCGGAGATTTATTTTCACAAATTTCACGCGGGGTGAACTTTGACGCCCCATACCCCACCCCGCAGGGATCCTTGGAGGGTGCGAGAAATCCCCGTACCCCATCAATTTTGCAAAAAATATCTATTTTGATATTCATTCTTTGGTCGTTTTGGCACTTAAGTACTACTTTCTCAATTTTTTTAAGAAACTATTTTTCTTAAATTGAAGGATTAATGTGATTTTGTTTTTAATATTGTTTTGTTGACTGAGTTACAAGTTATCATACATATTAATTAAATATATAAGATTTCTAAAACTAGTATGACAAATATATTTCAATGATGTTCTAAACATAATTTTATATATCTTTATGATATAATATATATTATAGAATTGATTTAATGGTAAAAATATATTTTATTGTTGGAGATCTTGAGTTTCATTCCATATATTACCTACGTTTTAAGTAAAAAAAAGTTATACAATTTTTTAGTAAAAACATAAAAAATGGAAAATCTTATGCAAGGGATGTGAGGCGAGAACAATCCTCGTCCCTCTCTTGCCCCATGCCCAGTGGAGAGCAAAAAGTGAAGAATTTTTGTCCTATCGAGGCGAGCCCCGCGGTCAACGAAGATTTCCCGCCCTATTTGCAACGCTAGGCTACACCTTCCGTATGAACTGTAGTAAATATTTGCATGTGGCCACCACACCTTCCAACACAAAATTGATCAATTAGGCCACAAAAATGCCTCTATAAGACGCTAGCATGGTCTGCGGACTTGGCCTTCTTCTAATAAATTTGAGGTATCTACTTAGGAATTTAATCAAACAGTTGGTGATCTCAAATTCAATCCAAACAAGGCGTTCGACTCAACTTGTACATATAACCAATAAACAGATCTAATAAGAAATACATGAATGCAATTCTGTGAGCTTTCACGACAGCTTATATTTCCTTCAAAGCTTTCATGAGAAAGAGCTACAAGCTCATAATTTGCTATCGTGCTTCTTCTCTCCATGAACTTCAACCATTAATCTTGACACCTCTCATCTTGAAAATGCAAGTTGAGAAGCACAAGATTTCTAGCAGAGAGAGATCGATTGAATGGATAAGTATTGATCAAGATTGAGAACAGAAAAAGGTAAGGTTTTCAATCGATCGAAGATTTCAGATAAATAGAATGTCATCTATCTTATGAGTTGTTTAATCGCTCTACACTCAACACATAAGTTGAATGCCACAACAAAAAATTGATCAATTAGGGCACCAATTAGACCAAATTAAGCGACATAAAAGGTGTTTGTCAATGGTTCTTGCCAGTTCTCTTCTTCGTCTTCGTTGTTGTTGTGTTGGTCTGATGGAGACAAGAAGGGGCGAGCGTCTATGCCAAAATCAAACACATACATTGATAAAAACGTCAGAGCTTCTTTGCCCTAACGTTGATGAAATCACTTTTAAATGTGTGTACTTCCAATTCTAATGAAGAAGACCATCATCAAGGTGAGTTATTCACTTCTTAATGAAGGAGTCCTGAGGTTACATTCTCATCTCTAGCTCTCTTCTTTCTTGTCTCATCTTCTCTACTTGTTATAGTAATTGTTAGTTTATGTCTTCTATGCTTAAGTCCCTAGCAAGTCCAACTTAAGTTCTAGTTGGTTTACAACTTAGTTCACAACACGTTATCAACACGAAGTTGCTCTACCAGAGGTGGTATTGAAGATCAAGAAGTTTTTCAAAGATATAAAGCTAAGAATGTATAATTATTATTAATTTAAACAAGTTCAATTTATTTCCATGTTGTCATGGTTAATTTCTTTTTTGTTACATGCATATTTAATTATGTAAATGCACTTTATTCATACATTATGCATTGTAACGTCACCGACTACGAAAGTATGCACTGTAGCTACGTCTTGTACGATCTTCTACATCAGAAATCAAAAGTCAATGTGTAACATATAGTTTTTCTCTCAAAACTACAAACGATTAGTTATTGTTCTATTCTTGATTTTATAATACAAATAATGCTATAAGTTTGAGTTGATAGTGGGTAAGTCTTGTCCCAGATAAAGCTAAACATTGAAAGGGATACGGGTTATCCCGTTCAAGGAGACATGATATTAAGTAGACTATGTCTCGCTACCCAACCTGGAGGTTGTCCCACCAACTCATACGAATAGTACATTTTGTTTGTTAATGAATCAAGTTGTGAACATATATTTAATCATATGTTATGTTTTTTACATAAAAAGAGAAAATTATTTTATATTAAATTTATTTTCAAAATATTATTCAACCATAGTTGAACTTGTTGCATTATTATATTACCGACAAGAATTACTTGTTATGACAATTAGATACTATAATTTGTGAATAAAACATCTATGCAAGACTATGTTGTGTTATACAAAATTTAAATCATTTGCCAATATCTCTTTAGAGATTTGAAAAGTGAATATTTCACTTTATATATCTTTTCACCCTATGGAGTTATAAATCTATAAATACCAAAAAAGTTAATGCTCCAAAAGCTCAAAATGAGCGGTTGAGTCTCAAGCTACAAAATTTAATCAGTCAAATATTAATATAATTCCGCAATTCTAATTACTTCTATGTTGAGGCTTTGTGGAAATATGACTGATGAGACAATAAAAAGATCACGTGACCCGCCTCGATTTATTGTTGCAACAAATATCGAGTGCGCACGTCAATCCAATAAATATTAACGATTGATTTCTTGCCATGGTAGTTTGAGTAAAATAATGAGATATTATAAATATAATATCGCTCCCGTCCAATTGGTTCACTTCAAATTAAGAAGCATATGTTGCATATTATGATCATGATCACAATAAAAAATTTATGGACGTGGAAAAGATGAAAAGATCCTAGTAAATATCGTATTGATAATTCCACTAAAAGTATGAATAAAAGTGGTGCACTACTATAAATGACAAATAATTATTGACAATGAGCGCTCATCATTGTGATATTTTTCGTCACATATGAAAGGTTATTTTACCAAAAGATTGTCATATATATACTCAAATATTTTTATGACCTTACCATGCCTTCAAAATCAAAGGCAAAATATTATGAATTTTATCATTGAAAATGGCTCGATAAAACATGCACATCGACGTGTGTTTAAATTGTAACATAAATATGGGCGATGAGTTTATATCTTGTGTATCGTGCTACATGTATGTACATTACAATATAAAAGTGAATATTTCTCGAATACGAACTTAGCGAAGGCTAATGTTCATGCAATATCCGGTACAACAATTTTATTGTTAATGTCTTGTTCAGAAGAAGTCTACTCAGAATAATAGAAAATTTATCTATATGAATATGATTTAATCTGAGTATAATATTCCCGTTTTTAACTTCTGAAATATATAAGGCACATTCAAACGAATGTCGTCATAAATCAAATGACATTTATAATGTGGAAAGATCTATTTGATTATCCATAATCATCAATAATGCGAAAATATTATAAATTCGCACGGACATCCTTTATCGAACTGGATTTTTTTTATCAGCTGGAGATTATCTCAAGGCAAATCAATAAGAAACTTATATTGATTTAACTCTCTATCAATCATATTATAAGATGCATTGGATCCTTAATAGGGAATTTATTTACAACAAGTTTTGCTAATTGTCATTTTGATGAAGCAATTTTCTCACAATTAGGGGGAGATATAAGCCAATTCAAAAGGAATGACGTGAAATTGCTTGAAACACATCAAATTGCATTAAATTTGTTGTATTATGATCCATGTATAAATTAATATGAACTCAAAGTTCAAAAGATCATTCAGTAGCAACAAGTTATGAATCAATTACTTTATGCAAGTACTATACACAAAAGAGTGACAATCATATGCTTCAATATTAAATGGTTCATATAGAAAATGATGTCCATGTGCAACAAAATGCACAAGATGTCTCACCCATGTGAACATGAGGGGGAGAATCAAAATGAGTTATTGGTTAGTGTATTACACTCTTTTTTCCTTTGCTATGGTTTTATCCCACTGGGTTTTCCTAGCAAGATTTTTAATGAAGCAATCATAACATTATTATACTCCATATAAAAAAATAAATAAATTTTGAGAGCAATGTACTCTTTTTCCTATACTAGATTTTTTTCCTACAGGGTTTTTCTAGTAAAGGTTTTAATGAGGCATATATATATTCTTTCAAAATGTATCAATGTGTTGCACTCTTTTCCTTAGCTATGATTTTATCTCACTGGGTTTTCCTAGCAAGGTTTTTAATGAGGCAATAAACAATATTATACTACAAATCAAGATTGACGAGAACATTGTACTTTTTTTCTATACTAGATTTTTTTCCCACAGGATTTTTCTAGTACAAGTTTTAACGAGACATATTCTCTCAAAGTGTGTCATCAAAGGGGGATTGTTGTAAATTGGATGACCCTTTAACCAAGTTTATGAATGATCACATTGTCAAACATGACTCTCACATTGAATTGTAACATCAAGTATGACTTCTACATTGAATGCAACTTGTACACTCTACATAACTTGTATTCAACTCCAATATATAATCACTTGTCTATGTATTGTTATGTAACTTGTAATCCTCTCCAATGTACACCAACTCTTCCATGTATTGTCTATGTTGCTTGTGATGTGTTGTATGACTTGTGGTGTATGTATAACTTGTACACATTGTATAAGTACAATTATCATCATCACCAAATGACCTATATAAAGGGTGTCAACCCCATTGTAATTCACACACCAATGTATGAATGAAATCTTTACATTCTCATCTCTAGCTCTCTTCTCTCTTGTCTCATCTTCTCTACTTGTTCTAGTAGTTCTTAGTTTATGTCTTATATGCTTAAGTCTCTAGCAAGTCCAACTTAAGTTATAGTTGGTTTACAACTTAGTTTACAACATAATCTACACACCATCATCAACCCTTTCTCGCTAACGACACGTGGAAGAAATTAGGAGGTAGTCGCAGCATCACTCGATCACCCCATTCCACAGGATCACAATTCGTCGCTCGCCAAAGTCCCCTCCGCAAACACTATAGAGAGAGAGAGAGAGAACGCTGCCGGAACGCCGAGAACCTCCAACCTAGAGAGAGAAAGAGAGAGAGAGAGAGAGGCGGAGAAGATGACGGAGGCAATGATAAGGAACAAGCCAGGGATGGCGAGCGTGAAGGATATGCCGGTGCTGCAGGACGGCCCGCCGCCCGGCGGCTTCCCTCCGGTGAGGTACGCCCGCCGGATTCCGACCAAGGGGCCGAGCGCGGTGGCGATCTTCCTCACCGCCTTCGGTGCCTTCTCCTGGGGGATGTACCAGGTCGGCAAGGGAAACAAGATCAGAAGGTCAGTCACCGTTTCGATCTTTACTTTCATGAACCCTAGAAATGCTTTTTCGTCGTTGATCCCACTTAGGTTAGGTTAATTCAGATGTGAACTCCGACGGTGAAGTCTCGATTGTGTCTTTTAGGTTTCAAATTGGGGATTTTTCTTTGTTTTGTTGATGAATTTGACACAAAGATTAAGGAAGGGTGGTTGCGGTGGTTTGGTCCTGCAAAGACGGCTTAAAAATGACTATTAAAAAACTTGACTCAATATAAACTGACGAAATTCAACGAGCCAGGGTAGACCGAAGTTTACCTGAGACGTATTAATTAGGAGAGATTTGAATGGTTTGGAAAGCTCAGCATCAATTGCACTAAATCGAGCGCAATGGAAGAGTTTAATCCATGTAGCCGACCCCAATTAATTAGGAGGGATTTGTTGATGAATTTGTGGAATGTTGTAGTGATAGATGATTAGATCTGCAAATGTGAGGAGGATTGGATTTTGCGTTTTTGGAACTTTTATGGATTGGCTTACATTCAATAATCCTAAACTTAATCAAATCACATGTAGTGATGAGAGTGAATTAAGACCCCTTAACCAAAATGAGCATCTCATTGTTAGGATTGAGAATTTACCAGTGATGCGAAAGGCCTCGCCTTCTCGTTAGACTTCTTCCTCGCATATCTCCTTTAAATTGTACGTCATCATAGAGACATTCTTGGGGAGGATCAGAAATCCTCCAAATTACTCACTCCCTTTTATGAACACTTGCTTCATAATGTCAGCCCAACTTCTCATTCATTCAGCTGTGCTGTATAAATATAATGTATTTTGCTCATGATTTTGGTTTGCCACACTTTATTCAAAGGGTTGAAAACTACTCTCCTTGTTATTGAAAGGTCTAAGATTATTTTTCTTCCAAATTTGTTCGTGATATGACAATCATTGCGTGACTTGATTTGTGTCTCATTGCATTTATGAGTGATGTTTGTTGATGGAGGAATTATGCAACAAATACTGTAATGCGCCTTACCTTGTGCTTAGATTAGACTTCCAACCAACTCCAAACCTCTCTAAAGAAATGTTATTGCAACAATAAGTGCTCTAAGGACTCTCCTACTTCCTTGCATAGAAATATGAAATACGACAAACATTCTTATGAGAGTGCGTCTAGGATGCACCAAATATGCTTTCACAAAAGTTGACACTTTCACCTGATATGTCAAAAATTGGGATTAGTAGGTGGAAATTGATATTGGGACCTTAGTTTACGATGAGAGAAGATTGTTTCAGAATCACTTTTTTTTCCCTTTTGAAAATTCACATTCCCTAATAAGAGAAGATTTGTGGGGTATTGAAGGCTTTGAGTGTTCTCATTAGTCATCATGAAAAAATGATTGACTAGAGAGAAAATTTGAGATGGTGGAAGTTAAGAACGTTGTGTTTGAGTATGAACGCAACATGACACAAGTTTCTGATTTTCACTGTTCTTCTTCCAAAAAAAAATGTGGGATGTAGTGAAAGAGGATTTGATAGTGGTTTAAGGAGCTTTATAATTCCATTGTGGTTAGTGAAATAACTAATATAACATATATTTGTCTTGTTTATTAGAAACTAAGTTCTTGTAAGGTGGCCAAAAGCATATATAGTGAGATGGACGGGGCATCACTTGCCGAAAGACAAGGTTGGGGGAGTTCCTAGGTTCTACTCGTGTTGGAGTCACTTATCCAAAAAAAAAAAAATCTTGTGAGGTGAGAGAAAACAGTCTATCAGTTTAATGACATGTGAGCAATATAGTTGCTAAAATCCTTGCAGCTTGATTGAAATATTTTTGGACCAAACTATTTGAAAGGCACAATCAACTTTTATTCAAGGCAAATTCTCAGCATAGTGCTTGTCGCCAATGAAGCAATTGAAGGTTATAGATATAGAAGGAAGAAAAGAGGATTTTGCTAAAGCGTGGGACATTGTGGCTTTGGAAACTTCTTGATAGAAAGGTGTATCTTAGATTCTTAAAGGAGTGGAAGAAATGTGGCGGATGTGGATCTCAAGATCTTACTACAGTTTCACATTCAATTATTGTTAGTTGGATACCAAGAAAGTTCTTTAGGGAATTAGGATTGCGTCAAGGCATTCCATTACCTCTATTTTTATTTAGCTTAATGGCTGATGTCTTTAGCAAAATGTTGAGCAAGACTAGAGAAATGGGTGGGCTGAAAAGGCTCCATGGCAGACAAAAATAAGGTGCAAGTTTCAGACTTACAAGTTACGATTTCTAGATGACTCATATCGCTGGACCTGGGTGGCGTCTTGATAGTTGTCAAGAATGTTGTAGGAACTCTAAGATCATTTTGTTGGGCTGCTAGACTCTAAAGAATATGACCTCAATTCCTGATGAACTATATTAATAAGGAAACCTCAATCTGTTACGAGTCTTGCCAATTAGGTGGGATGTTTGATAAGAGAGTGGCCCCTTTGCTACCTTGGTATGGTCCTTAGAGGAAAACCACCACCTAAGCATTTTGGTCTCTATTTTTGAACAAAATTGACAAACACTTGGATAGTTGGAAGAGGGGTTTCCAATAAAAAAAAAGGTGTAGGTTGTCACGTATTAGTGTAGTGTTGAATGCTCTTCCTAACCATTTTCTCTTAATCTTTTGAATTACTTGGGGCTATTTTAAAAAGAATGAATATTCTTGTGGCGACGGGAAGAAGAAAACCAACTCTCTCATTTCGTGAAATGGTAGAAGGTGGAAATTACTTGAAAAAGTAGGTACGCTAGAGACATGATCATAGAAAGGTCCGAATATCACGTCAGTGAACATCTCAAAGTTACTTGAAGTTCACAGCTTCAATCATGTTCTCTCCTATCTGATAATATTAAACTACATTAAATAAGTAAATGAAGAAGATGGCATAGATGTGAGATAAATTGGACAGAAAATTAAATTAGTTAAATAAAATATGCATACATCTTTATAGCTAACAAAGTGCTTTGATAAGACATAATAAAATCTGTTATTCTGTATATATGTAAATTAATGATAATAATATATTACTATTGTTTCCAAAAAATATATATATTATTATTAACACATATTACATGGATACACTTAAAATAAGGTGAGTTTAGGTTAAGAAAATGGGTAAACAAAAAAAAATCTTACTTTTTGTAAAAACATCTACAAATTGGTTGAGAAATATGAACTTTATGGAACTTGATTAACAAAATAATATAGATAACAAGAAATAACTTAAGAACAAATGCAATTAGATGATGAAGGGTGCATAAATCGTAACAATTGTTTCCATGCAACCAATGTTTAAATGTTCTTGTGACATAACTGAGGCGATTTGTCCGAGAGAAACGAGGCGTAAGCCTTAGTTCGGAATGAAGCGTAAGCCTCAAGAAGTTTTTGAAAAAACATGCAAAATATTGTCATGAATTCTATAAGCATAAATACATTCAAAAATGCAATTATTAAAAACAAATTATAGTACTATTAAAAAAAGTAAGTAAAGTAAGTAAATTGATCTTGATCTGACCATCTTTATGATTGCGACCCGCCAAATGATCCTTCAACCATTAATCTAAGCTATTCACGTAATTCAATCAAGTTAGAATACCAAATTCAACACCATCTACAAGATCTGATTTTTAACTCAAATTTTTATACATCTATGAAAAGATTTATTTTTTTACCCTAGAAACCAAGGATTGCAAGGCATTAAGGCGATCTCGAGGCGATTTCCCTAACTTAGGCGAGGCGGTGCCTAGACGGCGACTAGGCGATGTCTAGGCGAACAAAATAATATTTATTTAAAGGTCCTCGGATAAATATTTATTTATTTATAGATCCGTAAATAACATTAATTCTCTATTAGTCAATGTGATTATTATTATTTAATATATACTTCAAAAATACTAATAAGTCTTTAGGCCTTTTTGTAACATTAATTGTGTCAAGATTTTGTTATTAGGTAGGTATTTTATTATCAAACTTAATTGTAAAAAGTCCTTTCAAATTTTAAAAAATTACTTCCTCCGGTCATTTATATAAGTCGTTTAAGGTAAAGACACAATAATTAAGGCAGCCTTAATTACGATTATAATTTGCATATATGTCATTTGACATTAAATGAATTGAAGAGTTGAAGAATCATAAATGATTGAATTGTATAAGGGTAAAATGGGTAAAAATGCAATAAATGCACTCTTGAATTTCGAAAACGACTTACAATTTTGAACAAGAAGTTTTTGCTAGAACACTTATATAAATGACCGGAGGGAGTACTTAGAAGGACACCGCCCGAGGCACCGCCTTACAATCACTGCTAGAAACCTAAAATCATAAGCGCAGATTCATTCCAGACATAAAAGGATCAATTTGAAATCAGTTCTAACAATCCCTTTCACGCTACAACATACAGAGAAGATCTAAATCGGCATTGGAACAAATTCCTACGCTGTTTAATTTGCTTTCAGAATTAATTAAAACAAGTAATCAGCCAATGACAATTGAGACAACAGAACAACAACAGATTTGTTGCTCTGTTGTTCTGTTGCAGCATTATTGTTGTTACAGACTTACAACAACACACCAACAATGTGTTGCTGTAACTGCAGCGCACGTTGTTGCTGGTCAGTTGCTATAATAGCAACAATGACACCAACATCAACAAAAGCATCGCCCAAAAGCCTCATCCCTCTATCGAAATTTGATATTTGATGAAATAGGGAACATGATGCCCTTTAAGTAGAAGGATATTGTGGTAAATGAATTAACTTAGGCTTTAAGTTGAGTAGGACGAAAACCGAATACATGCACTGTGAGTTTAGAAACACTAGACATCGAGATGACGGAGTGGTAAAATTAGGGGAAGTAGAAGTTCCTAAGGTAAACCACTTTAGATACCTAGGATCAATCATACAAAATGATGGTAACATTGAGAATGATGTCACAGTGTCACACATAGAATTCAAACTGGATGGAAGAAATGGCGGAGTGCAACAGGGGTGATTTGTGATCGAAATGTTCCTACTAAGTTAAAAGGACAATTTTATAGGACCGCAATTAGGCCAACTATGCTCTATGGAAGTGAATGTTGGGCGGTAAAGCAACAACAATTACATAAAATAAACGTAGCAGAAATGAGGATGCTTAGGTGGATGTGTGGTAAAACTCGTAAAGATAGAATAAGAAATATAGAAATTCAAAGACAGTAGGAGTAGCACCAATTGATACAAAGATTAGGGAAGGGCGGTTGCGGTGGTTTGGTCACTGCAAAGACGACCTACAAATGCCACAACTAGAAAACTTGACTCAATAGAAACTGTAGAAATTCGACGAGGTAGGGCGGACCAAAGTTAACATGGGATGCATTAATTAGGAGGGATTTGAATGGTTTGAAAAGCTCACCATCAATTGCACTTAATCGAGCACAATGGAAAAGTTTGATCCATGTAGCCGACCCCAGTTAATTTGGGACTGAGGCTATGTTGTTGTTGTTGTTGTATAAAAACATAAAAATGGCCATGAATAAGTGAGGCTTAATCCTTACTGCACCTCAGTGCGTAATACAATGAGGCTTAAGCCTCAGTGCGTTTTCTTAAACACAGCATGCAACATAAATCTTATATGTTTAAGCTGTGTTACCTGGGTCCCGAACTCGACGAGCCAGGGTGGAGCACCCGTTCGACGCGACTCGATTCGAACTCGGACACAGGATGTGTCGGATCCCCCACAAATGCTTGTGAACGCGGCTAGGGTTCTAGGGATTTCGATTTTGGTCGATGCAGAACGGAAATTACTTACCTTCCATTTGGTTTTAGGGGTGCGTATGGATGCTCATAACAAGATTGATAGCATTGGTTTACAGAGAAGAAATGAGTTGGAGAAAAAGAAGATAAAATGTTGAAGTCTTGAAGAAGATGACCAGTCGATGCAATTAATAGTTGATGGGATTGATGGGCTTGAGCCACTTGCTAGAATGATGCTACTCCAGCTTTGTTTGGTCAACTTTGTATTTGATTTTCTTATTTAGCTTGTGTACCAAGTAATGAATAGAGTAGTAAGTTTAGTAGCAACTTTTTTTACCAACCAAATGTGTTACAATATTCTTGAAATAAAGAGAAATGCCACGATAGACCCTTTTTTTTTCAAAGTTCACATGTTTTTTTTTTTTTTTTTTTTTTTTTTTAATAAATTTAATCACAAGATATAGTTTTCGTGTCTCATGTCCAAGTACCCGTGTCCAAATATTTGGGCACTTTTAGCCGAGTTCTCGAGTCTTAAAATTTGGAGTACAGGCAAATCCGACCTCTAGACACGTATCAGTATCCGACTTTTAAGATGGTGCATGAATAGAGGTGCGATTTGGCTTCATGGAGATTAATGTACCTTCGAGCTTGGCTAATCCAACTTTCAAAACCATAGAGTTTGCTTTGGTTGAATAAAGAGATGGAAAAATGAAGGAGTTTGATTAAATCGATTGGTGTAAATTGGAGTGTGAATTCTCTTTATAACAAGGACTTTAAACTAATTCCCTTTGTTCCCAAGGGCTTGCACGAGAAATTAGATTACTTGAGTGACACATATATGAAGTTGAGGAGTTAGTAGCATTAATTTGTTGCTTTATTTTGAGGCTCGATAGGCACGTTTCCAAGTTGATGAAATAGATTTGACTATCTCAAGATGTGTTTTCACGCTTTACGATCGATTACGCTAAAATTGCAACACAATGATGATCGTTTTGACACCAATTTTTATCCAAATTCTTAAGCCTAAACCCTAAACTCTCTCTCATTTTTTTTACAATGGGAACCTAAACTTCCTCTCTAACTAAAATAAATTCTCATGTTATGGGTACTATGTTTTTGACCATTGGATTTTAATCCTATGGTGACTAGTGTGAATTTAATGAGCTATGCATCTCTCTCCCCTATAGGAACCAAAATAAGTTCTCATGTCATGGGTACTATGTTTCTGATGGATCGTAATCATATGGTGAGTAATGTGAATTTAATGAGCTATGCATTAAATTATCAATAGATGCATTTAAATCTTGAACTAAAAGAAGTGTCAATGACATGAGAACTTTTTAAAGTTCCTATTGTAGTACTTCCATTATATATATGCATATATAGAAAGTTAAAGCCCACAAACCCTAACTTAGATATAGGAATCACAAACCCTGACCCAAATATAGAATCCATCCTCCACAGATCGCCTAAGCGGGCTTCCGGTCGTGACAGTGTGGCTTGCTCAACAGTTGTGAGTGTGGCCGGAGGTTCCATTTTTTTGGGATGAAGCAACGGTCCGAGAGGAGTTGGCAGCGAGGAGCAAGTTGGGGGACCGGGAGATACCGCTCTCCCGCAACTTTGTGCTTTTTTTTTTTTTTTTTTTTTTTTTTTTTTTTTTTTTTTTTTTTTCAAGTTGCTATCGGCTGTTATGTAGCCCTTGTCTGAAGAAGTCTTCTGCTACTATTTTGCTACATCTTTTCACCGATTAATAAGATACTTCTGTAAGATCCGAATAAAAAGAAGATACTTTTGTAATCTTTGAGATGGTGATAAATCCAATGTGTCCATGACCTTAGAATAAGTTTTATCCTTTACTGGCATGTCCTTACATATGCGACACTTGAAAATATTGGTTTGTAGGGCGCTCAAAGAGGAGAAGTATGCAGCTCGCAGAGCAATCCTTCCAATGCTGCAAGCTGAAGAGGATGAAAGGTGAATCAAGCTGGATTGTATTGCTCAATGTGATCATTTATTTGCTACTCTTATTGTTTTAACACCAATTGAACATGTGAATTTGTCCTACAACTGCGTGCAGGTTTGTTAAAGAGTGGAAGAAATATCTGGAAGAGGAGGCGAGAATCATGAAGGATGTTCCTGGTTGGAAAGTTGGTGAAAGTGTGTATCACTCTGGGAAATGGATGCCTCCTGCTACTGGTGAGCTGCGCCCTGATGTTTGGTGATAAACTTTGACACTCTTTTTTTTTATGAATTGTTGATGAAAAGGCATCCAGTTTATTTTTGTATGCTATTTGGGTTGCCCTCTATTATCCTTGGTAAAGGAAAAGATGAGAAAAGAAATAACGTCCGCACTTGACACTTCAGGATACCAAATGCATGCTTTTTCAATGAGCAGGGAGACAGTCAGGTTCATGTTGATTTCTCATTTTGGATCAGTCAGGTTTATGTTTGTTTATCGTTTTGGATCATAAGTTACATAAAATAAAGGCGGTACGCAAAACGGAATTCTGTGTTCCCAAGGGTTTTATCTAGTTTTTTCAATGAAATTCACAATTAATGAGTCTCAGTGTTTGCTCTAGACTATATGTCGGACATAAGTTTGATTGTTAGAAGATCTGTTAGCTGGCAGTTTGCTTTGTTTAGGGTCCTGTGAAACTGGTATGGAGGCTATTGAAATGTAGTCATACCTGTTAGGCTAATTGGCTTTATGTTTGTATTGAAAAAAAAAAAATCACCAATTGGTTAGCTTGGATGGTATAGATTTGGCTCTGTTTGGTAAGCACAAACTAGCTTACTAGCTTATGAGCTAGCTTATAAGTTAGTTTATTTGTTAAGTTGTGTTTGGTTTGTAGCTTATTTTAAAAATAATTTAGATGATAAGCTCCCAATTGAAACGCCACTCTTAGTAGCGTTTGAACTGAAAATCCGTCGTTTGGATTTTTTCTCGCGATTATACCCTTATTTTTACGGTATTAATAAATTAATTCCCTTGCAAATTAGTGGAAACAAAATAAGTAAATACTTAAACAAACCCCGCGAATATTAGTACCCCGCGATTATACCCTGGTAGAGTTAGCAGAGGCGAAACCAGCATTTCAAGCTCTTCTAGGCTAGACCAACGGTTATATAATACGTTATTAAAACTTATTGAATTTAAAATTAACATATAGCTTAATATTGTTAATGAAAAAAATAGTGATTAATAATTAACTAAATATTATAAAACAAAGAATTTCATTAAAATTAAAAATCATTACACATTAATTTCTTAATTATAGATAATCTTGTTAGATATTTATTACATATTAAATATGTTTTAACAACGTCGAGTATAAAAATATTTTCAGATGTTATAAAAATATTTTTTAATATAGTGTTCGAATGGTGGGCTATTCTACATATTTTTTTTTTTTTTTTTTACTAATCTACTATTTTTTTAAGTTATAGAGAGATTTCTCTAGAAATGAAGAATATTCGTAATAACATTGTTTCTTAATTATGGATGATGCACTAGGTATATGTATAGTTATACAAGTCGTTTATTGTATTTTATTTACATGTGTTTATTTTTTGTGAATTCTTATAAATTAATATAGAGTGATTTTCATGAAACATTTATGGACACACATAATTTAGTTTTCTAAATAATATAAATTATTTATGGTATTAATTTGTATTAGAGTTATTTATAACAATTAATTATATGATTATATAATTAATATACTTAATTGTGTCATATGTCCTTTATTGTCATTTTGCATTTATCATTAATCATCATTCCAAACAATTCCAAACAATTTTTAGTTGATCAATTAGATTATCGACTTTCCGCTACTGAAATAGTAGATTATCAAATTATCATTTAGATTATCAGCTAGCCTTGCCAAACAGAGCCAGAGAGTAACCGCACAATCTATGCTTGTGGGTTTAATTCATGGCACCAACAAGATTGTTCTTGTTGTGGCACTAGTGTGATTAGTTTATGTGCAGCTTTTAAACTAGCCGAGTTGCGGTGTGGTTGAGCTTTCTGGGCTAAAGAATTTATTTTCTTTTGGCAAGGAATGTTTCATCAGTACTAGAGATTTTGCTGTGGCAAATGTCGCAGTAATTATTATTCCAACCAAACGAGGCCTACTTTGATTTGATAAATTGGATGGGTATACTATAATCACAGAATAAATTTGATCTAGCTGAGTGTGTTAACCAATGCCATTGTGCCACACAATCCAAACCCATTCAAATGACCTTCGACGTGGCACGATGGTAACCCACCACGTTTCACAATTAAACACACGTGTCCTTTGACCAAAAACCAAACAGAAAATGCCAAATAAAAAAGGGGTCAAGAACTTGAATTAAAGGGCAAAAAAAAAAAGGGAGAGTAGGTGAATGTATAATAGAGATGGATGAGGCAGCAAAAACAGTGGGAGAGAAAGAAGAGTGGGAAAAGCAGTGTTCACAGATATCAGAGATGAAGCCAACGACCAAAGACGCGTATGGAGGTGGTATGTACGGGACTGATGATCAGGTGCAGCCCAAGAAAGAAGTCCCAGCCAGCGAGACCCAGAGCGCGGACGGACCGGCCGAGCCCACGGTGGAGCCCAAGCACAAGCCACCGCCTTCAACTGGTGATCGAGATCTGGACATCACTGGCCAGTCCTACATCCAGTAGTACTAGATAGCTACTAGTATAGATCAAACGTACATACAATAATTAACATCTTTAATTATCTATCATGTTAATCTTTTACGAATGTATGAGTATGTAATTGATGCCAACTTTTTCCTTCTAACTTGATTTGGGTTCATTAGGGTATTGCTAACTTTTATTTATTGCCATAGGGCCTGAGGCGTCCTTTGGTAATAAATAAAACAACAAAAACAATAACAACATAACATCTATTCCGGATCAAATTAATTAGGTCTGCCATATATATCAAATTTTTCATTGTGTGCTTGATTTAGTGCATGAGTTGATATGTTGGGTTGTATGGATCCGTCATCCGTTTTACTCTTTTGAGCATTAATTTCTTAGTCTTCAAAGTCACAACCAAAAATCAAATCACATCGGAATAATGTGACTTCATACGAAAATGGGTGTGCATAAATAGGTTTTAGTGCATTTAGTGAGACTTTAGATCGACTTTGGGTGTCATTGCAACATTTCTTATATTTTTTTTTTCTAAAATTTTCCATGTATTTTTGGGTTGCCCTGCTCCAGAAACTTCCAATAATTTTATGATAAGGATGCATCGAGATGTGTATTATGCTCATCTCTCACGACTGATCTCTATATGAGGATCCTATTGGGAGGAAAAAATGATTTTTTTTTTTTTGTTACAAAAATGAATCTTGTACTTTAATGCCCCACTAGTATCGGGCATATACATCAAGTCTAGCTCGCATCCTCTTTTATTATGAGTTTTTTTTTTTAATATGGGTGCATGGTTTCTATTAAAAATTTATAAAATGTTGTCGTTTTGTCACTAGTGTAAAATGTTGAAATGTTGATAATGTAGGACTGCGGCCCATAATATTGTCCGGAATCAAAGAAAACCACCGCAAAGAAACGGAGGTTTCAATCACTGTTTGGTTGGTTTTGGGGTCCAATATTCAACGTATGATACATAGAGAACACGTACAAACGCGCACATGCACATGCACATGCAGGTGCCTATTATTTGTGTATCGAGATACGTACACGCGCATCTTGATTTATATCGCACTAACACTAAAAAGCGTGTTTGTGTTGCGGCATAATAACATGCATGTTCCTAAAATTATTATGGAAATATAAATATAGATCGTGAACGCGAAACAATATAAAGTTAAGTCTTAGTTTTAGTCCCAATCTCGAATCGATTAGTATTTGCAATGTGAATTTAATTTATTTATTTTTTTATAAGAAACCATTTTTTCATCCCTCAAGTTTGCAGACACTTGAACTCTTAATCACTTTTAAAAGAAAACACCTACCAAAATTTAATATTTTTATTCGAATCAAATAATCTAAAAAATAAGAATACATTTTTATTCAAATCAATTAATCTAAAAAATAATAAGATTATCATTTTTTTTTCTTATGTTAAATTGGCCAAGATAAAAGTCTGATTCTTGTAGTCTACTCTTGTCAACTAATTTGAAATCGATATTTTATTGTTGTTGTTACAAGTAAGCTTTTTCTTGATAAAAAAAGAAAAGAAAACACGTGAGTTTACATTATCTATTTTCTTTATGTAACACTAAATATACTCACTTTTCTATATTATCTGTCATATTTGAACTTATGCACAGAAATTGAAGTGATGATTGAAAGTCTTAAAAAGATAGATATTGAGACTGAATTACCCTTCATTAATAGCTTAATTTTCATAAGTTATTGATTTAGTAATTAATGTGGAAAAGTACAATCCTAATTAAATTAGAGGTAAAATCAGAAAAATGACCATAAATATATCCTTGATCTCCTAATGTGACACATATTATGGAACAAGAAAAAAAAATTCAATGTGATAGATGATATGGAATGAAAGAAGTATATAGTTTATCCTTAACACACTACCATTAATGAGACTTGAATGCAAATCAATAATGATCAGATACTTGGATACCAATAAGATATGTGGTAAATTTAGCTTTCTCAATGAAAAATGCTTTTATAACCTAAGAATTTAACCTATATGAAAAACATGCACATGTCTGTGCTTCTTGCATGGGATATGCCTCGGGATGTATGCACGCTGAATAGACAGTGTGAAGATAAGTGCGTGTCCTTCCGGAGTTAACTTCCTAGTTACATCAACATTTCCCTTTGTTGATTGTACAATTAATTACTCTCTCTGGTCACAATTGTAAGTCGTTTAAGGTAAAAGCACAATAATTAATGAGCGATTTAATTGTAAGGAAAATATTACTATATGTATTACCCTTACCTTTATTAATTTCCTTTTGAGTGAAATTAGAGAGATCCAACTTAGCAGACAAAAATTAATCCAACTTTATTCCCCGTGGGTGAGATTTAGCTCGTAATCTTGCTTAGAAATATGCTTAAAAATAAGAGAACGACTTTCATTTTTTAACAAAAAAAAATGAGCTAGAATGATCTACATTATGACTTGAGAGAGTAGTTTTTTTTTTTTTAACATACACAAAATAATATATACTCCATAAAATAAGTAAATAATAGAAAAAGTTCGAGTAACTCACTCTGAGGACCAATCTATACAGTGCTCGTGCGAAACACTTTGAAATGCATGTGCACATATCTCGATATCTATCAAATAGGCACGCACCAAGTGGGTTGGAGCAATTGAAATCTCGGTGATCAGTCATTGCTCAATCTCGATGTCCAATAAAAAAAATAAGAGGCCACGAGTGGAAACCACAAACAATTGAAAGTAGGAAACGCGGCTAGCGGCTGCACTCTTGGCTGCCACCGCTCCGCCAACAACGGTAAACTAGAAACCAGTCCCAAGTCAACCACACACTCTCAGACGTGTCTCTTCCTAACGGAGCCCACCACCCCTCGTGCGCACCCTGATAAACAACTCTCGGCCACACATTTAAAATACATATAACACCTCGTGATGCACACTATCATCACATCGACGTTCATCATCGCTCGCACACCCTATATAAACCCCACGCCCGCTCGTCTCTCCTCACAAGCTCAAGAGTCAAAACCCACCAAAATCTCAAAAAATGGTCTCCAAATTCCGTCGCACACTCTCGTCTCCGACCACCGCGAACCGAAAACCTCCGCCGCCGCAGAAGACGTGCCACGTCAGATCAGTCAGCCTCCCGTGCAGATCTCACCCGTTGATCTCCCACATCGACGCCGAGATCCGAGACCTCCAGTACTCCTGGACCACCAACGCCGCCGACAGGAGCTCCGCCTGGATCTGCGACGGCCTCTCCAGGCTCAAGAGCCTCCACGACTCCGTCGAAGATCTCCTCCTCCTGGCTCAATCTCGAGATTCGCTCCGGCGGAGATCAGATCTGGTCGAGAACCTTCTAGAAGACTACCTCTCCTTCGCCGACCTCTACGGCCGCTTCAGAGAAGCTCTAGCCGGTTACAGAGAAGATCAATTAACGGCGCAGATCTACGCGAGGAGGCGAGACCAGTCCAGAGCCGTTGATTTGAGTAGCAGAGCTCGGAAGGCGTTTGAGAAGGAGATGATCAAAATGTTGGGGACCGTACGATCCATCGAGATCGCGTCGGTAACCGTGTCGAAGCCAGATGGAGAGGCCGATGATCCTGATGATCCTGATCAACCTGATCTGGCTGGGATTCTTCGCGGTGCGAGGGAGGCGACGGCGGCGGTGACGGCGAGGGTGTTCGGAGCGATGTGTATAAGGAGTAGGATTGGGAAGGGGGGGTACTGGATGATGGGGGCGATGAGGAGGTCATTAATGTGGAAGATGAGGAGGATGAAGAGTGGTGGTGAATTGTATGATGATGAGGAAGTTGATGGTGATGATGATGATGATGAAGTGGAGAGGTTGTGTGGGTTGGGGAAGCGGGGGAGGTGTTGGAGAGGATGAGAGAGGTGGAGAGTGGTGTGGTTGGTGTGGAGAGTGAGGTGGAGAGAGTGTTCAAGAGTTTGATTGGGACTAGAGTCAGTCTGCTCAATCTATTCACTCACAACAATTGTTGTTAATTGTTGATTGTGTAGATGGCGTTTGTTTATAATTGTTAATTCACTGTGCATTGCATGTCCAGATTAATTCAGTTTACTACTTTATGTAGATTCAAATATATTTGTAAGTCCCCTACCAAATATATATATATATATATATATATATTTGTAAGTTCAACTTTCCATTCAGTTTTCATATATAAATTGGTATCCAAGATAAACATGTTTTGAATTAGGGAACTGTTAGACTAACACGCTCTTAGGCATGACCAATCCACTCGGATGACATGCAATACATGCGCATCTTGAGAGAAAATATACAGCATAGTATCTGACTGGATTGGTGCCAAAAGTGAGTTACTTTTTTCATTTTTCTTATTTTTCTTTGAATTAATCATATGAAGAAATTATGTTTTTCTTGTTTGAGGTGAAGAAATTATGTAATATATTTTATTTTAATATTCGCTAGTGTCTTAACTTTTTTAATCAAATCCTTGCTTTCAGTTACTTTCAGTTTTGGCATTCGTACATGCTCCATGTTCTAAGACAAATTAAGAGATATAAGAGCATCTTCAATAGCTACGTGGATTTAATGAATTTGTGTCATATCATAAACGTGGAAAGAATGTCTATGCTATACGACACTATTAAATAAACATTTTAACATTTTAACTCAAAAATGGTCTCCAATGCACAATATGTATGGATTGAGACTTATTTGGCTTTTTATTTTATTGTTATATAATAGAATGCATGTGATCTTTGTTTTGTTTTTCTTTTTAATTTTTAAAGCAAAAAATGATAGTGTGGCAATTGAGAGAATGTCTACAACAATTAATGTCTAGAAGTAAACATATATTGATATACATACATCGGGATAGACATTCTCTACTTTGATTCCTGCTACATCAGCTAGATATTCGCAATCTATGACCTCACATCTCCAATGGTACCATAGATATGTATTGATGTTAAAATGGATCCACCTAAGACAAAATAGACATCCAACTCAAAAAGAGCTCTCCAACTGTATCATGAATTGTGAATGTCTAGATATATAATGGAGTAGGAATTAAAGTAGAGTGTCTACCTTAATGTTTAGAAGTGACATTTTCTTCAATGCAAGATCATCATTTTTTGTTATAAACTTTATTTAAAAAATAAAATAATGTCTTATTTCATATAAGAATAAAATAAAAAAGCTAAAAAAAGTTTCAATCCACATTGTGTATTGATAGTTTGATACTATGTTTTAGGTTAATGTCTATCTAATGAAAACGAGTGTCGCATAAAATAAATATTCTCCCGACCCACATCTATGAGGAGACACCAATTCATGGTCTCAATCCATATTTTACGTACCATTAGAGGCTCTAACATAATTATCATGTTTGAATTTGCCAATCAAAAATGATGATGCTCGTCTCATTACCACTGCACCAAATCACTTCTAGAACTTATGTTATATAAAATATTGTACATTAAAAATGTTAAATATGCAGTAGTTAAGTACTGTACATGTAAACCTACGTGGAAAAATAATAATGGATAACAACATTATTAGGAGTCTAACGCGCCTTGTTAATGCAACGCGTCTTATTATGAGTCTCACGCTGCGGTTAGATGACGAGCCACATCGTTTTAGCAAACAGTCCAAATGGGTTGGGATCTGGGAATCTCTCGCGGGACTTGCGATGTCATGAACTGTATAGACAAGTCTTTAATTACTTGGTCCGCACTGTTGTCTGCTTGCCTAGCTAACACTAAGTGACAAAACCCCTTTTTTCAATTACTATAATTTCGCACGGTTCAATAGATTAATATTGATTACTTCGCCCGTTTCTTTTTAAGTCACGTTATTTTAAAGTTGTTTACAATTTTTAAAAAAGTCATTTAATTATTTTGATTGAGAAAAAAGTTACAGTTAAATAATTAAATCGTCATTTATCTCTTCTAACATTATCACTTCTACATACACTAGCTAGTTGTTACTACCTATGATCATTTATATAAGTCGTTTTAATAAAAATTTCTTGTTTAAAATTGTCAAATGATCATTTATTTAGATAGAGCAATTGCTGTTAAAGGTTTGTCAAATGCACAACTATACTGGTTTTAATTTCCAGTAATTGCTCTGGCCGTATTGGTTGAATAATGTGCAGAGACGAACTCACCAGTTGGCGATCTCGCGTTCCCAGTTGGCGATCTCGCACCAGCAGTGATTTCGTTGTCTATTGATACCACTCGCACGCGCACGTGACACACGGCCAATCCTAACTTGTAGGGGCAACTTTTTCTTCATCGCGCAAATGTGACCCGTCACGTGCGCGTGTGGGATGCATGTACATTGGGACTTTTTGCCTGCTTAATAGAATTTGGAGAAAAAATTAAAAAAAAAAACACATCTCTTTGAAATAATTCCCAATATAACACACTTAGTGTTGCCACGTAGGGTGCCACATGGGACGCGAGTGAGTGACTGGGCCTGCGAGTGAGTGAGGGAGGGTGGAAAACGCGTGAGTGGAAATCACGTTTTGTGCATGTCGTGATTTCCACTCACGATTTGCACTAAGTGGAAGTCGTGACTTGCGATCACGACTTCCTTCGATGGAAGTCGTGATGCAAGTCACGACTTCCACTCGAGGGTCAAAAAAAAAAAGCGTGGCCTCCTCTATACACCGAGAAAATAGGAGAAATGACTTGGACATAATCTCAACAAAGAATGATAATGGCTATGTAAAATGACTTAACATCATAAAAATCAAATGCCAAGTTAATAACTAAACAATTAATGAAATGTTAATTGGAAAAATCAGTTTGGAGTGTTTAAACCGAAGGAAAAAAAAATTTATTTCAAACAATGCAACAAAGGAAAAAAAACCATTCATCAAAATAGAAGTACTAAAACAAGCATTGCATCTTATGTAAAAAAACATGAAAAAATAAAAATAGAAGTACAAACTACACTAAACCATAGAGGATACACATAACCTCAACAAAGAATATTATTACCATAATAATTTCAAGAATTTATAAGCATGAGTACTTGTTTTGGCATAGGCAAAATGCCTTAGTTTTTTCAAGTGCCATGTTTGACTGCTAATTGTAAATGACGTTTGTAAGCATGAGTACATACATACATCCAAACATAACATACATACATAAAATTGCAAAGTGATTGAGTACAAAGCAATAATAAAAGAAGTCTTGTTATTGTTACACACAAGTCCTACTCAGGCCCCAAATAATGACTTCCGGTCCACAACGTGTTCTCTTTACAACTCGAACATTACGATTTAACGCTAATGGGACATTCGACCGCCCATATCACTAGGATTTTGAGCATCTTCTCTCTGAATATCATCGATATCACGTATTCCACCTTCATGCGTACTTGTACTCTCAGAGAAATTCATCATTATTGGAGTTGTATTGAAATGGCGCGAAGATGGAACGACTTCCGTAGGCTCGAATGCCATGTAGGGAGGAACGGATGGAGTATGTGGAGTGTCACGCTCATTGAGAGGTGCGATGACGTATACCTTTGGAGTGCCATGCCTCGAACGCGTATCATCGTGAGAAGTATGATGAGAGGCTTCAAATGATGTGGGCACATTATGCATGCGATAATCTGCTCGTACTGCAGTCAAAGTCGATGCAGCTACATCTCTAATGCGTGCAATCGACACGTCATCACCCAATGTCAACTGATGGATCGATGTCATTCCATGTGCCTACATATAAACTATGTAAGAACTTGTATGTGAAAGTAAAATGAAAACAACTATGTGAAACTTCATGGATGGAAAAAATGAAATTGCACTTACCAATGCCTCAGCAATAGCTCCACGACGAGACATGAATCGACGTGTAATGCGACGATACCATTGCATATACGGGTCGTAAAAGTCCAAAGGCTCGTCTAATATTTCATCAGTTGCTATGTTGGAAGCACGTTCGTTCCACAAGCAAACATAAGCACTATGTTTTGCACTCCAATCCTTATCCGTTTTCCTCTCAAGTCAATCTTATGTAGTTCCATACTTGTGCTATGTAAATTAGGTATCCTTTGTTTCATACCGAATTGTCGCATTACTCTATCCGGATTGTAGAGTTCGACAACGCAGAAGAAAAACAAAGAATGCATGAACATACATGTAGTCACAGAACGTACCATGGCCATAAATACACTAATATATAGGCTATTATGACAAGAAGGTGCATAAACAAATTTAATGGAAATAGATCGAAAGGTCATAAAAATAAGGAAAGAAAATTAGTGAAGATACATAACCATACCATATCAATCAATACCATGCCACTAAACTTGATCTTCTTTAATTTATTATCATATATAAAAAAAAACAACAAATAAAACAAGGGTTGCCACATCATCAATTCAATCAGTTTGGAGTTGGACCCACCAAAAGTACAATTCTAAAACCTAGACATGAACCTAATCTTGCCTTCCATAGATGTCAGATTTTGATTTGCTTCAGTGTTTTTAATTGGACATATTACCATAATGGAACAATTCTGAACAGGCACGGTTTGATCACTAGACTAGTTGTTGTTGTTTTTTTTTCCAAAACAAAAAAAAAAAAATCACTAGACTAGCTTTGTTTGGAAACAAAAATGTAACTGCTATACATGTCTTATAGAGATTTCAAAGTCAATTGAAGATGTTCAAGGGGGTTCATTTCTAGAAGAGCTAAATAGGAAATGGCCTTATCACGACAATGCATTGCAAATGATTCAAGACACGACAATGCATTGCAAATGATTCAATTGAAGATGTTCAAGGGGATTTGGTTTAGTATTTGTCAAAAGCATCTTTGGATTTGGTAAATAGATTCTTCACATTTAATGAATATAATTTGTAATTAATCCCATATATCAACATGAAATTAACAAAAGAATATACCGGCGGGAAGGTGAGCGAGAGAGAAAGCGATCGAGGCCGGCGAAGGACTAGCGAGGGCCGGCGAAGGACCGCGAGGGCTCGGCGTGTGACCTTTGAGGGCTCTGCGAGGGACGGTGGAGGCGACCACGGTGGAGGCATGAACGACGAAGCGAGACGAGGCGGCGAGGGATGGAGGGAGGATGGCGGCGGGGGACGGTGAAAGCGGCGTTGGTGGAGCGAGGGACGGTCGAGGACGGTGGAGGCGGCGACGGTGGCGGCGAGGATGGTCTAGGGACGGTGGAGGCGAGGGACGGCGCGAGGACGGTGGAGAGCCGGAGAGAAGGCGATCAACGAGACTGCGAGGGCTCTGCGAGGACGGTGGAGGCGGGACGGTGGAGACGAGGACGGTGGAGACGGGGACGGTGGAGGCGGGGACGATCTCGGTGAGCGAGAGGTGAGCAAAGAAGAGAGAGATCTCGGTGAGGCGAGAGGGGAAGAAAACGAGGGACGAAATCGGTGTATAGAGGAGGCCACTATTTTTTTTTTTACCTCGAGTAGAAGTCGTGACTTGCGGTCACGACTTCCATCGAAGGAAGTCGTGACCGCAAGTCACGACTTCCACTCTAGGCAAATCGTGAGTGGAAATCACGACATGCACAAAACGTGATTTCCACTCACGTTTTCCACCCTCCAGTCACTCACTCGCGTCCCATGTGGCACCCTACGTGGCACTATGTGTGTTATATTGGGAATTATTTCAGCAGATGTGTTTTTTTTTAATTTTTTCTCTAAATTCTATTAATCAGGCAAAAAGTCCATGTACATTGTACATAGAAAAATACGGGCGCCGCTATGAGCACCCCACCAATTACTGAAGGCACCCCATTTTAGGTTTTTTCCTACTCCAAATTTGACATCAATGGAAATGACACAATTGTCCCTTCATATAAATAAACCACATTACCGCCAACACACATTCCATCCAATTTTGGGGCACCCTACCTCCGCCCTCTCTCATCTCCACCGAAACCCAAGTGTTCCATCGGCGGTCGTGCATCAATGCTTTCACGTTCACAACAGTCGATTGTGTGGAACAATCGATTTCAATCATATTAAGCTTTGAATCAGCTGTTTTGGTGTGGCAAAGAGTGTGTTTGGAGTTTTGGTTTTCATTGTAAGGTTTTCTAGATCCGGTCATTTTGAAGTGGTTTTGAGCATCAAATGGACCAAGGTAACACAATGGGGTAGGAAGAGCTACAAGAATAGATATTTTGTTGCTTTTTTTGTGAATTTTTTCAACTTTTAATAAGTCTCGGTATGTCACGGCCCAAATAATTAATGCGCGTTTAATTCGTTAATTAGGACAAAATGACTCGTGACGTGTGACCCGCAGCGAGATACGTGTCATTACCGCGGTACGGTGGCCGAGGTAAATGTTATATTTGTTGTGTTGTATGCCTAGTGGATTGTATATGTATAGACAACTAAGTCATTTACGGATATGCAGATACCGAGACGAGCGGGGACGCGGCTCGAGTCGCGTGTCGACGTGGGCCCGAGGTAGCAGCTCGTAGGGTAAGTGTAACTAGTTGAATTTCATTTAAAAAAATGAAAAATGATATGTGGTTAGTGGCTATAATGTGGCCACATCTATCTATTTATTAATGGGCCTATAGTTTATAAATAAAACAATATGCGTTGGATTTGCCTCGAGATACGCATTTCGCGAGACTCGAGAAATAATATAAGGCGGTGGAAATAAAATGAATAATGATTGGGATTGCCTCGAGATTCGTGTTGCACGAATCTCGGGGACACTAAATATCTTATCCTCTTTGCTCTCAAGTCGGTGGCGGTGAAAAGAAAAAAAAAACGCAGAGAGGCAGAGAGAGAGAAATCGGGAAGAAGAAGAAAAGAGGAGAGAGGCGGGAGAGAGAGAGATCGAGGAACTCGAAGCAAGGTGAGTTGTTGTTTGTTGTTGATTTGGTGTGGTTGTTGTTGCAGTCGTTGTTGTGGTTGTCGTTGTTGGCGCCATGTTCGGCCATGGAAGGCTCGGCCTCCACGGCGAGAGGCATGAGGAAGAATATGGCGGGGGTGTCTCCCCTGCCATCGACTCCGGTTGGGGTTGGAGATGTGAGCCAACCCCAACGCCTCAAGGAGAAACAAAAAAGAAAAAAAAAAGAAACGAGGCTGCTTCTCTGTTTCTCGCGAAGAAGAAGATGAGAGTCGGGTCGGGTCGGGTCGACCGAACCCATATGGGTCGGGCGGGCCGAGCCACGACCGAGGGGCCCGGGTCGGACCGACCAGGGTCGGCTGGACCGGGTTGGGTCGACCCAGACCCACTTCAATAAAAAAAAATATATTTAATTATTTAATTAAATTAAACTGCTTTTTAATATAATAAATTCCAGAAAATAGATAAAATTATGGAAAAATTCAAGAAAATTCCAAAAAATAGGAAAAAATATACTTGTGACCCAAATCAATAGAACTTCGATAGTTCTATAAAAAGTGAAGAATTCGGGAGTCGGTCGAGACGTTACACCAGAGTTTTACCTCGAAAAACCCAAAATCGGCAAATTGGTCTCGAATTCACTTTTGACCAAGGTCGACCAATTTAGGAATGTTAAATCATGAAGCTTGAATCTAAAGTGATAAATTTTCAAATGTTAGGACCCTAAAGAAGCTAGTACGGGGTATTGGGTGCGTACATCGACGCGACGAAAAGCCGGATAGCCTAGGACTTGTTGTGTGTATGTAAGTAAACTGATTGAGACATTTATTTACATTTCGTTCCCTTTACTTATTTATTCTCGGTTATTCGAACTGAATTGCCTTTGAAATCCATATGCTATGACTTGTTCAGTTCTCATTTTGTGATGTTGTTCATAGCATACTCTGTTGTGTATATCATTGATTCAAATCCTATACTTTGCCATGTTGATTGTTGTGTTTGTCATTGTTCAGTGATATAGCTATTAGGATAGTTTGTTTATTTTAACTTAAAACCTTTGTGCATTAGTATGCTATTACATCTCTTGGATTCCAATGTTGTGTCATTTTTGAAAATGAAAGTGGTTCTTATGGTTATGGTCATTTGATGATAGAAATTTAGCTTTCATACGGGGGTCACTAGACTTGCCGGGGTGTTAGGGAATTTCTCCACTACCTTGCATGACACACGGGGTAACGTGCCTCGAACGGGGTAACCGGACCTCGGGGTTTATCAGCGCAAGAATAACTTGGGTGAACATGAAGAGTTTTAAAACTCGGGTATGTTAGCAAGTATACATTCCGGTGACGACTAACTCACTTGGAATAAAAAAGGCGTAATCGTAAGTACGTCCTTTTGACATTATGATATAGAGCTCAAATTTTAATGAAATGCTATGGAGCAGAGCTCACATTGTAGTGGAACGGCTGATGTGATGAAGATCATGGCCGACCGACCTTAATCCATTACTACTTAGCCTTGAGTCGGTTTCATATTTGGTTAACTCAAGTATCTCTTTGCATGATGTTTTTTCAGCATAGCTTCTATTTAATTATGTCATTTGATACTTGTTGCTTATTTGGGAATGTGGATCGATGTCTCTCGAGTATTACTTAAATAATTTCATGTACTCACCGTCTAGTTTGTGACGGTGGGTGCGATCAAGTAACGAGACCGGACAAAGAGAAGATTGGTGACTACCTCGAGCCGGTGAAGGAATTTGCTACGACATATTTTTGTACGTTTTGCATTCTTTTGTATTACATATTTTATATACATGATATATTTACTTTTGGGTTGAGTGATAGGAACATCTGACCAGACACATGTTATATATATCACCACTTTTGTTTATATATGCATGTGATCACTATTTCCTGGTTTTTCCACAATAGGTTAGGCCTTAGGATCTAATGTCCACTAAATAAGACTTCTGCTGAATAATTGGTTAGAAATTTTTTTTTTACTTAACTCTGATTTATAGACAACCATAGGAACCGTAGGTGGTATCATAATTGGTAGGTATTTAGGTGTTTAAATAAGGCTGACTAGTTCCTTGTTAGGTCCTATAGGGGAGATTATGACTTAATTAAGGGATTAGGCCAGGCAGTGCCTTTATTTGTAGTTGGTGTAACGACCCGAAAATTTGACTTGTGTCGGGTGTCGGTCGTCGGGGTCGTTTGTGGGATCCACTCGTCGAAATGCCTATGTCGAATCTCGGGTGGAGACTCAGAGTCTTGTGTAATATCCAATTTGAGATTTTAATGTTAATTGTTGAGAAAAGTATATGCGGGGAATGCGGAAAACCGAAACACGAACGGGGACGCGCCTCGAGTCGCGTGCCAACGTGAAACCGAAATGTGGCTATAATGGATTTATGTGGTTTTAAGGTAGACATTGGATACGCCTCGTGATACGTGTAGCGAGAGTATCGAGATTTTTGAAAAGGAGGCGGGTTGGTGCCTCGAGATGCGCACTGCTCAATTTTTAAGGAAAGCATTTGAATAAATGTTTTGATGTGCCTCGAGTTTCGCTCCGCACGAATCTCGAGGACACTTGATTTCTTCTTGAGGAAGAAACAAAAAGATAGAGAGAGAGATAGAGATTTGGATAAGAGCAAGAGAGAGGGAGAGTGATCGGGAGGGAGAGAAAGAGGAGAGGAGATGAGAGAGAGGTGAAGGAGCTCGCGAGCCAGCAGCTCCGGCGGCGAACCAGCAGCCGCGGATCATCGACACGGACGACTGCTCGCGATGGAGCGGCGAGCAGCCGCGGCAGCGATGACGCAGGCCGTGAGCGTGGCTGGTGGCGAGATCGGACCAGCTGTGCAGCAGCGTCCCAGCAGCTGCTCGCGGCGACGGCAGATCGGAGACGACGCAGGCAAGTGAGCGCGGGACGCGGACCCGCGGTGGCTTGGTGACGGCCGGCTGTGGGGCGAGATGGCCAGCAACTACGCTACGACGGCGGCCAACGGAGGACGTGGAGACGCGAGCAGCGCTGGAGCCAGTAGTGGCTCGCGAACCAGTCGCGGACGGCGGCGGACGGCCAGCAAACCAGCAACGGCGCGTCCCTCTAGCGATGCGGCGTGGCAGGGCAGCGGGATGCTGGCGGCGGGCGAAGCGGACGCCGGCGAGGAACTTGACAGCAGCTCATGCGGGAGCAGCAAAGGCGGCGGCGCGGCTCAGGCAGCGGCGCAGCGATGCCAGCGAGCGACATGAGCGGCGCCGACGAGGGACAGCGGCGGCGCCGGCGAACGGCAGCGACATCGACAGCGGCGTCGGCGCGGCAGCGATGCGGCGCGGCAGCGATGCGGCTCGGCAGCGGCAACGGCGCGGTGGCGCGTTGTCGGACCGATTGATCCTCGACGAGGGATGCGATTCGACAACGTTCGACGACGCGATGGATTATGGATTTTGAAGGCCATGAGACGTAATAGTCGGGTGTCGGGTGCGCAAATCGAGGCGTGAGCGGACGTCTTGAGGACGAATTACGGATTTCGAGGTAAGTAAACCAGCTAGGGATTTATACAGTATTTCATGTCTCTCCATTGGTCTGTTGTTGTTGTTTACGTTATGTGATAGCTTTATTGTTGTTCAACGCTTTGTGATGATAGCTATCGTTGAATTGTTGTCGATTGAGTGGGTTCATTGGCAAGTGAGTCATGGTTCTTTGTTATCTCTGCGATATGAGAGTGTTAGGGGCTGGGAGGCGGGGGCCTCGTCCTAAACTTTGAGGTCTTTCATGGTCGTCCGTCGATATCTCCCAATTGAGTGTATGTTGGGGGCTCTTATTCGGGTCCATGGATGCTTCATAGTCGTACGGCCGTTTAAATTTGGGGAGGGGTGTCTCGTCCTAGATCCGGGTCTATGGATGCTTCATAGTCGTACGGGCTAGGGCTGGGAGGGAGGTGTCTCGTCTTAGATCCGGGTCTATGGTTGTCTCATAGTCGCAAGGGTTAGTGCTGGGAGGTTGGGGTCTCGTCCTAAACCCGAGTCTGCTGGGCGTTTGCCGCGACTCAACGACTTTTTGGTCGGGACTCCTTGTTGTGTGGGCCTCACTCATTGATGGATTGTTTACAGTCTTGTATATTCATGCGTTTTTGATTCCTTTCGTTCTATTTGCATGAATTCGACTGCTTTGGATATTGTGAAATGTTGTGTATATGTCCTCTTTGGATTTACTTACCCGGGCTCGTCATTCTTATGTTTGGCTGAGTGCAGAGCCGCGGACGAGTAGCAGAGGGAAGGCTTCATAGCTAGGTGATTTTTTTGTATATTTTGTATTTACTCTCCTCTAATGATATTTACTGGGTTCCACAATTAGGTTGCCTAACTCCCCGATCTTTTTCTTGAGTTATTTAATGATTAGTTGCTTAGCTAAATTTTTAAATCTTGAAAAATACTAATAACTCAACTTAAAATTTTGAAATTACTTGTAATAATGGATTGGAAGGCTGACTAGGCCTGCGTTGACCTTGCGAGACTGGCTCGGGGGTCCACGTGGGCTTAGGCCGGGCGGGGCCCAATTTTATGGGAAATTGGGGCCGTCACAGTTGGTATCAGAGCCTGCAGTTGTAAATACTCGACTCGTGAAGAAAATTACAATTCATTAAGACATAAACCAGCGGAAGTTAGGAATGATTGAACTTAGAGTGGAACCCTATGATCCAGACTTAAGTCTTCGTTGGGAAGTGAGGAGAGTATTTGATGTGTTGTATTATACTACTAACGATACAACTACTTTGGTAGCCGTATTTACTCTTGTGTATCACGTGAGACACGATGAGTAAATTGAAAAGGATTGACGATAAATTGAAAAAGAAGGAAAAAGGACGAATTGCAGACTCTAAGGGAGCAGAGTGTTGAGATGACTTGAGAGCTAACGATTACATCATGTACGGACTCCTTAGCTTTGACGAAAGCTTTGGAGTAGTAGTGTTGGATCAGAAGCCCAAGTAACTCCACTTTAATGACACTATGCATTTATCGTCTCGGGGTTGGTGAAGTCGACCACCACCTTTAGGGACCGGTAAATGAATTAAGTGTTACGAGTTGAGGTAGAGTCTGCAAATTCGTTCTAAAAGTTAGGGGCCACCTAAGTATAAATCCTTCGAGATCGTATATCTCAAGAATTCTCAAATGCTAAAATTTGTTCAGATGCGTTAGTAAACGTATTGGAAGGGAATTTACGTGCAAGTAGTGCATGTTGTAAAAATGTATCTGATATGGTATATTTGTTGTGTTATAATATATATACGATATCGAGGATTCGTGGCTATGAAAAATGCGACGACGTTTCGGATCGGGTTTATGAACGATCGTGAGGCTGCAGATTTGCGGTTTACGAGCTCTGATGAGCTGCATACATCGCACGACTAGCAACTGGAGGAGATTCTTCGATTGTTAAGAGCACATGTTACACTGTCGTCGTCAGCAGCGCTAGTTGGACCTGCAGTGGTCGAGGAGACACATGTTCAGGCCGATATAGTACTTCCTACACATGAGACACTACATGAGGATATGTTAAGTGCGCTGACTGATACGGGTGTCAGAGTGACGGCTAAGGCAAGGCAGTCTCGCGAGTTCAGCGACATTTTCACGGTGGTACGGATCGCGGAGAAGCAAAGATTTATGATGTCTTGGCCACACCAGATTATACGAGGTCAAGCATCTTATCAGCTTCGTGGTTCGGCGAGGCCGATGTCTGGTTGCGCACTACGGTGGCGTCGATGGGGACGCTCGAGGATTAGGTTGAGTTCAAGAATGGTTATGCATTATATGGATCAGTATCTACGCTTGATGGAGTAGGCTGGTGTGCAGTCGATACTGATGCCGATCAGGCTTACTACATTGTAAATGTAATTATGCAATGGAAACTTTCAGTGCCACGTGGAAAGAAGCATGTAATATGCATTCTATTGAGGAGGTTTTCGAGATGATGCTCAATTTTTAGAATGCAGTTCTGAGTTTACAAATAAACTCAAAGGTGGTAGCACTTCAGGCTCTATTTTGTTTTCTGCAGCTTTGGGAATGTACTCTACGCGGAACACAATGATGCAGAGCACGAATGTTTTGGTAGATTCATGTGACATGAAGGTTGATTTTTTTTTTCAATAGAGTTGGGGGTCTAGGATCCGTCTCAGCTGAGGAAGCATTGGAGTGCTTACTTAAAGCACCAAGTCGTGGACGCATTGGAATCATGTATTTGCACCCTCACTTGGCTCTCTTCTAGAAAGGTTAGTTACCAAAGGATGGGAAGATAATACGAATTAATCATTCAGCTTACGTTGATAAGTTCTTGGATGCTTTACTAAAGGGTTCTTCATTCCAGACAGCTGTAAAATTACTTTCTTTGTATGCTCCGTATGGTGAGAAGCAGCATGTTCCTCTATCCCTATTAAAATCTCATGCTCAAAAAGCAATGGAGGTCATCTTGAAAAGTTATGTTGATAGAGCATCTGTGCAAAGTAGTTGTGATGAACTCAATGGAGAAGCTACTGTTTGTCTTCCTGCTTTTATGCATATAAAACCAAAAGAAGGTGACCCAAGTGATAACCAATTCAATGAACTAGATTTTCTTGCATCGAGATTTGTTCTTGAATGTCTTGGTCACCTACCTTGTGAGGTTGTAGTTTTGTTGCTGACGTTTTTGCTTTCGGGACTGAGGGCTTTAACAAAGGAGGCCCCTTTAGTCATGTTACATGCTTGCGACAAAATTAATGAACGTCTGATGCTTCATGGTATTGGATTTTCTCTTGATATACCAAAATGGGTTGCCAATGACTTTTTCATGTCCACTGACGCGTCAATGGCTAGTGAGAGTGTGGGAGCACACACATCGGAGTACCAGTCGCATTCTCGGCATCGTCACATTCAGTGCGAGGTCCGGAGATGATCGGAGGAAAACGAGGGTTAGACGGTCATGACAAAGAGAGCAACCTCATAGCGTATTGCGTTTCCACCATGTGCGGCGTGTATGGCGCTAGTGTTAGATGGACCAGCGTAGAGTTACGCTAGTGTAGTACAGCAGCTAGCACCGTCAGATCCTTAGCAGTGGCTAGAGACAGGGTCAGAGATCCAGTCGAGTGCACTGACAAGAACAATAATCTAGTCATGCACAGGGACAAGGACATTGACATGTTCCATTTGGATTGGGATTTCAACGTACCTGTATGGGCGTATGGACAGCCAGGTACAGCAGAACCAGAAACATATTCATGCTATTGCCACGTCAGGTCCGACAACTATCCACCGTAACCTGATAGAGGGTACGACGAGTTGGGTTGAGACTCACTCGATCAGAGAGACAAGTGGACAGTCAAAGAGACTGATTTACATTCTCGCAGATATACATCAGATATACGTATGTTAGTGACGGTGGATCATGAAAGTAAAATGTTCATTTGTATTCATTTTTAATCCAATATATGTTGCGAGGATGTTGCCCTGACATATATTGATGGGAGGAGACAGATGGTGTGTTCTTTACTTGGAGGTCTCGGAGGAGCCCAGCTCGTCGCGGAGGAGCCCAGCTTGTCGCGGAGGAGCCCGACCCTACATAGTAAGATGGGGGTATGGCCTTGGGCGAGTATGGCCTTGGGCGGGTATGACCATTGTCCTTTGAGACTTGCTTCAATTTCGAGGACGAAATTCTAATTCGTTGGGAAGACTGTAACGACCCGAAAATTTGACTTGTGTCAGGTGTCAGGTCAGGGTCGTTTGTGGGATCCACTCGTCGAAATGCGTATGTCCGAATCTCGGGTGGAGACTCCGAGGTATTGTGTAATATCCAATTTGAGATTTTAATGTTAATTGTTGAGAAAAGTATATGCGGGGAATGCGGAGAACCGAAACACGAACGAGGACGCGCCTCGAGTCGCGTGCCAATGTGGGACCGAAATGTGGCTATAGTGGATTTATGTGGTTTTAAGGTGGACATTGGATACGCCTCGTGATACGTGTAGCGAGAGTATCGAGATTTTTGAAAAGGTGGCGGGTTGGTGCCTCGAGATGCGCACTGCTCAATTTTTAAGGAAAGCATTTGAATAAATGTTTTGATGTGCCTCGAGTTTCGCTCCGCACGAATCTCGAGGATACTTGATTTCTTCTTGAGGAAGAAACAAAAAGAGAGAAAGATATAGAAATTTGGATAAGAGCAAGAGAGAGGAGAGTGATCGGGAGGGGAGAGAAAGAGAGAGGGAGATGAGAGAGAGGTGAAGGAGCTCGCGAGCCGCGGCTCCGGCGCGGCGAACCAAGAGGCCATGGATCATCGGCACGGACGGCCTTTCGCGATGGAGCGCGAGCGGCCGCGCAGCGATGACGCATGCCGTGAGCGTGGCGGTGGCGAGATCGGACAGTATGCGACGGCGTCCCAGCAAGCCGCTCGCGCGCGACGCGGAGATCGGAGACTACGCATGCAAGTGAGCGCGGTGGGAGCGGGACGCGGACCGCGGTGGCTTGGTGACGACCGGCCGCTGCGGGCGAGATGGCCGACGAGCTGCGCTACGACGGCGGCCAACGGAGGACGTGGAGACGCGAGCGGCCTGGCTGAGCGATCGCGGCTCGCGAACCGATCGCGGACGGCGGCGGACGGCCAAGCAAACCGGCAGCGGCGCGCGTCCCTCTTGCGATGCGGCGTGGTAGGCGGCGGGCGAAGCGGACGCCGGCGAGGAACTTGACAGCGGCTCATGCGGGAGCGGCAAAGCGGCGCGCGCAGCTCGAGCGGCGCGCGATGATGCCAGCCAGCGACATGGGCGGCGCCGAAGAAGGGAGACATGGCGCGCCAGCCGCGAGCGGCAATGACAGCGCGTCGCGCGGCAGCGATGCGGCTCAGCAGCGGCAACGACGGCGTGGCGCGTTGTCGGGCCGATTGATCCTCGACGAGGGATGCGATTCGACAACGTTCGACGACGCGATGGATTATGGATTTTGAAGGCCATGGGAAGTAATAGTCGGGTGTCGGGTGCGCAAATCGGGCGTGAGCGGACATCTTGAGGACGAATTACGGATTTCGAGGTAAGTAAACCAGCTAGGGATTTATACAGTATTTCATGTCTCTCCATTGGCTGTTGTTGTTTACTGTTATGTGATAGCTTTATTGTTGTTCACTGCTTTGTGATGATAGCTATCGTTGAATTGTTGTCGATTGAGTGGGTTCATTGGTAAGTGAGTCATGGTTACTGTTATCTGCGATATGAGTGTTAGGGCTGGAAGGCAGGGGCCTCGTCCTAAACCTGAGGTCTTTTATGGTCGTCCGTCGATATCTCCCAATTGAGTGTACGTTGGGGGCTCTTATCCGGGTCTATGGATGCTTCATAGTCGTACGGGCTGGGGGGAGGAGCGGTGTGTCTCGTCCTAGATCCGGGTCTATGGATGTCTCATAGTCGCAAGGGTTAGGGCGGGAGGTTGGGGTCTCGTCCTAAACCCGAGTCTGTTGGGCGTTTGCCGCGACTCAACGACTTTTTGGTCGTGACTCCTTGTTGTGTGGGCCTCACTCATTGATGGATTGTTTACAGTCTTGTATATTCATGCGTTTTTGATTCCTTTCGTTCTATTTGCATGAATTCGATCGCTTTGGATATTGTGAAATGTTGTGTATATGTCCTACTGGATTTACTTACCGGGCTCGTCATTCTTATGTTTGATCGAGTGCGAGCCGCGAGACGAGTAGCGAGAGGAAGGCTTCATAGCTAGGTGATTTTTTTGTATATTTTGTATTTACTCTCCTCTAATGATATTTACTTGGGTTCCACAATTAGGTTGCCTAACTCCCGATCTTTTTCTTTGAGTTATTTAATGATTAGTTGCTTCCGCTAAATTTTTAAATCTTGAAAAATACTAATAACTCAACTTAAAATTTTGAAATTACTTGTAATAATGGATTGGAAGGTCGACTAGGCTGCGTTGACCTTGCGAGGCGGCTCGGGGTCCACGTGGGCTTAGGCGAAGCGGGAGCCCAATTTTATGGGAAATTGGGGCCGTCACGGTTAAGGATCGTCGCACGATGAGTACAGTCCGAGACTTATCAATAAGTCTCGGTTTGTGATAATAGAAACTTATCAATAAGTCTCGGTATGTGGTGGCGGAGACTTATCATTAAGTCTCGGTATGTGGTGGCGAGACTTATTGATAAGTCTCGGTATATGGTGACCGAGATCTGTTGTGACCAGAGACTTATCAATAAGTTTCGGTTAGGTCGAACGAAATTTCCTTCATATTTTCGGCCTGTGTGACAACCACGGGGTTCTAGAAAAAAAACCAAGAAAATGAACAATATACAAACAAGGCCACGACAACACATAAAATACAACAACAATGAAGCGCTGCTCGCGCCGTCAAAACGCAACAACAACAACATCAACACAAAACGCAAACAAGGTCACCAAAAATCTCCTACGACTCCGTCTCGTCGTTCGCGCTGCTCCAGGGCCAGAAGAATTTCATGGCCGCGTTGGCTGGGATAGGCGTCGGGCGTTGGGGTGCGACTATAAGTGTGTGAGTGAGATGCCCAATTTCACGAACATGGGGTATTATTCGCATTTCACCCTAATTTTATCGGGTGCCTTTGGTAAACACTTGGTGCCCTTTATAATGTGTTGCTTTCAGTAATGGGTGGGGTGCCCATAGCGGGGCTCAAAAATACTAAGATGACCTGGAATGAAACATCCAAGATAGACACCAGGTGATGGTGTCCATCCATCGTGCATCGATGTGTGTGCACACATATCCCGATGCATGAATGGATGGACACCTGAAGGAGTTCATCTCGGATGTCTCGTTCCGAGTCACCCCTAGCATTTCCCTTGTACATATTTCATGTTATTAGCATAAATCATTGATGTCATTGTTTGTATGTCTGAGGGTATTGAGACATTGTACATATGTAGAGTGGTGTGGTCACGTAAAATAGTGTGTCTGTATGTGTGTACAAGATAGAGTGTGAGATAGTGTGTTTGTAATTGTATGATTTCTATATGTACTCAATATATAAAGATGAAATGAAAATATCTGTCTCATTGAGACAGAGAGTAAGAGAGAGAAATCTCTCTCTCTGGTTCTCATGCACTCAAAACCTAATGTTTGTGAGTTGAGTGTGTAACCTGATATGGAATCAGAGAAGCTGTAAAACCCTTAGTGAATACATCAGCAATCTGGTCACTTGTAGGAACATGATGAACCTGTAGCTGACCAGACAAAACTTTATCTCACACATAATGGACGCCTAACTCATGATAAACAAGGTTTTTGGCCAGTGCAACAACACTTATATTTTCACCCTAGATAATAGGAGAAGCTCGTAGAGGTATATAAAGTTCTGCAAGTAATGAAAGTGACCAAGAGATTTCCGTTGTCATCTGTGCTAAAGCACGTTATTCAGATTCGGTAGAATATCGAGACACGACAGCCTGCTTTTTAGACTGCTAAGCAACCAAATCCTGACCCAAAAAGATAGCATAGCCAGCTTCTGACCATTTTTCATATTGGGAAGAAGCCCAGTCTGCATCAAAGGAACATGAAACAACTGGGAACCCGGATTAAAGGTAATGCACATATCAACAGTCCCTTTTAAATACCTCAGGACTCTCTTTAAGGCCTGCCAATAAGTAACAGTTGGAGTCTACTCTGACTGAGTCGATTAACAATATAAGCAATGGTTGGTCTAGTCTAGACCAATTACTGCAAGCCCCCTAAAAGACTTCTATATAGAGTGATGTCATTAAATGGAGGACTACCATCTGCATAAAAGGCTTGCCAACAGAAAAGGGTGTGTTAATTGGTTTAGCATTCAACGTCCCCATTTTTTTAAGGTAATTGATTGATGTATGGATTCTGAGTGAGGAAAAAGCCACTCTTATGTCTTTGAGCTTCCATCCCCAAGAAAAACTCAACTTGCCAATGTCTTTTAAAGTAAAATAATCATTCAATTTTGAAATGAAAGACTAAATAGACGATGACTGAGACCCGGTGACAATAATATCATCAACATAGACCAAGATATATAGAACAGTTTACCCATCTCGAAACACAAATAGAGAGTTATCATATTTAGAATTCTGGAAGCCCCAAGAGACATGAGTGGATCTCGATTTCTCAAATCAAGCACGAGGAACAAGCCTCAATCTTACAAGGCTTTGTCGAGTTTGCAAATATGAGTAGGATATGTAGAATCAATAAAACCTTAAGGTTGGTTTGTAAAAACTTCCTCACCCAAAGCACCATTTAAGAAAGCATTATTAATGTCAAGCTGCCAAAGAGACCAACCAAAATGAACTACTAGAGAGAGTATGACTTTAATGGTAGCGAGCTTTGACAACCAGGTTGTAGGTCCCACCAAAATAATATTTGGGACTTGTTTGAACCTTTTGGCCACTAATCTAGCCTTGTATCAATTAATAGACCCATCTCGATTTCGTTTAATGGAGAAGATCCATTTATTTCCTATAACATTCTGATGAGAACTTGAGGGACAAGATACCATGTATCATTATGCATTAATGCTTGATACTCCTTATCCATAACCTCCTTCCACTTAAGATTTTGAAGAGTTATTTCACAAGTTGCAGGAATATCATCTAACTCTACCCCAAAGGAAGCTAACAACATTTTTTTTACTAATCCCATCCTTAACTCTAGTTATCATGTGATGAGTGTTATGTGGTATACTCGTATTAGAAACAGATACAACATTATCATGTGACTCGAGAAGAAGACCAAACAGGAGGAGCAAAAGAATTGGTAAAGGAAGAGGAAACATCGATGGAGGAAACAATAGGAAAAGTGTTAGGAAATGGTAAAGGAACGCATGGTTAAACAATAGGAGAAACATATACATTATAAGACTTAAGATGAAATAAGCCAAGATAAGGAAACTCATGCTCATTGAACACCACATTTGTAGTAATAAAAACTTTCCCAACATAATTCATGCATTTATAACCTTTGTGGATTAAAGCGTACTCAAGAAATACATACTTTTCTTACCTAAACTGGTACTTATGGTTGTTGTAAGGTCGAAGATATGGAAAACAAGTGCAACTAAAGACAAAAAGTAATTTGTAATCAGGAGGTGTATGGTATAATTTTTCATAAAAGCGACGATAACGCATTGTGAAACAACTAAAAAACGATGAATTTAAGGCTGAATGAAGGGATGAATGAGATTTGAGAAGTTTTGGACCGACGAGTGTGTGAGTTGAAAGAAATGGGCAATTTTCTTTTGGAAAATGCTAGAGTGCACCATAATGGGCATATAGGAAGGGCACCTACCTGACGTGGAGTCCCGATCGACACGCGTGGGCCCACCATGTCAGCAGCTCCCCATTTTTGTTACTTTTCATCAAAACAGAAAATAAATTTTTCATCTCAACTGCAAAGCCAATGCTGCCTAAGTCGACTATTAGGCCGCCATACTTTCAAGTTGTGTCAGTCAGCTGAAGACCAAAAATTTGAACTACCTTTTTTTTCTTTCTCTTTCTTCCTTTCTCTCATCCCTATCTCATCTCAGCCACACAACCATTTTCAAGCTTTCATAACGAACTAGAGCTATGACAAACCAAAGAGAGAACCTAGCTCGAACAAACCATTTTTTCCTAGAGAAGAACCAGGCCAGAGCTTCGATAACACTGTTGCTCGTGAGCCAGTCACTACAGAAAAGAACAGAGCTTGGACAACGTTGTTGCTCGTGAGCCAGTCACCACAAAAAAACTCTTGAGCTAGCCACTACTTCTCATAGTATTTTGTTCTCTAGTTACAGTAAAAACTTTCTAGCATGCTGGTTAAGTTGGTAAGTAAAATTTTCTATTGAAAGATAAAGCTCTAGCATTTTGATTGTCTTAGGGTTGGGTATGTGATATTTTATTCAGGGCTTAGGGTTTTGTGTTCCTTATTGTGTTAGGTTTGTTGTTCTTTCTTTCTTTATTCCTCATCTTAGCCACATAAAATCGTTTTTGCCACAGAGAGGAACCTGTGCTGACACTGCATTGTTTCTCGTAAGGCGGCCACTAGTTCTCTAATATTCAGATTCTCTACTTACGGTAAACTTTGGATGTTGTTGCTTGTAATTTTTTTTGTTCATGTTATGATATTTAGGGTATGTTATTAATGTTGGTAAATAAAATATTCATACTGTAAGAGAACATTTTAGCATTTTGTTTGTTGGGTGTTATTGTAGGGAGAGATAGTGACAATGAGAACACTCTATGTTTATTTCACTTTTAGCGATTTCCATTATTGACGATGATCTTGATAGGGATAATGCAACCTTACTCTCACTTTTTTGGATTTCTCTCAATCTAATTTGAGGTTCTCGATTGAATTTGAGGTTATGCATGTCGACTTCATTTTATTTCATGTTCATACTATATTCTTTGCAAGTTATAGCTAGCAAAGGCGAAAAATTGTACGTTGTATTTAGCGGGAGGGAAACAGGTGTGTTCGAGACAAATGAGGAATGTTTCTGGTCCATACTTGGGTACAAGGGTTGTAGTTGTAGATCTTGCACAACCAAAGAAGTGGCATTTGAAGCCTCGGAGAAATCATAAGCAGGAAGGTCCAAATTAATAAACGATGCCTCTACCTCTCAAATGGACAATGCCACTACTCAGCTATGGGTAGTGCCAAACTATTGGGATGAGTACGGAGACATTCTCCCACCTTCGCATCCTCCTGACCAATGGATCATTGACGCCTTACAAGCCGTTAGGTGTTGCAATCGGTGTGGAAGTGATGAATGTGTCTCGTTGCGTGGTGGAAGCTGTGAAGGAAGATTGTGATGTATGTGTTGGTTGTTTAATGGAATATTAACTCTAAATTATATGTATGTGTTGGTTGTTTAGTTGTATGCGTGTGTATTTGCTTGGTGGTTGTAAGCCATGGAGACTGTATGTGCTTGTGGCTGTGAGAAATGAAGACTGTTTGTGCTTGTAGATGTGAGCCACTCATGAATAATGTGCGTTCTGCCTGCATTTGTGTTTTTAAGTTCACTAGAAATATTTTGTTCTCTTCTTTTTGTCACAAGTTGATCAAGGTTTCGCAAAGAAACGAGGTATAAACCATGCATACGTTACTGGAAAGAAGAGAAGTAAATAACCAACCAACGTGACTATCTATTACATAACAATGATCCTCATTGCTTTTCCTTGCAAGTAGGCATTACATACTACGAATGAGTTGAACAATTAACTTAATCAATACTATGAAAGAGACATTATCATCTAACAAAATAAATGAATTTGTACTTGTTGATCAAAAACTTAACGTACCATAAAGTTCACGTGCCATGAAAACCTTGAATGATCAAACCAACTGCGTAATCATGTTTATGCCCCTCGGGCTCAAGTACCACACAAACATAACATATCAAGGATCAAACCAACTGCGTAACCAAGTATGCCCCTCGAACTCAAGATACCAACATAATCTAACCACAACATAATCAAACATACAACAAACCCTTTAAGAACCAGAATAAAAGTTAAGGACCCTGAATAAAAATGAAATGTAAAAGAGAATATCATGGTCTCATGGTTAGTCAAATTATAGGTCATTTCCTTAAGAGTTATGTTCAACCGACCCTCCCTTCTTGTCTCCTAGGGGTAACCAAAGCACCACTAGCTCCGGTATATTCTGCTGAGCCTCCACACTCTTGAGTAACTTGTAGTTTAACCTATGCCGCTTTTCACTTCAACTCCGACCTCTAAGAATTTATGTTATACTCCAGCCTCCCCAAACGCATGTCAACAAGAGTGTAATCTTGGACTATAGCAGTAAGGATATTATTTTTGCAACCTTCAACTTTATACCTTACCATGATCTCAAATTACTGGGTTCCGATGAGGTTTGCACCATCTGCTTCAATTCCTCAACCCGATTCTCTTTCGTTGCCAATGAGGTCTGCACCATTTAATGTATATTCTCCATGTCTTGTTGCAACAAAGATGCGTTAGAGGACTGTACTGCCAATTCCACTGCATTTATGATCTCTTCCATTTGTTGCTGCTGCACCATGACTGAGTTCGATGACTTCACCAACATCTTCAGCTCCTCCAATTGCTTCTCCATCACCTTTATCTTTTCGCTGACCTCTAGCTGGTGTTGCAGGGTCCTAATTGGCAGCTCAATTATCTCAAGAATAGTTGTACATCTGCTGGTTACTCCCACCTCAAAGTGCTTTTGCAGCAGCATCCTATACTTGTTTGTATCGATCCTCCAAGTTATGCTCCTCGTGATACTCCTTTGTTTGCTCCATGACATGGTCATATGGCTCTGTGTGATGACCTTCAACTGACCTAAGGTCGGGTCGCCGGGCTAGACCGCCACCCAAGCCAAATACCCGAATAAGGCCCAAGCAAATGGTACGACACGCCTAAAACAACCTGCGAAATATTAACTAGTGCATATGGATAAATAATTATGGAATTAAATAAAAGGAAAATCCATATGACACACTTTAAAATTATAGTTGGGTTTCAATTTTTTTTAAACAACTAGAGTCATTCAAATACTACCAAATAATTTAGACTAAAGGCGAGTAAGGTTCATTCTACTTAAAAGACATATTTAAATACAATTCAAATTTAATAATTCCAAAATCAAATAATTAGATAATAACATTACGAGGCTCACATCAAAAGAGAAGGCTTCAAAGTATCGCCTTTTCCCTGTCTTGATCTAGCGCCAATGTGGAAGGTCTGAGATGTAAGTGGGGTAAGTTAAAAGGGACAATGGAGCTCGATAATACGAAAAATCCCCTCAACCATCAAATACACAAGCAATACTTAATAAGCATGCAAGGCTGGCGTGAATTGAAATTGAATAGAGAAATATTTAAAACAAGACATCGCATGGATTAATAATGTGACGACCCAAAACCTAAAATACCAGCCCTAGGGGCAATTTGGTAAGAAAAACCCTGACCACCCCTAATTGATCTACAAACCTTAAAAAGGGGGAGAGGGAACTAGATGATGGAGATGATGGTGATGGAATGTTCTTAGATCCAATGAAGGTAATATCTCTCTCTCTATCTCTTATTCTCTTCTCAATTTTTGGTGCAAAGAGCACCCTAAGAGGGGGAGAGGCGGTGCAGCCAGTAAGGGGGAGTGGTGGAACAACCGTCGTCAAACTTGGGTGGGGAGGGACGCTGCCATGGCGTCCCACCCTTACGGACCAAGTGGGAAGGGTGGCCCTAGCCACCATCCCCTCAGTGGGGTTTTCCCCTCTCAGGCACAACCGGCGGAGTTCTAGCCAGTCGGGTCGAGGGACCCCAGCGCCATAGTCGTGTGATGGGACAGGAGGGGAGCTCGAGCTCCCCCTCCTATGGTCATTTGACCAATCAAGGGGTTAATTGACCCCTTGACCAAGTTGACCAGAGGCAACATATCCCTAAACTCGTTGACCAGGGCTAGTCTGACCCGCGCACAAGGATTCCAGCCTTACTGCGGGTGTGTTTGCGCTCCCCAGGGAATCTGGCAGCGGGTCCCACTCGTTAACACACTACACTGGACCCCGACAAAGTTCTCGGTGACACAAATGACCGCGGGACTTATACTAGCGAGTCCCTAAATATATATGAAAAAAAGAATAAATATCTCGGTATTGAATTATGCATTGATATGATTTTGTGTGTATTGTCTAGTGATACGCGACGGTTCACATCGAGCCCCGGGCGTGCAGAGAGTGTTTATAGGATTCGCGACGTGTTGAGGTAAGTGGGGAGCTTCGCTCATGCATTAAATGTGGCTTAAATATTAGATAATTAGAAATTTCATATTCTTATCGAAAGACTTGGGATTGGGTTGCATTTAGTTAATGGTATGAATATGCTTATCTATGGAATGCATGTGACGTGAGCAAATTCGTTATTCGATCCAAAAGCGGTGATGAAGCTATATGCTCATCAAAAGAGAGTGGTTCGCGCCACAAGTAGCGGTTGTATGACAATTGTTGGGGTATGCGCCCTAGGCTAATTATATAAACGTTGTTTAACTATTATAAGTAGATGCATGTTTCTTTTATAATAGTATCCATGGATAATTATTGTGTTATTCTAAATGTCGCTAGTCAATTATTATTGTGGGAACAATAATAAATTAAGACTAGTATGAGTCTTGATTGATAATCATGTGATGATTATGTGTATACGGATACGAGATCAAGATAATGAGTATCTGTTAGGAACAGATGCTGGACCGACCCGCTATGAGAACACTACATGGTCAATGTCATAGGTGATTCTCATGAGAGTTTAGTCATTTGACCTGAGATCACTAGATACTCCAACATTAGGAGCACAATGATGATTTGATACAATCAAACATTGTCTTCAACCGGATGATTATAAAGATTGTGATTAGTCATTGTTCGACTGATCCTGCAACAAGGAACTATTACACCTTTCCAGCTTCCTCTCAAGGCTGTCCAAAAACTTCAAAAGGGCTTTCTTCCTTTGCCATATTATCAAACACCTTCATATTCCATTTCTGGAGCTTGAGAGCGAAGACCTTAGATTCATGTACAAAATTTAGAGACCCATTCCAGCTGTGTTTGATGAAGTCTTTGAAGGATGGATGGGTGAGCCCAGAAAGCACTAAAACGAAAAGGGCGTTCTGCACTCGGGGGAGGAGGAGAACCTTTAGTAAGTAGAAGAATTGGACGGTGGTCTGATTTGATCGTAGTGAGATTATGGACCACTGACTCCGCAGCAACAGCTGCCATCTCTCGTCACAGAGAACCCTGTCCAATCTTTCTTGCAGTAAGTCCCTACGCCATGTAAATTTGGGCCCAACAAAGCCCAAGTCCAGTAACTGCCCCTCTGCACAAACTTCACGAAGTTCTCTGCATCTGGAAATTGTAAGAGGAACACCTCCTTATTTTTCATCCAACAATAGCAACGTATTAGAATCTCCCATTATAGCCCAAGGATCATGCATTACTCTGCTGGTCTCCGCCATTATAAAATCCCAAAGAGCTCTCATGTTAGAAACTTTTGGATGTGCATAGACTGCAGTGAACAAACCTCTCCTGGACTCTTGGTTCCATTCTAGATAGATCCACTGATTATCATATATAGCCTAATACTTTTACTTCCAACGTTGAAGCATTCCATGGTACCCATAATTCACCAGAAAACCTCTGGGCATCAACTATAAAACCCTCCTTAAAAAGGAGTTTCTTGCTGCTTGTTCGAGGTTCACTAATAATCAACATGTCAAGCTTATAACGCCTAACCATATCTTTTGCAGCAACATTAAATAAAGAGCTACATGCTCCTTGACAATTCTAATAAATAATCGACATAATAAACTAATTAGAGAGAGAGAGAGAGAGACGATCACTACATCAGGGGTTTTGTTCTTCCGTGGTAACCACCATATATAGACGTCGAGCCTCCACTGCCATCTAGCAATGTCGTCTGGGTCATTAGTTATTCTGGAGGTGTACGTATCGAAGGTCAAGAGGAAGACTGTCAGTGGTGGAGCTAGTTATAAACTTGGGCCCCCAATAATGAGTTGGGCCGGCTTGTTGGAGACGTCGAATAGGGGCTTCCTAGCACTTTGTTGACCAGTCGACTGGGGAACCTTTTAGCTTCGACCTGAAGTGGATGCCTGAGTCTTACTAAAGACAAACTTTTGTTTGGGTTGGGCCCATTTCGTCACCTATTTTTGTTTCCCTTTTGAAAGACCTGCCTTCTTGCCTGCCGGTTGGGCCAACGCACCCTCATTAGAACCTTTGAAAACCACATGATACCCCTTGACTTGGCCTGGGTCTGTAGCCTTTGACCGGCTAGCTAAATCAATTTCCAAATTTAAAATGTCAAAACAGGATCCCCAAGATTTCTAAGGCGCATCACATTATCGCCTAAATTCTTGGTGGGCTTCCTTGCTCGGTTTGACACAACTAAACTTGGGCCCCGACTAGCCTAGACCCACGTGGATCCCAAGTCAGCCCTCACAAGGTCAACGCAGGCCTAGTAAGCCTCCAATTCCTTTTTTTTTATAAATTTCATGTTTTAGAGTTCGGTTATTAAGTTGTGCAAGTTTTAAAGTAATTACAGCTAAAGTAAACTTAAAGCAATTATAATAACTCAAGAAAATAAAGTCAGGAACAACCTAAAGCGTGGAACTCTACAAACATATAGATAGTCGTGCATATTTGGTGACAAAGTAGTAAGTAAGTGCGATAATACATGAGTCTGGATCTCTCGACCCCAAAATACCCCAAGTGTTATCAAAACAGTACATATACATAATACAAAAGACTAAAAGTGCCAGAAACCTACAAGTGAACAAGAGGAAGAGCAGCTCTAAGAGTCCTCAGAGAAAGTCACCAATCACCGACATCTTGCACTTGCTCGTCTATGGATCTACACTCAAGTCATCAACTCGAGAATAACGAGTCCATCAAGTAAAAGCAAGTAGGATGTAGAAAGTATTTCATGAATAAATAAAGTAGTATAGATATCATGCAGGAATTTAAAAGACAGATAAGTAAATGAAAGTGCATGATAAATGGACTGGAAAGTAATAGTAGAGATAAAGAGTTTCTAGGAAACAAGGAAAGACAAATAAGTGGTCCAAATCCATCGAAAGCGAGTGCCGCTACTCGTCTTCCTAAAATTGCGACACTACAAGTCGACTATTCAATTCAGCGTAGCGGGGGGCATCAACGATGCCTCGAATACCTCGCCCATGTCTCGTAAGCTACAATCCAAGATTGCAGAGTAAGGTCAAGTTTGTCCATCTATTACCAAACTCGGATTACTTTCCTGACACACTTAGGTCTTAGACACATAAAATAAGGAATGGAAATCAAAAAAATAAACATGTCAAATATCAAGAAGCATAATAGATAATGAATTACTAAATATCCCCTATCTAATTTTACTTACATCGGATCGACGTAAAAATTGGCTCTCGCGGCTCCAACACGCTCCCCAAACCAATCCGCAACACCCAAGCTAGTGTGTTAAGTCCCTGGTGTCAATATATATGTTGAATTTAGTGTGTTAGTGTCCTTAAGTTAGAATTTAAATTCCAAAACTCAAAACACTTCAATTGTGAAAATTCAATAAAATAGTTTTTTATTTTCAATTTAAGAAACTAAATCTAATTAATTAGAAATTATTTTTACATAATTATCAATTACTTATATGGACTACATTTTATACCTTTTATTTCTTGTTAGATATGTCAAGGGAATGTCTAATTAAAATGTGCTCTAAGTTAATGTCTTGTCTTAACTCACTAATTAAAGTTATAGCATTTTTTAAGAAACTAAATTCTAAATCAACTCATGAAGAAATTAATAAAGTACTATGAGTTTATATTACACTTAATGGACTTCTCTAAATAAGATGAAGTAATTTAGTTACTAAATAGGATAATTTACACTATTAGTAACTTATGAGTACTCTGTATAGTTTAATTAACTTTTTTGGGTGGCTTAAGTTTGTCACCTAGTAGACATATGCACAATTAATTCAAGACACTAGTCTTAAGGTATCATAATTAATCTCCTAATTAAATTCCTATTTTAACCATGCATATAATTTGGTGGCATCTTCTTTTTCTTATTAGCTTAATAATAATTTGTAATCTCAATTTCATTGCATTGCCCATATATTATCAAAATTTATGAACTATACAATAAAACACAACTATTTTACTCAATAAGGGATGATAGCAAGTACCTAGCTAATTCAAAGATTAAAAGGTTTTTAGTACTTAGATCTTAACCAAAGATATAAACTTATTAGAAGATTTTTTGTAATCTTGCAAAATGTTATAGCTAATGAACTTTTAATTTCACTTCATGTTACACAACTTGATGAATGTCTTAAACAATAGTATCTCAATTGTAAGATGATCAAGATTAAGAACCTAAAACAAAAATTAGAAATTAAGAGAGAAATAGAGTGTAGAGAATAAGGAGTAGCACTTGCCTCTTTCATTACTTCTCTTACTGTGCTCAAGCTTTCCTAAATATAGCTCCATTAATGGTAGTTTCCTCTTCTCTTTCTTTATTTGATGAAGATGAGGAACTAGTTATGAGTTTAGAGAATTAGAGGTACCATATTTATATGGAGAGAGTTTCTTGTAAATATTTAATGTAATGGCATAAACTTAATTTATCGTTATTAATGATCTGGTTGCACACGTGGCTGACAACTCGAACGCTCCGCAGCTAGGCTAGTGCGCATGGAGCTAGGTAAATAGTTATTTTGTGTGCTGAATTGTGTAATTTGCGATGTTTATATTGAAATAGAGTAAACGACATCGCAATGTGTGTACTTATATTAAATTTGACGTGCGAGATTGTGTGTTAAGTATTCACCTCGATATGCGTGTCGACGCGAGTACCGGGTAGTTTAAAAGACTTAATACTAGGCGGGGAAATAATACACACATAAAATGAATAAAATGGATTAAATAATTAATATGTAATGTATATTTGGTGGTTAGGGACATGGTAGTACGCGTAAGTCGCGGTTCGGGATGCGAAATCGGGCGTCGAAACACCCGAAATGTCACTTTTGGGGTTAAAGACAAGGGCGAGTGTGCCATTGGTGTCATTTTCGAAGTCATGAGAGGTTGGAAATGGAGCAAATGGAGGTCATTGGATTGCCTTGAGATGCATAAATGAGGTAAGATGTCAAATCAACTATAAAAAGTCATATTTGACTTCAAACTCACCACATTTTCTCTCTCCTTATCTTTTATCCGAAAATTGAAGAGAGCGAACCAGGGTTCTGGAGATCCAAACTTGGTGATTTGAGGAGCTTGGAGTGGTGGAATCATCAAAGCAAGGTGAGAATCACAAACACCTCAACTTTCTTTATCTTTTGATCTCAATTTTCGAGGTGTTGGTGTGAATCTGTGACGACCCAGTTTCACAATCCTAAACTGGGCCACTCATGGCCTAGACTTACGTGGACCCCCGAGCCCGTCACGCTGAGTCACGCAAGCCTAGTCGACCTTCCTTTACCATTTACCATGTATCAAGCAATTAAAGTTGAGTTAATCAATTAGTGAGTTATCATAGTTATAGCGGAAGCAATTAAACCTCAAACTAACTGAACAACCTCAAAGACACAAGTTAAAACAACCTAGAGTGTAGAAACCCCGAATATGTATATCATCAGCAATAAACATTTAGAGGAGAGTAAACGCAAGATATACATGCTCAAAATCTCTCTAAAACTCAACTCCCAGTGTTTTAAGAATAAGTATATCTAATAATACAAAAGAATCACCTAGTTGTGGAGCCTTCCCCTTGCTGGACTGTGGATCTGCACTCCGTCAAACACAAGAATGACGAGCCCAGGTAAGTAACGCTAGTAAGACATATATACAACATTTCGAAATAAATAAATCAATCGAATTCATGCAATTAGAAAGAAATGAATAGGGAACGCATGAATATAAAAGACTGTAAACAAAGAAATCGATAAGTGAGGGTCTGGAATACGAAAGTCGAATGGCAAGGAGTTCCGACCAAAAGGTCGTTGAGTCGCGGCAAAAGCCCAGCAAACTCGGGTTCAGGACGAGACAGTGCCTACCAACCCTAACCCTTGCGTCTATGAGATATTCACAGACCCGGATAAGTGCCTCCAACGTACACTCAATTGGGAGATATCAACGGCGTCCAGATAAGAGCTCATATCACAGATAAATAATAACCATGACTCACTTGCCAATGGACCACTCAACCAATAGAAACTCAAAAGAAATGATGAACATAGCAATAACAACAAATTTAAAGCTCAAGAAATAACTGTAAAATTTCCTAGTTGGTTTACTTACATGTATCCACATTAATACGCACTTAAATCGGCTCTGACACGCCTCCAAATCCGTACCCAATACCCGACACTGGTAAACTATGCCCCTGATAATCATATGTACAACAAAGTCGTTTAAGTGACCACATCAAAATCAGCAATGACTACAAGATTTATCAAGTAGACTTGTAGTTGAAATCAATATGGTTTAGAACCTCACCATGGCCTTCAATGGAGGTTTCAACTCCAAAATCCATTTAAAGGACGCAAACTTAGCCATGATCTACGCATTTCGTCTTCTTCGCGAGTAATCCATCGCGTCGTCGAGCTTCGTCGAAGTCACGCCTCATTGTCCACTATTGTTGTGTCTTGTCGGGGATCGATCGGTCCGACAATGCGCCATCGCGCCGTTGCTCCACGCCGTTCGCGTCGGCGCCGCTGCGTTCTTCGATTCGCCGCTCCTTCTCACCGCGTCTGGCGGACCGCGTCGGCGCTCGTCGTCTTCCCCACGATCGCGCCACCTCTTGCCGCCGCTGCTGTTGTTGGCGTCCGCTTTGCCTGCTTCGCTGGTGCAACGGAGGCTCGCCAACCCTCGCCAGGGGAGCCACTCACCGTCGTCGCGGTCAACGCGCCACCGCGTTCAGCTGCTGCCGCTCCTCCACACCCCGTCACTACGAGCCGTTTCCGTGAGCCGAAGCTCCGCCGCGCCCGCATCTTCCCCGAGCCGCGCTCCTCGCCACCGTCTCGCCCTTCTCCTTCCCATCTCTCTCTCTCTCATCCGTTTAAATTCAATCTCTTTTTTTAATTGTCTCCTCGATTTTGTATCCGAATTAAACCCCGAAAATACCCCGTTTTCGCTAAAATTGACGAAAATACCATTGCACTCCGTAACACGGGGACACCGCGTCTAAACCTTAACTTGACCATATTTCGCGTCGATTACGGTATATTACATTCACTAAGCACATGACCCACAAATAGCATACCTCGGTGTCTACTCCCGAAATTCGGACATACGGATCACGACGAGTGGGTCCCACATACGACCCTGCAATGACACGTGGCATGAGTTAGATTTTTAGGGGTCATTACAGAATCCAATAGGGATTGTTAAGTGGTTGTTAAGTTATTGTTTTGGTAGGTTTGAAGTGCTATGAAGTTCAGTGGTTGTTGTTGATATTGGTAAGGTTGTTAGTAAGCCAGAATTTTCAGCAAGTCTGTTGTCCAAAACGCGATTAGCGCGCTAATGATATCATCTAGTGTGCTAGATGACGATTAGCGCGCTAATGTTCTTCTCGACGAAGAACGTATAACTGCCTGGAAATCTAATTGCGATAATTCCCAGACCCAGTGCGATAGATCTTGCAGTTTTGACATTTTTTTGTGCTAAGTGACATAAAACACATCCAATTGACTAAAAATCAATTATAAATGGAAATAGGTCATTTCGGCCGGTAATTTGACTATCATGGGATTCAGCAGAGTCGGACCGGGGGTTATTTACGGGACACGGAGTGCGGTTTGAGGTGTGTAGTATCATAACTGAGATTTCTTGAGCAGTATATTATTTTTGCTTTTGAATTCATATTATGTTTTTCAATACTCTATTTTTAGTATGATATAATGGAAAGACGTTGAGGCTCTCCCTCCGTGCCATTTCTGTGTGTACGTCCATTAGGCCATAGCACGTGTGTTAGGGATCTCGGTGAATAGGTCGACCCGAGAGTCGCGTCGGGGCACGTGTGGGTGCGTCATAGGTACCACGCCGACCACCTAGCGTATCTAGATATTGGCCTTGCTTGAGTGCTACTCGCCGGCAGTAGTCTGTTGGGAGTCCGAAGTATGGCGCTAGTCTGACCCTAGGCTCTAGGAACACATTTTGAGCTTGCACTATTACTTATGCATGCTATTATCACGGTTGCCTGTGTTTATTTTCGCATGTTTAATCACTAGTTTTCTTTAAATTCCTGTATTTACTTTCCGTATTGCTCACTTAATTTCCTTGCTAATGCTCACTCTGGAGTCGTCATCCACCTTTTGTAATGGCTTGAGTGCAGATCCTAGTACAAGTCGAGACAAAGGCAAACTTCCAGAATATTTGTGATTTAGAGATATTGAACCAGGCTTGTACGTTTGTATTATATATATTTTGTTTTATATTGGGGATTTGGGCTTGTGAGATACCTCAGGACTCCATACTTTTGATATTTTGATACATTGAGGTACATTATTAGTCTATGAAGATATATGGGTTTTCCACACTAGGTATCAGAGTTAAATGTATGACTATAATCTTTTATATTTTGATTGTTATGATAAAAAAAATTTCGCTATGATTTATTATGGTTTAAAATGATATTAGCAGATGACTTGAGTTCAACAATAAATTTAAACAGTAAATTGTTGTTTATTGAGATTAATAATGATTAAATGGTGGATGAGATGGCATATGGGACATAGCTGGTGCTGGTAGGCCAGGTTGTGGGCCCGCATTGGCCCCCGTGGCAGTCCATTTGGAAAATGGGCCGTTACATTTTGGTATCAGATCGAAGGTTGGTGAACCTCGAGGAATTGAAAGTTAACTTTGATACAATCACATTTGTGGTATAATTTGAGGAGAAACCTGATGAATAAACTTTAGATGTGGAAACCCAAAGGAATTGCCTAGAGTCCTAGTTGGGAAGTGAGGTAAGATGGGTAGAAATCAGGGATATACGTGTTATATTTTTTGTTGTATAATACATATGATACTCGTATATTTGTACTGAGGTCGATTAGATGCACGTTCTTCGATGCAGATATCGATGGATGGACAACCTTCAGATATTATTTAGCCTAAAGCTGGGAATACCAGTGATCCGACTAGGGCGACTTTGACGTTGGAGTCATTGGCATGGACTATGGATGATAGATTCGCGTTCCTGATAGATATGATGAGAGCTCGGGATGCTTGGGAGACTACTACATCTCCTACTACCATTATGGTTGCACCGATGACTACGACTCAGGCAATTGTAGCTCCTACTACCGCTGAAACTCAGTGCGAGCGAAGATATATGAGACATTGGCCAATAGGGCTGCGCTAGTAGCAGTACCGGTGGATATTGCAGTGATTCTTACACTTGCAACTACGGAGCAGCCATATGTGGCGTCTACATCAGGGAGTCTAATGACAGTAGAGGCTAAGAAGATAAAGGATTTCATTAAGTTCTCGCCATGATACTTCTATGGAGCCGGGGACTCAGAGATAGCCGGGAGGTGGTCATTATCTCATAAGCGGCTACATGACTTGCTTCGGCTTGAGGAAATTGATCGACTAAGATTATCGAGTTTCTGCTTGAGAGCTGATGCGGTGATTTGGTGGACTATCTACATCGCGACTCATCCTGTTGTGACTACTTGGGTAGAGTTCTGAGCGTTATTTATGGACGAGTACATACCTATGGAGGTTACGGTCCGATTGAGGGAGGAGTTTTTTTTTTCTGGTTCAGGGTGATATGTCAGTCACAGTATACATGGAGAGGTATTGGTATCTATTGTCGTATTTCATGGACATTGCTGGTACAGATCGACTGCTTATATAGTCTGGATGAGAGGATTGTCAGCACGGTTGTATCTAGTGGAGCTCGTACTCTGGTAGAGATTTACGACAAGTCCCTTGCACATGAGACATACCTTGTTTAGAGGGACGGTCGATTAGCGATTCAGTACACCTTTGCAGGTCGGCGATGTCGGCCAACCTCGAGTTCTCGGTCGATCGAGACGAGATGAGAGATGAGAGATCAAGATCGACAGAGACAGAGCCAGAGACCTCGCTGAAGTGATTGACAGTCTGATCAGGGTCGCAGAGGTGATAGATATCGACGTGATGGTCACCAAGCGGCATATTCTACGGCTTCCGCACCAGTTGATCAGCCTAGATAGCAGTATAGGCAGGATAGAGGTCAGAGAGGCCAAAGTCGAGGTCAGGGTCAAACACAGAGTTAGAGGAGTTCTTGCATATCAGAGACTCATACATGTTACCAATGTGGTCAGGTTGGACATATTGTGACAGGTTGTACCAGACCAGTACCACTACTACAACAGACAGAGCAGGCCAGAAATAGGGCCCAAACCGCAACTTTCGGGGTCGCACAGCCAGACAGGGCGACCAGACAACATGTTGAGGGTATATTATATGTTTGCGGTATTTTCATGCATATTATGATGGATTCTTATAGCACACTATCTTTTATTTCTGGATGCATAGTAGGAGAGTTAGGGTTACCTGTACATACCTTAAATACACACTCTGTTCTCGATCTTTAAGCTGGGGATAAGATTTACCCTAACCTGATATGCTGGAATTGTGTTATGGAGATTGAGGGACATCAGCTACCAGCTGATTTGAGAGTGTTAGAGTATCTGAAATTCGACGCTATGTTCGGTATGGATTGGTTATCATCCTATCACGCACAAATCGACCGATTCGGTTAAGATCGTGATGTTTGACTTCAAGGGAATTCCAAAGTTTAAATTTACTGGAGTTGCGACTGCATTACCTATCACTCGAGGCGGACTAGCTACGTCACAGGAGATAGAGGCGTACACGGCTATGGTTGAGCCAGAGCTTAGAACGGTGGTTAAGGTTGAGGATGTCCCAATTGTCTGCGAGTTTCCAGACGTATTCCCTGATGATTTGCTAGGATTGCCACCACCGAGAGCTGTTGAGTTTATCATTGAGCTGATTTCGGGGACTCAGCTAATTTACAGCAGACCATATAGCATGTCAGCATCAGAGCACGAGGAGTTGAGGACCCAGTTAGAGGATTTACTACAGAAGGGTTTCATTCACCCTAACATGTCACCTTGGGGAGCTCCAGTTCTTTTTGTGAAAATGAAAGACGGCTCGATACGTTTTTGTGTGGACTACCGAAAGCTGAATCAGGTGACGATTCGGAATCGTTACCCACTTTCGAAGATTGACAACTTATTCGATCAATTGGCAGGAGCCAAGTTCTTCTCGAAGATTGACTTACAATTAGGATACCATCAGTTGAGGATTCGAGATGACGATGTGGAGAAGACCGCTTTTAGTACGCGATGCACGGCTATTCGATTCTGATCATGCCTTTTAGGCTGACTAACGCACCGACGATCTTCATGGATTTGAAGCACAGGGTGTTGAGGTCATTTCTTGATCGATACGTCATTGTGTTTATCGATGTCATCCTGATTTACGGTAAGACTCGTATGAAGCACGAGAAGCATCTCAGAGATGTGTTGACAACACTGAGAGAGCACAGACTTTATGCCAAATTCAGTAAGTGTGCATTTTGGCTGAGTGAGGCGAAGTTCTTGGGCCATGCCATCAGTGATCAGGGCATATTTGTTGATGGTAACAAGATTCGAGCGATTATTGACTGGAAGACACCCGAGTCTGTATTTGACATCCGAGTTTCTTGGTTTTGGCAAGATATTACAGGCGCTTTGTGTAGGATTTCTCGATGATTGCAACGTCATTGACGAGGCGACCAAGAAGGATGTGAGGTTTGAATGGTCACAAGAGTGTGAGGATGCTTTTTGGGAGCTGAAGAGGAAGTTGACTTCGGCACCAGTTTTGGCTTTACATGTGGTACGTATATGGTTTTCAGTTTATACCGATGCATCGAGCCTTTGGGTTGGGTGGCGTATTGATGCAAGATGGACACCAAGTGACCTATTTATCTCAACGTTTGAGACCTCACGAGGTAAACTATCCAGTGCATGACTTGGAGCTTACGGCGGTCGTCGTGTTTGCACTAAAGGCACTGGAGGCATACTTGTATGGTGAGAGGTTTGTGTTGTTCATGATCACCAAAGTTTGAGATATATGTTCAATCAGAGGGAGTTGAACATACGACAGCGGCGATGGCTCGAGTTATTGAAGGACTATGACTTCGCAATTGAGTATCATCCGGGTAAGGCGAGTGTCGTAGGCGATGTCTTGAGCAAGAGCGGCATCAAAGCCGAGACGAACGATCTTTGCGGCATATGACACATGAGAACGGGTTGCTTGAGGCAGCGTCGGTGTTGTGTTTGACAGAGGTTATTGCTGAGCTACAGATTTTTTGTTAGATGCGAGTTCCTATAGTGTCTCTAGAGCGGGTTGCTAAGTTGCAGAGAGCTGATGACCGATATTTGTGGATCAGTAGCCTGGCTTAGGATCCAGGGTGCATTGAGTGGTCTGAGGGGTCAGACGGGTGCTTGAGACACAGGGGTCGATTGTGGATACCAAGGGTATCGGAGCTCAGGGACAGCATTGTCGAGGACGCACACCGATCGTGATATATCGTTCATCCTAATCGGACCAAGATGTATCACAATCTATGGAGATTGTTTTGGTGGTCAGGGATGAAGGCTGACGTGGGTAGATACGTTCGCAGTTGTCATATTTGCGAGCAGGTGAAGGCTGAGCACATGAGACCAACTGGGTCACTACAGCCGTTGCTCATTCCTAAGTGGAAGTGGGAACACGTGACCATGGACTTCGCCAATGGCCTACCCCAGACGAAGAGGAGACATGACGCGATTTGGGTGGTTACCGACAGGTTGACGAAGTTGGCACATTTTATATCGATCACCATGAGATATTCAGTTACACGGCTGAGTACTATCTTTGAGAGAGAGATTGTCAGATTGCATGGTGTACCGGTCTCCATTGTTTCTGATAGAGATATGAGATTTACTTCGAGGTTATGGGAGAGTATGCGAAGCAGTTTGGCACTCGCTTACGATTCAAAGACTACGTACCATCCTCGACCGACAACGATCGAACGTTTGATTCAGATTCTCGAATATATGCTCAGGGCGTGTATATTACAGTTTGGTGGATCGTAAGAGGATTACTTACCTTTGTGTGAGTTTGCCTACAATAACAGCTATCAGGCGAGCATCGAGAAGCCATCGTTTGAGGCACTTTATGGTAGGCCTTGCTGGTCACCAGCATGTTGGGCGACACCGGAGGATACATCGGCTATAGGACATGAGGTTGTTGTTGACCATCCTGAGAATGTGAGATAGATCAGGCAGAGGCTTTAGGCGGCGCAGGATAGGCAGAAGAAATATGCGAAGAAGTATCTTGAGGGTCTGAGCTACGAGGTTGGGGACTTGGTGTATTTGAAAGTTTCGCCCTGGAAAGGTCATTAGAGGTTTGACATTAAGGGGAAACTGGCACCAAGGTTCATTGGGCCATTCAGAGTTGAGGAACACGTCGGCAGAGTGGCATACCATCTGGAGTTTCCACCGCAGTTGGCAGGGGTACATCCAGTATTTCATATTTCCATGTTGAGGTTGGCTAGGTCGGGACTGAGGCATATGGTTGATATACGTCAGATTGAGGTGCGACCTGATGTATCATATGAGGAACAGCCTGTGGAAATTATGGATAGGAGGACTTAGATTTTGAGGAATAAGGAGATCCCGAAGGTTTTGGTCAGATGGCAGCATCACAGAACCGAGGGACTCACATAGGAGCTTGAGTCTACTATGCGACGACAGTATAACCATTTATTTGTCGGTAAGTTTTTAAGTTTAACTTAAATATCGAGAAGAAGTTTTACCTAGTTGGGAAGAACTGTAATGACCTGAATTTAATTTATCATTATTAATGACGTGGTTGCAAACGTGGCTGACAACTCGGACGCTTGTGGGACCTGCAGCTAGGCTAGTGCATGCCTGGAGCTAGGTAAATAGTTATTTTGTGTGCTGAATTGTTTAATTTGCGATGATAATATTGAAATAGATTAAACGGCATCGCAATGTGTGTACTTATATTACATTTGACTTGCGAGATTGTGTGTTAAGTATTCACCTCGATATACGTGTTGACGCGTGTATCGAGAAGTCTAAAAGACTTAATACTAGGCGGGGAAATAATACACATAAAATGAATAAAATGGATTAAATAATTAACATGTAATGTATATTTGGTGGTTAGGGACATGGTAGTACGCGTAAGTCGCGGTTCGGGACGCAAAATCGGGCGTTGGAACACCCGCAATGTCACTTTTTGGGTTAAAGACAAGGGCTAGTGTGTCATCGGTGTCATTTTCGGAGTCGTGAGAGGTTGAAAATGGAGCAAATGGAGGTCATTGGATTGCCTTGAGATGCATAAATGAGGTTAGATGCCAAATCAACTATAAAAAGTCATATTTGAATTCAAATTCACCACCTTTTCTCTCTCCTTATCTTTTATCCGAAAATTGAAGAGAGCGAACCAGGTTTCTGGAGATCCAAACTTGGTGATTTGAAAAGCTTGGAGTGGTGGAATAATCAAAGCAAGGTGAGAATCACAAACACCTCAACTTTCTTTATCTTTTGATCTCAATTTTTGAAGTGTTGGTGTGAATCCAATAGGGATTGTTAAGTGGTTGTTGAGTTGTTGTTTTGGTAGGTTTTAAGTGCTACGAAGTTCTGTGGCTGGTGTTGTGGTTGTTGTTGATATTGGTGGGGTTGTTAGAAAGCCAGAATTTTCAGCAAGTCTGCTGTCCAGAACGCGATTAGAGCGCTAATGATGTCATCTAGTGTGCTAGATGACGATTAGCGCGCTAATGTTCTTCCCGACGAAGAACGTATAACTGCGTGGGAATCTAGCGCGCTAATTCCCAGACCCAGCGCGATAGATCTTGCAGTTTTGACATTATTTTTGCTAAGTGACATAAAACACATCCAATTGACTAAAAATCAATTATAAATGGAAATAGGTCATTTCGGGCGGTAATTTGACTATCTGGGATTCAGCATGCGGAGTCGGACCGGGGGTTATTTACGGGACACGGAGTGCGGTTTGAGGTGTGTAGTATCCCAACTGAAATTTCTTGAGCAATATTTTATTTTTGCTTTTGAATTCATATTCTGTTTTTCAATACTCTATTCTTAGTGTGATATAATGGACGGACGTTGAGGCTCTCCCTCCGTGCCATTTATGTGTGTACGTCCACTAGGCCATAGCACGTGTGTCAGGGATCTCGGTGAATAGGTCAACCCGAGAGTCGCGTCGGGGCACGTGTGGGTGCATCGTAGGTACCACGCAGACCACCTAGCGGATCCAAATACTGGTCTTGCTTGAGTGCTACTCGTCGGCAGTAGTTTGTTGGGAGTCCGAAGTATGGTGTTAGTCTGACCCTAGGCTCTAGGAACACACTTTGAGCTTGCACTATTACCTATGCATGCGATGATCACATTTGCTTGTATTTATTTCCGCATGTTTATTTGATAGTTTTGTTTAAATTCTAGTATTTACTTTCCGTATTGCTCACTTAATTTCCTTGAGAATACTCACTCTGGACTCGTCATCTGCCTTTTGTGATGGCTTGAGTGCAGATCCTAGTACAAGTCGAGGCAAAGGCAAACTTTCAGAATACTTGTGATTCGGAGATATTGAGCCAGGCTTGTACGTTTGTATTATATATATTTTGTTTTATATTGGGGATTTGGGCTTGTGAGATACCTCAGGACTCTATACTTTTGATATTTTGATACATTGAGGTACATTATTGGTATATGATGATATATGGGTTTTCCACACTAGGTATCAGAGTTAAATGCATGACTATAATCTTTTATATTTTGATTGTTATGATAAAAGACTTCCGCTGTGATTTATTATGGTTTAAAATGATCTAAGCAGATGACTTTAGTTCAGTAACAACTTAAACAGTAAATTGTTGTTTATTGAGGTTAATAATGATTAAATAGTGGATGAGATGGCATGTGGGACACAGCTGGCCCTGGTAGGCTAGGTTGTAGGCCCGCATTGACCCCGTGGCTACATTTAATGACTTGGACTTTGCATATAAGTTATTTTCGCCATAAGGACGCATGTTTAATTAACTCATAAGTTTGTCATTTATATCATATATGGACACTTGTCGTTCATGAGCATTAATTTGAGACACTTGTAGAGCATTCTTTATTTGTGTAAATTTTTAAGTCTACCTATGATTGGTTTTCAACCACTTCATGCACCCATAAATATCTACAAACTTATCCAAAGATTTTCATTTTCTTCTATCATTACTAGATGAATCTATGATCATATGAAAATCCACATTAAATTAGGTACATTACTTAGTAAACTCTTTGATTAGCTTACTTAGGAAAATCAAACTAGCTTATATACCCATTTAATTAGTTAGGCCATATGAATTTATTAGTCAATTAGGCTAGTTTTCAATTAAATTTATCTTATTAATTAACATAGATACTCATTTAATTTAATATAGTACATAAGTCATAAACTAGTCAAAACCATATTCCATACATCAACCTACTCATTCGCCACGCGTGCGCACATATCGATGCAACTCTAGCGTGTAAAATCGACGCTAAAAATAATATAATTAAAATTGTGCTACAGGTATTGTTGGGTTTTTGGGGTTCATACGCAGCGAAAAACTCAAAACAGTTAATAAAAACCCCAACATGATTGAAAATATGTTCCATTAAACTAGATCTAAACAGTAAATCATACCTTAATCCGTGATTTTCTTTTGTGATTGTTCGATCTCCAAGACGTTTGAGCGCGCATCCTCTATCAAAAATCTACACACGAATGGTAACCACAATTTAGAGTGCTAGCCCCAAGAGAGATTAAAAACGTTTTTCTTTCTCTCCCAAAATCTAGAGAACTCGAAATTTGCAAAAATGAAAATCTTATTTCATTTTAGGGTTTCACCCTTTATTTAAATGTGTAGATAAGCCCTCACTTAAAATCATATTCGTAATACAACTATTGTATTTAGGCAGTTTAAGCAAATTACACATACGCCCTTATTAATAAGTTATCGTATAACAAATCATAAGGGCTTTTATGTCATGAATTTTATCATATAAAATTCATTACTCTAGACCAATTGAAATTGCGCAAAGTTATTCTTTGTGTGCGACCCAATAGCTTCATGTGACGTTGGCAATGAACCAAAATCATTTTGGTACAAAGTCATAAGCGGTCTCTGGCAAGGCATTATGACTACCCAAGTAGCATGAATATCAAAATCGATACAACTTAATGAATAACATATATCATATCATTTTGTCGTGCGATATCCTTTTACTAAACATAAGGCATGGAAAGTCACCCTTAATGTTCAATCGTACTAGTCTCGATCTTTAGGTAAATTGAAAACATCCAAGTGACATTGATCATATCAATTCACATGCATGGACTTGACCATTATTAGTCTATCATATCGAGGGATTCACTGATATCTCTCTCTATACGAGAGTGACAAATTATATCTTAATTAAACACATTCACATATTATTCACATGATAACCAATCATAATCTTCATAATCGTCTAGTTAAAGACAACGTTTGATTGTGTCAAATTATCATTCTCTTAATATTAAAGTCTATGGTAATCTCAAGTCGAATGACTAAATGCTATACTTATCATGAGTAACACATATGACTTAATCAATGTGGTGTTTTCATAGCGAGTCGGTCCAGTACCTTGTTCCCTAATAAGTACTCATGATCTCGATTCGTATCCCTATACGCATGATCTCACATGACCATCAATCAAGATTCACACTATTCTTAATTCATTATAGTTCCCAGTATAATGATCGACAAATGACATTTATGATATTTCAACAAATACCCATGAATTTTATTATAAGGTAAACATGCTATCACTTATAATAAAACAGAAACGAAAACTTCAATTTTATTAACTAAAATTATAAGATAAACAATGTTTGTAAATTGACATAGGGCACATGCCCCAACAGGTATAAATAACTAATACACATCACTATTCATTAATAAAATATTTCGGGTCGTTGCACTCATGGTGGGGCCAACAACCATGAGCCAAACAAAGAATCAGGTTCCTTCGGCGGCGGCGACAAAGACATCTCTAATTGCTTTCTGCTATCACCAGCAATATATGGCGGAGGAAATTCTTCGGACTTCATAACGGACGGACAGCCAGATGCATTATGACCAACTTTTCCACACGTAAAACATATATGTGGAATTCCCTCGTACTCAATCTTTTGCCAGAAATGATCAAGCTTGAATTTTGGAATTAAGGGTTTCGCTAGATCAAGTTGGAATCTGCGACTCATGCGAAACGTCCCCTTTGAGCAATCGAGGTCTTGAGATCAACTTTTATTGTCTTACCAATCCTATTACCTATCCTCGTCAACAAGTGGCGTACCCAGGTATAGCCCAGGGCAAGGCCCAAAAGAAGTCCAAAAAAAAAAAAAAAAAAATTAGTATTTAAAGCCCAAACAAAAGCCCAAAAAAAAATTTAGTATCTATTGTTCTCCAGAGACCAGACTTCAGTTTTATTCGCCTCCTCCGCTCCTCGACCTCAAGCAAATCTCTTTCCTAGGGTTTCCAAATTTCCAATCGATCAAGATTCAAGGTGAGTTCATCTTTTTATGATTCTATCTCTTCAGTTTTTGTTGTTGATTGATCGCTGCCGGCTGCCATCTCTTCAATCTCTTCGTTCGGTTTCTTCGATCGTGTTGTTGATTTTGATTTTGTCTATTAGTTGATGAAGCCAAGGATGCAGGAGGCAAAGAAGAAATGGCAATTGTGTTGAGATTCGTAGATGGTCAAGGCTCAATTAAAGAGCGTTTTTCGATATTGTCCAAGTCGAAAACACCGCTTTCAACACTTAAGAAAAGTGTATGTAACTCTCTTGCTCGGTATAACTTACTTATAGATGACTTGCGTGGTCAAGGATATGATGGTGCTAGTAACATGCGTGGGGCATGGAATGGGTTGCAAGCTTTATTTCTCAAAGACTCGTCCATATGCATATTATGTGCATTGTTTTGCTCATCGACTACAACTAGCATTAGTTGCGAACTTCTAAAAAGGAACCGTCGATTTGGTTACTCTTTTCAAAGTTGTCTTCTATTGTTAACCTTATAGGTTCTTCTCCAAAACGCCTTCTTGAGTTGCAAGCCTTTCAAGTGTAGAGATTGCACGTAAAGTAGCTAGTGGTGAACGTGAAACTGGTAAAGGAGCTAATCAAATCGGAAGTTTACAACGAAAGCGGAGAAACACGGTGGAGCTCTCATTTTGATTCTATTTGCAAGTGTGATTGATATGTATTGGGCAACGATGCAAGTGCTTAAAAAAATGGTTAGTGATGGATCTACTCCGATGATATTCGTGGTGAAGCAAAAGGTGTTTTAATGATGATGGAAACTTTTGACTTCGTATTCATGTTGCATGTAATGCATAGAATTTTAGGAATTACTGAGATATGCTTTGCTTTAGAAACTTGCAAGAAAAAACTCTAGATATTCCGAATGCAATAGATTCAATTGCCACAACAAAAGTACTTCTTCTAAAATTACGAAATGAAAGCTTTGATCACCTTTTGATGTGTGTGAATTCGATTTGCATAAAGTATGAAATCGAAACACCCGATATGAATGCTTGGTACAATGAGGGCACAGTCGTTCTTGTCGAGAAAAAGTCTTGTCACGATTGAGCATCATTACCACTTTGATATGTTCAATTCCGTGATTGACTACCAATTGGAAGAGTTGAATTACAGATTCAATGATGATGCATTGGAAATCCTTAAGTTGAGTTGTGCTTTACAACCAAATGATCAGTTCAAATTATTTGATGTTGATCAAATATGTATTCTTGCAAGAAAGTTATATCCTGCTGATTTTAGTGATCAAGAAATGCATCATTTGAGATTTCAATTGGAGCATTATGAGGTTGATGTACTTCACCACGAGTGTTTTCAAATTTGTCATCAACTTCGAGTTATTGCGAAATTAATTCGAACAAATAAGTCGCATCACTACAACTTGGTTGAGAGATTGATTCGTCTTATTTTGACTCTACTGTATCCACGGCATCGCAAGAGCGAGCATTTTCGGCTATGAAGCGTATTAAGACCGATTTACGAAATAGAATGGAAGAAGAATTCTTGGCGATATACTATGATCATTCATATTGAACGAGAATTCGCTCGAAATATCGATATAGATGAAGTAATTGATGAATTCGATTCTTTAAAGCAAAGGAGGGCACAACTTAAATAGGTTATTTTTCTTCATATTCGATTTTTATATAATTTATTATTTAAGTATTGTTTTTATTCTTTACCCACCAATATAATTTATATTTGATTCTATATTGTTTGTGTTTGCAAATGGTGATACACTTTTCATTGATCGAGTCATGTTTGTGACAAGTGGACAACAATTTTTAATTTAAGGTACTTGATTGAACTCATTATCTATTGATTTGGTTTCGATTTGATCTATTACAAGTGTTTGTGTTGAAATGTTTTTTTTTTCTTTGTTTAATAGTTTGTGGCTTAATTTATTCGATAACCATGCTAATTTTATGTTTGTCATGGATGCATATATATATATATGTATAGTGGTATAATTTATTTAAAGTATACATAATAAAATATAAAAATAATAAATTAAAAAATATTTATAGCCCAGGGCTATCAAAAATCCTGGATTCGCCCCTGCTCGTCAATATAGACTCGTGATAGTAATTAAGTGGGAGATTCCGAAAGCGAATCCATGCCGCAACACTAGGAATTGTACCTTCATCATCTCGAAATGGATAGTTTATAATAGAGCATTCAATCAAAAAGTTGAAATGCCTTAGTACTTGTCTAATTTTTTTCAGAAGAAGTAAAAATTTCATTAATAATCATCAATCTCAATACATTCAATAAAACATGACAAGAAATGGAATCAATCACATTGGCAAATTGATTCGCTAATCCTAGTTGTTTAAAAAAACATTCAACTATCATAAATTAGCTTTCAAAGAACCGCGATTGTAACAATAAAATAATTTAACAGTTCAAGTGATTGTTTTCTTGACAAATATTTAAAACACAACGGTACATAAAAATAAAACTTCCAACAAGGGAAGTAACACAAGACTTCCAACTAAGGAAGATAACATAAACCTTCTAACATGGGAAGAAAACGACTATATGAAAAAATAAAATCTAGTGACAAGTATCAACCCCACAATGTACAATCCTTCTTGTTGATAATGAATCTGATGACAACAACGGGGATGAAATTAATTATCTTATCATATGTGAGTAGATCTGAAACTTATTTGATAAATATGAAATCAAAAAAGGTTATTAGAACCACAACCGCAATTTAACGGGCCTTGTGTGTTAAAAATTGACTTGCCCTTGTAAAATGGGGACTCATAGCCTCAATCATTAATGTCCATCAACATTATCTCGTGATCCTAAGAAAAGATGTAATTGGGGTTTTCTTCCTCAGAATATGTCACATGTAACTAGACTTCATGGTTTCTTTTTAATATAAAAAAATAAGAAAAAGATCTGATCGACGAGCGTTGCTGTAGAGAATACGGAGTTACGATGTCCTCTTGTAGCCCTTGTAAAATAGGGACTCAGCCTCGATCATTGTTCGTTAACATTACCTGTGATCTTAAGAGAAGATGTAACTGGAGTTTCTTTTCTCAAAATGTGTCACATATAACTAGATTTTATGGTCTCTTCTTAATACAAGAAAAAGAAGAAAAATATCTGATGGACGAGCGTCGCTGCAGATATCATGGATTTACGATGTCCTCTTATATTCATACAGTATAGAGCCGTTGTAAATTGGTCCAGCACGGGAGAGAAAATATATATATATATATATATATATATGCAGAGTACATGAAAAAAAAAAACCTAGCCATGTAAATTAGTAACAATTTTTTTGGATTCCGGTTAGATTTCAGCCTCCATTTCATTTTTCGAATAAAACTTGCTTGATTAGCTAGAAAATCAATTTTCACAAACTCGCCGGTGATCACCATACAAGATGAGTAAAGTTTAAACAAAGAATTATAATTTGTAAGCATTCGTAAAATTTAATTAGGTGGCGAACTTTAACCTTGACTTGTTCATAGGCTTGAATACACACACCCGACGAGTGCCCAATGTGAATATAGCCTGAGTTGTAAAAAGAGACTATATAGACCCGACACTACCCAATAATATTAAATTAAGTGCGATGATCATTTGATGACATGCCTAAGTTAATTTAGGTTTCCCAACTCGAGTTGCACCCCTCGTAAAATTTATAAAATGTTTTAATATTTTTAGTTAAAAAGGAGATGTTGGTCTAAAAAATGAGTCGCTTGAAACTTATAAAACATTTTATTGGCTACGTATCTTTTTTAATGTGGGTATGTCTCTTGTGGATAAACTTGATCACTAAGCTAGCTCGAGCGGGCCTAAACGGGTTTTTTCAAAGCTACGTCCAAACCCGATTACATTTACATGTACAACATACAGAGAAAATTGAAACAACTTAAAAGATGAGGGTTATTAGAGCTACATGTGTATACATAGTCGAGTGCCACAGTGCCTAAAAAATTTTTACTTTTAGCACATTTGAACCCACCCCAAGCCATTAAGGAATGAATTGATACATAAAAAAATACGCATACAAAATATATTTTAAATTATATACATGTCGGGCCCGGATCGGGCTTGGCCTCATACATTCAAATCCAAGCCCGTGTCAAGTAAGTGGGCTTGGGCCAAGCTGGGCTTAAATTTAAAATTTTAAAGCCAAGCCTGGCTCAAGTCAGGCGGGCCAGATGGGTGCCCGACCCACTGAACAGGTCTACTTGTGGATAATTACTGACACTACAATAAATAAATAAATAATCATTTTTGTTGTAAACTAAGTTGTAAGCCAACTAGAACTTAAGTTGGACTTGCTAGAGACTTAAGTATAGAAGCATAAAAGACAAGAGAGAAAAGAGCTAAAGATGAGAATGTAGAGATTTCATTCATACATTGGTGTCTTTTTACAATGAGGTTAGCACCATTTATATAGGTCATTTAGTGATGATGATAAATGTACTTTATACAATGTGTACAAGTAACACATACACCCCATGTCATACAACACAATACAAGTAATTTGACAATACATGGAAGAGTTGGTGTACATTTGAAATGGTTACAAGTAACATGACAATACATAGACAAGTGGAGGTACTATTAAGTGAGAAATACAAGTTACACGACTACACAATATGTTGGTGTACATGCATGGTCATCCATACTCCACAACACTCCCCCTTGGATGACACTTACTTAGAGATTGTGCCTCGTTAAAACTTCCACTAAGAAAAACTCTGTGGGAAAAAATATAGTAAAAGAAAAAAAGTACGTTATTCTCATAAATATTAAGATGGATATAATATTGTTAAGATTGCCTCATTAAAAACCTTGCTATGAAAACCCAATGGGATAAAATCATAGCTAAGGGAAAAGAGTGCAATACACTAATCAATAACTCCTCCTCATGTGAACATAGGTGAAACTTGTTCAGTTTCTTTACTTGCAATGTCCTTAAGTTTATGCAAGCCAATACCATATGTAAGCCTTTTAAATGTCGTAGTTGGTAAGACTTTTGTGAATAAATCAGCAAGATTATCACTCGATCGGATTTGCTTGACATCAATTTCACCATTCTTCTGAAGCTCATGTGCATAAAAGAATTTTGGTGAAATATGTTTTGTTTTGTCCCATTTTATGAATCATTCACTTAATTGTGTGATACATGTTGCATTATCTTCATATAATATGGTTGGATAATCTTTTATTGAAGGCAATCCACATGATTATTGAATATGTTCAATCATGTTTCTCAACCATACTCATTCACGACTTGTTTCATAAATTGCAAGTACTTCAGAATGATTGGAAGAAGTAGCAACCATAGTTTGTTTTACTGACTTCCATGATACAGCAGTATTACCACAGGTGAATACATATCCCGTTTGAGAACGGGTCTTGTGGGGATCAGATAAAAATTCAGCATCAGCATAACCTTAGATATTCAATTTTACTCATCTCGAGTAAATAAACTCATGTCACTTGTTCCTCGAAGATATCGGAAAACATGTTTAACACCATTCCAATGTCTTCGAGTTGGTGAAGAGTTGTATCTTGCAAGTAGGTTGACAGCAAAAGCAATGTCAGGTCTTGTACAATTTGCAATATACATAAGTGCACCAATTGCACTTAAATATGCTACCTCCGGACCAAGTAGCTCTTCATCACTTTCATGAGGTCGAAATGGATCTTTGTCCACTTCAAGTGATCTGACAACCATTTGAGAGCTCAATGGATGTGCCTTGTCCATATAAAATCTTTTTAATATTTTTTCAATGTAATTTGATTGATGAACAAGTACTCCACTTGAAAAATGTTCAATTTGCAAACCAAGACAAAATCTTGTTTTTCCAAGTTCTTTCATCTCGAATTCATTTTTCAATTATTCGGATGTTCTAACGATGTCGTCGTGGTTTCCAACTATATTTAAATCATCAACATATACAACAATAATCATAAATCATGTTGATGATCTTATAATGAAGACACATGGGCAAAGCGAATTATTTACATATCCTTCTTTAAGTAAATAATCACTAAGACGTTTGTACCACATTCGTTCGGATTGTTTCAATCCGTACAAAGACCTTTGTAATTTTATAGAATGCATATTATGAGGTTTTATATCTTCGGATATTACAAATCCTTCAAGGATTCTCATATATATGTCACTGTCTAGATATCTGTACAGATATGTTGTAACGATATCCATTAAACGCATATCAAGTCCTTGAGAAACTGCAAGGCTTATCAAGAACCGAAATGTGATTGCATCTATAATAGGAGAATATGTTTCCTCATAATCGATGCCAAGTCTTTGTGAGAAACCTTGAGCTATAAGTCTTGCTTTGTACCTTGTAACTTCATTTTTTTCGTTTTTTTTTCGTACAAATACTCATTTATATCCAACAGGTTTTACATCATCTAGCGTTTGAACAATCGGTCTAAAAACCTCTCGTTTCCTTAACGAGTCTAGTTCTGCTTGGATAACCTCTTGCCATTTTTGTCAATCAGGTCTTTTTCGACATTCGTCCACTGATTGTGGTTTTGGATCATCATCATTTTCACATATTTCAAAGGACATATTGAAAGCAAATATATCATCATGAACAATTTTATTTCGATCCCAAATTTTACCAGAGTTTAAATAATTTATCGAGATGTCATTATTTTCATCTTTTTCCTCTTTTTCTAGAGGTAGTTGTTCCTCGTCAGAATCAACTTGTTCTGATAAATCATTATCAAAGGATTCTTGTGCTTTCTCATGAGTATTTTGATTTGTATTTATTTTTACTCCCGTTTTCCTCTTTCGAGGAATTGTATCCTTTGAACCAACTGGTCTTCCACGCTTTAAACGTTTCATTGGTTTTTGTGCATTTTGTTGCACAGATACATCAATTCTTGCAGGAGCATTTACAGCTGGAATATGTGATTTTGTCACTTGTTTTGCGTCCGTAAATGAATCAGGTAATCGATTTGCGATTTGTTGCAAATGAATGATCTTTTAAACTTCAAGTTCACACTGATTTATGCGTGGATCATAATGTGATAAAGTTGATGCATTCCAAGCAATTTCGCGTCATTCCTTTTGAATTGGCTTCTTATCTCCCCCTAATGGTGGGAAAATTGCTCCATCAAAGTGACAATCAACAAAACGTGCAGTAAATAAATCCCCTGTTAATGGCTCAAGGTGTCTTATAATGGACGATGAGTTAAATCCAACATAAATCTCAAGTTTTCGTTGTGGGCCCATCTTAATTCTATTGGGAGGTCGTATAGGAACATACACTGCACAACCAAAAATTCTTAAGTGTGAAATATTTGATTGTTGACATAAAATGAGTTGCATTGGGGAATGTTCATGATATGCGGTAGGCCTATAACGAATGATAGATACTGCATGAAGGACTGCATGTCCCCGAACAGAAGTTGATAACTTAGTTCTTATGATTAAAGGCCTAGCAATTAATTGAATGCGTTTGATCATAGATTATGCCAAACCATTCTGGGTATGCACGTGTGGAACAGAATGTTCAATGGTAATTCCTATAGACATGTAATAATTTTTAAATGCTTGAGATTGAAATTCTTCGGCATTATCAAGACGGATGGTTTTGATTGGGTTGTCAGGGAATTGTGTTCTTAACTTAATGATTTGTGCTAAAAGTTTAGTAAATGCAATATTGCGGGTCGAAAGCAAACAAACATGTGACCACCCAATTGATGCATCTATCAAAACCATGAAATATCTAAATGGTCCACAGTGATGATAAATATGTCTACATATGTCTCCCTGAATGCGTTCTAAGAAAACTGAGGATTCCACAACAATTTTACTTGGGGATGGTTTAACTATTAATTTACCTTGAGAACAACTAGCACAATTATAATCACTAGCTGAAAATATTTTGTAACTCCTTAAAGGATGTCCATGCGAATTATTAATTATTCTTCACATCATTTATGATCCTGGATGACCAAGCCGGTCATGCCATAATATGAATGTCTTTGGATCATTAATTTTCTTATTTAAGACGACATTCATTTCGACATGCCTTGTATGAGTAAAATATAATCCAGAGGATAAAGCTGAGAATTTTTCTAACACTTCTTTTTTCCCATTTGAAACTAATGTGACATAGAGAAATTCTCTATTATTTTCGTTCATGATTTCAATGTGATATCCATTTTGTGGAATATCTTTAAAGCTGAGTAAATTTCTTCTGGATTTTTCAGAGTATAAGGCATTGTCAACATGAATTGTTGTTCCCCCAGCAACATAATATTTGCTCTTCAAGAGCCATTAATCAAATTGGAGATGTCAGATATTGTTTGAACATTAGCCTCAGCTAAGTTCAAATTGGAGAAATATTTTCTGTTTTTAAGGATTGTGTGCGTTGTAGCACAATCAGCAAGACATATATCACTCTTATTTGATTCATGATTTGAACACATGATTTCTTGATCCATCTAGACAAATAATGTTTGGCAAATTAGAAAAAGAGTCATATTTCATTCATAATAAGAAACTAGTACATATAACTAAGAAGCATAACAAAATCTGGTACATATAATTATTGAAAATCATTACATATGATCATTAAAAATATCGAGATTAGTGTTTGGATCATCATGAAAATTCGGGACATCCATATAATTGATGTCCGACGAGCCATCTCCGATAGTGAAGTTCATCTCAACTGTTTTGCCTTTCTCCTTTAAGGAGGCTTGATAAAGATCAATAAAATGCTTAGGTGTGTGGCATACATGAGTCCAGTGGCCTTTTAGACCACACATGTGACATGGTTGGTCACGATTACGAGCGTGCCCATTTTCAGTAGTTTTTTTTCCCCTTATTCTGAACGGTGTCATTCTTATTCCATTTATTTTGGAACTTATTGCCACGAAATTTAGAACAGGGCTTGTCACGATCTTTGCTGATTGATTCTTTCCCATTTCCACGTCCGTGGTTTTTCTTTCCATGACCATTTTTATGTTCATTATAGGATGCTGCATTTGCTTCATTAATTGAAGCGGAACCAGTTGGATGGGAGTTGTGGTTCTTCAATAGAAGCTCATTATTTTGTTCAGCCACCATGAGACAAGAAATTAATTTTGAGTACTTTTTAAATTGACGCGCTCGATATTGATGTTGCAACAACATATTCGAGGCATGAAAAGTACTGAATGTTTTTTCCATCATTGCCTCATCATATATATTTTCTCCACACAGCCTCAAACGAGAGGTAATATTAAACATGGTGGAGTTATACTCACTGACTGTTTTGAAATCTTGTAGCCTAAGATTCAGCCAGTCGTTTTGAGCTTTTGGAAATATCACCGTCTTTTGGTGATCATATCGCTCTTTCAAGCTTAACCACAAGGTGAGAGGATCTTTTATAGTGGGATACTCACTTTTCAGACCTTCATGGAGATGATGGCGAAAGAATATCAGTGCTTTCGCACGGTCTTGCATTGATGTTTCATTTCCTTCTATAATAGTTTCTCCTAAGTCTTTAGCTTGGAGATGTATATCGGCATCCAGTTGCCATGGCAAATAATTATTTCCAGTGATATCAAGAGCAACAAATTCAAATTTTTGAAGGTTTGCCATAGTCTGAAAATATGTCGAGAAATTGAGTAAATAGTTTTTTCTCTTGTATATAAAATAAATAATATACGATTAAATATATGTTCACGACTTGATTATTAATATGCAAAATGTACTACTTATATGAGTTGGTGGACAACCTCCAGGTTGGGTGGCGAGACAAAGTCTACTTAAAACCATGCCTCCTCGAATGGGATAACCCGTCTCCCTTTCAATGTTTAGCTTTACCGGGGACAAGACTTACACACTATCAACCCAAACTCATAACAATATTTGCAATATAAAAAATCAAGAATAAAGCATAATTAATCGTTTGTAGTATAGCGAGAAAACTAGTTATGTCACATATTGACTTTTGATTTCTAATGTAGAAGATCGTACAAGACGCAACTACAGAGCATACTTTCGCAATCGGTGACATTATAATGCATAGTATATGAATAAAGTATGCATATAGAAGTGATGCATGTAATAAAAGGAATCAACCATGATAATATAGAAATAAATTGAACTTATTTAAATAACAAAAGTTATACATTCCTAGCTTTGTCTCCTTAACAAGCCTTCTTAAACTTCAAGGTCTCCTTAATATTAGAGCAAGCTCGTGTTGATAACGTGTTGTAAACTAAGTTGTAAGCCAACTAGAACTTAAGTTGGACTTGTTAGAGACTTAAGTATAGAAGCATAAACTAAGAACTACTAGAACAAGTAGATGAGAGGAGACAAGAGAGAAGAGAGCTAGAGATGAGAATGTAGAGATTTCATTCATACATTGGTGTCTTTTTACAATGAGGTTAGCATCATTTATATAGGTCATTTAGTGATGATGATAAATGTATTTTATACAATGTGTACAAGTAACACATACACCCCATGTCATACAACACATTACAAGTAATTTGACAATATATGGAAGAATTAGTGTATATTGGAAATGGTTACAAGTAACATGACAATACATAGACAAGTGGAGGTACTATTAAGTGGGAAATACAAGTTACATGACTACACAATATGTTGGTGTACATGCATGGTCATCCATACTCCACAACAATTTTCTCTAGCTCTCTTTTTTTTCATGGAATTTTTTCTCTTACACTCTAAACTTAACCTGTATGTGTTTGATTGCATATATAAAAAATTTTCCCTCAAAAATTACCAACAACAAGTTTTGAAATAAATATAAAAACTTACCATAGATATTAAATATGTTAATTTGCATATTTAAAATATAAATTTAATATGTTTTTATACGAAAACTCACATTTTCTCAATAGAAAACTCAATTTATCCATCATAATACGTGATAAAAATATATGGAAAATTGGCAATTATGAGAAAATGTTCCGCTGAAAAATTTTGGCGATCAACCGCATGAAAATGTAAATTTCCCACGGAATTTGTCATTTTCCTTGGAGCATTTTCTATTTCCGTCCAATCAAACATGGCCTAAGTGAGTCAAACTCACCACCTTCCTATAAGCCTTGCTTTTTGGCAAGTGATGCTTCTACCATCTCACTTAAAAAATAAAAATATTAAAATAGTAAAAAAAAAACTTTCAAACTAACTTTTCCAGTAAGATTTAATTAATTAGCTAGATTACACCATACAAGACTAGCTGAATAAGATAAATTAAAGAACTATGATTTGTAATATAGCTCAGGCAACTACTTTTTTTTTTTGATAAGGAACACAAATCGAACTTGGGCCTCCCCAATCTTTTTCTAAAAATATTATTTGTAGATTGTTTTTTTTTTCACGAGGTTCAATGATACCCAAGTCTTTTAAGTAGTCAATCTATTATATTCAATATATATTACATCTGCTCTCAATATATATATATATATAGAGGAGTTATACCAAGGTGATTGAGAGAAATCACCATGAATAGTGATCTCCATTGCAACCTATTATCGTAGGTAACTTAAATTGTCATAAAGAGAATTAAATGCATGTCTAATTCATTTCACATTGGAAACCCAAACTATCATAAATAAGCAAATTAAATTTTGTTAAAAAGTTTTTGGTACAAAATATTAATTCATTACTATAATTAATAGTATATTCCTAATCAATTATTAATTGTAGATATTATTTGACTATTAATATATATAGTTATCTTGAGATACATATATAAATTTATTTCTCCAATAATTATTAAGACATGCATAAGGTTTTTTTTTTTTGTTTTTAAAGAAAGCTTGCAAACTTTTATTGTTGATTATGTTTTGTCTTTATGCTCACTATCCCCGTAATTATTAATGTGACGCTCTCCAACAAAAAAAAAAAGCTAGTGACATTAAAAATTTACAAAATAAAAAATTAACATGATATATTTGCTTAATTAACTCTTTTAAATAAATTTGACTATATACCTAGTGAGAATAAACTCAGTTTGTCCACTGATATTGTTTCTTGCATCAAATCAACTAAAGATTACATCATAGTTTTTTTTTACTTTTATTATTACGTAAAATTTATTTTTATTTTATATTGATATTCGGGTCTTGCTCATGCGTAGAGCGCAAAATTGCAACTAATAAAAATTATAAAAGAAACACTTTACCTTTTGAAAAAAAAAATATAATTCTTAATATAAAAAAATAAAGTTAATAATAACTTCTAAAAATAATATTGTAATATCTTATTTAAATACTATACTTTTTTATATAATTTTTTATTTTTCTTGATAGTAGTTATTTATGTATTAGTTTAGTTTTTAAGTTTTTTTTTTCTAAAGGTCAATTTAGTTTTTATTTTCTTATTATTTTTTTCTTTTGAAGGTAAATATGTGTGACTGTATTAGTATGTACAAGTGATATTTTATAATTTTGTAAAGAAACAGTGACATTTTATGATTAAGTAGAAAATTTGGTAAATTTTACATTAGTCTTATTTTTTAATTTAGATTTTTTAACAAAACATGTTCCAATCGTACTTTTTTTAAGTTAATTTATTAAATAAAATAATTTATCATATTGGGTGATTATTTTTTAGGAGAGTTCATCAATAACTTGCTAATTATTTTTTGAAGGAAATATAAAAAAATTAATTAAATTCCTAACTTATTTTTTTAGAAGTAAAACACCAAACTTCTTAAATACTAAAAGGAATCTAAAATTTTAATATTTATTGAAAAATTATTTTTAGTTGTAAATAATGATAAAATTCATTCTTTAATTATATTATAGATATTTTATCTATTTAATTTAATGTTTTTTCTCTTTAAAAAGTATGCAACATACATAATTTTGTGCATGACATATATTTTTAAAAATTTTGTTCATAACATTAAAATGAATATAGTATATATTGTTGATGTTTTAAAATGAATATAGTTCATAATTTTGCTTCTTCTCAAAATCACAAGACTAGATCATAAATATATATTATTTTTATTCTTGATGTTTTAAATATCTAAAAATTTCCTCATATTATATACTTTATTATTTAGCGAAACAAAAAGTTATTTAAAAAGTTTATAGCAAAATGAGACTTTTAAGACTAATCAATACTATTTCAAAAAATATAAAGTACAACAATACTTTTAGAAATTAAACATAATGTATGGAGTAATAATTAAAGGTAGTAACTATCATAATCATATGTAGAACATTAAATGTAGTAACTATATTACATCTCGTTCTACCACATGGATCATAAATTTCACACTAATAAGTTGGACTTGGCATCATTCACTTATATGCAGCTTTGACTGTCCATTTACTAAAATCGATCTCTTTGGCAATGTCATCTTCAAAAGCTCAAAACAAGTCGCATAGCAGTTGCAAGTTAAATGTAGATAAAAATGTATACTTGGTGTTTTGGTTTGTAGTTTTGTAACGTGCATGCATTAATCTTAGTGAAAAGTTGAGATTGATTTTATTTTTTTTTCCTTTTTTTCCTTTCGATATAACAATTATATGAAATACCATTCATTGCATTAGATGGTACAATGAATATTTCAAGCATTTTTTTTTCAGGGATTTCAAGCATATTAGTTATTTGTCTATCTACTTAAAGTCACATATTCAAATCTTCTAATTTTTTCAGGTATATCTCTTAATTATATGGTGAGATATATGTTTCTTGTGGTGTATAGTCGTGAGTCGTGAGTTTTATTTTTATTTATTTTTAATTCCTGATCGAAAGTTAAATTATTTTCATATAACTTAATAGTAATATATATTAAGTAACGAGTATGATTAAAACAAACACAACCAAAAAGATTAGTGCATGAGACAAAAAAAAAAAAAAAAACAGATGATAATGCGATTAGATTAGGTTAGAAAACAGTTTTCTTTTTTTTTAAACTCGTTTAAAAAGTAAATTAACAAAACAAATATGTAAATTTAATATGGATCTTCATATGAAATAAAGATGAAAACTTACCATATATAGTAAATATATTAATTTTTATATTTGACATATAAATTTAATAAGGATCTTAATAATATGGAAACTCATTTTCTCAAAAAAAAACTCAATTTATTAATAGGTGAAAAAAATATGTGGATCTTAATATGCAAAATTGTCAATCGTGAGAAAATGTTCCGCGAGAAAATGTTGACTATCAAACGCAAGAAAATGTAATTTCCCACGAAATTTATCATTTTTCTTGGACCATTTTCCCCAGAACATTTTCCTTTTCCGTCAAATCAAACAGAGCATAAGTGTTAATGTGTACGTGTGTGTGGATTTTTTTTTTTTTTATTAAAGTGAGTTGAACTCACGACCTTCCTTTTTTGGCTGGCAAGTTATGCCTCTACCATCCCACTTTTCAAAAAAAAAAATCAACTAACTTTTCCTGTAAGATTTTATTAATTAGCTAGGTTACCAAGTTTTACTAACTCACCATACAAGACTAGCTGAATAAGATAAAATAAGAACTATGATTTGTAACATAGCTCAGGCAACTTTTTTTTTTTTTTTTTTTTTTTTTTTTTTTTTTTAAGTAACACGAATCGAACTTGGGTCTCCTCAATCTTTTTGTTGTTGTTTTTATTTGTAACACGTCTACGACCTACAACTCAGTACTCGGGGTAAGGTCACGTTTGTCCATCTAGCAGCAAACTCGAGTACCTTCCTGACACACTTAGGTCTTAGACACTCAAAATAAAGAATGAAAATCCAAGGAATAAACATATCGAATATCAAGAAGCATAATAGATAATGAATTACTAAATATTCTCTATCTGGTTTTACTTGCAGGACTCGTCATTCTCGTGTTGATGACTTGAGTGCAGATCCACATACGAGCAAGGGCAAGGCGCATGTGATTGGTGACTTTCTCTGAGGACTCTCAGAATGGCTCCTCCTCTTGTTCACTTGTAGGTTTTTGGCACTTTTAGTCTTTTGTATTATGTATATATACTCTTTTGATAACAATTAGGGATCTCTCTTTTGATAACAATTAGGGATCTCTTTAGGATTTGAGCAACACTGATACATATATATTCATGATTTCCCTCTTACTGTCACCATATATATGCATGTTATCTATACACTACAGAGTTCCACACCATTAGGATGTCTGACTTTATATCTTTGAATTGTTTATATTTGTTTAAGTTTTGTTTCCGCTATTAAACTATTAAACTTGCATATTACATCGATTCAACTTTAAATCACCCAATAACTTATAATAATGGAAAGAGAGGCTGACTAGGCCTGCGTTGAACTTGCGAGGGTCGACTTGGGGGTCCACGTAGGCTTAGGCCGGGTGGGGTCTAGTTTGTCGGGAACTGGGGCCGTAAAATGGTGCTGGTTAGCGTACAGTAAAAGTGATTTTGTGCTCCTATAAAGCACCAAATCTCCAATGCTATCTCTGTGGGATAGCATTGGAACAACAGTGGCACTATTCACCCATATTAATACTATTCCTCTATTTTTTATTCTTTTTTATTCTTTCTTTATTCTTCTTATATTTTTGTGTTCTTTATCTTATCCTACTTTATATTTATCTTATTTAGTATATATTTTTTATTTATCTTATTTTGAAATTTTAATCAATTAATTAATTCACTAACTATTTTTTAAAAAGATAATTAATTACTCAATTATCTTCTTATATTTTTAATACATTTTATTTATGTATTTCTTTTTTAAAATTTTTAATTTTATTATATTTTTTCAAAACATTATTTATATATTAAAAATAATTAAAATAATTTTTTAGGCCAATTAAAGATACTTATATATCGAAAACATACTACATACTACATTAAGATAATAAAAGCGCTACATGGTTAATTAAAAAACGATATCAATGTACTAAAATCATCACATCTTTTCTCTAATTTAGCACAAGGTATTACCCCTCATGCTCATTATGTTATTCAAGGAAAAGAGTTTAATATGGGATACTATTTAGTTGACGGCATATACCCTAAGTGGTCCATAATTGTCCAAACAATTCAGAAACCACAAGGTCCAAAAAGAAAATACTTTACCATGAGACAAGAAGCTTGCAGAAAAGACGTTGAACGTGCATTTGGCATTCTCCAACAACATTTTGCTATTGTAGTTGAACCACGTTTTGCTATTGTAGCTGGACCATCACGTTTTTGGCGTAAAGAAGTGCTACATGATATCATGATAACATGCATTATTTTACATAATATGATAATTGAGGATGAACGTGATTATAATGTACCTGTTCAAAATAATGAAGATGATAGAGAAACGCCAATAGCAGATGTCGAAAGAATGCGAGAGGGAAGGACAACGATTTCAAGAATTTCTTCAAAAAAATCAAGACAACAAGGATGAAGATGGTTACTACAAACTTCGAAATACACTAATTGATCATTTATGAGAGTGTTATGGTCAATGTGACGATTAATTGATGTATTTAATTTGTGATAATTTTGTTATTTTAAATGTATGGTATAAGTATTTATGTTGCTTTTAAAATCTTGTTTGAGCAATTTAGTGTAGTATTTTATATTAAGCTTAGTTAAAGTTTTACTTGTTTTGCCTAAATATGCATGATTTTATAAATATAATTTAATTTATATTAGTTATTTATTAAATGCATAATTATTAATTATAAGAATATTTTTATGGGTATGAAAATACTTTGAAATACATTAAAGATTAAATATATAAGAAAAAAGATTAAATTGAATAAGATAATGATAAAAATATAATAGTGTTAAAGATAATGTTAATGGGTTGGAGACGTGAATAATAATAGTGTTTCTATTTACTCCAAAATAGAAGTGAATAGTGTTAAAGTAACTGTATTTTAAAGTTTCTGAGTTGGAGATGCCCTAAATAGTGAATCTAATATATTTAATATATATTATACATCTGCTATCAAAAAAATATAAATTACATCTGTTCTACCACTTGGATTATAAATTTCACACTAACAAGTTGGATGTGGCATCATTCACTTATACGCAGCTTTGATTGTCCATTTACCGAAATCTCCTTGGCAGCGCCACCTTCAAAAGCTCGTCTGCAATCCTCCTCTCGCATCGATAGGGAAAACGAGTCGCATAGCAGTACGTTGCAAGTAAAATATAGATAAAAATTTATACTTGGTGTTTTGGTTTGGTAGTTTTGTAATCTTAGTGAAAAATTGAGACTCTGATTTAATTTTTTTCCTTTTTTTTTTTTCGATATAACAATTATATGAAATACCATTCATTGCATTAGATGGTACAATGAATATTTCAAGCATATTTTTTTCAGGGATTTCAAGTATATTAGTTATTTGTCTATCTCCTTAAGTTCACATATTCAAATCTTCTAATTTTTTTAAATATATCTCTTACATAGTGAGATATACGTTTCTTGTAGTGTATAGTCGTGAGTCGTGAGTTATTTTATTTTTTTTGAATTCCTGATCGAAAGTTAAATTATTTTCATATAACTTAATAGTAACATATATTAAGTAACGAGTATGGGCTTTGGAAAATTATGGTTTGCCTTCTCTTTTTCTTTTCTTTTTTAATTTCCAAGAGAGCACGCGGTGAAATTTCTATGAGCTTGAAAGTTGAAAAAGGTGGCAGGATTAAAACAAACACAACCAAAAAGATTAGTGAGACAAAAAAAAACAGAAGATAATGCGATTAGATTAGGTTTGAAAACAGTTTCTTTTTTTAAACTCGTTTAAAAGGTAAATGAACACAACAAATATGTATTTTTTTCGTGTTTGGCGTTTAACTTAGACAAAACTGTTAGGAATACAACCCAAGAAAATCACAAAAATAGTAAACTCATTAAAACAATTTTTCTCATCATTCGATTCAAATTAAAACGCGGCTTAACAAATCAACCTACATCCCTAAACTCCTCTAGATCAGTTTCTTCACATTTTAATGCACATCGAACGGACCACAATTTAAAAAAATTATTTAAAAAAAAACTAAAAATATATGAATGAAGGAATAAAAATAGTACAATGTGAAGAGAACCAAAAAAGAGAAGAAACAGAGAGAGAGAGAGAGAGAGAGAGGAGGAGGAGAGGAAGGGAGAGGAGAGGAGAGAAGAGAAGCCAATTTCCCTTTCCCACCTCCATTAATCCCAATCTCCTCTTCTTCCTTCTTTCTCTCTCTAAAAACCCATCTCTTTCTCTCTCTCTAAAAAGAGGGAGGGAGGGATGGGTTGCTGCCAATCCTCCCTCTTCAAAACCACCGGGGCCCACCTGGGAAAGCGCTCGAGGAACCAGAAGATACGCGGAGATCCGCCGCTCACATCGCCGCCGTCTCTCGCGGCGCCGCCGCAGCAGCAGCAGCCAGGGAAAGCGGGCGCCGCGGCGGGGCGGGGAGGGGAGGGCGTGCCGGGGTTCTCTGAGTACTCCCTAACCGACCTGAAATCCGCCACCAACAACTTCGGGTCCGACCACATTGTTTCCGAGAGCGGCGAGAAGGCGCCCAATATCGTCTACAAGGGGCGCCTCAAGAACCAGAGGTGGATTGCTGTCAAGAAGTTCACGCAATCGGCGTGGCCCGATCCGAAGCAGTTCGCGGTGGGGGACGAGATTTCTGCGTTTTCTGTTTGATTTTGTGGTTTTTGGATTGATGGTGTTTTTTTTTTTTTTTTTTGTTTTTGTTGTTTTAGGAGGAAGCTAGTGGAGTTGGGAAGTTGAGGCACCAGAGGCTGGCCAATTTGATTGGGTATTGCTGCGACGGCGACGAGAGGCTGCTTGTCGCGGAGTACATGCCCAATGATACTCTTGCAAAGCATTTGTTTCATTGTATGTTCGATTGGTTTGATTAGTTTTTGTTTTTTTTTGTTTTTTTTTCATTGCGATTACGTGTTTGTCAATTTTCATTATTGATAGCTACATTATATTCCCTTGTTATCTCCTGGGTTATGGTGCTGAGGCCCCCGACTAGTCCCCCCTGGAATTAGTCAGGCGGAATGTTTGGATACCCATGGTTCTCCAAAAAAAAAAAAAAAAAGAATGCAATTAAATGTTTGGCGATTTCGAAATGGAACTGATTGTTTGGTGGGTTTAGTGGTTCTTGGGTGTTTCATTTTGCTTTCATATTGCCAAGGAAGGAATTTTGGATGGTTTTCATTTCACAATTTGGAGACTTGGTAGTTGGATTGATTTAAGGGGTCAGATTGTACTGGGTTTTCTTCTTGGTTAGTGTTTAAGGGAAGGTTTTGATTTTGCTTTATAATTTAAATTGTTTGTACAAGGTGCTTTTTTTTTTTTTTTTTTTTTTTTTTTTTTTTTTTGGTTTCAGTTTATTTGGTCTTCGGGGCTTGAATGTGGGTAATTGATAGATAGAAGTTTGTGTGTGCATATTAAAGGTGAAGATTGAGATGGGTGAGTGAAGAGCTGGCAAAGAAAAAGGAAATTGAACTCATAGGATATGGAGGTTTTTGTAGTTTGTTTACAGGAGTATTAGATGAGTTCTAATTTGAATAAATGGGGGTTCGAAGGGCAAAAAAGAATTAGACTATGTTGTTGCGAGTACTCAGATGTTAATGGCTCCTATTGTCGGGAGGCTGATAGAAATTACGCGTTCAGGTGATGATGTTATTTGCATATTACTAACCTCAAATGTGTCTGCTTTTGATAGGGGAAGTTCAAACCATTGAATGGGCTATGCGTTCAAGGGTTGCGCTGTATATTGCTGAAGCTTTAGATTATTGCAGTTCAGAAGGTCTACTGCTATACCATGACCTGAATGCTTACAGGGTTTTATTTGATGAGGTGTTTGATCATCATTCATCTTTTTACAATAATTATTTTCGTGTATTTTTTATGACTTTGAATATTATGATGTCCATTATTTATTCGGTGGTAATGGCCTTATAGAATGGAGATCCACGCCTTTCCTGTTTTGGCCTTATGAAGAATAGTCGGGATGGGAAAAGTTACAGCACGAACCTTGCATATACACCTCCAGAGTATCTAAGACACGGTTAGCATATTCCCTTTATACACTTTTGAAAATATTACAGACACATACTGGGTGCCATGAGTTGGTTTTTTAATTATGGACTTCCATATAACAATCTTTACACTTAACTTTATTTATGTCACGGTGGACTTTTTATATGTTTTATTGAGTGATTTATCCTAATAAAAAAGTTCTTCATTTTGGTATTTATGTAACTAAATTTAATAGATGCAGGAACACAGATAAATGAACTTTTTTAAGGCTTCCTTTCTATTTAAATTTTTTAGTTGTGCCATTTCTTTTCATTTTCGAGTCCTGTTCTGGGGAAATTTAGGGAATGAGTTGGTCTATAAATTAAGAAACCTCCAAGAGTTAGTACATACTGACAATCATCAGAATGATTGAAATTCAAACGAAGAAGGAACTTGGAAATTAAAAAAAATATATATCTTATGCTAGCCGTCCGGTGAATTGAACCAGGTTCTTACATATTGCTGGGATGAATTAGAACTCATGAATTTGGAGATATCTTTCAGACCATTTAACATTTGTATATGCTCAATAAATTAAAATGGCAGTTATTTGTGGAACTACACGATTATCAACTATTTATGTAATAATCTTGAGCAAAACACAATCTCAAGCTAGATTTCCCCTCATCAATCTTCCATAAAACCACTTTCACTATCCTGAATAACTCTAAATTTTGCCATCACACCTAATCTTAAAGTTGAGAAGTGCTTGAAACTCTCAATCTGAAAGTTTGGTAGTTCTGTTCTTATCAGAAATAAAAGAATTATTTTGGTTATTCTTACTCAAGATCCTCGTGCATGTGAATCTCTGGACTCGTATTTTTTTTAGGGTCACTTAACTTTTGTTAAAGTTACAAAAAAGGGCAGCAAACAAATTAAGAAAGGGCTGAGAAATGTATCAAATTTTACATATTCTAAGAGTTAGATGTTTATTTCATTTTTGACACGTGGTAGATTGAGTTTAAGTTTTTGCTTTTTACCACACTCCTTCCTTACTGAGATACAGTTTGGAGTAGGACTTTGTTTGACATCAGTTTTGAGTAGTCGTTCTTGTGTTCCTTAAGAGAGCGTTGAAACATTTTCTTTGCAGGAAGAGTTACTCCTGAAAGCGTAATATTCAGCTTTGGCACCGTTCTCTTGGATCTTCTTAGTGGAAAGCACATTCCTCCAACCCATGTAAGTTCCTTTAGCGTTTCTTTTCCTTTCTGAATCCAAATGATTTTACCTGAAAAGAAGGGTATTTGCAACTACTTTATTTGTATTTGACTTTTGACTTAAATATTATCATCTTGGATCTTCTTCTGTGATGAAGCATTAAAATGAAAAATGCTATCTTAGTATTTGCCTAAATTTGAATGCTTAATGGAGTCTGTCAATTTTTACAAGTTCAGAAGCATTGAGATGGAAAATATGAGATATTCAGTTATTTTGTGTCATAATATACGATATGGAATGCATCTGTAGTCATTAGTTAACACTCGTCATAATTGCTTGGAAATTTTAAATATTAATATTTCATATTGATTCCTACCATTTTGATTGAGCACCAGTGGAGCATTGATTTATCCATTGTAGTCTTGTAGAGCTTTTGACGATGCAATATAACTTTTGAAAAAGAGGAGAAAATGTATATGGTTATTTTTCATGTTGTTTACTTTCTGTGACACAAATGCGGTGTTAGTCCTAATAAAAAAGATATCCATCTTCTTTTCTTTTCTTTTTTTTTGGTTTTATATGCATCTTCTTTTTGAGCTCATCTAATTTACTTATATCTAGATGAAAGCATTCCAACGTTCATTTATTTTTTCTATGTTTATATGAAGGCTCTTGATATGATACGAGGCAACAACATCCTTCGTTTGATGGATTCACATTTAGAGGGGAAGTTCTCAACTGAAGAGGCTACAGCTGTTGTTGGTCTTGCTTCCGAGTGTTTGCAGTATGAACCTAGAGAAAGGCCTGATGTGAAAAAGCTGATTTCTACACTCACGCCATTGCAAACAAAGCCTGATGTAAGTTTGCGTCTTTCTTCGTTGGTAACAAACACACTCATTCGCTCTCCTGTGGTCTTTGGTGGGGAGAATGTTGGTATTTTGCACATATGAATGCCTTTGATGTTTCATGCTTAATGCTTAGGAATTAGAACTAAAGTTTTATCTGGTTTTCATATGACGATAAATTGGTCTCCATCAAGAAACTTGTTTATTGAATGAACACTCGTCATGGAAAAGTTGATCGAATTAATCAATCAGTTTGTCCTTTGCGGATGACACCCTTCATTTGATAATGATCAATTATGACGAGTTGAGTTGAGCCTTAAGCATATTATTTAAGATATATCCCAATTATGAAGTGTTAACATCTTGGACAATGTAAGTGATTTTCTGGACTGGTTGGAATCGACTGATTAAGATAATCTTGCGGCAAGTACCAATTGAGTTACTTCGTTATGAACCTATAATTTCCTTGATTCTTCTTCTCTATCTAAAAAACTGTTCTTTCGAAGTACCGGTTTTTTGAGTTGGTGACCTCCAATTGCCAACATCATAGGCTTCATAGCTCCTGGCTTTATTGCAAGTACCTTGCTTCTCTCCTAACTTGTGCTATTTGTAAGCATTGTTGATAGTATCTTTTTTTTTTTTTTTTTTTTTTTTCTTCTTCTTCTTCTTCTTCTTTATTGCAAGTACCTTGCTTCTCTCCTAACTTGTGCTATTTGTAAGCATACTTCTCAACCAATTGCGGAAGCTAGTTATAACAAAATTTGTGCCCTTGTTCTGAATCTTCTGATAAAATAAATAAAAAATTGCGCCCTTGCTTGCATGGACCGTGTATCTGCCATTTGGCTTTATCCGTGAACGAGCATATTAATTTACATTTTTATTTAAGATCTAATCTTTCCTCTGGTGTGTGGCATTCAGGTTCCTTCTCATGTGATGTTGGGAATACCAAAGCCTGAGGAACCTCCTCCATCCCCCCCACGCGCGTTGTCACCAATGGGCGACGCCTGCCAGCGAATGGACCTTACTTCAATCCATCAAATATTGGTAATGACCCATTACAGGGATGATGAAGGAACCAATGAGGTAATGTACTGCAAAAAGGAGATTCATTATTGCATGCTGTTTCTAAACTTGTGTGATTAAGGCCTTTTCTTCAATACGGATTTTTTCAGTTATCATTCCAAGAGTGGACCCAGCAGATGAGAGACATGCTTGAAGCAAGAAAGCGTGGTGACTTGGCATTCCGCGACAAAGATTTTAAAACTGCTATTGAATGTTATTCTCAGGTAAGATGCTTTGTCTATGCTCTATAATAGAATGATCGAACATATGAAAAAACGTTTTTCAAACTGCTAATGAATGACTATCCATGATACTTGATCTCAAGCTCGCAAGCACGGAACTTCTAATATTTCATGAAACTAGACACTGTAAATTCTTAGGTAATTGCTGAGGGTATTGAGGTCGCAATCATAGATAGATAACAAGGGCCTCATTAGCTTGTTCTAGCATTATAACTAAATGAGCCTTAACCTTGCATTGCGTTTCTCCGGTCCTATTTTCATGTCTCCTCTACTGTATAATGGACTTGTAAGAGTAATAGTTGCTGTTTGGCATGGATTTCTAGCCTTCATCATGAAATTTACCTACTGTTATTCAAGGGAGGAACAAAACTTTGGACACTTGGGAAGGATCTTAAATCCACAATTCACGCTCACTTGTTATGTATGTCATTTGCTCATTTCATGTGCAGTTCATCGACGTTGGAACAATGATATCCCCAACCGTTTACTCAAGACGCAGCCTCTGCTATCTCCTTGTGGATCAACCGGATGCAGCACTGCGAGATGCAATGCAAGCACAATGCATCTTCCCAGACTGGCCAACTGCCTTCTACATGCAGGCTGCCGCACTTTCCAAGCTTGACATGCTCAAGGATGCCGCTGACATGTTGAATGAAGCTGCCGCGCTAGAAGAGAAAAGACAACATCGAGGTGGTAGATGATCCCGAGCCGCGTCGAGTCTGTTGTAATTGTAATGTTATGTATTCTCTTCCATCCTCTGTTGTTGTATACACACACAAAGAAAAGCATTGTATTGATACTGACAGAAACAATGTTTTATTTAAATGTAAAGGGTGAGGTTTCTGGTTCTCTATATCGCATCCTCCTAATGCAAACACTACAAGATTTGAAAAAATAAAAAATAAAAAAAAAGAAGAAGAAGAAGAAGAAGAAAAAAGAAAAAAAAAAGATTGGTTTACCCTTTTTTTTTTGTTTCTCACTTGGTTTTTGAAGTCAATCGCGTCGATTAATTCATGTTCGAACACTATCGAACTTCATATAGAGACGGGCCTTCTATGTAGTTTGCTTCATCTATTGGACTCGACATTGATACCTAGGAGAATCAAGTTTTTTGCCACTTGAATCAACCATTTGTGGTATTAAGGAAATCGGTCCCTTGTCACTCGGACCAACTAGTTGTTTTGATGCATTAACTTGTAGCATGGTTGTTGGGGTTCTTAGGATTGCTAATCAAGATGGGGGTGCACACATTCTTATGCATGTCTCTAGACTTACGGAATGTATGTAGATCAAAAGTATGTCACCCATTAGTCAAGTGGTATGTTTCCTTTTCTAACACGCCTCTTTCTAGTGACTCAGGAAGCTGCCAAATGAACTCAAAGTGAGGGACGACCAAAGGATTATTCGGGTCCACCGTAAGACCCGTGTCAGCGGGGTGGCTCAAATGCCATTGGCTATCAAGAAAAAAGTATGTCACACACATCGAGATTTGCGTGTTAAGATCGAATGGTGAGAGACAAGTCTGACTGTTGTATGGTCACGTTGGTACGTGATTTAGCTCAGTAGAGATAATTGAAGTGATGGTTAGGTGTTGTAAAATCAACTGTTGGGCCTACAACGTTGAATTGGCCCCCAACAACACTAACAAAACATTGAAGTGGGCCACACTATAAAAAAAAAAAAGCATGGCCCACATGAGAACAAGAGTCATGTTCACATAATTCATCCCATCCCCACACGGAAGGGATTTATTTGTTTTTGTGCCTAACTTTTTGGAATCTCTCTCACTTTCTCTCCACACACGTGTGCATTGATTATCACGTGTTATATTCTTGCTGCCATATCATTCATCGGAAAGAGGAAAATGATTTTCTAACCACTTTGGGCACCGACATGGTAAGCGCACCTAGCTAGAGATGCATTGAGTAGCATGCTGCTCGGGGTGTATTGCATGGTGTCCTCCTAATTAGTGTCGCGTCATTGTCGCCAACAGTGGTTACTTTAGGGTTCAAATGACTCACATTAAAACGTGTAAAATTCTATATTGACATTAGTGTGTAAGCTATAATATTTTTGAGTTGCAGATGGCTGCTCGCATTCCCCCCTATATAAATAATAAAATGATTTTGCTTACCAATCAAAAGGGTAGCTCATTTTATTTAAAAAGAAGAAGTAGTTCAATGATTTAATATGGGGTCTAATGAGTTCAAGCCTTAATAGAGAAAATGTGGTTTCTTTCTAATAAAAAAATAAAATAAATTTTCAATTAGCGGAAGAAAAATTATATGAATAACCAGTTGGTCTAAGTGATAAGGGATTTGAGAATCTTAATTTTATGATTTGATTTTTTTTCAAAGGCATTATAAGTTTGATTGAGTTTTATCTTTTATGCATGAATTATTAACAACAGAATCAGTAGCAAAATAACCACATGTTTTTATACCAGTTGAAGTAAGATCCAACAATCATTATGATTTGTATCGTCTCATACCATGACGGTGGTTGTATTGGTCTAAAACCGATAGGAGAACCTTTAATATCGGTCTACAAGCATTTTCTGTTGTAGTGATATAAAAGTGATACACACTCAGAATTTGAGATCTTTGGTTATTGTTTTATGTTTAGAGCTTCCAAAATCAACTAATAGTCCGGCTACTTCTGCCATTAGCTTCTTCAAATTACCATAATTACAGTTTGAGTTAGTATCACGTATCTTCACAAGTTACACCCTTAATCATGATTTGGCTCATGTTAATTTTTTTTTTTGGTAGATTACATATATAGCCAACTAATAAGAGCCACAATTAATAAACCAGAATAAATAAAGTAAAAGAGAGGTGCTGAAAAAAGAAAAGAAATTAAGAAAAGCTGTTACATGGACAAGGACCTCTCCTTGCATTGCATTGCATAGAGAGAGAGAGAGAGTGGCACTGCCAAGTGACCAAGTCCATAAAAAACTCATCAACAAAAATGGGCCATAAAATATATTCATCTCTCCAGTGACTTCAAAGCCTTGTCAGTATTTTCTTGTTTTCACAGTACTCCGGCCATCATTGACTTTCAGTTCGATCTCTGTACCATTACAGCTTTTCATCACTCCCTCAACTTCTTTTTCTTTATACTTCCAGAGCAAATACACAAACTTATACAGACACAGTGATTTACATAAAAATGATAATATATAGAACAAAGTGCTACAAAGCAGAAGCATTTGTGTCCAGGCTTCTCTTATCTTTCAACTTTGGATTCTGAAACCAATTTTCTTTGCTAAGGACAGACAGAAAGAGTTGTAGAACAGCAGGAGACATCATCTTTGGTTCTTGAAAGATGAATGGAAGGGAGCAGATTTTTGTACAAAGGCAGTACCTTCACAGCAATAATCCTACTGCTTTATTAATTAGTTTGTTTGTGACTTTGTAGAGAAAGTCAGATTGGCCCACCATTGTAGACCTTACAATATTCCAATAATGGGCCAAATTGAGATTCTTTTCTATGTAGGTGTGACTTAATTTTCCATGCAGAGAATTTGGTAGGTCAAAAGATCCTAATGAGCCACCTTCTCTCGCTCTCATTTGGCCTCTTCTTTCATACTTGCCAAATTTAATCTGCTCATATCAAAACCTCAAGAATAGCATTTACAAGGACTAATACAAGTAAAATATTGGGTTGGAAGGATCAAGCATGATTGTGGATTAATCAATGCAGTATGCGTCGGATACCACGTGATAAAAATAATAATAATAATAATAATAATGTAAGCAAAAAATGAGGAATGCATCAAAAAACCTAATGAGGAAAACCAAACTATATAAGACCCACTTCTGAAATAATTAACTTTAACTGCCAAGCCTTGCTTTAACTTTTTCTTCTATTTCTTGAGAACTCTTTGTTTTATACAAAAAACCAAGTTTTACCATATTTATATAGCATACAAAAATTACATACAATACCCACAAGTTCACAACTAGATTAACAGAAAGAGAGACCAAAAAGGGGAGAAACTTTTCACTTTTTTTTAATCAGATCAAGTGGCAACCTTTGCAAGCTCAGCTTTCAAAGTTGCTTTAAACTCCACTCTCTCCACTTCCCACCTTGAATTCTCAACCACCACATCTTGCACAGGGACATACTCCTGAAACAAAAACATAAGGCAAAACATTGTTCCATTCAAAACAAACAAATTAATCAAGCAATCCAATAATTAGCAAACAAGCACACAAAGCCTTGTATGTCTATATATCATAATCTTCATATGCACCTCAAGTTTTTGAACTAGTTCTTTAGCATTTGGTGCAGAGACTATAATCTGACGATGAGAAGAGGTGATGAAACCATCATCAACAGCTTTGTCTAAGAATGTGAGCAAGTAGTTGTAGTACCCATCAACATTGAGCAAGCCTACCTGAAATTTATGTTTCATGTGTAAGTTGAAATTACTTTTCATCAATAGTACTAAAATGGGTATTTCATCTTGTAAGAAAAAAATGAATCAAAACTCTTAAATTTTTTATTTTTTATTTTTTATTTATATCCGTGGCGAGCCTGACTATTCACCCATAACTCACATAACTTTAACTTCACCCTTACTGTTGTGGCAACCCAACCGAATTCAAAACTCTTAGAGTATACCAATTCAATAATTTTGGGTTTGGTTCCATTAATTCCTTACAGGCTTGCCATGAATGCCAAGCTGAGCCCATGTGATGACCTCCAAAAGCTCCTCCAATGTTCCATACCCACCTGAAATTAGTACAGATTTCATGAGTGACACTGAAATTAAAGGAAGAAAAGCTAAAAGGGTAGTTGTTGTTGATGATGAAGAAATAGAGATGGTAGAGAGACCTGGCAAGGCAATAAAGCAATCAGAATGTCTAGCCATTTCAGCTTTTCTTTGATGCATGTCGGCTACTGGCCTCACCTCCCCCACTGTTTCACCAGTAATCTGCACACAAAACGAGGATTCATTCATTCATCATCAAAACTGATTCAAAACATCAAAATAGGAGATGCCCAGATGAGATTTCTCACCTCTTTAGACATCAGAGTCTTGGGAATCACTCTGCCAACGAAGAACAAAATATGCAAACGTGAAAACCCCAGAAAAACCCAGAAATGAAATCCAAAAAACACAAGTGCCCATCAATCCAAAACCCCAAAACATGATTAAAAAAGTGACATTGTTTCATTGATTTTGACATACCCAATAACATGGCCTCCACCGTGATGAACAGCCCGGGCGACCAAACCCATCAGTCCAATGCTTCCACCGCCATAGACCAGATCCAATCTCCTTGAAACCTTCATCAAATCAAAATGAAAAACATCCATGATCAAAACCCAGTTCATCATCGCATGTTAATATACAAGTTGGAATACTATATAATATTAATGAAATGCAGTGAAAACTAACTCAAATGTGTATATATATATATATATAAATACAAGTGAAGAAGAAGAAGAAGAAGAAGAATAGCATATTACTAGTTCTTCCCCTAACTCGATTGCAGCATTTCTATAGCAGTCTCTCTTGCCAGTGCTGCTCCCACAATACACGCAGACCCTCTTGAATCTTGACTTATTCATAGTATTCTTGGGCTCCTCTTCTTCCATTGTTGCTTATTCACTCCGAGTACTTTTTTGAGTGTGTTATGTGTTTTCTTCTTTAAATAATATAATCTTCGCTCTCTCTCTCTCTATATATATATATATATATACTTTATATATCATATGTATAGTGAAATGTGAGTATAAATAGAGAGAGAAAGTTGGTGGTGGTGGGGTGTGTGGGTTAGAGAGAGAAAGAATGATGAGGTAGCTAGAGAGAGAAAAAAAAAAGGGCATGGTAAAAGAGAAGTGGGGGTGCTCCCTCTGCCACGGCTCCCTGCACCTCCACGTTTCTCACTTCACTATTGCTGCCAGTTACACTCCACACGTGTGAAATGTACCACTCCTTATCCATCCTCCATTGCCACACAAATTCGCTAGGGAACTGCTTGAGAAATCCAAATCCACTTTCGGCACTGACTCGTGCGATAAATGCCATGATATTTGCGTGCGTATTTTGAAGCGAAATATGCGATATTTGATTAGATCGGTGCTGAAAGTGGGTACCTACTTTTGCATGTGGTCTCCAATTTGTGAACTACTAAAGCAATGCATTTTCGTCACCGACCCGATTGGATGTCGTGCAATACATGACGAGATGTGTGCGTGCGCGTCTCGAGGTTAAATGCACGACATTCAATTGAATCGATGCCTAAAGTGGGGTATCCACTTTTGCATGCATTTTTCAATTTGTGAACAGCTAGAGTAATCCGCTTTTGGCATCTACATATCCAGTTGGATGTCTTGTAATACATGTCGAGATGTGTGCATGCTCATCTTGGGGTGAATGCATGGTATCCAACTAGATTGGTGTCCAAAGTGAGTATCCACTTTTGCATTTTCTAATTTTTTTTTTTTTTGTACTTCAATAAAATCCATCTAAGATGCTTGGACACCAACCATTCGACAAGTGATGCTTAGTCCATCTGATATGCTTTGGACACGAATTTATAATTGTTATTAATTGTTAAGTTAGAAAAGAAAATAGTGTATCATCATTGTATTTAACAATTAATAACAATTATAAATTCTTTTCTTTTCTTTTCTTTTTGTCACTTTCTTCTAATATTTGATTACTCCAACTGTTTTGAATTTAGCCACTGTTGAACGGCCCTCCTAAGTACTAGAGTCGCCCAAAATTAGAGTCATGGTCATTTTTAAAAGACATCCAATTTCTTACTAATAAACCTAATATATATTCAATTCATCTTTTTGGTACACGATTCCACGTTCGATTCTTCGCTGTGTCAAAATTGTTCGAACAACTGGGATACGCTCAAGCTGATTGCATGAGGGCTTCGTAAAAATATTCTACAAACTCGTTAGATGCCTCATGGATATTTATAAAATAAAAAAAATAAAAAATAAAAAAAACCATCATTTTGGTTGGTGGTAAAATGGTAATGCAGGGACCAATTTCTTAAGCCTTGAGAATTTTCGATTTTTCACGAAGACAATTTATGGTGATTAATTAAGTTGGTTTACCATGTTGATAATAAGTAAATTAATGCGGGTTTAGGTGTACCCTGTGATCTTAATTCAATGCACTTAAAAAATAAAAATAAAAATAAAAGTTAACGATCCTATTTTTGCTGTCCGGCCCTACCCATATCGAGATTGGGTTGGATATACTTATATAAGAACCCTACCGAGTGATCAAGTCTACTTCTATATATATTAATACTTAGGCCTTGTTTGGTATGTGGGTGAGAGGAGATATCTCACAGGGAGTTAGGCAACCAATTTTATTTGGTTGTCCAACTCTTTGTGAGATATCTCCCAACTTACAGGAGAATGGGTGAATTATCTCCCCCTCCCCCCATAAGGAGATATCTTTCAAAAGTTCAATGGATAAAAATACCGCTCACAAATCATTTTTTTTCTCAAAATTTTCACAAATCATCCTTTTTATTTTAAAATTATGTTAGAAGGGCATTTATGTCAATTCTCATAATTTACTGTTTTTAAAAATTTGCAACTTCCTTGTAAGTTTAAAATTCAGTCAAACATGAAATATAAACTTACACTGTGAGTTAACTTCATTGAGTTATTTCCATTCGTACTGTAAGTTGGTAAAAACGAACCAAACAAGGCCTTAATATATAAGCACGAATACAACAACTTTCAACCATTATTTTAAATTATAATTTTACCATTCAATTTTCGATTTCGCAAATCTTTCGCTAATATCTCAATTAGAGATTCTTTTGTATCTAAAATCTCTTACTAATAGTATCTCAATTAGAGATTTTTTATCTTCTGTCTCAATTGACTATTAATATATTACTGATATCATTAAAATTTATTGCATAATACTTTTATCTAATTCATTTGACAACTTATTATCTTATTTTTCTTTTACTTTACTAAAATTAAATTTAAGTTTTTACAATTAAATTATTGCGATTGTAACGAGCGGGCTTTTCGTGCGTCCCACGTTACGAAACTAATATATATATAACCATGATCGTATAGTTGAAGAGCGACCTATATACATATGTAGGACCACAACTTATATATTATTTCATGTCAAGTATATAACATAGGACCACGATATTGGATGGAGTGACGTGCATGTATGCATCAGCTTGATAGGTACTCAGCAGCTCATCACTGTTTCAGTGCATGCATAGAAATTAGGGGTGGACAGCGATTTCCGAAAAACCGCCCAAACCGTGTAAACCGCATGATTTGGTCTGGTTTTTAGAACTCGCGGTTTGGGGCGGTTTAAAAAACTTAAAAACTGCATAATCGCGGTTTGGTCGCGGTTTTCATTTTAAAAAAACCGCGGTTTTCACCAAACCGATGATATTTTAGTAAATACCCAACATTTACAACTCAAAACCCTAAAACTTAAAAAAAAAAAAAAAAAAAAAAAAAAAAAAAACTCAAGCACCGTTGAGTCAACATTGGAAGATTTGGTCTCTACAAATCTTCCACTACCGTTCATCGATCCTCCTCACTCCCCGTCTCACCGCCCGCCGAACCCATCGCCTTTTATGATATGTAATATGTATGATTGTGTTTTTTTTTTTTTATGTTTTGTTGTATCTTATGTTGATTTTTTGATGAAAAATTGAACATTAAACATGTATGGACTTTATGGTATGTAATATGTATGATTGTTTTTTTTTTTTTTTTTTTTTTTTTTTTTTTTTTTTTTGAAAATGGATCGCATGAAAATCGCGAAACCAAACCGACCAAACCGCGCAAACCGAGGGCGGTTTGTGTGCGGTTTTGATGGTTCACGGTTTGGTGGTGGTTTGCAAATCGGCCAAACCGCGAACCCTCGGTTTGGTCGCGGTTTGATGGTTTCCACCACCAAACCGCGGTTTGCCCACCCCTAATAGAAATATATTTTTCATATGCGCAAATCGATCGTCAATACAAGTAGATGAGTTATATATATATTAGTTTCTGGAGCATGCTACGCACGCTTGAATTAATTGGATTTAATAGCGAAAATTTAATTAATTATAATAGCCTATTTTAATATTCTAAAAAATATACTACTTTATTTCTATTTCGATTTTTTTGACAACTAATTATAATTATTTGGATTTAATAGCGGAAATGCCCTTAATTAATGGTAGAATAGTAAATTTAAGTGAAGGTTGAAAGACTTAATCAAGAGTAAAATCTTAAATTCAAATGATGGTTGACAGATCGATTATTCCCTTAATTAAGGGTAGGATAGTAAATGGAAGTGACGGTTGAAAGACTTAATTAAAGGTAAAATAATAGATTCAAATTGATGATTGAAAGATTGATTATTCGTATTTATTATGTATAGTATATATATCATCACTTACAATTAAAATTCCTCAAGTGGAGAATTGAGATTTGAGAAGCCACCAATGAATCATTATGTATTTATTAATGCAATTCATCTTAATCATTAATGAATTAATTAGAATGTTCTTTATATATTTAGTTTAGTCCTTATAAATATATTTTTTTAATCACGTGGATTTTGTTTGTAAATTTTAAAAACTTAGATGTATGAGTTAAGCCTATATGTAGTACCTAACAATCATTGTTGACTTGTTGTACATCCTAAATATAGATGTCTAGCTAGTTTTCAAAATAAAACAAAAATCTATTGTGAAACATATTTAACACACAAATAGAAGACTTGATGGGCACCAAAATTATTAACTCACGGAAGTCAAATATTGTTTGATTGATGTTAATTAACCAATTACCTATTAAATAGAGCCCATTATTTTTTATTTAATAGATAATTGGTTAAGTTAAAAGTGAAATAAATTATTAAAAAAAAATTGATTATTAAATAAGTAATTAAAAGTTAAAAAAAGTAATTCAAGCGACGAAAAAATCTTTTGTCATTCGTGCTTTTAATATATAGGTAGATATATGGTTCATTATACACCAATTGCGTTTTTTTCTTTGTACCTTCGGTACCAAATTATGAAGTGTTAAAGATGTGTATATCAATTTAATTTTACATTGATTAAATATGACTTTAAATAAAATACATAATTGATTACTCTTTAAAATCCAACCTAACGCTTAGCAAGATTTAATTCTCTCTCATTCATAACTAGCATAGACTAAAAATACATAAGTTGAATAATATCAATGTTGACGGAGCTCAACCGGCTCGCCATGTGATTTATGATCTTGACTTGTATTAGTACTTTTTTATTATAAAAATATTACTCAAAAACAAAAAAGAGTGGCAAATGCAAGTAGTAGCATAGAGGCACAGACTAGAGGCAATGATTGAGCAGCAGCCGCCGCGCGGAGCGTCGAGCCTGGCGCTTGGCGGGATTTAATTTTCTCTCATTCGTAGCTTGCACTGATTCTTGATGTGCATGCACTATTATGATGATCCCATGCTCCCCACTCCCCTCTCTTCCTCCGTGCACTCGCCTTTTCCACCATTCGTTTTGATTGATAATCATGAACAGCTCATATCCAACCATCAAATCAGAAGATCTACACTTACCACCATATATATCAAATGCCACGTGCCAACGCCGTCGCGTGTCCTTCCCTATTATCCAACTTTTTGTGGTCCCCACTGTTCTGGATTATAGAGCAAGTGGGCGGTACGTTTGGGCAGGACTCGTGGGTTTTGTAAAAAGCGTGTTATTCTTTTGTAAGCTTCGGAGTTGAGAGCGTCAATGGGGCTGAATCAAGTGTACCAAACACACCCTTTGAACCACATGATCCAGTACTCGAAGATGAGTGGGACCGACATCTAATTCGGCCCACTAGTGGTCCCATCTAAGACAGTCATATAACCAACAGGATGTGGTCCAACAGTTCAATATCTGGCAGTTCCTTGTACAGGTTCACACCCTTGTAGGGTTTAGGGTTGTTTCTAACAAATTTTTAGGTTTGTTTGCTTCTTCTTTGCTAACTTATATTATTAATTCAAAGTTATTTCCTTAGAGTTAATATTTTCATGTTTTGTTCAATTTTAAACTTACAGAAAAATTTTAAAATTTTAAATTAAAAAATATGAATTGACATAAATAACATTCGAACAAGAGAAAGATAAAATAAATTCGAACAAGAGAAAGATAAAATAATGAAAGGGTCACTAATGAAGTGTAGTGATGTCCACAACTCTTAGAAAATAACTCCTTAGAGGGAGATAGTGGAAATATATCTCTCACTTTAAAGGATAAAATTGAGAGATAACTAGAACGCAAGTTGGCATGGGCCGGCCTTGACATTTTTGGCGCATAAGCCGACATGAGAAATGAGGGCTTTTATATTCAACTTATCTATATATATATATATATATATATATATATATATATATATATATATATATATATATATATATATATATATATATATAAGAACTGTTTTTGTGAGAAGCCCTCGTAATACGACATGTGGAATGTGAGAAGCTCTCACAACGTGACATGTGACATAATGATGTCATAATTGATATTTTGTAAGAAAAAATAAAAAAACACTAGCAATTGATATTTCTCGCACTTAAGTGAGGGGTAGAATGGTAAAATCTAATTTTTTAGTTTTTTCAATAATTTTCGTTTTTTGTGTTTTTTTCGAGAGTTTTTTTTTATTTTTTTTGGCGAGTTTCTATTTTTTGTTTCGATTTTTTTTATAATTTTCTTTTTTTTTTGTCTTTTTTCAGAGTTTCTAATCGTAACACAAGTATTTGACAAAAAAAATTGTAACACAAGTATCACAAATTTTTTTCCTTAGTATTTATTGTAAAAGATGCGATTTTGTCTTTAGTGAGGTTAGAATCGGAAATGAAACAATTGATGTTTAATTTTTTGATTTCGTAAGGTTACAATTGAAACAAAATTATCCATCTGTAAATATTATTCTTGCCCGCGCGTAGGGCTGGCAAAAGTTGTTCAGACCCGTTTGTCCGATTTTGTCCGGACCCGCTATAAACGGGTCCGGACAATATTTTGTAAAAAACATACGAGTCTGGACAATTTTTTGTGTCCGTTAAAAAATACGGGACCGGGTCCGAGCAACAATTTCAAAAAAACGGGTACCTGTTTAGCGATTAATTTGGACTATTGAGATGATCTTTTTTTTTTTTGAAACTTTTGTGATGTGGGCAAGCAATTTTAAAACTTAGACAATAGTGATGTGATGCTTTGCCTTGCATTCCTTGAAGATTTTTTTTTTATCTATGATGTTTATATTGGAAATTAAAAATTGTGATGTTATGTATTTATTTTTTGGTAATTGAATGTTAGGTGACATGTAGTTGAGGTTTTTTTTTTTTAAATAATTGATAAATAAAATATTTAATCATATTTAAAAATAAAAATCGGACAAAACGAGAGCCGTATGTTTTACAAAAATACAGGTCTGGACAAAAAAAATATCCGTTTTAAAAAGGGGAATGGGTCCGGACACTAATTTTAATCATTATAAGGAGGGATGTCCGATCCCCTTTTTTTGCCAGCCCTACCCGCACGCGAAGCTCGAGACGTCGACTGGTTTTCTATATATAAGAAAAAATATCTTACACTATTGTTATATTTATATAACGGTATGAACTGTACATTTTTATATATATATATAGATTTTTTAAAGAAATAGTGTTTGTGTTTTTTAAAGAAAAAATAAAATTAATATATAAAAGTACTACATGTATTTAAAGATAATATTAGCAATACGGATAATAGAAAAAATTAACCAAAAAGTTAGTTATTTTTTGTATTAGACTTAAATATCAATTGTTTAAATAATGCTAAACTTCTTATTTTTTAGTAGTCGTTAATTAGTTTTTAATCAAAACATCAATTAATTTTTAGAAAAAAAATGTTTGTTACAATATCTTTTGATTGTGCAAATAATTGAACTTTTTGAGTTTATATATATTACTAAAAACTTTAATCAAAACAATAGTTGATTTCTAGAAAAAAAATGCACTAGATTTTATTAATTTATTACTTATAGAAACAGAAAGTAGCTAGGTAATGAGATTTAAGAGGAGAGGGGTGCTTCTTAAATAGAGAGAAATTCATATAAGTGCAGCTCACATAATGAATTGACTTACAATAGCCACATATGACGAGATTTATCTAAGTGGGGGTCTTTTACAATCCCAGATAATTAATGGGGCGACCATGCACATGAAGAGATTAACTTAGAAAACACATAAATACTTCATCTTGTCACAAATATAAGTCGTTTAAGGTAATGACACAAGAATTAAGACAACCTTAATTACAAGTGCAATATATATATATATAAAAGAAAGCTATGTACATGTTGATATACGTCAACTCTACGTAGCTTTCAAATTAATGTTTGCCTAATTAAAATTAGTATCCTAATTAATAGCTTAAGTACAATATTTTCAATTTTTTTGTTTTGTTTTTGTTCTTTTTATTTTTGTACACAATAACAGCTTTATTACATCATTCTTTATATATATATATATAAAGGAACTGTTTTTGTGATGCGACATGTGGCATGTGAGAAGCTCTCACGAATTTACACGTGGCACGATGATGTCACATTTCTATTTTGCGAGTTTTAGGTATTTTTTATTACACAAGATATATTTATGTAGATGATTTCTATTTTTTTTCCCTGTTTTTTTGGGTATATAATCTATAATATATATATATATAAAGAAAGCTATGTACACGTTGATACATGTCAACTCTACATAGCTTTCAAATTAATGTTTGCCTAATTTATATTAGTATCTTAATTAATAGCCTAAGTACATTATTTTTAATTTTTTTGTTTTTGTTTTTTTCATTTTTTGTACACAATAATAACTTTATTACATCATTCTTCATATATTTTATACTTCCCCCGGTCATTTATATAAGTCGTTTTAGCAAAAACTTCTTGTTCAAAATTGTAAGTCATTTTTAGAATTCAAGAGTGTATTTATTGCATTTTTACCCATTTTACCCTTATACAATTCAAACATTTATGATTCTTCAATTTATTTAATGTCAAAGGACATATATGTAAATTATACTCGTAATTAAGGTCATCTTAATTCATGTGTCCTTACCTTAAACGACTTATATAAATGACTAGAGGGAGTATTTGGTTTTCAAACAACTTTTATTTATAAGAAAATAAATATAAATTCATAGTATTATAAGACAATGTCTGGTTTACATATACACCATTTGACATTAAATGAATTAAAGAATCATAAATATTTGAATTGTATAAGGGTATAATTGGTAGAAAAACAATAAATATACTATCGAATTCCAAAAACGACTTATAATTTTGATTAAGAAATTTTTGCTAGAAAGACTTATATTTTTTACCGAATGGAGCGCACACACACACACACACACACACATATATATATATATATAATACCACATTAGCAAATTTGGGGCCTATCCTGCGGGTGGGGGCTTGGAGTGGCTGCTCGCCCTGCCCACCCCCAAAACCGGCCTTGCAAGTTGGGCAACCAAATAATTAAGATTAATTCTCTACTCTCTGTAAGTTATCTCCCGAGAGACAACTCCACCCTAACCAAAAAAGGCCTTAGATTAAAGTATATTACTATAAAAAATAGATTTATAGGCAAATCAAAGAGATGGAAGTATAAAATGTTAAGTAAATGTATGTTAGGTGGAAGTAGGGGTGGCAAAATGGTCATGAAACGAAATCACACGCTTAACACAAAGATAAGTAAGGGTTGAGCTTAAGCAGGGTTGTATTGTAGATATGTTGATATATTTATGACACGCAAAAAAAATAGATCATGTTCGTGTTGACCTTAATCACATTACTGATGTAAAATGTCTAACTCGGCAAGAACATGACCTGACTAACATTTCAACTTAAAGATGGGCATGTTGATAGGCATCAAATAATCTCGGAATAGGTATGCTGCCTTGAGATGTGGCTTCATGATTTCCCTTTACAACCTTGGTAAATAGTATTTACTAAATACAGCATTCACACAAGGCAACCAACTCGTAGCAGCAAACAGCTGAGGTTATAGTTTTTAGTTTTTACTGATGCGGCAAGATAGCCAAGTGTGAAGCAATTTTAATGGCAGTCCAAAACTGTGTTGATCAAAGAAGTTTCTCAAGAGTTTATTCGGATGCCTTACCAGTCGTTGAGTCCTTTAACTTTGTTCAATCTCTGAATAGTGAGATCCCATTGTCCATCATGACGTTAGAGTCCTGATTAAAGATAAAGACCCCTTTTATTTCCATTACATCTCTAGGTCCCAAAATATCAGAGCACATAATCTTGCTAAATTCGCACTCAAAGAGCTGCGGAAGTTGCACGTGCCTCAAAAAGAGTCATCCTAATATTTTCCTTCTCGATATTGGCATTATATTGTTGTAAGCTAAGTTGTAAGCTAATTAGAACTTAAGTTAGACTTGCTAGAGACTTAAGTATAGAAAACATAAACTAAGAACCACTAGAACAAGTAGAGAAGATGAGACAAAAGAGAAGAGAGCTAGAGATGAGAATGTAGAGATTTCATTCATACATTGGTGTGTGAATTACAATGGGGTTGACACCCTTTATATATGTCATTTGGTGATGATGATAATTGTACTTATACAATGTGTACAAATTATACATACACCATAAGTCATACAACACATCACAAGCAACATAGACAATACATGAAAGAGTTGATGTACATTGGAGATGATTACAAGTTACATGAAGTGTGAGAGTCATGCTTGATGTTACAATTCAATGTGAGAACCATGCTTCACAATGTGGTCACATACATGCACAAGTGTTCATCCATTTCATAACACTCATCCTTGGATGACACTTGTTGAAAGAATGTATCTCGCTAAACTTCTACTAGAAAAAACCATGTAGGAAAAAACCTAGTACAGGAAAAAGAGTATAATATTTGTAACGACCCGTAAAGTATACGTGTTACGTGTCATGTGGTCCACGTGGGTTTAGGCAAGGCGGGGCCCAGTGTCGTGAGGAACTGGGGTCGTCACAATATTGCTTTGTAGTATAATATTTGTTGATTGCCTCATCAAAAACCTTGCTAGGAAAACCCAGTAGGACAAAACCATAGCTAAGGAAAAGAGTGCAACACATTGATACACTTAGAGATAATATAAATGTCTCATTAAAACCTCTACTAGAAAAACCCCGTGGGAAAAATCTAGTATAGGAGAAAGAGTACATTAATTGCTCTTATAATTTATTTATTTATTTATTTTTATATGAAATATAATAATGTTAGGATTACTTCATTAAAACCTTGCTAGGAAAACTCAGTGGGATAAAACCATAGCGAAAGGAAAAGAGTACAATACACTAATCAATCTAGATACAAAATTTTAATATTGTTAGAATTGCTTCATTAAAAACATTTGCAAAGAAAACCCAGTGGGATAAAACCATAGCAAAGGGAAAAATAGTGCAATACACTAACCAATAACTCATTTTGATTCCCCCCCCTCATGTTCACATGGGTGAGACATCTTTTGCATTTTGTTGCATATGAACATCGTTTTTTATATGAACCATTTAATGTTGAAGCATATGATTGCCACTCTTTTGTATATAGTACTTGCATCAAGTAATTAATTCATAACTTGTTGCTACTGAATGATCCTTTGAACATCGAGTTCATATTTCCACGTAGCCTCAACATAGAGGTAATTAAAATTGCGGAATTATAATTAATATTTGACTGATTAAATTTTGTAGCTTGAGACTCAACCGCTCATTTTGAGCTTTTGGAGCAGTACCTTTTTTGATATTTATATATTTATAACTTCATAAGGTGAAAAGATATATAAAGTGAAATATTCATTTTTCAAATCTCTAAAGAGATATTTGCAAATGATTTAAATTTTGTATAACACAACATAGTCTTGCGTATATGTTTTATTCACAAATTATAGTACTAATTGTCATGACAAAGAATTCTTGTCGGTAATATAATAAGGCAACAAGTTCAACTATGGTTGAATAATATTTTGAAAATAAATTTAATATAAAATAGTTCTTTCATTTTTATGTAAAAACATAACATATGATTAAATATATGTTCACAACTTAATTCATTAATAAACAAAATGTAATATTCGTATGAGTTGGTGGGACAACCTCCAGGTTGGGTGGCGAGACATAGTCTACTTAATATCATGTCTCATCGAACGGGATAACCCGTCTCCCTTTCAATGTTTAGCTTTACCGGGGACAAGGCTTACCCACTATCAACTCAAACTTATAGCATTATTTGTATTATAAAATCAAGAATATAACAATAACTAATCGTTTGTAGTTTTAAGAGAAAAACTATATGTCACACATTGACTTTTGATTTCTGATGTAGAAGATCGTACAAGACGCAGCTACAGAGCATACTTTCGTAGTCGGTGACGTCGTTACAATGCATAATGTATGAATAAAGTACATTTACATAATTAAATATGTATGTAACAAAAAAGAAATTAATCATGAATACATGGAAATAAATTGAACTTATTTAAATTAATAAAAATTATACATTCTTAGCTTTGTATATTTGAAAAGCTTCTTGATCTTCAATACCTCCTCTTGTAGAGCAACTTCGTGTTGATAACATGTTGTAAACTAAGTTGTAAGCTAACTAGAACTTAAGTTGGACTTGCTAGAGACTTAAGTATAGAAAACATAAACTAAGAACCACTAGAACAAGTAGAGAAGAGGAGACAAGAGAGAAGAGAGCTAGAGATGAAAATGTAGAGATTTCATTCATACATTGGTGTGTGAATTACAATGGGATTGACACCCTTTATATAAGTCATTTGGTGATGATGATAATTGTACTTATACAATGTATACAAGTTATACATACACTATAAGTCATACAACACATCACAAGCAACATAGACAATACATGGAAGAGTTGATGTGCATTGGAGAGGATTACAAGTTACATGAAGTGTGAGAGCCATGCTTGATGTTACAATTTAATGTGAGAACCATGCTTCACAATGTGGTCACATACATGCACAAGTGTCCATCCATTTCATAACATATATAACTTTGTTCTATGAAAAAAAAAAAAAAAAAAAAAAAAAAAAAACCAACTCATAGCAAGCCTGGCTAATTAATCGACATTTATGGTCAATCTAGGTGGCTTTTGATTTGTCCTACAAACGTAAGAAGTTAATTGTTTCATCCATATGAATCTTTTCAAGTTAAATTACCCATTCTACACTCCCTCTTCCTCATTGCAAGAGGGGTTTTTGGGGAAAAGCTCAAGGTGCATTCTGAGCTTGCCTATTTTTCTAACGTAAATGTTTTCACGAGATTGTCGCATTACAATGTTTGGTATCCAAACCTTTGATTTGATTAATATTAATCTCAGTGCATGAATAACCAAAGCTCAACAAAAAATATCAAGCCCAATTTGGTGGTTTGGAGTGGAGTTCTATAAGGTACGAAGTGGTGTAATATCTGTTCTATGTGATAGATTGGGTTACTTATGGTCCTGGACTAGGAACAAAATCATCGTATCCCCATTAAAAAAGAAAAGTGACCATTCCATCAAGCCTCCAATTTTCCTTTTCCTTGATGTAATCGACTCATGTAATGGTGTCAATGCCCATCTATATATGTCATGAAGCTAAAGCGGACCACGAGGAGTCTTCTATTTCGTTCATTTATCTACTTCTGTCCACATGTTTTGGTGTTTATAGTTAAATTTCTAAACCAATCAATCCAAAAGTCTCCTAAAGTCCCAAATTTTGACACCATTTCATGTGGTTTTTTCAAAAATAAGGTGGCTTTAATTTTTAATTCGCCAAATAGTAGAGTTTACTTTTAAATTTCAAAACTAATGTATAACTCCTATTGAAAATGAGTTATTGATGATGAAGTGAGATGCATAGTTGGTGAGGTGGAAGACACTTGTATGATAGTTCCTTTTGAAAACGAGCTATTTATACAAAATTCTAAACTCTATAAATTACTCCTTTTGAAAAAGAGATATCTATACAAAATTTTAAACTCTATGAACGATACGTGCGTATCGAGATGGACAACCCGCGCCATTCGCGTATCTCGAGGTAGACAACCCATGTAAACAACACGCAAACATATCGACGTGGACAACCCATGCAAACGTCGCGCATGTATGTTGAGGTGGAGAATTAATGCAAATGCTAGGCACGTCTGTCGAGGTGGGCGACCCATGCAACCTGTTGCAATCCATGCAAACCTCACGCACATATCTCGAGGTGGACAACTCATACAAACCTCGCCTAATCCATGCAAACCATGTAAAGGTCACGCACGTATTTCGAGGTGGACACCCCATGTAACATCGTAAAATTCAAGTAAATCATGTAAACGACTCGCACGTGTCTCGAGGTGGTAAAGTCAATGCAAACGTCACACACGTATCTCGTGGTTGACAACACATGGAAATGCCACACACGTATGTCGAGGTGGGCGAGCCATACATCTTCGTGCAAACCATTCAAACGTCACACACATATCCCGAGGTGTGGACAGCTCATGCAACCTCGTGCAATCCATGCAAACCATGTGAATGTGAAGCACATATTTCGAGGTAGACAAACCATGCAACCTACTGCAGTCCGTGCAAACCATCCAAACGTCATGCACGTAACTCGAGGGTGGATAACTAATGCAAACGCCATGCACATATCTCGAGGGGAGAACCCATGCATATCCACTTCAGACCATGCAAACGTCACGCACGTATCGCGAGGCGAACAACCCGTGCAACCCATAGTAACCATGCAACTCATCCTTTAAACTTTTGTCTTTCCCACGTGGACATCCCACGTGTACCGAGAAACAAGAATAGCGTCTTTTGAAAATGCGATATTCTTGTTTGTCTTTTCCACGTGAACATCCCACGTGGACACCCAATACTATTTACACGAATAGTGCATGCGCTATTCGTGTAAATCGGCTCCAACCAATCCACGTGGAATCCAAATAACACGAATAACGCATTTTCAAAATGCGCTATTCATGTGTCCACGTAAGCGGAAAAAAATTACACACCTAATAACGTCTTTTGAAAATGCGATATAGCCTACTTTTAGAATAAAAAAAAGAACACACTTATTTTGCTCTTCCATGTATTGTCTATGTTACTTGTGATGTGTTGTATGACTTGTGGTGTATGTATAACTTGTACACATTGTATAAGTACAATTATCATCATCACCAAATGTCATATATAAATGGTGCCAACCCCATTGTAATTCACACACCAAGTTGAATGAAAACTTCTCATTCCAACTATCTCATTTCTTCTCTTCTCCTTTGTACTAGTAGTTTGTAGTAGTATAAGTTCTTAGTCTTTTATTTTTCTTCTCTAGTTCTTAGCAAGTTCCAACTCAATTTACAACACGTTATCAGCACGAAGTTGCTCTACAAGAGGAGGTCTTGAAGATCAAGAAGTTTTTCAAAGATATAAAGCTAAGAAGGTATAATTTTTATTAATTTAAATAAGTTCGATTTATTTTCATGTTGTCATGGTTAATTTCTTTTTTGTTACATGCATATTTAATTATGTAAATGTACTTTATTCATACATTATGCATTGTAACGTCACCGACAACGAAAGTATGCTCTGTAGCTGCGTCTTGTACGATCTTCTACATCAGAAATCAAAAGTCAATGTGTGACATATAGTTTTTCTCTTAAAACTACAAACAATTAGTTATTGTTCTATTCTTGATTTTATAATACAAATAATGCTATAAGTTTGAGTTGATAGTGGGTAAGCCTTGTCCCTGGTAAAGCTAAACATTGAAAGGGAGACGGGTTATCCCGTTCGAGGAGGCATAGTATTAAGTAGACTTTATCTCACCACCCAACCTGGAGGTTGTCCCACCAACTCTTACGAATAGTACATTTTGTTTATTAATGAATCAAGTTGTGAACATATATTTAATCATATGTTATGTTTTTTACATAAAAAGAGAAATTAATTTATATTACATTTACTTTCAAAATATTAGTCAACCATAGTTGAATTTGTTGCCTTATTATATTACCGACAAGAATTACTTGTCATGACAATTAGATACTACAATTTGTGAATAAAACATATATGCAAAATTGTGTGTTATACACAATCATTCGCCAATTTCTCTTTAGAGATCTGAAAAGTGAATATTTCACTTTATATATATTTTCACCTTATGGAGTTATATATATATATATATATACACCAAAAGGGTAATGCTCCAAAAGCTCAAAAATGAGCGGTTAAGTCTTAAGCTACAAAATTTAATCAGTCAAATATTAATTATAATTCCACAATTTTAATTACCTCTATGTTGAGGCTATGTGGAAATATGACTGATGAGACAATAATAATAAGGTCACGTGGCCCGCCTCGATTTATTGTTGCAACAAATATCGAGTGCGCACGTCAATCCAATAAATATTAAGGATTGATTTTTTGTCTCATTGTAGCTGAGTAAAATAATGAGATATTATAAATATAATATCGCTCTCGTCCAATTAGTTCAGCTTCAAATTAAAAAGCATATGTTGCATATAATAATCATGATCGCAATAACAAATTTATGAACGTGGAAAATGTGAAAATATCAGGTAAATGTCATATTGACAATTCCACCAAAAATTGGAATAAAAGTGGTGCACCACTACAAAAGGCAAATAATTATTAACAATGAGCGCTCATAATTGTGACATTTCTCGGTCATATATGAAAGACTATTTTGCCTAAATATTGTCATATATATATACCCGAATATTTTTGTGACATTTACCATGCCTTCAAAATCAAAGGCAAAATATTATGAATTTTATCATTGAAATATTACTCTTTTTCTAATTTGTCAAACATTATTTGTTTAGATGGATCAACAAATCATGTGTTCAAATCATGAATCAAATAAGAGCAATATATGCCTTGCTGATTGTGCTACAACGCACACAATCCTTAAAAACAGAGAATATTTCTCCAATTTGAACGTAGCTGAGGCTAATGTTCAAACAATATCTGACATCTCCAATTTGATTAATGGCTCTGGAACAGCAAATATTATGTTGCTTGGGGGAACAACAATTCATGTTGACAATGCCTTATACTCTGAAAAATCCAGAAGAAATTTACTCTGCTTTAAAGATATTCGACAAAATGGATATCACATTGAAACCATGAACGAAAATAATAGAGAATTTATCTATGTCACATTGGATTCAAATGAGAAAAAAGAAGTGTTAGAAAAATTCTCAGCTTTATCATCTGAATTATATTTTACTCATATAAGGCATGTCGAAACGAATGTCGTATTAAATAAGAAAATTAATGATCCAAAGACATTCATTTTATGGCATGACCTGCTTGGTCATCCAGGATCATCAATGATGCGAAGAATAATTAATAATTCGCATGAAAATCCTTTAAGGAGTCACAAAATATTTTCTGCTGGTGATTATAATTGTGCTAGTTGTTCTCAAGGTAAATTGATAGTTAAACCATCCCCAAATAAAATTGTTGTGGAATCTTCAGTTTTCTTAGAACGCATTCAGGGAGACATATGTGGACCTATTCATCCTCACTGTGGACCATTTAGATATTTCATGGTTTTGATAGATGCATCAACTAGGTGGTCAAATGTTTGTTTGCTTTCGACCCGCAATGTTGCATTTGCTAGACTTTTAGCACAAATCATTAAGTTAAGAGCACAATTCACTGACAACCCAATCAAGACCATCCGTCTTGATAATGCCGGGAAATTTCAATCTCAAGCATTTAAAAATTATTGCATGTCTATAGGAATTACCATTGAACATTCTGTTCCACACGTACATACCCAGAATGGTTTGGCAGAATCTCTGATCAAACGCATTCAACTAATTGCCAGACCTTTAATCATGAGTACTAAGTTATCAACTTCAGTTTGTGGACATGCAGTCATTCATGCAGCATCTATCATTCGTTATAGGCCTACTGCATACCATGAACATTCCCCCATGCAACTCATTTTAGGTCAACAACCAAATATTTCACATTTGAGAATTTTTGGTTGTGCAGTGTATGTTCCTATACCACCTCCCAATAGAACTAAGATGAGTCCACAACGAAAACTTGAGATTTATGTTGGATTGAACTAATCGTCCATTATAAGATACATTGAGTCCTTAACAGGGGATTTATTTACTGCACGTTTTGCTGATTGTCACTTAGATGAAGCAATTTTCCCACCATTAGAGGGAGATAAGAAACCAATTCAAAAGGAATGACGCGAAATTGCTTGAAATGCATCAATTTTATCACATTATGATCCACGCACAAATCAATGTGAACTTGAAGTTCAAAAGATTATTCATTTGCAACAAATCGCAAATCAATTACCTGATGCATTTAATTATGCAAAACAAGTGACAAAATCACATATTCTAGCTGTAAATGCTCATACAAGAATTGATGTCTCTGTGCAACAAAATTCACAAGAACCAACGAAACGCTTAAAGCGTGAAAAATCAGTTGGTTCAAATGATACAATTCCTCAAAAGATGAAAACGGGAGTAAAAATAAATACAAATCAAAATATTCATGAGAAAGCACAAGAATCATTTGATAAGGATTTGTCAGAACAAATTGATTCTGACGATGAACAACTGCCTCTAGAAAAAGAGGAAAAGATGAAAATAATAAGATCTCAATAAATTATTTAAACTCTGGTAAGATTTGTGATCGAAATAAAATTGTTCATGATGATATATTTGCTTTCAATGTGTCCTTTTAAATATGTGAAAATGATGATGATCCAAAACCACGATCAGTGGACGAATATCGAAAAAGACATGATTGACAAAAATGGCAAGAGACTATCCAAGCAGAGCTAAACTCGTTAAGAAAACGAGAGGTTTTTAGACCGATTGTTCAAACGCCAGATGACGTAAAACATGTTGGATATAAATGAGTATTTGTACGAAAGAGAAACGAAAAAAATGAAGTTACAAGGTACAAAGCAAGACTTGTAGCTCAAGGTTTCTCACAAAAACCTGACATCGATTATGAAGAAACATATTCTCCTGTTATAGATGCAATCACATTTCGGTTCTTGATAAGCTTTGCAGTTTCTGAAGGGCTTGATATACATTTAATGGATGTCGTTACAGCATATCTGTACGAATCCCTAGACAGTGAGATATATATGAAAATCCCTTAAGGATTTGTAATATCCGAAGAAATAAAATCAAAACCTCATAACATGCATTCTATAAAATTACAAAGGTCTTTGTACGGATTGAAACAATCCGGACGAATGTGGTACAAACGTCTTATTGATTATTTATTGAAAGAAATATATGTAAATAATCCGTTTTCCCCATTTGTCTTCACTAAAAGATCATCAACAAGATTTGTGATTATTGATGTATATGTTGATGATTTAAATAAAGTGGGAAACCACGACATCGTTAGAACATCCGAATACTTGAAAAAAGAATTCGAGATGAAAGATCTTGGAAAAACAAGACTTTGTCTTGGTTTGCAAATTGAACATTTTTCAAGTGGGGTACTTGTCCATCAATCAAATTATATTGAAAAAATATTAAAAAGATTTTATATGGACAAGGCACATCCATTGAGCTCTCCAATTGTTGTCAGATCACTTGAAGTGGATAATGATCCATTTCGACCTCATGAAAGTGATGAAGAGCTAATTGGTCCGGAGGTACCATATTTAAGTGCAATTAGTGCACTTATGCATCTTGCAAATTGTACAAGACCTGACATTGCTTTTGCTGTCAACCTACTTGCAAGAGACAGCTCTTCACCAACTCGAAGACATTGGAATTGTGTTAAACATGTTTTCCGATATCTTCGAGGAACAAGTGACATGAGTTTATTTTACTCGAGAGAGGTAAAATTGAATATCCAAGGTTATGCTGATGCTGAATTTTTATCTCATCCCCACAAGGCCAGTTCTCAAACGGGATATGTATTCACTTGTGGTAATACTGCTGTATCATGGAAGTCAGTAAAACAAACTATGGTTGCTACTTCTTCCAATCATTCCGAAGTACTTGCAATTCATGAAGTAAGTCGTGAATGTGTATGGTTGAGAAACATGATTGAACATATTCAAGAATCATGTGGATTGCCTTCAATAAAAGATTCTCCAACAATATTATATGAAGATAATGCAGCATGTATTGCACGATTAAGTAAAAGATTCATAAAAGGGGACATAACAAAACATATTTCATCAAAATTCTTTTATGCGCATGAGCTTCAGAAGAATGATGAAATTGATCTCAAGCAAATCCAATCGAGTGATAATCTTGCTGATTTATTCACAAAAGTCTTACCAACTACGACATTTAAAAGGCTTACATATGGTATTGACTTTCGTAAACTTAAAGACATTGCAAGTAAAGAAACTGAACAAGTTTCACCCATGTTTACATGAGGGGGAGTTATTGATTAGTGTATTGCACTCTTTTTCCCTTAGTTATGGTTATCCCATTGGGTTTTCCTAGCAAGGTTTTTAATGAGACAATCTTAACAATATTATACTCATCTTAACATTTATGAGAATAGTGTACTCTTTTTTTTTACTATATTTTTTCCCACATAGTTTTTCTTAGTAGAAGTTTTAACGAGGCACAATATCTAAGCAAGCGTCATCCAAGGGAGAGTGTTGTGGAATATGGATGACCATGCATGTACACCAACATATTGTGTAGTCATGTAACTTGTATTTCTCACTTAATAGTACCTCTACTTGTCTATGTATTGTCATGTAACTTGTAATCATCTTTAATGTACACCAACTCTTCCATGTATTGTCTATGTTGCTTATGATGTGTTGTATGACTTGTGGTGTATGTATAACTTGTACACATTGTATAAGTACAATTATCATCATCACCAAATGACATATATAAAGGGTGCCAACATCATTGTAATTCACACACCAAGTTGAATATCATTCCAACTATCTCATTTCTTCTCTTTTCATTTGTAGTAGTATAAGTTCTTAGTCTTCTATTTTTCTTCTCTAGTTCTTAGCAAGTTCCAACTTAATTTACAACAATTTAAACTATTTTCTACTGTACTTTGTAATTTTTTCCCATTTCATGCCACTAAAAGGCTAGCACAAAGCTTTGGACCCACCGGCAGTCAATTTCATATTCCATCCCAATCAGCAATATTAAACTTTTAAGGTTCCTTCCGTCTTCAAACCTCCTTTCAATTTGCCTAAATTTCCAAGTTTCCCATTGAGAAAGTGACATGAATGCTAGTATTGCACCTCCTCAAAAGTTAAAAAAAAAATGTTTACAATCCCAAATAAAATCAAGTAGTTCTCAGTTCCAAGCAAGTCTTAGACTCTTAGATACTGTACTGATGGTCATGAATTCCCTATTATGTGGGCTTTTGAGTGAATAAAATAACCTAAAAGAGAGCATACATAGAACATAATTTGGTAAGCTTGATCAGAAGTCCTGAATCCTAAAACAAAAAGAGGACATCATTAAGTTTGCAGCTTGAACAGGGGCCATATTGCAACTACATACACGTGTAATATTTGGATTCATAATGTTCAATCAACAAAAACTTCCTTGTCAAGCAAGCAAAGCAGTCAATTCATACACTTGAGCCTTCTTCTATGACTCTTCCCTGAAAACTATTGCAGAAGAAAATGACTCTACCTAGAAACTTTAACATTACCACTAAGACTGAAACAAAGAACTTGGACATGTGGTCCTGAAAGGGAGAAGATGAGGAGGAATCATCAAGCCTTTCAGAGCTTTTTATAGGTAGTTTTGGGTCAATTTCTATAGGAAAAGTTTGAGGGGATGTTTAGATGTTTATAAGTTGTTTCCTATCACTTCTGCATTATTAGGGGTCACCTGTAGAATATACTTAGTTAAGGTTGACAAGCAATTCAAAAAGATATCTTTTCATGATAAGTCACTCTCTCACCTTTGAGTGGCCAAATCACACCAATGACCCCTCTAGCTTCTAACTGCTATGCTGGGTAGTTGTGCAGCCATGTTAGACTGCTGGCTGAATGTGTTGCAACACTCTATCTCGCTTCATGTGTACAACTACTTCTCAAGTCAAGCTTGACAATGGCAGCAGTCCCACCCAAATCAATAATTTAACTCTACTCAAACTCTTGATAAGGACCTGAAATGAAGATAAGCAAAAAAAAAAAGAGAAGATTATGCAAGGTGGCCAGGGCTGCAAAGAAATTTCTCTACCAGTGAACATGTCAATAATTGAAGAGTGAACCAAGATATTACTGTGCATGAGTTTCATTTGTCTTGATACGTGAAAATGGTGTGTAGTGTGTACTATATGTAACCGGATGAATCTACCAGACCAGTCTACCTACCAATTATGGCAAAATGTTGAAAAACTCTCATAGATAATGCCAAACAGAATTATTTTGAACTTCAGCAAGAAAAAACTGAAGCATGTGCATATGAACTGCTAGAAAGTAAAACTTCATCAAATATTGGATGTGCTCAGAGTGTCAATGAGGTTCTGCAAGCACTTTAGGACTGCTATGACCAATTGAAGACCTACAACAAATATCCATTTGAATTTTTGTAGGAAACACGAACTTAAATGATCCGCCAATTCTATGTAGCAGCCAAGACCGAGAGCATGGCTCCTACACTTTTCACAGGTCATATCTAAGTGCGTCTTAATTTAAGGCCCAATAAGCCTCCGACTACATATTGTAGAGGCTCAACATAGACAAAACTACTCTTGTTCAGAGCCATAAATGATAATCAAAGTGTAGAAAGTAAATTTTCTGTGGCCAAGGTTACCGGTGCAGGTCAAACAAGCAAAAAAATTACATCCCTGTTAACTATCAAAAAAAAAATAAAAATGATGCAATTTTGGTTTAGTTGATGTAATGATTTTCGGGTTTAGGGTTAGTATTTTGTTTGGTCATAAAAGTTGATGTAATGATTTTCATGATCATGTACTAAAAATAATAGGTCATCTAAAATCTGCATTACTAATACATCCTCGTTTACTATAAAAAAAAAAAAAAAAAAACCAAAAAAATTACATGGGAATTTTTCTAAAAGTTGAAAATTCAACCCAACAGCAGATTGTGTCCTATGAATTCCATGTGTTTTGATCTTATGTTCTGTACAGTTCTACATTCTTTTTTGTTCCATCAAATTGCGGAGATTGACAAGTCCAAGAAAATTCTAAATGACAAGTCCATTGATATGGCCGAGTTGGCCAAAAGGTCAACTAAACTAGAAATTTAATGCCAAGCATCTTTTGCAAATGGAAAATTGAAGTTTAGAAAAGCTTGGAGTAGGAGAAAAGAAGTGCTAGGGATAAGAAAAAGATTGGGTTTCATACTTTTAATACACACTTGCTGCACAATTTTTGGAGTCCAAATGAAATATGAGTAGCTGTGCATAGAACATCTGAATGCATATCCAACAGTGTCCAAGTGTAAATCAAAAGTATGTCATCGATCACTTTCAAGTTTCAAGAGATAGAGACAGGTCATCCGAATGCAAGAAAGTCTCAAAAGAATAATCTATTGCAAAGCTTTCTAGACTGACCAACAAGGAGTGTTCGTTCTATGTTAGCCTCTAAGTCTCCAACATTTACTAAAACCCCATCGCTCAATTTACCTACACATGATACTCAAGTATGATAGTTACTTTAATATTTATCTACATACAACAATGGCCCAAAGTTAAGATTTGGTATTTTTTATTTATTTATCTGTGCATCCTCATACACATCTCAATCAGAGGCGAATCTAGAAAATCTTTTTAGGGGAGCAAACTTTTGCCTAATTTTTCTCAAACAAATAATTATACTAGCGAAGAAAAAAGTAGTATAATAAACTAATAATCAAAATAATTTGCAATGTAAATTAAAAAAAACCACTAAATGATGTATGAAGGGAGTTGAATCCTACGATTTTGCATCTTTTGTAAATTAAAAATATCTTTCAATTAGTGCAAATTGTTCTTAGACACATAAGAAACAACTCAATTTCACTATGTAGAAAACTTAATTTCACAATATAAACTTTTCATTAAGTATAGAAAGTAGAAAACCTAACTAATCATATTGAAGTTTTACTATGAGGTAGAAGTAGAACACTAAATTTCTATCTTTAAAGTTTAGTAATCAATGAAGATTGAAGAGATAATCATGCCTTTGGATCACTTCTCGATGTTTGATGTTTAATTTCTCCTTTTCCTAAGCTTTTCCACAATTCGTTTAGATCTTCAAACAATGAAAAAATATGGTTTGAAAATGTGACTAATCAAAAACCCAAAAGACATGCCCTAGGGGCAATTAAGTAATTTCATAAATCCTACAATAATTAACCCCACTATATAAATCAAATTGAAAACCCTAGCCCCTTTTTTGTTTAAAATTTTAACTACGGGAGAGAAAGGGAGATTGAGGTGTTGGAAGTCTAACTCAATGAGAACCCCAGATCAAAGGTACATACATCTCCCTCACCCTTTTAATCTCGTTTTAAATGAAGATCAAACTTGAATCGACAAAACAATGGTTGAAAAACGTTATTAGAGATTTTTAGTGCCGACAAGGCGAACGACGACTGAAGCGACCAGCGGCGGCAAGGTGGGGGCGCCACCAGGCTGCGGCGTCAGCGCAGTCGACCCTGGCCCCCACCGCCGGTGGTCAGGGAGGGTAAAACCCCCTCCCTGCCAACCATTAAACCAAGGGCAACAACCCCTGGTTTGCAAACTAGGGGCCAACAGCCCCTAGACGGGTCAACCGTGGCACAGTTGACCAGTCAACATCATAAAAAAATAAATAAAATGAATAAAATATATAAAAAATACAATAGTATATATTATAAATAAACAAAAATAATATATATAATAAAATAAAAGCAAATATTTACTTTCAACCGGGACACTATCACATATCTGGAGGAGACCGACCGGGTCCCACCCCTCGACCTTCGCACCGGGCGACGGGGGACTTGCGGGACCCACACTAGTGGATCCCAAAGACCAATAAATGAAAGATTTAATTAATTTAAATAAAAGCATTTATTGATGAGATGTATTATGGTTGTATAGTGTTGCACAAAAGTTCACATCGAGCCCCGAGCGTACAAGAAGTTGTTATAGGTATCGCTGCGAGTCGAGGTAAGAGGGGAGCTTCGCTCACGCATTAAGTATGGCTTGCTATTAGATAATTAAGTAACATTCTTTGAATGAAAGACTTAGGTTAAGGGTTGCATCGGGGTATTAGTTTGAATCTCCAAATCTATGGAATGCGAATGCATTTGTTTCCCCATTTATGTCATTTATTGCCCCATGATGTTTGTGGAGTTCCCACCGAGGGCTTAATTAGCAAGTTATCATATTTAAATGCCCAGGATGTTTGTGGTGCCACCGAAGGCTTTACTAGTTAATGCCCCAGGATGTTTTGTGGAATTCGCCACCGAGGGTTTTTACTTGTCTAATTGAATGCATAAATGTGACACATAAGTATATGAGTTCAAGTTCCTACTCGTGTAACTTGGTGATAGCGAGACATGTATCGGTGGCGGCTTTGAATGAACTCACTTTGTTGTGATGCTACTAGTTGGAGGACGTAACGGCCATTGCGTCCAATAATGGTTTGCATCAAATCAAATGTGAGGGATTCGGTCACCGGATTCCTACCAATACCTAGCATGCACTGAATGAATCAATGACTTATAATTATTATTATCTTTTATGGTATATCTCTTGTGGACCCATGCATGAATGATTTGAATTCCGTGATGCTTTAAATGATTCTTGGAAACTCGTTTTAAGTTATGAATGCATGACTCTTTCCTTGTTTATGAAGATGATGAACAATGCTCCCATGCTCCTACATGTTTTAGATATTATCTACATGCTTAAATTTGAATTTGATCAATACCTATGTGCTTCCTACTTAATGTCTAAGATTTAGTTTTCAACTTCATGTTAGATTTTGCATAATTAGTAGGTAGTACTTGCGTATTTAATGTTTGAGCGAAGTTTTCCTCTTATTGAGCTATGTTGTCTATTTTAGCTCACCCCACTTACTCTACAGGTGTGTCCACATCCGCTTTAGCTCGTGACAAGGGAAAGACACCCGCTTGAAGTCTTTCCTTACTTTGTGAGAAGTTGCATGTTCCTATTATTTATTTATTTGATTTTGAAAACAATAAACTTGGGTTGTAACTTAAAGTAGGTTATTTGGGTAGTATGAAACCTTCCTTATTCATTTTGGACTATTTGGACGCTTTATGGTAGTATTAGAAGCTATTTGGGATGATTGAACCTACTTAGACAATTGAACTCTTATCACGTTGATTTTATGATATATGGAATTCTAGTTTTGATTTTTACTTCCGCATTTATTATTCCATATGGTTAGTATGTCATTCTGTAGGTTGAAATAGGCGTGCCACACTGTTATTTGGGCCTGGTTCAGGTATCGGGTTTGAGTAATGGTTTGGGCCGAGTGACCCAACCCTAGTTTAGGAGATGGTCGTTTTAGAAAAGCCCTTTTGTCTTTGTATTTTTGCAGGGGTATTTTCGTAAAAATCATGCCTTTGGATCACGTCCTAATGTTTGATGTTTAATTTCCCCTTTTCATAAGCTTTTCCCCAATTTCTTTAGATTTCCAAACAATGAAAAAATAAGGTTTGAAAAGCCCTTTTGTCTTTGAATTTTTGCAGGGGTATTTTCGTAATTAATTGTAAATTTTGCCCTTAGTCGAGTTTTTTGCCCATAACTTTTAATTGCAACTCGAAATCAATATCCATAAAATTCTAATGAAAGTAGACTTTGAGACCTTTCCAACAACTATTTATATGACCCATTTATAGTTGTAGTTTAATCGCCTACCCTGCCCCCCTCTAGATTTGCCACTGGGCAGAGTAGGCGGTCGCCCCCTCCCCCTCATAGTACCCAGAGTAGGCGGTCACCCCTCGACTAAAGACAACTTACACTTGATTACAAAAATACCCCTGCAAAAATTCAAAGACAAAGGGCTTTTCAAACCTTATTTTTTCATTGTTTGGAGATCTAAAGAAATTGGAGAAAAGCTTATGAAAAGGGGAAATTAAACATCAAACATTGGGAAGTGATCCAAAGCCATGATTTTTAACTCTTCAATCTTCATTGATTACTAAACTTAAAAGATAGAAATTTAGTGTTCTACTTCTACCTCATAGTAAAACAAATATCATTTCATAGCACAAAATATTCTTTCAAACAAAGATCATTTCATAGTCCAAATATTCTTCAAAGTTACTTGTAGATAGATTTATTCAAGTAAAACATCAAATAAATTCACTTACAAGTTCAATGAGATGTCGCTGCCTTGTGCCTTGTGAGAAAAACAAGAAAAAGTTCAGTGAAATATCAAGTATACATACATGATGGTAGATTAGTGCGTTCCATCCTAGTGAAATAACCAACAGATTTACTTAATCGAATCAACAAATAAATTAATTGATTTAACATCAATTTAAGAAACAAAACAATAAACAATGTATTGCAGTAATCTAACGCAAATAGCCTACTAGTTTAACTCAAGTAAGAAGTATTATCATATACTTTAAAGGTTAATAAATTCAACCTCAGCATACATAGTATTATTATTACCCAAAAATTATTTAACATCAGTGTCCTCGTCCCAAGAGCAGAGAGATAACAGAACTTACGTATGATATTTCAGTGATTGTTCATTGGATGCTTATAACTCACCCAAGATGGAATAAGCGTAGCAGTCACAGGATCACATCCTAGCCGTCTTTCCTAAGCATTCATAATTAGATAGCAGATCATCTCAGGGATACCGGGGACTTAACCATAAAAGTCAGCTTGCATGGTTTATGCATCTCCATCAACAAGTGATTAAGCACAACAGACATTAAAAAAGAACTCCATAAAAAAAATCACGAGTAAACAATCAAGAAGCATAAACAGACTTATTCCAGTACCCGCAGACAGGGCTCAATTTTTAATTCTCAAAAATTTTGCATGAGCAACATAACACTTTTACAACTGAGGATAAAAAAAAAGAACATACTAGCAGCATCTTCAGGCATTCATTCCTCGAAATTCTTCAGTGTGCAGCCTGAATGACAAACAAAATATCTTAGCAAGAATGATTCGACAAAATATTATGGCCAAATTCTGATAACATGAAAAAGCTAAAATTACACTTCCCTTCTCATTTATTGTGTCAGTGCCAAATCAAGGCTTCCTTCTAATTAGTTCAATTTCTCCTTTAGTCAATTAGTCCTTCCAATTTCAAAATTGTATAATTTGGTCTGATCGAGTACTTCATGTCACTCATAATGCATATTTGACAATATCAAAATTAAACAACAATAAAAACAGGCTATATTGCAGTTATCTTGGTGATGCTATTTGTTTCTTTTTAGGTTAGCGTATTCCTGCAATTGCTAAAAAGGTGTTACATACTAAAATGCATTTTATGGCAAATCTCGAAGAGGAATTTGTTATTCATAAATCAGCCATCACTTAAAGTACAACTGTTGACTATATAGTGTATTGCATATTTTATGGGCTTCTAAAAGCAATACAAATAAGTATTCTTCATTCAATTAATAATGCGAAGGACCCGTTATGTTTTCGAGGGCTAAAAACTTGTTGAAATGTCCAAGTTTGAGTTCTCCAAATCTCTGGCATAATCTAAGTTGGAGTTTAGATCTTACATTTCAGCATTCAATATTCTACATCAATGTAACTAAATAACCTAAAGTGAGTTAGGAATGTGGTGGGTGCTTAAATAATTAGCAAACAGCCAAATGCAAATAACAGCCTCCGCTCATTCAAATCGCAACCCTCCAAATCTCCAGCATAATCTAACTCAAAATAAGACTTTCACTTTCATTTCAACATTCAGCATTCCTCATTCAGCATTCCTCATCAATGTTTCTAAATAACCTAAAGCAAGTTACGAATGTGGTGGGTGCTTAAATAATTAACTAAAACGATTAGCAAATACAAATAACAACCTCCCCTCATTCAAATCAAAACTCTCATCCATCGACTTGCATCACCAACAACACTGAGGCTAAGCCTAGAAAGAAGTATCCAAAAGCTTTGTAAGATGTATTACTTTCTTTATGTCTCACTCATTTAATTTAACTAGTCACTCCGTTGAATTTTATTGGGCTTCACATAGTTTCTTCTAAAAAATGTTGTGCTATGTATATCTGATTTGTCTTTAATTATAAGATTTGACTTTCTTTCATAAGGCAATTGCATGTACCTTTGTGAATGTGTGTGTATATAGGTATATATACACATACACACATATACACACAAAAACACGGATATAGCTGCATGCCTATGCATGTGCCGATATGGTCCATTCTTGATCCAGAAAATAATAAATAAGCAACTATTTAACCATGGATATGAAGACAAATGGTATTTAAAAACCTAGGTCCCATCAAGGACCAATCACTTGCCATACCGTCTTGACAACATTATTTGTAAATTATAAAAAATTCAACGAGCTGTCTAAGTATTGCACCTATGACCCAATTATAAATGGACAATGTTACAAATTATAACTCTCCGACCTACCAAAAGGTGGGAGAGAGTTTTAAATTCTCACATTAGAGTTGAGAGATTCATTCTCCACCTCGGTGGAACTCGTACAGATAAATATAATATGTTGTAGTTCAACAAACCTGAGATAAACAATAGCCTTCCAATTACAGTATGATATGAGGAAAACTGAATTAGAAAAGGCAATAAATGCACATTTCCTCCACTACTAAGCTATTCAAAACTAGAAATCATATTTCATTAGTAGTCAATCACCTACATCAAAATTCAATTACCTTTGAAAAATAGTGAGATTGCATTAATTGAGAAAAAGCAATTATCTTCAAACACGACACAGATAAAGACTTAATTCAAATGAAAATCAATAACCCAAAAAAATTGAACAAAAGTTGATATCCCAAATCAACTAGTGTGCCCTTATATACCTCATGCTCGTGCTCATGCCCATGCCCACTAGAATGATCTTCATGACCCTCCCAAGGATGTCGCCAACCCTACAAAAACAATAACACAAGTTAAACAAGTTTGCAGAGAAAAATACTTTAATCTAATCCCCAACCTATGATAGAAGTGAAAAGAGTTTGAAAAACAAACTCACCAAGATTACTGGAGCATCTTGCTTTGCCCTATAAAGCACCCAAAACCTAGAAAAGTATAGCACAACAATCAAAATTTTCAGTTATGAGTCACAAATGAATCCAAATTTTATCCATGCAGCAGACCCAAACTAATTTGGGATATAGGCTTAGTTGTTGCAAGGCGTCAAGGCGTTTTCCTTGCTAAGGCGAGGAGATGCCTAGGCGAAAAAACAATATTTATTCAGAGACCCTGAAATTAATCTAATTTTTGGGCAAATAGCATAATATATTCTAATGTTTTTGTTATGAATGAATGGACGCTTGTGCATGTAGATGATCACATTGTCAAGCATGGCTCTCACATTAAATTGTAACATCAAGCATGACTCTCACACTTCATGTAACTTGTACGCCTCTCCAATGTATACCAACTCTTTCATGCATTGTCAAATTACTTGTAATGTGTTGTATGACATGTGATGTATGTGTTACTTGTAAACATTGTCTAAGTACACTTATCATCATCACCAAAGAGCCTATATAAAAGGTGTCAACCTCATTGTAGAAACATACCAATAGTTGAATGAAATCTTTACATTCTCAACTCTTCTCTATTGTTTCATCTTCTCCACTTGTTCTTGTAGTCTTTAGTTCATGCTTCTCATACTTTAGTTCTACAAGTTCTAGTTGGCTTACAACTTAGTTTACAATATGTTATTAGCACGAAGTTGCTCTACAATAGGAGGTCTTGAAGATCAAAAAGCTTTTCAAGGAGACAAAGCTAAAAATGTACAATTTTTGTTAATTTAATAAGTTCAATTTATTTCCATGTTATCATGGTTAATTTTTTTTTTTTTGTCACATGCATTATTTATGTCTATGTATTTTATTCATACATTATGCATTATAACGTCACCGATTGTGAAAGTATGCTCTGTAGTTGTATCTTGGACGATCTTCTACATCAGAAATCAAAAGTCAATGTGACATAAAATAGTTTTTTTTCTATATACTATAAACGATTAGTTGTGCTCTATTCTAGAATTTATAATGCAAATATTACTATGAATTTGAGTTGATAGTGGGTAAGCCTTGTTCCCAGTAAAGCTAAACATTGAAAGGTAGACGAGTTATCCCATTCGAGGAGGCATAGTATTAGGTTGTCCCACAAACTCATACGAATAGTACATTTCGTTTATTAATGAATCAAGTTGTGAACATATATTTAATTATATATTTTGTTTTTTACATAAAAAGAAGAAAACTATTTTATATTACATTTACCTTCAAAATATTATTCAACCATAATTGAATTTATTACCTTATTATATTACTGACAAGAATTATTTGACAATTAGATATTACAATTTATGAATAAAGTATCCATGCAAGACTGTGAGTTATGCAAAATCATTCGCCAATATTTCTTTAGAGATTTGAAAAGTGAATATTTCACTTAATATATCTTTTCATCTTATGGAGTTATATACATAAAAATACCAAAAAAACAAGGTAATGCTCCAAAAGGCTCAAAATGAGCAGTTGGGTCTCAAGCTACAAAATTTAATCAGTCAAATATTAATTATAATTCCACAATTTTAATTACCTCTATATTGAGGCTATATGGAAATATGACTGATGAGACAATAATAAGGTCACGTGGCCCCAAGGATCGAAACTTCAATTTCGCCTTATAATTCGCCCTCTTGATAATCAGAATTAATTCGGAGAAGTTTAATTCGACGTGAAGAATTTTGGTAAAAATTCGCTAACTTAGAGAAGTTTAAGAAATTTTTATTTAAATTGTCAATAAACTAAAACTCATTTTATGGGATGTCAAAACAAGCACAATTATGCATTTATACCTAAAAAATTTACAATTTAATGGTTTCAAGTCAATTTTATTGGCACTAGTCATGCATAATGTTTATGGTAGATCACTTTTTAGTGATAATAATTACACTTAATTAGATTCTCCAACCATTTATTAATTACGCATTCTCACAAGTAAAATTAAAATTATGAAACAAGTTTTTTTTTATATGGGTCAGTATTTAAAGCAAAAAAAAATATCCACTTTTTGACATTATGCATCGATTAAAAAAAACTACAAAGCATTGTAGAGATGTGTGTGCAAAAGTGAATCTCGATGCATACATTGAATCTTGATGCAAAATCAAGGGATCACATGATTGGTGTAGAGATGTGTGTACAAAAGTGAGTCACTCTCAAATTCTCAATAACCCCTAAAAGCCACAATTAATTACAACCCGCAGCCCTTCCGTCTCCTACACACTTAATCGGTTTTTTTTTTTTATTGAAAAGTTTGCAATTTCCCTTGTTTTTAGCAATCCATATTAATTTATATCAATGTTGTCGATTTTGAACATAAACTTCGGAGAAGTTTTGTAATTTTTAAACTACTTGTGAACTTCGTTTCGATCCCTTCAACTTCGATAAACTTCGCCTAAACTTCAGCTAATTTTATCGAATTTTCATTCCTTGCGTGGTTCGCCTCGATTTATTACTGCAACAAATATCGAGTGCGCACATCAATCCAATAAATATTAAGGATTGGTTTCTAGTCTCATGGTAGCTAAGTAAAATAATAAGATATTATAAATGTAATATCGCTTACGTTCAATTGGTTCAAGTTCAAATTAAGAAGCGTATATTGCGTATTATGATCATGGTCGCAATAACAAATTTATGGACGTGGAAAGGATGAAAAGATCTGGTAAAGGTCGCATTGACAATTCCACCAAAAGTTGGAATAAAAGTGGTGCACCACTAGAAAGGAAAATAATTATTAACAATGAGCACTCATAATCATGAGATTTTTCGTCACATATGAAATGTTATTTTGCCTAAATATTGTGATATATATACCTGAATATTTTTGTGACATTTTACCATGCCTTCAAAATCAAAGGCAAAATCATGAATTTTATCATTCAAAATGGCTCGATAAAATTGGCAAATCGAGATGTGTTCAAATTATGAGCTAAATATAAGCGATGAATTTATATCTTGTGTATTATACTACATGCATGTACATTATAATATAAAAACGAATATTTCTCGAATTTGAACTTAGCGGATGCTAATGTTCTGGCAATATCTGGTACAACAATTACAATGTTAATGCCTTGTTCAGAAGAAGTTTACTCAAAATAATAGAAAATTTTTCTATATGATTATGATTTAATATAAGAATAAAATTCTTAGCTTTAACTTCTAAAATATATATAAGGCACATTAAAATGAATGTCGTCATAAATTAAATGATCTAACGACATTCATAATGTGGAATGATCTTTTTTATCGTCCAGAATCATCAACAATGCGAAAATATTGTAAATTCGCATGGACATTCTTTATGAAACCGCATTTTTATCAGCTGGTGATTATCTTAAAGCAAATCAATAGGAGACTTATATTGATTTAACTCTCCATTAATCATATTATAAGATGCCCTGGGTCCCTAACATGAAATTTATTCAAGCAATTTTTGCTAATTGTCACTTTGATGAAGCAATTTTCCCACCATTAGAGGAAGACATAAGCCAATTCAAAAAGAATTGCGTGAAATTGCTTGAAACGCATCAAATTTATTGTATTATGATCGATGTATAAATTAATATAAACTTGAAGTTCAAAGAATCATTCATTAGCAACAAGTTATGAATCAATTACTTGATGCAAGTACTATACATAAAAGAGTGGCAAAATAGTATATTCCAACATTAAAAGTTCACGATGAAATGACGCCCATGTGCAACTAAATGCACAAGAACCAACAAAATGCTTAAGGCGTAAAACACAAGTTGGTTCAAATGATACAAACACTTGAAAAATAAGGTAGGAGTAAAAATAAATAAAATACTCATAATATAAGAATTCTTTGGTAAGGATTCAATGTAACCTTTGGATTTATGTCTTCATTATAATATCTTCATATGTTGATGATTTAAATATTATAAGAAATCACAACGACATCGTTATATCATTCGAATCCCTGAAAAAGGAAATCAAGATGGAAGATCTTGGAAAAATAAGATTTAGCCTTGATTTGGAAATCAAGTATTTTTTTTTCAAGTAAAATAGTTGTCCATCAATTAATTTATTTTACTCAAAAAGCAAATTTGGCTTTGCAAAAATTTGTTGAAAAAAAATAAAATGCTTCACTCATGTCAAATGAGGAGAATAAAAAGGAGTTATATTGATCAGTATATTGCACTATTTTTCCCTTAACTATGGTTTTATCCCACTGGGTTTTCCTAGCAAGCTTTTTAATGAGGCGATCATAACAACATTATACTACATATAAAAATTTATGAGAGCAATGTACTCTTTTTCCTATGGTAGATTTTTCCCACGGGATTTTTCTAGTAGAGGTTTTAATGAGGCATAAATATTCTCTCAAAGTGTATTAACGTGTTGCACTCTTTTTCTTAGCTATGTTATTGTCCCACTGGGTTTTCCTAGTAATGTTTTTAATGAGGCAAACAACAATATTATACTACAAAGTAAGATTGACGAGAACATTATACTCTTTTTCCTATACTAGATTTTTTCCCATAGGGTTTTTCTAGTAAAGGTTTTAACGAGACACATTTTCTCAACAAGTGTCATCCAAGGGGGAGTGTTATGAAATTGATGGACACTTGGGCATGTAGATGATCACATTGTCAAGTATGGCTCTCACACTTCATGTAACTTGTACTCATCTCTAATGTACACCAACTCTTCCATGCATTGTCAAATTACTTGTAACGTGTTGTATGACATGTGATGTATGTGTTACTTGTAAACATTGTCTAAGTACATTTATCATCATCACCAAAGGGCCTATATAATGAGTGACAACCTCATTGTAGAAACATACCAACAGTTGAATGAAATCTCTACATTCTCAACTCCTCTCTTGTTTCCGCTTCTCCACTTGTTCTTGTAGTCTTTAGTTCATGTTTTTCATACTTTAGTTCTACAAGTTCTAGTTGGCTTACAACTTAGTTTACAACAGTTTTAAGTTTTTTTACAAATTTATCTTAACGTTTCAGTTTTTACAAACACATAATAACCTTTTAGGTTTTTTACAAATTTATCCTAACGTTTCAATATTTTATAAATACATCCTAACATTTTAGTTTTTTACAAATTTATCCTAAAATCTCTCTATTTTCAAATTTCCAATCTTACAAATTTTAGCCAAGAACATGATGAATTGGGAGAACTCTTCCCATTTGCAACAACAAGATTAAAAGTAATTCCAAACCAACCCAAATTTATTCATAGGATACAATTTACACAATTTCAAAATGTTGGGATGTATTTGTAAAAACTGAAACTTTATGATAAATTTGTAAAAAATTTTAAATGTTAGGATATACTATTCTATTTACCCTTAATTTTTTATAATTGTCTGTCTACCTATAATACTACTGCTCATTGTATTTCTACTACATCATAAGTATTAATATTAAAGCTTCATTTTTAAAAAAAATCATTTCTTCAAAAGAAAAAAAATTAAAGCTCCATACTTCAAAAGATACTATTTTTTTGAAAAAACAAAAAATACTAACTTAAAACACTTTGAAAAATCAAATGAAGCATGCATGACCACATACAAATGAATGAATATCCCAATACCTATCATTACCATAAGAAATTCAACTTCAAAATATTCATTTAACAAACAAAGAAGAAATTACTTCAAAAAAAAAAAAAAAAAAAAAAAAAAAAAAAGAAGAAATAAACTCAATAACAAACGAAAGTAAAAAAAAAAAAAAAAAAACAAAAAAAAGTTTTTTTTTCTTTTTTTAAAAAAGAAGGAAATAATTTTTTTTTTAAATAAACAAAAACAAAAAAAAAAATTTGGAGTTGCCGGAGAGTCATCGGAAACTTGTCGAAGTGTCGGAAGCTCACCGGTGTCCTCGACGAAGATCGGAAAACGGATGGTGGGGCATAACAATTGTTGAGGTGGAGGGTAGGGTTGTGAAAGTGGTGGGTACTAGGGTTAATAGAAGTTTAGTCAGACCTCCTTCAAGACTTAAAAAATGTGCTAAGAACCCCCTCCCCCCCCCACATCGCCAAGGTGACGCCTTGCAATCATTGTTGTTGTAGAATCACAAATGAGTTAAATTTCTTTTCCAATAATGTCAAATAAATTTTCAATGCAATTTCTCCTCAACTTTGGTTGGATAGCTTTCGAATTTTCAATTGATTTCAGTTGATCTTGTTTAAATTAGAACGAGAATACAAACGTACTATGAAAGTTTCAAAAGATATGTGGCAAAAAAAACAAAGTTTGGAATTAGAACTTACAAAAATCGAGAAACTCTAAGAATTCAGCACTAATGCATGAAAGACTACATGAAATCTGGAAATGTTGATTAGTTCTAGTGGTTTTCATCAGGACAAGTACCAAAAAGACTATTTGGAAAAAAAAAAAAAAAAAAGGTACCAAAAAAGCTCAGGTCATAGAAGGGAAAGCACAAAGGCATTGAAATCAAAGATATACATATAATAAAATGGATGAAAATCTCAGGAAAATGTTGACTACTTCCATGGTTTATTTGTATATTACTACTACAAAGACTTTGGATCATAGGAGTAAAAACTAAAAGTATTGATAGAGTGCACATTGCATATGTCAAACGGTATGACATACCAAAACTAAATGGGCTTACCATCATGAAGAAACAGATGGTTAATATATTTATACAAAACATGAGCCTACAAGAATTCAAATGACGTGCACTTTTGTACTAAGCTCAAGTAACTGATTAAGGCCTTATGTAGAACAGTAGAAGAATTAGCCCTTCTACTTCACCCATATATACATTACTAACACAGTTACATGTGCGTGTTAATCAAAAGTTGTGATCAATTAATCAAAAAAGGAAACAAGTAATCCCAAAGAAAAAAATGAAAGCTTCACTGAAACATGAAAATTGGTCGATTTCCAATCCACCCAAGGTACAAATATAAAAAATGTACATACTTCAGTCTTCACCAAGTTATTGACAAGTAAACTTCAAGTAATTCAAGTACTCATAAAGTAAATTTTCAATCAACGTATGGATCATTCGATGAGCGGAAACATTGGATCCATGTACCCACCACCAGCTACTTTGGGACTCAGGCTTTGCTGTTGTTATTATTATTATGTGGATCATGTGGATTAATGCTGATGTTGAAAAGACACTTCCTTGGATAGTTTCAAGCCTACAGAATAAGATTCGGAAAACTACAGCAAAAGCAAAAGTAATTAGGCGGATTAGGCAAGATTGTTTTTTGGAAGGTGCAATAACTTGACATGGGCTAGCATGCTTCGTAGTCATAAGTTGGGCCATAAATAAGTTCATCCAGAGCAAGCACCAAAACCTTCAAGCATATGTTCAAATTGTATGGTAGGTTGAAAAGTTCAAACAAGCTTCAAATTGATCATAATGTAAACTGACATGATTTGGTTCTTCTTTCATGGCAAGATGCATTCATCAACCTGTTTCTTTCAAACTCCTTGTGAACGATCAATTCAAGCATTGAAAAAACAAGAATTCTTTCCTGAACCCATTAATTGATCATTATTTTTGCCAGCATTGTTGATATGGTCGATACAAGATCTATTAGCAATAAATAAAAAGGAAGCAAGCACACATCGGTTGTATCGCGAAAGGTCTAAGTTGATTTAAGCATTCTCCTTGTTTCCCAAGAAGATAACTCTAAAGTAGCTTGTAGCTAACAGGATATATGTAAAGCACTAAATAGATGATAGATGATAAATATTACTTCAATCCATCGTAAGTAGTTTAATATTTTTCATGTACGCATACATGCAGCTGCGCGCACGGCTCTCCCTAAGACCCTAACAACTCAAAGATATTATTTACACTTCCAGGTAATAAACATCAAAGTTCTAAAAAGACTTTCTACGTCAAATTATACAATATCCCTAAATGAATTTTAAATTTCAAGTCTTGATAAAAAGAAAACTTCACTTTTTGTGCTTGTTTTTGTTATTGTTTTCTCAGCCTCGCCAATTCAATGAAACGGCGTCTCTCAATTTCCAATTGATCGCGGTCGCATCGAATTTGTCAGCGAAAATCTGAATAAACATCCCTCAAGATTCCAACTTTGCATTGATTCCCCAAAATTCCGCTCCTCTAGACACTCTCGATCTTACAAAAACCCTAGAAATCGACTCTATCCAGTTCAAATGAATCTCGCCCTCTAATCGGCAAGATTAACAATGCAAATGGCGTGAATTAGATTGGATAGCAAACCGGGATGTAAAGGAATGAAGATTGAGAAATGTGTGCCCTAAAATGATCGAAATTGTCGTGGATTGGAGTGAAAGAAAGGTGAGAAGAAGAGAAGAGATGGAGAGAGTACCACATGATGGCGCAGAGGCCCTTTCCGGTGACGGTGTGCCAGCGCTTGGGTTGGTGCATTGTGAGGCCTTTGTAGGTGGTGCTGTGCCCACCTCCGCCTCCATGTCCGTGTCCTCCGCCCATCTCTCTCTCTCTTTCTGATCAGTGCAAGCCCTGGAACAACTCTGCGAGACTAGGCTTCGAGACGAGCCTAAAAGGGTTAAAATGGGAAATCAAATTCCGGGTCGCCCGGTCCGGTCCGATCCGGTCCGGTCCGGTCAAGAGGTTAGAAAAGTTCAAACAATTGATGCATGTGTTGTAAACTAAAGTTGGACTTGCTGAAGACTTAAGCATGAAAAACTTAAAACTAAGAACTAGTAGCCCGTTCGGTTCGCAAGTAAAACAAACCCATGATCATGAGTTTATTTCACACGGGTTTGGGTATTAGTCCCAATAGATGGACTTGTTCGGTTGGGGGTATAGATGTTGAGATTAAATAAGTGAAGTTACAAAAATACCCTCTTATATCAACAACAAAAATCTTTCCTCCCAACCTTAAAACCTATTCGTGTTATCCCTTCTTCGCGTCACCTTCCATTCATTCTCGTGTTATCCCTTCTTCGCGTCACTTCCTCCGTTGTGGTGTTCGAGCTTCTTCGAAATCAGGTACTTCTCTCTCTCTCTCTCTCTCTCTCCATCTCTCTCTCTGCTTCTCTCTCCCCCTCTTAACATCAACGATGCTTTTCTTTGTGCTTTTTCTTTAATGCTATTTTTTCAATTTTGGTGTTCACTTGCTGTTTATTCAATCTTGATGTTTACAACATACATTGATTTGCTTGCATATTCTTAACATGTGATTATTCAATTTCTTACAATGGTGGGTAAAAGTAAGAAGTTTGAAATTTTCACTAAAAAAATTCACAATTAGTTATAGTGATGAAGAGTTTGTAATGCTCAACATACTTCTTCGTGTTTGTAATGCTCAACATACTTCCTCGTTTACCAATCAATAAAATCTTCAAATTCAGATTGGTATCCGAGAAATGGCAAAATTTTATTTCGCGATATACCTTCGTCACCATTGACGCAATTCTATCAACAACTCGAAGAATTTCCATTCCTCTTCAACATTCTACTACTGTGGTGATATCGAATGTGTTATCTCCTCAACCGGCCCCCATAATGAATTCATATTTCCCCAGCCTCTTAAGATATATAATATTTGTTTGCAATATAATTTGTTCAACAAGTGTAGGCTTCTTTTAGTGTATGTGAACAGAGGAGTAGTCTTCTTTTAGTGAGTTCAACACGTGTTAAATTTTCAGCATTTGATGGTGTTCATTTAACTTGCATTACTTTTCTGTCACGAGGAAGATATATAATTTTTGTTTGTAATATAATTTATTCTTGTATATTGATGTATCATAGAACTAAATGTAGTTTAGTTTGTATATAGCATTAAATTAAGAAAGAAGTTCTTTACTAAAGGCACATCTTTCAACAAGAGCAGCTATAGATCCGAGAGCTCCATTGTTAAGCTTTTAGCTTTTTTTTATTCCTTCGTTATATTTTGACAGTCAAATATATTTGAAACTACTTTTTTGTGGGATTCTGAGGATCATAATCTTTGTGACTTGGTTTATCTGAGTCAGTGAATAGCTTTGACGATTTATGTGATATCTAAGAAGTCGGCATATTGATTACTATCATCACAAGTTAAAAGCACTTTATTTACTTAATCAATGTAGAGGTGCCACCCACTTTTTCTGGTTACATGCATGCTTTCAATTTTTACACAACGATTACTTTTTTGTGGTAGTATACAAAGAAACTCCTTTCTTAAAACTTGAATTTTGAAGCTTGTAAGCAGTTTAGTTTGTATATAGCATTATGCATCAATATTTATTTGTTTGAAAAAAATTAGGTATGGACAACAAGCGACTGGACAGGGAGGATTCCAATGCCAAGGAAAACATGTATTAGTGCACCCCGACCTTCCAAACTGCTCGAAAAAAGTACACTTGCTCTAAAGAAAGGCAAGGGTAAAGCAAAGATGCCTCGTGACCTATCGCAAGAAGCACAAGGCGAAGATATCAAGGTCTGTAGACGCAAGTGGATTCACACGGAGGAAGCATCACTCATGCATGCTATGTATGAGATGGTCGGTCTTGGAGTCTATAAATGTGATAATGGATTCAAGCCCGGTTATCTCAACCATTTGGAGGAGATGTTGAAAAATCTTGCCCAACTTTAGGGATAAAGGCTAAGCCACATATTGAGTCTAAAGTTAAAGTTTTGAAAAAGCAATGGAGCATAGTCAATGACATGATTCTAGGCATCAATCATGGTTCCAGTGGATTTGGTTTTGATAGCAACACTAACATGGTGATTGCACCCCCTGATGTATGGGATAATTACTTGAAGTTATGAAGTTGTTGTCGAACTGTGAATATTTTTTTCATGGTATTAACTAATTATTTACACTATTCTTTTTCAGAGCTTCCCGGATGCGAAAGATGGTGTAAAAAGTCGTTCCCATTTTACAATGATTATTGTGTCATTTTCGGAAATGAAAGGGCAACATGGGAAGATGCATTCACACCAGAAGACGTCCTAGAGGAAGTGGAAAAGATTGATTCAAGCAGCGATAGTGACTGTGAAGTGGAACGCACAACTGAAATGCCACCCGCCACTGAGGATGTGGAGATAACATCCACTACATCACAGTCCCGCACCACTACGCCAGATGGTAATGGGAATCCATCTAAGAATAATAAGAATGTCAGCAGTGATACTTACCTGACAGACCAAATGGTGGTAGCGGCACAGGTGGTGGCGAGTGGAATATCAAAGGTATCTAAAGCACTTAATACGGAACATGAGATGCATGTTTCGTTCCTTGCTGCTATGGGGGAAGTCAATCAATTGAATGATGTGGAGAAAGCTATTTATGGAAGTAAGATAATGGCGCGCGTGGAGCATATGACAGTTTTCCTTAACTTGAAACCAGAGCTTCGTTACGATTGGGTGCATGCTATGTTTGACTGACTTTTAAAGATCACCTTTGACAACGAAGAATTTTGTTTATGATACTTTTGCTTATGAAAACATGTTTATGATACTTTTGTTTATGATACTTTTGTTTATGATGCAATGTTTATGAAACTTTTGTTGGGGGAAGTCAATGTTTACAATACTGCTATTTATGATGCGATGTTTATGATACTTTTGTTTATGATGCAATGTTTATGATACGTAAAAGTTGACTTCTCATAATTTGCTCCTTCATGCCGTTGATAGATTATGCTACTAGAGTGAGAAAGTAGAAATTTTTGTTGAATACATAGAAAAATACTTGATAGTTGATTTGTTGCATAACTTGAAGGATTTTAGTTTAAGATAGCAAAAATACAAACATATGTTCGAACAACCAATGATTCCAATAGTTCATAGGTCACATTGTTTCATAGCATATCCCAATAAGGCTCCTGCACTGGTTCATATCCACTTGCCAACCCTCTAATAAAGAGTAATATGTCGCACACAAATCAATGCTTTCCTCCTCTTCATGTAGTATAGCTGGTCGTATGCCTTCAATCCATTGCATTGGGGGAACGACGGATATGTGATCTCTTCTACCCCGGTAAGTACTAGTGCTTCTTCTGAGGTAAGCTAACGTGATGGTACCTCTACATTTTTCTTACCCCCCGTGCGACTATCCTTTCTTGCGATTGCCTCTTCCTTGGTGTCAAAGTGTTCGTAATTGTAGATATGACATTCCCATAATTGGTTGTAACATTCGTACCACGTGCCATGTATACCGGGCTTCTTACCATTGAAGACAACGTACCATTTGCCTCCCATATCCTAATAGATACAACATGACATTAGTATGGAAGCTGGAAGGAATTAAACAATAAATTTTACAACCAAAGAATAGTGCACCGTATTTTAGTTCACAAAGAAAGTTCACAACCCAAAAAACTTTAACGAAGTTTTGTCAGACGAACAAAGTGAATACGCACACAAAAATCACAACAAGGTGCCTATCAATGAGAAAATAGTTCAATACATCAAAAAGTAGGGACTAATGACAATGAAGATCACACACAACAAAGTTCACATGATATCAATGATAACTATTCCACATATCCATAGCAAGATTGTTGCGAAGTGTAGTCCACGCATTAGTCGGACCTAGTGAGCCGATAACCTCTGGTTCCTCGTTGCTGGCATCGTTTTTGGCCCCCAACTCCTGGCCCTCTGGCGCCAAATTTTCCAACACATCATCTGGTACCTCTATCTGTAGGTAATTGTGAAGCACTGCACAAGCAATGATCATGAACAACGTCATTTTAATGTTGTAGTACGAGGGACTTCGTAGTACGGCCCAACGCTGTTTCAGCGCGCCGAAACAAGTTTCAATAATGTTTCTCGCCCTTGCATGACGCATGTTGAAAAATTCTTCGGGTGTTTGTGCAGGGTGGTTGTCAGTGACCTATGCTGACAAGTGGTATCGTTGACCGCGGAAGGGTGCTAGAAAACCATCGCTATTACAGTACCCTGCTTTGACTACGTAATAAGTGCCGTTATGCACTTTTAAACCATTGCGACGTGAAACTGCGTCTCTCATAATCCTTACGTCTGCTGCCGATCCTTCCCATCCAGGTAGGATGTAAGTAATTACTTTAGATAATGTACAAGCCCACATTACATTCATCATTGTGAATTCTTTCCTACTTCTGAAGCGCGCCTTCATGGTGTTTGGGACGATAACCTCTACATGTGTCCCATCAACAACACCAAGACATCCCTACATTGAACCAAGAAATATAATGAGTAAGGTTTGAAAACATCAAGTTAAGGTAAAAAAAAAAAAAAAAAAAAAATCAACCATCAAGAATGAGGATTTATCGGAAAATATTTCCATATAATATCGATTTCTTCGAGACCAATTGGCTCAGGGTTCTTCATAAGTAGACGTTGCAATCGTATAAGTGCGCGAATAGTCCTCCTAAACACCACGCTTACAGTGTCGCCTGACCTTTGGAACCATTTTGAAATAACCCTATTGTGTATGTTGTGTTGTAACGGCCCTAAATATCTAACTCGTACCACGTGTCATTTCAGGGTCGTATGTGGGACCCACTCGTGGTGATCCGGATAGAAATCGATGCGAATTAGGGTCAAGTTAAGTTTTAGACACTGTGTTCTCGTGTTTCGAAGTACAATATTATTTTCGTCAATTTTTGGCAAAAATAGGGTATTTTTGGGGTTTATTTCGGACACAAAAATTGAGGAGATAATTATGAAAAAAAAAAGATTTCATTTAAACGGATGAGAGAGAGAGAGAGAGGATAAGAGAGAGAAATGGAGAGTGAGAGATAGAGATCGGATAAGAGAAAGAGAGAGGGAGAGAGAGAGATAGAAAAGCCGTCGGGAAGGAGAAAAAGAGGAGATGGCGCGGACGGCGGCTCCAGCAGAATGCGGTGTAGTGGCGCGGACGGCGCTCCAGCGAATGGGCGACCGATGGCGCGGACAATGGCTAGCGGGGACGACGTGGAGGCGCGGATGGCGATTCCAGCGCCGAGAGGTGGCGCGTGTCACGGAGGGACGCCGGCGAGAGAGCGAGGAAGGACGGCGCGAGGAGAAACGGTGTCTCAGCAGCGACGCGACAGCGACAACGACGGCGCGGCAGCGGCGCAGTGATCGGCGTGGAGCAACGGCGCGGTGGCGCGTTGCTGGACCGATTGATCCCCGACGAGACACAACAACAGTGGACAATGAGGCGTGACTTTGACGGAGCTCGACGACGCGATGGATTGCTCGAGGTAAGTAAACTAGTAGGAGTATTATCAGTAGTTCTTTCCTACTTCTTGAATTAATTTCTTTCATTATGCCCATTTATGAAATTCCATTCCTATTTAGAGTGTCCGAGGGCTAAGTGAGTCAGGAAGGTAATCTTATGGGTATGGCGACCGATTCGCAACCGGGGCCATACCTCGGGTTACTGGATTTAGGTCATGGACGGGAGGTCAGGTATTCGGGGCGCCGTTGATACCCCTACGTTCAAGACAATTTTGAATTTATTGGCGTTGTCGCGATTCTAGGAAGTCGAGCTTGTGGCAGTATAGTCGCAACTCGATGGATTTGTGACCACTTGGTTTCTCTCTTTTGTTTCCACGACACTCTCCTTTCATTGCTTTTATTTCCAGTCTATTTATCATGCACTTACTTTATTTCTGTCTTTTTATATTCCCGCATGATTTATCGACTATTTATTTAATTCTTGAAGTACTGTTAAGACTTATCTGGATTTACTCACTGGAATTGTCTCCTTTCGCAGTGACAATTGCAGGCCCCTCGTCTAGCAAGGGCAAAGAGCCAGTGATTGACGACAACCTCTGAGGGCTCACGGAACGGCTCACACTTTTGCGATACAGTATGTTTTTGTAATATGTAGATACATTTTGATGTTTTTTGTAAAACTTTAGGAATTGGGGTTGAGCGACACTTAGAAACATGTATATGCTCATTTTGCAGCCGTATGTATACATGGTATTTATTACAGGGTTCCACACTCTAGGTTGTCTTAACTTGTGTCTTTGAGGTTTTTCAGTTAATTTGAGGTTTAATTGCTTACGCTATAACTATGATAACTCACTAATTGATTAACTGAACTTTAATTACTTGATAAATGGTAAATGATAAAGGAAGGTTGACTAGACTTGCGTGACTCAGCGAGACGGGCTCGGGGGTCCACGTAAGTTTAGGCCGGGCGGGGCCCAGTTTAGTTTGTGGGATCTGGGGCCGTCACATGTGCCCTAGTATGTGGAGTGTAATGGCCAAGTGTTCATCAACATTGACGCAACATTTATCCCTTAATTTTCCATGTTCATACAACAAACCACAAAGCTTTATAAACGGTTGCCTTCTCATTCGAAGCATGTCGTAACAATCATCGTCGTTCTTGTAGATGGGCTCTTCGATGATTGCTCGTTGCTTATCATAATTTAATTCGTATCTTCGTTGTACACGTTGCCTACGACTTGATACGACTCTAAACAAGTCTAGCATAAATGAAATGACCCTCAAACAAATTATGAGGTGGTTAATGGTAACGTCCCTTAAATAAGGTGGAGCTATAAATGAATTTGGACTCGTGACAGGCAATTTAAAGTAAATAACCTACTAAACCAACAATAAAACAACTCAAATTAAGAACAAACATTGAAATTGACCTTATCATAAAGTCATCGATAACCAACAAGTCCATAGGATATATAAACCATGAAACCAATTGAACAACAAACAAACAACGTAGTTAATGCAGCTGTGATCATGTAGAAAGTGAAAGAAAAGAAATAATGAGAGTGACTAATGAAGTTGACTCCTTTGCGTATAGAAGGTAACAATGTATTTACAAGATATATATTAGCAATTGGTCATGGTGAAAGGCATTCATGCACTCTACTCTTTTCGGCTCGCTCAAGCAAGCATCGGGTACCCCCAAATATACCCAAAATTTAAGCTGAGTTCGTGATGTCATGTTCCTTGTACCAAATATAGATTGAGCATTATTGAATAATTGGAAATAAATTTAAAAACCAGAGGGTGGATCGATGGATGCAAGGCAGGGCATTATTGAAGAGTGCATTATTGAAGAGTTTCACAACCAAATCGTCTTTCGAAAACCTTGTACCAAATATAGATTGACTTTTAAAAACAAAACTATGCATGTGTATATTCATTGAAAAACTTACACTTCAACAGGGATAACAACATAGTCAATGGATGATCTTTTAAATACAAAACTTCAGTAGATATTGCATAATTGCATTGATTGTAGCAAGCTTCCAAAGTCGTTACAATCTGTATTCCTCATTTATTTGCACTACATAAGTTGCACTTGTTAGTGGAAAAGTACCAACAATTTTGATTTTCAGTTCATATGTCTTTCGATACATTTGGAGCACAAATTTAAAGAGTTTGACAAAGAAAAAGAGAGATTAGAAATAATAGTGGGGCTCTCCTGTGACGGCCCCAATTTTCCACAAATTGGGCCCCGCCCGGCCTAAGCCCACGTGGACCCCCGAGCCAGTCTCGCAAAGTCAACGCAGACCTAGTCAGCCTTCCAATCCATCATTATACGTAAATTCACAATTTTAAGTTGAGTTATTAATATTTTGCAAGTTTTACAATTTAGCGGAAGCAATTTCTACAAATAAATAACTCAACGATAATGTAAAAAGTTAGGCAACCTAATTGTGGAACCCAGTAAATATGTTATCATCAGAGGAGAGTAAATAAGATATACAAAATAATCACCTAGCTATGGAGCTTTCCCTCTGCTACTCGTCTGCGGCTCTGCACTCAGTCAAACACGAGATTGACGAGCCCAGGTAAGTAAAATCCAGTAGAATCTAAACAGTAATTCAAGATAAAATGAAACGATCTAAAAGGCATGCGAGATAAACGAAAGGCATATGGAATGCATGATCATGAGGCTGTAAAACAATGAACGTACAACGAGAATGAGTGTCACAAGAAACAATAAAGAGAGGTGCCCAAGTAGTCTAAGACCACCGAATGTGGGTGCCACGGGGTCGGGGTCGCGAGTCGCGCAACGCGCCAGCGGAGACTCGGTCATCGGATGCGGCATCGCCGTACCTAAAATGTCGCGAATGAGGGATATCAACGGCGCCCGGATAAAGCACATCTCATTCGAATACGTGACTCGAGGTCATGGCCCCACAAGGCGAGCGGCAACCACTCCAATCAGAGACACGAGTACGACTCACTTGGCCCTCGGACACTCATAAGAGTGAGAATTCCAAGAAAATGACATGATTCAACATCAATCAAACATGCAAGCTCAAATGAAATACTGTACATTTTCTAACTGGTTTACTTACCTCAAAATTCGTATATCACCATCAAGACGTCCCACTCACGCCTCGATTTGCGCACCCGACACCCGACTATACCTCATAAGTCCCTGGTGTCAATTTATATCATTTTAAGCATATTTTTCGTAAAATCATGCAAATACAATTTGGTGAAATAAACATTCACCTCCATCGCGTCGTCGCGATTTCGTCGAAACCGCGCATCCGACTAATCGACACCGCGCCACCGCACCGTCGGCGTCGCTGCCGAGTGCCGCCCGCGCCGCCGTCCGCCTCCGCGCTGCTGGCCGCAGCTCCCGCGAGCCACTGCTCGCCCACTGCTCTTCCCGGCTGGTCATCCGGGCTGCCGCCGTCCATGCCTTTGCTCACCGGCGTTGCTGCCGCCTCTGCGCTGGCCGTCGTCCCGCTGTCCGGCCAGCCGCGCTAGCTCGCGCCAGATCTGGCCGCCCCTGCTCACCTCCCGCGGCCTCCGATCTTGCCGCGACCACGCCGATCTTGCCGGAGCTGATGTGACGCAGCTGCCTTCTCCTCGCCGATGTCGCGTCGGGAGCGTCGTCGTCGTCCCTCCGTCGATCTCCTCCTCCCGATCACTCGATTTCTCCCTCTCCGCCATTTTTTCCTCTGTCTCATTTTCTCTTTTTCTCTCCTCACGATTTTTCCTGATCTCTCTTTATTTTTTCATTCTTATCCTTATCTTATCCCATTATATATAAATAATATATATAAATCCATATATATATATATATATATATATATATATTATTTCTTTTCTCTTTAAATTTCAAATCAAAGCGTCCTCGAGATTCGTGCAACACAAATCTCGAGACAACTCAACAACCGAGTAGCGCGCATCTCGATGCACCAACCCGCTTCATTTCAAATCTCGATACTCGCGCTACACGCATCACGAGGCATATCCAATGTACATTTTAAAACCATGTAAAGCCACTATAGCTACATTTCGGTCCCACGTCAGCACGCGACTCGAGACGCGTCCCCGTTCGTGTTTCGGCTCACCGTATTCCCCGCATATATATTTCTCAACAATTAGCATAAAAATCTTAAATTGAACATTCTCAGTATCTCCACTCAAATGACTTGCACCTTTCCCTTTAGTACTAGTGTCATCTTCTTCTCTAGTTTTGCAATTTACTTAACCGTCAAGTTTAAGGTCTACTGTCTATTCTCCTTTGAAATTTATACAACATTCAACAACTTGTACAATGTTCTCCAAAAAAAAATGGCAGAAATTATAGAATGAATAACTTCACAGAGAGAGAGAGAGAGAGAGAGAGAGAGAGAGAGAGAGAATACGTGGAGTGAGCGACAGAGGAGAGGTCAACCTAGGGTTTATGGAGAGTGGAGGGACAGAGGAGACAAAGATGCTTGCGGTGCAGATGGGAAGAAGAGAGGAATCGGTGTTCTCTTTTGATTGTTATAATGAGGGTAATTTGGTCATTTTTCGAGTCACCAACAATGGGATTATATAAAACCATCCATTTCATGGTTTTATTTTATCCCACTCTTGTGGGTTAAAATAATCTCATCATCAATTTAAAACTCGAACCGAACACCAATATTATTTAGTACCACCACTTATCCCTTGCTATCCCATGAACCGAACAGGCTATATAAGAGCAAATAGAGAATGAGAACAAAAGAGAAAGAGTTAGAGAGAATGTAGATATTGTATTCATACATTGGTATGTCATTTACAAGAGAAAGAACCCTTTATATAAGCCCTTATGCATGATGAGCTTATGTACTTTGAACAAACATTACAAGCAATATAATGTGTACAAGTTACACTAAAAGCCACATAAGAATATAAGTAAAACATATTGTACAAGCAACAATGATATAGTTCAATTAATCAAGTGGTTTACAATTAATACAAGGAGACTACAAGTAATATGTACAATAAGATGGGTCATCTAATTTACAACACTCCCCTTTGGATGACGCTTGTTGAGATAATATGCCTCGTTAAAACCTCTACTAGAAGAACTCTGTGGGAAAAAAGTCTAGTATAGGAAAACGTATATTGTGCTCATCACTTTTAATTTGTAGTATAATATTATTGATTGCCTCAGTAAAAACCTTGCTAAGGAAATCCAGTGGGATAAAATTATAGCTAAGGAAAAGAGTGCAACACATTGATACATTTTGAGAGAATATATATAGATGCCTCGTTAAAACCTCTACTAAAAAAACCTTATAGGAAAAATCTAGTAAAGGAAAAAAAGTGCATTGCTCTCATAAATTTTTATGGAGAGTATAATATTGTCTCATTAAAAACCTTGCTAGAAAAACCTAGTGGGATAAAACCATAGCTAAGGGAAAAAGAGTACAATGCACTAATCAATAACTCATTTTGATTCCCCCCTCAAGTCGACATTAAAGGTGTAATTGGTAAAAAACCTAGTGGGATAATATTGTCTCATTAAAGATCGAATTATAAAAGAGATGAGAGACGAGAGATAGAGGAAATGAAAGAAAGAGAGAGGAGAAGAGAGAGAGAGAGAAAGAGAGAGACGTCGGAGAGAGGGGAGCGACTCGGAGGAGCGCAGCTCCAACAGAGATGGGAGTCCGGCCAGGTGAGCAGTCGCGGCGGCGGATGACGCGATGGCACGGACGGCCAGCAGCAGCGGCGGATCGGGAGGTGGCGCGGCCGTGGGGGATGACGAAGAGCGGCGGTGCAACAGTGAGCAACAGAGGACGCCAGCGAGGAAGGGCGGTGTCTCAGCGGCGGCGGCGCGGCTCTAGCGGCGGCGGCGGTGCGGCTCCGGCATCGGTGCCGGCGAGAGGAGCGCGACAGCGGCGGCGGCGCGCGGTGAAGGACGTGGAGCAACGGCGCGGTGGCGCGTTCTTTGGGCCGATCGATCCCCACGAGTATAGTCAGGTATCGAGCGCGTATCTCGATGCGTGAGCGGGACATTTTTGAGAGATATTTGCGATTGTTTGAGGTAAGTAAACCCACGAGAAAGTCAGCTTATAATTTACTTAATTTTCCTGTGAATTATTTATTTCACATTACTTTTCGCTAGTTCAGTTTTCATGTTTACTCTATTCTCGCGTGTGTCTGTGTATGGTCGAAGGGACGCTGTGACCCCTTTTCGGCTCTCTCGTTGATGATGATCCGATAGTTGCTACGGTGTTGGTTATCCCATAGACTACACGTGAGATTTCTCTCAGCGAGTCGATGATCTCGAGAGCGAGTTGACGAGAGGCTCACCTCCATCACAGATTTCCTCTCATTTGAGGCGTTGGGCGGAAGTCTACCTTCTGACCAACAGAGTTCCTCATTTCGACCGTGAAGAGGGGGTGTGGATTTCCTCACCTCTAGGGCCTTCTCGGTTTAGTATTTACGTCACAGGGCTCGACAGCTATACACCACACTCGCGTTCCATATTCTTTATTATCTCACGACTTATATTCATGTTGTACATTCCTGTTCATTCACTTTATATACATGAATTGTAGCTGTTTTCTTGGATTTCTTGTGAATACTAACTGAATTTCTCTGGGATTTACTCACCGGAACTTGTCATTGTTTGTTGGTGGCAAGTTGCGAGATCTACGACAGCGGGGAAGGCGGTGATTGGCGACTACGTCTGATCTGGAGCGCCTCCACTAGCTTACTCGTAGGTGTTTGTATTTATATATACATACTTTTTGGGATCATTTAGGGAGACTTTTTCACTTGATACATGTATATTGACACGTATTATACATTTTTGTCGCCTTAACTGATATACATGGTATCCTTTAGCTAGGTTTTCATCCCATAGGTTGTTAATTAATTCATAACTTATTTACATTAATTATATGCATGTTATTAAGACTTCCGCTATTAAAAAAAACCTGAAAAGAATTAAAATAAACAAATTAAGTTGTAAAACTTCTTAACTTAGCATATTTCGATAGAATATTAATCTTTTAAAACAACGAAATTTACTAAGTCGGATTACAAGACGGATAGTTTGCGGGCCGTCATAGAACGCAGTGTGCGGTGACGTAACATGGCTTGGTGATGTGTCCGACGACGTGGCGGTGCCCGGTTTGCCTCGGAATTTGGGGCCGTCACATATATCCTAGTTTGAGTGGCACTTAAATTCGGACCTTGGTACAAATTTTAAATTAATAGTTGTGAAAAATGACCAAAAGTAATGAACTAAATTAATTAGTTAATGAAATGAATTGATGATCAAATGGAGGTGAAGAAATTGTTAGTGATAGAATGAGTAAAATTAAGACTCTAATTGAGAGATCAAAACATGGAAATGAGCTCTAAAAAGAGGTGTTAGAGTTATTGAGTGGTTTAAACTTATATGAGATTGAAAATGAGTTTTAATCTCATTGTAAGTTGTAATAGGAATTTTTAGTATTCAAGTGGAGTTGTAACTCTTAAAAAATGTGAATTCATGATTTAAAAGGACTTGTTGAAGTACGTGAAAGCCCGGGGAACATTGTGTAAGGCTTCGTAACCAACGTTGGGTTGGTTTGCTTGTAAGTAAACCAGTTAGGAAATGCACATTATTTCATTTTTAGCTATTGAATATTGTTGTTAATTGCTTTGTTATCTATCCTTGGAGTTCCATTCTAATTGAGTTGTCCGAGGGCAAGTAAGTCAACGGTGGTCCTTGGAAGGAGTGGCTGGCTGAGGTAACATACCAGAGTCATGACCTCGGGATGCACTGCACTGGTTACTGATTTTGACGGGGTGTGAGTTCTTAGCGTGGTTGTTCCAGGAAGTCTCACTATCTTGTGGGTTTAGGGCTTGTGAGTGTACCAAGTCCTAGAACCCGAGTCTTGATGTTTTGCCAAGGCTCAACGACCTTTTGGTCGGGACTACTTGCGCCTCTCTGTTTGCATTCATGGACACTCATGTATCGATTGTTTTTTATTTATTTACAGTCTTTTATTTATTCATGCGTTCTTTATACCTTTCTTTCTATTTGCATGAATATAGACTGATTTATTTATTTTGAAATGTTGTTTAGTATCTTGCTGGCGTTACTTACCTGGGGCTCGTTATTCTTGTATTTAACTGAGTGCGGATCCGCAATCGAGTAAGGAAAGCGGCCGGTCTTTAGGAGATTTATTGTGAGGACTTTGGAGCGGCTTTCCCTCTCACATTTTTGTGTAGGTTTTGTATTATTTATGTATATTGTTTTGACACATGTGATATATGGGTTTTGTGAGATATTTACATGGAGTATATACGGGGTTTCCACACTCTAGGTGTCTAACGATTTGTGTAGAGTTGTTTAGATTTGTTTAAGTTGAAATCGCTTCAAAAGCATAAACTTTGATAATTTACAAATTTGAATAATGCACTAAAAAATGTAATGATAAATGGTTAGGAATGCTGACTAGGCTTGCATCGACGTTGCAAGGATTGACTCGGGGTCTACGTAATTCTAGGCCGAGCGGGGCCCAGTTTACGTTGTGAAACTGAGGCCATCACAGAGCAGGCAGCTGTGGTGTGCTGATATAACTCCGTACTGGAGCAGATGGTGTTGGCGCAATACACACTGTAAGAGGTGGAGATGCAACAAATCCCACACTCTGAGCTCGATCCCTCGACCTCCACTGTTTAGGTCTCTTCCTCTTCCCGTCACCTCCCGGTCGACATCGAAAGTCTTGGTGGTGGAGCTGCGACTAATGTACCAGTGCGCGTGCTCAGAAAGGTCTCACTGGCCAAACTCTTCTCCTAAGCCTCTGTAAAGTTCTTGGAGCTTGTAGTCACCACCATAGACTCGGTCTCACTCAACGAGCCATTCATGAAGTAGTAGTTACGGTCGACGTACGTATCGGTATGCCTCGGCATAATCCATCAACCGCAAATATCGGCCCATATCTTTGCATCATTGTCTCGCGCATGCACATCGGATGTTACGAAACTCGGTCTTCTTCATGTTCCTGATCGATGGAGGAAAATACTTCTGATTGAATCTCTTCTTAAACTCAGCCCAGTCTTTGGGCTTCCTCTTCGTAGCCACCATGCTACGCCACCAAACATCAACCTCTCCGAACAACGAAGCTAATGAGATGCTCGGCCTCATATGCTCTTGTGTAGCCAAGACATCATGATTCTTCTCGTGACTCCTCATAAATTTCTCGTATCCTCCGAGATCCGTACCCCCGTGAAACTTTTTTAGGTGATGTCTCTGAAACTCGCGAGACTGCCTTGCTTCAGTGGTTGCTTGAGTGCTCCCATAAGTAGGCGTGCTCGGCGTATCATCCGTCGGTGTATCAGGAGTGGATGGTACTCTCTCAACCTAAGTCTGTACTCCCTCCCAGTTACATGTATGGTCGGTGCTGCAGAAGTCGTAACAGCGGCCTATACTGTCGGCGCACTCCCGCCTTGAGTGGCTGGTGCTGCAACTGCAGATGTAGAAAGCGATGATGTAGCCTGTGCCCTCAATAGTTGGAGAATCTCCTGAATTTGCTGACCATGTGAGGTGACCAGCTTAGACATCTCATTCAACCTCTCATAAACGTCACTTGGACCAGTATCGCTGATCTCGGGCTGATCGGCCATCGCAATCTGCAAGAATGCAATTTCTCGATCATGATATAGCTATCAATAATAATAATAATAATATACAATACATCAAATAGCTCATATAACCCAATTTTAATGTTCCCAACTCTCCTCACTTCCCGACTAAGACTTAAGTCAGGATTATAGGGTTCCACTCTAAGTTCCAACCTCATCCTAACTCTATTATTGATTTGTATCTTATGTTGGTTGTGGGTTGTTCTTGAGTTAAGCGTAAAAACTTAGGCTCTGATACCAACTGTGACGGCCCCAGTTCCACAACCTAAACTGGGCCCCACCCGGCCTAGACTTACATAGACCCCAAGTCAATCCTCGCGACGCCTTGTGCAACGCAAGCCTAGTCGGCCTTCCTAATCATTTATCATTACAAGGCAGCAAAATCTTACATTTTTAGTGAGTTATTCAAATTTGTAAGTTATTAAAGTTTATGCGGAAGCTATTTCAACTTAAACAATTATAAACAACTCTACACAAATCATTCAGGACAACCTAAAGTGTGGAAACCCCGTATATACTCCATGTCAATATCTCACAAAACCCATATATCCCATGTGACAAAAATAATATACATAAATAATACAAAACCTACAAAAATGTGAAAGGGAAGGCCACTCCAAAGTCCTCACAGTAGATCTCATAGCATTGGCCCCTTTCCTTTACTCGATTGCGGATCTGCACTCAGTTAAACACAAGATTAATGAGTCCAGGTAAGTAACGCCAATAGGATACTAAACATCATTTCAAAATAAATAAATCAGTCTATATTCATGCAGTTAGAAAGAAAGATATAAGAACACATGAACAAATAAAAGACTGTAAATAAATAAAAAACAATAGATACACAAGTGTCCAGGAATGCAAACAGAGAGGCACAAGTAGTCCCGACCAATAGGTCATTGAGTCTTGGTAAAACATCAAGACTCGAGTTCTAGGACTTGATACACTCACAAGCCTTAAACACACGAGATAGTGAGACTTTTTGGAACAACCACGCTAAGAACTCATACCCTGTCAACAATCAGTAACCAGTGCAGTGCATCCTGAGGTCATGACTCTAGTATGTTACCTCAGCCAACCACTATTTCTAAGAATCACCGTTGACTCACTTGCCCTCGGACAACTCAATTAGAATGGAATTCCAAGAATAGATAACAAGCAATGAACAACAATATTCAATAGCTTAAAATAAAATAATGTGCATTTTCTAGCGGGTTTACTTACCTCAAATCCACAAACTTGTTCCTAGCCTATCCGGCCTCCCAACACTCCTAAACGTGTTTTGAATCCCCGTAACTCTTCCTTAAATTCCTGATATCATATTATAAGTTTTTAAGTTCATTGGAACCTTTACTTGGGGTATTACACCGATTTAGAGTGTTTAAGGAACTTTTGAAAATTGCGATTTTTTCTGCGCGGGTAATTAGCGCGCTAATTCTGATATTAGAGTGCTAATTTTTCAATTTTAGCGCTCTACTTTAAACCTCTAGCGCACTAATCAAAATTAGCGAGCTAATTTGAACATTAGCGCGCTACCTCTGATATCTAACGCGCTAATAGATTATCCACCTAATGCACTATGTGCAGCAGAACCCATAATTTTGAACTTCGAATTATGGGTTTCCTACATATAGGCCTTTTTAATGTCTTGGGACCCCTCATACACCCTACTAGAGGTCCCTAACATCAACCCCATACATAAAAACAACAACAACACCAAATTCAAAATTCGACCAAGCTATGTTGATGGAGTTACCTAGCTTGATGATTTGATCTTCTTATTCAATACACCATCAATGAATTGCTCACTTCCACTTCACCAAAAACCACTCCAAATGCTCCTCACTTTCTCTCCTTTTTGCCAAGATTTTGATGTTGAAATGAAGATCAAAATGTTGACTTATATGTATTGGATATATTTAAACCATAGCCATTGATCTTGTGTGCACACCTATCTCGAGGCTTGTCAAGGGGTCCACCTTCATTCAATCATTTACCCAAGTCATGCACAAATGACACCACAAGTTGACTCCATTGACCTCTTGATTGGTGATACGTATCACGATGCACATCATGTGACAATTGAAAATTTTCAATACCTTAGGCCCACTTAATTTCACATTAAATGTGGTCACATTAAAGCTAACATAAAACCTTAATTACCTCACAATAAACTTACCCCATAAGCCGCTACCTCGGTCTCACGTTGACACGCAACTCGAGGCACGTCTCCGCTCGTCTCAACACCGATATGCCCCGCGTGTATCTTACCCGTACATTTCCAAAATTAATTAGTTTAGTTGGTTCAATCTTTTGTATAATACATAATACAAACATCAAACAAAAAAATATCGGTGTCAACTCCAGAGGTTTAGACATACGTATCACGACAAGTGGGTCCCACGTACGACCCTGAAATGACACGTGACACGAGTTAGATTTTAGGGTCGTTACGGTCCCCACAGGTAATCCCTATAGGGATACCCATCTACCCATGAGGATCCTCATATATCAATTTATACACCATATAATATTTATTATTTATATATACCGTATGATATTTATATATAAATATTACATAATATTACATAATATTACATAGTTTCTACTCAGAAACACTCATACATATAACGAAAACCCTCTTAATAAGATTTATAATTATAATTTATTCGGTTAATTAATAATTATATGTTTGTTTTGAATTGTTTGTAACTATATTTATATTTTAAAATTTTAGGATCAAAAGTACTGAAGAAAGTTGATAACTTGGTGGTTTAAAGAGATAGTGACTTTAAGGAATATTTTGAATTTGAACTTTTCGTTTTGCATATGCCAATAATTTTGTAAAAACTTAATTATAAGTGTTAACACTTAGTAGTTAGAATTTTTATTGCATGATATATAGATTTTTTTAAAATAATTTGTTGGAATTTCAACGATTAGTTGTTATGTTTGTATATTTGACACCTTATTTGTTACAATTCTTTTTTTGAGAATCCGCGCGGGAATCTCCAATGGGGAGTGAAATGAGGAAAAAAAATTTCCCACGAGAATTCTTCATCCCCGCAAAAATCTATATGAAAATCCCCACAGAGATCCCCAATTAAGAATGAAAGGTAAAACATTTTATCCATATGAATTCCTCATACCCATGATGATTTAATGAGTATGAGGATGTGAATGAGAATTCATCCTCAAATGAATATGAGTATGGGTATGAGTATGGGTGATATATTTTTTAGTGGGTATGGATATGAGTATGGGAATGAAGTCCCTTATCCCCTATCCTGCCCATTTGCATCCTACCATCGCACGTGATTTATAATTTTATGTCACGTGTAATTAGGCCAACAAATAAAAAGCATCATGCACGTGCCTTTCTTGGTCACACGTGGGCGTGGCGTGCGATGCCATGCCCCCGACCCCGAGAGATAAAAGTTCAGAAAGAGATATTCTCCACCGTCTGAATTACTCCGCATGCCGCAGATCAACTTATCATCATGTCATATTGTCTTTCCCACTGTTTCCATGTATTTTTGGCCATGCAGGAAAAAAGATTGTGTATTATACGTCACTTACTACGGTTGAGATCTTTCAAATATACATGGAGATGCGCGTGTGTGCGCATCTAGACGTGTCTTCGAAAGCTCCCAACAGAACAGTTGTTGTGGAACAAATGTATGCATAATGAAAAAGTAAGTTGATCAATGATCACTCATTCCATGCATTTGTTTAATGCGAATTAAACGACAGTACAAGTTGATCAAATAATTACGCTAAAAGTATGCTACTATTATCCATAACACCATCTTTGAAACGTGCGTTGAAATTCAACTAATCAGTCTACTCCCTACTAAAAAATAAAAATAAAAAATAAAAAATCAACGAATCCCACCCTCACATGTTGACCACTTTCCACAGAAAAACAATCGAACAAATCTCGATGTAGATCTATTGGTTGCATTTTGGCAAGCTTTTTATACACACAACTTTTCAAACTCACTTTTCGAGCTCCAAAAAGCTGAAAGCCTGAAACCACACCACAGTCCGATCGAACGTTCCAACAGAGTTACAGAGCTTCACTTCACTTCACTTCACTTCAATGGAGGAGGAGAAGAAGAAGAAGAACGACATCGACCAGCGAAGTGGGTTCTGCAGCGCCACCTCGACCTTCCACAGCAAGCGCCCGCCAATCCCCCTCCCCACAACCCCCCACATCTCCCTCACCGACTTCATCTCCTCCCAACCCCACTCCGGCCGCACCGCCTACATCGACGCCTCCACCGGTCGCCGCCTCTCCTTCACCGAGCTCTGGTCCTCCGTGTCCTCCCTCTCCTCCCACCTCTCCCTCCGCCTCGGCCTCCGCAAGGGCCACGTCGTCCTCCTCCTCTCCCCCAACTCCCTCTCCTTCCCCATCGTCACCCTCTCCGTCCTCTCCCTCGGCGCCCTCATCACCACCTCCAACCCCCTCCTCACTTCCCGAGAACTATCCAAACAGATCAACGACTCCAAACCCACCCTCGCCTTCACCACTTTACCTCTCCTTCCCAAACTCACCCAATCCAATCCCAACCTCCCGATCATCCTCATCGACGATGAACGGGAACACAATCTCAAACCCGACGCGTATCCCGAGGGAGTGGTTTGTACGATGAGCGAAATGATCGCGGACCCGCCGAGCAGAGTCCGAGTCACGGACCGAGTCGACCAGGACGACCCGGCGAGCTTACTGTACTCGTCCGGGACGACCGGGGAGAGCAAGGGGGTGGTGTCGACGCACCGGAACTTGATCGCGATGGTGCAGACGATTGTGAACAGGTTTCGGTCGGAGAGTTTCGGCGGCCGAGATCAGATCTACGTGTGCACGGTGCCGATGTTCCACATATACGGCTTGGCGGCGTTCGCGGCGGGGCTGCTGGCGTCGGGATCGACGATAGTGGTGCTGTCGAGGTTCGATCTGGACGAGATGATGGGGGCGATAGAGAAGTACAAGGCGACGTACTTGCCGATAGTGCCGCCGATACTGATCTCGATGACTGATCGGGCGGAGGAGATCAGGGGAGGTACGAGTTGGGGACGCTGGAGTCGGTGTTGTCGGGGGAGCGCCGCTGAGTAGGGAGGTGACGGAGGGGTTTTTGGGGAAGTATCCGGGGGTGAAGATATACCAGGGGTATGGGCTGACGGAGACGGCGGGGATAGGGGGTCGACGGACTCGCTGGAGGAGAGTAGGCGGTACGGGACCGCGGGGAGGCTGTCGGCGAGTATGGAGGCGAGGGTGGTGGAGGTGGAGACGGGGAGGGCGTTGGGGGTCAATCAGACCGGGGAGCTCTGGCTTAGGGGGCCGTCGGTCATGAAAGGTGAGAGACCTTGCATTCATTGTCGCATTCAAATAATCTCATTTCATCTCTCAACTTCCACGTTTTTGCTTGATTCAATTTTAGTCCTCGAGCTTTCATTTCTCTCTATTGATAGTCATTTTGTTAAGTTGGAGAGTAAAAATCATCAACAAACAAAAAGGTTCACAAGCTGTTCATAGGTGGTTCACAACCGATTCATCAACCTCCCAAAAATAAAATAAAATAATGAACCTTTCCATATGCGCTTATTACTCTCCAACTTAGCATCCAACAACAACAACAACAACAACAACATAGCCTCGAGTCCCAAATTAACTGGGGTCTCTCCAACTTAGCATCCAACTTAGCAAAATGATCAAAAGTAGAGAGAAATGAAAGTTCGAGCTCAAAATGAATTGATGAAATACTTTGCAAAAAGGATAAAAAATAGAGGAAAATGAAAGTTCGAGACAAAAAGTGAACTGAGAAAAGTTTGCGGACCAAATAAAGAAAAACGTGACTATTTGCTTTGACGCGTGTCGAACGCGTCAAAATATATAATCCCGATGAGATTACTAATGACTATAAGAACTGCAGTAGTGACAAGCACGGGGTCGAACCACGAAGACCAAGTCTTCAACCTAAGCTATGAAACTAAAAATAACTTGGGGGTGTTCACATGAATAATCTTTAAATTAATTAAAAACAATAATAAAAATAACAAGTAAATAACTCAATCGGAGGGGAACAATCAAAACCTTCGGTATCACAAATCTCCACAATTTGGCATAATTTTACATACGGTTCTCAATCTAATCAAAGCATGCAATTCACGAAGAAATTAGTGTAGCTATAGACCGTGTAACGTATGCGGGTCATCGCACTTCCCTATCTCGATGCTCAAGAGTACGACAATGACCACTTCTTTAGTCAAACACATAACCACATACTCAAGCGAATTGAGTTTAATGCGCTCATCGCAATGGGCTTTGTAAATGCACTACACCTAGACAACCGGATCACTAGTGTGTCTAGTTTAGTCTAGATCCCTATGGTATTTAATCGGTCCCAAAAGGGTTTAATCAATTGATATAGTCGGATGCCACTAATGTAGTCTTATTGCACAAGTACAGTGCGTACAACCCATTGTCATGTAAATCAAGATTTAAACACGTGTTTAATCTAAATAATTCAAGCAATATCACAAGGAATAAAATACTATAAAAAATAAATTAAATAGATAAATAAACAGATCTCACTTATAAGTTTCTAGCAAAAAGGATGATTTGATCCATCACTTTGGTTCGATTGATGAACTTAGCCGACAATCGATTGTCATAAACTCCATTGCAAATCAAAAACAAAGTGTAAAGGGTAGAAAAGAAGAAAGTGAACACTCAAAGCGGCCAAGGAGCGAGAGGCGGTGACGCGGTCCAATCGAGCGTCGACACGTGGCTTGACGGCTATGGAGAGAACTGCGCTAACGAGCTACGGTGGGGACGCCGCCACGTGTCGAAGCGGTTGGTGGAGCGGCGGCTGCTGCGACGTCTTGTGGACGCGTGTCGGGCCTTGACGGGAGGAAGGCTGTCGCTTGTTGACTTGCGACTCTTTGGTGTGGCGCACGGACGAATGATGGCTTGACGCGTGGCGTCTGGTGGACCAGCAGTGCGGCGTGGGCGAATGGGACAGCGACACGTGGACCGCGGCCGGGGACGTCTCTAATGATGGAGTGACACGTGGAACGGGAAGGAAAATCGCACAAAGCGTGCGTGTCTCGAGGCATATCCTCGACACCTGATCACTATGTACGAGTAGTTCATTTTACACGCTTTTTCGCCACGAATCCAACCGTACACTCCCAAAATCCTGAAAATAACAAATAAAGATGATTATGCCCATATTTCGAGATTCAACAATAAAAATAATCAAATAAACTATATATAATATGTGTAAATAATTACTTATCATGCCTTATTGAATTGAATTTATGTTTTGTTGATTATTGTGAATCAATTACTTGGGAATACCAACAAATGATTGGTTAGAGTGGTGATGGACTTTGTTCACTTAAGCGAGGTCTCGAGATCAAGTTCTTTTGTGGATGGATATTTCCATCTTGGTTGCAATGGGAACAGACAATGGTTGAGCATGGTTTGAATCGTTTGATACTACTGGCTTCTGCTTGAAATCAAATGCTGCTAGATTCAATCATTTTTGGTAAAGAATTTGAAGAGAATTAGTTTGGTTAGGATTGTTGGTTTTGGAGTTTGGTTTGCTTGGAGAAATAGGCATTTCAAGTTGGAAGTGCATAGTGGTTACTAAAACAATGAGTGTGCTAGGTTGGTGCTATGATCTATTTATGAAATGCCTTGATGTATAAACTTTTCGTCATTCTTGGAGCTATGGCTCGACCGAATTTATTCTCGGACTTGTGAAACCTGCCTCTGTTCTTAAGCTGTAAGTGTTGGAGCTGCTTTCCTGAACGCATAAGCCTCGTAACTTACCGGAATTGTGCCAAGCTGTTGAGCTAAGTGTTCAAAGTTCCACGACTCTCTTTCCACTTTACGGAAGGTGGAGAACATTCTTTTATTACATGCTTCCTTTTCTTTTTGAATTTGTTGGAATTCTTGATTAGCTATTATGTTACAACAACAAATGAGCAAAGTAGGTTTCAACTCTTAATTGTATAATGGCAACTTGAAGATTGTGAAGGAAATTATAGTAGTTGCTATATTCTTTGATACCATGATAGATTTCAAAAAGAGTCTAAGAATTATATCGATGTGAGCCTAAGTACAATAGGGTGCTCTTATTTATAGAGCAACAAAGTATAAAATAAGGAAAGTTTCCTAATACTACTTAAATACCAAAACATAGAAACTACCTAAATACATAAACTACGAAATATAGCAACTACTATAATTTCCTTAACAAAGATTTTTCTATTTGTACAAGGATCATATCATTTCACCTAATCAGTTTCTTTTTATTTAATAATTGTTATATATTGTAGGTTATTTCAGCAATCCAGAAGCAACTGCATCAACCCTTACTTCTGAGGGTTGGTTGAAAACGGGTGATATTTGCTATATTGATGAGGATGGTTTTATCTTTGTTGTGGATAGATTGAAGGAGTTGATCAAATACAAAGGGTACCAGGTATAACATCCATCTATATAACCTTTGAGATGTTATCTTCACGTCTTTCTTTTATTATGCGCACAGAAATCTATGACATGCTTGCTGGAACTGTATCTGTGTTCGCAATCTGATGAGCAATTTTGCTATCTGGTGTTATAATTTATATTCTCTTGTTTTTTGCAGGTCCCTCCTGCGGAACTGGAGGCTTTGCTGCTTTCTCACCCACAAATAAGTGATGCAGCTGTCATTCCGTATGTGCTCTTTATCTCTTATGTTAATGTTTTCATACATACAATATTCAAAATTTATTCTCTCTCAACATTGAAAGAAGAGACAATAATGTCATTGTCATATTACAGATTCCCAGATAAGGATGTAGGACAGTTTCCTATGGCATATATTGTCAGGAAAGCTGGAAGTAATTTGTCGGAGAATGCTGTGATGGATTTTGTAGCAAAGCAGGTAGGTGGAAATTGTAAAATGCCTTAGGCTTAATGACATTGTTGTCTTTCAATTAGCGATGGATCTCAATTTTCTTAATTTTCGATCTATCATTTCTTTCTACCATGTTGCTGATTTTGCAGGTGGCCCCATTTAAAAGATTCGACGAGTTGCTTTTATCTCGGCTATCCCCAAGAATCCGTCTGGAAAAATTCTTAGAAAAGATCTTATCAAGCTTGTAACATCCAAGATCTGATGTTATTTGATTCATCGAACATCCATCAGTCCCGGTTGTATCAATAATGAAGTCCAGTGTAAAAGTTGGGATTTTAGTTTGGTTTCACAGCAGTTTAAGGTATGTTGTATTGTATTGTATCTTCATGTTATGTAATGGCGAGCGGGCGGTTGATGGATTATGGCATGCTGCAATTATTTATTCGTACAGAAAATGGGTGTCTCATTTATAGACAGACAAGAGTCTGAAAAAGTTGAAATTGTACAATTGACTGTAGAGTAATGGATAATATATGAAATAGTTTCCTTCACCAGTGCAAGTGCTGAGCTGCTATATTACCATGGCATAGTTGTGCTTTAAGCCTTGAACTATGTTTTGCTATTATCTTAAAGCCTTGTTGCTGTATGGTTTACAAAATAGCTGACTTGTTTAGATGATCATGTTTTCTTTCGACTTTTTGGTCAAGCGAGTGAGGATCGGCAATTGACATGGAAGCCTTAACATATTTCCTTTTTGTCTTTGTCGAATCTGACGTCAACTCAAAGGTCACATTGAGGATCGACATTTTCTTGAATATTGAAAAATGATTTTAGCAACTTTCATGCACTCTAATTATGATAATCGTCATTTTCACACGTTTTTAGGTGGTTAAGTTCTCTTATTTGTTATTTTAAATGGCTGATGATATTTTAGTCATAACCAGTTTGAATCTTCATGGTTTATATTCAAGGTCTAAAGGTGATAGACTTTATTCATGTTCTTTGATTTAGCCCGTGAAGACAAATAATTGCAGATATTTTCTGCTGGTATCATGTGCAGGTAATGCATGACGAGTAAAAATATCTCATATTCTTTTTCTTTACTCTTCCTGTTGATACTGCTTGGCCTCTTGAGCTTGTAGCAACTGTCTGTCGATACTGAAATATCTGTGATCTGTCTGCAGTTGTCTCGATCATTTGTCTCCTTTAAAAAAGGGTTTGCATCATAACTTCTTTGAACATTGGCACAAATGTAACGGAAACCATTAATTAGTTTGCTGAATGGTTTAATCATTGCATTGCATCGGATACAATTGGCAGCTGTTTAATCCTTATGACCATATGATTGAGATTTTTTTTTGGCCCTCTATATATTAGTACGTCCATTCAAACTCTAATTTAGCATAAACACTATGATTTTCTTTTTCTTGTTTTACTGCCTTTAATCTGACTGTGAAAGAAACTGAACCTTGAAGAAATGGTTTGAACTCACTACAACAACAACAATGTTTATATATGTTTGATCCATTTCATGAAAAGTAACAAAAGTTTTACGCTAGCTGTTAATCTATCGCAACCCTCATCCATTTTCCAAGAATGGAAAATGGGCTTGGGTCTCCCTCCCCTACTTTTTGGGTATGAAAAATGGTTTGAACTCACTATGTAGATTATTTTGTTGGATTGAGTTTCACATGTAACTTTATCCTTCCCTCTCCTTGGTCATTCAAGAAGGTTGATAATTTTTAGTTTAATTAAATAAATCTCTTTTACACAAATCCATGTTTTTTTTCGTTCATTTGTGCATTGATCAGTTATTCGGCCCATCAATTAATATTCACTGGAAGGATGAGTTTCTTGAGTTTTAGTGGTTTTGCACTGTTTAGCTTTTGAGCTGAGTTTGCCTACATATTTAGATGAGTTGTGACATGGTTGAGATGAACTCTTATGGGTTGTTTGATGACATAAGTGAGTTTAAGCTGCTATAAGGATTGATGCATGTACTTTCATGCATGTTACTCTGCTGTAGAAAATCTCCGGGCTAAGGTTTCATTTTGGTTTTAATAAGAATCATCCTCCTTTCAATCCAAATTGCTATGTTATGATTTACTTGGCGCTTCAAGTTGCTAAAACTAGATTCCTAATGCAATGCCCGTTTTCTGTTATTCTCTTGAGATTATATTTCTATGCAGACCCTCATAATTGTTTTGTCAGTCTCTCTTATTGTCATTTGATCATGTTCTTATTTGTCTGTGGTTTAGGATGTTATATCAAATTTGTTCAGTTATTAGGATTTGGTTAGGCGTAAGAATCTTGTAGAAATCATCAAGGACTAACTCCTGTTTTGCAGCTTTGTGAGCTTCAGTAGGTGGAGTGTCTAGATAGCAGTCAAGCAACTGGATGGAGATCAAAATGGTATGCTTTCTTCGAAAAAAATGTCCAATATCATTTTAATTCTATTCTACTATTGTTAAATCAGGCCTGAACCCAACACAATAAAATTTTAAGAATCCTTTGCTGTTATTTAATCTCTGATTGTCCCAGTAGCTGAGATCAGAATGCATTTTATGTCATCTGCTGATTCTCAAACATGAAGTAGAATTCATCTACATCATGAAATCAACTTCCTTAAAAAAATTCAATTACACTAGAAGTCAATTTTACAAGAATACATGGCCTTGGCAAGCTCAAAAAATTATTACCAAGGCCTTAAAAGTGGGGAAAAAAGAAAACCAAATAGGCCCTCTTTAAAAAAGCATGTTTCTTATCCCACCTTGGTTATGGAACTGAAGGATAGATAGAGAGGAAAAAACTGAGCCTGCCCTACAAGAAGAAATTGAAACAAGTGCTCTCCCTTCCCCCACTTGTGGCTTCTTATTCCTTATAAGAGAAACAATGTGGTCCATCAGCTCTTCCTCACAAGGCACTTGTAAGGGCCCTTGAGCAGCCAAACCAAACTCTTCTTCAGCCATCTCTAACAGCACTTTGAATATAGGGTGATTCAAGTAATACAATGGCACCACAAACCTCTTCCCTTCCCTCGCATACACCGCGAAATAGCCCTTCCTCCTCTTCCTCCATTTTCCAATTGCCTCACTAAGCCTCTTAGAGTTTCTCATGAACAAAAAACACTGTCTTCTTCAAAAATCTTAGATGGGCATGTTAGATTTTATGAGATGAAATGGATTGTAGCTTTATTGGGCAAATGGGTTTTGGTTTTATAGGGAGTTGGAGGGGTAGAGAGTGTTGAAAAGTGGTGATAAGGATGGAGATTGGTTATTTGTGGAGGGAGGGACTGTCTTGTGATCATGGGCTAGAAAGATAAGGTGAGTGACAAAAGCATTATTTAATGCAAGAGCAAACATTTTGGTGTTATTTTTGCAGCACATATGAGTGGTTGGTTATACTAGAATTGAAGAAGAGAGTGAAGTTTTAAATTTTTTATTTTGATGGGCATGGGTTGGCTGCTATGATATTCATATATCTCTTATTTGAGTGCTTTAAGGTTGAAGATGGGCATGACATGGGGGTTGCTTTTGGTGACAAAAATCTTTGGTTGCTGTGATATCTTGTTTGAATTTTATTTTTTTTGTAAGATGGGTGGGTTACAACACGTGAAATCATTGAATTTTGGGAGTCGTTACCAACCTGTAAGGTCATGTGCCCACCACGCTATATGTTGTGTGGGTATAAGTTTGAGCTTATGTTAATGTCATGTAGTATGTTAATGTCATGTAGTGTGCTGTGTGTACCTAAAAAAATCAATCAATTTCAATGTATGTACCATAAGCCTAAACAGATTAAATTTTGTTTTATTGTTCTTATCTTTTCAATGGAGATTATGTTGGAGCTAACTAGATGCGCTTACGGCATCTACCTGAACCATCAAGTTCACATTGTACCAGCAGGGCTAGATTTTTTTTTTTTTTTTTTTTTTTTTTTTTTTAATAAGAAAGAAGTCAGAACTTGCTCACATTGAGGTTCTAACTCACGACCTTTTACTCAAATAACCTCATATCAAATCAATGAGCCATCCGGTTAGTTGGTAAGCCTAGAGTGTTTGTATGTATAGAAGTCTTAAAGATTTTTGGAGAAGATTGTGAATTAAGTAGGTTTTTTATAAGAAAAAAAAAAAGCTTGTGGAAGTCTTGAGCATTCAAACCTTTATTAGCTAGTGCTTGCCTATTACCTTTGGTATATATTATGTAGTGTGTGTGTATATATATATATATATATATATATATATATATATATATATATATATATATATATATATATATATATATATATATATATATATATATATATGTATTTATATGTTTGGTTAATTATTTGGTTTGGATAAATCAAGCATTTATTTGGATGAAAGAGTTGATTTTGAGCTACCATGACCGCTTATGTTTTGCTTATGTGGATAAATACCTCTAAAAAGTAAAAAGTAAATACATAGATGATTATAAAAACTACAACTCTTTTGATAATTTTGGGCACCACATCACCCGCACTCTAGTAATCATAAGAAAATACTAAATGGTGGACAAGCTGACATAAAAGTTGTGTAAGCTTCAATTTCAAATTAGTTGAAGGCAATTGAGTTGAGAAAACTCTTCCTATTATGCATGGATTGCTTTCATCAACATGCATATTCTCTAGAAAAAAAAAAAAAGTAAAGAAAAAATGTCAAATTGGTTAAAATATCATAATCTTTTAAAACTTTTGTTATTATATCTTAACATTTTTAAATTGTTTGATTTTGTATTATATTTCAGTTTTGAGCTTCAAATTTGATGATGTCGCATTTAAATAATTATCTTAAATAATAAATTTAATAATATTTTAGTGATTTTGGGTGATGAGGTGACTTTTTAAATTTATTATTTAGGTGCCACTTCATCAAATTTTGAGTAAAAAAGTGATATATGATACAAATTAAATTTACAAAGGTTATGATATAATAACAAATCTTAAAAATTTAGGATATACTGTAACCAATTAATTAAGCCAAAAAAGAAAGAGAAAGGACTTCATGGTGAAAGAAAAATCGTTCTCATGTAGATCATGCTACGATCCAGAAGCCGTTGTTGTGCATGATAAATGCTTTTTGTGATGGGCTTTTAACATTAGCTGTATTTCATGGAAACCAAGAGCCACGTACAGATTATGTTGGGTTGTAGCTGAAAAACCCATATGATGGCCCAAAAGAAGGTTGCAACCTCCAGGTAGGGCTGGCAAAAATATGGGACCGGACATAAACGAGACCAGACACCCATTTCTATAATGATTAAATTTGGTGCCCGGAGCCGGTCCCGTTTTTGAAACGCGCACTTTTTTTTTGTCCAGTACCGTATGTTTGTAAAACATACGGCTTCCGTTTTGTCCGATTTTTATTTTTAAATATAATTAAATATTTTATTTATCAATTATTTTTTAAAAAATAATTGATAAATAAAATATTGTATGTGACATACTATTAATGTACCGTTGTGTTATATGAACATATATGTAGATGGGGATGTCCACCAGGGAAGTTCCCCGTGAAGTATGAACTATGAAGTAGAGGAGACATGTTATTTGAAGGGAATGTGAAAATAGATTTGAAACGAAGTATGAAACTAGATTTGAAACAAATTTTATAAAAATCAAACAAGAAACATGTAATAAAAAACAACATCATCAAATCAGTTTAATTGAGAAAATAGATTTGAAACGAATTTTATAAAAATCAAATAAGAAACATGTATATGAATGGAGAAGGAGTAGAAAAAACTTACATTGAGAGCAAAAGATATCGGTGGCGCGAGAGCTACAGCTAAAAATTGAGAGGCGAGAGGAGAGAGAGAGTGATAAGCGAGGTGAGAGGCAGAGCCGGGAGAGTGAAGCGGAGCCGGGAGTGAAAGGCAAAGCGGGAGAGTGAGAGTCAAGCCGGAGCGGAGAGTGAGAGCGAGCCGGAGATGAAAGGCGAGCGAGCCGGGAGAGATGAGAGTCGGGAGAGATGACCGACCGAGTCACGAGAGACGACCGCAGTGAGGCGTGAGCGAAGAGAGTGAGAGGCGGACGGAGCGGAGGCGAGGCGCGCCGTGCGTGGTCGTGAGCCGCGGTGTGTGGCCGTGAAACGCGAGGCGGTGAGAGACGACCGTGAGGCGGTGAGAGTCGAGAGTCGAGACGGTGAGAGACGGTGAGAGGCGAAGTGAGGCGGTGAGAGGCGGCGTTCGCGTTAGGGTTTGTTGAGGAGAACCCGGAACAGTGGAACCGAGAGCGAGAGAGCGGGGAGGGACTCGAGGGACGAGGGAGATGGGAGAAAAGTTAAAAACTTATTATACATTGTGAAATTACCTATATGCCCTTCAAATTAATCACTAACGGGTACCCATTTTTTTGAAATTTTTGCCCGGACCCGGTCCCGTATTTTTAAACGGACACAAAAAATTGTCCGGTCCCGTATGTTTTTTACAAGAATATTGCCCGATCCCGTTTAAAACGGGTCCGGACAAAACCGGACAAACGGGACCGGGCAACTTTTGCCACCCCTACCTCCAGGCCAGCATAGGGTTTGGGGTAATTGTTTTTTTCTTCATTGGGCCACCTGCATCCAGCGTAGGCTCGTGAATTTCTGTATGTATCAATATTGTCCCTAGTTAACTTAACCACCTCGAACTTATGGCTGTGGGGAAATCTACATTTATATACTTCATTATAAAGTTACATCCAAATCCATCTAAGGTGTTAACATTGCATGATCAACACTAGGGATGCAAATGTGGTGAGGGGAAGGGGAGGGGATGAGGTTTCCATATCCATCTGTTTAAGAATTCACCTTTCATCCTCATACCCATCTAATCCTCACACGACGATGGGTTTCCTCGTATAATCTTGTGACAACCCCAGTTTCCACGAATTGGGACTCGCCCGCCTAGACATATGTGGACCCCCGATCTGTTAGACATTTTTAAAAGAAATGTTTAGTCCCACATTGGTTAGAAACTTTAAGTTTAAAGAATATATATACTCTTGTACTATATTGTGTAAAAGAAAAACACAAGTGATATGCAAAGTGAGCCACACGCGCGCGAGCGAGTGGCGCGCCGCATATGGCGCTTTTTAGGCGCGTGTGTGTATATGTGTGCGAGCTAACCATGGGTAAAACTTTTTACCATTATTTTTTACCATTTTCGAAATTACAATGTGGGTAGTTATTTGATTGACTCACTCAAGCATTGAATGTGTAGTTAATAAACCCATTCAATGCTTGAGTGAGTGGATGCAGTTGAAACTGCTCGACTACCCCCATTTTCTTCTCTAACTGGTTTTGACCAGTGCTCTATAATAGAAAATGTTTGGGGAGGAAGAATCATCATCTCAAAATTAAACAACATTTGCTCTTGTTTTTGCTTTCACTACTGTAAAGTGAAAGCTGAGTTTGCTTCATCGTATCCTTTAGGATTTTTGCTGACTCTTGCAGTGTAGAGAGCAAAATTTCATTTAGGAAAGTTGCAGTGTTACACGCTTTGAAGTCGTTGCAAATTCCTCTAGTCTAACAATCTAAAGGAAATTTTTTGTTGTTGCAATGGTTTCGTCAATCAAAGAACTGCCAGCTAACATTGTGAAGCTGGATCGCTTCGATGGAGGAGATTTCCTGAAGTGGCAGAAGCGAGTACATTTCCTGCTGGTGGCGCTTCATCTGGTGTATGTTCTAGATACACCCAAGCCTGTGGAGTCTGATGATGAAACTGTCGAGCAGATCAGGAAGAGGCAGAAATGGGAGACGGATGACCACACCTGCAGAGGTCACATTCTGAACGCCATGAAGGACTCACTGTTCGACCTCTACCATGATGTCCCATCTGCCAAGGAACTGTGGGAGAAACTAGAGGCAAGGTGCCATAAGGAGGATGCGACAAGTAAGAAATTCCTCATATCAAAGTTTATTAATTTTAAAATGGTTGATGAAAGGTATGTTATGGAACAATTTCGTGAAATTGAGAGGATTATGAATAATTTCTCTCAACACAATCTTGTCATGGATGAAACCATTGTTGTGTCTTTAATTATTGATAAACTGCCCCCATCCTTGAAGGAGTTCAAATGAACTCTTAAGCATAAAAAAAATGACATAACTCTTGATGAACTAGCTAACCATCTTCGTATGGAAGAGGATTGTCGCATGCAGGAAAATGAAAAAGAGCAGAATGTTCAGGAGATTTCAAAGGTGCATGTGATGGAAGCAGCAAAGTTCAAAAAGCCCGTGCTGAACAGGCCTAACAAGCCTGGTAGTTTCAAAAAGCCTGCTGGTTTGAGAAAATCGAACAACCAAAACCAGAATCAAAGGAAGCAGAAAGTCACTTGCAGGTTCTGCGGGAAAGATGACCACTTCAAGTCCGAATATTATCATTGGAAGAGGAAGCAAGGAAAACATCATGCTTCCTCTAGCACTGCAAAAGGTGCAGGAAACGACAATGATGATCTCATTGCTATGATTTCTGAAATCAACCTCGTTGAAAATGACATGGCTTGGTGGGTCGATTCTGGTGCTACTTGACACGTCTGCAAGAACAAGAGGTTCTTCAAGACCATGGAGGCAGTAGATGAAAATAATGTCTTGTACATGAGAAATGATATTATTGTCCCTGTCAAACGCATAGGTAGTGTTGATCTGAAGTTTACTTCTGGCAAAATTGTAACACTCACTAACGTGTATTATGCATTAGAAGTGAGGAAGAATCTGGTGTCGTGTAGTCTTTTGAATAAGTTTGGTTTTAGGCTTGTATTTGAGGCTGACAAATTTGTACTCTCTTAGGGAGGTGTGTATGTGGGGAAGGGTTATGCTTATTTGGGCATGTTTAAGCTCAATGTAATCGCTTTATCTAATAAGAATATTGTTTCTGCGTATCTTGTTGAGTCTCCTTCATTTTTATGGCATCATAGATTATGACATGTTACTTTTAGAAAATTATATGATATGGTAAATTTGAAATTACTGCCTTATTTTGATAAATATGAAGGAAATTGCAATACATGCATGAAAACAAAAATAACTATAAATCCATTTCCTAATGTTGAAAGAAATTCAAAGTTGTTTGATTTAATACATTTAGATGTATGTAACATACATAGTTAACCATCAATAAGAGGCAATAAATATTTTATAACATTTATTGATGATTATAGCAAGTTCTGTTATGTTTATTTGTTGCATTCCAAAGATGAGGCAATGGTTAAGTTTCAGGCCTATAAGGCAGAAACTGAGTTGCAATGTGAGACCTTTATAAAATGTTTAAGGTCTGATAAGGGAGGAGAGTACTATGATCCAAAGTTCTTTGAATCCACTGGAATAGTCCATGAGACTACTGCTCCTTATACACCACAACAAAATATTGTGACTGAGCGTAAAAATCGTATTTTAACCGAAATGGTTAATGTTATGCTATCAAACTCGGTTTGAGTAGTAGATTTTGGGGAGAGGCATTGCTTGACTGCATGCCATATTTTGAACAGAATTCCACAAAAGAGGAATAAAGTCACCCCATATGAGCTTTGGAATAAGCGAAAACCAAATCTTAATTATTTAAGAGTTTGGGGTCAGTATGCGATAGTAAAAGTACACAACCCAAAAAGAGAAAATTGGGTGAAATGGGAGTGGAATGCATATTTATTGGATATGCACAACACAGTAAGGCATATAGGTTCATGGTAATTGAGCCTAATAATTTGATTTTAGTGAACACTGTAATTGAATCAAGGGATGCAATCTTTGATGAGACAAGATTTAAATCTATTCCCTAAAGTATTTTTGAAGAAAGCCAAAAAGGGAAGGAAGTCATAGAAATTGAAAATGACAAAAAAATAGTGGAAGTTCCTGAACTTTGAAGGAGCAAACGGGCTCGAAAAATTAAGTCATTTGGTTCTGATTTATATACATTCCTAGTTGAAGGAAGTAGAGAAACATTAACTAGACAAATTCCGTATGGATGCTAATCCAATAGAGGAGGCGATGAAAGAAAGAGATGCAACTTTCTGGAAAGAGGCATTAAATGATGACATGGATGTAATAATGGGAAATAACACTTGGGAGCTAGTTAATCTACCTCTCGGGTGTAAACCTATTAAATGCAAATTTCTCTTCAAAAGGAAAAAAAGAGTTGATAGATCCATTGAAAAACATAAAGTGAGACTGGTTGCTAAAGGTCTCACCCAAAAGCATTGAATAGGCTATTTCGATACCTATTCACCAGTAGCTAGAATTGGTACTATCAGATTGCTTATTGCAATTACAACTATAAGCAAGCTGGTCATCCACCGAATAGACGTCAAAACAACGTTCCTACATGGAGAATTGGATAAGGTAATATACATGGAACAACCTGAAGGGTTCATAATGCCCGGTCATGAAAATAAAATGTGTAGATTGCGAAAATCATTGTATGGTTTAAAGCAAGCACCAAAACAGTGGGACCAAAAATTTGACCAGGTTGTACTTGCTTATGGATTCAAAATAAATGAATATGATAAATGTGTATATAGCAAGTTTGATGAAAGAGGCAATGGTGTCATTATCTGTCTTTACGTAGATGACATGTTGATTTTTGGAACTGACTTGGAACAAGTTCAGTTGACCAAAAGGTTTCTTTCAAGCAAGTTTGAAATGAAAGATATGGGGCAAGCTGATGTCATTCTTGGGATTCAGATTGTAAGAGATGAGGGGAGTATTACTCTAACTCAATCTCATTATATCGAGAAAGTTCTCAATAGATTCAATCATTTGAATTGTGCCCCTGTTTCCACCCCGCTAGATTCAAGTATTGAGCTAGTAAATAATACAGGCAATCCAGTTTCACAAATAGAGTATTCAAGATTAATTGGATGCTTAATGTATGCAATGACATGCACTAGGCTGGATATTGCCTTGGTAGTAGGCAAGTTGAGCAGATTTACAATTAATCCAAACGAGTTGCATTGGTTTGCAATTCGAAGAGTTTTGAAATATATGAAGAAAACAATTAACTATGATTTATGCTATAGTGGATATCCTTCGGTCTTAGAAGGATTTTTCAGATGCAAGTTAGATTGTGAAAGATCAAAATCATGCATCTACAAGTGGATGGATTTTCACACTTACTGGAGGTGCAATCTCGTGGGCTTCAAAGAAGCGAACTTTAATGGCTGGTTCCACCATGGAATCAGAGTTTATTGCGCTGGTCTCGGCTTCAAAAGAAGCCAAATGACTACGTGAATTATTACACGAGATACCATTATGGCCTAAACCGATAGCTCCAATCTCTATCCATTGTGATAATGAGGCCACATCGGTAAGGGCTTATAGCCAAGTGTACAATGGTAAATCCAGACATATTAGATTGAGACACAGTTGTGCCAGAGAATTAATAACAAATGGAGTTATCACGATTGACTATGTGAGATCTAGTCAAAACTTGGCAGATCCCCTTACTAAAGGATTGTCAAAAGACTTGGTGAATAAAACATCAAGGGGATGGGTCTCAAGCCCATGAATTAAAAGTCACCAATAGTGGAAACTCAACTCGACACCTAACATTACGTTAAGTCTTGAGTTCAATGCAGTCAAAGTTCATTATAAGTGTGACTGTGAGCACTAAATTTTAATAACCATCCCAAGGTTGTTAGTGCTCGGTACCTGCATGTAAAGAGAAGATGTTGAGATGATCTCTTAATAGTCTTCTAATGGTGCTTAAATTGTGGGGGTACTAGAATGGAGACTACCTATATGGATGTGAAGTGCGACCGCTTCAAGGACTTCAAGGGCTTGGCTCCAAAGACATTCACGAGAAAATACGGGATACAAGGCCAATGTTGAATGTGTCAGGATATTTATGGCTATTTGCTGGTGTAAGTTATATGCGTGATATGTTTATGCTACATATCGAATAGAATCATTGGTTCAAAGTTTATCTACCATGTAATTATGATATGATGTTATGAACTTTTCACAAATTAGTGGTTCAAATCGCAAGATACCATTATTTATGCATATAATGTTTGAGATGTTCGTAGATCAAATGATCTGATTATTTTGAAAATTACAGGGGATTGTTGGACATTTTCAAAAGAAATGTTTAGTCCCACATTGGTTAGAAACTTTAAGATTAAAGAGTATATATACTCTTGCACTATAGTGTGTGTAAAAGAAAAACACAAGTGCTATGCAAAGTGAGTCACGCGCTAGCGAGCGCCGCGGCGCATATGGCGCTAATTAGGCGCTTTTATAGGCGCACTTAGCACTTGGCACGAGGCACGTGCGCGTGTGTGTATATGTTTGTGAGCTAACCATGGGTAAAAAAATTTACCATTATTTTTTACCATTTTCGAAATTATAATGTGGGTAGTTATTTGATTGACCCACTCAAGCATTGAATGAGTAGTTAATAAACTCATTCAATGCTTGAGTGAGTGGATGCAGTTAAAACTGCTCCACTACTCCCCATTTTCTTCTCTAACTGGTTTTGACCAGTGCTCTATAAGAGAAGAGGTTTGGGGAGGAAGAATCATCATCTCGAAATTAAACAACATTTGCTCTTGTTTCTGCTTTCACTACTGCAAAGTGAAAGCTGAGTTTGTTTCATCGTATCATTTAGGATTTTTGCTGACTAGAGCAAAACTTCCTTTAGGAAAGTGGCAGTGTTACACGCTTTAAAGTCGTTGCAAATTCCTCTGGTCTAACACGATCAACCCTCGCGGAGCCAACGCATGTGTAGTTAGCCTATTTTACCATTTCATTTATAGTTTAGTCGCTTATTAGAGTTGTTATTAAGTTTAACAAGTCTTAATAAATTACGCAGCGGAAAATAAAAGAACTAAAGCGACAATGATTTAATGTAACACGACATCAGGACAACCCTATGTGTGGAAACCCTATCCGGTGACAAAAATGAGGGAAATATCATATACATGTACCTAAGTGCTCGCTCAACCCATTAAACAGTTTTAAACATAAACAATACATAACTATGAATACAAATAGACTTACGAGTAGCAAAAGTAGAAGTCGTCTCTGAGGGAAGCTTAGAGGTAGTCACCAAGTATCGGCTCTTTAGCCTTGCTACTAAAGGGACTTGCAATTGTCACCAAAATGAAGACAATTCCAGTGAGTAAAGCCAGCGGAATGGTTAGTCGAATAATCATGCAAGAATTTATGCGAAATAATGAACAAAGCATGATTTCCAATTTAACATATATATATATATATATATATATATATATATATATTAATAAATAATTGAGTGCCAAGTACATAAAGCAAAAGAATCTAAGTGCTCCAAGTCCATCAAGTGCGATAAAGTACCACAACTTGACTTTCAAGACGGTCGGTGGACTTAGCTAAATCACTTGACCGACAGTTTAGATCGGGTCCATCAACTGTAGCAGACCGCAACAACTTCTACCAGCTTGACTTTCCTCAATCCTAAACTGTGGGCTTAGGTAAGTCCAAAAGTTCGTGTAGTGACGATGGTGGAAAAGATCACAAAGCATTCCCATCGCCCCCATAACCACCATATCGCCCACTTAGACTCTAGGCCACTCATCACGAAATCTAAAAACAAAAATGAACAACCATTGATTGAGTAAGGATAGCATTATTTGGATTAAGAGAGACAACTCATGTATAAAGATATCACAAGGACAACAATACAATGTAAGGATATACATTTACAGAAGAGTAGCATGAATGACCAATTGCATTGAATTTACAAGATAATTGATCGCAAAGGAATACTAACTGATAAATGACCAAATGAAATCATGTTAAGGTTCCAACTGGTTTACTTACCTGTAACGCTTTGAAACGTCACCAAATCGGCTCCGAACCACTTCATTCACTCCCCAACATGCACTCGACACTAGTTCCTTATGCCTTTAGCTTAGTGTCAATTTACATTTAATTAGGCGTGTTAGAGTCCCTATTTCAAAAATAGTTTATTTTGTTTCATTTTCTTCCCATTTACCTCGCATTTCTAAAATTTGAGTTTTTTCTTCCCATTTACCTCGCATTTCTAAAATTACATGAATGGCCACGTTGAGCGAGTTTCGACTCGATTGTTTTTCTCAAATTTAGCCTTTATTATTATTTTAAGCCAATTTGACTATTGTTGATTCCTATTTGCATATATATAATATTGTATATTTTAATATGATATGGGTGTCGGCTAAAGCCAACGCCCTTTATGGTGCTGGCCACCAGCACCACTCACCAACAGCACCACCTACGGTGCTGCCGTGTTGGGCTTCGGCCCTCTGTCGACGCTTTGTTGACGCCCCGTCGAAGCTCCGTGGACGCCTCGTCAACGCTCCACGTTTCACCAAAACCCTCCAACAACAACACTAATTAAACCATTTCCCTAGCCATCTTCATCAATCTTATCACAATGGTAGAAATTAAAGAAAACTAAATTAAAACTTATCTTAAGAGCTCTAAGCTTGCCTTCATCAATTTACTCTTTAAAGATCCACAAAAATGAAAAACCCAAACTTTGCTTTCTTTTTTTTTCATTTCTTTCTCTCTCAAAATAATATCAACCACAAAGCCTCACCTTTACCCTCTTATCTCTTATATTTTCTCTACCAACACACATGCACACTCACTTAAATGACACATTCCACTAATCAACCTTGAATTCCCACATAGGATATCCCTAGGTTGATTAATGTCTTAGAGAATTAGATACAAACTTAGCTTTTTATTTATTTATTTATTTTGACCACTCAACTTTAGCAAGTAGCTTAGATTAATTTAATCTATTCATTTTAATTTAGGTATTTATATAAACTTAATTTTAAAAAACTAAGTTATAACTTTCTCAAATTCCATTATTTCTACGACTTATCTTATACTTGTGCTCGCACATATCTCGAGGTGACATTCGCTTGTTCAATCGACAATAAAATTCATAAAATTATGCTTACCTGGTATATGTAAGTAGTACACGTCATCAATCGCAAATAAAATATTTTAGGGCCGTTACAGTCTTCCCAACTAATAATAATTTCGTTCTCGAAATTATATTTAACTCAGGCAAATTCTAACCAGAAATACAAAGCAAGGGAGGTTAGCTAATCGATCCCTCCACTACTACTCACTAGGACTCGTCAAACGTGACTAAGTGGACATGAACATCTCTTTAAATTATGGGTCCACAATCATTTCAAAAGAGTTTACAGTGACCACGTCCAACTGCGGACTCACAAAGAAAATTTTCAAACAGCTTGATTCTTAACTTTGTATCGTGGTTTCCCTAAGAACTCATTAACTGATTGTTCGAATTCTACTGTAAATCATTGACTTAGTCAAGTCACATGACTGACAATGCCATACTGTGGGATCACAAAGCCACTTAACTAACAGTATGCGTTGTGGACTTAACAAAGTCATTCGCCTAACAGTTTTGTCTTACAATTGGACTGTGGACTTCATCAAGTCACTTGACTGACAATCTCATACTGCGGACTCATAGGTCACTTGACTGGAAGTACGAACTGTGGACTTGATTAGGTCACTTAACTGACAATTCATTGTAGTTGCGGAGGCGGATCACTTGTAGTTGGATGCCCTATCACGTGAGTATTTTTTAATATTCCCAGTTTATAGATTACATTAACGTTACAACGTCTAAACCAAAGCTTACATGTAGTATGGTCACGCATCGCCATTGGATCCGGCTCAGCAACCACGAGAACACTTTCTCTTAGCCGTTGCTGAGTAATGCTATCTTGTGTAACCCCCGGTTGCAGACAACTGTCTCTGTAATGTCTACCTTACTACTATTACCTCCACCTCTACTCTCGGTGCCTTGCAGCGGCGGCCGCTATATCGGCAACACTGTCTGAGGTAGTCGGTTGATAGAACTTAGCATTATAATAAGTAGAACTGCTACAATAAGTACTGGTTGCATTGGTGGTTCCGCTAACTCTGTGCCTTGACTCTTGCAGAAATCGCGGACCGTGTCTCGGTCTGCAGGATGTAACTCTCATTGGGGTGAGTACGAATGTACGCCTCTCTAGTGAGACTGCGGTCGTAGGCTCTCTATAGAGTCTCTGGCTCAGTAGTCACAACTGTCCCTCCGATTGTCATGGCGCAAATCTCTAATTTGACTTTAATCTTTTAATCAGGATCAAATGACCCATGACGTGGGACCCGCTTTGATATTCGTGTCGCGACCGAGGCGAGATGGCTGAGGTAAATGTTATATTTGTAATGATGTATGCCTAGTGTATTGTATATGTGTATACTACTAAGTCATTCTTATTTGTGAATAGGTGTCGAGACGTATGTGGGAACGCGCCTTGAGTTGCATGCCAGCGTGGGACCGAGGTAGAGAGCAATATGGTGAGTTGGTGTAAGCTTTATTTTGTTTTTATTAGTAACATAAGTGGGGCTATGGTTGATTAAGTATCAAATACACTTAAGTTAGTAAGTTATAACAATAACCACTTGATATTTCTCGAGACACGGATTGACATATCTCAACACCAATTGAGTCACTTATTGATGTCATTTGGCATGAGTTACTGGAACATGTGTTAATATGTGTATCACTAGTTAGGTCTCGAGATACGTGTGCACATTAGGATCAATGACTATCAATCAACCATATTCAATTCATGTATATAAGTTCTTGGTCAACTCAAGCAACTCAACTCTTTCATTTCATTTGCTTAAGAGAGAAGCAAAGTTACTGGAGAGAAGGAAAGCTATTGGAGAAGAAGAATATCAACAAAAACTTAATGATTTAGTGAAGGAGAGATCAAGTATAGCTAGTTTTCATCAAGTTAGGTAACTCCTCTACACCATAGAGTTAGCTTAATCCAATGAATTCACGAATTTGATGTTGTGGGTTGTTGTTTTATGTTGTGGTTGATGTCATGGAACTCTAGTAGTGTATATGGAGGTTCCTTAGGCATTAACATGGCCTATGTGTAGAGAAGACTCAAAATTCTGATTGCAGAATTCTGGGTTTTACTGCACATAGCGCGCTAGGTGGATCAGCTAGCGTGCTAACTTGGATTAGCGCGCTAGTTCAGAATTGGTAGCGCGCTAATGGTTATTAGCGCGCTAGGTCTATGACAGCATAAAAACTACAATTTTCAAAAATTCCTTAAACAATATAAAAGAGTCTAATACACTAAGTAAAGGTCCAAACACACTCAAAAACCTATAATATGATATCAAGAACCTAGGGAAGAATTTCGGTGATTCAAGTACGAGTTTCAAGGTGTCGGGAGGCCGAAGTAGCATAGGAAATTGCGTGGATTGTAAGTAAACTGATTGAGATATTTATTTACATTTCATTCCTATTCATATGTTCATTTTCAGTCATTTAGACTGAATTGCCTTTGTACTCCATATGTCATGACTTGTTCTTTCTTATTACATGAGGTTGCTTTCATGGTATAGTTTGTTGATAAAATGATTTCATTGACTCCAATTCATGTGCTATGTCATTATTAATTGTTAATACATGTGGTCAGTGAAATAGCATGCTATTAGGTAGGTGTTACATAGTATTGTAATCTATTTCCTTTGCGCATTAGTATGTAATGGTTTTGTTGGATTCCATTTATTGTGTTGTTCTTGAATATGAAAGTAGTTCTTGTATATATGACCATTTTATGATAGAAATCCGGCGGACATATGGGGGTCACTAGACTTTCCAGGGTGATCGGGATTTCTCCACTATCTTGCACAACACCCGGGAAATGAGTCTCAGATTTGTTGGCAAGCATAACTTGCGCAACACACAAGGTATGGGACCCGAGGTTGTTGGCAAGTATATATATCGCAGGTGATTGACACCAGCAAAAGGTTATAAAAGCAAGAGCACTACTTAGACCTTCACATTGATGTAGAGCTCAGCTCTATCCTCATATAGTGGAAAGGCTTATGTGATGAAGATCACGGCCGACCGGCCCTAAATCATTACTACTTAGCTGTGTGTCAGTTTTTTGTTGTTTAGTTGAAGTATCTTTTTGCATGTTCTCTTTACAGCTTAGTTGCTATTATCATGCTTTTTTATACTCGTTGCATAATTGGGAATGTGAACAAATGTCTCTTAGTATTACTTTCTACTTTCTTGTACTCGCCGTCTAGTTTGTGACGGTGGGTGCAGATCCATCGAGTAGTAGACCAGGCAAATAGAAGATAGGCGATTACCTCTGAGCCAATAGAGCACTGTTACACCTGATTTTGTAGGTTTGATTTTTGATGTATTATTTTTATATGTATATGATATACTTTTGGGGTTGTATATTACGGGTTGAGTGAGTAGTACCTTGACCAGACACATGATATTATATATCGTCGTTTCATCATATATATGCATGTGATCTTTATTCCCTGGTTTTTCCACAATTGTTAGGCCTCAAGTTATAAGCTTCTGCTAGATTGTTAAGACTTCCGCTGAATAAACTTTTAAGTAAACAAAATTTTAATTAACTCTAATTTATTAATTGACATAGGATAAATATTAGTTTATATTCATTTAGATAATAAATAATAAGTAGGTAAATGGTTTTGGATAGGCTGACTAGTCCCTTGTTAGGTCATATATGGTGAGTTTAGGGCTTAATAACGGGATTAGGCCGGGCGGATCCCTAATTTGAGAAGGGTCATCACAGTTGGTATTAGAGCTTAAGTTTATAAAGTTTAGGAGAGTCTAAGTTTATAGGGCTTAGATTGTGGAATATGGTAACTCTACAATGTGATACTAAAGCTACAATTTGTAGCAAAAGGCCTAACCTTTCCAATAAATAATAAATAAAAATTTAAACAAGGAAAAAAATAAACATAAATCTTAGATGTGGAAAACCAGATGATCCTGGCTTAGAAATCATTAGTTGGGAAGTGAGTGCAAGTGAAATGGGGATGTCTTATATGTATATATGTTAGTTTTACATATGTATATATGTTTTATCTACGTAATAGCTGATTCGCGTTCGCTATCAACCTGCAGATATTGATGGTTGATTCACGTGATAGCGGGGATGCAGATGCGAGTGGCAGCCAACCTTCTATATCATCAGCTGATGATTTTCAGAGGCTATCTGATCGAGTAGCTGCTCAGGGACATCAGTTAGCATAGTTCATCGCCATGATGACTGCACGTTTCGCTCCACCAGCAGAGACACCAGCCTCTAATACTACGACTACTTCCACATTACCGACAGCAGTGTCGGTAGTACAGGCTATACCGGCAGTGACACCTCTAGTCGTAGAGATAGTTTTTACACCATTTTTCATACCTCCATCTTCTAGCTCGACAGCAGAGGTTCAGCTCGTGAAGGATTTCATCGGACTGAAGCTAGTCTACTTTGATGGTTAGAGAGACTTCGAGAAGATCGAGAAGTGGGTATTATCTTAAGAAAAGTTGCACCGTGTCTTGAGGATTGAGGACATACTCTGAGCTAAGATTTCGTCGTACACTCTAAAGAGATGCGATGTTTGGTGGCGTGACGATAGCTTATGAGGGAGAGTTTGAGTCATGGGATGCCTTCAAGATGAAGTTTTACTAGCAGTATTTCCCACTTGTAGTGATGAAAAGGTTGAGGAAGGAATTCATGAACCTGAGACAAGGAGTTGATGAGTAAGTGATGAGCTGTAGAGACATATACGGCTATCTAAGATAATTTACTATGGACTTAGTGAAAGAGGATCGGATGATGTGTACTACTTCGGGGATGGACTGAGACTAGATATTGGATTTTATGTGGTCAGTTCAAGTGCCAGGACTTTGGGTGAGATTTATAAGCTCGCACTCTCTCACGAGACATTATTTGGGCAGAGTTGCCATGGGACACCGTTAGTACCAACGTTGACACCTGACCGGGTTGCGGAGTTTGAGAGGATGAGACAAAGGGGCAAGGGACCAAGGAGATGAAATAGAGGTACCCAGGGGTCAGGGACATCTACAACAGTTGTACCCTTTATACCATCCCCTATATCATTGCAGACTACTATTGGTAGACGTCCCTTGCCACCACAATTTAGACATGCAGTACCAGCTACTACTTTTCCAGCTCTACCAGCACCATCAACGCCACGTCAATAGCAGCAGGGTGGTAAAGGTCGAGGCAGAGGTAAAGGTAGAGGTCGAGATAGTTCTCGACAGGAGCAGAGGCATGCACAGGCCCAGGATCACGTTCAAGGTTAGTGTGGACCTATCACATGTTATAGGTGTGGTCAGGTTGGGCATGGGATTAGAGATTGTCCACAACTAGCAGCCGTGTTTTCATCGCAGAGTCGAGAAGGTGTATACATGGTAGCACAACCCGATGTTGATGCCACGCGGAGACTCATTGAGGGTATGGTTTCCATTTTTAGTAGATAGTTATATGTTTTGTTTGATTCGGGTTCTACAGTATCTTTCATTTCTAATCGCATGATATGCATTTTAGGGTTGACACCGGTTAAATTTAGCATACATTTAATTTTGAGTACTGCAGCTGGGGATAGGGTGTACCCTAATTGTCTCATTGATAGATGTCCAGTAGAGATAGGCGAGATAGAGTTACCTGCAGACTTCAGGGTTCTCAAGTTTTAGAGTTTGACGCACTGTTAGGGATGGATTGGTTAGTAGCGTATCACGCTCATATCGACTGTTTCAGTAAGACATTGATATTTGAGATCCCAGGGCGTCCGATGTTCACGTATAATGGTAGTACACCGAGAGCCGAGGGCATTAGAGGTCGATCTGCGACTAGTTAAGAGATGAAGACTTTGGTGTCATTATACCCTATAATAGAGAGTCAGGGACCTAGACTTGAAGAGATTTTGGTTGTGTGCAAGTTTCTAGACGTGTTTCTGGAAGACTTACCTGGTTTACCACCACCGAGAGAGATAAAATTTATCATTGAGTTAGTACCAGGCACTAGACCTATATCTATACCACCATACCGCATGGCTCTGAGAGAATTGGAGGAGTTGAGGAGTTCGTTGCAGGATTTGGGACAGAAATGATTCATCACACCTTCGATGTCACCTTGGGGAGTACCGGTCATGTTTGTGAAGAAGAAGGACGATACTTTAAAACTGTGTATCGATTATAAACAGTCGAACAGGGTCACAGTCAGAAATAAGTATCCCTTACCACAGATTGATGACTTATTTGATCAGCTGAGAGGAGCACATTATTTTTCCAAGATAGACCCGCGATCAGGGTATCAACATCTTAGGATCAGGGATGAGGATAGGTCCAAGACGGCGTTTAGCACGAGATATGGACACTATCAGTTTACAGTCATACCATTTGGTTTGACTAATGCACTTACCATGTTTATGGATTTGATGCATCGAGTGATGAGGTCATTTCTTGACCAATTCGTGATAGTTTTCATCGATGATATATTGATATATTCGAAGATTAGAGATGATCACGAGCAACACCTCAGAGAGACGTTGCAGACTTTGAGGGAGCATTAAATCTAAGCCAAGTTCAGCAAGTGTGAATCTTGGCTAGTAGAAGTCAAATTTTTGGGACATGTTGTTGGAGCAACAATCATTGTTGTAGATCCAGCTAAGTTTTAGGCTATTATGGATTGGCCTGCGTCGACGTCAGTTATGGAGATAAGAAGTTTTTCGGGGTTAGCAGGATATTACCGTAGGTTCATGAAGGATTTCTCGAAGATCTCTTCACCGATGACCAGATTGACTCAGAAAACATCAAGTTTGATTGGTATAAGGAATGCGAGAAGGCATTTGCTGAGCTAAAGAGATTGTTGACTACTGCACCAGTGTTGATATTGTCAGAGGCTAGACAGGGATTCCTGGTATATACAGATGCTTCTCATACATGTTTAGGTTGTGTGTTGATATAGGATAAAGGCACGGTGGCTTATGCATCTAGACAGCTGAAGTTACATGAGAAAAGTTATCCCACTCATGACTTAGAATTGGCAGCGGTAGTATTTGCTCTAAAGATATAGAGACATCATCTGTATGGAGAGAGTTTCACACTTTATACTGACCATAAAAGTTTGAAATACCTCTTCACACAGAAAGAGTTGAATATGAGACATCGCAGATGGTTAGAGTTTCTGAAGGACTACGACTTTTCTCTGGAGTATCACCCAGGAAAAGCTAACGTAGTTGCTAATGCATTGAGTAGGATGTCGGTTGGAGATATCGAGGTGGTTAGATGTCATATGACACATAAGTATGGATTACTCGAGGCGGCGACGATGATGACTCAGTCAGATATTCCTACCGATACTAAGGTGATGATTTGTGCATAGATGAGGCTTCAGACAGTGTCTACACAAAGAGTGTTAGAGTGTCAAAAAACAGATATCTTATACCCAAAATTCAGTGAGTTAGCCCAGAACACTGATTGTACTGACTGGACTGAGATGACGGATCAGTGTATGAGATTTAGAGGTAAATTGTAGATACCGGCAGTGGCAGAGTTGAGAGATGAGATTCTTTAGGATTCACACCGTTCCCAGTTCACTGTTCATCCAGGTATGACCAAAATGTATCATGACATGAAAAGACATTTTTGGTGGCCTGGGATGAAAGCGAACGTATCTGAGTTTATTTGGAACTGTGGGATCTGCCAGTAAGTGAAGGCAGAGCATCGTAGACCTGAAGGATTATTACAGCCACTTCTCATTTCACGATGGAAGTGGGAAGGCATAGCCAAAGATTTTGTTAGAGGACTGCCGAGAACGGCCCGTCGACACGATTATATTTGGGTGATTGTGGACAGACTGACAAAATCTGCCCATTTCATACCAGTTGCAGTTCATTACACATTTGACCAGCTGAGTGTATTATTCGAAAGGGAGATTATTAAGTTGCATGGGGTACCATTGATTATTACGTCAGACATAGATGTTATGTATACGTCCAGGATGTGGCAGAGTATGTAGGAGCAGTATGGTACGCGCCTACAGTTTAGTACAACCTTTCACCCTCAAACTGAGAGGTTAATTCAGACTCTCGGGGATATGCTCAGGGCTTGTGTACTTAAGTTCGGCGGATCGTGGGAAGAATACCTACCGTTGTGTGAGTTTGCATACAATAACAGTTATCAAGCTAGCATTGAAATGGCGCCATTTGAGGCATTATATGGCAGACCGTGTCGCTCACCATCTTGTTAGGCCGAGCTAGAGGACCGAGACATTATTTGGCCTGAAATTGTTGTTGATCACACAAAGAAAGTACGACATATTCGCCAGAGGCTTAAAGGAGCCCAAGAGAGGCAAAAGAAGCATGCAGACACATATCGTAGAGATCTCACGTATGACGAGGGAGCCTTAGTGTATCTAAAAGTTTCTCATCGGAAGGGTTATCAAAAATTTGGTTTGAAAGGCAAGTTAGCACCGAGATTCATCGGGCCTTTCAAGATCAAGAAAAGGGTTGGAAAGGTAACTTATGAGCTGGATTTACCTCCATATATGTCGGAGATTCATCAAGTGTTTCATATTTCAATGCTTAGACTAGCCAAGTCGAAGTCAGGTGAGAGACCGATAGTAGACTTGAGTCAGATTGATTTGAGTAAGGGCGTATCTTATGAGGAGCAGCCAATACAGATTCTAGATCGTATGGTACAACACTTGAGAGACAAGTCTATTCTGAAAGTGTTGGTCAAGTGGCAGTTCCATAGAGACTCGAAACTCACTTGGGAATGGGAAGACTAAATGCGCAATAAGTTTATGTACCTCTTCGAGTCAGGTATAATTATATGTTAAGCTTAATTTCGAGGACGAAATTTCCATTAGTTGTGAAGAATTGTCACGGTCCAAATCTCTAATTTGACTAGGATCAAATGACCCGTGACGTGGGACCCGCTTTGATATATGTGTCGTGACTGAGGCTAGATGGTCGAGGTAAATGTCATATAAGTAATGATGTATGCCTAGTGTATTGTATATGTGTAGACTACTAAGTCATTCCTACTTATGAATAGGTGTCGAGACGCATGTGGGAACGCGCATCGAGTTGCATGCCAGCGTGGGACCGAGGTAGAGTGCAATATGGTGAGTTGTTGTAAGCTTTATATTGCTTTTATAAGTGAGATAAGTGGGGCTATGGTTGATTAAGTATCAAATACACTTAAGTTAGTAAGTTAAAACAATAGCCACTTGATATTTCTTGAGACACGGATTGGCATATCTCAACACTAATTAAGTCACTTATTGGTGTCATTTGGCATGAGTTAGTGGGACATGTGTTAATAGGTGTATCACAAGTTATGTCTCGAGATACGTGTGCACATTAGGACCAATGGCTATCAATCAACCATATCCAATTCATGTATATAAGTTTTTGGTCAACTCAAGCAACTTAACTCTTTCATTTCATTGGCTTAAGAGAGAAGCAAAGTTGCTGGAGAGAAGGAGAGCTGCTTGAGAAGAAGAATATCAACAAAAACTTGGTGATTTAGTGAAGGAGATATTAAGTATAACTAGTGTTCATCAAGTTAAGTAACTCCTCTACACCATAGAGTTAGCTTAATCCAATGAATTCATGAATTTGATGTTGTGGATTGTTGTTTTATGTTGTGGTTGATGTCATGGAACTCTAGTAGCGAGTATGGATGTTCCTTAGGCATTAACATGGCCTATGTGCAGAGAAAACTCGAAATTCTGATTGCAGAATTTTTGGTTTTACTACGCATAGCGTGCTAGGTGGATCAGCTAGCGTGCTAACTTAGATTAGCGCGCTAGATCAGGATTGGTAGCGCGCTAATGGGTCATTAACGCGCTAACCCTAGTCATTAGCATGCTAGGTCTATGACAGCATAAAAATTGCAATTTTCAAAAATTCCTTAAACACTATAAAAGAGTCTAATACCTTAAGTAAAGGTCCAAACACACTTCAAAACCTATAATATGATATCAAGAACCTAAGGAAGTATTTCGCGAATTCAAGTACGAGTTTCGAGATGTTAGGAGGCCGGAGTAACATAGGAAATTGCATAGATTGTAAGTAAACTGATTAAGATATTTCTTTACATTTCATTCTTATTCATATGTTCATTTTCAGTCGTTTGGATTGAATTGCCTTTGTACTTCATATGTCATGACTTGTTGTTCTTTCTCATTACATGAGGTTGCTTTCATGGTATAGTTTGTTGATAAAATGATTTCATTGACTCCAATTCATGTGCTATGTCATTATTAATTGTTAATACATGTGGTAAGTGAAATAGCATGCTATTAGGTAGGTGTTACATAGTATTGTAATATATTTCCTTTGTGCATTAGTATGTAATGGTTTTGTTGGATTCCATTACTGTGTTGTTCTTGAATATGAAAGTAGTTCTTGTATCTAGGACCACTTTATGACAGAAATTCGGCGGACATACGGGGGTCACTAGACTTTCCATGGTGATCGAGATTTCTCCACTATCTTGTGTAGCACACGGGAGATGAGTCCCTGGGTTGTTGGCAAGTATAACTTGCGCAACACACGGGGTATGAGACTTGGGGTTGTTGGCAAGTATATATATCGCAGGTGACTGGCACCAACAAAAGGTTATAAAAGCAAGAGCACTGCTCAAACCTTCACATTGATGTATAGCTCAACTCTATCCTCATATAGTGGAAAGGCTGATGTGATGAATATCACAGCCAACCGGCCCTAGATCATTACTATTTAGTCGTGTGTCAATTTTATGTTGTTTAGCGGAAGTATCTCTTTGCATGTTTTCTTTACAGCTTAATTGCTATTATCACGCTTTTAGATACTTGTTGCATAATTGGGAATGTGAACAAATGTCTCTCAGTATTACTTTCTACTTTCTTGTATTCACTGTCTAGTTTGTGAAGGTGGGTGCAGATCCATCGAGTAGCAGACCAGGCAAAGAGAAGATACGCGATTACCTCTGAGTCAGTGGAGCACTGCTACACCCGAATTTGTAGGTTTGATTTTTGATGTATTATTTTTATATGTATATGACATACTTTTAAGGTTGTATATTATGGGTTGAGTGAGTAGTACCTTAACCAGACACATGATATTATATATCGTCGTTTCATCATATATATATGCATGTGATCTTTATTCCCGAGTTTTTCCACAATTGTTAGGCCTCATGTTATAAGCTTCTGCTAGATTGTTAAGACTTCCGCTGAATAAACTTGTAAATAAACAAAATTTTAATTAACTTTGATTTATGAATTGACGTAGGATAAGTACAAGTTTATATTCATTTAGATAATAAATAATAAGTAGGTAAATGGTTTTGGATAGGCTGACTAGTCCCTTGTTAGGTCTTATATGGTGAGATTAGGGCTTAATAACGGGATTAGGCCGGACGGTGCCTTAATTTGATAAGGGGTTATCACACCGATACTCGGCAATAATCCTTTATAAAAGAAATGAACCTGATCTATGTCGGTATCTTCCAGACTTCCTGCAAATTGCAATAGATTCTGACATCTGCCCATATATTGCATGACTGACTCGTCTCGCGCCTGCTTGATGTTCATGAACTCCATTCTCTTAGAGATCCTTACTAACGGTGGATAGTGCTTTTCATTGAAGTGTTTCTTGAAGTCAATCCATGTCTTAGGCTCTCAGTGTGCAGCTATTAGATTGGTCCACCACGTGTCAGCATCACCCTGAAGTGAGAATGCTACTAACCCTAGCTTCCTACTATCATCGATCCTCATAAACCTTTGTATTTTCTCATGACTTTTGATGAGTTTCTTTGCCTCAATCAAGTCCGGCTCGCCATGGAGTCTTTTGGGTCCGAACTTCTCATACTCCCTAGTCAAATTAGCATATACTGTCATCTGAAAGATAATGTATGTCGGGGCTGTCGCTACTATTGCTGAAAGTACGGGAACCACATCGGTAGCTAGTGCCGAGTGAATTGTAGAAACTGTAGAAGCGTAGGCGCACTCATATCCTGAGTTGGAGCCACTGCGGGTGTACATGGTGATGTTAATAGTGTTGTCAATCCTCTAATAATGGTCAAGATCTCGTCCAAGCGACGATCTTGAGACTCAATCCTTTGTTTTCAAGTCTGAAACTCTGTTGCGTCGGCATAGCGAGGACCTGTGGCTCCATTCTGATCACCAAGCTATGGCTGATCGACCATCGCGATCAGCAAATGTAGATTATGAGTCTTGATAAGCTTTTATAGCTACCGGTATATATATAATCCATATCAACAAATAACATGTACAATTCTAGTTTTAACTTTCCCCAACTCACCTCACTTCCCAACTAAGACTTTAAGTCAAGATCGTAGGGTTCCACATTAAATTCATGGTTATCCTAACTTTATAAGTCGTGTTTGTATTTTAGTTAGGTCTTGACTTATCTAGAGTTAGGTAAAAACCTTACACTCTGATACCAACTGTGACGGCCCAAGTTCCCACGAATTGGGCCTCGCTTGGCCTAGACATACGTGGACCCCCGATCAACCCTCGCGGAGCCAACGCATGTCTAGTCAGCCTATTTTACCATTTCATTTATAGTTTAGTCGCTTATTAGAGTTGTTATTAAGTTTAACAAGGCTTAATGAATTACGCAACATAAAATAAAAGAACTAAAACGACAATATTTTAATGTAACACGACGTCAGGACAACCCTATGTGTGGAAACCTTACAAAGTAGATATCATGCATATCCGGTGACAAAAATGAGGGAAATATCATATACATGTACCTAAGTGTTTACTCAACCCATTAAACAGTTTTAAACATAAACAACACACAACTATGAACACAAAATGGACCTACAAATAGCAAAAGTAGAAGTCATCTCTGAGAGAAGCTCGGAGAAAGTCACTAAGTATCGGCTCCTTAGCCTTGCTATTAGATGGCCTGCAATTGTCACCAAAATGAAGACAATTCCAGTAAGTAAAGCCAACGGAGTCTTAACAGTATTTCAAATGTCAAATAAATGGTTAGTCGAATAATCATGTAAGAATTTACGTGAAATAATGAACAAAGCATGATTTCCAATTTAACAGAGATATTAACGAATAATTAAGTGTCGAGTACACAAAGCAAAAGAATATAAGTGCTCCGAGTCTATCAAGTGCGATAAAGTACCACAACTTGACTTTCAAGCCGGTCGGTGGACTTAACTAAGTCACTTGACTAACAGTTTAGATCGGGTCCATTAACTGTAGCAGACCGCAACCATTTCTACCAGCTTGACTTTCCTCAATCCTAAATTGTGGGCTTAATAAGTCCAACAGTCCGTGTAGTCACGGTGGTGGAAAAGATCACAAAGCATTCCCACCGCCCTGTGACTACCATATTGCCCACTTAAGCCACTCATAACGGAATCTAAAAAAATGCACAACCAATGATTGAGCAAGGATAGCATAATTTGGATTAAGAGAGACAACTCATGTATAAAGATATCACAAGGACAAAAATACAACGTAAGGATATAAATTTACAAAAGAGTAGCATGAATGACCAATTGCATTGAATTTACTAGATAATTGATCGCAAAGGAACACTAACCAATATATGACCAAATGAAATCATGTTAAGGCTCCAACTGGTTTACTTACCTGTAACGCTTTGAAACGTCACCAAATCGGCTCCGAACCACTTCATTCACGCACCGCGACGCGCACTCGACACTAGTTCCCTATGCTCCTATTGTCAATTCATATTTAATTAGGTGTGTTAGAGTCCCTATTTCAAAAATAGCTTATTTTGTTTCGTTTTCTTTCCATTTACCTCACATTTTTAAAATTTATGATTTTTCTCGAGTTGCAACCACATTGGCCACATTTCGGGTCAGACTACGTTAAGCAAGTCTTGACTCGATTGTTTTTTTCAAATTTAGCCTTTATTATTGTTATTATGTTTTAAGCCAATTTGATTAATTGTTGATTCCTATATATATATATATATATATATATATGCATAATATATATAATATTATATATTTAATACAACATGGGTGTTGGTGTTGGTTTTATTGGTACTGGCAACCAACACCACTAGCGCCACCTAAGGTGATGTCCCTCCGAGGGGTTGCGGTGCATGGTATCGACCGGTGCCATCACTGATGCTCATGAAAAGGCAAAGCGAAGACGGCATTTGCAGTGAAGCGAGCATTTTGTCATCACTAATGCTCATGAAAAGGCAGTAGGGCCATGAAAGGGGGATTAAGTGGAACAGAATTGACCGGGTGGTAGAGTCGTGGAAACACTTGTTTCTTCCATATTTTTTACCTTAGCTCCATGGCACTTTATCCGCTGGGTTCGTGCTGGGCTTTGGCCCTCCTTCGACAAGCACGCTCCATGTTTCACCAAAATCCTCCAACAACAACACTACTTAAATTATTTCCTTAGCTATCTTCATTAATCTTATCACAATGGTAGAAATTAAAGAAAACTAAATTAAAACTTACCTTAAGAGCTCCAAGCTTGCCTTCATCAATTTACTCTTTCAAGATCCACAAAAATGAAAAACCCAAACTTTGCACTTTTTTTTTTTCATTTCTTTCTCTCTCAAAATAATATCAACCACTAAGCCTCACTTTTACTCTCTTATCTCTTTCTCTACCAACAAACACCCACACTCACTTAAATGACACACTCCACTAATCAACTTTGAATTCCCACGTAGGATATCCCTAGGTTGATTAATGTCTTAGAAAATAAGATACAAACTTAGCTTTTTATTTATTTATTTATTTTGACAACTCCACTTTAGCAAGTAGCTTAGATTAATTTAATATATTCATTTTAACTTAGGTATTTGTATAAACTTAATTTAAAAAATCAAGTTATAACTTACCCGAATCCCATTATTTCTACGACTTATCTTATACTTGTGCTCACACGTATCTCGAGGTAACCTTTGCTCACTCAATCGACAATAAAACTCATAAAATTATGTTTACCTGGTATATGTAAGTAGTACACGTCATCAATTGCAAATAAAATATTTTTAAGGCCGTTACAAATCTCCCGCTAGGATGAAGAATCCTCGTGGAGAATTTCTTGTCTCATTTAATTCTTCATTAGGAATCTCCGTGGGGATTCTCATGGGGAATTTGTTTCATTTCCCGTGGGAAATCTCCATGAAGAATTTTTTTTCATTTAATTGCCTATGGGGAATAATCTCATGTCACACGATTAATTAAACAATTTACTTTCATAAAAAACAATTCATTTAACGAAAACTAATAATCAAATTCAAGTTAAGAAGTAAGGTGTCAATTTTCCTATAAAAAAAAAAAGGCAACTCAAACCCATAAAGTTACATAATATAACATAATTTTATAATTAATTTCTAACAAATATGATAAATTTTATTGCTACTTTAATTTAATGTTTGATATTTGACATCTAGCACTAAAGTTTGGTGATGTAATATTAAATATACGTATGTATGTGTATTGATATTTTTAAATGACATTTATACATGTAATATACATACACATTTATAAACCTACATATATATTCTTATGGTATATATGTAGTATGTCATATTGTTCAATATAGATTATAAAATTATATATAGGTAATAATATTTATTTTAAATAGTTATATAAGGATGTTCATGGGATCCCCATAGGGATTACCAGTGGGCGGTCTATGCGGGTTCCCCTACGGATAGTAGTGTTTTTAACTTAACTGCTTCAACTCATAAGACTGAAACTTATAGCTAGACCTTAAAGAAATTGGATTCAGATTCTGATTTTTACTGTTGAAACTAGAAATTAGTTAAGTGATTCCCTTCTAGTAGTTTTTCCCTTTGGTGTATTAATTCATCAGTCAATTATTATTAGTTCCTCTATTCAAGAATCTAGAAACATCTATTTGTAATACTATAGATTTTTTTTTTTTTATGGGAACGACCCCACAAAAATCTTTATGTCTTTTGGATAGAGCTACCACATAAGGCAATAGAATTGAATACATAATGTTTCATTTGTTTGGTGGTGGATATGTCCTTTGAAACTTTGATCCGTGCAATTAACACACAAAGTTTGTGAATGTTGGCCAGTCACCCAACATCTTCATTTCCTGTTCTCTTCTTGTCTTTGATATTTCCTTCTATCAATCAACAAATAATACATATCACTCATGCAAAGCCAATTTCAATTCATGATTTCTTCCATAAACCCATTTTCAATTTTTTCATTTACAAAGTTAAAACGCATTAATCATTTGTCTTAACTATATATCATTAATTTATACTCCTTGTAAAGGGTATCAGCAATTGTTTACTTATTTTATAGACAATTTTAATCAATTTTTTTAGAAGTAGAGGTGTCAAAGTTTCCCCGCAATGAGTCGACGAAGATGGGAGGATTTCAATGGAGATGGGGATGGGGAAAATCGATTTCCCGCGCGGGGATGGAGACGTGAATGGAAAAAAAAAGTCCCCACGGGGGATCCCATGGAGAACCCCTAGTGGTGATCAACGCGGGGAATCCCCATATATCATACATATTGTAGTGTGGCACCATATTTATAGTACATACATACATACATTTATACAATATGATCATATTAAGTTTATATATGTATGTATCTTTGACATTTAGCTAGACTCTAAAAATTGATTTTTGTAGAAATTTATGACTTATACTAGATGTGTATGTAAGTTTGATTTAGATTTTTTATTTTAGAGTATATTGTTTTATTGTATAACATACGAATTATTCAAATGAAAAAAAATTTCCCTATAAAGATCCCTGCACGGAAAACAATACAAATTCCTCCTGAAAAACTAAATGGAGAAAAATATATTCCCACAGATAATTCTATCCTTTCGGGATCGAGACGAGGACGAGGATAGAGATGAAAATTCATTCTCATAAATGGGGGATGAATTCCTAAATGGGATAGGGATGATATTTTTATCCCCATCAACATCCCCTTTTAAGGATGCAAATGGGGAGGGTTGGAGATGGGGACCCCATTTCCATCCCCATCCTCGCTTAAGAACTCATTCCTTCATCCCCATACCCATTCCCATGCGGGGAAAACCCTGACCTAAACCAGCCTGTAATCAATAAAACAGGATAGGAACCACGTATGTACTTACGGGCTTACAATGGCTAAACCCCAACTACAGTTAACGGATGAACCCCTCCAGATGCTATTTCAAGTCAAAGGAACATCTTACATCCCTTCCGACAGTCGTATATATATTCTACTGCTGTCGACATGAGCACTAAACACAAGTAATCCGTGCAAGCGATTGAGCCACAACCAATATATATGCAAATCGAAATAGGAGTGAAAGCCCCATGTGTGCCCACTAATAGTCACACATGAAACTCGATAACGATAAAACAAACCATGAATTTTGTGAGGCATTCCAATGGGTTTACACACCTCAATCCGCGCTCCGACTTCCCCGAACTCCCGAATCTGACCCGACTAGCTCCCCGATACCCAAGCTACGGTTCCTTAAGTCCATGAAGTCCAATTTTTACATATGTAGTATGTTTATAGGTGTTTGGGTAATGCATTAAGTCAAAAATTCCAAAAACAGCCCTTTAAATTCAGTTTTCATCTGTCATTAGCGCGCTATGTATGATTAGCGCACTAGGGAATCAGTCTAGCGCGCAACTGTTATTTATTTTGAAAAACATTAAATTGCCCAGACTGATTAGCGCGCTAACCAGTCTAGTTAGCGCGCTAATTGCTCTTTGTGACATAATTCTCAACTCGAGAATTATGTCTCAAATTCCCCAATTAACTAACTAAACCCTACATATCTATTCTTCACTCCATGGTGACTACAAAACACCATTAACATCAACATAAATAACACCAATTTAATCAAATCCTCAAATTCATGCATTCACTAATTTTCCCAAATTTCACCAAAACCCCAATTCTTATTAAAACCAATTCACAAACTCCATGGAAATGATAATTATGCTTATATTCATCACAAATTCATCGAAAACCAGTGACCTACTCCTCAATTATCAAATTTATATCAAACATTCCAAATTTAACTAAGTTGCTAGTGTAGTAACATTACCTAGTTGAGGATCCACCTATCTTGAGTAATTCTCTCCAACACCCACTAATCTCCTCTCTCTCCAGCAAGTTTTCTTCTTCTCAAGCAAGTTTGAAATGAGAATGGTTTGATTTGCATGTATTGATCAACTTATATATATAAATATATATATATATATATATATATTAATGTGAGATTGATTCCTAGTCATTGATCTTTGTGTACACACGTATCTCGAAGCTCATCTAATGGTTCACACCTTGACATGTATCCCAGTTACTCTCCACTAATTCTCTCTTAGTGACACCAATTTGCCACTCCATTAGTTCCTAGATGTGCCAATACATATCTCTAGATCAATCTTATGGTTTCAATTTAATTAACCAAACTATAGACCTCATTTATTTGATTTAATTAACTTAGCTTAGGCCCATTATAATACATGTGGTTAGTGTTTTTAGAACCTCCTATGGATACATTAGTGGTCCCACTAATCCCTAGACTACCCGGCACACGATGCCCCGCGTCTCGACACGTATTTCGAGGTAACTTCCGTCACAACAACTCGCCCGATAACAACATACACACATGCAGTGCAATACAATAATAATGATTTTAAACACCACATATACACAACCATCATCTATAAATAACATATTCCATCGGTTCTCATGTCCAAGTCAACCGAGTTATCCACGTAACGTCCGAATTACGCCCATTAATCCCTGAGATTAACGTTAATCCTAGTTTAATTAATTTGGATCGTTACAGTTTTTTCATCCCCATCCTCCTAAAAAAAAATTTCCCCATTTAATTCCCCACTGGGATTTTTTGTGGGGATTCTCACGAAAAATCACCACGAAAAAATATTTCTCCCCATTTAATTTTTCTCAAAAAAGAATTATATAAAGCATGGTGTCAAAGACTCATATACATATGTATTTGTATTCTTAAATGGTATTTATACACGTAACATGCGATATATAGATTTTAATTCAACATGATATATATTTTAACCCAACTATGGGGATCCCCCTTCCCCACTCATTCCCCACTGAATCCCCAATGGAGTTACCCATGGGGATAACTCCTTTGGGGATCCCCATGGGATAGATTACCAATGTGGATCTTCATGGGGATACCTGCAGATATATTTTTCCCATTTCCGTACCTGAGTCGGTTTTTGTTAATCACGATGGTGATTCTACCATAATGATTAGAGAAAATCATCATGAATGGTAGTATTTAGGTCCCAACATCCGCAAGCGGCCCACCCACAGCACTACTTAGCGGGGCCCTTGGATCTCCGCTAGTACCGATATTGTCCCTAACTTAATCACATTCAACTCATAGCTATGTGTGAGGTTTTATCTTAAAATGTCTTGGTACTATTACGAGTAGAGGTGGGCAAACCGCGGTTTAGTAGTGAAAACCATCAAACCGCCACCAAACTGGGGATTCACGGTTTAGTCATTTTGTAAACTACCACCAAACCGTGAACCCTCAAAACCGCAACTAAACCGACCTTGGTTTGCGCGGTTTGGTCGGTTAGGTTTTGCGCGACACATTTTCAACAAAAAAAGACTTCCACACATTTCATACATGTCCATCAACAAAACATAAGTTCATACATGACTATCCATCAAAAACACAATGAAACACATGAAAATTCAATCAAAATTATGAGTCTAAATTTATTTCCAAAGTCAAAACAACATGAAAAGGCTTCAAACTCAATTCCATTCTATTCCAAGTTTATGGATGGTTTTGCAGTTTGGTGAACCGCGTTTTCTATAAATGAAAATCACCACCAAGGTTTCTAAACCACCATCAAACCGCTAGTTTAAAAACCGAGATCAAACCAAAAGGGTTTGGACGGTTTGCGCGAGGCCACTTGCCCACCCCTAATTACGTGGGAGATGATAATTTATATAGTTCTTTTTGAAGTCTTATTTAACAACAGAATAACAGTGATTGGCTGATTTTTTGTTGCATGGACGCTCCTAGTCCACAAACAAGTGAAAGCAAATTCAATGGACCCAATCTGTTGTTCCAAGCCCAAGCAAACCACCCAAAATGTAATGTCAACTGTGCCCTACACTGAAATGAGATTGCTCAACAAAAAACAGGCATGACCACATCCCATACCATCTCTTCCACATGGCTTTGCATTCTCTTCAACCAAATATCGATTCATATTAATTTGTCTCCATCCATCTTACCAACTATATATATAAACAACCAACACACAACACTAGTCATTAGCAGTACTACTTCTTCATCACTTATAAGTCGAGATCTCCAACTAAATTCTCACACTGCTAAACCATGATCAAGACCAAGAGACTTGTCGGTGTGGCGACAAAGTGGAGGAGAGCGGCGGAGATCGGTAAGAGGAGAACCCTAATGCCGAGCTCGAGAAATAGTACTACTAGTACTAATAATACTACTACTGATAAGGGGCACTTTGTAGTTTACACTACTGATAAGAGAAGGTTTGTGATTCCATTGAAGTACCTTCATAGTAATGTGTTCAAGGAACTTTTGCGAATGTCCGAAGAGGAGTTTGGATTGCCGAGCGATGGGCCGATAACGCTACCATGTAGGTCTGTGTTCATGGAGTTTGTCATGTTGTTTGTTCTGGGGAGGAAAGGCTTGGAGAGGGCTTTGATTGCATATTTGTGTAGCACTAGTAGGTGCTCTTCATCGGCTTTGGCTCATCAGGATGAGAGACAGCAAGTGCTTCTCCATGGCTTTTGAATCATGATTTATGATCAGCTTAATGATCATGAATATATATATATATATATATATATATATATATATATATATATGAATGTAAATGATCCTAATTAATGCATGTACAAATTTGATATATAGAGAATAAAGTGGGAAAAGGAAGTTCGTGATCATTAGTTTTGCTGAAAACTAATGTAAGAAATGGAGTATCCATCGTCCATGCATGGATCATGCATGAAGTAAAGCTTTGAATGCTTTAATTATACCATATATCATAACTTGCGTGCACGTTTAATGTGGCTCATCCCATATATTGGCGTTGGTGGTGGAGTTAGAAAATCAAATTGTTAGAGGAGATTTCCAGCCGGAAAATATATGCTAGTGTAACTCGATGACAGGCATACACTTGTGCGTGTCCCTTAATTTTCGTTGAGATATGTGCGCTTCGATGCGCGTGCCAGGCAGAAAGTTATACTAGCATTCTCCTTTCTAGCCTCCTCTATAATTTTAATTGGAATATATATTGACATTTTTTGAAGGAAAATGCCCACGAATGCAACTGATGCGGACTCCAAGGACAAATTAAATCATTTGAAGCCCAAGACTTTTGTTAAGAATGCAATGTTATGAAGGCGTGTATATATGTTTCCACCATTTCTTAAGCCAAAGCATCTCTAGTGAGATAGTTAAAGCATCACTTACCAAAAAAAGGCAAGATTTTGAGGAGGCATTAGTTCAACTCTCACTCAAAAAAAAAAAAAAAAAAAAAAAAAAAAAAAAAAAAAAAAAAAACTTTAGTTTGACTATTAAACACATGTAACATGTTTGAGTCCCAACTGAACTAGATATATGTATGTCCTTGTAAGAGAAACCAAATTGAAGAGAATCCTTTGCCAAAAAAAAAAAAAATGAAGAGAGAATCAAAATTCAAAACCATGAGCCATAGCACCACCATCAGGTCCATCACCACAAGAGGGGCAAGTGTGATGGGAAGCCTTTCTCTAGCTAGATGGCATAGCTCTCTGTCACCACCAGTACTTAACCTCAGTGGGAATGATTCTTATTGTGTCGCCAAAGTGTTAGCAGGTATCACAGGCCATGTCCATTGTGGCAAGTCTGATGGGAGAGCCTTTGTGTTGCCTGCCACCTTGGCTTATGCTTCTTATTATGGAATTAATGCAAGCAAGAAACCTGAGAGAGAGAGAGAGAGAGAGAGAGTGCTATTTGATGTGTTAATTGGGAGTGGTTCTCAGTCCACTGTTGGTTGCAAGTGGAGCTTGGACTGAAGTGCGTGTTGGTATTAAAGATCGCCCTTAAAATCTGTTTGATCATAGAAGTACTGTATTGCATGTAGAACTCAAACTTTCTTTTTTTTTTTCATACGTTTGATTCTAAAATCTCTCGAGGCAAGCTAATACAATGGGCCTGGAAAGAAAACATACATCACACAAAAGAATTATGATTCCCTTTTTTTAGTCTAAACCACCTGGTATTAGAACCCCAACAGGCTTCGACTATTCCAAGCTCGAGCCGGCATTACCTCTACTAAATGCCGCTAAGCTCTCCCTCAAGGAATGCATTCAGTGTAACACCCTTTAAAGCAATGTACTGACACATAATATAGCATAATGTTTATCACATGATTTGTTTATATATATGTCGATGCCTGTATAAAGGCTAGGTATGATTCAGAGAAAAAAAAAAAAAAAAAAAAAAAAAAAAAATCTGCTTCAATAAGATTCACAACCGTAACAATAAAGGAATCTCCATTCAATTTAAAACGCAAACATACTCTGAACTTGAGACCACAAATTTGTTTAATCCTGGGTATGGTGAATGAAGCACAACAGCATCAGCAAAAGTTAGATGCCTAGATTAACACAAAAATATTATGCGGCGAAACTTACAAAATCAAGCGCAGATGTTGCAGTACAAAGCAATGGCGCAACTGCTGAAGAAGGAACTCCATGAAAAAGAGCAGCTCCCAACTTGCACAAGACGTCGAATAAAGGGATGAGTCCTACGAGAAATATATCAGTTCAACTTCGCTGCAGCAACAGTGCATGGACAGCACTTCTCCTGAAGTAAACTAGCCTCTAAAAGCAATCAATCAAGATAGTAAATCCATTTGTTTTAAGCATCGAAAACTGTGGCATGAAAAAAAAAAAAAAAAAAAGTTGGGCCACAGATGCTCAAGAACTTCCATGCATAGCACAGAAACAAAACAGGCCTCCATTTGATGAATCAACTTGGCACCATCTATCTCTACATTGATAACGGCAGAAGCATTCTTCGCTTCTTTTTCCTGGCTAACCTCACTTGTTTTGTAATTCTCATGCAAACGAGCAGCAACAATGTGATGCATATTAAAATAAATGCAAGTTGCATGTGCCTGAAATATAAGGAGACTGCAGAAAAAACTAGGAAAGCAAGAATGAAGAGTTCCCATATCACTGAGATGACATCCACCCTGCAATAATGAGAGAGAAATTATCAGAAATTAGTAAGTATTGTACAAAGAACAGATAATCTTTTCTAGAGAAAAACTTTATCAAAATCGAGTAAATCATCACCCCTTTTCAAAAAATAAAACATATTATTGCAAACAACCTGAAGTGCTTTAACTGAGATGTATTTCTAACGTATTTGAATTTTCTAAGAAAACTCCATACATCAAATTAGGCTTCCAAAATTATTTCAAATTTTAAGTGACCAAGCACGTGAATTCAAATTTTCAACCCTAGATAGCCAAAAAACTCTAACCTCAAGATATTTTAGGATTATTATACACCGGGAAGATGTCTCCAAGGTCCATTTCAGAATCATCTGCGAGAGAGAGATTCTCTATATGTTCTGCACTTTCATCATCTTCAAGTTCTTTAAAAGCATTATCAATTCTTTCATCTTCCCCAAATAGGTTCCTCTCGCCCTCCATGTCTGAAAACTCACTAAAAGTTTCAATTCGTCGTTTCCTTCCTCGATAGCCAATAAGTCTTTGGACCTTTTCCTTCCAAAGCACCAAAGGGCACTTATCTATAAGCTCAGGTCCTTCATAAGCTTCAGTCAGAAACACACTGAGTCTTTTACCCCTCTCGGATACATAGAATATCCCAAAATGCTTTAACAGAAGTCTCATTAGTTTTTGAGGCATTAGAAATTCCTTACGGAAATGAGTAAGGTGGTCAGTGACAAGCTTCTTCTCAATGGTAAAGCTTAGAAGCTCATGCATGATGGCAACAGCTCTCTTATCAAACTCTTGAGACCCAGCCTTGAGCCCCTGAGCATCAGCATATGGAGAAAGATAAGATCTTTTCTGAAAGTGTTCGATTTGCCCTCCATACCTAAATATTTTTTTGTAGTTTGAAGGAAATTTCATGGGGAAAGGGAGGAGAGCACCCCTGGAGTTGATGGATTGGTGACTACACCATAAACTTTTTTCTCTAACTCTGTTACCGCCCAAGCTGGATTCCAAGATGTAAGTTCCAAGTACTCAACATCATCCTCAGATTTTACAACCCTAAAGTGTTTTGGGTATTTGTGAACCCAATTAATACGAAAATCATAAGGCAGACCAAGGTCCCTTCGAAAATGTGCAATTTTGTCCAATGAAAGTCGTTTGTCTATGGACATCATTAAGAATCTAGTAACATATTCAACGACATTTTCTTGATGCTCGCCATCAAGGATTTTCATCTCCTCCTCTACTAAGTCCTCCGCTTCCTTTGTCATTCCACACCAGATTACTCCATTATGATCCTTGTATAATTCAAATAGCTTAGGTGATTTTCGAAGAAAGTCAGAGATTTTATGAGGCTTTGGAAGATTGATTTGCCTCCTATATTGCTCAAGGGATCTAAGAGGAATAATTTGCTCTGGCTGTTGGTTTAAAAGCTCCAATAAGAACAACACCTTTGAAGTTATCTTCAGTTTTTCAGTTGCTATTTCCAAATCATGGACCCTCTTTCTCTTGCTTCTATCCTGGACTCGTTTACTAGTGGTCATCAAACGCTTCTGTGACAGCCAGACAACCCACTCAAACTGAGGATACCCATTCCTTTGAGAACAGTATCGGGTATCCATAATAAAAACTGGAAGCTTCGCCGCACAGAACTTGCTCGTATAATCTGATACTTTGAGAAACCTCTTAAAAGCCATTGCAAGATACATCCAACAAACTCAAAGAAAATTTCAATATTTTCAAATGGGCCTCAATATTCCTACAAACTCCTTTATCAATGACCCAAAGGGCTCAAATTTTGAGGGGTTACGAGCAAGGCAGATCATCCAATGGGATTCTTGCAGCAAATCACCAAAACAATGATCTGTATTTGTAGCAAATGAATCAAATTAAGTGATTAGACACATAATCCACTATCTTAAACACACAGCTAGGATGGGGAAAAAAAGAGGGAGAAAAAGAAGGAAACTAGATCGAAGAACATAAGGGTGCCGACGGTTCAAAGAAGCAACTTGGCATAAGTTGTGCAGCAAAGTGAGCAGAATTCGCAAAAAATCTCATTTCAGAAATACTGTAATTACAACTAGATACAAAATCCACTGCCTCAAATACACAACGAGTACAAAAAAAAACTAGATTCAAGAACCTAATGGTACTGACAGTTCAAAGAGGCAATTTGGCATAGTTAGCAACTTAGCATAGTGAAGTGAGCAGAATTCATAAAAGCCTCATTGAAAACACAAGAATTACAGGCTTCTGTAAGCATTTTGCAATACTTGATGGTTCAGTTGTTGAGCAAAATGGTCCAAGTCCTTGAACTCTGATCTTTCTAAAGCGAACTTCGTCAATTAAATTTTTCAATTTTTTAGTCCCCCTTAAAATGGTTACAAGTTCAAGGCAACAGGGCCCAGCATGTGGAGAAATGTCATTCACATATGATCACTTGCTTATGTAGCTATTTGTATTTTATTTACAGAAGAACATACCTCCATTTGGCAATCTCCTGATAAAACTTTTCTATTTAGTTTCAAATCACCCTTCATCGTAAGATAGTGAACGCCGCTAGCAAATTTGCACATCCTGCCATTATTCGGCTAGAATTATCATCTTGCATGTGCCCATGCATATATCAAATATCATATGCACAAAAACATTTTTTTTAATCTCCTAGTTACTTGTCTCCTCTCCTCCATCCTTTGAAAAAAATTAACAAATTTGCATTTCCTTTACTTTTTCCTTTCTTGTTTGACTTGGTTTGTAGGGGAAACCTTGACTATGCACCAGGGAATTCTTGCTGCTCCCCATTAAAGTTTTCAACTCCCCGACTTAGGCGGTTTAGGTTGCCTGCCACCTAGACCTTAATCAGGCAGGCGGTGGGCCTGAAATTAAGTTTTAAAATATGTTAGGGAGGCCTTTGTAATTACCAAAAGTCTTTAATATAAAAGCACAAACTTAAACATAACCCACCTACACCATCTCTCTACCACTCCTCTCCAACTCCGGCGACTCCTCTTGACTTTGATAACTCTCTTTCTATCTCTATCGTTCTCCATGGAGAACATTCGACCATTTTTGTGGACTTAAGTGTTAATGTTTGTAGGCTTGTAGCCTAATGACTTGAATTTTGGTTTGGATGGTTGTTTTTTATAGTTTGATCGTGTGAGTGGTTGATGATGGTTAGATACTTGATTTGTTGTTATTGAATTTTATACAATATGCAATATACGTATTAGTATTTTGTCTTTTTGACCTATGCTTAGTTTTATGTATTTTTGCACTTTTTGTATGATATAATACGAATCATGTTGTGCTTTTTAAGTTTCTGTTTAATTTTTAAAAGTATATTTTATTATTTTATTATTTTGAAAATATATTTTTTCATTTAAAAATGCGAGTGAAAATGGATGGAAAAATGTGGAAGTGAAATTATGTTGATGAGAATGTATATGTGAAAAAATATGGCCCTTATTATTGAGGGGTCTCTAAATAAATTATATTATTTCCTATGGAGGTCTAGGTAAATATTTTATAGTCCGCCTAGGCCCCACCTAGGCCCCTACTAGTCTAGGCAGGACAAAACCGCCTAGAACTGTCTTGCCGTCTTGAAAACACTGCTCTCCATAAAGAGAAGATAAAATTCTGGTCTTATCAATCTTATCAAATTGATAAGACCAGAATTTCAAAAGAACCATATTCACCCTAGACAAGTTATCAAAAGTATTTGTTGAAAGTTGCACTTCAAAGTTTAAGGCTTTAACCTTCTTCAGAACCGCTAATGTACATGACCACAAGAATAAACTTAACAAGTTGCTTGCAAATTCAGGTTAAGAAAAAAAAATCAATCACTTTTATAGATCCTTAACAGCACACTCATGACCTTTCAGTGTTGTCGAGGTGTAAAGTAGAACACGCGCCTTAGGCAATTTTAGGACCCGCTGTCTAGGCAATTAACTAATCAATTCACCATTCATAATTGTTTGCGGTACATACTTACTGTACACACATATAAAAGTATTCATGCATGCAAAATAATTAAATGTACGGAGTATGTAACTACTTGTTGAAGAACTTCTAAATAAATATTTGGATAAATAGACAGAATAATCCCAAATTATGAGTTTTTTCTCAAAATAATCCACAACTTTATATTTTCTCAGAAAAATCTCAAACTTTGAGTTTTGTCTCAATTTCGTACCGAGGATGGTTTTTTTTTTTTAATAAAAATAAAAAAAGAGAATGGCTGATTTGAATTTTTTTTAACTTTACATAACGACCCACGTTGACCTCTTCTATGCTTCTTTTGATCGATTCGGTGGACCTCATTTACTAACTCATCGTATACCTCGTGCCGTACGCCACAACCACACCCATGTCATTGCTCTCGGCACACATCTTTGGGCCGCTACCCCTTTTTTGGTTGGCCACTCATCCACCTTCCAAGTTAGCATTGGTGCCAACCATTTTTGTGATTCAGTCTGAAATGGCTAATTAATTGGTTTCTACTTTGGATGTGATCTCCGCCTACTGAGTGAGATTTGGGGAAATAAGGGTGGATGATAAGTGTAGTTGTTGGGAATTGGGATGGGTAGCAATGATTGTTTGTTTTGGGGTTTACAAGTGTAGTTCACAGAGATTGAAAATGACCCGTTTGAGTCTGTTTGTCTCCCTTGTTAGTTGAAACTCAAACAGCCAAATGAATATACTTTCCAATCTACGGCAGAACCAGAATATCCTAGGTCTTCTCAGTTTCCCTATAACTTCAAACCCATCACTGCTAAAGACTACAAAACTTTTCTTTCTATCTTTTGCTATGATAGCGGAGGCGTCCAAAGCTTTGCCTCGACTAATCCGCGACTCCTCTTCAATTACAACAATTCTTTAACCATCATCCAGAATTCCTCACAAATTTTCAACAAAACGATATTCCAACTCCATAAATCAAAATTAGAAATAAATATACAGAACTTCAAAGATACCTAGACAATGTTCCTATCCAACAAACAATCAGTGACAAATCATGAAACCCTAAATTGCACAACCACAAACAGAAACACAAGAACATCAAATTTAAATGACGAAACCCTAAATTGCACCACAAAAGAGAGGGTTTTTATTTATTTATTTATTTACCTGGTATTCTGATTAGAAGTGGAGGTGAAGAAGGAAACGGAAGCCCAGTCGTGCTTCGACCGAATCTGGTACTCCCTCAACTGCTCCGCTAGATTCGAACGCGTGATCATCGCTTCGCAATCGAAAGAAACGAAACTCAGATTGAGAGATCAGATGCGAAGCATGACAGAGATGCGATCCGATTGCGATCGCTGAAGATTTGGGAAATTAGGGCAAGTGTTGCCGGGATCGGAGAATTGGAGCTGAGAGGGCGCCTTTCGATCTAACGCTCCGGCGAAGGCGTTTGAGGCAACCGTGGCGGTGTTCCTTGGATATGCATCGAGATTGCGATAGGGACAGTGATGGACGAAGAGCGAGTGCGACGAGTTAGGGTTTCGGTTTGGGGAGGTTGTGTGGGAACAAACTGTCGAAGAAGAAGAGGATGGCGGAGTCGCGAGCGAGTGTGACGTGTTAGGTACTCGTCGTGGCTCGACGAGGGACACGTATCAACCTAATATACAAACCTACTATCATTATGCATATATATTTAAAAAAAAAAAACGCTTAATACGCAAATACATCATTCGTTTCAAGATTTTTACAAAAATATCTTAACATTTCAATTTTTACAAATATGTCATAACCTTTTAGATTCGTGCAAATTGTATCTTTATTTGTAACTATTATATATCAAACCACAATCAAAATGATGAATGATCACTAGATTACATACCAATTCTATTTATATGATATAATATTCTCAATTGTATGCATAATTTATTATATTTTTATGCGTAATTCACTAAAAATAGGAAGTGAGGATACGATTTACAAGAAATCAAAAGGTTAGGATATTTTTACCAAAATTCAAACGTTATGATATTTTTGCAAAAACTTTGAAACGTTAGGATATATTTGCCTATTAAGCCTAAGGAAAATACTAGAATAACAACAATGTCATGCCCCAAGACACATTGACTCATATGAGCCGTTCATGACCCCGCATGTTATGCATCGAAATTTATGTATGCGCACATTCCAAAGTGTGCATGAACGATTTTTGTGAGTCAATGTGTCTTGCGGTGTGACATGCGGTTGTCATTGTAGCACTTCTCATATCTTAATTTCTAAATGAATTATAAATACTAATTATCTTATATTGATGAGCTCATTAAGCTCACTTAGGCTCTTTAAATTTAGTGTGATGTTGTATATATAAGTTTAAGTTTTATAGGTCTACTATAATTAATTAAGTCTATTAACTGAACAACGCTAAATTTGATCAATAGCTCTTATAAGGAGGGTGATCTTATTCCTGGTGTGGTTATAATAAATTCATTTAAGTGTTATTATTAGCCCCCTCAACTCTATATCATCCCCTATTAAGTTAATAAATTTTCAAAATAAAGCACCCTTATTTAAAATTACATATAAGCCTTTCGATTAAAATAAGTTATGTTGCGCGCCATTTGTGGTAGCATCTTATTATAGTTGTCGTTACTACCTATGACAACAACTTAATTATTATATTTGTCGTTAATACATATGGCAACGACCACAATATAGGCCCCCGCCATAAAGAGCAACCTATACTATGACCATTGTCATAGGTGGCGATAACATATGTTCTTTGCCGCTAACCGACTTCACATGTGCAACGGTCCAAAGATAAAGTTGTTGCCAACAATCCTCGCTACTTTTCGTATTTCCTTCAATCATCACCTCATTATGGAGTTTCATCGCAAAGAAGATGAATCAAATCATGTCCCCCAATCTTCTTCGTTAACTAAAAGTCCGATTGATCGAGGTCCAATCACTACAAAAAAACGACATCGAAACGGAAATTTCGTATCGATTTGCATAAATTCCGTCTCTAATTCAATTACGCAACGAACGAGAGACAAAATTTATTTCGTCTCTAAAATCGTCGACGATTCAATCAAGAACGGAAATGTGTTTCGTTTCGATTAGAGATCGAATTTAGAAACGAACGAGACGAACGAGAAATGGAATTTTTCTAAATGGTACAATTGTAATTGCATTCGTCTACGATCCGTTGCTAATCGAGAGACGGAATAGAGACGGAATTAATGCATTCCGTCTCACGATCCTCGTCTACGATTAGCAACGGATCGAGACGAATTATTAGATTCAATTAGTTCGATTAGCAACGGATCGAGACGAATACAATATTAATCTCGATCGTTGCTAATCGGATCGAAACGAGACGAATACAATAATTCGTCTCGATCCGTCTCTGATTAGAAACGGATCAGAGACGGAATTATTGTATTCCGTCTCTGTTCCGTCTTTGATTAGCAACGGATCAGAGACGAAATACAATTATTCCGTCTCTGATCCGTTGCTGATTTATGTAGCTTTGCCTCGAAAATTAGAGACGGAATAGCAACGGAATATTTGAATTCCGTAATATTTCGTTGCTATTCCGTCTCAATTCCGCTTTGTTAAGTTTTTCAACCTAAGCTTAAATCCAATTGGTTCTCCATAACATCTAAACACGAAAATACAACCATAGGACCTACTCCATCGCTTTGCACCCCTCCAACACCTCCTTGGGGTGCTAACATCCCCCAAAAAAGCGAGAATTTGACATACATACACAAATCAACAATATATATCAACAACAAATATTCAAATGAGAAAAAACATAAAATTCGATATTAAAAAAGATTTATATATTCACGAAACGTAGTCAAGTATAATAAATGTTTAATATACCTAAGTATCCATAAAAAAACTACAATTCCCATTGTTTTACAACAACCATAAAAGCACTTTCTCTTCCTCCTCATCTCCATCCCAGGACAACCTCTAAGTACTCTAAGCATGAATGCATACATCTCTGGAAACCAATCAATTCAGCAACCTGAAAACCATTTAATCAAATGTAAGAGAGTGCCATGTACCTTTGACACTTTTTTAAACAACATACAGTAGATAAAAATCAATTTTATGGAAAATAGGACCAAACAACAACATCATCGGTATCAGCAAATCATAACACTAGTGACACGAAACTAGAAACATGGATAGCACTTGCAAAGACCAAATCGTACCAATCTAATCAAAACAAAATCCAATAGAAGAACCAAACAACAACATCATCGGTATCATAACACTAAAGATAAACAAAACGATACAATCAAACCAAAAAAGACATTTACTAATGTAAGCGCAACTCCTCCCCAAATATCGGAGCGTGTGAACCACACACACAATAATACATTTACTAAATTCTATATTCCAGACCATTTACAAACATCAAAATTTATTGTATCATGGAACTCCATAGCACAACAAACAGATGGTCACTAGAAAATTAAACAAGAGTTGGTGAAAAGCAGGCCATACACTAAACTCTACAGAGGTACACGAGTACATTACCGGTCTTTATGTTTTTCGTGAATAAGTGATGCAAATGCTTTGCATATAATGATGTTGTGTACATATTTCCTACTTGCTTTGGCGTGCAAAGTTGTTGGTTGCACCTTTTCGGTGTACAAACGTTTTGCGACTTGTTGGGACATCTGTTGATACACGATATCCGATAAATAAAGGCGCAACGTCGCACAAATAGCTATAAATAAGAAAAATGGGGCATAAAGCCGAACCAACCTTTTCAAGGTCCACTGTTAGAATAGCTCTCATCACCAGACAAAAGTGAATATGGTGCTAGCTTTTCCTTTGCATCCTCATCAATGAAGCCCGATGAATAGAAGTAAATGACATCAATTGCATGTTATATGGACCTAAGAGAAAAATATTGCGTTAAGATGTTATCATAAATTTATTAACAATAAATAAAGCAATGTGAATATGCGATAGATAGAAGGAAGGAGAATGATAATAGAACTTGAAAAATCATACAAGCAGAGATAATAACTCCATTCCTTAAAAAAATGTAGAGACTTGTATATCGACTAACAAAAAGAAAATGGCCCACCAGGGGTATTCAAAGTTCTACACAAATCACGGGCTTGTACCCCACCACTTACCAAACAAAAAAAGGGAAAAAGAGGTATTAGAATGAACCAAAATGTATAGAAGAGATTCGGGAACTATTTAAGCTAACTTGTTTGCAAAATCAATTTTAAACATACATGATAATCTATTTCAAGTAGGAAAAATCATCGAGACACATGTTTTTGTTCGAGATTTGGAAGAAGCAATCATAAACCCCATGTGAGTAGATTTACAATGAACCTTCAATGAGATGACTGATTCATCTCGACACAAGGTGATTTAATATCTTCAATCCAATGGCATAGTGATCTGAAGTTGCACGATTAGAAGTAAACAAGAAAAAGGTAAAAGATAGAGCATGTGGTACCTTGGATAAACCATGTACAAAAGTGAAGCTCGGTCCCTTGTTGCAAGATAATTTATCAAGTAGTTTCCTTGAAACATTGCAAATGAAAAATTTCGACGAGTTATAAAGTGGACAACCACAAAAAAGTTAAAAACAGAGACAAATTAATCTTAAAATGAAGAAAATTGACTAAGGAAGGCAGATCATAGATATCATTTAGCTAAGAATCCAAGAAGATAATGCATAAGCACATATTCAATAAGGTCCTTACTTGCATAAATTCCAACAATTATTGAATTGAAACTTACTTGAATTGAAATCAACTTTATTCATTAGAGGATGAATCGAAGTCATGTGACTAGAGGCTCTGAATCCATGTACCAATTGGAATCACAGCAAAGAAGTTAGAGAATCAACCAAACCACGATAGTGATGAAAATGAGCTTGTGGAGCAATAGTCAAAAAGATCAGAGCAATGATGAGATTCGACTAAAATGTAAAGTGCAACGATTAATGCAGCAACTATTTTTTCTTGTCATTAACATCTTATCACGAGTTTTTAAGATAAGATAATTTTCTTCAAAAAACAAGATAAAGATAAAACCAGGAGTACACACAACATGTAACAAATTGAACTTGTAAAGTGCATTGGTACATCAGGCCTCATATATGCATATATGTACAAGTCTTCCTTAGGGGTTTTTCATGGTGAAACGCATACTACTTATTAGATGACTAATAGTAATCTAATAGTAATCTCATACTACCATTGCTCATGCATCAAACATTGAGATATTAGTTTAGAATCTTTAGATCGATAAGCGACATCTATGACGCATACTACTTATTAGATGACTAATAGTAATCTCATACTACTCATTGCGAGTTGCCTTTTCATAGAATGACACATAATGTCACAAGGCAACCAACTAAATCATTTGACTCTTGATGGCGTTGTTGAATCATTAAAAGATGCACATTTAACTTATCATCCAATGATCCAAAAGACATGGATGAGAGGACAACCTAGGTAGTCAAGGTTATATCTATGTACGAGAGGCAAAGAGATAAACCAAAAAAAAAATACCAAAAAGTACTCCACAAACATAAGCTACCTCCCCACGAGAAGAAATGCGAGGGGGAATAAACTCTCATCACGACATCATATCATAAGCACTTTTAAGAATTCATGGAAAAGGAATGATTTTACCCACTTGTATTAAATCCACTGTATTTGACCACTGCAAACCAGCGACATGAGACATCATTGCCAAAAGCAAGAGCAAGCAGTTAATAAGAATCAAGATAGCTATGCAACAACGACATTGAACCTCCGAAGAATGCATTATACAAGAAAGAAGTAAAAGGTATAAAAGTAAAATTCAAGGCTCTAACATCAGTAAGCAGTAAGCGAGTCAACACATCCATAGTAATTTCGGCTCATCGCTGATTGAGTTGTTATTGAATAAAATTAAAAATGAGCTGAACTACATAACCAACATGCAAACTAAGGATAAGCGGAATTGGATGTTACGGCTGGGCCTAATCTGGATTTTAATTTGCGATCCGGGATGATTTTGCATAACTATCATAAGTCAATGAGTTATATTTTGCATAACATCTTGACAATGCCTCTGAGCTGTTCTACAAATTCCATGTGAGTTTCCTTACAAGTATCATAAAATTCAAGTCATCGCATAATGCGGTGGAAAGTTGTGAAAGATGCAAACGAGATATAGAACGATCGTCGGGAGACAAAATCTCAAGGCAAAAAGTATCATTTGGTCCACTGAACTTTCACGTTTTTCTTGATTTGGTCATCAAACTTTCATCAATTCACTTTTGGACCACTGAACTTTCATTTCCCTCTACTTTTGGTCCTTTTGTTAAGTTGGAAAGTAACGGTTCTTAAACGAAGTGGTTCACGAACAATTCACAATCGATTCATCAAACCAAATCGTTAACCGCTTGTGAACCAATTTTTCATTTTATTACTCACCAATATAGCAAAAAAGGATAAAAAATAGAGGAAATGAAAGTTCGGGGACCCAAAGTGAACCTATGAAAGTTTAACGACCAAATTAAGAGAAACGCGAAAGGGACCAAGTGATACTATTTGCCAAATCTCAACAATATATTGTTGTATACTTGTATTTATTCAATACGATTCTCTCAAAACATCGAATCCTCGACTTCTAGTAGTATCAAAGAATCTATGGTGAAAGGAAACCACTGAACTAACTACATCAATAAAACTAGAAAATAAATATAATAAATATGAACCTTAAAAATAACTCAAAACATGGAAAAATAAAATAATAAACAATCATGTTCATTGCTTCCTTTCTCACCAACAACAAATGCGAAACTATATTTCTTCTGTATAGTCAGAAAAAATAATAGAATAAAAATGCCAAACATGCAATTGTGGAACAAAAACTTGAAGCAAAACAAATTTGTACAACTTTGTCCAATTTAGAAAGTCATCAGATCAATTGAATACAAGTTGATGATGCAATTTCGGGTTGGCTACATAGATCCTGGTTACATGAAAGTTGAAACATATTAAAAAAAGGAAGTACAATCACCCCATATGCCACTGAAACTATTTTATATGGAAAACCTTCAATCACATGAGAACTAAGCAGTGCCAAAATGGCTAGACAATGGTCACCTAGAACTCCCAAAATAGTACTAGCCATTTTCACAATGCTTAAGCGCCTCAGTTATAACTACCCAGATTCTATTCTTCTTTGCAAAGGAGAACTAATGTATGGAAATTTTCATGCATAATGAGCCATAAACCAATTAGGGCCAGATTCCATAGAAAGGAAAATTGACAAAGTTACAAGTCCTTTAACATTATGCTATGTTTACATGCTATGTTTACATCGGGACCATTACCAAATTCGAGTCAAAAATACGAATGCGAATCAATCAAAATCAACATTATACAAACATTGGATCTTTCCAACCTAATCACAAGCAACCTACAACACATATTTCCTCCATGAACCAATTTCACAACCAAAGTTTTGTACCAAATCTTTGAAACCTAAAAAACCCAAAATGTAATTTGAACAAATCAACCTTGTAATCATCAAGAACAACAACTATAGGGGAGTGCGAGAAGCAACAAAATTGGAGAAAAATTTAGGGTATTTGAAATAGATGAGTAAAGATGAAGTACTTACAATGAAAAGATCACAAGCTGTGTAGATACCAAGTGTGATGAGAAAGGTCTTACGGTCTCCATTACGGCGATTCTTGAGCTCCCAATTCATCTAGAAACTTAAGCATTGCTTTATTGAAAGCCTCACTCCAACAAGCTCACAATGAAATGAATAGAAAGTTGAGAAGAAAATGAAAACGATTAAATCGACAAAAATGATTCCAAGCGCCCCATTCAATTGAGTTGTGTTAATGCTACAACAATCTACCAACTATTTGAAGCAATTACCACTTTGAAAAAGCACAAGCTTAGAACAATGTGTTTGTGTTCAAAATAGTGCGATTCATCACCGAGTTAAAGCATCCCATAGCTTCTGGAAATTAATAGAATTCATAAAACATGTTAAAAGCCGAAAAGGCGTAAACATTATTCACAAATTCATCAAATCCATAAAACTACAATAAGGAGTTTAACATAAACTATTTATGACCTAATATAAGTTAATAGCTTATATGTGTATATAAGCTAATATATAGCTTATATGTGTATATAAGCTAACATCAATTATAAGTTAATAGCTTATATGTGTCTAAAATCTTGGGAAGTTAGAGAAAATGATATAGTGCATAAAGTGGAAAGCAAAGAATTACAACACAATTGCATTTTTACGGTAAAAATACGAAACGAAATAGGCGACTTACGCGAAAAAATCAGCGAGCACGAGAGCGACACGTAATGCATTTGTATCCAAGCAACAACTCAGGTGCACCACTTATGCCCTTGAAAGGTTCCAATCCAATCTCCAGTCTCTCCATTTCTCGGCATGGGATTGGAATCGATTCATAAAGAAATAATTTTTTCTTCATAAAAGATGCAATGGAGGTGTTGAAATTACATGTAGAACATCAAAGCCAAATCTTAAAGCTACTTTGCAACAATATGATAGAATATTTACCAAAATAGCTCGTCTACACAACTCGATTAGGACAAAAAAAATCTTAGTTGTTCCTAATCAACAAGTTTCTTCTTTTTGAAGCATAAGCAACAAGTGTTAGGTTAATAGCTTATCTCGACATTTAGAACAGATAAAAACTGAAGCTGAGAGAAAGATAACAAAGAAAGAAAGAGAGACCCACCAAGCTAATTAGGCGTGCATATTCATCTTTTGGATATAACATCCAGAAGAAAAAACATGAATCAAATGAAAGTGTGGAGAAGTTTTGGTCCACAAACCTCTCTTCTGGGGCGGAATGGAATCTCTGGACCTCCAAACAACTTCAACGACGACAACACCAGGCCAACAATCAAACAGTCGTAAGATCAATCAAACAAAAGATTCAATACAACAAATCGGTTCCTCGAGATTTTCCAAGAAATACACGATAGAAGTCGGCGTATGACGAGAATAGGGAGCTGTTCCTTGATGGGCTCCAAAAGCCTAACGGCGATTTCCGGCCCTTTGTTGGCTCCATGAGCTTGCTCACGATGCATGCCTCATCGTGCCGAACGGACCTCCGATCTTCGTCTTCACATCGAATGTCCCGACGAGTGCCATATGCACCATCAAATCAAACAAACATCTCTTAATCCTTGATTCACCGGAAAAACACTAGCAAACCAAAGAAACCAAAACCTATAAATCATCGTCTCGGCACTTACGCCAATCGGAGCATCGAGAGCGCACATTGCTTCACGGAGATGAGAGCTCTAATCTTCCTCCTAGCCTTCTCTGACCTTCTTGTAGTCCTCGCTCACGATCGGACACAAATCAAGTAAAATAGGAAGCGAAACATGAAAATACGGTAAAGATCTTGCTCGCAAATCCCGAAAATTAAAAGGAACGGCGAACGCACGGCGGCGACGGCTTAGGGTGCGGCGAGGGCACACGGGGAGGGCTTCGGAGGCTCCAATCTCGGCGACGACGACGACGGACCGAGACGGCCTCGTCGCGGCCTCAATCGCGCGACGGCGGATCTCGGTGAGAGAGAGAGAGTTGACGGTGAGTGAGATTCGGTGAGAGAGAGCGGTGAGAGAGAGAGAGCGGTGGACGGTCGTGAGAGAGAGCGGTGACGAGAGAGCGGTGAGAGAGAGAGAGAGAGATATATGTACTTTGTCGAGAGAGAGGGATTTTTGGGGAGATAGGGTTTTCGGAGAGACGAGAGAGGGTTGATGGTGAGAATCGGGAGAGAGAGAGGGAGCGTTGTAGAATCGGGAGAGAGAGAGGTTGATGGTGAGAATCGGGAGAGAGAGGGGCGTTGTAGGGTTGATGGTGAGAGAGAGAGAGAGAGGGAGCGTTGTAGGGTTGATGGTGAGAATCGGGAGAGAGAGAGGGAGCGTTGTGGTTGCTATTTTATTTTTGAATCATCGAGATCGAATGATGGACGAATCTCGAGATTTGATGAACGATTATAAAAAAAGAAAGTTTTGGTGGGAATGTTGGCGCCATTATTTAGAGACGAATTTAATTAAGTCTCTATTTAAATCTCTATTTCCGTCTCGATCTCTCTCTATTAAGTCTCAAATTAGTCCGTCTCAATTCCGTCTCTAACTACTTTTTCTTAACAACGAATTTAATTCCGTTGCTAATTCCGTTTCTAAATATCATTTTTCTTGTAGTGACATCCTCCTTATATATAATGATTAAAATTAGTGTCCCAATTCGACCGTTCCGTTTTTAAAACAGTACTTTTTTTGTCCGGACCGTATTTTTGTAAAACATACGGCTCCCGTTTTGTCCGATTTTTATTTTTAAATATGATTAAATATTTTATTTATCAATTATTTTTAAAAAAAACCTCAACTACATGTCACCTAACGTTCAATTACCAAAAAATAAATACATAACATCACAATTTTTTAATTTCCAATATAAACATCATAGATAAAAAATCTTCAAGGAATGCAAGGCAAATCATCATCTCACTATTGTCTAAGTTTTAAAATTGCATGCCTACATCACAAAAGTTTCAAAAAAAAAAAAATCATCTCAATAGTCCAAACTAATCGTTAAACGGATACCCATTTTTTTGGAATTGTTGCCGGACCGGTCTCGTATTTTTAAACGGACACAAAAAATTATCCGGACCGTATGTTTTTTACAAAATATTGCCCGAACCCGTTTATAACGAGTCCCGGACAAAAAGGACAAACGGTCCAACAACTTTTGTCACCTAACTTTGCAGATTAAAAGGGGGACTAATATAAGGTAGATGGGGGCTAATAGTTACATCCTAAAATTAATGTTAGCTCTTATCATTAATAATCTCATCGCATGTAGACCAAAAACAAGTATCTGGATACTCATAATTAATCGAAAAAAAAAAAAAAAAAACCAATGGCTGTGAGAGATGCACGAGATGATCATACCCGCAACCTAACGTGGAGGCCTTTCACAGTTCCAGTGCGTCTACTGCGCACCAATCCCTACAAACAAACCCTTAATAGGACGACACTTGTACCTCGAACAACGACAACCCTACTATTCCTAACGCATTATTCGGCCTTGAGTGGGCCCCACCAGGGACGTCCCCATCCACTCATCTTGACACGCGGCGCCCCTGATACAACTTAGGTGGGCCCCAACACGCTCCTCCGATTCTGAACTCTCTCTAGTGCCGACATCATTGTTGCTCGACTGGGACACGTGTCGGCGATCAGCGACTCTCGATTCTTTTTGCTTGCCTCGAATCACGCACATTGCTTGATAATATTACCGAGTTGCCTGTGTTTTGCTTTCTTGCATTTAATACATTAGATCGCGTTGGATCCGCGTCAGCCATGATGATCTGACGAATGACGATGCTTCTCTATTATAAATACCGGTGGAGTCCAATGTAGTGATCACACAATTCACATACATATCAATCGAGTAGAGTGTATGCTATTAGTACGTTTAATACGTGTTGACATACATTGTTGTGGTGCAGTTTAATTAGTGAGAAATACATAATGGCGGGCCAGCAAGAACAGATGTACTACGAGAGGAGGCATGTTGAGGAGGAGAGCATTAACAAAAATGTCGAAGATTATGCAACTGATCAGGTTAAGGAGAGAGGGATATTTGATGTGCTGGGTGGAAAGAAAGAAGAGGTGACACTACTAGAAATTGTGTATTTTGTAGTATTTATTTATTTTTTAAATTATTGTCAGGTACTTGAATTTTTTCTTAACTAATCTTAAACTCGAGAAGGAAATAAATTAAATACTGCAAATTAAAAGTGGCGATATCTAGTGAAGAGGTTTAAAGTTTGTATAACTTTAATATGTAAACATTCAAAACATTAAGAATAATAGACCAGTTAGAGAATTACATCCGAAAGCAATTATTTCGTTGAAATATCTTAAGAATTACACCAAAACTTTATCGCCCTCATGAGCCTCAACATATTCGACACATTGTTTGATGGTACAAATATCCTTTTATAAGCTTGAGGGAAAACTTTTAAGTTTCTCACATTAATATCAATTTCCGTCAAATTGATAACATAAAGGGAACTCAAGAGACTTTAGGTAATTCATATGTTACGTAACTTAAGACATAAGTTTGAGACATATAATGGTCTTACACAATCAACAATAGAAAGACTTTTATAAAAAAAATTAAACAATTGAAAAATCATGATTTTTAATTATAATTCGATTTTTAAAGATTTAGTGATATTTTTCATGAAGTTTTAATTAATAATATTAGTCTGCAGCTTTAATTTTATGCTAAGAATATATTGTACATATAAGTGTATATATATGGAATATTTTTGAGATGATATGGATTTTCTTTTTTCATCGTATAGGAGCAAAAACTAGGGCATGATCATCAAGTGATTGTTACGGATTTCGAGAATACATATTTGTGGTCGGATGAAGGAGTAAAAGAGGGGGAAAAGCCCAATTCGACAGAGAAGCTTCACCGATCTCACAGCACCTCATCTACCTCAGTAAGTAGAGGCATATTTTTGTAAAAAAAAAAGTATAAATATATATTTTCTTATAAGATCATGAGTAAGTATATGTCCATATTCTCAAAAAGGGTTTTGATTTTTTGACCATCTTTAAGTCACACGTTTGACGACACGTACAGTACTATAATATAATTTTAGTTTTTTTTAGTTTTTTTTTTTAAGTAATCTAATTTTATTTATGCAATCTACCAATAAAACAATAGTTATGTACGCACATATATGTATGACACAATTTTCAAATAGTCTTCGAAAAGAAGTAATTTCGGCTAGGTTAATTTGCACCTTTTTTGTTTTTTTGTTTTTTTTTGTTTTGTTTTTTGTTTTGTTTTTTCTTATAGGCTCACTAAAACTTTTGTTAGCTCGAACTTCTGATCATCTTCATACGCAGGAATATGAAATTAAATCTTTAATTATATCATTTTTTTGCCTTACATTAATTAAGGAATCGTAATGTCTTTTTATGGGATCAACATGAATGATATATAATTAATAACATGGTCATTGCAGTCAAGTGATGAAGAGGAAGGTGAGGGAGGAGACAAGAGCAAGAAGAAGGAGAAGAAGAAAGCAGGAATATTCAAAGATGCCGTTGATGTTCATCGCGATGAGTATAACATTGAAGATGATCGGACGGCCATGAACGGTGCTCCTGCAGGGGATCACAGTGAAGAGAAAAAGGGATTCATAGAGAAGATCAAGGAGAAGCTCCCTGGTGCACACCACAAAGGTTACGGAGAAGAAAATAATTAAGTACTAATTAATAAAATGAGAGACTGCCAAATCAGACAGAGTACACAAGGTTTGGTTATAAGTATGTTATAATTAAAGTATATATATGGTTAAGAAGAGTATCCAAATTGGAGTGCTTAGCATATTTTGTGGCGTGTTTTAATTATTTTGTGAAGTGGCCGGGCTGAGAGGATATATATAGTGTAACGTACAATGATCTATTTGTGAATGAATAAATCTATCTATACTATTATAACTAGTCAACGGGTTATGTGATCATCAAATCTAAATTATATATGAGAGAAATATAAATTAATCAGTAATAATACGACACAAATTTTTTTAAGTAAAACAATAATAATATCACATAGTAGAAAAAAATCTTGTGTTTGAATATATATATATACTAGTCAATGGGCACGCGCTTTACATGCGCGTGAGGCGTAAACAATAAATGTACCAAATAACAAACATGAACGTCAAGTACCTCAAATAAAGAATAAGTATTTCAAAAACACAAAATAGAAAATATACAATAGAGAAGTTTGTTAATGAATATTCAGGTGGAGTAGATATATACAAACATGCATGTCAACTAACAAAAAACATTCAAATACATACACATAATACAACAGAAAAATTAAGAAAAATTCAGGAAATTACATATCTTAATTTTTCATTTTAAAGGAATCCACCAATTAAGTTCATCTCCACCTCTAAGTCAAGTCTTCTCAAAATGACTCCACCAACAAAAATTGCTTCTCCACCTCGATGTAACAGCTTATCCATCTCTCGATGCTTCTACGAATTTAGTAGATGGTAAGACTCGAGAATTTCTAATATTAGTTGTCATCTAGCTCACATATCTTATCTCTTTAACTTTACCTAAACATATAAATATTTTTGTGAGTTGGATAAAGTTTTTTCCTCTTAACCAATATGATGAATATATACACGTATGTACTTTATCAAAAAAAATAAAAAGAATAAAGTTGAGCAATGTATAAGATATCATAGTTCATATACATACATGGCATGCGCAATGTACCCAACATCCGCCAACATATTGTGGTCTCATTTAACAAAAATAAAATTAGGTAAAATGGATGGACTCCACAAATCCTCATCTCAGTTGTTATTTAACCAATTCAACCATTCCTTATTGACGCTCCATCATGTGTTCATTGATCAATGTTGCAAAGACATAAAAAAGCGAGACCATTAAAGACCGAATTACTAAAAGTATACCTAAGAAGAAAGAAAAGTTTTGTACAAAGAAGGGCCAAAGTGTACATCATGATTCTCTCTCGCTTGATTAATTTACAATGACATTTGGTGCAGGGGGCCAACTTCTTCCAAGATCTTCACGTGAGATCGTCGTTGACCACTTCTAGTATATTGTTCCAACTTCTTCCAAAATCTTACAACTTGATCTCGTGTCAAGCTTTCTCTAGAGTTTGATATAATGGAGAAGGTGTCCCGATTTCAATAATGCACATAATAAAACGTGGAATAGTTATCTTTTTTGTTTTTGTAAGTGTGGGAGTAGTTATCCTTTTTTAAAAGTAGAGGGAGGGAGTAGTTATCTTAACTACTCCACTAAATAGGGATTAATCGTACGTAGTTATTTTTTAATTCAAAAGACCCTATTTATTTGGGTTTGGTAATTAAATTACCACATTGCCCGAAATTTTAATATTTTGATTTAAGCACAAAAGGATAGTTTTGGAAAAATTTGTCAAAAAGGCTTCACGGTTAACCGTTTCGGTTTGCTATTATAATAGTATATATATACTAGTTTATATATACGTATATATATATATATATATATATATATATATATATATATACGTTTCGTCGTGCTACGCATTCCTTCATTGCGCTCGCGGGAATTTATTTTTAACAATTTACTAAGTAAATATAAAATTATAACTTAAATTTAAAATTTAGCCGAAATGACCAAATTATAAATGAATAAAGTAGATAATGAACATTTTGAAGTAAGCAATCGAATATTTGAACAACTTTATAATTCAAAAAGAAAAATTATGCATCCTAATAAAAATCTAGATAAAAGAATCATATTTCCGCCGATATTGATTTTCCATCAGCATCATCATCATCATCCTTGAAAATAAAAAAAATTAGAGTTAGTATACCACATTACATTTATTTAGCAAAAATAATTTATACGATGAAGTATTTATTTAATTAAAGTTGAAATAACTTACTTGATCAAATAGTATTTTCTTTGTTCTTTTTACTCTATGAATCTTCCAAATAAGTGTCACTTCTCTTCTTTTTAATTTCTTTATCCGCAACGTCTTATTGATTTGTTTGAGGCTTTGAATGACATATGTTTGTTACTGTGTAACCTTCTTGCCCTTTATTGAAATTGAAGGAAGTTAGTTTTACAACGAATGTAAACCTTCATCCTACAATTTTCTTAAACTCATGTGGAACATTATTTTTGATCTCGTATCCTAATTCAGATAAAAAGAGAAAATTTAATGCAAGAAATTAATGGAAGAAAAAAAGCGTAAAAAGTTAATGAAAGTTATACTTTAATATAATGCTTGAACCAAATTTAATTAAATGTTTAAGAATTTTAAGCGTGCCTTGAGTGATTTCTCTAATACGTCATTTACGACTTCCTTATGATTTTATGTAGTATATTTTCAAATAAGACGAATGTTGCAGATCCCGAATCATTTCGCGCTTGCACTTGTAGTTTAACCCTGAAGAAATTTAATTTTCACTTGCAGAATAGTTGAAAAACACAAATACAAATGATTTTTAAAAAGTATAATTATATTGATAAAAAGAATTATTATAGGCGTTGCCGTATTGATGTTGCAATTAGTACAATAATATGTTCCATCATATGTCATCTTCAACCTCCTATTACAGTTTCTATAAGAGTTTTAATACCATGGACTTTGTATTGAAGTAATAGAAACTTTACAAAGTAAGGTCAACACCAGCTGCATGAATCAATTAAGTTGTAAGCAATTTAGTTAATGTATGAAGAAAATTAAATCGACATATTATAAATTTATTTTAAATATTTAGCATTATATACTTTTTCGTCTTTTGACCTTTGGGATTTGATTTATGCGATAGTCATGGTTTCCATTTTCACCTCGAGTTCTTTATTTTGTTCTTCAATCGTTTGAACTTTTGTCTTATTTGGTGCATCTTTGCAACTAACATATAGATGAAGAATAAATAAATTATGCCATGTACTTTTCATTATTTAATAATATAAAGTAAATAAAAAATGTTACCTTTTCATGATTGTTTCAACTTTTGCAAATTTTGGATTCATGTAAATTTTTGTTGCACCCGACGATGAAAGTGATAGTTGACCCGATACCATAATTTTTACAATGTAACAAAAAAAAATCATTGTACAAAGTGAAACAAAATAGGACAAATTGTTTTGAAATAAAATATATAGATAATAGATTTATAATTGCCTTTATATTTTGGTTTAACCGACTTTGACGTAATGATGATTGTTGGTGCCTCGGATGACTCGTCTACATTAATTATATTTTTCGCCTCGATAGCTTTTTGGTCTCAGAAGGTAATTTTGAATTCATTGTTCCTACAAATTTTACGAAAGACAAATATAAAAAATAATGAAGTAAACTTACGTAAAAAATTGTTTATTTATTAAGAAAAACATACATGATATCTTGAATTTGCAAAACCATTTTTTTCACAATCTTATCCTTGCCGGGTAGTTTTTGATCTTCTATATCGCCTATACTGATCACACGTCCGAATATATCTGGAAAGAAAATAATAGAAACATAAAAAGTTGTATAAATCATGATGGTAAAAATTTTTAAATATGTGTTTTGTTTTTCTTACTTGAAAAATTCAGTGTTTTTGCTTATTGTCGACACAACTCGTTGAACGGTACAATCTCAAACTTGTTATCTCTAAATCGTATGTTGCCTGAATATTCTTATATGGATGTACTCAATGTAAAATTGATAAGAAAGTCGTGACTCACTACCTTGAAGTCCTTTTTTCTTAGTACTTCAAAGTTTGATATTCCGTATATTCCCCCTTCCATTATGTGGTTGAAATTTGGAACCAAACTAATGTTTATGGATCCTTGTATGTGATCTTCCCATTTAAAAAAAAAAAAAAAAAAAAAAAAAAAAAAAAAAAAATTGTTAATCAGACCTTTATTTTGCAAGTATTTAGGAAGCCTTTAAAAAATATATAATAAAACAAAGAAACAAAAGATTTATAGTTACCCACATTCTCATCTATTAAAATAATATCTAATAATAGTATTGCACCATTCTTCATATTAGTCGAGTTCCATTTTCGTATAACTTCACTTTGAAAGCATTTGTTGATTTGCCGATATTAGAATGATCTCCATTAGAAATCCTTTCAAGTAAGAGAAAATAAGTAAGTATTAAAAATGATGATGTAATGCATATAAAAATATAATTTTAAATTTAGTAATGAAACGCGAGATCAATTGTTAAAAAATATTAAAATTTATACGTGATTAAGAGTAAACAACTCTCAATTGGTGTAAAAGAATATCAATTAAAAATAATCAACTTGTTTTTTTTGTTTTTTTTAGTAATATACTTATCTATTAAGTAATGAATTTTTCTTAACAAAAATTATAACATCTAAGTAACTATTGTTGCCTTATAAAAATATAAGATATCAAAAAAATATAGATATATAAGTATTTGCAGATAGAAAGAATAAAAAAGAAAATACATAATACAATAAAAAGAACACAAAGGAGAAGACACCAAAGGAAGAGAACTATCAAACCTGGCAAGGAGACAAAGCAGAGAGAGCTCAAAAGATATGGCAGATAGAGAGAGAGAGGAAAGAGAATTGTTAAGAAAAAATTAAGAGCGTTGAAGATTTATGAAGCAAAAAGTGATTACCCTTTTCTATTTATCCTCCTATTTGTTAGCAATAGAAGCCGATTCTAATAGCTATTTAATACAATATGAAATCAATCGTTCTTAGGTAGGACTCTTATCTCTTTTTGTTTTTGGAAGCCGATTCTAATTTGATTAAAAAATCTATTTATCTATTTAATACCACCAGTTGTATTAGGATATATTTTGATTTAGATAGCTATTTAATAGCTATATATGGGCAAAGAAGTAAATTTCATTACCACTCAAAAATTTATGATAGATATATATATGTGGAAAGAAGTAAATATGATAGATATATATGGGCAAAGAAGTAAATTTCATTACCACTCAAAAATTTGTTATTCGTGCTTTTATATATATGATAGATATATATATATATATATATATATCAACGAATTTGAATAATTAATAACTATCTCAATGAATTTATACAAAACCACCGCATTTCCACAGTTGCTTCTAAATCTTAATTCTTCACCTTTGTACTTCAAGCCTCCATATCCGCTCAACTACTAAGAAAATCAAACCAAACCTTATATTTATCTCTTCAGATATTGTGCCAATCGCGAATGCTTTGAGATAAAGCCGCAGTCTCTAAGCAACCTTTGTACACAGCAAGGATGCCAAAGATCTGCATCACCCCTCCATACATATCCAAAATTAAGCTCCAGTATTATTCTCCCCATTTGGAAACGTTGTGGGCATCCTTTTGGAAACTGAAAACCAATATTCATGATCCACTCATGCCCACTTTTTTAGGAAACTAATTAACGGCTTTTAGTTCGCAATTCAAAATGCTGTACCCTTTCAAATTGATTTCGAATCACTATTTTTCAGAGAGTAAACTTAAATCTCTTAAAGTGCCTTTTGTGTATTCAATTTGAATTGTTAATTACATGTAATACCCTCATATTGTCTCAATCGTATAGAGGGCGTTCTTGGGATTTTTTTTTTTTTTTTTGAAATTTACTTTTTTTTTTTGACAAGACGGTTGTGGAAACTGTTTGATATTATGTTCTGTTGAATATGTTTATTTTAAGGAGAAAATATTTTTGCCCTTACTTTTTGAAGGACTAAAAGTGGAAATAGAAAAGTTGAAAGACATGTTGAAAGGAAAAAATTGTCATTAAGGATACTAGTCAATGGGCACGCGCTATGCGCGTGAGGCGTAAATAATAAATGTATCAAATAACAAACATGAACGTCAAGTACCTCAAATAAAGAATAAGTATTTCAAAAACACAAAATAGAAAATATACAATAGAGAAGTTTGTTAATGAATATTCAGGTGGAGTAGATATATACAAACATGCATGTCAACTAACAAAAAACATTCAAATACATACACATAATACAACAGAAAAATTAAGAAAAATTCAGGAAATTACATATCTTAATTTTTCATTTTAAAGGAATCCACCAATTAAGTCCATCTCCACCTCTAAGTCAAGTCTTCTCAAAATGACTCCACCAACAAAAATTGCTTCTCTACCACGATGTAACAGCCTTATCCATCTCTCGATGCTTCTACGAATTTAGTAGATGGTAAGACTCGAGAATTTCTAATATTAGTTGTCATCTAGCTCACATATTTTATCTCTTTAACCTTACCTAAACATATAAATATTTTTGTGAGTTAGATAAAGTTTTTTCCTCTTAACCAATATGATGAATACATACACGTATGTACTTTATCAAAAATAAATAAAAAGAATAAAGTTGAGCAATGTATAAGATATCATAGTTCATATACATACATGGCATGCGCAAATGTACCCAACATATGCCAACATACTGTGGTCTCATTTAACAAAAATAAAATTAGGTAAAATGGATGGACTCCACAAATCCTCATCTCAGTTGTTATTTAACCAATTCAACCATTCCTTATTGACGCTCCATCATGTGTTCAGTTGATCAATGTTGCAAAGACATAAAAAAGCAGACCATTAAAGACCGGATTACTAAAAGTATACCTAAGAAGAAAGAAAAGTTTTGTACAAAGAAGGGCCAAAGTGTACATCATGATTCTCTCTCGGTGCTTGATTAATTTACAATGACATTTGGTGCAGGGGCCAACTTCTTCCAAGATCTTCACGTGAGATCAGTCGTACGGACCACTTCTAGTATATTGTTCCAACTTCTTCCAAAATCTTACAGCTTGATCTCGTGTCAAGCTTTCTCTAGAGTTTGATATAATGGAGAAGGTGTCCTGATTTCAATAATGCACATAATAAAACGTGGAATAGTTATCTTTTTTGTTTTTGTAAGTGTGGGAGTAGTTATCCTTTTTTAAAAGTAGAGGGAGGGAGTAGTTATCTTAACTACTCCACTAAATAGGGATTAATCGTATGGGTAGTTATTTTTTAATTCAAAAGACCCTATTTATTTGGGTTTGGTAATGAAATTACCACATTGCCCCGAAATTTTAATATTTTGATTTAAGTACATAAGGATAGTTTTGGAAAGATTGACATTATAATAATATAGCTTCACGGTTAACCGTTTCGATTTGCTATTATAATAGTATAGACTTTGCTTTTAATTAAATCGTAGGAAGGATTGACATTATATATAGTATAGAAAGCAAACCAAAAAGGTTAACCGTGAAGCATTTTTGACTAAAACTTCCAATAATGCCCCTAAGTGTTTTATACAAATAGCTAAATTCGGGATAAACTGATAATTGAATTGATAACTACAAATTAATATGCGGTTTTTATTTTACATGTGCGGAGGAAAATTCAATTAGTTTCCAAAAGTTTTCAAATTAGTAGGCAATTTCCTAAAAAAATGAGATTTTGATGATTTTTTTTTCTCTCTCCTCCACCTTTTTACTCTCTCTTTCCTCCACCCATGAAATCCCCATTTGAAACTTGAATATTCTCCAAAAGCTTTTTGATAAACCTGTCAGTGAGGTATTCTCCTACAAAAAAATTCTCCATTACGATAAGACTACATCAAGGATCGGCTTTAAGTCCATATCTATTTACTTTAATTATGGATGAACTAACTAGGCATATTCAAGAGGATATACCATGATGTATGTTATTTGCATATGATATTGTCTTAGTGGATGAAACAAAAGATGGAGTGAATAGGAAACTAGAACTCTGGAGGAATACATTAGAATCTAAAGGCTTTAAGTTGAGTAGGACGAAAACCGAATGCATGCACTGTGAGTTTAGAAACACTAGACATCGAGATGATGAAGTGGTAAAATTAGGGGAAGTAGAAGTTCCTAAGATGAACCACTTTAGATACCTATGATCAATCATACAAAATGATGGTAATATTGAGAATGATGTCACACATAATTCAAGTTTGGATGGAAGAAATGGCGGAGTGCAACAAGGGTGATTTATGATCGAGATGTTCCTACTAAGTTAAAAGGAAAATTTTATAGGACCGCAATTATGCCAACTATGCTCTATAGTAGTGAATGTTGGGCGGTAAAGCAACAACAATTACATAAAATGAACGTAGCATAAATGATGATGCTTAGGTGGATGTGTGGTAAAACTCGTAAAGATAAAATAAGAAATATAGAAATTCAAAGACAAGTAGGAGTAGCACAAATTGATACAAAGATTAGGGAATGGCGGTTATGGTGGTTTGATCACTTGCAAAGACGGCCTACAAATGTCCCCATTAGAAAACTTGACTCAATAGAAACTGTAGAAATTTGACGGTAGACCAAAGTTAACATGAGATGCATTAATTAGGAGAGATTTGAATGGTTTGGAAAGCTCACCATCAATTGCACTTAATCAAACACAATGAAAAAGTTTGATCCATGTAGCCGACCCCAATTAATTTGGGATTGAGGCTATGTTGTTGTTTGTCAAATAAAGTAAATGGACTTCGCAGTTCTCATTCTAAGCCACTGGTTTTGTTAGGGGATGTGTCGACCAAAATATAGTCCCACATTGATTATATGTGATTTTATAAAGTAGTAGAGTGTGGATCTCTCTCCCAAATAGTAATGAGGCCGACCTTTTGGAGTAAGACCGACTGCACACCTGTGAGTTGAAAGTAGCAGCTCAGGTAGAGACAATATTAGTACTAGTGCTAGCCTTTAGTGACTAATACGCATTTTGTTCTGTATCTAAGAGGCTTGTGAATATCTAAAGTTGTTGTTAACTTTTATGTTCCCCGCATGGCACCACTGGGGCTTCTATTTTAATGTATTATGGCAACAAATCATATAATTAAATTAACAAAAGAAATTTTAAGTTAGTCACTTTATTCCTAACTCCCACACCATCAAGTTTCTTCTGCTATATGCGTGACTTTATTACAAAGTCATTCTTCTCACTTCTCACTTTCCTTATTCCTTACTTGCATTTTGTCCAGTACCACTCCCCTATATATATACAAAGCAACATGTAAATACCAATACATTGATCTATCAAAATCTAGCTTAATTGTCCAATTTGCTACCATGGAGGAAACATACCAAGAGACTTACACGGAAGACCGCCATGGCGACAAGATTGTGCAGGAGATTGATATCGTCGACATTACTTCGGAGCCCGGAGACGAGAAGAAAAAGTGCCCTGAAGAAGTCGTCGTTCCGGAGTTGGACGACAAGGATATCGTTGTCCCTCTGGTCCCGGAAAAGAAAGAAAAGAATGGATCCAATGAGGACCCCGGGAATGTTAAGAATAATAAGACTAATCTTTTAACCTTATTGTTTTGCAAATTGTAATTTGATGAAGTATTAAAGTACCACAATGCATGCACCATACACACTAGATGGATTGATTTTTTATTTTTATTTTTTTGGCTGAGTTTGGAGAGGTTGGTTGATTTGTCATCTTAAGCTTCTCTGCTCAACAAAATCTTTGTGTATGTAATATTTTTAATTAATAAAGTGAAGGGAATGAAATTATACATTAATAACACACTTTTGTTTTACATAATTTATTCATTTATTTCAGCTTAACTAATTAATGGATCTCATCCATTTAACTGTCTTTGAATTAAACAACCATACAAGCATCTTTGCACCCATGAAGTTAAAGACAATGAGGATAGTTGGTAGTTTTCTCCATTAAAGATTTGAGGAGCAATCTTTTCGAAACTCTTTTCAGAATCCATTCCACAAATCTCTTAAGACATAAGCTCTGATACCAATTGTTGATTTTGAAGACCAGGAAAAGATAAGAAGAATAATTGAAAAATTACGCAAGGAGAGAAATCAACAATGGAGACAAAAAATCTTTGTTTTTGTTCACCTAAAAAATTCAGCATACACAAAACAGTAGACAAAAACTGAATTTGATTCTCTTCATTTCACAAAAACAGTGGTACATCATATATAGTTCAAAGCAAAAGTGAATTACAGAAAGTCCTAAATAACTCTACTTTTAATTCTAATCTACACACTAAAAAAATTAGCAACTTCCTATAGAAAAGGACAACTAAAAAAACTCTTGTGCACATAAATAGAAACTCTTAAAATCTAGGACTAGAAATAGAAATTTGCACTTAATAAAACTAAATAACGAAAATAGAAACTATTGGGTATACTAAAGTTTTAATTTTAACAAATCATTTCACATCCCTAATTCGAATTATTCTTTAGGATGTGTTCGGTTCGCCGCAATGGCCCTATTTTATACCTGTAAGTTGCTATAAATTAAGAATGAATAAGCCAAGTCGTTTAAAGAACTCCTAACACTTGCAAGGCATATGCTTAACTATTACTATATAATATCACAGAGCATATATAAGATCTAAAATCAGGGATTTTCATGTAGAGATTGTTTTTGTTTACCTTGTTTATGTAATGTTGGAGCAAGATAGGAATATCTGTTTTGGCTTTTAGACCACCAAACATGGAACCCATAAGGGTTTTGCCGCTTAGTAGAATTTCCGCGGTGCCAATGCTTTCCTGACATTTTGGATCTATCCCAATGAATATTACTTTACCCCAACCCTGCACTTCCATCAGTACAATGGATCAAATGCAGCAATAAAGAGCTTCTAGCAGCAGCAGCACCAACAACAACAACCAAATAAAATTGTACTCCACAATTAAGTTGCTAATTCATATCAAGCAATAAGTATATATATATGCATCCCCCACTTATTGGCCAGGCATTATAAAGGGTATATATATATACATATAAGAATTCACCTTTCGACAAGAATCAAATGCTTGACGAACTGCTGAGGCCAATCCAACGCACTCGAAGCAGTAGTCCGCACCCCCGTTTGTCATCTCCTTAATAATCTGCTCATCAAATAATCAAAATTTAGTTATCTTTTTGTCCTTCACTTGGTAGTCTAGCCATTTCTTGAATAGCAGAATACCTCACTGACAGGTTTATGACTCTCACAGTCATTTGGATTAATGAAGTCGGTAACGCCAAATTTCTTTCCTGCATGATCAAAACCTAGCTGTTGTATTATAAGCAGATCGTAAGAAAATGGCGCCTATTCAGCCCCAACAAAAATCTTAATATAGTTTTTGCGACAAAACGTGCATGATCGGGTCAACTTACCTATCTCAAATTTGGCTGGGTTTACATCCACACCAATAATCTTAGTTGCGCCGCAAAATTTTGCTCCTTGTGCAACCTGTTGCATAAAAGTTTCTTCCAGTAAATCTTAAATGTAAATATAGCAACTGAGCATTGGGGATTATGAACAGAATTTCATAGTTCGAATCATAATTAATTAGAAAGAAAGTGCATGCCCACAGCTTAATTAAGAAGAGACTCAAGTTAAAACCTTGAGATTATTTGATTATAACCAAACTCCAAAACTACAAGTAATTTGCTTTTATATGAAAAGGCTCAACACGAACATCATATCATTTTCTAAGTAGTGATTAATGAATAAAGATGGTCTCAATGATGCGGATGGATAGGATCATGAAATACCCTGCACCTGAAATTGCATGGAAAGAAAAATATGCAAAACATTAACTTTTATTGGGACCTCAACACACAAGCGACTTCTATGTCATCAAATGTGTTTAGAATCATGTCCTAGTTGATGTCAATGGATTATTACAACTCGTAAAAAATACATCTACATAATAAAAAGAGACTCACGGATAAGCCAACGGTTCCTATCCCGAATATAGCCACGGAGGATCCTTTTTCCACTTTTGCAGTTTTCCAAGCAGCTGCAAATCCTGAAAACACATGAATAACAAGATCTTTTAACTAGGTGCCCAAGGATAGTAAGACTAGTAGCAAGTATTGATCTTTATTTTTTTTACCTGTTGAAATGCCACAACCAAGCAAGCATGCTTTGTCAGAAGGGACTGAGGGATCAGTTTTTGTTACATGGCGTACATCTACCGCGGTATATTCACTGAAACTCGATACGCTCATGAAATGGTACAGCAATTCTCCTTTTGCATCTGTAAATCTACTTGTCTGGTATCTAGGCATTCATGGAGAATTCCAGAAAGGCGTTTGGGAGCAAAAATTGTTCTTCTCGGATAGGCAATCTTCGCACTCTTTGCAATTAGATGAAAAAGACGGGATCACAGTATCTTCTTTCTTTACTTCAGTTACATTCTCCCCCACGCTCTCCACAACTCTAATCAATCGATATTGAAGAGTCACAAAAACTTATCGATCATATATACAATGATTCCAAACAAGCCAAAGCAGAAGTGAAAAAAAAAAAAAAAAGCCAAAGCACATCTTGAGCGATATAAAGGCATTACTTGCCAAAGGTAAGGTTGGGGGGTTCGACTCATGTTGGAGTCGAGGCCTTATGTCTCATGAGCAATGTTAATGTACAAAAAACAGTGATCACAAGTTTAATGTCCTCATAATTAAATGGTCTTCGGTCTGCTCAATGCTATACATGCAGATGCTAACATGAGAGTGAGAAAATTGCTTCCCATAAGAGTCACAATGATATTTATCTTTTAATTGTTTTTTTTTTGTTTATTATTATTAAGATAGTAGTCCGTCATAGTTATATTTGTCATTTTTATCTTCGAAAGAAGTTTTATATTTACCCAACACCCTCATGACCAAATATCCTCGGAAATACTGCAAATTGGTCCTGCATCCAAAAAGAAAAGTGGAAAGAAGTTATCAGATTGCAGACAAAGAGATCAGTTAATAAACCTATCTGAAGTTTGACCCCCGTTTTGTAAACTAAATGAGGCAAACTTGATCCCTGGTGAGGATCACAGTTTTGAGCTGTTTTTCATAAGCACTTCTTGCAATATTGTTCCTGTTATTACATAAATTGCACTTTTTTTTTTGGCTTTGATATGTTATGCACTTTTATCTCAATAAACCTGTTCTAATGGACTTCAGCAGATCTAAGTTTCACTAGTTTTTCAATTGTGCCGTTTTTAACTCTCATTTTCAAATCTTCTAATTTTCCGAGCCATATATCAATATCATTCTTTTGGGACTGAGGCTATGTTGTTGTTGTTGTTGTTGTTGTTGTATATATCAATATCATTCTCCATCTCGGACTTGATGATCAAAACCAAATCAACAGATCTGTGATCTATTTTACTTATTTATTTATTAGTTGATAATCATGGGTGAACTTTTCTTTTTTGGTCACTCCTTATTTAGACTTGACTATTCCCACGACAGTCAATCGACGATCTTACATCCAATTCCCAGCGCTTAAAGTCGGTGTGACAAAGAGCAGCGCAGATGATCTTGATCCGGACCTCTCCAGGTTCGGGAGGCGCCACCACCACCTCTTCTATCCTCAATGCCTCCCCCGCTTTCCTACACACCGCGGCTTTTACAATAGACAATACAACACAACAACAACATTAATTAAGATTGTAATCATCAATTGTACAAATGAGAACAGATGAAATTAAATTAAACACCTCTCTACATACATACATACATACATACCTCTGCATCGAATTGGTTTTCCAGCAGTTCCCATCTCTCAAATTTGACAAGGATCTCTCCTCTAATCCTTCTGTTATATTCAACTTTGTGGAATTGACCATTGCCATAATGATTCATTTGTTGTTTAGTGTTCATGACAGAGAGGATAACAAATGGTGGGTGGTTTTTTAATGGTGAACATCATCACTGAGACTGAGTTATAATATTAAGTTGGAATTCAAGTCCATGTAGACTATGAGTATGTGACCCTGTCATCAGTTGCTCGATAAACTTCTGCTCACCTCGAGACTATTCTAAAGGCCTGAAACCCATTCCCAAGAGTTGCATGATTGAAAACACGATTTATAAATATCCAACTTTTAACCAAGCCTCTCTTGGTTAAAAAGGTAAATTGCAATTTGATGCGGGAATAGTGAGAGTACAGAACAATAGTAAACAATGACAAGTTTAAACCACCAATGGTGAAACCTCTGTATTTTTGGAAAAAATTACAAAAGTACCAATGTTTTTAGTTTAAACCCGAAAAATAAGGTTGTGTTTTTTTTTTTTTTTTTTTTTTTTTTTTTTTTTTTCTCCAGAATAGGCAATAACGCCTTTTCAAAAGGCGCTATCAAAGTGGGTGAATTTTTGTTGACGTGGACGGTCCACGTAGGACTGCCCTTACACAGATAGCGCCTTTTGAAAAGGCGCTATCTGTGTAAGGCCGTCCACGTGGGCCGTGTTACACGGATAGCGCCTTTTCAAAAGGCGCTATCAAAAGCGATATCCGTGTAACACGGTCCACAAGGTAATCCTACGTGGACATCGGGCCGAATAGAATAGAGCCTATGGGTTGTACGGGTTGTCCGCCTCGCAATACGTGACACGGTCCACCTCGCAATACGTGACATGGTCCACGTAGGATGACCACGTGGACATGGGCCGACCGAATAGCGCCTATGGGTTGTACGGGTTGTCCGCCTCGCAATACGTGCTAACGTTTACATGAGGTCTATGGTTTGTAGTGGATATGCATGAGTTGGCCCCTCGAGATACGTGCATGGCGTTTGCATGAATTGCTCACCTCGGGATACGTGCATGACGTTTGCATGGATTGTCAACCAGGAGATACGTGCGTGACATTGACATTGACTTTACCGCCTCGAGTCACGTGCGTGACGTTTGCATGAGTTGCATGAGTTTGCATGGGTCGCCCACCTCGACAAGCCGTGTCGACATTTGCATGAAATCTGCACATCGGCATACATGGGTGACGTTTGCATGGGTTGTCCACTTCGATATGCGCGTGCGTCACCGCCACCTCAAGACACCTCACCAACCGCAAAAATAGGCAATAACGCATTTTCAAAAGGCGTTATTGGAAGTTGGTGAGGTGGCGGTCAAAAGGCGCTATCCATACAATTGCCCCGCCACCTCACCGCCACCTCACCAACCTCAAAAGCAATAACGCCTTTTGAAAAGGCGTTATTGCCTATTTTTGTGAATTCAAAGTACACCACCCTATTTTGTGAAATAAATTGTAAATGTGCTTTACTTTTGGAAAAACACCGTATTTTTTTAATTATTCAACAACTACCTTTTGTCTACAATGGATAGGGTATAAATAGCCAATGATTGGCACAAAAGACAAGGAAATTAAAATCATACTAGGTGTGGTAGGCACATGTGATTGTGTTTCCTATACACTTTGTTGAACTTTCATTTGAGTTTGTATTGTATCCAATATTTGTCCCACATGGGAAAGAAACTTTTTGTTTCTTTCCTTATAAGAAATCTTTCACTTGAAAGACTTAGTTAAGTGAATGTGGGGTTGGAGGAAAAAGACCATGGGACCCCATTGATTAATACATAATACTTGATATTTAATATGTCTTTGATAGGGCCTTGGGCCTTGGGCCTTGGGGCTAATGTTAAAATAACTTAGCTAATTCACAACATAAATTTTTTAATTTTTTTACATTAAATTAAGTAATTTCGTAATTGATAATTAGTGTGAGCAGTTGTAACTTTTAGTTTTCTAAAAGGTTCGTAATTGATAACTAGTGTAAACAGTTGTGACTAAAAGGTGTGTAATTAGTGGTTAATGAACCACAAATAACCTCATTTTGTGAACATGTGTGATTTGTTCAAGAGAGGCATTTTTGTTTATATATAGTATTTCCGAAATAGAAGATAATATCAAGTTATTGGTTGAGAGAGATTTTACCGTTGCATAAGAAAGGTCCTTTGGTTGGTGTGTAATCAAATATCAATCCAGGTTGTATCCTGGAGACGAACCTCTTGAAGCATTCATACACCGAATTGGAGGAAATTTCGTCTTAGGACATTGCTATTTGAAAATTTTACCAAAGTACACATGTTTTAATTTTTAATGAGGAAAATAGGGGTGAATTTTTTTTCTTCCGGGGAGTAGGCAATAACGCCTATTGGGAAGGCGCCATCTACGTGGCATAAAATTTTTTCTAATGTGGACACATGGCGTGGAGGACACTGATAGCGCCTTTGCGGAAGGCGCTATCAGTGTCCACGTGGAGAAAATAGGGTTTACCCGGTCCACGTGGATCCACGTGGACCGGGAAAACCCGTGACATACTGATAGCGCTTTCTGCGAAGGCGCTATCAGTGTCCACGTGGAGAAAATAGGGTTTTCCCGGTCCACGTGGATCCACGTGGACCGGGAAAACCCGTGACTTAGGGGCGCAAATAGCGCCTTCTCAAAAGGCGCTATCGCACCCCACAAATCATCTTCCGAAACAGAGCACGAGAGAATATATTCTCTGCGTGGTTCAGCTTTGATGTGGTAGGTTAGGGGTAGGGGGTAGGGGGTAGGGGTGTGGTAGGTCACGGGTACACTTGTGGAGAGTGGGGTGGGTCGGGTACTTAAGGAGGGGAGGGGGGGAGCGAACCGAGAGCCGAGACGAGGAGGAGGGAGGAAGAAGGAGGGGCGGTCGAGAGACGCACGGGAGAGAGTGGGCGAGTGTGGCGCGCGGCGGAGACTTTTGTAGAGCTTGGCGGGGGCACCGGAGCAAGGAGCGCGTCTCTCAAAGCAGCAGGCGGCGCGATGGTACGTGGTGGCTTGTGGCGGTCCGGTGGTGAGCGAAACAGCGGTGACGGCAACGGAGGAGGGATCTCACGCGGCGAGGAGGAAGGAAGGAAACGATGGCGACGGATGCGGCATCGAACCAGCGTAACGGCAGCAGTGGAAGTAGGAGAAGGAGGAGGTATGTGTAGTTGAGTTAGTTTATTTAGTTAAATAAGTTTGATTAAGTTAGTTTGATTAAGTTAATTTTAGTTTGTTTAAGTGAGTTTAGTTAATTAAGTATGTTTACGTTAGTTTAGTTTGTTTAATAAGTTTGTTTAAGTTAGTTTGATTAGGTTAGTTTGATTAAGTTAGTTTTAGTTTGTTTAAGTGAGTTTAGTTAATTAAGTATGTTTACGTTAGTTAGTTTATATAATAAGTTTAGTTAGTTAGGTGACGTTTGTTAGTTAATTAAGTTTGATTAAGTTAGTTTGATTAAGTTAGTCTAAGATTGTTCAAGTTAGTTTAGTTAATTAAGTTAGTTTAAGTTAGTTTAAGTTAGTTTAAGTAAGTTTAGTTAGTTTGTTTTAGTTTAGTTACTTAATTAAGTTTGTTTAAGTTAGTTTGTTTAAGTAAGTTTTAAGTTTGTTTAAGTGAGTTTAGGTAATTAAGATTTACGTAAGTTAGTTTAAGTTAGTTTAAGTTAATTACGTATGTTTAAGTTAGGTTAGTCAGTTAATTAAGTTTGTTTAAGTTAGTTTAGTTTAGTTTAGTGAGTTTGTTTAAGTTAGTTTAGGTAATTATGTTTGTTTAAGTTAGTTTAGTTATTTAAGTTTAGTTAAGTTAGTTTAGTGAATTAAGTTTAGTTAATTAAGTTTGTTTGAGGTATTTTAGTTAATTTAGAAGGAGGAGGTATGTTTAATTAATTACGTTTGTTTAAGTTAGTTTAGTTAGTTTAGGTTAGATGTTTAGTTTAGGTATTGGTGGTTAGTTTAGTTAGTTAAGTATTTTTAGTTAGTTAAGTTTGTTTACTTTAGTTTAGTTTAGTATAGGTACTTATGTTTGTTAATGTTAGTTAGTTTAGTTTGGTTAGTTTAGTTTAGTTAGTTTGTTTAGTTAGGTTAGTCAATTTAATTACGTTATTTTTGGTCTTTAGGTTAGTTAGTTTACTTAAGGTAGTTTGTTTAGGTCATTACGTTTGTTTAAGTTAGTTTATTTAGTTTGTTTAAGTTAGTTTAAGTTTATGTATTAGTTTGGTTAGTGTTTAGGTAGTTGAGGTATTTATGTTAGTTTACGTAAGTTAGTTTCGTTAATGTAGTTTGTTTAGTTATCACAATGTTGCTAGATTTGTTTGCCAAAGTTGTTTAGGTAATTACGTTTGTTTAAGTTAGTTTATTTAGTTTGTTTAAGTTAGTTTAAGTTTATGTATTAGTTTGGTTAGTGTTTAGGTAGTTGAGGTATTTAGGTTAGTTTACGTAAGTTAGTTTAGTTAATGTAGTTTGTTTAGTTATCACAATGTTGCTAGATTTGTTTGCCAATTTTGTTTAGGTTAGTGTAGTTTATGTTGTTTAGGTTAATGTAGTTTAGTTATCACATAGGTGTTGTTAATTCGCACATCCATATTGAATCGCAATTACACCTACTGCATGCGTGCTAAAAAGAAGCTAAAATTACTATATGATCGATTCAACGCATGATTCCCCCATGATGCACCTACCTCCAATACACAAAACTGCACAAACATATATGTTCTATTTCATGTTAAGGAAAGCCCCAAAATTTAAGAAACCATATATATAGTACACCAAGCTCATTTAGACTTTGAATTCGTTGCGATCCACTTAAAAACACTTGAACAGATCTACAATTTTTTGGTTTTTTACTTTGGATATGTTTACGTTTTATTAGGTACTTTTAGGTTACGTTTGGTTCACATAGTTTGGTTAATTTATTTAGATTAGGTTACGTTAGTTAATTTACTTACTTGAGGTTAGTTTTCATTTATTATTTGGGTACATGTTTGCTACGGTTACTTGGGTTACGTAACTGTGATTAGTGTTCTAAACAAACGAAAATACAATGTTATTGCAGGAATATTACGTTGCGGCGGAAAAGCGGAGGAAACAAGTAAGTTCATTAATTTAGTATTTTCATAATAATTTATTTGGGTGAGGTTATGGTTTGAATGATATATAGGGACATTCCAATTTTGTTTATGAAGAACGGTTCATAGGTTTATTTAATGAACGTTATTACACAAGAAAATGTAAGTGCGAAAGAATGAGTATGCTCTGTAGTTGCGCTATTATTGCGATTTCTACATCATAAAGTTCCATTGCGCTATTTAACCACATGATTTTCAACTTTTTCCCTTACCAAATTTGTGCATTTGTCTGTAACATTTTTACATCCAAGTTCCCAAACCTCTGTAGGTCATGTCACAAAGAAACGTCCCTTTTCTATTCTATGCGTACGGCTCCATTGTTAATGGGGTCAATGGCATCGCGTACAGCTCACCGCCATCAGTAGTGTTGTGGGTTAAGTTTGGGTCGAGTGGGCGTGAAATGATTGATGACATTTGTAACGCGTTCCCTATCTCATCAACGGATACTATAGTTCAGATGACTTATCGCCACATGATAATCCTCCCCGGAGGCTCACATTATTTCGTTCCTGTCTTGTTGAATGATGCGACACACTTCGACTTGATGTGGGAGACGGTGGCCAATTTACCAAAAACTGCAACGGTTGATATATATTTAACATTTGAGTCAGTCGACTCAATTCAAAATCGCACGGTTCATTCGCAAGTTCTTGACGAACGTAGCGGCACGCCAGACGCAGCCTTAATGATGGAAAGGCTGCGTATACAATCCCCACAGGCTGAGGTCGTGCAAGAGGGGTTCGTAGCTCCATTACATGAAGAAAATAATGCATATAATGACGATGACGATAACGACGACGAAAATAACGAAACTGCTGAGGAAATGCATAACAACGAAGAAGCTCCATCGATTCTGTTTGGGATAACGTAAACGTTTACACGGATGATCCAAGATATGATCCTCCGGGTGCGGAGAATGTCGAAGATGATGAGCAATTTGCTATAGATGAAGAGATTTTGTTGGAGGAAGCTAGTGACGATGAAGTTCACCAACCAATACACGGATATAACGAAATCGATTGGGAGGTGGCTAATTCAAGCTGCGACCCAACATTCCCATAAGCAAACTTGGGGGACACGTCTAACTTCGATTTGGAGATAGGGATGTGTTTTGACAATAAAACGACTTACAACATGCCGTTAAGGTGTGGCATGTTAATAGACATTGTCAATACCATGTGATGGAATCGACTACAACTACGTGGGCGATTAAGTGCGAATTTCCACAACACGGGTGCATGTGGCGTCTTCGCGCATGTTTCCGAGAAGAAAACACTATTATGGGAGATAACACAATTAGACGTCTTGCACACGTGTATTAATCCCAACGTACAACGCGGTCATGCCCAACTTGACGCCAACATGATTGCGCGAGAGATCGCCGTCGTCGAAGCGATCAAGGTATCACGATCAAATCATTAGTAGATATAATTAAGAAAAATACGGACACGAAGTAAGCTACAAGCGAATTTGGGATGCCAAGAGGAAAGCAATTCCATGGGCTTTTGGAGATTGGGATGAGTCGTACGCTCAATTACCAAGATGGTTGGCGGCTGTGAGAAGTAAGAGTCCGGGGACAAGAATCGAGTGGTCACACAGACAATGGCATGATGATGAAATAAGAACCGCGTCTCCTCAATTTCGTCGTGTGTTTTTTGCATTTGAAGCTTCAATACATGCTTTCAAGTTTTGCAGGCCTCTGCTTGAGATTGACGCGACATTCCTATATGGCAAATACAGTGGGAAGCTCATGATTGCGATATCTGTTGATGGAAATGGACACATATTACCAGTTGCATTTGCCGTTGCAGAAACCGAATCAACTGATTCGTGGGGGTGGTTTTTGCGGATGTTGCGCAAACACGTGACAGATAGAGAAGGGATTTGCGTTATTTCTGATCGTCACCCTGGCATTTTGGAGGCGGTCAACACCCCAATCAACGGCTTTTGTTCCCCAAAGGGTACCACCGTTATAGCTTGCGACACTTGCTTAGTAATTTCGGCACTAAGACACTTCAAAAATGACCCCTTGAAAGTACTCTGGGTCGACGGTAGTTCAACACCAAGAACTAAAATTTATTGCGTGCATGGAGCGTTTCACATACTTATCTTCACGAACGCCTCAATGCACTGCAATATGTCAATGCCATCCCCAAAGAACTTTGGGCGCAATCGCACGACGGAGGCATGCGGTACGGTTGGATGAATTCTAATGGTGTTGGTAAGTACGAAATACAATTTATTCTTTGCACTCAAATACAACAAAAACTCGACGAACCAATATTACTTAGTAGCGTTTCATCGGCAATTGCGAGTGTTTTACCGGGGTCTTGAAGGGTGCTCGATTCTTGCCAATTACGGCGTTGACTCGAGATTATATACTACGATTGGTGACGTACCACGATCAACGCAACCAGGAAATCAATGAGGCAATCTCAAACGGACAAGCGTACACGGAATATGTCATTAAGGCACTCACGAAATATGAGAAATCCGCAGGAGGCATCACCTCACGTTGATCAATCGAGACATTGGTGAGTTCTAAGTGCGACTGGAAGACATGGAGATCGCATGCATAAAGGCAACAACACACAAGTCGTCATCTTAAAGGACCGGGTGTGCAGTTGTAATAAATGGCAGTCGTTTGGTTTCCCTTGCTCACACGTGATCGCCGCATGTGCGTTTATTCGAGTGAGCTACGCGCGGTTCATCGAGCCATACTATAGGATAGATGTGTACGCACAATGCTACTCCTACAAATTCAAGGCCATCCCGGATGAGAAGTATTGGCGACTTTTGGGACGAAGATCATACCCCCAGTGCGGACGTGGCCGAGGAGGCCTAAGGGATCATGAAGACATACCGAGATGGATCTTCCTAATGTCGAAAGACTTATGCGATGTGGAATATGTCATCAAGAAGGACATAGAAGAACAACATGTCCAAATAAAGACCGTCAACGAGTCCCAACTAGGAAGAAGCTGGTGTGGTATTTGTCGTTCGAGAGGGACATAACAAAAAAAATTGTCCAAGAAGACCTCAACCATCCACTGAAAACCTATAGTCTTTTTGTATAATGTGTGAAGTAACTTAAGTTCGTACATATGTTGCTTTTTCGGCATTTACGTTGTTGTTTTTGTTTCCACATTTATTTCATGCTTATTGTTTCGTTTCGTTTCGTGCAACACTCATTTTCTTTTTCTAACATTCATTTGTAGTTGTCTTGCAATGGATCCAGGACCTTCGAGATCCATCACTATTGCAACTCCAATCTACTCACAGATCGACGCGAACCTGGAGGGCGAGGTAAAGCTGTTTTACATGAATACGTAATATTTACAAACAATAATGTATCAAAAACATACATTAATACATTATCAATTCCAAGGTGTACGAAACAATGCGCGTACGTCGAAGACGTGGGGTCGTTGATCGAACGATGCGATATCATTCTAGGATGATCCCATATCTTCGTTCCAGATGGGTTCTATGGGATATCCCGGGTAGCATTTTTCAGCCTTGATTGGGCTTTGATAAGCTGCGTTTGTAGAGAGATGGCGCCCGAGACGCATACATTTCACATGCATTGTGGGGAGTGCACAATTACACTCTAAGACGTGCGCAGTACGACTTGGATTACCAATCGAAGGTATGCATGTGACGGGAACAACGGACGCGAACTATCTGATGTATGGGATAGGCTACTTGGACGAACTCTGGTGGAGATGACGTCGTTGGGTGTAAACTTAAGGTCGATTGGTTTGAGCGTAACGTACCAGCAATAGATGATGATAGCGATGAGGAGTCCGTCAACGGTACGTTCGATCGTACATACTACAACTTATCGGTGGTTGCCTTTTCGCTGATAAGTCCAATCGATTCGTACATTCGATGTTCCTACCATTCTTTGGAGGATTTCCAAGTAGGCTGGACAATATAGTTGGGGGAGTGCATGTCGGCCTATTTGTACGGGGAGTTGTGTCGTGGATCTTGCGCCGGAGCACATGAGGTTGCTTTGGCGCGTCGATTCTTGTACAACGGTGGGCGTGGGACAGATTTCCATTCATAGCACCGCGACGCTGCGTGTTTCTAGAGCTCAACCGCAAACGGTGGATGGCCAAAATATGCTTATGGACGTTCCACTTTGGGACACATGTATTAAAGTCGATTTGTCATTATTTTGCTAAAAAATCATGTCCAATTTCATTTATCTTTACTTATTGTTTGTACACGAGATGGCTCGATGCATTTTCGGTTTCACAAAGTGCGACGCACGTCGTATCGGCTTCTGCGTGATGCACTCGACTCGCAAAGCATGAGGATGATATGGTATGGCAACCATATACTTGAACTCATGAGGTCTCTTCCCAATTCTTGTACTAACGGCCACGGTAGTTGGCTCTCGACGTGTCCCCTTATTTGTTTCCACATAGTCGAGTGGCATCGGCCAGGAAGGGTTATGAGACAGTTCGGTATGGTACAAGAGGTGCCACCAAATTGTGCTTACGACGCACAACTTCACCGCCTCGAATTGCGTGGACATCATCATGAAAATTGGGTGACTTTTCACGCAAGCTACATACAGATGTGGGAAAATCGTGGGGACACCATTGCGACAGCGGCACTTAATGAAGGGCACGATCACCAAGAGTACATGACGTGGTATCGCTCGGTCACTAGGAGGTTCATTGGACACGACGGGGCGTTACGTGACTACTCGGTAATCTTCTAACTCTTACTTTTCCTCCAACATCTAATATCTTATATTGCGTGGTTTGAGCTCTTATTTTTTGTATATCAGCGTAACTTGGTGCATCGACTGAGGCGGGTGTTTATTGAGGATGAGTACGAGCAAGGTCTTGCTGCGCTTGATGAAGGGATTAAAATCTTAGACGAAGATGAAAGGCAAAGGTCTACTCTGTCGCATGACGGAATAGACGTCCAACAAGACATAAATGATGACCATGAACAGGAAGATGAAGAAGACGATCAGGGCGAAGCAAACATAGAGGTGAGAAGAAGACGAACACGACCGGCGGAGGTGCGGGAACGCACCAGACGTCCTCGTCCACCACGTCCATCTACTCAGTCTGAGATTGCTGCAGAGAGTAGCAGACGTTCACCTCCAGCACGTTCATCTCGTTCGAGAGCGTCTACATCAAGAGACTGTAGGCGAGACGTCCCAACGATCATCCCCACCAACCCATTCTTCTCAAGGGAACATTCCTGTAGCCAGGCCGCCGATCGTTAATCTTCCTCCGTACCATTTTGATCCTTACGCACTGGTCGTCGTCTCCATTTGTGGACCATGGAATGCCTCATCGTCGGATGTATCCGTCACGCCTCAATATGTGCCTAGTCCATATACTCCTACTCCCTATAATTTCAATATGCCATATCTTTGGAGATGCCTCATTCATGAGCTTGTTGACCATGCCGCGACCTCATGTTCCTTTCCCCCGAATCCCATACGGGAAGCCGGTATTTTGGGATGGTTCCACCGCCTATTTTTGGGAGCATCAGTAGCAGAGGTGAGTCGAGTGAAGCACCAGAGGAAACACATCAATCTACTCGACGTGATTCAATGCAAGACCAGCTACCTCAACAACCTCAACCAGATGTACAAACACATCGTCCAACCAGACAAAGAGTACGTCCGGTTTGCATCACCGAGCAACAACGTCAACGTAACCGTCGGAATAGACCTGCATGATGAGTTTTCTTGATGTCATGTGGATTTGTATATAGCTTATTTTTTGGGTTCGCGAACTACGTGTATACAACCTTCTTATTGAATAAACTTATTTCTCATGTTTGCCATTTTATTAGAAGGTCGTATATGTGAGTACTCTTCAATATTCCATAACAAAAACTCACGAATAGTGTAGGGTACGGTACTTGAGTTCTTGAAGTGGTTGACTTCAATTTCGGTGCTTAATCAATAAATTTAATCACTCTTTTTGATATTATAATCATTTAATTGAATAAAACTCTTAAGCCGAATCATATGAAAGAATATAAATTGAGGGACTTCAATGTGAGTATGGCTAGAAGCGAGCTTTACCAAGTAATTTGTTTAGTTTGTTAAGTGAGTTTATGTTATAAGTTTAATTTAACTTAAGCGGTTAACTTAGTTAGTTAGGTGTAGGAGGTTTGTTCATATTAGTTTAGTTTGGTTAGGTTAATTAGCTTAGTTGGTGAACTTAGTTTAGTTTAGGTGTTGAGGTTAGTTTTGACTTCACGAATTTGAGTTAGGGTATGTTCGTTAGTGTAGTTTAGTAGAGTTTAGTTTAATATATTAAGTTTAGAGAGTTAGGTTAGGTTAGGTTAGATTAGTCGCGTTTACTTCACATAGTTACGTTAGGTTAGGTTGTTAACAAGTAACGCTCGAGCTACTTGGTTGTTAGTTTAGTTTCGTTAGGTAGTTTAGGTAATCGTTTTTTGGTTGTTTCTTTACTTACTTAATTAGGTTATTGTAGTTTAGTTAGTTTGTATTGTTTAGGTGGTTACGTTACTTAGTTTAGTTTGGTTAGTTCCATTTACTTAGTATGTGGAGTTTGCAATTAATTTAGTGTATTTTTTGTTGTTTGTGTAGTTTCGTTTAGTAGTCTAGGTAATCGGTTTTGGGTTGTTTGTTTAGTTAGTTCGGTTAGTTATTTTAGTTTTGTTAGTTTGTATTGTTTAGGTCATTTGGTTAGTTACGGTTACTTAGTTTACTTTGGTTACTTCCATTTAGTTAGGTTAGTTAAGGTTAGTTAGTTTAGTTTGGTTAGGTTTGTTTGGTTAGTTAGTTTAGTTAGGTTAGGTTACTTAAGGTTAGTTAGTTAAGGTTAGTTAGTTTAGTTAGGTTAGTTAAGGTTAGTTAGTTTACTTAGGTTAGTTAAGGTTGGTTAGTTCCATTTAGTTTGGTTAGGTTAGTTAAGGTTAGTTAGTTTAGTTACGTTAGTTAAGGTTAGTTAGTTTAGTTACGTTAGTTAATGTTAGTTACTATAGTTAGGTTAGTTAATGTTAGTTAGTTTAGTTAGGTTAGTTATTGTTTTGTACACAAGTGGCCCGCCACGTCACCGCCACCTCATCGCCACCTCACCATCTGCCCAAATAGGCAATGACGCCTTTTGAAAAGGCGTCATTGAGTGTGTGAGTGGCGGTGAGGTGGCGATGACGTGGCATACAATCGGCCCGCCACGTCACCACCACGTCACCGCCACGTCACACACACCAAAAGGCGTCATTGCCTATTTCGGTTATTTCAAACTACACCACCCTATTTTGTGAATTAAATTGTAAAGGTGCTCTACTTTTGGAAAAAGCCCTTGCTATTTAGTGCAAGCCTCTACGGTATGATTTAATTTAGTTCTTTGTAATGAGGAATTCAAAATAAGGAGACAGTGGAACGTGGTGGACAAAGCAGGGGCATTGGCCCTCTCACAAGCCATTGATGTGCGTTGGCCAACGTCTCACGTGGGGCTGTTGATTAAGCTCGAATCACGTATGCGAGCGTCCTTGCATCACAATCTATCACGAGAATTTAATATTTCTAAATATTCAACTTTCCTGAAGTAGAAAGTTCAACCACACACATAAATATCAACTATATGGGAAGCGTACTTCCCAATAAACCAACTTTCCGAAAAGTTTCACAAATGAACCAAACGATATTTAAGGAGCAAATTTTGAGTTTATACAGATATTTGAATCTGGTAAACCTGAAAATACATCACATGACAGCATACCAAATTTTGTAACATAGCTTTCTTTTTTAAAATACAAGAGAGCATTTGGCTAATGACACATTGACACATTCAAAATTTTAAGTTCTAATGTGAAAAGGCATCAGCCATGACTGCAGAGGAAGTACTCAAGCAGCCTCTGCATTTTCGAATAGTATCATGATTTCACATTTTTTCACTCTATCACTCGACTCCTTTACATACAAATCAAAGAGTACCATACGCATTAAGCGCACGCAGATCATAGATGACAATGTTCATGGTTTTTGTCCATTCAAATGACACATCGAAGGCTCATACCATCGAGGAGTAAATCGAAAGCCTTGTTGATGTCTTCAAACCCCACCTCATGTGTCACATAGTCATCCAAATTAAGCTCCTGCAAACACATTCACAACCCAGGAAACTATATTCATATCGTCGAGAAGCAACATTAAGTATTTAGAACTGTGCTACAAAGTGCTTTTTTTTTTTTTTTTTTTTTTTTAAAAGTAAAAATACTCCTAAAGAACAAAAAAAGCACCAATCAAAAAGAAGAGAAAACACTTGCAAGGATACATCACACCGCTCATTCCACCAGACACAGAAGAAGTAGAACTAGCCTCCTATGCAACAGTTTGGACCGCTAAGTTTGTTGCTCTACGAACAAAGTAAACTAGATAGATAGTATGTGGTTATTTTAGTTAATGTTCATTACAGCCTCATCTGTCATCAACTGATATACACTTTGTAGGAGCGATTGCAGACAATACGATGTTGAGTTGCTCGACTTTGTTGGTTGTCTCTCCTCCGCATATTAGCCCATACAGGCATACTGTCATAGGCTGGACTTTGTTTTGGAGACACAAAACATGAAAATGTAGGGCAATGGCCTATACAATCCATGAAGTTACATAAGTCCCCTCTCTCTCTGTAAGCAGAAAACTTGCTTTTAAATATTTACTAATTAGTAAACTATCTTTTAATTGGAAACAATGAACCATTAGATTTACACAACTTTCTTTAACTCTCTTGCTCAAGATAGCACTTAAACATTGTTTTTTGTTTTTTTTTTTTTTTTTTAATTCAATAGTCATGAACCCTCGAGAGCCAAGTGCATGCCCCAACCCCATGACTCAGGAGAAACCAACATATTTAGAGTTGGATGGCAGGATTCGATCCCATCATCTATTGGTCCTCGGGGTCATCAAACACATCTTAATAACTTTACCACCTCACCAATTCAATTGGGGCAGCACTAAAACATTGTAAATTAATAAAGTCTAGACAAATAAGATCATTCGAACAAATAAGTCACTAGTTAATCTTTAGTAATGAATTACAATAATGAGACATAAATTCTTCACAAATTTGGAAATGAATCCTCGTCAAGAATCTGTTAACTATGCCGATTAATTACAAAATTGGAGATAATCTCTCCTGATTATGTATATACTTCAATGTGCAAATGAAGAAACCTTGGATCAAAACCAAGTCCCATATGGATTGACATCAAAATTCTGAAAATTATAATTAGTTGTTGGATTGGTGAGTGGTACTGGTGGTAGTCCTAGTGGAGGAAGCATAATGGCCTGAATTGGCTGAGCTTCATAAACAGTACCAGTACTGAATGGATTATTAATCAGCGATGATCCCATTGTCGGGTCCCATAATTCAAATCCAAAAAACTGAGAATTGTTGGTGAATTGGGTGTTGTAATAATGCTCTATTGGGTACATCACTGGTTGTTCAAAAACAGGGAATTGAGGCTGAGTTTGGTGATAGAACTGTGAATCGTCATCAAATATATAGTTGGGTGTTATTTGATGATCCACCAAACTAGCCATCTCTGAAGTAGCAGTAGTGATCATGTGATGAGTAGTAGTGTTCTCATCATCATCATCATGACTACTCTTCATAGTCTCAATCTTTTCCTTCAAAAACTTGATTTTGTTTTCAAGTGAACACAACAATTCCTTCATCGATTCCTCACCGAATCCATCCATCCTCGAATCCCAACCAAAAATCTTAGAAGTAGTACTCATCTCCTCATCGTAATTCTCCTTCTTCTTCACTCTCTTCAACTCCCATTGAAGCTTCTTGTTTCGAGCATCAACAAAATCAGCCACACCCGTCACTCTCTTCTCCTCTCACTCCTCTGGATCCCCGTATAGCGGTGAAGGACGCGTCGAAGCTCTCGGGGGTCTTCCGGCCAAGTATGGAGCTCTCCATTGGGTCCAAAACAAATCATGAAGGCCTCAACATCACAAAGGGTGGTTAGTTCATAAAGCTTTTTCTTTTGGTTCTTGTACCTCTTGAAGAAGGTCGCCCTTCGAAGCTTTGGGTCTGAAATACTCTCAACAACACCTCTTCTTCTCGCTCCCCTTCTTCTTTCACCACTCACCATTGTTGCTATTTCATCCATCTTTGTTAGTTTCCTTGTTTAGAAGACCTTGATCGATCGACCACTACTGTTTCCATATATAATAATTTAATGGGAGTTTGAACAACTGTTTTTATACAAGTGAGTGAGAGATGTAATAAGGGAAGTTTGGGCTTTTATTTAATTTTGTCCGTTGGATTTGATCTCGGTATCTCTTCAGATCTCCAAAGTCCACTTTTGGCAACTTTAACTGATTTGATTCTCTATTATTATTATATATGATTTTGGACACAAAAATCACGGATTTATTAGTATTTAGAAGTTGTTTGCATGTATTAATATTTATAAGTTATTTATCCAAAAAATAAATAAATTTAGAAGTTGTTTAACTTAACTATTTGCTTCTAGAGGGAAAAGCATTAAATGTGTGATTTGGATGGATAAAGCTCATAGATAATGAGCTGTTGTGTACCTCTGAATCAATCTTCCCTACTTTGTTTTGAGTTACTCTTCACGTAGCGTGATATCGTTTTTGAGTTATTGAATATGGAGTGGCATTGGGTTACTCAACCCCTTCTAACAATGAAATGGATTGATAACAAATTCCACCAAACCATGTAAGAGAGGCACATTAGTATGAGTTGAGTGAACTGAGTGTATTGTTGTAGTGAGGTTGTTGATGTAAGCATGTGTTGATCATGTGTGTGAGTGAGTTAGTTAAGAGAGAGAACACGTGTATGGCCGAGATGTAAAGCCCTCACATATGTGCATATAAGCACTTGATGGAATGACATTTTGGTCATCGGTTGATGAACAAAGCTTTTTGATTCTCGAAGCTTCGAGATTCTTGATTTGCTTTGTATTTCAATATGGTATTAGAGCTTTAAAAGGTGACACCGCCATGGATGGCGATCCTACTACAAATGAGGAAGGCTGTAGAACTAGTGCAAGTAAGCAATCCAGAGAGAGGAACTCCAATGAGGTCTTCAATGGAACAAACTACAACTACAATGGCGGTCCGAGCGTTGGTCTCTATATGCAAGGTGCATGTACATTTATAGCTCCTTTTGGTCATGCTTTGAGTCAATCAATATCAATTGAGCTAGATGAGAAAAATTATCTATTGTGGAAGACATTGTTGATGTCATCGATTAGAGGATATAATCTTGATGGAATTCTGTTGGGAGAGATTCCATGTCCACCTAAAATTGAACAAGAAACTGGAGATTTCAATCCAAAATATCAGGATTGGATCTCTAAAGATCAAATGCTTCTACATGTCATCTTGAATTCAATGGCTCCTTCAATAATGTCACAGATCTTAAAAGTGGCTTCTTCATCAGCATATGAGGTATGGCAAGCTAATCTCTGTGGAGCACAAAATAGGTCTAGAGTTCACGTATGTAGAATAACTATTCAATTTGAAAGAAAAAAACACAAACTATGACTCAATATCTACAAAAGTTGAAAGAAAATGCGAGATAATCTAGCATTTGCGGGAGCACCAATGTTTGAATCGATTTGATTTCCTATGCTTTAGTGGACTTGACTCGAAATATCTCACATATTCTCATTGTTCTTCAATATCATCCAACTTTGATATGGCACGAGATGTATTCACCTCTTCGAGTTTTGAAGCAAGATTTCAACGATGCACAATGTTACGGTAAGCCTAAGTAATATGAGTGTAAATCCATCTGCAAATGCACCTTTTGTAAAAGATGGAAGTGTTAATCATGTGAATTGGTATCGAGCCTAGTTCATTCCGTTTGCGACGCCCACTTTGTAAGTAATGTTTCTTTTTATTTCTACTTCTATATATTCGATATCGAAAAATGATTTCTACGCAAGTTTTACGAGTTTTAAGTTTTTATTGAAAGCATATCTTTTCTATTTTCTTTTATATTCTCTTTCGTTTAAACTTTCTTGGGTTTTCAAAACTTTCCTAGTCGCGTTGTAAGTCTAGCAAGATGTAAGTCTAGCAGTAAGTCGTTGACCAAGTTTTCAGAAAACCATCAACTTTAAACATAGGTGAATTAATAAAGAAAATGATAAGAGTTCTTTCATCAAAAAATCCTCTTGTAAAATCTGAGTCTTCATCTTCTTCTGATACGAAACTAAATCCTAAATCCTTAGCAAAAACTCCGTCAAAATTAGATTTAAGAAATATAAGCGAAATTTCTTATAATAATATAGAACAATCTCTTCAAAATTGGGATATGCCTACCATAGATCCAAAACATATTTATACCCAAGGTTCTTTTCCAAAAATCAAGATTTTATTATTAAACTTGAAGAAGATACAAAATCAATCGATGATGATGGGCACGAAATATTGCTTATACCACCTGACAAAATTAGTCGTTATAAGGAAACCTATAAATATTTGCATATTGGTCTTATACAAGTTGCAATTAAACCCTTGACTACATTACGACTTAATACATCTGTTTTAGCTTCTGTACGTGATAAACGTCATTTAGATTTCAATGACTCTTTATTAGGAATAATTGAAGGAAGTTTGGCCGAAAGACCAATTTTCTTCAACTGTTTTCCTAATCTCACCCTAAGTTTACACGATCAATTTGCTCATGAAGCAACAACATTAAGTATATACACACAAGGTTTCAACTTAAAAAGGAATTTGTTCCAATGTCGCATAGTTTATAGAATTTATTATAAATTAATGCATACAATAATTCAATAGTTGCTTACACTAATCTTCAAAAGGGTACTTCTACCTATTTCTTGCAAATATACAACATAAGGTAATAACTAGAAAACAATTAAATTGGAAAGATATCGATGTTCCTAAACGATGGATTATACATGATAAAAATGACAACGAATGTCGCAAACCAACCACATCAGATCAAGTTCATAATATTATCACTCATGACGATGAACTTGTTGAAATACATTTCGTTTCTCGTAGATCTTGTTCTTCTATCCCTTCTACTAGTTCATCTCAAGTAGAACCTCAAATAGTTCCTCTTACAAACTCTGTTACTCAAGCAGCTCACATACCAACTCGTGTTGCTTATCCTGTTGAAACACCTGATGATACAGTTAGTATCAATGATTTTGCTGATTATCAAATTCATATGATAACTATTCTAGAAGAAGAAAATACTTTTATAGTTGATTATTTAACTTTAAAGAATCAATTTCTTAAACATCCATTAACTCCAATATTTTGCAAAACATGTTCAAAAAATCAACAAGCTCTTTTAAGAGAGCGCTATTTTACATATATAAAACAACATAAAACTAATATTCCGTTTTTTGAATTCTTAGCTCATTCATGTCCCAAAATAATCACTAAAATTAATACCATTTGGGAAGGCTCTAATGGTGAAAAATATGTTCAATCTCATCCACCATTAGCTCATCTTAAGATCAAAGAGCATATTAAAGCTACTCTTATCAAAACTAATTTTGATGATGATTTACCTCTAACAAAAAAAGGATTTAAATCATATAACCGAACAAAATAATTTTACAAATATTTATTTATCTACTTTGGATAAATCTTCTTCTAAAAATATAGGATCTAAAAGTGGTCAGTCACATATAATAAAGTCTTATACTTCTATGTTACTTAATCCTCCAAATGAACCTATTTTAACTAAATCTTTTCTTCCCCTCTCTGTGAATACACCTCCACCATTTAAACCAAAATCTCCATATTCATCTGAATTATTAGAACGTATCTCTGCACAATTAGAGACTATTGAATCATCTGCTAAACCAAAAAAGGATAAAGCTCCTATAATTGCAACATTAGATACCGAAATACCACTACCTATATCCCAACATTTTAGTCCAACCACATCCAGATGATGAATCACCTGAACATCTTAATTATGGTTCTGACTTCGATACATATACAACCCTTGATATTCAACGTATAACTAAATCCCGCTATCCAAATACATCAAGATATCAAAAAAAGAAACAATTTTATTCTCGACCCTCTCCTGCTGATCTAATTCTTGAAGAAAACCCCGTCCGTCGTCATAAATTTGATGGCAATGCAATCTATGAATGGAATATTGATGGCTTATCTGAATATAGACAATTAGAAGTCTTACACCACATGCAAATCTATGCAAAAGCACATGCCTTAGTGAAGCGATATGCCTTACAACCACAACAATGCTTAGATATTCTTGGTTCTATTATAAAAGATGATGATGGTAATCCAATTCTCGATGCAGGGGACGACAACATCATAATGGTGTCACTGTTTACTCACAAATCTTATTTGGCATTTTCTTGGAACCCTATCAACTATAGATGAAAAAACGAGAGATCAATTACGAGTCTACGATGTAAAACTCTTAATGATTTTCGTTGGTATAAATATACCTTTTTAACTAAAGTCTGTACTCTTACGACTACAGATTCTCCATTTTGGAGAGAAAGGTTTATAGCTGGTTTACCTCCTTACTTCGCAAAAAAGTAAAAATTTTTATTCGCGACAAAAATAATGGAGCTCTCAATTATCATAAGCATACCTTTGGAGATTTAATACAAGCTATTCACCAAACTGGGTTAGCATTATGTAATGATATGCGATTAAAACGACAACTCTCTAAAGAAAAGAAAGATCAAGCTTTGGGTAATTTTTGCTATGACTTTGGACATGACTTAGATATAACCAAACCTTCATATTCTCGAAGACGAAAATTCAATAAATATTCTCGCAAAAGGATTTCTTCTTATGGAGCTTTCCAATCCAGATCCAAACCTTTCCCATCTAGATCTAAGAAATGTACATCAAAACCTTATAGATCAAGAAAACCAAATACTTGTTATAATTGTGGTAAACCTGATCATTATGCTAATAAATGCCATTTTAAATCACAAAATAAAAAAACTCATAATCTCATGATGAATTTTCATCATCCTCGAGCATTGTCATTGTACGGACAATCTTCCAAATACTACCACAACCTCTTACGATCTTTGAAGTCAATGTGCTAACTTGCACATGAAGAGCTTATTCTTGAAATTGGAGAACACATCACGATCCTACATTAAAATACAAATATTTTTCTGAAATACTAAACTCCCAACATCATACCAATCTTGATGACACAGATCAAGACTAAGTTAAAGAAAAACATGTCAAACAACGAGCTAAATTTAAGAAACAAATTGAACTAGATCCGTCACGTTACTCCATGGCAACCTTACTTACGGAAGTAAATAAACGTAATCCTAATTCCACTTTGACTACTATTCATTAAACTTGACAAGAAATTAATCAACCAAAACACGAAATCTGATTATTGAAAGAAGCGCTTAACTAACCTTGAAAATCAAAATTAAAACTTTTTCTATTTATGATGACAATATATTTATCGAAACTCTTACTCATTACGTACATCAACGATGGTTTACACCTATAACACTGATTATAAAAGATTTTAAATATCAATGCTTAGCTCTAATTGATTCAGGTGCATATTTAAATTGTATTCGCGGATGTTTAATCCCTTTCCGATATTGTGAACATACAAATAGTCGTATTTCTACAGCTGAAGGCAATAAATCTTCTATTAAATATAAAATTCCCCTTGCTCATATTTGTCATCAATCAATCTGTATACCTACCTCTTTTATTATAGTAAAAGGTCTTCAACATGATATTTTATTAGGTACCCCATTTCTTCAACACATACAGCCTTTCACTGTTTCCACGAAGGGTATATCCACAACTATAAAAGTAAAACAAATTTTCTTTCCTTTTACTCAATTACCTAAATCAAAATATTTAAATCAAATAATTAATCAAATAGAACATAAACAAACACATATTGATTTCTTACGATTTGAAATAATTTTTTTAAAAAATGATCAGATTCTTAACACTCCATCCTTTCAGAATAAATTGGTTGTTTTCAAGAAAAATTACAAAAACAATGTTGTTCAGAAATCCCATCCGCCTTTTGGGATCGGAAAAAACATCAAGTTACTTTACCATATATTGACGATTTCAATGAAAGTCAAATTCCAACAAAAGCAAATCCTTCTCAAATGAATACTCGACTACTAGATTTATGTAATCAAGAAATCAAAGATCTTCTCTCTAAAAAACTAATCTCCCCTTCTAAATCTCCTTGGAGTTGTACTGCTTTTTATGTCGAAAATGCTCAAATTAGAACGAGGAGCACCAAGATTAGTAATAAATTATAAACCACTAAATAAAGTTTTAAAAACAATTCGTTATCCTTTACCAAATAAATATGATTTAATTAAACGCATTACTACTTCTTTAGTTTTTTCTAAATTTGATCTTAAGTCAGGTTTTTGGCAAATACAAATTGCACCTGCAGATCGTTATAAAATCGCTTTTAATACGCCTTTTGGTCAATATCAATGGCATGTAATGCCTTTTGGTTTGAAAAATGCTCCATCTGAGTTTCAAAAAATAATGAATGATATTTTCAATCCCTATCGTGACTACATTCTTGTTTACATAGACGATATTCTTATTTTCTCGAACTCTATTGATCAACATTGGAAACATTTATCTACTTTTCAACATATAATAATTTCCAATGGTTTAGTATTATCACAAAAGAAAATCAAACTTTTTCAAACATCAATAACATTCTTAGGTTTTAAGATCTCTAATCAAACGATTACTCTTGTCAATCGAGTTATTGATTTTTCGGATAAATTTCCTGATCAACTTACGGATAAAAATCAATTACAACGATTTCTTGGATGTTAAAATTATCTTACGAATTTTTATAAACAAGCAGCATTTGATCGCAAACCTCTACAAGACCTTCTCAAAAAAGATATTAAATTTCAATGGACTTTATATCATACCAAAGCAGATTCAGACAATAAAAGAAAATGTTAAATCCCTTCCTTGTTTACATTTAGCTAATACAAAATATCCAAAAATTATTCAAACAGATGCCTCGACTTAGGATATGGTGGCATCTTATTACAACGTCATCCATCTAGGAAAGAACAATTAGTATGTTATACTTCAAAACTATGGAACAAAGCACAACAAAATTATGCTACCATCAAAAAGGAAGTTTTTGAAATTATTTTAAGTGTTCAAAATTTCAATCTGATGTTTTAAATCAAAAGTTTTTGATTCGTGTTGATTGTAAAGCTGCTAAAGAAATACTTTTAAAAGATGTCAAAAATCTTGTTTCAAAACAAATATTTACTCGTTGGCAAGCCATTTTAAGTGTTTTTGAACTTGATATCGAATATATAAAAGGAGAACATAATTCTCTTCCTGATTTCTTATCTAGAGAATTCCTTGTAACTCCTCAAATTCATTTGCTACAGATCATGTCAGATAAAGGCAAATCATTAATGCCTCAATTTTCTTATACCAATAAGTTCTCCCATCTTTTCAATACCTACAATCGAGTTTATGATGACAATAAATCTGTGTATAAATTTAGCAATCGACATTTAGTTACCCTCATTGAACATGATTTATTAGATCATTCCTTTGAGACTCGAGTCAAAATCCTAATGCCACTCTCATATCACTTTCTCGTCCTCATGTTTCCTTAAAGTTCTATGAAGCCTTATTAACTCAAACACAGTATGTTATTATTGAACACTTCAAAAAACCGAATTCAGATGAAGTTGCTTACTCTAAATTCAAGATTCAAAATGTGCTTAATATCACTGAATGGACACATCAAAATGTCGTTCAACAATGCCCTTATGCGTATCAGTCAATGACCTTACTTCCAGTAAACCAACCAATGTTTGTTAGCTATAAAGATTACGTTGAAGCATGACATGTCATCCTCTTCTACAAAGATCCAGCCTCGGGCCACTCTTGGTATATCACTTTTAAAAAATCACCACGTCCTCTGGTTTATGTCAGAATGGTGGATAAAATTTGGCCCTCTTAACAGCATATTCCCGCCTGCAGTTCAAATCAAATAAGAAAAAGATAAATTATCCCTTTTCCAATTTATTCATAAACATTCTATTCCATGGATTCTCAAATGGAATTATGGAACCCATAAAATCACTCAAGATAACTGCTCCCTTACCTATCTCTTTCAAGAAATTCATGTCAAATGGTGGGACAAATTTGATATTGAATCAATTCATGCAACCTCCTTAACTCCCTTGGTTACCCCTATCAAGCCAAAGCCCATAACACCAATTGATTTACTTTCTTCTTTTCCTTCATTATCAAAAACATATAAAGATGCAAGTCCTGCAACATCGCCAGCAAAACCTACCACCTCACCCGCTTCTCTTACTCCTGATCTTGCTACCACTATTCTTCTACATCTACAAAATATGGAACAAGAAATGGAAGCACGATTTAAAAACATTGAAGATATGTATTCGGCGACATCCAACACTAATTCCGAAGGTGACGCTACTTCTGCAGCACCTAACTTCATTGATCTATAAGGATGACGTCTTTCCATGAAGCCATTATGCATCCCGCCATTCACCATCCAGTACTTGACCGAATAATCTCTAAACTATATCTATTTGGACTTGAACCCATGCTATAAGGTGGAAACATCACATTGTCATTCATGCCTCCCAGGCTCATAATTGGACCAATGCCGAAGGCAATCTTCTCCTTATTTTATGGATCATGCTTGGTTTCCCCGAGAATCCAAGTATATATTGATTATCTGACGATCTTCGACGATTTCCCGCCTATGTTCATTTTGGCTAATGGACATCTCTCCTCACATTACCACCGAAATCTTTCTATGTATATAAGCACTGATGGAATGACATTTTGGTCATCAGTTGATGAACAAAGCTTTTTGATTCTCGAAGCTTCGAGATTCTTGATTTGCTTTGTATTTCAATATGGTATTAGAGCTTTAAAAGGCGACACCGCCATGGATGGCGATCCTCGCTACTGACGAGGAAGGTTTGTAGAACTAGTGCAAGTAAGCAATCCAGAGAGAGGAACTCCAATGAGGTCTTCAATGGAACAAACTACAACTACAATGGCGGTCCAGAGCGTTGGTCTCTATATGCAAGGTCTGTCTTCTGTTATAGCTCCTTTTGGTCATGCTTTGAGTCAATCAATATCAATTGACTAGATGAGAAAAATTATCTATTGTGGAAGACATTGTTGATGTCATCGATTAGAGGATATAATCTTGATGGAATTCTGTTGGGAGATATTCCATGTCCATCTAAAATTGATCATGAAACTGGAGATTTCAATCCGAAATATCAGGATTGGATCTTTAAAGATCAAATGCTTCTACATGTCATATTGAATTCAATTGCCCTTCAATAATGTCACAGATCTTAAAAGTGGCTTCTTTATCAGCATATGAGGTATGGCAAGCTAATCTCTGTAGAGCACAAAATAGGTCTAGAGTTCACGTAAGTAGAATAACTATTCAATTTGAAAGAAAAAGAATACAAACTATGACTCAATATCTACAAAAGTTGAAAGAAAATGCATATAGTCTAGCATTTGCAGGAGCACCAATGTTTGAATATGATTTGATTTCCTATGCGTTAGGTGGACTTGACTCGAGAATATCTCACATATTCTGCTTTTCTTCAAGAATGTCCAACTTTGATATGGCCAAAGATGTATTCACCTCTTCTCGAGTTTTGAAGCAAGATTTTAACAGGATGCACAATGTTACAATAAGCCTAAGTAATATGAGTGTAAATCCATATGCAAATGCGACTTTTGTAAAAAATGGAAGTGTTAATCATGTGAATTGAGTGTATGGTTGTAATGTGGTTGTTGATGTAAGCACGTGCTTGATCATGTGTGTGAGTGAGTTAGTTAAGAGAGATAACACGTGTATGGTGAGATGCAAAGCCCTCACATATGTTTATATAAGCACCGATAGAATGACATTTTGGTTATCGATCGATAAACAAAGCTTTTTTGATTCTCGAAGCTTTTGAGATTCTTGATTTGCTTTGTATTTCAATATGGTATCAAAGCTTTAAAAGGCGACACCGCCATGGATGATGATCCTATTACAACGAGGGAAGTTGTGGAACCGGTGCAAGCAAGCAATCCAGAGAGAGGAACTCCAACGAGGTCTTCAATGGAACAAACTACGAGCTACAATGGCGCTCAGAGTGGTGGTCTCTATATGCAAGGTTCGTTTTACTGTTATAGCTCATTTTGGTCATGCTTCGAGTCAATTAATATCAATTAAGCTAGATGAGAACAATTATTTGTTGTGGAAGACATTGTTGATGCCATCGATTAGAGGATATAATCTTGATGGAATTACGTTGGGAGTGATTCCATGTCTACCTAAAATTGATCAAGAAACTTGAGATTTCAATTCAAGATATCGGGATTGGATCTCTAAAGATCATATGCTTCTACATGTCATCTTGAATTCAATGACTCTTTCAATAATTTCACATATCTTAAAAGTAGTTTCTTCATCAAGATATGAGGTATGGCAAGCTATAACCAATCTCTGTAGAGCACAAAATAAGTCTAGAATTCAAGTATGTAGAATAGCTATTCAATTTAAAAGAAAAGGAACACAAACTGTGACTCAATATCTACAAAAGTTGAAAGAAAATGCGAGATAGTCTAGCATCTGCAGGAGCACCAATGTGTGAATTTGATTTGATTTCCTATGCATTGGTGGACTTAACTCAAAATATCTCACATATTCTCGTTGTTATTCAAGAATGTCCAACTTTGATATGGTCTGAGATGTATTCATCTCTTCGAGTTTGGAAGTAAGAATTCAACAGACGCACAATGTTAATGTAAGCTTTGAGTAATATGGGTGTGAATCCATATGCAAATTCAACTTTTTTAAGGAATGAAAATGCTAATAGAAGTAATGAATCAAATGGTCATTATAGTTCTTCGGGAAGACATTATGGTAGTGGAAATGTCAACGAGAGGTAGAAGAAACAACAGAGGACGAAGTAGTGGAAGATTCGATTCTAACAATCTCTCGTATGTCAAATATGCAAGAAAATAGATCATGAAGCATCAATTTGTTATTACAGGATCGGACATGTCATACAATGCTAATTTTGACTCACGAACAACAATGGAAATCATAGTTTCACTCAAATTTCAATCAACAAACTTCACCTCAATTGAACAATCGATTCAGGGCTCCTAATGCTTGCTACGCTGCGAATATGAATGAACTGTTTCACTCTCCAAAGTTAGTGAATGACCACTCATGGTTTGCACACGATGGAGCATCTTCATATGTTACCAATGATATGAATCAACTCGTAATAAATCTTCTTATGCGAGTAATGATTCACTTACTATTGGTGATGGTATTTCCCTTGCCATATCTCATACTAGATCTATTAAATCGAGAAAATTTATCACCACATCTTCGGTTGCATAATACATTGTATATGCCTTATATTGCTAAGAATCTTTTAAACATTTCTTAGTTAACTAATGAGAATCTTGTGTTTATGGAATTTCATTCCAAACATTGCTTCATCGGGATTTTCAACCCAAAGAGATTGTACTTAAGGGAACACTTAAAGGTGGTCTCTACATGTTCAAATCACTAGTAGAAGCTAACTCAAAGATTGCACCAATAAAATCGGTTTCTTTGACGACTATCAAGCAACCTTCATCTCAAGTTTGGCAAGCCGAGATTAGGTCATCCATCACTCAAGTGTTGTTGCAAGTATTAAGAGATTATAATTTTCCTACAAATAAGATCAGTGCATCTGTATTTTGTGATGCCCGTAGTGTTGGCAAGATTCATGCTCTTCCATTTCGAGTCTTCATTTTATCATGCTACTAAACCTTTGGAAATGGTACATACATATATTTGGGGCCATATACCTATTAAGTCGGTTGATGGTTTGTATATTATATACATTTCTTAGATGATTACTCTCGATTTACACAGGTTTATCCAATGAAGGAAAAAAACGAAGCTTTATCCATCTTCATTCAGTTTAAAGCTTTTGTTGAAAACCAATTTTCAATAGCAATAAAAAGTGTTCAGTCAGATTGGGGAGGTGAATACAAGCCATTTGAAAAATTTCTTGCCACTCATGGAATTGTTTTTCGACACCCTTGTCCTTACACTCATCAGCAAAATGGTCGTGCATAAAGGAAGCATAGACATTTGGTGGAAACCATCCTTATAGTTGCTAGCTCAGCCGAATTTGCCCTATCAATTTTGGTGGGATGTTTGTACCTCAGCTGCTTTTATTATAAATCAACTTCCTACACCAGTCTTTGTCTTGTAAATCACCATATCGAGATGCTATGAAAAGTCCTTCCCAAGTATGAGCTCTTAAGAGTATTTGGGTGTACCTACTTCCCATATTTTAGGCCCTACAATAATATAAGTTCAAGTCGATCGAGAAAAATGTGTCTTCATTGGTTATAGTCCCAATCATAAGGGATATAATTGTTTGAGTTCGAGCGGCAAGGTGTACATCACCATGAATGTATTGTTTAATGAAATTGAATTTCCTTATCATGAGTTGTTCCATCATTTAGTATTGAGAAATTTTCGGTTATTCGAGATTCGATGAACATTTCATTTGTTCAATCTATACATCATCAAATATCACCATCACTAATGGTCTTAGCCTTGTCACCAATCTTTGTTCTCCTCGTTAACTATCACCAATGATATTATTCCTAGCCCTCGCCTCCAAGATCTTGTTTTCTCAGCGAACACGCCACTTTCACTTCTACTTTATCATCTCCAGGTCGTTCACACTCGCCTTCGTGTCATCTTCACCAGGTTGTACCATCGGCTTCAATCCTATCATCATCCACATAAGGGTTCATCTATTCATCCAATGGTCACAAGACCCAAAAATGGTATTTTTAAACCAAAAGTTTTATCGGCTATTGTTACTAATGTCAGCTTTGTAGAACCAAAAACTGCTAAGGAGGCTATGAAAAATTCTCGGTGGTTACATGTTATGAAGTCTCGAGTTTTCAACTATTCAAAAGAATGATACTTGGTATTTGGTTCCTCCTAATGCTTGATCAGACATTAGTTGGCAATAAGTGGTACATTTAAGGTAAAAAATAATACTGAGATGGTTATGTGAACAAATTTAAAGCTCATTGGTAAAAGGATACACTCAAATACCATGAATTGATTTATATTCTACTTACAGTCCTATTATTAAATCATCTACTATTCGAATTGTGCTCGGTATTGCAAAGATCATTTTATTGGGGGTCGAGACAATTGGACATAAACAATGCCTTTTTACATGGACAACTCACATGAAACTGTTTATATGCCACAACTTTGAAGGTTTTGTTGATGTTGATCGACCTTCATATGTCTCATGCAGAACCGAACAAATCCATTTATGGCTTGAGAGAGTCTCCTCGAGCTTGGTTTGATCATCTCAAGGCCACATTACTTCAGCGGAAGTTTCAGAATTCCAAAGCAGATACATCCTTGTTTGTGTATCATCAAGGCAAGTCTCTAGTATATGTTCTTATATATGTTGATGACATCTTAATTACTGGAAATTCTAGCACATTTATTCAACAATTCATTGTCAAGCTAAATAATGTGTTTGCTTTGAAGGATCTTGGAGATTGAATGCTCTTAAACCTGTTAATACACTAGTAGTTGCTTCCAAGCAGTTATACAAAAGAGATGGTCCATTATTATCAGATGTCACTCAATACGGGAGCATTTTAGGTGGCTTACAATTCCTTGTTCACACAAGACCTGACATTGCTTACATAGTTAATAAACTAAGTCAATATCAGTAATGTCTTACTATGTGTCATTGGCAAGCTCTCAAAAGGGTTTTAAGGTATCTTAAAAGTACTGCCTACTTGTAATGGCCCAAAACTTACTAATAGTAAATTAGTCCCTAATCAGAGTTACTGACCCGAGACGTAGCCCAAGAGCGAGTACACGGTTCGAATACTCGATATGAGAGGACTGAGTAATAATATATTTGTGGATGATGGATGCCTAGTGTGATGTATATGTGTAGACCTATTAAGTCGCTCCTACTTGTACATAGATATCGAGACGTGAGCGGGGACACGCATCAAGATGCGTGCCGGCGTGGGACCGGGGTAAAGAGTGAAGTGGTAGTTTTATTTAAGTTTAGTGTAGTTTAAATAGTGATTTTAATATGGCTATAGTTGGTTATATATTAAATGTAACCTAAGTTGTAATTTTAAAAAATAGCTATGTGATGATTCTCAAGACACGTATTAGCACATTTAGAAACTAATTGAGTTTCAAATTGGTGTTATTTAGGTTAAGTAAGTGGAGAGTTAGAGGGACATGTGTTAAGTGGTAAATCATTAGATAAGTCTCGAGATACGTATGCACATGAAGATCAATGGTTATTAATCAACCATATCCATTTCATATATAAAACTTAGGATCAACACATGCAAATGAAACCAAACATTCATTTCATTTAGAAAACTTGGACATGAAGGAAAGCTTGCTGGAGGAAGAAGAAGATCAGCAAGAACTCAGTGGATTTGGTGAAGAATAGATTAAGCTTTAGGAGTGGTCCTGTGACGGCCCCTTCTACTAAACAGAGCACCGCCCGGCCTAATCCCGTAATCAAGCTTTAATGCCAATCACGTAAGACTTAATTACGTATTAATCAGCCTTTCATCCATATTTTCTTCAATACGAATGTTCAGATTTCAGAGTTAATTAAAACTTTTTATCATTTTAATATTATTGTAATTTAAAGATTATGCGGAAGCTTTTATTATTCAAAATTCCTAAATGTGGAAAATCAGGATTACACAACATCACATCCATGTATATATACCAATGTCAAAACAGGAACTATACACTCAACCCACTATACAACCCAAAAATATACAGTAAATACATAAACATAAATAATACAACAAAAGTCGAGTCATACAAAAATGAGATAGGAGAGTCGCCGAAATGCTCAGAGAAAGTCGTCGATCTTCTCCTTCCCTGGCCTGCTCCTGCTCGACGGACCTACACCCACCGTCACAAACTAGACGGTGAGTATAGTAGTATTTAAGTAATAACTGGAGAATTCTATGCCACATTTCCAAAATATAAGACAAGTATTTAAAAGCATTAAGTAGCTAAAGAATTGCTGAAACAAGTAATGCAAGTAAATACCACAGTTAAGAATGTATAGACTGACACAGGCTAAGTCGAGATGATCTACATCCAGTCAGCGGTGAGAACTATAACCTTTCCCATTACTATATGGAGCTGCGCTCAACATATTCCACACCAATAGCGGAGCTGCGCTCTACGCTTATACAACATCAATCTCATGCTTGCCGACCACCCCGAGTCCCATAACTCATGTGTCGCGCAAGTGTAGTGGTGAGTGCTTAAAACCCCAGATAGACCCATGTCCCCGTGAATCGCGCATCTCTCGTGCAATGGACACTATATAATCTCTACTTTAGTTTCAAAAAGAAATAGTTCTAATTCTCTAGGATTCCAAAACAAGTTAGACTAAAAAACCCAAAGGAATAGAATACAAGTCTAATCAAATCCAAGTTATCCCAATATCATGCTTTTCATAAATTCTTTATCAAAAATGGCATCAAGAGTAGGAATTGGAGTCAATGAAGCATTTCATAAGGCATCACGTCACAATATTCAATCATGAATAGACACAAGAATAACATGATGTCAGATTACAAGTAGCAATGTCTACCAATAGACCATAAAATGATAAGAGTCAATGAAATGAAATATAGAATTCTCATAGCTTTACTTACAATGCACAACGTTTGTCCTAGCCTATCCGACCTCTCGGCACTCTGAAATGTGTTCCCAAACTCCCGAGATCTCCCTTTAGTTCCCTAGAGTTATTTGATAGGTCTTAGAGTGAGTTGGGAAACATTTATAGTGTTTAAACTATTTTTAGACTTTGCTGATTTTTGTACTAACTGAGGCGAATTAGCGCGCTATTTTACACCTCTAGCTCGCTAATTAGGATTAACGCACTAGTTTTCGACATTAGCGCGTTACTTCACATATCATTAGCGCGCTAGATTATCGACCTAGCGCGCTATGTGCAACAGAACACAGAATTCTGCACTTCGAATTCTGGGTTTATGCGACACATAGGCCTTGTTATTGCCTTATGGACCCTTATACACACTACAAGAGGTCCCTAACACATTTCCCAACGTAAAACAACAACAACAACATCAACTTCATGAATTGACAAAGTTTATGGTGTGGAGAAGTTACCTCACTTCATGACCTCATGTTTCTTCACTAAACCTTCAATGAATACACACTTCTTCTCTACCAAATCACACCAACAACTCTATTCTTTCTCTTATCCTCCTAGCAACTGTTGATGAAGATAAGAAACCCATTGTTGTTGACTTATATGGTTTATTTGACCATGTATAGATATGTTTAAACTATAGCCATAAACATTGTGTGCACACGTATCTCAAGGTTTATCTCATGAACCACCTTCTCCCACTTGTCCCTCAAGTCACCATTGAGTGACTCAACAAGTTGACACCTTGTCTCTTGATGAATTAATGTGTGTCTCGATGCACATTTAATATTTCTTGTTTTATGTTACCAACTTTAGGCACATTAATGCTTATATTAAATGTGACCACATTAGCCACTTATTAAACCAGCATAAATTTTCATTTAACTCAAATTAATTAAGCTTACCCAATAAGTCGCTACCTCAGTCCCACGTCGACACGTAACTCAAGGTACGTCCCCGCTCGTCTCGATATCCATACACCCGTATAAATTGACTTAATAGTCTACACATATACAATACACTAGGCATACATCACAACAAATATAAAATATACCTCAGCCCTTGCCTCGGTCAATGGACATATCACGGCGTAGGTCCCACTTAGATGGTCGTTGATCTTGTTTAAGGTATTAAACACGATTAGAGATTTTTGGGTCGGTACAATTCTTCCCAACTAATGAAAATTTTGTCCTCAAAATTAAAACTCAAACTAGGATTGTATACCTGACTCGAATAGGTACGAAAACTTATCTCGCATATAGTCTTCCCGTTCCCAAGTGAGTTTCGTATCATCGTGAAACAACCACTTAACAAGTACTTTTGGGATAGACTTGCCTCTTAAGTTCTATACTAATCGGTCTAAAATCTGCACAGGCTGCTTTCATTTGAAATATCCTAACTCAGGTCTATCTAACTCAAATCTACAGTCGGACGATCACCTGCTCTTGACTCGGCTAATCGAAGCATGGAGATATGAAAGACTGGATGAACTCCTGACATCTGTGCAGGTAGCTCAAGCTCATATGCAACCTTTCCGACCCGTTTCTTAATCCTGAAAGGTCCAATAAATCTCAGTGCAAGTTTACCTTTCACTCCAAACTTCTTAAAACCCTTTTGAAGAGAAACCTTTAAATATACAAAGGCTCCCTCGGTGTACGCAAGATCACCTCGATATCTGTCCGCATACTTCCGCTGTCTATCCTGGGCTCCCTTGAGTTTCTACCGAATCAAAAGTACCTTCTCCGTGTGATTAACAACAATCTCAGGCCCCACGATCTCCTAGTCCTCTGGCTCAGCCCAACACGATGGGGAACGACACGGTCTACCATATAAAGCCTCAAAAGGCACCATCTCAATACTGGCCTGATAATTATTGTTATAAGTAAACTCACACAACGGTAGGTACTCTTCCCATGATCCGCCAAACTCCAAAACACAAGCGCGCAACATGTCCTCGAGAACCTGAATCAATCTCTCAGTCAGCCCGTCAGTTTGAGGATGAAAGCCGTACTAAAATGTAGGCGCGTACCATATTGCTCCTGCATACTCCGCCACATCCTGGACTTATACATAACATCTCTGTCTGATGTAATAGTCACTGATACCCCATGTAGTCTGATAATCTTTCGCTCGAATAGTATACTCAACTGATCAAACGTATAATGTGCGGCCACTGGTAGAAAATGAGCAAACTTTGTAAGTCTATCCACAATAACCCAGATAGAATCATGTCTCTGGACGGTTCTCAGCAATCCTCTCACAAATCCATAGCAATGTCCTCTTACTTCCATCGTGGAATGAGAAGAGGTTGTAGCAATCCTCCAAGTTTGTGATGTTCAACCTTCACTTGCTAACAAATCCCACAGTTCCTGATAAACTTAGACATATTCGCTTTCATATCGGGCCACCAAAAATGCCTCTTCATGTCGTGGTACATTTTGGTCCTACCTGGATGAATGGTGAATCGGGAACGATGTGACTCCTGAAGAATCTCATTTCGCAGCTCTGGTAATGATGGTATCCACAGTTTGCCCTTGAATCTCAAACACTGGTCAAACGTCTCCGTCCAATCGACACAATCGCACTCTGCGCCAACTCACTAAACCTTTAATACAACTCGTCGATCCTTTGACCCTCGACACTCTCTGTGTAGACACGGTCTGTACTCTCATCTGAGCGCAAATCTCAATCCGAGTTTCAGTAGGAATCTTTGTATCTCCAACAGGTATCCTACTCAGCACATCCGCAACTACTTTCCCTTTTCCCGGATGATACTCTAAGGAAAAGTCGTATTCCTTCAAAAATTCTAACTATATGCGCTGTCTCATATTCAAATCCTTTTATGTAAAGAGATACTTCAGACTCTTATGATCAGTAAAAAGTGTGAATCTTTCTCCATATAGGTAATGTCTCCATATCTTCAGTGCAACACTATTGTTGCCAGCTCCAAATCGTGCGTCGCATAATTCTTCTCATGTACTTTCAACTGTCTGGATGCATATGCTATTATACTAGTACCATACATCAACACACATCCCAGACCTCTATGAGAAGCATCAATTTACACCGAAAATCCCTGTCCAACCTCTGGTAATACCAATACTGGCGCAGTAGTCAATAATCTCTTCAACCGAGTGAATGCCTCTTCACATTCCTTAGACCACTCAAATCTAACGCCTTTCGGGTCGGTCGATCTAGTAATCAGTGAAGCGATTTTTGAGAAATCCTTCACGAATTGATGATAATAATACCCCGCTAAATCGATAAAACTCTTGATCTCGATCATCGAAGTCGGTGCTTGCCAATCCATAATTATCTGAATCTTGGCTGGATCCACTGATATCCCTGCTATTCCGACAACGTGTCCTAAAAATTTGACATTTGACAACCAAAATTTACATTTACTAAATTTAGCGTAAAGTCTTTGCTATCTCAAGGTCTGCAACGTCTACCTGAGATGCTGCTCGTGATCCTCCCTCGTCCTCGAGTAGATCAATATATCATCGATGAAGACTATCACGAAATGGTTAAGAAATGGTTTAAAAACCCGATGCATCAGATCTATAAACACTGCTGGAGCATTGGTCAGCCCAAATGGCATGACCGTGAACTGAAAATGTCCACATCTTGTACTAAAATATGTTATGGATCTATCCGCATCCCTGATCCTAAGCTGATGATACCCTGATCGCAGGTCTATATTTGAGAAAAATTGCGCTCCTATCGACTGATCAAATAAATCATCAATCCTTAGGAGTGGATATTTATTCCTAATGGTGACTTGTTCAACTGTTTGTAGTCGATACAAAGTCTCAAAGTACCATCATTTTTCTTCACGAAAAGGACAGATGCTCCCCATGGCGACATAGAAGGTGTGATGAATCCATTCTCTCCCAAATCCTAAAGTTCGAGTCTTCAGCTCCTCTAACTCTCTTGGTGCCATCCAGTATGGTGGTATGGAAATCGTTTTAGTACCTGGTACCAACTCAATATTGAAATCAATCTCTCGTGGCAGCGGTAAACCAAGTTCCTCCGGAAACACATCAGGAAACTCTCTAACCACCGGTATGTCCTCCAGCCTAGGTCCTCGACTTTCTGGTATAGTGTATAGCGAAATCAACGCTTCCATCTCCTCACTAGTCGCAGGTCGACCTCACGCACCTACTGTCCTCACTGAACTACCTCTATAGGTGAACGTCGGACGCCCTGAGATCTCAAATATCACTGTCTTACTAAAACAGTCGATACGAGCATGGTATGCTGCTAACCAGTCCATCCCTAATATCGTGTCGAACTCCAAAAACCCGAGGACTCTAAAATCAGCATGTAGCTCTACCCCATCTATCTCGACCAGACATCCCTCAATCACACTATTAGGGTAAACCATATCCCCGGCTGCAGTACTCAAAATCAAATGTATGCTAAGCCTAACAGGTCTCAACCCTAGGATGTCTACCATGTGACCAGCAGTAAAAGATACGGTAGATCCAGAATCAAATAAAACATATGCATCTTTACCGCAAATAGAAATCATACCCTTGATGAGACCTCACATGGCGTCGGCGTCTGGCTGGGCTACCATATGAACCTCCTCTCGGGCCTGCTGTGCATACACTGCCGCAGGATGCAGGCGCTCTGTCACTATGTGTCTGACCTATCCACATCGTAGCACGTGAACCGTCTGCGCCGACCCCGAGTCCGAGACCGGCCTGTGCCCGATACATCGACCCTGTCTTTGTCTCGTATCTCGCCTCTCGCCTCTACCTCGGCCTCTGCTACCATGCGGCTTCTGCCATGAAGCATGTGGGGCGGGAAGTGCAGGAACGACGGGAGCTGGTAACGCTGGTCTGAGGGGAGGTGGCAAGGGAGGTCTGCCTATAGTGCTCTATGTTGGAGCAATGGATGATACAGGAGGCACAACCAGTGGATGAGTGGTTGTCCCCGAACCCTGAGAACCTCGGTTACATCCCCTTGCTCCCTTACCCCTCTATCTTCTCCTCTCATACTCCATTGTCTGCTCCGCAAACAAAATTGGACCCGATTCTCTGCCATCAGCAACTCTGCCCATGTAATATGTCTCATGTGCTAGGGCTCGCTCGTAGATCTCGGTAAGTGTCCTAGCGCCTGAACTGACAACATAATATCCAATATATGACCTGAGTCCATCACCGAAATGGTACACATCCTTAGACTCATCTCTCACAAAGTCCCCAACAAACCAGTGCCATAGATAATTGTATTTGTCCATGTACTACATCACAGGCTTCTCTGGTCCCTGTCTCAAGTCCATGAACTCTCGTCTTAACCTCTTCATTATTGAAGGCGGAAAGTACTGCTGATAGAACGTTTGCTTAAAAGCATCCCATGTCTCAAACTCTCCGTGAGTGGCCACTGTCATCCGTCACCACACGTCGGCGCTCTCTCGAGCGTATATGATGAGATCTCTACCCGAAGTCTATCCTCGATCTTCAGTATCCTATGAAGCTTCTCTTGAGACAGAATCCATTCTCAATCTTCTGAAAATCTCGCACTCCATCGAAGTAGGCTGGCTTGAGTCTAATGAAGTCTTTCACCAGCTAAATTTCCACCGATGTACTTTGGAAGGTGCGGGCGTGGAAGACGCATCGCCAACCATTGTCTCCACCACCGGTGCGGTCACGGCTATATCGGCGCTAAAAGCTGCAGAGGAAGTGATGAAACTTGACAAGATCGTGTACGATCGTAGGAGTCGATGTCGATGATGGTGGAGCAAAACGAGTTGTCATCGAGCGATGAAGTCAATCAACTGCTTGGCCCCGAGCCGCTGTGACGACCCCTTCTCCAAATAAGGGCACCACCCTACCTAATCCCTAATTAAGCCATAATCTTCCATATAGGACCTAACAAGGAACTAGTCACCTTATTTAAACATCTAAAAACCTACCAATTATTCCATATTAAAAACACGATACCACCTATAGTTAACTAGATAGTTCAAATACCTAACAAATCAGAGTTAATTTAAAATTTTCAAACTAACAAGTTATTCAGCAGAAATCTTCTTAAGTTACTGGTGGAAATTATAACATAAGAGCTAACCTATTGTGGAAAAACTAGGAAATAGAGATCACATATATATATAAATAAAAGTGGTGATATATATATATAACATGTGTCTAGTCATATGTTCATATCACTCAACCCAACAGTAAAAATATCATGTACATAGAAAATGTAATACAAAAGAATATAAAACGTACAAAAAAATATGTCGTTGTAGTCCTCCACCGGCTCAGAGGTAGTCGTCAATCTTCTCCTTGCCTGGTCTGCTACTCGACTGATCTGCACCCACCGTCACAAACTAGACGGTGAATACATGAAATTATTTAAGTAATACAGAGAGACATTGATCCACATTCCCAAACACGCAACAAGTATCAAATGGCATAATTTAATTAGCAACTATGCTTAAAGAAACATCATGCAAAGAAATACTTGAGTTAACCAAATATGAAACTAACTCAAGGCTAAGTAGTAATGGATTAGGGTCTATCGGCCGTGAGCTACGTCACATCAGCCTTTCCCCTACAATTTGAGCTATGATCTATATCATTTCATTACAAATTGAGCTCTAGATCATAATTTCAAATGGTCTTACTTACGATTACGCCTTTTCTATTCCAAGTGAATTAGTCGTCACCGGCATGTATACTTGCTAACATACCCGAGTTTTAAAACTCGTCATGCTCACCCAAGTTATTCTTGTGCCAACAAACCCCGAGGTCTGGTTACCCCATTCGAGGCACGTTACCCCGTGTGTCATGCAAGGTAGTGGAGAAATTTCCTAACATCCCGAAAATTCTAGTGACCCCGTATGAAAGCTGAATTTCTATCATCAAATGACCCTAACCACAAGAACCACTTTCACTTTCAATAATGACTCGGTAATAGAATCCAAGAGATGTAACTGCATACTAATGCACAAAGGATTAAAGTCAAAATAAACAAACTAACCTAATAGCATGCTATATCACTGACTTCCAAACACAACAATCAACATGACAAAGTATAGGAATTGGAATCAATGATAGTATATAAACAACAGAGTATGCTATGAGCAACGTCATAAAATGAGAAATAAACAAGGCATAGCATATGGATTTCAAAGGTAAATTCAGTTCGAATAACTGAGAATGAATAAATAAATGGAATGAAATGTAAATAAATGTCTCACTCAGTTTACTTACATTCCACAACAATTCCTAAGCTATCCGGCTTCTTGTCGCGTCACTGTACGCACCCAACACCCCATAATATCTCCTTTAGGGTCCTAACATTTGACAATTTATCAATTTAGATTCAATATTAATTATGTACAATTCTTAAATTGATCGAAATTGAATTCGAGACCAATTTGCCAATTTCGCGCTTTTCGAGGTAAAACCCCGTAAAAGTCTCGCCCGAAATTTCGAATATTTTATTTTTCATAGGAATTTATCACTTTCTATTTATTTTGTCGAAATATAATTTTTCGAAATTTTTCCGGAATTTTCGCAATTTTTCCAAAGATTTGTTTCTATTTTCTCTCATTTTCTATTTTTTTTATTTTTATTTGGGTCGGACCGAGCCAGGACCCAGCCCAGTGCCCCCGGCCCGGCCCAATGGCTCGATGCACACGCGCGCTTGCATCTTCTCTAACGAACCGGGGACGCCGTCCCTGGTTTGGTTGGAGCAAGATCTTTTTTTTTTATTCGATCTCGGGGTTGGTGATCCAACCCCGGATCGATGTAAGAGGGGGAGACGACTCCCCGGGTCGTCTCCCTCCTCGACGAACCGAACAAGCATCCATCATCTCCCCAACCAAAACAACAACAACCGAATTCAACAACAACAAACCACAAAACACCAACAACACTCACTTTGGCGTTCAAATTCTTCGAGCTTGGTGTCTCTCTCTCTTTCTATCTCTCTCTTCTCTCTCTCTTTTTCTCCTTCTTCGTCTCCTCTCTTCGGTTTCTTCTTCTTCTCTCGTCGATTTTTTTTTTTGTTTAAGAGCAAAATGAGATAAATATTGACTATATATATGGTTTAGGATGGTTTGCATGTGAACCTCTCATCACAAACCACACATGTATCTCGAGACACATCTTATGGTCTTCAACACCACACTTGTCCCTTGTGTCACATGTAAGTGACTCTAAACATGGACTCACAAGTCTAGAGATGATGGTTTGTGTATCTCAATGTATATCTAGTGAGGCCCATTTAATTTCTCTACTTTAGGCCCATTTAATATATATGTATATATGACCACATCAAAGCCACCAATATCTCATGTTTAGTGCACAATTTAAATCAATTAATTACACTTACCCCACGAGCTACTACCTCGGGCCCACGTCGGCACGCAACTCGAGGTAAATCTCCACTTGTCTCGGTATCTGCATACATGTAGAATTGACTTAGTAGTCTACACATATACAGTACACTAGGCATACAACACACAAATATAACATTTAGCTCGGCCACCGTGCCTCGTGACACGTATCTTGTTTGCGAGCCCCACGTTACGGGTCGGTTAATCCGATTAACGTAGTTAAACGTATATTAATTATTTGGGTCTCACACTGCCACTCGATCGATCGCACGACCTCTCGTAGATCCTACGCAATAGTAGGAGGTTGATCGCCACTAGGCTCTGCATCTTCTCCCCTCGTGTATCGACCATCGAGGTCTGCAATGAGTAGCAAACGCGAATCAGTTTCTACGTGACACAACGCATAGATATACACATACATACAAAAATTAAAAAGTACATATAGACAATCCCCATCTCACTTTCACTCACTTCCCAACTAATGATTTATAAGCAAAGGTCATCTGGTTTCCACAACTATGGTTTGTATTTTATTCATCTTGTTCTCTAAACCTATGCTCTGATACCAACTTTGACGACCCCTTCTACTAAACAGGGCACCGCCAGGCCTAATCCCGTAATCAAGCCTTAATCCTAACCACGTATGACTTAATTACATATTAGTTAGCCTTTCATCCTTATTTTCTTCAATAAAAATGTTCAGATTTCATAGTTAATTAAATTTTTTTATCATTTTAATATTATTATAATTTAAAGATTATGCGGAAGCTCTTATTATTCAAAATTCTTAAGTATGGAAAACCAGGAATACACAGCATCACATGCATATATATACCAGTGTCAAAATAGGAATTATACACTCAACCGACTATACAACCCAAAAATATACAGTAAATACATAAACAAAAATAATACAACAAAAGTTGAGTCATACAAAAATATGATAGGAGAGTCGTCGAAATGCTTAGAGAAAGTCGCCGATCTTCTCCTTCCCTACTGCTCGCTGGACGGACCTACACCCACCGTCACAAACTAGACGGTGAGTATAATAGTGTTTAAGTAATAACTGAAGAATTTCATGCCACATTTCCAAAATATAAGACATGTATTTAAAAGCATTAAGTAGCTAAAGAATTGCTGAAATAAGTAATGCAAGTAAATACCACATTTAAGAATGTATAGATTGACATAGGCTAAGTCGAGATGATCTACATCCAATCAGCGGTGAGAACTATCACCTAACCTTTCCCACTACTATATGGAGCTGCGCTCAACATATTCCACACCAATAGCGGAGCTGCGCTCTACGCTTATACAACATCAATCTCATGCTTGCCGCCACCACCCGAGTCCCATAACTCGTTTGCCGCGCAAGTGTAGTGGTGAATGTCGGAACCCCGGTAGACCCATGTCCCCGTGAACCGCGCATCTCTCGTGCAATGGACACTAGATAATCTCTACTTTAGTTTTCAAAAAGAAATAGTTCCAATTCTCTAGGATTCCAAAACAAGTTAGACTACAAAGCCCAAAGGAATAGAATACAAGTCTAATCAAATCCAAGTTATCCCAATAGCATGATTTTCATCAATTCTTTATCAAAAATGACATCAAGAGTAGGAATTGGAGTCAATGAAACATTTCATAAGGCATCATGTCACAATATTCAATCATGAATAGACACAAGAATAACATGATGTGAGATTACAAGTAGCAATGTCTACCAATAGACCATAAAATGATAAGAGTCAATGAAATGAAATATAGAATTCGCACAGCTTTACTTACAATGCACAATGTTTGTCCTAGCCTATCCGACCTCTCGGCACTCTGAAATGCGTTCCCAAACTCTCGATATCTCCCTTTAGTTCCTTGGAGTTTGATAGGTTTTAGAGTGAGTTGGGACCCATTTATAGTGTTTAAACCATGTTTGGACTTTGCTGATTTTTGTACAAACATAGGCGAATTAGCACGCTATTTTACACCTCTAGCCCGGTAATCAGGATTAGCGGGCATGTTTTCGACATTAGCACGCTAATGTTTAATTAGCGCTACTTCACATATCTAGCGCGTAACTTTACATATCTAACGCGCTAGATTATCGACCTAGCGCGCTATGTGCATCAGAACCCATAATTATGCACTTCGAATTCTGGGTTTGTGCGACACATAGGCCTTGTTATTGCCTTAGAGACCCTCATACACACTAAAAGAGGTCCCTAACACATTTTCCAACATAAAAAAACAACAGAAACATCAACTTCATGAATTCACAAAGTTTATGGTGTGGAGAAGTTACCTCACTTGATGACCTCCTTCTTCCTTGCTAAACCTTCAATGAATACACACTTCTTCTCCACCAAATCACACCAGCAACTATATTCTTTCTCTCCTCCTCCTAGCAACGATTTGTTGATGAAGATAAGAAACCCATTGTTGTTGACTTATATGGTTCATTTGCCATGTATAGATATGTTTAAACTATAGCCATAGATCATTGTGTGCACACGTATCGCAAGGTTTATCTCATGGACCACCTTGTCCCACTTGTCCCTCAAGTCACCATTGACTGACTCAACAAGTTGACTCCTTGTCTCTTAATGAATTAATGCGTGTCTCGATGCACATCTAATGCTTCTTGTTTTATGTTACCAACTTTAGGCACATTAATGCTTATATTAAATGTGACCACATTAGCCACTTATTAAACCAACATAAGTTCACATTTAACTCAAATTAATTAAGCTTACCCCATAAGTCGTTACCTCGGTCCCACGTCGACACGCGACTCGAGGTACGTCCCCACTCGTCTCGATACATATACACCCGTATAAATTGACTTAATAGTCTACACATATACAATACACTAGGCATACATCACAACAAATATAAAATATACCTCGACCCTTGCCTCAATCAATGGACATATCACGGTGTGGGTCCCACGGTACGGGTCATTGATCCTGTTTAAGGCATTAAACACGATTAGAGATTTTTGGGACGTTACAGGTCCATCCAATTAGGTAATTCTACAACATCACTAACTTAGTCAATTTGATGAATTCACGAATTAAATGGATGTGTAGTTGTTTTGATGGTGTTTTGGGTTTTGTGAGGTGAAATGAAGGCAACCCAAGGTTTCAGAAAGGCCTATGTGTGGAGAAATCTCAGAATTCTAAGTGTAGAATTTTGGGTTTTCCTGCACATAGCGCGTTAGATGTATTTGCTAGCGCGCTAACTGTGAGTAGCGCACTAGTGAGAAGAGGTAGTGCACTAATGAAGTCATTAGTGCACTACTCATCCTATCTAGAGCGCTAGGTGCTTTGACAACACAAAATCTGTAATTTCTAAAATTAACTTAAACACTTTAAACAGGTCCAGTACCCTACGTAAAGGTCTAAAGATATTCAAAAATATATTATATGGTATCAGAAACCTAAGGAAGAGTCTTTGAGGTTCGGGTACGAGTTTTGAGGTGTCGGAAAGCCGAAATAGCTAGGAAATTGGCGTGCTTGTAAGTAAACTGATTGAGATATTTATTTACATTTCATTCCTGTTTATTTGTTCATTTCTAGTCTTTTGGACTGATTTGCCTATTGTACTCCATATATCATGACTTATTTCCTTTCTCATTTCATGATTTTGCTTTCATGGTATAGATTGTTGGTTAAATGATTTCATTGACTCCAAATCATGTGTTATGACATCTTTGATTGTTGATACATGTTTTCAACTGAAATAGCATGATATTAGATAGTGATTTATGGTATTGTATATTCCATTTCCATAGTGATTTATGGGTGATCGGGATATCTCTACTATCTTACGCAGCACACGGGAAATGAGTCCCAAGGTTTTTTGGCAAGCATAACTTGGGGACATCACGAGGTATGAGACCCGAGGTTGTTAGCAAGTATAGATCGCAGGTGACTGGCACCAGCGAGATATTATAAAGGCAAAGAGCACTGCTTAGACCTCCACGGAGATGTATAGTTCAGCTTCATTCTTATATAGTGGAATAAGCATTAGGATAGGACTCCCAGCTGATCGGCCCTAGATCAGTACTACTTAGCCGAGTGTCAGTTTCACATTATTTAATTGGAGTATCTTATAGCACGATTTCCTTTCAGCTTTATTTCATACTATTATGCTTTCAGATACTTGTTGTATACTTAGAAATGTGAACAAATGTCTCTCTGTATTACTTTCTACATTAATGTACTCACCGTCCTTTTTGATGACGGTGGGTGCACATACTTCGAGTAGCAGACCAGGGAATGAAAAGATCAAAGATTAGTGTTAAGCTGTCAAATGAGAGTTTCTACTACTTTTGTAGGTGATCATTTGGTGTACGTATTATTTATGTCTTTTTGTATAGTTTTGGGTTGTATATTGGGTTGATAGACTAGACTCCCCTACTGTTTCATGTATTACTTTAGTTGGTTTTATATGATCGTTAGTTTACTTAGTTTCCATAGTAGGTGTTTTTGTAAATGCTTATACTAATTTTATTAAATCTTCTTCTGATAATTAAGGTAATAATAACGATCTCTTGATTAACTCTGGTATTATTGAAAAGAATATTAACTAAGTTGTGCATGTATGAAGAAGTAAATGAGGTAAAAAGGCTGACTAATTCGTTGATTGAGTTCTACGTAGTATGATTTAGGGCTTAATGACTCATTAGGCCGGGTGGTACCCGATATAGGGAGCGGGCCGTCACACTACTATTCTCTTCATATCAAAGCCTCCACGGAACTAGCCATCACTGGTTTTGCTGATGCGATTGGGCTTCTTCACCAGATGATAAATGTTCTATTGCTTGATATAGTATTTACTTTTGTGGCTCGTTAGTGTCCTGGAAATCTAAAAACAACATGTTGTTGCAAGGTCTTCTACTGAAGCTAAATACGGGGCTTTAGCATATGCTGCTGTTGAGATTTCTTGGATTCAATCCTTGCTGCAAAGGTTGAAGTTTTCACTTCCCACTGTTCCTATTGTGTGGTCGATAATATGGGAGCTTGAGAATTGGCTTCTAATCCAGTTTTCCATTCCAGGACAAAGCATATAGAAATTGATGTATACTTCATTCGTAACAAGGTTCTCAATCATAGCTTGGAGATTAGATATGTTCCCACAGTTGATCAAATTGCTGACTGTCTTACAAAACCCTTAGCCCAACGCAAAGATTTGATTTTCTTAAGTCCAAGCTCGGTGTAATTGAATTACCTTCTCACTTGAGGGGGAATGTAAGAGAGGCACATTAGTATGAGTTGAGTGAACTGAGTGTATGGTTGTAGTGAGGTTGTTGATGTAAACACGTGCTTGATCACGTGTGTGAGTGAGTAAGTTAAGAGAGAGAACATATGTATGGTTGAGATGTAAAGCCCTTACATATGTATATATAAGCACTGATGGAATGACATTTTGGTCATCAATTGATGAATAGAGCTTTCTTGATTCTCTAAGCTTCTGAAATTCTTGATTTGCTTTATATTTCAATATACCACAATCAATGCACAAAATTAAACAAACCCGGTCGGTTGCCACAACAGTAAGGGACGAAGGCGAGGTTGTGTGAGTTAAGTGCACGACCACGGTTTCGATTCTCCGGTGTGGCAAGATTGCTCGGTCACTGGGGTACGGTCAGGCTGATTACACCAGGACCTCGTAGGAATAATCAAGCTCGCTTGGACACCAACGGATATAAAATTGCACAAAATTAAACACACCACAAGAAACACAATATTTCACGTGGAAAACACTTCAAATCAGAGGTAAAGACCACGGGCCAAACGCCGAACAATGCACTATATGAATACAAAGTACAAGTTATCTCAATTGTTTGAGATTCACTAACAATGGAATAATACAAAAATACATCTTCCAAGGACTTAGATGATCACACTAAGAACGAAGAACATTATCCCAATTGTATCAAACCCTTGCACCTTTTTCTTGAACACCATGAAATCACCAAAGCCTCTCTGCGGGTCTTTGGACTCAAGATCTTGATACGCCTTCAATATAGAGAGAAAATTAAAGAGATTGAGTGCATACACCTCGATGCGCACACACTTCGCAAACAAGTCGAACTCTAAAGTCGATACCTTGTTAATTTTTTACCAAAATCCCTATTTGGTCTCTTCAAGTCGACTCTCTCTCTCTCTCTCTCTCTCTCGGCCAACAAGTCAACTTCTCAAAAGAACATGAACCGCAGACCTGTTCTATTTTCTCTCTTTTCCCAGTTTCGGTCACATTACTGAAAGGGTCGTTCTATGTACATGTGACGACCCAAAAATCCAAAATACCCACTAAGGGTAAAGTAGTAATTTGATTTAGGTTAAAATCAAACCCTAAAAACCCTAGATACATTAATTCATTATAATTTAGTGAGCCACCCTAATATACTAATTATCTCAACACAAATCAACCAAGGAGTTAGAGAGAGATCATCAAGATGATTGGAAAAGGAAAAAGGAACACATGTACTCGAAAGAAACACCAAGTAGGTTAGCTTTTATCTTTCCTAGCATCCATTAATGGTGAATATCACATTTTTCTATGTTTTAATAATTATTAGTGGTGAATCTTGGGGCACAACCACCAACTAATGGAGGGCTCGTGTTATAAGAACCTCAATCGAGTTTGGAACTCTTTTTTTTAGGAGATCAAAGGGTTTGGCATGCGAAATCGCGCCACGAAGCGATATCGACAAACACATCGTCATCGGTAAAGGGCGGCATCGGTACTACGCCGCCGCCGGTGCCGCTACTTCTTGGAGAGGGGGAAGGGCCCCCTAATGCGGCCCCCCCCTAAAATCCCCCGACCAACTCTCAAGCAGAACGCCTGAGAGGGTGAGGGAGGGGGAGCATCTACTCCCCCCGTACACACGTACCAGGGGCCATGGCCTGGGACTCAAACTAGGGGCATTTGGCCCCTGAAACAAAAAAATATTAATTAACTAATTAATTATATGTACTAAATATATACATATATATAATAAAATAAAGTAAAAGTGAAAAAAATAAAAAATAAAGTATAGATATTATATATGTATATAAAAAAATAAAAATAATATGCTTCCAAATGTGGCGCACACTCGAGCCCGAGGGAAAGTTGAGGCGGGCCCCCACCCTCGACCCTCTCACGGGCAACGGGGTACCCGCGGGGACCACACTAGTGGGCCACACCCTGAAGTAATTGAATAATAATTAATTTTGAATTTCAAATTGTCGAATAATGCGACTGTTGTTTAAATTGTCTAGATTCGCAAGGAGGTTCACATCGAGCCCCCGAGTGAGCAAGGTCGACCGAGAAAGTTTAGCTCAGCGAGTCAAGACAAGTGGGGAGCTCCGCTCATTTATTAAATATGGCATGCTACTAGTATATTTAGAATCATAATTTAAACTAAAGGACTTGGGATGGGGTTATTACCTACCTTGGTTTACTTAATGTAAGGCCTCTCGGGAGCCATATTCATATGGTGGAACCAACTCACCTTACATGTTTAAGGGCCTCTTGGGGAGCCGTAGTAACGCGGTGGAACCAAGTCGTTCATTTCTACAAGGGCCACTTGGGGAGTCGTAGATGTACGATGGAACCAAGTCACCCGGGCCTCTTAAGGAGCCGTGGAAACACGATGGAATCAAGTCACCCGCACATATTTATTATACTTTGATAATTGGGTCAACAAGGGGAGGTAATGGCAAATGAGACAATGTACTTGCATTTATATATATTGCATTCTATGTATCCCTCTTGTAATCCTTTGCATGCAAAAGTTGATTTTCTTATATTTTACGATTCTTCAAATTTCCCGTCACTACTTAAGTTGATTTATGAATATGATATGCTTACTATTTGTGAGAATTGATGTCATGCTACAGATTCCAATGTTATCTTGATTTTGAATGCATGCTAGCTTTATTTTGCTTTATATTTATTACTTGCATGTTTAATATTTGAGCATAGTTCTTCCCTTATTGGGCTCCGTTGGATTCTTTAGCTCACCCCACTTACTTTATAGGTCCATCTACGAGTGCAATAGATCGTGGCAAGGGGAAGGCCATTGCTTAAAGTCTCCTTGCAGCGTGACCATTGCATGATATATCTACTATTTGTTTTGAAAACTATTAATAAGGATTGCAACCTAAGCAAGTCTGTTGGGTAGTTAAACATTTCTCTAGTTAGTAGGATATATTTATAAGTATTTGAAGGGTATGGAGATTTTATATTGCTTTGATTTGTTTATGTGAAATTGAGATACCCTATGTTTTGGTTTATGATGACATATGACATTTATTGAAATTCAAATTCCGCATTCTTTTGCCATATTGTCTATATGTTATTCCGCAAGTTGTTTAGGCGTACCAAACTGTTATTTGGGCCTAGTTCAAGTGTTGGGTCTATGTGGCGGTCTAGGCCGAGCGACCCGACCCTAAGATTGGGAGGGGTCGTATCAGTGCACCCCACAATTTTGTAAGGGCAAGCCACTATGTTTGGGCACTCATTGTTTTAATAAGGGCACACCAATGTAAATGTTGAAGCCCCAAATTCCCTTTTTAATTGAGAAGGACACCCTACCCCTACACGTTAAACCAAACGAATAGAGAGCCTTAGGCCTTCGATTCGTTCGACACCCTCATCTCCTTGAACGAACCGATCCCTAAGTCTTCGATTCCTTCGTTCAACACCCTCATACCCTTTGTGATTGGTGACCTCCATTGATCAAACTTATTCCTTGGTTGTTGGTGACCCGAGTTCGATCATCGTTTTGGAAGAAAGAGAGGTGGTAGTGGTTGTTCGTGCGTTGGAGGTCTTCCTTGTATGACCAAATCATGGTTGGTCGGCCCTGTATGACTGACCAAAATGGATCTCATTTCTTAATTTGTATTGGATCGTTCATACGGGGCATAATGAACACATATAGATTGGTTCTGCATAACTGAACCATACATGATTGTATTCAGCCATGTATGACCAACCCAAATAGATCACATGTCCAAGTATTTGGTCGGTCACACATGACCGACTAAATATATATAGTTCGATCATGTATGACTGAACAATATAAGATTGTTCGACCATGTATGACTAACCCAAATAAATTTCATGTCCAAGTATCGGGTTGGTCACACATTACCAACTAAACATATATAGTTCGGTCCTACGTGGCCGAACCAGAGGCAGAACCCATGTTTTGAACACGAAAAAAAAAAAAACAAATTGAAGTAAAACTCAAGAAATACCTCTCCATCTTGCACATCTACACCCCTACACGTTCATCGTCTATTTTGTAAGGTCAATAGCCACTGGTGGTCCGAGGGGATCGTCGGAGTCGAAGGGTTGACGGTTTGTGTGGGGTGCACAACGAGAGAGAGAGAGAGAGAGAGGCATATGAGTGATTGTAGGGATTGTGAGGGGTAATTAACTAGGTTATTTCGTTTCAAGGCAAATACGGAATTGAAGTGCCAAATAATTTGAGGCTTGCCCTTACAAAATTATGGGGTGCCATTGAACGACCCTTACCGAAATCTCTAAAGTCCCAACTCCTATTTTCGTTGGTTTTCAACTCTTTTTTTTTTTTTTTTTTTTTTTTTTTTTTTTTTTTTTTTTTTTTTTTTTGTCAGAAAGGAGAGGTTACGCGTTTATAGAACTCGCTCATACATAGTGCAGTAGAGTCCGCAGTAAGGAAATTGCGAACCTCTTCAGGCGGTACAATTAGAACATATAAAAAGTCATCTCTTGTTAATGCCATATTAGCCAAATAGTCAGCAATTTGGTTGCCTTCCCTAGTAGTGTGTTGGAAATGGACTTCCCATGGGTTTCGAAGCAGAGCCTTACAATCGCCAAGTAGCGCTCCAGCAGGATGAAAGTCATATGCTTGCGATGTGATCAATTGGAGTGCCAAAGTTGTCCATACAATCCATAACGTTGCTAGAAAAAATGATGGGAGGTTAAATACTTGCCCAACAAGTTAAATACTTGGGCTGGACTTTATGTGTGCAAGGCCCAAACATACAAACAACTGGGTCACTTTGCGTGTACTCCTTTATATTATTTTACATAATGAACGCCTCTCACTAGAATGCTCGACTTAATAGAAACTCGAAAAAATTCGATATTGCAAAGTAAACCAAACCTAACTTTGGAGTGATTATTTGGAGGGATTTAAAAGATTATAGTTCCCTCATTAATTGCACTAAATTGAGAAGTATGATTTATGAGTCCACCTCAACTAATTTGTGAACTAATTTTGGGATTCATGCTTTGTTGATGTTATATTTATTATTTATACAAGTGCAACAACGGTGTGGCGCCCTACCTAACCGAAGTAAAGTTGAAGTAATTTCATGAAACACTTGTTGAGCAATTCCCTTCAAAAACTTGGGACGAAACTCTAAAGCGACTGAAAGCCACCAAAAACAGAACAACCTTGTCTCTTTGTCGCAATTATTGATGCAATGTTTTGCATAACAAAAAAAAAAAAACGCAGTTATAGCAAGACAATATCTCCAAAGTGAGAGATGGAAAATGTGGGAAAGCCAATTCGATGCAGAGGTACGTAGGTGATAGTGCTACCTTAATTATTTGAACTAAAAACGAAATCTCAATTCAATCAGTTGTTGATGTTTTCATCATTTTCATTCATCTGTTGTAAAAGCTGCGGTGTGTAGAAAGGCAGGGGAGCCGTTGAGGATAGAGGAGGTGGTGGTGGCGCCACCGGAACCTCGTGAGGTACGGATCAAGATCATATGCTCATCTCTCTGCGGCAGCGATGTCACGCGGTGGCGAATGTCGGTAAGATCCTCGTCAATTCTGATTTGATTCAATCTCAAATTAGTTGCGGTCAGCTACATAGATTAAATTCTTTCATTGCGCTTGATTTAGTACAATTGATATTGCTTTCCTAATCATTTAAATCCCTTCTAATTAACACATCCCAATTTAGCTTGTCCATCACTACCTCGATGAATTTCTTCAATTTTTATTGAGTCAGACTTTTCTAATGGGCTTTGTTTAGTTTTTTGTTTGGTTGACTTAATTGGGAGTTGAATGCATGACCTCCCCAAACCTTACCTTTTGACAAGTGATGTCTCTACCATCTAACCAGATATGCTTTGGCTTATAGTTAAGCACGCAATGCAATCTCTAGCTATCAATTAAATCAGGCAGCACTTAATGGAATTGAAATATTATGAAATGGTCTTGCATCAAGGATATGCTTAGGTGCAATGGATTTAAAATTAGGGAAAGGCGGCTGCGGTAGTCTGCACACATTCAAAGGCGGGATACAATGCCCTAGTTAGAAGGCTCGACATAACATAAATTGAAGAAATCCGACGGTATAGAGGCTGATCTAAGATAATTTGGGATATATTAATTTGGAAGGATTTAAAGGATTGTGAAAACATGCCTCAACTGCATTAAAATCGAGCAAAATGAAAAGTTTGATCCATGTAGCCAGACTTAACTAATTTGAGATTGAGGATTTGTTGTTGTTGTGATCTTATATTAATTAGGTTTGCATGGAAGAGAAATTAAGAAGATTTAAAGTTGGTTTAGTTGATATATAGCGATGAGGGACTTCTTGATTAACCAAAGTCAGGGCTAGAAGACTAGTTAATTTTGATAAATCATTCACGGTGTTGAAGAATGTGTGTGGACTGAAAAGGTTTAGTCCCATGTCGATTAAATATGACTTCATAAAGAAGTAAATAAGTGATGATCTCTCTTCAACTAGTACCGAGGCCTTTTGAGTTAAAAGGCTGCTCGCGGATGCTGTGCCTGGATCGAAATTCTAATACACTCGGAGGAGGTGCTAGTTATTTATTTTGTGAAGGAGGTTTTTTGTTTGCAAACAAAGGGTAATGCTTAGATTTAATTTGGTATCCTTACCTGAAACTACACCAATTGTTTTATTATTCTTATCTGTTCTTTAGTAACAACTTGTCTGATTGTGGCTTTTTTTTTTTTTTTTTTTTTTTGTCAAATGATTGTGGCTTATAAAGGAGATTTTTCTTTTCGTTTCTTTTTTCTCCTCATGCAGGACCAGTCTGCAATATTTCCTAGAATATTTGGCCATGAAGCTGCCGGGTAATCTGGCACCATCTTCACTTTTCTCTTATTCCAATTTGTCTGATTGTGCAATTTTCATCATACTAGTAGGGAAAGTGGTTGGTTTGTGAATTGAACTACTTCAGTTTCAGCTTTATAAATATGGGGCCACACAACATGAGATAAATAATTCCATGCACAATGTGAAAACACAACACCTCGTGTAGAGGGTGCAGGCTTAAAGATCCTGAACAATTTAGGCATCAGGTCTATTTCACACATGGTAACTAGCTATAAATTGTCTCAACAATTTGAAACTTTTGGGGTTCTTGCAGGAGGATCTTTCAACCTTGGATGCTTGGTTGTTGTTGTTGTTGTTGCTGATGTCGTTCTTACTTATTAAATCAAGATATTTTAACCTTGAGAAACATATTCATAAAAATTACGATGGTTAGTAGCATTATTTTAAGAGTTTCTTTTTCTTCTTCTTAATTAGAGTCGTCGAGAGCTTGGGGGAGAACATAAATGAAGTAAAGGAAGGTGATACAGTGATCCCAACGTTTATATCAGATTGCAGAGAATGCGAAGACTGTTTATCTGAAAAGAGCAATCATTGTTCAAAGTTTCCACACAAGACTTCTCCATGGATGCCAAGATATGAGACAAGTAGATTTACAGATTCAGAAGGAGAGCCTTTGTACCATTTTCTCAATGTGTCGAGTTTTAGTGAATATACTGTCGTAGATGTAGCTCACATCACAAAAATTGATCCCTTTGTTCCTCCTAACAAAGCATGCTTGCTCAGCTGCGGAATTTCAACAGGTAAAAAGGAAGAACTCAAACTAGCTAGTCTTGCCATCTTTGATCGCTTCAGGTTAAATAAATAGTCTTCTAATTTATTTTTATTTTTAGGATTTGGAGCTGCTTGGAAAACTGCAAAGGTGGAAAAAGGATCCACTGTGGCTATATTTGGCCTAGGTGCAATTGGATTATCTGTTAAGTTTCTTTCTATAATATATATATATATATATCTTTTCATTGTCTGATCCTATTCGTTTATATGGTTAGGACCTGTATCCGTTCATAATTAGGCTAGTTAACCAATGATCCGCTGCATTTTTTAGCCTTTTTTTATTAGGTATTTGTTGTTAGATTTATCAAGTTCAGTAATTATTAGATAGGTTCATAAGGTAGTGTCACTCATCGTCAACTGCAATATACTAAGCAGAGTGGAAGCCTTTCATCCATCTAGTGATCCCAACTAATTTGGTATTGAGGCTTTGTTGTTGCTGCGTAGGTAGTGAGTCTCTTCGTAAGTAAGCATGCAATTCTTTCTAATTCATACTGGATGGTTGGATATTTGTGCTTGTTAGTATAATTGTTTTTGTTGTATGATGACGGAATGTACTGCTTGCTCCCTTACAGAGGAATCTACTGGGAATCTAACAGTCTATAAATGTACTATTGTATTGTAGGTTGCCCAAGGAGCAAGATTTTGCGGGGCTGCTAGAATTATTGGTGTGGATATGAACCCAGCTAAATTTGAGATGGGTATGTTAATTGGCGATCGAAGCAGCCCTGTATTACTGCACAAGCTGGGATGGACTTCTGTGTCGCAAGGCCATAATAGCAAAGCATAGATACCTTTATCCTATTCCTAGTTACTACTCACAATTCTTCAACTGGGTGTTGGTCTTGCAGGAAAGAAATTTGGTGTCACTGACTTCATCAATCCAAAAGATTGTGCGAATAGTAAACCTGTCTGTGAGGTGTGATTCGCTCAAGCTCAAAAATGGCTACAAAGCCTTGTCAACTGCAAAGCAAGCACTTTAAGTACTTACCGAAGCTTGTCAATAATATAAATATATATTCTGTTTATTATATGCACAGGTGATTAAAGAGATGACGAATGGCGGTGCAGACTACTGCTTTGAGTGTGTTGGATCAGCTTCTGTGGTGTGTGAAGCATATGCTTCTTGCCGAAAGGTACTTTCTTCGGCACACTAGTAAGTTAAGATTAAGCCAGTTAGCACATTTGAATTTCAATTTATTTTCCTAATGCAAGGAGGATCGATGCATTGAGTACATAATTAATCTTCATCCTTCTTCCAATTTGTCTGTTTTTACCATTGAAAATGCAGGCTTGGGGTAAGGTAATAGTATTGGGAGTAGACCTGAAATCGAATGTAAGCATCAGTGCATTGGAAATCCTATGGAGCGGAAAAACGCTAACGAGTTCCATATTTGGGAGTCTTAAAGCTAAAACCGATATTCCCATCTTACTTCAGTGGTACATGAACAAGGTAAAAGAATTAGAATGTCAATCCATGGGATTTCTCATTATTTTCCCATTGTAGTTATTGGCAGTGAATGTGTTTGCAGGAGCTTAATTTGGATGATTATGTGACTCATGAGGTGGGGTTTGAAGACATCAACAAAGCTTTCGATCTACTCCGCGATGGTACGAGCCTTAGATGTGTCATTTGGATGGACAAAAACCATGCACATTGCCATATATGACATGCTTTTAACCAAAGATGAGTCCAGTGGAGTAAAAAAAAAAAAGCGAAATTGTGATACTGTTTGGAAATGCCGTGGCTGCTGGAGTACTTGCTCTGCAGATATGGCTGATCCATTTTTCACATTAGACCTTAAAATTATGAATGTGTCATAAGCCAAATATTTCTTGTCTTGAAAAAAGAAAGCTATGTTAAAAAAACTAGGTTTGCAGTCATATCAGTTGTATTTTTCATGGTTGCAAGATTATAATATCTGTATAAACTCAAAATTTGCTCCTTAAGCCTCGCTTGGTTTATTTATGGAACTTTTCGGAAAGTTGGTTATCTTGTATTTCCAATGAAGTTGATATTTATGTATTTGGTTAAACTTTATCTTTCCCAATGAGTTGAATATTTTCAAATATTAAATCATTGTTATTACTAAACACGGCCTTATACTTTTCCCCCTCCAACCAAACATGACCGTAGAATTAAAAGTTTCACAAACCAGTTAAGTATTTCCTCAGTAATTCTGCTATTTTATGTATCCATGCTGTTGAAAACCAATGACAAAAAGCCAAGAGAGGCTTGGTTTTCCAAGGTAAATTTAGGTAAGCCGTAAACTTAGATGCTTGGGATTGAAACTTAGCGATAGCAAGTCTTGACTGTTGAAATTCTCACTCATGCACTTAGAAGTGTGTTTTGGGTCTCTAGAATAGAATGTTAGAATAACAGGTGGATCACATGAGAAAGTAACCGATGACAAGGTCACAGTCCACATGGACTTGAATTCCAACTTAATATTATAACCAGTCTCCGGGATGATGTTCAACTAACTTGAAGGACGGCAGAGACATGACCAGTTCTCTGCAAAGTATTTTGTGCATGGCTGTTCAATTCATTATTTTACTAGCAAAAAAAAAAAAAATCTAAAGCGACCTACTACTTGTACACCATTAAAAAATTACTTGATCCTCTAGCTCTGTCATGAACACAAAACAACAAATCTTTTAATTGTTAATTCCACAAAGTTGAATACAAAAGAAGGTTTGGTCGAGATGAGATACTCGTCAAATGCGAGAGATGGAAACTGCCGGAAAACCAATTCGATGCAGAGGTATGTGTATGTAAGAGAAGTGTTTAATCTCATTTGTTCTGATTTCAAACTTGACGACAATCTTAATTAATGTTGTTGTATTATATTGTCTGTTGTAAAAGCTGCGGTCTGTAGAAAAGCTGGGGAGGCATTGAGGATAGAAGAGGTGGTGGTGGCACCTCCAGAACCTGGAGAGGTCCGGATCAAGATCATCTGCGCTGCTCTTTGTCACACCGACTTTAAGCGCTGGCAATTGAATGTAAGATATATCGTTGACTAATCTTGCATTTTTTTGTTGTAATCACAAATCAATTACAGTTTTTGTTAATAGTGTTCTAAAAGGTCATGGGATCTAGTTTTTGTGGTTCATGGGATTGAGGTGTCAATTGACTCTCGTGGGAATAGTCAAGCCTAAATAAGGAGTGACTAAAAAAGAAAATTTCACCCATGATTATCAATAAATAAATAAATGAAATAAATCTCAGATCTGTTGATTTGCCTTTGATCAAGTCCGATGGAGAATGATATTGATATATGGCTCAGAAAATTAGCAGATTTGAAAATGAGAGTTAAATGTGGCACAATCGAAAAACTAGTGAAACTTAGATCTGCTGAAGTCCATTAGAACATGTTTTTTGAGATAAAAGTGCAGTTTATATCAAAGCCAATAAAAAAGTGCAATTAATGTAAGAACAGGAACAGTATTGCTAGAGGACTAATTTAAAAAGCTTTTAAAGAAGTGCTTATGAAAAACAGTTCAAAACTGTGATTCTCACCAATGATCAAGTTTGCCTCATTTAGTTTACAAAATGGGTGTTAGACTTCAAATAGGTTTATTAACTGATCTCTTTTTCTGCAATCTGATAACTTCTTCCCCTTTTCTTTTTGGATGCAGGATCAATTTGCAGTATTTCCGAGGATATTTGGTCATGAGGCCGTCGGGTAAATATAGACCTTCTTTCAAGGATAAAAATAATAATAGGAGGGATTACTATCTTATAAGAACAAAAAGAAAACCAATAAACATATATGTCATAGTAACTCTTATGAGAAGTAATTTTCTCGCTCTCATGTTAGCATCTGTTAATTATAGCATTGAGCAGACTGAAGAATATATATGAGGACATTAAACATGTGATCATTGTTTTTTTTTTTTTTTTTTAAAAAAATTATAACATTGCTCATGAGACATAAGGCCTTGACTCCAACATGAGTCGAACCCCCAACCTTGCCTTTGGCAAGTAATGCCTCATTCTCTCACAAGATATGCTTTGGCTTTTTTGAAGTCAATATACATAATGATTGGTAAGTTTTTTGCGACTCTTCAATATCGATTGATTAGAGTTGTGGAGAGCGTGGGGGAGAATGTAACTGAAGTAAAGGAAGGCGATACTGTGATCCCGTCTTTTTCATCTAATTGCAAAGAGTGCGAAGATTGTCTATCCGAGAAGAACAATTTTTGCTCCCAAACGCCTTTCTGGAATTCTCCATGGATGCCTAGATACCAGACAAGTAGATTTACAGATGCAAAAGGAGAATTGCTGTACCATTTCATGAGTGTATCGAGTTTCAGCGAATATACCGTGGTAGATGTAAGCCATGTAACAAAAACTGATCCCTCAGTCCCTTCTGACAAAGCATGCTTGCTTCGTTGTGGCATTTCAACAGGTAAAAAAAATAAAGATCAATACTTGCTACTAGTCTTACTATCTTTGGGCACCTACTTAAAAGATCTTGTTATTCATGTGTTTTCAGGATTTGGAGCTGCTTGGAAAACTGCAAAAGTGGAAAAAGGATCCTCCGTGGCTATATTCGGGATAGGAACCGTTGGCTTATCCGTGAGTCTCTTTTTATTATGTAGATGTATTTTTTACGAGTTGTAATAATCCGTTGACATCAACTAGGACATGATTCGAAACACATTTGATGACATAGAAGTCGCTTGTGTGTTGAGGTCCCAATAAAAGTTAATGTTTTGCATATTTTTCTTTCCATGCAATTTCAGGTGCAGGGTATTTCATGATCCTATCCATCCGCATCATTGAGACCATCTTTATTCATTAATCACTACTTAGAAAATGATATGATGTTCGTGTTGAGCCTTTTCATATAAAAGCAAATTACTTGTAGTTTTGGAGTTTGGTTATAATCAAATAATCTCAAGGTTTTAACTTGAGTCTCTTCTTAATTAAGCTGTGGGCATGCACTTTCTTTCTAATTAATTATGATTCGAACTATGAAATTCTGTTCATAATCCCCAATGCCTATATTTACATTTAAGATTTACTGGAAGAAACTTTCATGTAACAGGTTGCACAAGGAGCAAAATTTTGCGGCGCAACTAAAATTATTGGTGTGGATGTAAACCCAGCCAAATTTGAGATAGGTAAGTTGGCCCGATCATGCACGTTTTGTCGCAAAAACTATATTGAGATTTTTGTAGGGGCTCAATAGGTGCCATTTTCTTACGATCTGCTTATAATACAACAGCTAGGTTTTGATCATGCAGGAAAGAAATTTGGCGTAACCGACTTCATTAATCCAAATGACTGTGAGAGTGATAAACCTGTCAGTGAGGTATTCTGCTATTCAAGAAATGGCTAGACTACCAAGTGAAGGACAAAAAGAGAACTAAATTTTGATTATTTGATGAGCAGATTATTAAGGAGATGACAAACGGGGGTGCGGACTACTGCTTCGAGTGCGTTGGATTGGCCTCAGCAGTTCGTCAAGCATTTGATTCTTGTCGAAAGGTGAATTCTTATATGTGTATATATATACCCTTTATAATGCCTGGCCAATAAGGGGGGGATGCATATATATATGCTTATTGCGTGATATGAATTAGCAACTTAAATGTGGAGTACAATTTTATTTGGTTGTTGTTGTTGTTGTTGGTGCTGCTGCTAGAAGCTCTTTATTGCTCCATTTGATCCATTGTACTGATGGAAGTGCAGGGCTGGGGTAAAGTAATATTCATTGGGATAGATCCAAAATGTCAGGAAAGCATTGGCACCGCGGAAATTCTACTAAGCGGCAAAACCCTTATGGGTTCCATGTTTGGAGGTCTAAAAGCCAAAACAGATATTCCTATCTTGCTCCAACATTACATAAACAAGGTAAACAAAAACAATCTCTACTTGAAAACCTTTTATTTTAGATCTTATATATGCTTTGTGATACTGTATAGTAATAGTTAAGCATATGCCTTTGCATGCAAGTGTTAGGAGTTCTTAAAATGACTTGGCTTATTCATTCTTAACTTGTAGCAACTTACATGTATAAAATAGAATAATTGCGGTGAACCGAACACATCTTAAAGTATAATTGGAATTAGGGGCGTGGAATGATTGTGTCAAGGTGACATACTACTTCATCATGAGCATACTCCAGTGGCTCGAACAATCTTGATTTTTGTTTTTTAGTAAATTTATAGTGTTCTTCATGTGTTCGCAGGAACTTAATTTGGATGACTTTGTGACTCACAAGGTAGGGTTCGAGGACATCAACAAAGCATTTGATTTGCTCGTAGAGGGAAAGAGCCTTAGATGTGTCATTTGGATGGATCAAGAAAATTAGGGATTGTTTATCAATGCCATTCATGTGTGCAATAAAATGTTGCTTGTATGGTTGTTTAATTCATGTGTGCATTTCACTTCATTTATTGACTAGTCGCTGTCCCGCGCTTCGCTCGCAGAAGAAACCGAGTATTAATTAGTATTTGATCAAAATACATTAATGTATAACTCAATGAAAATAACTTTGTTGAGAAAAGGAAAGTAAACACAAAATGTAGCCTTAATAAATATATAATAAATACATATATATTAGAGTTGGAGTTGATGACGTGGCGGAAGAGTGAATGATGTGGCGCAAATGAAACTTAATAAGAAGTCGCATGACAACTCAAGATTTAGGCTTATAAATGTGTCACGTGAAAATGCAAGATGTTATTTTATTCCCATTAGAGTTGGAGTTGATGATGTGGCGAAAGAGTTGATGGTGTGACGAATGGGATGTCACGTGTAAGACGTAACGTAACTTTATTCACATTAGAATCGGAGTTGATGACACGACGAATGAGGTGATGACGTGACGATTTAATTTTTATATTTAGTAATGTTTAATAGGGTTTTAAAAAGGAAAGGTAATGAGATATTGAATAAGGCTACATATTCGGCATGCCACGTGGCTCGTCGAGAAGGCTTGAAAATGTCATGTGACACACCAAAGATGTAGGCTTATTAGATATATAGATATAGATCGATTAGAGTTGAAGTTGATGATGTGGCGAAAGAGTTGATGGTGTGGCGAATGGGATGCCACGTGTAAGACGTAACTTTATTCTCATTAGAGTTGGAGTTGATGACACGACGAGGTGATGACGTGGCGATTTAATTTTTATATTTAGTAATGTTTAATATGGTTTTAAAAAAGGAAGGTAATGAGGTATTGAATAAGGTTACATATTGGGCATGTCACGTGGCTCATCGAGAAGGCTTGAAAATACCACGTGGCACGCCCAAGATGTATGCTTAATATATATAGATATGGATGTGCGTTTACAGGCAAGATACGTTGGTTTATAGTAAGTTTAGTAACCGTCTATTTGTGGCTTATCGGAGTCGTTTATGTGTGCCTCGATATATATACATATACAAGTCTGACCGCATAACATGTTTGAAACTGCGTGGCAACTAACGTGTCTTGGAGTGTTAATTATGGTTGTCATTCTAGTGTACGCGAATTCGAAACCTCCAAAAAAACAAAGTTCCTGCTCATCTAACTCTAATTTCACAAATCAATTCTATACGCACTCATTAAAAGTCCATTAGATGGACGTCGCACCCACATCGATGCAAAAATCAACAGTTACACTGAAGTGAGTGTGAAAATGGCGTGTGAAATCAGATGACAAAAGCATGAGTAAAAACGCTCATCTTGCTCTCGCGGTCGCAATCAAATCACATCTCTGCAATGTTTCGCGTCTGATCTCGCAATTCGAGTTTCGTTTCTTTCAATTGCAAAGCGATAATCACGTGTTCGAACCTAGCGGAGCAGTCGAAGGAGTACCTGCAGATTCGATCGAAGCACGACTGGGCTTCCGTTTCCTTCTTCACCTCCACTTCTAATCCAAAAGTAGGGTTATTTTACAATTTTTTTCACAAAATAGGGAGGTTTTTTTTTTTTATCACGTAAGTAAGCGATAACGCCTTCTCAAAAGGCGTTATTGAGTGGGATGTTTTTTGGTTCGCGGTGACGTGGCGTCCACGTGGCATGGGTTTGTACAGATAGCGCCTTTTCAAAAGGCGCTATCTGTACATGTGGCCGCCACCTCACCGCCACGTCAGCGCCACATCACATCATTCAATAACGTCTTGCCACGTCAGCGCCACATCACCTCATTCAATAACGCCTTCTCAAAAGGCGTTATTGAGCGAAAATTGCATTTGTGATGTGGCGCTGACATGGCGCTGACATGGAGGCCACATGTCCTGATAGCGCCTTTTGAAAAGGCGCTATCTGTACGAACCCATGCCACGTGGACGCCACGTCACCGCGAACCTCACAAACGCAACTCGCGCGATCTCGTTCATCACCGACACGTCATCAACCGGGTCACCAACCGCGTGCGTTCTCGCGACTCTCCGACCTCGCCATGCCGTTGTCGTCGTCGTCGAGCGATCTCGACAATTACAACCAAATTTGAATATGCATATGAGGAGTTTATATTTGTATTAAAAAAACCAATTTTGAATATATATATATATATATATATATATATGTACATTGTTTTCAACCTTCAACTCTCTTTTCTAAACTAACTAACATTAACTAACATAACCAACTAAACTAAATAAACTAACTAACTAACTAAGTAACTAACTAACTAACTAACCTTAACCAAACTAAAATAACTAACCTTAACTAACCTAACCAAACTAAACTAACTAACAAACTAAACTAACTAACCTTAACTAACTAAATTAACTAACTAACTAACTAACTCACTAACTAACAAACTAAACTAAACAAAACTAACTAACCTAAACTAACCTAACCAAACCAAACTAAACTAACTAACTAACCTTAACCAAACTAAACTAACTACCTAAACTAACCTAACCAAACCAAACTAAACTAAGTAACTAACTAACTTCAACTAAACTAACTAACTAACTAACTAACTAACATAACCAAACTAAAGTAACTAACAAACTAAACTAACTAACATTAACTAACCAAACCACCTAACAATACAAACTAAGTAAACTAAAATAACTAACTTAACTAGCTTAATTGCAAACATAACCTAACTCAACTACACTAAGGAACATACCCTAACTCAACTACACTAAACAAACATAACCTCAACACCTAAACTAAACTAACTTAACTAACTAAACTAACTTAACTAACTAACCTAATTAACCTAACCAAACTAAACTAATATAACCTAACCACCGACACCTAACTAACTAAGCTAACCACTTAAGTTTAATTAAACATATAACCTAAACTAACTTAACAAACTAAACTAACTATTGAAGAGTAATCAAATCTACGACATTATAATAATATGGAAAACGTGAGAAATAAGTTTATTCAATGAGAAGGTTGAATACACGTACTTTGTGAACCCAAAATATAAGTTAATTACAAATCACCATGACATCAAGTAAACTCATCATGCAGTCTATTTCGGCGGTTCCGTTGACGTTGTTGCTCGGTGATGCAAACCGACGTACTCTTTGTCTTGTTGGACGATGTGTTTGTACATCCGGTTGAGCTTGTTGAGGTAGCTGGTCATGCGATGAATCACGTCGAGTAGATTGTTGCGTTTCCTCGGTTCTTGACTCGACTCACCTCTCATCGATGCTACCAAAAATAGGAGGTGGAACCATCCCGAAATACGGCTTCTGCGTGGGGTTGGGGGAATGGAACATGAGGCTCGCGGCATGGTCAACATGTTCATGAATGAAGGGTCTCCACTATACGCCATATTGTAATTATATGGAGTAGGAGTATATGGACTAGGCATGTCTTGGCGATGATGTATACATTTGAGGATGAGGCATTCCAGGGTCCACATATGAAGACGACGGCCAGTGCGTATGGATCAAAATAGTAAGGAGGAAGATTCACGCTCGGCGGCACAGGGTACAAACATTTGAGGTTCTTCTTCTGGGGTGGCGACGATCGTCGGCTACTCTCACCAACGATCTCGTTCTACTCGCTCTCGAACGAGATGAACGTCTTTGGAGGAGATCGTCTGCTACTCTCTCGCAGCAATCTCGGTCGAGTAGATGGACGTGGTGGACGAGGACGTCTCGGTGCGTTCCCGCACGCTCTCGGTCGTGTTCGTCTTCTTCTCACCTCTATGTTTGGTTCGCCCTGATCGTCTTCTTCATCTTCTTGTTCATTATCCTCATCTATGTCTTGTTGGACGTCAATTTCGTCATGCGAAAGATTAGACCTTTGTCTTTCATCTTCGTCCAAAATTTTAATCCCTTCATCAAGGGCAGCAAGTCCTTGCTCGTACCCATCCTCAATAAACACACGCCTAAGTCGATGCACCAAGTTCCGCTGATATACAAAAAATAAGAGCTCAAATCACGCAATATAAAATATTAAATGTTCGAGGAAAAGTAAGAGTTAGAAGATTACCGAGTAGTCACGTAACGCCCCGTCGTGTCCTATGAATCTCCTAGTGACCGATCGATACCACGTCATGTAGTCTTGATGGTCATGCCCTTCATTCAAGTCTTGCATTGTCGCAATGGTTTCCCCACGATTTTCCCACATGTTTATGTAGCTTGCGTGAAAAGTCACCCAATTTTCATGATGATGTCCACGCAATTCGACGCGGTGCAGTTGTGCGTCGTAAGCACAATTAGGTGGCACTACTTGTACCATGCCGAATTGTCTCATGACCCTTTCTCGGTCGATGCCACTCCACAATGTGGAAACAAATAAGGGGACACGTCGAGAGCCAACTCGCCGTGACCATTTGTACAATACTTCGGAAGAGAACCCATGAGTTCATTATATGGTTGCCACACCACATCATCCTCATGCCTCTGAGAGTCGAGTGCATCACGGTATGCCGATACGACGTGCGTCGCATTTTGTGAAACCGAAAATGCATCGAGCCATGTGTGTAGGAAACAATAAGTTAAAATAAATGAACATGGACAAGAATTATTTGTAAAGTAATGACAAATCGACTTTAATACCTGTGTCCGAGTGGAACGTCCATAAGCATGTTTTGGCCATCCACCGTTCGTTTGTTGAGCTCTGAGATACACGCAGACGCCGCGGTGCTATGAATGGAAATCATCCCATGCCCACAGTTATGTACAAGAATTGAGGCGCCAAAGCAACCTCATGTGCCCTGCGCGAGATCCGCGACATAACTCCTGTACAAATAAGCCAAACATGCACTCCCCAACTATATTGGCCTCTACTTGGAAATCCTCCAAAGAAAGGTTGGAACATCAAATGTACGAATCGATTGGACTTGTCGGCGAAAAGACAACCACCGATGAGTTGTAGTATGTACGATCGAACGTAACGTTGGACCGACTCGTCATCGCTTTCATCATCTATTGCTGGAACGTTACGCTCAAGCCAATCGACTTTAAGTTTACAACCAACGATGTCATCTCCACCAGGAGTTCGTCCAAGTAGCCTCTCGCAGACATCAGCATAGTCTGCGTCTGTCGTTCCCGTCACAGGCATACCTTCAATAGGTAATCCAAGCCGCACCCCGCACGTCTTGGAGTGTAATTGTGCATTCCCCACAATGCATGTGAAATGTATGCGTCTCAGGGCGCCATCTCTCTACAAACGCAGTAATCAAAGCCCAATCAAGGCTGAAAAATGCTACCCGGGATATCCCATAGAACCCACTGGAACGAAGATATGGGATCATCCTAGAATGATACTGCATCGTTCGATCAACGACCCCACGTCTTCGACGTACGCGCATTGTTTCGTAAACCTTGGAATTGATAATGTATTAATGTATGTTTTTGATAAAATATTGCTGTAAATATGACGCATTCATGTAAATTGGCCTTACCTCGCCCCTCCAGGTTCGCGTCGATCTGTGAGTAGATTGGAGTTCCAAGAGTGATGGATCTGAAGGTCCTGGATCCATTGCAGTACAACTACTTGTTTCCTCTGGTTTTCCGCCGCAACGTAATTAACTATACCAACTTAACTAAACTTAATTAAGTAAACTAACTTAAACAAACATAATTAACCAAACTAACTTAAACAAACTCACTAAACTAAACTAACGTAAACAAACATGTACCCACTCCACAATGAAAACTAACTTAATAAAACTTAATTAACCACCAAACGTCAACTAACTTAAACAAACTTATTAAACAAACTAAACTAACATAAACATACTTAATTAACTAAACTCACTTAAACAAACTAAAACTAACTTAACAAAACTAACTTAATCAAACTAATCAAGAACTAAACTTATTAAACAAACTAAACTAACGTAAACATACTTAATTAACTAAACTCACTTAAACAAACTCAAATTAACTTAATCAAACTAACTTAAACAATCTTATTTAACTAACTAAACTAACTTAACTCGTATACACATACCTCCTCCTTCTCCTACCTCCACCCACGCTACGCTCCGCTTCCTTCCTCTCATGCCGCTTGCTCCTTCCTCCCCGCCGCCGCCGTAGATCCCTCCTACTCCTCCGTTGGCCGTCACCGCACGCTTTCCGCCTCACCACTGGACCGCCACATAACACCACGTTCCACGTACCACCACGTACCCCCGCTAAGCTCGACAAACGTCTCCGCCGCGCGCACACACTCGCCCACTCTCTCCCGTTCAAACAGTCCGTCCGCCCCTCCTTCTTCCTCCCTCCTCTATCTCGCCTCCTCTCTGCTTTGTTCGCTCCCCCTCCCCTCCTTAAGTACCCGACCCACCACACTCTCCACATAAACCCGTGACCGACCCCGTGACCTACACCGCCCCTACCCCCTACCCCCTACCCCTACCCCTATAGCGATAGAGACGAAACCGACGCAGAGAATATATTCTCTCGCGTTTTGCCGAGAAGATGACTGTGGGGTGCAGATAGCGCCTTTTGAGAAGGCGCTATCTGCGCCCCTAAGTCACGGGTTTCCCGGTCCACGTGGAGCCACGCGGACCAGGAAACCCTATTCCTTTTCCCACGTGGCATATGATAGCGCCTTCGCAGAAGGCGCTATCAGTATGCCACGGTTTTCTCGGTCCACGTGGATCCACGTGGACCGAGAAAACTCTAATGTGTCCACGTGGACAATGATAGCGCCTTCGCAGAAGGCGCTATCAGTGTAATGTGTCCACGTCAGTCCACGTGGACATGTCGACGTGGACACATACACTGATAGCGCATTCTGCGAAGGCGCTATCAGTGTTCTACACGCCACGATGTCAGCCACGTGGATAACGCCTTTTGAAAAGGCGCTATCCACGTGGCAACAGCAGAACAAAAATTTCTGCCACGTAGATGACGCCTTCTCAATAGGCGTTATTGCCTACTCCCCGGAAATAAAAAATTTTCACCCCTATTTTCCTCATTAAATAGTATAACATGTGTACTTTGGTGAAAACTTCCAGAATATTAGGTAAATAAATAAAAAAAAACCCTCTCTCTTGTGGTGCAATTTAGTTTCACACATTGGTGCTCCTACAGATGCTAGACCATCTGCATTTTCTTTCGACTTTTGTAGATATTGAGTCATAATTTGTGTTCCTTTTCTTTCAAATTGAATAGCTATTCTACATACTTAAATTCTAGACTTATTTTGTGCTCTACAGAGATTGACTATAGCTTGCCATACCTCATATGCTGATGAAGAAACCACTTTTAAGATATGTGAAATTATTGAAGGAGTCATTGAATTCAAGATGACATGTAGAAGCATCTGATCTTTAGAGACCCAATCCTGATATCTTGAATTGAAATCTCAAGTTTCTTGATCAATTTTAGCTAGACATGGAATCTCTCCCAACAGAATTCCATCAAGATTATATCCTCTAATCGATGGCATCAACAATGTCGTCCACAACAAATAATTGTTCTCATCTAGCTTAATTGATATTGATTGACTCAAAGCATGACCAAAAGGAGCTATAACAGAATACGGACCTTGCATATAGAGGCCACCACTTTAGAACGCCATTGTAGCTGTAGTTTGTTCCATTGAAGACCTCGTTGGAGTACCTTTTCTCTGGATTGCTTGCTTGCACTGGTTCCACAGCTTCCCTCGTTGTAACATGATCGCCATCCATGGCGGTGTCGCCTTTTAAAGCTCTAATACAAAACAAATCAAAAATCTCAAAAGCTTCGAGAATCAAAAAATCTTTGTTCATCAACTGATGACCAAAATGTCATTCCATCAGTGCTTATATAAACATAAGTGAGGGCTTTACATCTCAGCCATACACGCGTTCTCTCTAACTAACTCACTCACACACATGATCAGCACGTGCTTACATCAACAACTTCACTACAACCATACACTCAGTTCACATGATTAACACTTCCATTTTTTACAAAAGCTGTATTTGCAGATAGATTTACACTCATATTACTTAACCTTACTGTAACATTGTGCATCTCTGTTGAAATCTTGCTTCAAACTCGAAGAGATGAATACATCTCGTGGCCATATCAAAGTTGGACGTTTGTAACGACCCATTTTATTAATGTCGTTAATTATCTCGAATTTGAGACGTGGGCCGCCACTCAGATCTAAGTGGACGCCATGTAGGCTAGGACACACGGGGACCTAGGTACGATAGTTTATTGTGTGTTGGATGCTTATTTGCGCTGCAATTTATTGAAATACATCGCATGTGTGTATGCTGGATAACAATACGTGAGAGATTGTGTGAATTGTATTCGCCTCGATATGCGTGTCGACGCGGGTACACGGTAGTTGACGGGACCAAATATTAGGTCGGGAAATTAAAACACACAAATTAAATAAAAATTGGCCAAATAACTAATATGGAATGGGTATTAGGTGGCTAGTGATGCGGCGGTAAGCGTATGTTGCCTTCGGACGCGGCTTACCGGCGTCGAAACGCCCGAAAATGACATTTTTGCGCTTAAAACACAAGCGAGTGTCCCAAAAGTGTCACAATTCGAGTCAAGGAGGTGTTAGGTGGGAGTAAATTGAGGGATATGGATGCATAGAGATGCACATGTGAGTGGAGATGCTAAGTGACTAAATAAATAAGTCAACTTATCTCTCCACCACCTTTTCTCTCACCCACACAATTGAGAGGTCGAGAAGAAGATATAAGAAGAAACGGAGAGGAGGAGGAGAAGAATAATAGTAGCCGAGAAGGAGAGAAGAGATGGTGAAAACATCAAGATCAAGGTGAGTTTGTTGTTGTTATTTTTGTTGTTGAATTTCGTTTGAAGTTGTGGTTGTTGAACATGGTTGTTGTTGTTGTTGGATCGGTTGTTGATGGAGGAGCTCGGATTCTCTCGAGGAAGGAGTCGTCTCCCTCCCCAAATTGAGAAAAAAAAAGAAGAAAAGAAAGGAAAAAATTGAAAAATATTTCGGAAAAATTGGGAAAATTCCGAAAAATATATTTCCATAAAATAAATAGAAATTGATGAATATGAAAAATAAAATATTTGGGAATTCCAGACGCGACTTTAGCGATGTTTTTTTTTCTCGAAAAGCGCGAAATGAGCAATTTGGCCTAAAATTTTAGAAATTGGTCATAAATTGTCATGTTAAATCGGAATTATTGATAAATTGACATAGGTGAAGACGGGTGATCAATTTGCGATCAAGGACTCAAAGTGGACTTGGACTCGGGGATTGATTACGGGGTATTGGAGTGCGTTGTGAGGTTTGTAAAACCCAATTGAAAAACTCTGAGTATTTATTTCGCTTTGTATTTCCATTCATTTCCAGTATTCCTTGTGGTCTTTGTTACATCTATATCTTGTCATTGTTTTGACAGTTGGTTGAGTTACTCCCACCGAGTTTTTCGTTGTGTGTCTATGCATTCTAGACCATACCATGTGTATCAGGAGTTCTCGGTGGATAACGACCCGAGCTAATGAACTACTACATGTGTCGGTGCGTCGTAGTTCTACGTCGGCCACCGAGAGGGACCAGGTGATAGCTAGTTGGGTGCGCCCACTAGTGGGATCCTGGAAGGGAATCCCGAAGTATGGTTTAGTCTGATTGGAACAGGCGCATACATTTGCACTTTATTGTTATCTATGCATGCGATGCTCTAATTACAGTTGTCTGTTTACATTCCGCATGAATATTTAACAGTATTTATTGAATTCCACTTGTTTATTTGAATGCTCAGAGGAGTTCCTTGGAATTTTACTTACTGGACTCGTCGTCCATTTTCTTCTGTGATGATTGAGTGCAGATCCGAGTACAAGTAAGGGCAAGGGGATCTTAGGCGACTACCTATGACTGCCTGCTGTAGAAGACTACTTGTACGTGTGTTTGTTTTTGATATTTTGATTTCTTTTAGGAACTGGGGAGTATCATGACATTGTACATGCAAATACCTTATATGGTATAGTCGTCTATCTCTATACCGAGTACTTTTCAGGGTTTTTTCCACAATAGGATTTGTTTATTTGATTATTAATATTTCTTGAATTAATGGTATAAAGTCAGACTTCCATTGAAAATGTCACTTATCGCTGTACACACAAATGGATACGAATTTCGAGACAGAAAAAGGACGGGCATGTGCCGTACACGTGTAGTTAGGCCAGCTGGCAAGGAGTACACGGAGCCACGTCACCCCGGGGCGGCGAGGGTCGTCACACGTTCTTGAAAAATAGCAGAATATGTGAGATATTCTGAGTCAAGTCCAGCCAATGCATAGGAAATCAAATCAGATTCAAACATTGGTGCACCTGCAGATGCTAGACTATCTGCATTTTATTTCAACTTTTGTAGATATTGAGTCATAGTTTGTGTTCTTTTTCTTTCAAATTGAATAGCTATTCTACATACGTGAACTCTAGACCTATTTTGTGCTCCACAGAGATTGGCTATAGCTTGCCATACCTCATATGCTGATGAAGAAGCCACTTTTAAGATCTGTGACATTATTGAAGGAGTCATTGAATTCAAGATGACATGTAGAAGCATTTGATCTTTAGAGATCCAATCCTGATATTTTGGATTGAAATCTCCAGTTTCTTGATCAATTTTAGGTGGACATGGAATCTCTCCCAACAGAATTCCATCAAGATTATACCCTCTAATCGATGACAACAACAATGTCTTCTACAATAGATAATTTTCCTCCTCTAGCTCAATTGATATTGATTGACTCAAAGCATGACCAAAAGGAGCTATAACAGAAGACGGACCTTGCATATAGAGACCACCGCTCTGGACCGCCATTATAGTTGTAGTTTGTTCCATTAAAGACCTCATTGGAGTTTCTCTCTCTGGATTGCTTACTTGCAATAGTTCTACAGCTTCCCTCGCTGTAGCAAGATCGCCATCCATGGCGGTGTCGCCTTTTAAAGCTCTAATACCATATTGAAATACAAAGCAAATCAAGAATCTCGAAACTTCGAGAATCAAAAAGCTTTGTTCATCAACTGATGACCAAATTGTCATTCCATCAGTGCTTATATACACATGTGAGGGCTTTACATCTCGACCATACACGTGTTCTCTCTCTTAACTAACTCACTCACACACATCAACACATGCTTACATCAACAACCTCACTACAACCATACACTCAGTTCACTCAACTCATACTAATGTGCCTCTCTTACATGGTTTGGTGGAATTTGTTATCAATCCATTTCATTGTTCGAAGGGGTTGAGTAACCCAATGCTACTCCATATTCCAATAACTCAAAAACAATATCACGCTACGTGAAGAGTCAATTGCCACTTCGGCCAATTGGTTGTCAGTAACTCAAAACAAAGTAGGGAAGATTGATTCAGAGGTACACAACAGCTCATTATCTATGAGCTTTATCCATCCAAATCACACATTGAATGCTTTTCCCCTCTAGAAGCAAATAGTTAAGTTAAACAACTTCTAATTTATTTATTTTTTGGATAAATAACTTCTAAATATTAATACATGCAAACAACTTCTAAATACTAATAAATCCGTGATTTTTGTGTCCAAAATCATATATAATAATAATAGAGAATCAAATCAGTTAAAGTTGCCAAAAGTGGACTTTGGAGATCTGAAGAGATACCGAGATCAAATCCAACGGACAAAATTAAATAAAAGCCCAAACTTCCCTTATTACATCTCTCACTCAATTGTATAAAAACAGTTGCTCAAACTCCCATTAAATTATTATATATGGAAACAGTAGTGATCGATCGATCAAGCTCTTCTAAACAAGGAAACTAACAAAGATGGATGAAATAGCAACAATGGTGAGTGGTGGAAGAAGAAGGGGAGCGAGAAGAAGAGGTGTTGTTGAGAGTATTTCAGACCCAAAGCTTCGAAGGGCGACCTTCTTCAAGAGGTACAAGAACCAAAAGAAAAAGCTTTATGAACTAACCACCCTTTGTGATGTTGAGGCCTTCATGATTTGTTTTGGACCCAATGGAGAGCTCCATACTTGGCCGGAAGACCCCCGAGAGCTTCGACGCGTCCTTCACCGCTATATGGGGATCCAGAGGAGTGAGAGGGAGAAGAGAGTGACGGGTGTGGCTGATTTTGTTGATGCTCGAAACAAGAAGCTTCAATGGGAGTTGAAGAGAGTGAAGAAGAAGGAGAATTATGATGAGGAGATGAGTACTACTTCTAAGATTTTTGGTTGGGATTCGAGGATGGATGGATTCGATGAGGAATCAATGAAGGAATTATTGTGTTCACTTGAAAACAATATCAAGTTTTTGAAGGAAAAGATTGAGACTATGAAGAGTAGTCATGATGATGATGATGAGAACACTACTACTCATCACATGATCACTACTGCTACTTCAGAGATGGCTAGTTTGGTGGATCATCAAATAACACCCAACTATATATTTGATGACGATTCACAGTTCTATCACCAAACTCAGCCTCAATTCCCTGTTTTTGAACAACCAGTGATGTACCCAATAGAGCATTATTACAACACCCAATTCCCCAACAATTCTCAGTTTTTTGGATTTGAATTATGGGACCCGACAATGGGATCATCACTCATTAATAATCCATTCAGTTTCAGTACTGGTACTGTTTATGAAGCTCAGCCAATTCAGGCCATTATGCTTCCTCCACTAGGACTACCACCAGTACCACTCACCAATCCAACAACTAATTATAATTTTCAGAACTTTGATGTCAATCCATATGGGACTTGGTTTTGATCCAAGGTTTCTTCATCGGCACATTGAAGTATATACATAATCAGGAGAGATTATCTCCAATTTTGTAATTAATCGGCATAGTTAACAGATTCTTGACGAGGATTCATTTCCAAATTTATGAAGAATTTATGTCTCATTATTGTAATTCATTACTAAAGATTAACTAGTGACTTATTTGTTCGAATGATCTTATTTGTCTAGACTTTATTAATTTACAATGTTTTAGTGCTGCCCCATTTGAATTGGTGAGGTGGTAAAGTTATTAAGATGTGTTTCCCGAGGACCAATAGATGATAGGATTGAATCCTGCCATCCGACTGTAAGTATGTTGGTTTCTCCTGAGTCATGGAGGTGAGGCACTTGTCTCTGGAGGGAATGGTCGAGCCGTTTTATCCATGATAATTAAATTAATAAACTTTCTCATCATAATATTCTCTTCGTTCCACAATATCTGTCACAATATTTTGATTTGTGCACAAAAATTGAGGTGATATTAATTCACCATTAAGATTTTATAGCAAGACTAAATTACCTTCCCATAAATGACTTAATTTAGTATATGAATTGTGTAAAAAAGAAATGATTGATTGTGTCATTAACTAAATTAAATAAGGTTAGAATTGAAAATAAAGCATTTAATAATTCATTGATTTCCTAATGTGACACATATTTTGGAATAAAAAAACCCCACAATGCGACGGATATTGTGGAAGGTAGGGGCGATAATTCGTGTCGGCAAGTTGTAAACGTGTTGTCATAAACAGGTCATGACTTATATAATGTGAACCTATTACATGAAATGTTTATTAATCGTGTTAATCGTTTTCGTGTCGAAGTGGGTCATGTAAGCATGTCGTGTATTCGTGTAACTCATTTATTAAATATTTTATTTAAAATTTTTAATTTATTTAAACTTTTATAATTTGCTTACTACTTTTTAAAATATATCAACATTAATAAATTTAAACAAACATAATTAAATAGCCAATAAAATATAATGTGATTATGTATAGTCGTAAGTTTTACTTTACTTTTTCATTTAAGTCTTTATTACTCTTAATAATAGAGCGAAAATGACTCGTAATAATAACATATATAAAATTATAAGAATCGTCTAAAAATATATAAATTTTACTTTTGTGAAAAGTTTTATTTTTTCTTAATAAACAATTATTAATAAAATCTAAAACATAAATAATATATTAAAAGTAAAATGAATATTTCCTCTCAAAAATAAAACAAAATATGATAAAAGATGTCTACAAATAAAAAATAAAATAAATCATGTTATTAAAATTATTCAAATGAGTGAATTTTGTACCAATCTATTTATTATAATTATTTAATCGTGTTAAGTGAATCATTAACGAATTAAACATGTTGACATGTTAATAACTCGTTTATTAATCGTGTATAAATTTGTTAACATTTTTATGACCCAGACCCACTTATACCAAACCCATGACATGTTTATTACGTGTCGTGTCGTGTTAAACGCGACGTGACCCAAATTGCCACCCCTAGAGGAAGGAAGAGGAGTATATGCGAATACATACAAAGAAAGTAACCCATACCTAATGGGATACCAATTGCAACAATCATTCTAGTTGATTTAAGAACAAACATATTGAATAATAAATTTTAACCCGACATGGTGAAGTGAATAACAAACAAACAACGACATAACCTCAGTCCCAAATTAATTAGGGTCGACTACATGGATCAAACTCTTCCATTGTGCTCCATTACGTGCACATGGTGGAGTGAATACAACCTTTAATTACTGATGATACAAAATTATTCAGCAACTAAAACCAATTTGTTCGCATGAAAGCCAAATCACTTCATTTGTTCATGTACAGTAATTCTGCTTCGCTTATCTATGAGCTTTATCCATCCAAATCACACATCTAATGCTTTTCCCTTCCTGAAGCAAATCAAAAGCTTTGTTGATGTCTTCAAACGCCACTTCATGTGTCACAAAGTCATCCAAATTAAGTTCCTGCAAACAACTTCAAAATATCATGCATCTTTGATAGATATGAAGAACATGAATAAACATCCTGGCCATCAACATTTTTTTTTTCTCAAGAGAAGGAAAGTTTTGATGTTTTATTACCTTCTCCATGTAAAGTTTTAGGAGGTATGGAATGTCTGTTTTGGCTTTGATATTCCCAAACAATGAACCCATGAGAACTTTACCGCTATGTACAATGTCGTAAGAGCTGATGCTTACATATGATTTTGTATCCACACCAACCACTATTGCTTTCCCCCAACCCTGCAAATTTAGGCAAACGATTAATTCATAGTCAACAAGATCAAAGGCATTCGAGTCTCCAATAGGACTGGGGAATTGAACCAGAAACTAGTGACATTGCGACGTTATGCAAATTGGTTATAATGAAGTCTAAAGGTAGAAATAAGTGTTACACAGGCAGGTCAGAATTGAAATTGTGACACTATACATATTTTTTGATTTATAAATTCCTATATTTTTATTTTTTTAAGGATTCAATCAACCGACCTCACAGATGTGGGAGCATGCCTTTTCCACTGCATTACAGACGTGGTAGGTATATAAATTCATATATTCAACATTAGATTCATAACAATAAACTAGAAGAAAGATATACACCTTTCGGCAAGAAGCATATGCTTCATAAACAAGCGACACCAATCCAACGCACTCAAAGCAATAGTCTGCACCTCCATCTGTCATCTCTGCAATCACCTGCTAAGAGCAATTTAGTCAATAGCAAGAGCAATAAATGCAATTGTGTTTTTTATTCAACCTTACTTTCATCAAAGGTTCAAATTATGTTTGTTTGATGAGTAATCACCTAACAAAAACTCTTTCCGACAAGATAAAGCGAATTATGATATACATTTGAACCATAATAATTGAAGATCATACCTCGCTGACTGGTTTATCACCACAATCTTCTGGATTGATAAAGTCAGTGACTCCAAATTTCTTTCCTATATCACAAATCTCACTTATAAGCTCAAGATATGGTCTCCGACCAAATGGCGTGGAAGATAATGCCATGTGTAATGAGAAATTAACCATCAGAAGAACATACCAATTTCAAACTTATCTGGGTTCAAATCAACGCCGATGATTTTGGTGGCTCCACATACCCTTGCTCCTTCTGCAACCTATTAAAAATAAATTAGCCCAAAGCGACCTAAATGTTTAATCAGCAGTTATGCAACACTTGCATGTTTGATGTTTCCCTCCCACAAAGATGAGTTCAATGAACCAATTACTGGTTTATCTAGTACTTCTATGATTGCGGGACTGCACTCTTGTAGGCTTGTAGCATGGTTATTGAGTGGATGAAACTCAGCGCCCAGGTCTCAAGTTTGGGTTCTGGGTATCGGTAAAGACCATGTTCCACGACCTGCCCCTATGTATTAAGGCTAAAAAAACAATATAATGACAAAAAGAAGGCAAGAAAAAATTCTTACTGCCAATCCAATAGCCCCGAGCCCAAATATAGCAACACTGGATCCTTTTTCTACCTTTGCAGATTTCCAAGCAGCTCCAAATCCTGCGAGTTAAAGCAATTAGGACAAATATTGCATGTTAAATGAATTCGTCGAGGCATAGCTGAGAAGAGTGGATTCCGCTTATTTGAATTACCTGTTGAGACTCCACAGCTAAGCAAGCATGCTTTGCTAGGAGGGACTGAAGAGTCTATCTTCGTTACATGAGCAACATCTACAACAGTGTACTCACTGAAACTTGAGACATTCACAAAGTGGTGGATCGTTTCGCCTTTAGCATCGGTAAATCGGCTAGTCCCATCTCTAGGCATCCATGGAGAGATTTTGAAGGGTAGTTTTGAGCACAAGTTGCTTTTCTCTGATAGACAGTCTTTGCACTCTTGGCAATCCGATAAAAGCGATGGGATCACCATGTCTCCTTCCTTTACTTCATTAACATCCTCCCCCAAGCTCTCTACCACCCTTAAAACAAAGACCAGGTTTTATGTTACTCCACTAAATTGGATGTCTTTTTGTAGGGAAAAGAAAAGAGCTAATGTGTATTAACAAAGTTCTTGAAGTGCTGCAATTTTTGAACTTGCTTTCCGAGATCCAATATGTGAAATACTACGTACTACAATTACATCTTTTAAGTCATACAATCTTGGAGATGTGTGTTGCAGCTTAAATTAAAGTGTGTCTGCAAACAACTTGATGTTTATCGTATAGTATCTAAATGCATATGCAAGTAAAGATATGTGAAAAAGACGTCATTGCAGTGCTTCCCATTGGATATGAGGCAAGTTACAATGACTCATGAGACTTACCCTTATATATATGCACTTTGATATCTCTAGTATACTTCTCATCACTCAAATTGCATACTTCTAAAGATTTCGAACTCAATTAACAACAAAAACAGGCACGAAGTTGGTGCTTGATGTACACAAACAATCAATCCTTAATAGCTTTTTCTGAAAAAATAAAAATAATCCTACCCAACAGCCTCATGACCAAGTATTCTCGGAAAAATTGCCGGAGGGTCCTACATAAATAAATAAATTAATGAAAATTAATAGCAGATCAGTAAAAACAAAAAAAAAAAAAAAAAAAAAAAAAAGTATAATCCTTTAATACTGAAGCCTTTTTGTTATGTTAAGTGGGACTGTGGAAGGGAGGAATTGCAATTTTAGGAAAGTAGGCAAGTTCTTTAGTTTTTACTTGTTTTTAAGGGTTGACTATTTTGGCCCATTTCCTTATAAGTGAGAGGTGTCAACTTTTTCTTCAGAGGGAAAGAGTGCAATAGCCAAAAAATGGGATATCTACATGGCAAGAAACATTGTGTTTCTCGTCAAATAAAGTCGAAAAAAATCATACTAGCAGTGTAGTAAGAGAAAAATACGTCGTCCCTGTAATTGAAATAATTGAATAAAGTCAATGATGCTTAATTTATTCAATATGGTGCCATAGTTTCACCGAATCAAGTAGAGTGATTCTACAGCCGGGAATTACAATAGCATGTCTCCCAATACATTTTACCCACATTCCACCCCCTCCCAAACATACAGTGATTTTCCAGAAGGTGAGATCGGAGTGACATAGAGAGGAGCAGATGATCTTCAATCTGACTTCTCGAGATCTGGGCGGAGACACCACCACTTCCTCGATCTCGAGACGCTCTCCTGCTCTTCTACACACAGCAGCTGAGGCGGGTTTTCATTTCATTTGATTAGGTATTTGCACAACACAATAAGGAATAAATTGAAAACAATTAGTTATATAGTGCTTCTCCATTATTATTACGTAGTATACGTACGTACCTCTGCATCTGATCGGCTTTCCTTCACTTCCCATCCAAGATTGGAAAAACGGAAATCTGAGAAAACGAACTTCCCTCTATCGCTTTCGATCAAAATAGGAAGTGCGTCTCCTCTCTTCGACTTCTCGTGTCTAAAATCGATCGGTCTAATAAATCCAATCGTATCCATTTATTGTAAGGGGTGAGTGTGACAACCGAAGGAGTTTTTGCTTGATTGACACATTTGACGGAAATATATATCCCATTAACACACCCAAAGAAATATTTACAAATCTAACACATTTCGTGCCATATCACTGCCACCTCACCGCCAAGTCAAAATTTTTTTTTTTTTTTTGGAGCGAGGAAAACGTGACTTGCAGTCACGACTTGCTTCTAAACAGCAAGTTTTTCGGGCCGAATTTTTTTTTTGTCTTGTGCATTTGAAGTCCCGATTTTTTCTTTTGATGCAAGTCGTGTGTCGTTGTTTTGATTATTTTGTTAATACAAACTACTATAAAATATGAAGTTACAAGTAATTTACAAAATTAATAAAAGTAATGTCAGTGATGCCAAAAATTTCATTTGATATAAATGAAGAACTTGGAAATTGAAGTGGAAGAACTACAAAGCATTATATAAACTAAAAAACATGTCATGTGAAAGTAAAAAAAGTCATAGTCTGACCCCAAATAATGACTTCCAGTCCCACAACGTGTTCTCTTTACGACTCAGACATTACGATTTAAAGCTAATGGCACATTCGAATGACCCACATCAGTAGGATTTTGAGCATCTTCTCTTTGAATATCATCGATATCACGCATTTCACCATCATGAGTACTTGTACTCCCAGAGAAATTCATCATTACTGGAGTTGCATTAAAATGGCGCGAAGATGTAGGTGTCATGTCAAATGAAAAGCTTCCGTAGCCTTGAATGCCATGTTGGGAGGAACTGATGGAGTATGTGGAGTCTCAAACTCGTTGAGAGGTACTGATGGAATATATAGAGTCTCGAACTGGTTGAGAGGTACTGATGGAGTATACACTGGAGTGTCATGCCTCGAACGTGTATCATCATGAGAAGATTGATGAGAAGCTTCAAATGAAGTGGGCATATTATGCATGCGATAATCTGCATGTATCTTTATGATCAAAGTCGATGCAGCTACATCTCTAATACGTGCAATAGACACATCATCACCCAATGTCAACTGATGAATTGATGTCATTCCATGTGCCTACATATAAAATATTTATGAAGTTGTATGCGAAAGTAAAATCAGAACAACTATTTGAAAGACTCAATGACTGAAAAAAATAAAATTATACTTACCAATGCCTCAGCAATAGCTCCACGACGAGACATGAATCGTCGTGTAATGCGACGATACCATAGCATAAACGGGTCGTAAAATTCTAATGGCTCCTCTAATATTTCATCAGTTGCAATATTGGAAGCACGTTCGTTCCACAGCCAGACATAAGCACTATGTTATGCACTCCAATCCTTATCCGTTTTCCCTCTCAAGTCAATCTTATGTAGCTCAATGCTTGTGCTATGTAAAGGTGGTATCCTTTGTTTCAAACCGAATTGTCGCATGACTCTATCAGGATTATACATTTCGACAACACAGAAGAAAAGCAAAGGTGCCCTCGTTCGCCAAATAGCACGACCACTGCTACAATACGCAGGCAGGTCCATTATAACTGTCTCAGGATACGGTTCCCAAATTACCTGAAGTTATAAAAAACAACTTGAAATGAATAAAATTCGCATTTGGCCATTGTAGAATAGGATATTTGGAAAAAATGATTAAGTATATTTCTTACTTCATCGGGTGCTTGCATGTCAATCATTTCTCTGTATTTTGTCAGCACGTGCATTGATGTTCCTGTGGTCTCCAAGGCATGTCTCCACCTATAGAAATGTACAAAACAACACAAAGCATGCATGAATGTACATGTAGATAAATATACTCAAATTGAAATTACTATGTTAAAAAATACTAATTACCTATGACCAAATGGAGGAGGTGGAAATAATTCTTCGTTTGGTATGATGTCGTCTCGAATATGCCCTCTCATTATTGGTGCAAGAAAAGGCAACCTATCCCATGCCCATAATTGCAATAATATGACCGGACCTGCAATCTCTGCTCCATCAACGTCGGCTGCAAGACACAATTGTCTATATAGGTGAGCCAGAGTTGCACTACCCCAACTGTATTGTCCTGCCGCCTCAAAATCCTCCAAAAATTGCAAATACGTGATGTGAACAAGATTGTTAGACTTGTCTGCAAATAAAGTTCCTCCAAGAAGTTGTAAGATGTACGCTCTTGCATAGCGTTGCACTTCCACATCATCAGCATTATTTGGAAGGTTTGGAAACCATCTTGATAGTTGGCGAACTTGGATCCGACCTCCATTCCTGTTGTTTTCAGGGAATGGGAAGCCTAGTTGTGTCATACATAAGGCATCGTAATCTTGCTCTACACGACCAGTGATTGGTAATCCATCGACAGGTAACCCTAAGATGATTTGTACATCTTGTAGGGTAATAGTCATCTCGCTAACTGGGAAAATGAAACGTGTGAGTTTCTGGCCTCCACCTCTCTACAAGGGCAGTAATGAGATGCCAATCAATTGATATGAAACCTATTCGCGCCGTCCCATAAAACCCAGATTCCTGAAGAAGCCCAACTATTCGTTGATCCAGTGGGATCAATCGATGTAGTGCAACTGAATTACGCCTGATAGTCAATATACCAGGCTCCTATGGAAAACGAGATTTAAGTTACATTAGTTAAAATGTAGCTACGAAGCTATAAAATAATGCAAACAGGCGAAAAGAAGTACTACCGGTCTATTCCAAACGCGAGTAGATCTATGTAGAGCTTGCATAGTCAACACCGAATCATCTATAGGGCCAGGATCCATATCGCGCTTGAACCCCAAATCATTACCAATGTTGTCATTAATTTCATAAACCAATGAAGAAACAATACAAGTAAAGATACATTCCATTCAAGTAACAATAAAGATAAAACAAAAGTGTGCGAATAATATGAAAACATGGTTTAATGGAAACTAAGTTCATGTACCACAAAGTCATAAGAAAGTGATCAAATACAAGGAAAATAGAAGTGGATGCGAAACATAAGACTTGAAAGAGCCTTTCACTATGAAGCATTAGGCGGTTGTTCTTGCGCGTCTATTGTGTCCATCCTGCTTACACTTACTACATCATCATCGCTACTCTCTTCACTAGTATCTCCGTCACTACCACAATAGTCATCATCTTCCTCAGTATTCATGTCATCACAGGAACGAGCATCCTCGTCCATTTCGGGATTTGCGGTCATCAAAGGCGATGCACAATGACTATGTTCAAAAATTGGTTGAGTACTAGGTCCAGCTCCAGAATCTACCACTATATTACAATTGGAACTATGATACGATTGCCTCGGAACTAAATCTAAAATTAGCTCCATGCAATTTGGTGGTGGAAATTCTGCCACAATCTCTTAAGCATCTTTCAGAGTCGATTTATCATCTATTCGCAAAGGGACATAGTTGAACGTTCCAGTTCCAATGTGCACAGGATATCGATATGTCATGTTTAATATCATTTTTTCAGTGTCTATCTCCAAGGAATTACAGATAAAACTCACAAGTTCCTCGTACCCTAAACCCATATTCGATCTGAGATGTCGAATGGGCGGTTTCGTGTACGAAATCCCTGATGGTCCATCAACCATGACACCATTCATATAGCACACCAAAGTTACTCTTCGATCAACCATTATTGAATCTATATATGTAAAATATAATTGTTAATCAATAGAAGTAATAATTAATACACTCACTTAGCATAAATATAAAAAGTTGGTCTTCATTAGTCCAAGCAATTGTACTAAATGAGCATTCAACAATAGCAACAATTAATATTAACTAAAATTATATTTCACATTAATTAAGATATGCTACGAAGGAACATCCATAAGAGATTAACAAATTTATTTAAATATATAATATATAATTAATTATGTGCGTGAAACAATCTTTTGCTCTTTCACAATATGATGAAAGTCATTTTTAACTGTACCAAATATGTGACTCGCATTCAGTGACTTCAGTTTCAACGTACAGAGACACAAGTTAATTAGCATATATAGACACAAGTTAATTTGAATAAAAAGACCTTACATTAGCCATTACTGAAACAATATATTATCATTATGGCATGCAACTACTGGTAATGTTGGCATTGAATTAAATTGGCCTATAACACTGTTATGCATTAATTATTATACTGACATATGAGATACAATATTGTTCTCAATGCAATAGATTTCAATAAAGCAACAAGAAGATCTGATTTTTCGTTGATATATTCGGTTATATTTTCGGTGTTATTAGATTGCAAAGTTTGGCATTCGTAAGAGTCATGAAGATCTTATGCAAATTTCTCTCTTATAAATTAACTTAGTTTAGTCGCTAATCTAAATAAAAAACGTCAATGATGTATATAAGTCATGATATATATATCATATCATGCAAAGAATTGCTTATTATCATTGAATTTTAATTCACTATATTAATTTTTGAGACCCCAATGAAAATGCCTTTTTAAAACTAATTCATCAATGAACACAATTGAAAAACGATTTTTACCAATACAAACGAGACCGGTTGTGAAGGCGAGTAGTGACAGCGGGAGGCAATGACTGACCAGCGGGAGACGAGCAGCGCCGGCGGGAGGCGAGGAGTGACCGACGGGAAGGCTACCAGCAGCGCCGGCAGTAGGCGATTCGCGCCAGTGGGAGAAGACCACCAACGCAGGCATGAAGCGAGCAGCAGCGCCGGTAGGAGTCGATTCGCGGCGCGCGGGCAGCATGGCGCGCGGCGGGCGAGCGAGCCACAAGGAGTCGCCTCGCGTTCCAACGATCGGGGGATACGGACCACGGAGGGCGGACGACCGATCTTCAACGTGCCGGACGGGAGATGGATGCGGAGGCGGTCGGCGGAGAGAAGAAAACGAAACGGGATTTGAAGGAGATGGATGGGGGTTGGGTTTGAAGTTAGGGTTTGTAGAAGGAAAAGAAATATGTGACCTCGGGTCACCATATCTATGGAAATCGTGACCCGAGGTCACGTTTTCCACCAGGTGTGATGATCTAACGGTGACATGGCGCAGACTTGGCAACAAATGTGTTAGTTTGGTAAAAACTTTTGTGGGTGTGTTGGGTTGATCAAAATTTTGCCCATATGTGCTAATCAAGTGATATGATCATATGATGGATGTTTTTCCCTTTTTTTTTTAAGGAGCAATATGGATACCCCACCTATTAGTGAAGGCACGCCATTGTTGAGGGCACCAAGTGATTTACCAAGGGCATCCAAAAATTCAAACTGAAATCTCAAAAATGCCGCTAAGTGCACTCCCTCCCCCCCAAGGAGAAATTTTAGTTTTCTTTTGGAACCCTAGACTCTCTCTCGATCCATTGCAAGCGCAAAGCTCGATTTCTCTTCGTTTCTTCTCTGTTTTAGGTCCGTTCAAGTTGTGGTGTGCTTCAAGTTTGAAGGTTTTCCGAGTTGTCGAAGTTCGTCTCCATTTTAGGGCTTGATTTTTAAGTTCCAATCTCGCGGGAGGTGTTAATTCGATAGATTATATGTACGTTTAAACTAAATTTTGCAAGATTTTGGTTCGGTATTTGTTTGTTTTGTGTAGTTTGTCTTTAAGGGTTTGTTATTTGCAAACCCGTGGTTCTCAGCCACACAGGTTAAAGAATATGTGTATATTCTCGGCTAACCATAGACGAGATATAGGTTTAAGCGTCGTTGAACAAAGTCTCGGTTACATACTACCGAGACTTACATGGTTGTCTCGGTGGGTACTAACCGAATGTTTTAATGAATTTGTAATTGATCATTGATCGTCTCGGTTGTCCAAAATCTTGATTGTGCTTAGGTTGTAGTGTCTTAGGTACTGTGACATTCGGATATGTCTCGGTCATTACATTCCAATATTACATTAGAATGTAGACTTAGGTTGGTTTCGCTGATGTCCAACCGAGACTGCATCCATTCTCTCGGTTATCAATTACCGAGAGTTGGGATACTATCTCGGTCACGAATGACCGTGGCTGTGGTTTTATTCCCGGACCTGCTTGACCAAGACTACTGAAATTGTTGATTTTTCTCTATTTTTTCTGGTGTTTACTGGAGTTTTTGTTCATGGTGCTTACATTCAATTATTTTATCATGTATGGCTTGTCCCAATACCTCAGTGAGTAGGGAGGAGGTTTGTTGAGTCGTCGAGGGGTAATCACGGGCGAGGCGGTCAGAGACCCCAAACTGCGTCTTATCAGAAAGAGAAACAAAATGTGGATGTGAAGGGAAAGGGAAAGGTTACTGGAAAACATGCAAGGACTGCTGAGGTGCACGATGACGGTTTCACTGTTGCCACGCGTCGGCATTAGGATCTTGTCATTGCCCAAGGTGAAAGTGAGACTCATGTATCAAAGTCTAGTAGTCAACCTCAGAACGAGTAGACACCACTAGTGGGCATCACAATGTGGGTGGGAGTAGTAGTGGTGGAGGTAGTCGTAATGAAGGGGAGGCACAAGAGCAAGAGCATCAGTGTGCTCCTCTCCCTGGTGGTCCATCAGAAGGATTTTTGCTAAAGAGTTTTAAAGATCATGTCGCCTTAACGATTCAGAGCAATAAGGTACTTAATGTTTTATTCAACACGGTACTTAAAAAATTATGTTTTTCATGTAACTGATGAAATATTTTTTGTTGTTGTAGGATCGCTTGTTACTCAAGTGTATCAATCATGAGGCTCATATCCAAGAATGGGATTTACATATCGAGGGCCTTTAGAGGATTATCCAAAGGTCCAAGTTAACTCCGCTGATAGACTGCTCATATTGTAAGGCAAACACAATGGTCATTTATGCCTTTGTGGAGCGGTGACAATCGAAGACAAACACATTTCATTTACCATTCGATGAAATGTCGATCTCTTTAGAGGATTTGAGCATTCTCCTGAAGATTCTTGGGACAGGCAAAGTTGTTGCAGTTGAGAACTTTGCAAGGTATACCGAGGAATCTCGTGCGGATGCGATAAAGTTAGTATCTAAACTACTTGGGGTTAGCATTGAAGATATTGAGGAAGAAGTGAACATCAACAAGGGTCTTACCGTGCAGAAGTGTTGGTTTAAGACTCGGTGGTGCCCCAAACCTGCTTCGAGTGACACTACTTACCTGCCCGTGGAATGTACTGCATGGGCATACTTGTTGTACCTGCTCTTTTGCACTCTTTTCGCGGACAAGAGTGGATCTCGAGTCTCTATCACCTTGTTGAAGCTTCTTGAATATTTGGATGATGTGGGCAAGTATGCATGGGGTGCAGCTGCGTTGGCGTATTTGTACCTTCATTTAGGGACTGCTACTAGAGTACAAGTATCCCAGATTGCCGGCTACATTACATTACTTGATGTAATAGTTCTAACTCTATGTACATTGTTATTTCAGGATTTTTAATTAGTTTTTGAGTTTTTCTAACAACTAACCTTATATGTATTGTCAGAGATGGGTGTACGAGCACTTCGAACTCGGGCTCGCCACATCCAATGCAAAGTACGTGGAACACGTGCAAGCTCTTGTCTCTAAATGGATTCAAAAACACAAGACGATGATGAACGTTGAAAATTTAGGGTCTATCAGGAGGACATTAGACAGGTTGCGACCAAGCGAGGTAAGTTAGAGGACATTAGACAGGTTGCGACCAAGCGAGGTGAGTTAGTTACTCAATCGTATTGGTAAAAGTTCAAGTTAGCTTATGTTTACTAACTACGTTTATTTATGTTTACTTATGTCACTTGAGACCCTTATATTGATATCAGGGATAATGGAGTTGTGCATCCGATGGCGTTTTACAGTGGCATATTGAAGTACATAGACGTGGTGGAGCTTTACCATTCGGAGAAGATTCTGAGACAGCTTGGCCACTTGTAATCTATACCCGTAGAAGCAGTCCATTGGAAGTAGTCTGAAGTCCGTCTGCACTTAAATACTATGTCAAATATGGGTTAGAACAAGACAATTGCGAGCGTTAGCATAACCATTTGTTGGCATTCGAAGTTCACGGCGAGAAAGCGCAGTTTGAGTTCTTGGCTACACCAGACTATCTTCCTTAGTTCCTGAAGGTGTCACACCCGGTGATCGAGAATCCGAGCCTTGAAGATGAAGACCTTGTTGCCAGTACTATCAGTGACAATGAGCTATTGAAGGTACGCTAAATTTTTAGGTTGTCTGTTGATATATGCAACATGAATAGTGTTATGATTATTTTCATTTGCTCATGACGATGTGGTCTTAAAAGCGGAATAAGCGTGCGTTGGACGCCTTGTTATAGTGGATAGACTCACCGGCGAAGTTGTGTACTTTGGAGTCCGCAAAGAAAATGGCAAGTGATGTGATCAATATCTTGTCAGGGAGGTGTCTTGGTGCAACCATCTCCACTACCACTACCGCCACCGCCGCCGACACAACAACCCCTACTGCGGTGGCCACTAAGCACTCCCAGTACGACATCACTTCCACACAATCAAATTCCATCTCTGCTGATGCTCCACCTCCACCGGACGATGCTCGCCCCTCAAAGAAAATGCTTGGCAATGAATATACTCAAAAGAATTTAAAGAAGCCAAAGCTCTGAGTGAATGTGAGAGCATTAAGTTATTGTGAAAGGTTCATATTGTAACGACTCGTTACCCTGGTGATTAGTACTAATCCAAATCCTAATTAACCCGGGTTATGCTCGTGGTTAAGTTTGGCGTACCTCGAATAACGTGTGCGTGCGTTTACGTGATGTATGGTGTTTGTTTGGATTGTTAAATCACTTTATATATATAGTTTTTCGTATAATACGAAAACTATGCACAAGCCTATAAAACAGAAAATACCCAATAAACAATGGTTTACCGGGACATTAAGTGTGACGAGGGAGTCGTGGCACGAATGTGCACGCTCAAGGATACTTGTAAGCATGTCTGGTGAGTTGATGGGTGAATAATACGCGATATATATTTATATGTTTTTAAATATATATTGGAAAATAAAAGAATATTAAAAATATATGGATTATCGGATCCTCTCAAATAAAGCGTAAGTGCTTGACGTGTCAAATTTCATGTCACTTTAACGCATCAACAACACAATCGATCTCGAGATAGCGCGACGCGTATCTCGAGAAAAATCCATATATAAAAACAAAAATTTATTCATATCGATCATTCGAGAGTTTCGGAAGGTCGGTTTCGATTCGGATTGAAGGGAAATCGTTTCGGAAGCCGAATTCAACGAAGTTGATGAACTTAAACGAATTAGAAGCTAGTAATCATCACTTTGGTAAGTTTGGTTTTTGAGTTTGTTGAAGTTCAATTTGGTGGTGATGATCGAAACTTTTTGAATTAAAGTTGTTGTTGATTATAAACGGTTTATAACCTCATTAAAGGTCATCCCGGATTGATTGAGAGTGTAATTGGTGAGTTTGAATGTGATTTGGATCGAATTGGACCAGTAGAGGTATGCTGCTGTTGCAGGTCTAGTGAACTTGCCATAGCGCGCTACACGTACTGGGGAAGATGATTGACTTATGGATAGCGCGCTATCCATGTCATGTAGCGCGCTACCAGACCCCTGAAACTAGCAACTGTGTTGCTTTTATGAATAATTTTCGGGGGACTTAGGGACTGGTCTAAAGGTTCTAAACATAGTATAATGAACCTATATTGATCCCAAATGATTGGTGATAGGTTGAGGAACACAGAGGAAGAGTGAGATGACCAGAAAGTTAGGGAGTTTGGAAAACATAAACTTAGACCGAGGTAAGTACGAATTCGCTTATTTATCAATATTGTCTGGCTATTTAGTATATATAGCTCATATAGTTGTGAGAATGAAATAGGGAATTATGTACACTGTGATGGATTTCAATAAATGGAAAATGGTTTGTAATGTGACTATGCTATAACTCTTGATTTTGAGAATAGGTTTATAAGAGATGGGTTCCCTTCCCAGCCTATATATAACTCCTGCTCAATTCAATAGGTTGTATGAATTACATACACATTAGAGGGTTTGGGATATAACCACTGGGCATTAATGGATGGGCTAGAGAGCATATCGGCCAATATGTTGGTCTAGCAATCGTATTAATGGTGTTGGTGGGTAATCGGGTCTAGTTTTATAAAATAAACAGGGATCACAGTGTAATAGTCTAAATTACTTGCTTTGCATTTGATTATGTATTAAATCTATAAGCCTTCCATTTTCTTGTTAGATATCATTGGTGCATGTTGTTATTGTATGGTATCCTTAAATATTATATGGAATGTTGATGATTAGTATGAATCCTTACTTACTGATCAAATTGGAGCGCTCACCCTAATTAACATTACTGTAGATCCGACAAGCACTACGACTACGGGATGGAGAAGTTATATGAATCTTGAACTTCTCTTTGATGCAATGACTTTATCTGGTCTTATATATTGGTGTTGAATTACTGTTTTGTAATATCATATGGGATGGGAGATATGTATAACCGAGGTTTATTCCGGTTTGTTTTAAATATTGTATATCTTATTTTGATTATAAAAAGGTTTTAAGTTTCCGTTGCGTATATGATTTGTTTTATTTTGACAATCGATATATACTAGTGTTTATCAGGTGTAGGTGGTAAGGCTACTGACTCTAGTTAAGTCTGGTAAGAGTAATCTGAGCTTAATTAAGGTTTCAGGCCGGGTATTGCCTTAATCAGGTTAGAGGATGCTACAGTTTGGTATCAGACCTATAGGTTTTAAAGCCTTGGTTAGCATTGATTTATTAGAATCAAGGAATAACTCTAATACAGTTGTAATGACCCAAAATTTCTAACTGTGTTTATGTCTTTATACAGGCTCAACGACCAGTACTGTGGGACCCACACCATGATGTGTCCGTTTACCGAGGCAAGGGCCGAGGTACATTTTATTTGTGTTGTGATGTATGCCTAGTGTACTGTATATGTGTAGACTACTAAGTCTATTTTTGGAGAATGAATGTTTTCGCTTAATGATAATAGAACTGGAATTACCTTTAAATTGTATAATATATCAATACCTGAATTTAGAGGAATATAGGGACGAAAGGCTGACTAATACGTAATTAAGTCTTAGGTGATTTGGATTAACGCTTGATTACGGGATTAGGCCGGGCGGTGCCCTATTTAGTAGTTGGGGCCGTCACAACAGTGTGGTGCCAGAGTTTATGGTTTATCACGTTTAAGGATAAAGTGGCAACAACGATACAGTTGGGTATCATGGACAAGGCTCTGACCATACATTCACTTTTGGATGGTGTTCGAATTGAATGTTAGCCTACTTTAAAAGTTTAAGGTACTCTGATTACCTTAATAACGAAACCTAAGTTTATCGACTCGAATAGTGGTCTCGAGTTATGAATAAGCTTATGGTTTGATAAATGGTTTTTATCGTGATTTGGGGGGGGGGGGTAACCGAAAGATAAAAGACTGAAATATGTTATTTGTTGTGTATACTATATCTACGTGGTAGATATAAGAATTATGTCTTTTTTGAATAGTAATAAGATGGTTGAAGTCCATCTATTCCTCATGATATGAGAAGGTGTTAGAGGTAAGAGCTGCGGAGAGTCTTAATCTCGGGGATAGACAAAAAGGAAAGACATAAGAAAAGTTACAAAGATGAAATAAAACTCTTCTCCAAGTAAAATCTTCAGTGGTATTTCTTGTTACTGATATTATTAGATAAATAATAGTCAGTGAAGAAGTATTAATTAGATCAAGATCTTGAGGTGTGTATTAGGAGAATGAAAATTATAAAATAATGAAATACGGAATGACTTTCGATGAAACTCAAAGATGGTGGACCACTTTGAGAGGTGATTTAATACTAGTATTGAGACTATATAGAAGTAATAAAAGTTATCCAGTAAACAAATTAGTGGTAAATGATAAAAGCCTAATGGAGGTTAGGAAACCATTAATGCAATTATACTTCATAAGTTGTTATGAAGTTGATATTCCAGTCATGATGTGAATCCATATTGGAATAACAAGTAGTTTATTAATAAAAGATAGTTAAATCCAGAATATAGCAGTGAGTTGGTAAGATATCCTTGTCTGATCTATTAAACTGGTATAGTCTAAATTGGGGAGAATGAGTGGTCAATGAATTGAGGATTTGGGGAATCCAATGATTAATGTGTAGTAGTCGAAATGAGTATTCATTACTCAGAATTGACAACTCCTGAAAATGAGTGAAATCAACGGTTCTCAAGTGGTAGTTGAGATTTGATTTTCACAGTAAAATGATCTGAGCTAAGGATATATATCTTTATAAGATGATTGCAGGGTGGTGCTGGATCATTTTAAGTAGATGATGGAAACCACTAGAACTTACTAGAACTCATGCTATTTTCATAAATTAAGGGTGTTAAGTGAAGGAATACCCTATTGTAATGAAATTGTTATTGTGTTATCAATAATAACATGAAATTTTTGAAGACTTAGAGAATGCACGAGCAATTACCGTACATAATTGGAATTGGTAAAGGTAAGTTAGTTTAGACCAGATTTTTGCAAATGTTAGTGCTAAGTTTCAAAAGATGATAAATGGTAAGAGTGTTGAATATTAACAGTAAATCAGAGGATTTGACTTTGATTGAGACAATATGAGGTTGTCCTATATTTGACACAATGTAAAAAGAGGAAAGTAAACTTGAAATAATTGAATATTACAAATGATTGATCCGGGGATCTGTGATATTGTTGTGTGATTTATTTAGTTATATAAGAATGTGATGGTTATAAGTTGAAATTGAATACAAGGATGCCCTGAAGGAAGGTGAAAGTATAGTTTGATTACAATGCTTGCTTAACAAAACCTAAATTGTGGAAGAAATGAGATGTTCATCCTAAGACTTCTGATCTAGGTAGAATGTGTGGGTGACATAATAAAACAAAATTGTAACTCATATTTCTAGCTATATATAAATAGTTCCAGATTTGAGAGAAGAAATATTAGAGACTAATAATCTCGGGATAACTAAGTTGGTAGTTGTACCAAATATGGAAAAACATCACTTGTAAATTCGGAAGAAAGGTTGTTGATGATCTTTTAATCATTCTTTGAGATTATAAGAATCTTAGAGGAATCATTAAAAGACAACCTGAGAATATGATACCAGTGGACTGGTGTAAGAGTAAGTAACGAATTTCAAACTGTGAAAGTTTGAAAAATGAAGAAGGTAAGAGTGATAGAGATAGAAGGTAAGATAGTTACCTTAAGACTTCCTAAGAGTTAGGAATTCACTCTGAAGCATCTCTCGTCAAGGTGATTGTGTTGATAATGCCTTGAAAAGAAATGGACAAAGGCTATAGTTATAATAAAAGTTGCTCAATAATATCTCTTAGGTAAGATATTTATCGATGACCAAATGGAAGTCTTGCGCAGGCACATCATCAGTTGAGTAGGCTAGACTGATAACTGTAAGTCTGTTTTTTTGAGCTCAGATGAGAGTTGAGCTAATGAGATTAAATGAGTGATGAATTAATGAAAGAATTGATTGGGATTATTTAGTAGGTCAAGGATGACTACTAATTATTGAAGTTGGATGAAGATAATCTCAAATCAAAACATTGAGCATGTAAGAAGGTTCTTAGAACTTGAAATAAAGAGTGAGGCAAGAATGTTGTGAGCATCTCATTGATTTCTTTAATACATTTATACAGGTGAAGTCCAAAATTTATTGTGATGAAAATGAATAGTTGGTGACCTGAAATGAAAAAATTGCCGATGTCAATTTAATAAAGAAATATGAGATATATTAGCTGGAGGAAGCTGAATAATTTTGACCTAGAGGGTTATATTGGTCTTGCTTATATGAATGATATTTCATGCTCAGACATTTATAATGAATTAACCTAAGTTGTGGTGACAACTGAAGGTTATTGATATAATTTAAAACTGTCAGAGTTTAGAAATTTCTTACCAGTACTGTAGTTTAAATCCTCGTGGAAAAGTAAGCAAGATGTATGTGTGTGGAAAAGTTGAGAGTTGTGGAGAACCAGTATTATTATTTCTGTAAAAAATCGAAAATCTGCTTCTCAGGGGGGAAGAGATATATAATAGCTAGGATTGACATTTTCTCAATTTTAACACAATATATTTGAAGTTGACCATGGTTTTCAGAGAATATAGTTTACGAGCTTATGACTTGAAAAATATGAATTACTGGAAGAAATATTTACTGTGAGTTCTCTCGTGTTAATTTTAACAGACTATATATATAGAATTGAGGTATTTACCTTTAAAATTTGTATGCTTTACTTTGTCGTTAAACGATGTGGGAAGAGAAGTAATGATACAAATTTGTTAGAGCCTGAGTAATTTTGAACTACACAGAAAGGTGTTATCAAACTGTCGGTATACAATTACAACTCAAGTATATGGAGAAAATGTAATTATTAATAGAGCTTCTCAATTTAGACTTCTTGAGGAAATGACGGTGATGATGATTTGTGTGAGTTTAGCTGACACATCATCAATTGAGAGAGCTAATTACAGAGCTACTAATTTGATATTTTGAGTTCAGATTCAAACTGAATTGGAGAAGATTGAGTGGTGATTGGTTGTCAAAATGCTAATCCCGATTATATAGAGCGTTAGAGGTTAACAATCAATGTAAATTATCCTGATTAGTCAGCTTTTGATAATGGTGCGTTACTATTCAGGGATAGATTATAGATTCCAATTCAGGCTCAGGTGAGGCAGGAAGTGCTACAAAAATCTCATAGATCTCTTTACTGCATTCATCCAGATAACAATAAGGAATATCATGAAATGAGGCGCCTTTATTTATTGTTAATTTGGGATGAAAAATGATGTTGTGGGGATAATAAAAAGATATGAGATATGTCAGCAAGTTAGGGCTGAGCACAAAAACCCGATGTTTATTGCATTCGTTGCCTATTCCTGAATGGAAATGGGAACATAGATCGGTGGATTTTGTTTCTAGTTTATCTCTAAGTCAGCATAAGCACAATACGATAAAAATTGTAGTTAATAGTTGATGGAGTCTGCGCATTTCTTGTCAATTTCTATGTGAAATCCTCTCGAATGTTTATGCAAAATATACATACATGAGGTATTAGATTTTACGGTACTTCAGTGTCGACGATTTCAGATAGGGATCCGAGATTCACATCCAGAGGATGGAGTGAATTGTTGCGACAGTTGGAGAACTTTTCTTAACCTCGGTATGGTATACTATCTGTAGACCGATGGGTAACCGGAGTAATTGATTTTTATTCTAGAGGATATACTTTAAACTTGTGTCTTGAAGTTAATAATAACTGGAAGAGATACATTTCTCTGTGTGAGTTCATTTGGAAAAACAAATGTCAAGCTAGAATGGAATACTCATTTGAAACTATGTATGGTCAACCATGTCATTCACTGGAGTGTCTGGACAGGGGTTGAGATGCAAGTTTATTGGAGGCGAAATTGATTTAGAACCACACAAAGAAGATGTAGCAGATTCGCCAGCGTTTGACTACAACACAATTAAAACAGAAGAGATACGACGATAAATATCATAGGTGGTTGGTGTTTTCAAGGGACAATTAAGTTATGTTGAAAATCTCACCTATGAAAGAGAGTTGTATAAGTTTGGATTGCGAGGTAAGCTAGCTTCAAGGTGTATAAAAATTTGAGAACCAAAGAGATCTTTTTGGTTATAGTGAAATAGGAATTTCACAAAGATGAGGAACTAACCTGAGAGCGGAAGTATGAGAAATAGTTTCCATTTCTCTTTGAAACTTCAGGTAATTTCATATTACTTTAATTTTGATGACGAAATTGCTTTAAATTAGGGAGAATGTAACGATCGTTACCTTAAGCTGGTGATTAGTATTAATCCAAATCCTAATTAACTCGAGTTAGGCTCGTGGTTAAGTTCGGCGTACCTCGAATAGTGTGTGCGTGCTTTTGCATGATGTATAGTGTTTGTTTGGATTGTTAAATCACTTTATATATAGGTTGTCGTATAATATGGAAATTATACAAAAGCCTATAAAATGAAAAATACCCAATAAATAATGGTTTACCGGGACACTAAGTGTGACGAGGGAGTTGTGGCACGAATGTGTACGCTCAAGGACACTTGTAGGCATGTTCGGTGAGTTGATGGACGAATAATACGTGATATATATGTTTATATGTTTTTAAATATATAAATATATATATTGGAAAATAAAATAATATTAAAAATATATGGATTATTGGATCATCTTGAATAAAGCGTAAGTGCTTGATGTATCAAATTTTGTGTCACTTTAAGCTTTGTCACTTTAACGCATCAACCACGCGATCGGTCTCGAGATAGCGCGATGCGTATCTCGAGGAAAATCCATATATAAAAATAGAAATTCATTCTTATCAATTCATATTGATCATTCGAGAGTTTCGGGAGGTCGGTTTCGATTCAAATCGAAGGGAGATCGTCCGGAAGCTGAATTCAACGAAGTTGAGGAGCTTAAACAAATTAGAAGCTAGTGATCATCACTTTGGTAAGTTTGGTTTTTGAGTTTGTTGAAGTTCAATTTGGTGGTGATGATCAAAACTTGTTGAATTAAAGTTGTTGATTATAAACAGTTTATAATCTCATTAGAAGTCCTCCGAGATTGATTGAGAGTGTAATTGTTGAGTTTGAATGTGATTTGGATCGAATTCGATCAACAGAGGTATGCTGTTGTTGCAGGTCTGGTGCGCATAGCACGCTAGGTATTAGCCGTAGCGCGCTAAGCGTACTGGGGAAGATTATTGACTTATGGATAGCGCACTATCCATGTCATGTAGCGCGCTACCAGACCCCTGAAACCAGTAACTGTGCTGTGTTTTATAAATAATTTTCGCGGGACTTAGGGACTGGTCTAGGGGTTCTAAACATAGTATAATTAACCTATATTAATCCAAAATGATTGGTGATAGGTTGAGGAACACCGAGGAAGAGTGAGATGACCAGAAAGTTAGGGAGTTTGGAAAACAGAGGCTTAGACCGAGGTAAGTACAGATTCACTTATCTATCAATATTGCCTGGCTATTTAGTATATATAGCTCATATAGTTGTTAGAATGAAATGGGGGATTATGTACATTGTGATGTATTTCAATAAATGGAAAACGGTGTGTAATGTAACCATACTATAACTCATGGTTTTGAGAATAGGTTTATAGGAGATGGGTTCCCTTCCCGACCTATATATAACTTCTGCTCAATTCAATAGGTTGTATGGATTACATACACATTAGAGGGTTTGGGATAGAACCCCTGGGCATTAATGGATGGACTAGAGAGCATATCAGCCAATATGTTGGTCTAGCAATCGTATTAATAGCATCGGTGGGTAATTGGCCCTAGTTTTATAAAATAAACGGGATCACAGTGTAATAGTCCAAATTACTTGCTTTGCATTTGATTATGTATTGAATTTATTTGCTTTCCTTATTCTTGTTAGATATCATTGGCGTATATTGTTATTGCATGATATCCTTGAATATTATATGGAATGTTGATGATTAGTGTGAATCTCTACTTACTGAGCAAGTTGGAGTGCTCACCCCAATTAACATTATAGGTAGATTCGACAAACGCTACGACTATGAGATGGAGAAGTTATATGAGTCTTGAGCTTCTCTTTGATGAAATACTTTCTATGGTCTTATATATTGGTGTTGAATTACTGTTTTGTAATATCATATGGGATGAGAGATTTGTATAACCGAGGTTTATTCCGATTTGTTTTAAATGTTGTATATCTTATTTTGATTATCGAAAAGGTTTTAAATTTCCGATGCATATATGATTTGTTTTATTTTGATAATCGATATACAATAGTGTTTATCAGGTGTAGGTGGTATGGCTGCTGGCTCTGGTAAGGGTAATCTGGGATTAACTAAGGTTTCAGGTTGGGTATTGCCTTAATCAGGTTAGGGGATGCTACACATATGCCAGTGTTGTATTGTTATACTAGGAGATTTTGGCAAAATTTGAACTTGTATTATTATGATGTTGTTCATTGACTAATCACACATGTTTTTCCTTTGATTTTTAAAGTCGTTGTTGTGAATGTTATGATGTTGTCTTGTTGTCATTATTTAAATTATATGCCTGTGTTGTTGTGAATTCAGTGTTCAAAACACATTAAATAGGTGATCAGAACAAACTTTAGGTCCCACAGGTCCGAGTAATATCACACAATCTCGGTTCCTGAGGTCCGTAATCTATCAGAGAATCACTGACCTGTGGGATCAAGATATGCATTCAATATTATATTAAACCAACCGGAGGATGATTTTTCTCATATAGATATGAGAACGTAAGTATATGCTCGGTTATCAGACTGAAATATACATCCTACCGAGTTTTATGTTTAATGAATAGTTTCGTGTTGTTTCGGTTGGATGTCTACGAAACAAAACAATTGGTCTCGGTCATGGAACTCCGAGAATTTATGTTGAATGTAGTTTATTTTCCACTGAGTTGACTATTTAATGGGGAATTTGATTTTTTCTTGGTTGGTTGTATACGAAACTACGCATATGATCTCGGTCTTGGTAGTCCGAAAATGTACCTTGAGTCTCGGTAACATCCTATCGAGTTTATTGTTTAAAGGAGAATTAGTTTATGTCTCGGTTGGTTGTGTCATACCCCATCTAATTAGGGCATCCGACCGGCCTAGATTACATTAATCCTATAATAATCTTGCAACCTTAATCTTACATTTCAATAAATAATTAAAATTAATTCAAAGTAATCATTAATTATAAGATTTTATCAACCGCAAAGGATTCTAAAATTAAATATCAAACCTCAAAGTTCAATTAAATTGATTACATTATCCTTAAAATTCCGTAAAATTCTTTCGACAACACGTCCTCTATTTCTAAGCCCACACTGGAAAACTCGGCCTTCAAAAATCTTAAACAAAACCTGCTCAACTTGGTGGAAATACCGAAACACTTACAATCCACCCATCACAATATATATTCTATTAACAAAATTTATTTATTCATTTTATGTGACGACCTGCCTAATTTAAGGATTATTTAATTATCTAATTTCATATTAGGACCCAACTCAGACCCACGTGGACGTCATAGATTAGTCTAGGGCACACCTACCGAGGTACAATTTAGAATGATATATTTGTGTGATGCTTATTTATTATGATAGCTTTAATATGAATTATAGCATTACGCCATGTGTACCATTAATTATTGCGTTTTACGTGAGTTACGAGTACGATGAATAACGACTCGAGATGCGTGCGATGCGGGTAGGGGAACATGACGGCTTAGACGTATAAATTATCAATATACAATGATATTCTAAACTAAATAATCAAACAGACTTGACCAAGTTGAACAAAATACTAATAGGTCAAAAATGAACTCGACGCACCTCGTAATGTGCGACGACGCCAGATAGTCGATTAGACAAGTACCTAGCATAATTTTGGTATGTGTACTTCAAATAAACATTTGGCTAGACTAATGTGATCAAATAATATGCCTATGGTAAGTTAAATAGGCTAAGCTATTTAAATCATTTATGTGCCTAATATGTGTAATTAGACTAAATAAGGGAATTTTGCCCTAAGTGAGAAAATTATTTAGAAAACTCTATATTGACTTACTTAATTGACATATAAGAGACACAACAACATGGCTGGAGTTAATAGGAGCCCTTGATGGACCTCGATACGAGTGTGTGTGACTTGATCAAGGTCTAAGACTATAAGTCAGCTAGTATAAATACAAGACTTGGTGCATTTTTCTCAACATGCAAGCATGGATAACCTTTGAGCATGTAAGAGTGCAATCCTAAATTTGTGTGCTGGAAATTCAAAGTATTGTGATCTCAATAAAGGGGATTTGGAGCCAAATTTGTCAAAGATTCAAGGTTTCAAGCTTAGGTAACTCAAACCTTTAGCTATTTTCTTCACTTTTATTCTAACGGTGTATTGAGATGCAATAAAAAAATGGAGGTTTTAGCCAAAAAATTTTTATGAGATTTCTTTGATGATTTTGAGGGTTATTAGACTTAATATGATGAATAAGATGCTTGAAAAATCTTGGCTTTCAAACTATTTTTTTTGGGGTATTTTAGTGTTCTTAATGAATATATAACGGATTGCATGTTGATGGCGGTGATGATTTGATGAATTTGTTGAAATTGTTTTTGTTAAGGAGAGAAAGAAGAGAAAAAAAAAAAGAAAAATAACAAATAACAAATAAAAAAATCAGTTTGGGGAGGCAGAGACGAACTGCCGTCTCTCCCCCTTCCCCCGAAATAGATTTGGGGGGAGGGAAGCTCGTACGCACGCTTCGTGCGTGCGTACCAGTTAGGCTGAACCAGGCCCAACCGATCCGTGCCCGATTCAGGTGGGCCCAACCCCATTAATTTACTTAAAAATAATTTAAATCAAAATAAAATACAAAATAAATACAATAAATTGTAGAAAAATATGTAAAAATAAATAAAATTTTAGAAAATTTTAAAAAATCAAAGAAAATATGAGAAATTAGAAAAAAGGTATTAAATCGGGTTTCGAGATATATTCGAGCATTTGTCACCCCATATAACCCGAAAATATATAATGTGTCATAACTAAAAATTAGAATAAGAATTTTAATTTTTGTTCCCACAACATAAAATCAATTAATGTAACCTTTGTTGGGTTTTTGGGGATCATACGCATCGAATAATTCAAAACAAATTTTGAAAACCCCAACAGGATCGAAAATAAGTTCCATTAAACTAAATCTACGAAAGTAAATCATACCTTATTCCGTGATTTCCTTTTTGATTGTTCCATTTTTCAAGACGTTCAAGTGCGCGTCCTCTATCAAAAATCAACGCACGAACATTGACCACAATTTGGAGTGCTAGCCCCTAGAGAGATTGAAAAACGATTTTTCTTTCTCTCCCTAAATCCAGAGAACTCGAAAAATTGTAAAACGAAATCTTAATCGTATCCACCCTTTATTTATATGTGTAGATAAGCCATCACTTAAAATCATATTCGTAATACAACTATTGTATTTACGCAGTTTAAGCAAATTACACAAACGCCCATATTAATAAGTTATCATATAGCAAATCATAAGGGCTTTTTATGTCATGAATTTTATCATATAAAATTCATTACTCTGGACCAATTGAAATTGTGCAAAGCCAGTCTTTGTGTGCGACCCAATAGGTTCATGCGACGTTGGCTGTGAACCAAAACCATTTTGGTACACAAGTCATAAGCGGTCTCTAGCAAGGCATTATGACTACCCAAGTAGCATGAATATCAACAACGATACAACCTAATTAATAACGTATATCATATCCTTTTGTCGTGCGATATCCTTTAATTAAACATAAGACATGGAAAGTCGCCCTTAATGTTCAATCGTACTAGTCTCGATCTTTTGGTAAACTGAAAAACATCCAAGTGACATTGATCAGATCAATTCACATGGACTTGGCCATTATCAGTTTATCTTATCGAGGGATCCATTGATATCTCTCTCTATACGAGAGTGACGAATTCTATCTTGATTACACACCTTCACATATTATTCACACGGTAACTAATCACTATCTTTATAATTGTTCGGTTAAAGACAACATTTGATTGCGTCAAATTATCATGCTCCTAATATTGAAGTCTATGGTAATCTCAAGTCGAAAGACTAAATGATATACACATCATGAGTAACACTTATGACTTAATCCATATGGTGTTTTAATAGCGGGTCGGTCCAATATTTTATTCCATAATAAGTACTCATGATCTTGATTCATATCCTTATACGCATGATAATCATATGACCATCAATCAAGATTCACGCTAGTCTTAATTCATTATAGTTCTCAATATAATGACCGACTAGAGACATTTATGATATTTCAACAAATACTCATGGATCTTACTATAAGGTAAACATGCAATCACTTATAATAAAACAACAACTAAAACCTCTATTTTATTAACTAAAATTATAAGATAAACAATGTTTGTAGATTGACCTAGGGCACATGCCATAACATCTCCCACTTGCACTAGGGCCAATCATTCATGTATCTAATACTAATGAACTAACATGACCATCATGTTTCGCTTGTGGAAGAGTCTTCCTCAAAGGATCTGCAACATTGTCTTCTGTAGGAACTCTACAAATCTTCACGTCTCCCCTCTCAATGATTTCTCGAATGAGATGAAAATGTCTAAGTATATGTTTGGATCGGTGGTGTGATCTTGATTCCTTGGCATGTGCTATCGTCTCGTTGTTGTCACAATACAAGCAAATGAGGTTAGCTATACTCGAAACCACACCAAGTTTTGAGATGAACTTTTTGATCCAAATTTCCTCCTTAGCTGCATCAGACGCTACAATATATTCAGCTTCAGTTATAGAATCTGCGACAGTTTCTTGCTTCGAACTTTTCCAGCTCATTGCGCCTCCATTCAAAGTAAACACATATCCAGACTGCGATCTGAGTCATCTATATCAGTTTGAAAACTTGCATCTGTGTAACCACTTATAACAATCTCGTCTTCCAAACTTCCGTAGACTAATAACAGTTCTTTAGTCCTTCTCAAGTACTTAAGAATGTTCTTTACTGCTATCTAGTGACTCTCACGGGGATCGGAGTGATATCTGCTTGTTGCGCTCAAAGCATATGATACATCGGGTCGAGTGCATAACATGGCATACATGATAGATCTAATAGCTGATGCATATGGAATCGTATTCATGCGCTCTGGCTCATCATTAGTATTCGGACATTGAGTCTTGCTGAGATTTATACCATGAGACATTGGCAATGACCCTCTTTTAGAGTCTTGCATATTGAACATATTCAATATCTTATCAATATAAGCACTCTGACTTAGAATGATCAGCCTTTTAGATCTATCCCTATAGATCTTAATCCCAAAGATGTAGGCTGCATCTCCTAAGTCCTTCATTGAGAAACACTTCCTTAACCAAGACTTGACACTTTGCAAGGTTGGGATGTCATTTCCAATGAGTAATATATCATCAACATACAACACCAGAAAAACAACCACGCTCCCACTGACCTTCTTGTATACACAAGGCTCATCTACATTTTTAATGAAACCAAATTCCTTAATTACTTCATCAAAACAAAGATTCCAACTCTGAGAAGCTTTCTTTAATCCATAAATAGATCTTTGAAGCTTGCATGCCTTCCTAGAAGTTTCTGGATGAACAAACCATTTAGGCTGTATCATATACACGTCCTCAAGTAACTTTCCATTTCGAAAAGTTGTTTTGACATCCATTTTCCATATCTCATAGTCATAATATGCAGCTGTGACAATTAGAATTCTAATGGATTTAAGCATGGCTACTGGAGAAAAAGTTTCATCATAATCAACACCTTGAGTCTGTTTGAAACCTTTTGGTACAAGCCGTGCTTTATAAGTATGCACATTGTCATCCATGTCGGTTTTCTTCTTGAAAACCCATTTACATCCAATGGTTTTACCACCTTCAAGTAAATCAATCAAGTTTCAAACTTAGTTATCATGCATGGATTGCATCTCCGAATTCATGGCACTAAGCCATTTATCTGTCGGGGTTAGAAACATCCTCCTGATAAGTAGTAGGTTCATTTTGATCCATAAGCAATACCTTACTACTATCAGTAATAAGAAATCTCAATCTCTCAGGCTGATGTCTTACCCTATCAGACCTACGAGGGCCTTGTGATACCTGTGGAGGATCAATTAGTTCAAGACTTAGTTGATCTCCTACTGGCGGTTGAGTGTTTATTTGTGGTTCTTGAATTTCTTCAAGACATACTTTATTCCCACTGTTGTCTTTTAAAATAAACTTTTTTTTTCCATAAAGACACCATTCTGAGCAACAAACAGTTTGTTCTCAGCGGGATTATAAAAGTAATATCCTTTAATTTCTTTAGGATAACCAACAAATATACACTTGGAAGATTTGACTGATAATCTTTTTGAGATTTTTCTTCGTATGAAAACCTCACAGCTCCAAATCTTAAGGAAAAACAAACTTGGTTTTTTCCCAAATCACATCTCATGTGGTGTTTTATCAACCGCTTTAGAAGGAACATGATTTAGTGTAAACGCAGCAGTTTCTAAGGCATAACCCCAAAAGGAAATAGGAAGATCCGCATGACTCATCATAAATCGAACCATATTTAATAAAGTAAAATTTCTCATCTCAGAAACACCATTCCATTGTGGAGTTGCTGGGGAGTTAACTGTAAGACAATCCCGCAGTTTCTAAGATGATCATCAAACTCTTGGCTCAAATATTCATCACCTCGATCTGATCGAAGTGCTTTAATAGTTTTACTAAGTTGATTTTGCACTTCATTCTGAAATGTTCGAAACATCTCAAAAGATTCACCTTTATGTTTCATGAGATATACATAACCATATCTATTGAAATCATCAGTGAATATAATGAAGTACTGATAACCACCTATAGCCATTGTGTTTATAAGACCGCATACATCAGTATGTATTAGACCTAATAAATCACTTGCCTTTTCACTGTGTCCAGTAAAGGGACTCTTTGTCATCTTGCCTAGTAAACAAGATACACATGTTTCATATGATTCAAAATCAAATGAATATAAAAGTCCATCTTTATGGAGTTTAGAAATGCGTTTTTCATTAATATGACAAAGACGATAATGCCAAAGGTAGGTTTGATTCAAATCATTTGACTTGAATCTCTTTGTATTTACGTTAAGAACGGGAGTATCTGTGGACCTTTTCATGTTTAGAATATAATGACCATCACACAAATCAGCATTCACATAGAAAATGTCTTTACGAGAAATGGAGCATTTATTATTCGCAATAATGAAATGAAAACCATCCAAATCCAAACATGAAACTGAAATGTTGTTTCTGCTCAAGGCAGGGACATAATAACAATTATTTAAAACTAAAATAAGTCCACTAGGTAAAATCAACTCATAGCATCCTACAACCAACACAACAACCTTTGCTCCATTTCCAACTCGTATGATGACTTCTCATTTCTTCAGCTTTCTACTTTTGGTGAGACCCTGCACATTAATAAAAATGTGAGATCCACATCCGATATCTAATACCCAGGAATCACTAGTAGACAAGTTGACTTCAATAACGTAAATACTTGAAGCAGTAGTCGCACTACTCTTCTTTTTCTTTAGATCTTTAAGATAGAGCTTGCAATTTCTGAACTAATGTCAAGGTGCATGGCAGAAATGACAATTTCTTTCTTTTTCCTTTTTCCTTCTGGGACTGTGAAGTAGAAGCAGCATGGGGTTTGACTTGTTCTATAGGCTTTGTGACAGTCACAACAGCCTTGGTAACTTTAGCCTTACATTTGCCTTTTTTTTTCAAAGCCTTTCCTTTCTGAACCATCAACACACTAGCAATGGATTTCTTGACATTCTGCTCAGCAGTTTTGAGCATCAAATGCAACTCTGAGATAGACTTATGCATATTATTCATGTTATAGCTCATCATAAATTGTGAATAACTATCAAGCAATGAATGCAGGATCAAATCCATAGCAAACTCTTAGCTTATGGGAAATTCAAGTCTGTCAAGATGGTCAATATAGCCCTTCATTTTTAGAACATGAGGACTAACTGATGCACCCTCAGCCATTTTGCGAGAATGAAGGTTCTTGACTATCTCGAACCTTTCTTGCCTAGCCTGCTATTGGAACATTTCCTTCAGAGTCGTAGCCATGTCGTAAGCTTCCATGTGTTCCATGTCCTTCTGAAGTTCAGGAACCATGGTTGCCAACATAATGCATGCAACATCAGTTGAGTCGTTGACATGCTTAGTATGTGCATCCTTCATGGCTCTCAAGTTTCTGAACCAGTCAAGAAAGTTTGTCCCAGACAACTTATCATTCTCAAAGATGGATCGCAGTAACAAGGGATTAATGTGTTTTGAAGAGGCCATAGATCTACAACAAAGATTATGCAAAAGTTCATTTTAGTATAGAGGAATAAACTCCCACTAAATTAACAACTCTCCTTAAAAATACTATGTTAATTTAAGGAATTAAAATCCATGTTTCACCTAATTCCAAGATAGTTAAGGCATGACACTTCGAATTTGGTTATTTAGGTAGGTACCAATTACCAATTACATTATTTGTAACTTTTAGTTATCTTGTGATATTATGACATCTTATGTCTTAGCATGTTTTATCTCATCTAGTGCCTAAAGCCCAAAACCGTTTTGATAGCTTTATCAAGTCTAACAATTTCAAACAATAGAGTAACCGTTACTCAACTTGCCTCACCAAGATGACACAATACACTATGCGAAGGCAGACCCATATTGATGTGATCGAAGCCTTAACAAGTGTTTAAGAATGGATGACACTTGACTTAAAATTTGAAAGAGGGATTTTTGTTTGTTTTAGTAATCATAATTCAATAAGATAAATATCATATATTACAATGCGTGAATAATCACTAAAAATTTAGGAAATCATACAAATATTGACTATTGTATGAATTTTTGTTTTTTTTAGACAACAAATTTCCATTGCAAAAATTGAAAATCGCCTAAAATCTCCCATAATTTTAATCAATCCAATCAACCAAAATTGCCCCTTATTTTAATTCTGAAAATATTAATTAAAACGTTTTTGATTATCTCTGGCCCACCATTAACTTAATATCTTATCCTTATCCAATTAGAATTTAAGATACTTTAAATCCTAATCCAATTAGGATTTGTTTTATATCTCACCTATCTTATATGATTTGTAATTCTAATCCAATTACAAGTCTATCTGCTATCTTATAGGAATATACTAACGGATTACTACAATGAGATATATGGTCAAAATCAATTTCGAGATATTAATCATGCATTCAAGATCAGAATCATATTAAATTAATCATATTAACCTAATCATGATCTCTATCAAGGAGACATACATAATTATTGAACAAAACGAAATATGTGTTCAAGATCAGAATTATATTAACCTAAACATGAAGTCTACCATGAACATACAAAATTCACATCGCTCAATATAAAATATATGTTAATTGAAATATTCTAAACATGAATACTATCATTGAATCATATCATGCGATGTATCAATATACATGAATTAACAACATGCTTTAAAACCAATTCTTGATAACAATTACCAGAGAATCTATATGTATATCATATATACATTAATCAAGATTATGTTTTCACACATATATCATATATACATCATTGAAAACATGCAAACGTTTAATAGAACTGAGCCTAATGCTCTGATACCACTGTTGGGTTTTTCGGGTTCATACGCAGCAGAAAACTCAAAACAAATTTTGAAAACCCTAACATGATCGAAAATAAGCTCCATTAAACTAAATCTACGAAAGTAAATCATACCTTATTTCATTATTTTCTTTTTGATTGTTCAACTTTCAAGATGTTCAAGTGCGCGTCCTCTATCAGAAATCCACACACGAACAGTGACCACAATTTGAGTGCTAGCCCCAAGAAAGATTGAAAAACGAATTTTCTTTCTCTCCCTAAATCCAAAGAACTTGAAAAATTGTAAAACGAAATCTTATTCATTTTTTAGGAATCCACCCTTTATTTATATGTGTAGATAAGCCCTCACTTAAAATCCTATTCGTAATACAACTATTGTATTTACGCATTTTAAACAAATTACACATACGCCCTATTAATAAGTTATCATATAACAAATCGTAAGAGCTTTTATGTCATGAATTTTATCATATAAAATTCATTACTCTGGACCAATTGAAATTGTGCAAAGCCATTATTCGTGTGCGACTCAATAGGTTCATGCGATGTTGGCTGTGAACCAAAACCATTTTGGTACACAAGTCATAAGCGGTCTCTAGCTAGGCATTATGACTACCCAAGTAGCATGAATATCAACATCGATATAACCTAATTAATAACTTATATCATATCCTTTTGTCGTGCGATATCCTTTGATTAAACATAAGACATGGAAAGTCACCCTTAATGTTCAATCGTACTAGTCTCGATCTTTATGTAAACTGAAAAAAAATCCAAGTGACATTGATCATATCAATTCACATAGACTTGACCATTATCACTCTATCTTATCGACGGATCCACTGATATCTCTCTCTATACGAGAGTGACAAATTCTATTTTGATTACACACCTTCACATATTATTCACACGGTAACCAATCACAATCTTTATAATTGTCCGGTTAAAGACAATATTTGATTGTGTCAAATTATCATGCTTCTAATATTGAAGTCTATGGTAATCTCAAGTCGAATGACTAAATGATATACCTATCATGAGTAGCACCTATGACTTAATCCATGTGGTGTGCTCATAGCGGGTCGGTCCAATATCTTATTCCATAATAAGTACTCATGATCTTGATTAGTATCCTTATACGCATGATCATCACATGACTATCAATCAAGATTCACACTAGTGTTAATTCATTATAGTTCCCAGTATAATGACTGATTATGGACATTTAGGATATTTCAACAAATATCCATAGATCTTACTATAAGGTAAACATGCAATCACTTATAATAAAACAACAAATAAAACCTCTATTTCATTAACTAAAATTATAAGATAAACAATGTTTGTAGATTGACCTAGGGCACATGCCCTAACATTTTCTTCACTTTTGTTCTAATGATGTATTGAGATACAGTAAAAAATGGGGGTTTTTGCCAACAAATCTTTAGGATATTTCTTTGATGATTTTTAGGGTTATCAGACTTAATATGAGGAATAAGATGCTTGAAAAATTTTGGCTTTCAAACTAATTTTTTGGGTATTTTAGTGTTCTTAATGAATATAATGTATTGCATGTTGATGGTGGTGATGATTTGATGAAATTGTTGAAATTGTTATTGTTGAGTTGTTGTTGAAAGAGAGAAAGAAGAAAAAAAAGAAGAAAACAAATAAAAAATAAAAAAAAAATCAATTTGGGGAGGCAGAGACGAACCGCTGTACAGTTCGTCTCTCCCCTCCCCCAAATCAATTTTTGGGGAGGAAGCTAGTACGCCGCTTCATGCGTGCCGCCCTGCCCAATTGGGCCCAACCCCATTAATTTACTAAAAGTTAATTTAAATTAAAATAAAATACAAATTAAATACAATAAATCATAGAAAAATATGTAAAAATAAATAAAAATTTCAGAAAAAAATAGAAAAAAATAGAAAAATCATAGAAAATACGAGGAATTGGAAAAAAAGGTATAAAATTGGGTTTCGAGATATATTCGGGCATTTGGCACCCCGTGTAACCCAAAAATAAGTAATGTGTCATAACTAAAAACTAGAATACAAATTTTAATTTTTTTCCCACAACATAAAATCAATTATTGTGACCATAAATTATTGAAATTGGTATGTAGGACACTGGAGGCCTTTGGAAGCTTAGGGGACTGATGAGCATGTATTTTGGGGACGAGCGAGCGGCTAGAACCGAGTATTTCTCGCATTTTTGGCAAGTAAAACCCACCAAAAAAACACATAGCATTTATTTACCGTTTTATTTCATTATTCCGTTAAATTATGTCAGTTTGGCTTATTGACTACTCCACTCCTGCGTGTGTCTGTATATGGTCGACTGGGCGGTATGATCCCTCACCGGCTTCCTCGTGATTAGCGATATGATTGTTGCTACGGTTCCGGTCATGCCCTAGGCTACGCGTGAGATTTGCTCCGCAAGTCGATGACTTGAGAGATGGTGTCGTGAGGAGTTAACTCCGACACAGATTCCTCTCCTTTGATGTCGTTGGCCGGGAGTTGTAAACTTTCGACCAACAGAGTTCCTCATTAACCTTGGAGCGATGGTGGGAAGTTACTTCGTCACAAGAGTCTCCTCGGTCCAGTGTTTTTAGTCCCAGAGTTTGACATATATATACCATACTCGCGTCCGACATTTATTGCTTTCTTAGCGACTTATCTTCATGCTACTATCATTTTTCGGTGTATTTCTTATTTACTAGCATGATTTGTAGGCGCTTTATTTACATTCTAATTAAATGCAACTTGCGTTTCTTCTAGGGATTTACTCACTGGACTCGTCATCAACTTTTTGCATGGATGACCGAGTGCAGATCCTACGTCGAGCCGGGGGAAGGCCGTACTTGGCGACTTCAACTGATCATCGAGAGCCTTCGCTAGCCTATCTCGTAGGTGTTTGTATACATTATGTTACTACTTTAGGTATATTTTGGGAGACTTGATACACTGATACATGTATATTGATCATATTTTACATTTTGTCGCCTTATATATGGTATTGTTTTGTTGGGTTTTCCACTGCTTAGGGTTTGTTAATGAAGTAAATTTATGATATTTATCATTTGATTTATCTAAAATGAAAGACTTTCGCTATTATCGATAACTTACGCATTTAGTTGAAAAGACCCAGGAACAACTAAATAACTTATCAAATAAGTTAAGTAAGATAAACAAATAGACTAACTAAACTAAATTAAGAATATTTTTCATAAAACACAAGATAATTGAAATAGTTAGGCTAATAAAAAAGGTTGATTACTTGTCGCGGTCCGTCATGGACAGGCAGGCAGATAACGTGGCTTAACTTGGTGACATGTCCGACGGCATGGCGGGGCCCAGATTGCCTTGGGATTTGGGAAAGTTTTTCCTTTCCCTTGTTGCCGCTAAAACTTGTCATTACCAAATTATAAAATTCGATAACATATAAGTAAATCACACACTATCCAGTACACCTGTAATAATCAAATGCATAATAATCTAAGAGATCAAACAGACTATATAATTTAAGGAATTTAAATACCATCATGAATCCATCCCATTTATGTTATTCGACCACAATCAGATGACGTCCTCCGAAAGTGGTAAGTAAACAGTAATAAAGACTCATGCCAAGAGAGGATAACCAAACAAGTCTCGTTCCTTGAGTCTATCAAAGTATGATCTGGTTCAACGTGATCTCAAGATAACCACGTGATGCAAAGTATCAGTGAATCTAGCCCCTCAAGCATAATATAGTTCTACCCTGTACACATAATCAGGTAGACACTATATAGTTCTACCATGTATAGACAGTCAGGTAGCTTAATATACCCTGTACACACAGTCAGGTAGACACTATAAGGAGACTTGAATTGACCTTATCCTCCCTACCTGTGTATGCATGTACAACAAAAATGCAATATCAATTATCAATGCAGTTTATACGAAATTATAATCATACAATGTAAAAGTTACTATACGATTTACTTAACCTTACAAACAACCAACTTTGAGCTTAATTTTTGGGGTCCCCAGAGTGTTGGATCACCTTGAAAATATCTACAATAGCTTCCTTGCATACCCAGTTATATTATGAGTCAAGCTTTGAGTGAAACCATATCACGAGACCCAATGAAAACTGCGGTCAAAGTACGCTAGAGAACAATTTCCAAAAATATTAATTTATATAACTGTTTCAACTAGCCAATTTAGGGTAACTTTTTAACCTTGAAAACCTCAATATATGTCATTATGACCTAAAAGGAACTTGTAGTACTCATGTCCTACTTTCCATCAAGAACATCCAAATCGGATCATCGACGATGAAGTTATGAATTTTCAAAATGGTCTGTTAATTAGGCAAACTTTATTTATTTTGAACTGAAAAACTTCTCCAAATCAACATTTTCGCAATTAAATCCTAAAAACTGGATTACAAACACCACGACACCACTTGATACCAACACAAAAATGTTTTCACAGCCTGTAAAGTTAAATTGGATCAAAATCAATAATCAATTCATCCTAAAACCCAATGTAAATCAATATCAACTATAAAAACATATTCAAAATAGTTATCAACTAAATCGCATTAGTTCAATTCACCAAAACCCTAACTTATCTCCGTATGATTTATTCCAAATTGATGCGAATCAACTCAATATACCAATTAACAACAATCCCTACCAATTTCTATCAAAACGTCATGAAAGAAATCGAAAAATCGAGAGAATTCAAATTGAATTGTGAAAAAATGCCCATCATTGAGAATTTACCAAATTGCGAGCCAAATACTTTGTTTCCACTATGAAGACTTAGTTCGAACTGATTGCCTCTCGATGCTCCACAGTGTTGCAGAAAGAAACTGGACGAAAATCAGACGTAGGGAGATCGCGGAGTGAGAGACCAAGTTGAGAGGGTTAGGAATAACGTTATGTTGAAATGTATAAAATGGGATCAATTGATTTCTTTCATTTTTTTATTTATATTTAAACCCTCAGCTGCTTGTCAGCAGCTTAATTTTTTTATTTATTAATTTTCAAAATCCCTATTTTAATGTGTTTTGACTTCTGACGTTCATTTTGGATCTGATTTTTCACCAAATTGAGCCATTCTCTTGACAAAACAGTCCAACTCCATAAAACGTCCATCACACTGATTTTGATCATACCAAAAACCTAAAAATCTTAACTTTTTCATGATATACTAAAATCTTTTAGACCAATCATCTTGCCGACTTAATCAACTTGCAGTAATTTGGACTCAATCTCAACCTCGATCACCGTAATCGATCCAAAACTCAAAATAAAGGTCTTGCACCAATTTTGTTCTCATTTTACACTACCACTAATCCTGATTTGCACATAATCGAGGCTAAAATTCCCACGTTGACTCGTTAAATCTATTTAAAGTTCAAAACTCAACAACAACAACAACAACAACAACAACATAGCCTCGGTCCCAAATTAACCGGTCACTACATGGATCAAACTTTTCCATTGTGCTCGATTAAGTGCAATTGATGGTGAGCTTTTCAAACCTTTCAAATCCCTCCTAATTAATGCATCCCATGTTAACTTTGGTCCTTTACCTCGTCGAATTTCTACGCTTTCTATAGAGTCAAGTTTTCTAGTTGGGGCATTTGTAGGCCGTCTTTGCAGGTGACCAAACCACCGCAACCGCCCTTCCCTAATCTTTGTATCAATTGGTGCTACTCCTACTTGTCTTTGAATTTCTATATTTCTTATTCTATCTTTACGAGTTTTACCACATATCCACCTAAGCATCCTCATTTTCGCTACGTTCATTTTATGTAATTGTTGTTGCTTTGCCACCCAACATTCACTTCCATAGAGCATAGCTGGCCTAATTGTGTGTCACGGCCCAAATCTTTAACCCCGTTTTAATTCCTTAATCAGGATCACCGACCCTTGACGTAGGACCTACACTGTGATACGTGCACCGACCGAGGCACATGGCCAAGGTATATCATATTTTTGTATTGATGTGTGCCTAGTGTTATGTATTGTGTAGACTTACTAAGTCGGTTTGTACAGTTGTAGGCATCGAGACGAGAGCGGGGACATGCCTCGAGTAGCGTGCGAGCCGGGGAACCGGGTTTTTTTTAGCATTTTGGTAAGTCTTTTGTAATACTAATATGAAATAAAGAATTACTTATAAGCCTATGGTTGTGGTTATTAATGTAAATCAAATTAAAGGCCTATAATTGAATAAAAATTTGTCAAGTAAATAATATGGAATATATATATTGAGTGACTAGCGACGCGGCGGTACGCGGATATCACGGTTCGGACGCGAAACCGGGCGTCGAAACACCCAGAAACACGGGCGAGCGTCTTAGCGGTGTCACGATTAGGCGTCACACTTGTACACCACCCCGCCTACACATACTACGTTGAGAGGAAGATGAAGAAGAAAAAGGAGAGGAGGAGGAGGAGAAACCGCAGGGAAGGAAAGTGGAGCAACACGTTGTGGTACAACCCCAAGCAACACACGTGTCCATTTTCCACACCACGTGTACACGTGTACACCACCCCACCTACACATACACCACACACACACACACACACACAGAAAATACAGGGAGCCGAGAGACAGAGGAAGATGAAGAAGAAAAAGGAGAGGAGGAGGAGGAGAAACGCGCCGGGAAGGAAAGTGGAGACGTCACGGTTGAGGTGAGCCTTCGTTGTGGTTGTGGGTTTCGGGTGGTTGGCGGTGGGGTGGCCGAGAGTGGGGTTAAGCCATGGAGGCCGAACCCCATGGCCGAACTATGCCGAGGTGGTATTCCACCCCAACCCATCACCGAGATTTAAAAAATAAAAAAAAATTATGTTGCTCCCGATCGAACCAGTCGATCGGGAGGAAGAAGGTGCATACGCGTATGCGTGCACGCGTGTGTGCACCCCCCATCGGGTCGGGCCCAGGAATAAAAAAAAGTTAAGTCAGTGCCCAGAAAAATCACCGAACCCGAGCTCGGCCCACTGTTGTCAGTCCAGGTCGGGTCGGGTCCGACCCGACCCAAACAAAAAATGAGAAGAAAAATGAGGGAAAATTTTGGAAAAATTTCGAAAAAATTGGGAAAAATTATATTTCGATATTTTGACCATTTCATGCCTAAAAACTGCTTTAAAGTGTAGGACTAAAATTGAAACTTAATTTAGTCTTTAGGGGCTGATTTAGGAAGATTGATTTAAAGTCTATTGAAATAATTTGAATACACAATAAACTAAATTGAGCTTAAACCCACTATACTTGAACTAATGAGACACCAAACTCAGGAACCTAGGAAAAGGGTACGAGAGAGCGAATACAAGATTTGGAGTATCGGGAGGCCAGTAAAGCTAGGACTTTACTTTGTTGTTGTGAGTATACCCAATGGCAACTTTACTTGGCATTTCATTTCTATTAATTGTTGTCCTTGCATAGTCCTTTTGACTATTTTTCCTTTGTATTCTTATATCATGTGTTCTTTGTGTCTATGCTCACTTGATGAGTCTTGTTTGCATGATATCCATTCATTTGATTTGATTCATTGATTCTATCCCATGCTATGTCTATTCTTGTTGTTTCAAATGTGAATTGAATGATAAATAGCATGTTATTAGGCTAGTGAATATCTTATAAATGTTTAAGAGGACTTGTATTCCTTATTTGTTTAGGTGTGAAGATGTGCCTATGCCTTGACAATCCATACTTGGTATTTCTTGAAATTTAAAAAGTAGTTTTCGCATTTAGGTCCCGTACTCGATCGAGGTGTGCGCGACTCACGGGGTTAGAGTCCCCGGGGATGTCGGCACATGTTACTTGACACTGTATGACACTCGGCATTAGAGTCCCTGAGGTGGTCTACACACGGGGTTAGAGTCCCTGGTAACACTTGGGTTAGAGTCCCTTGTGCTATATGATTATTGAGTCGGAGTGACATGTTTCACTGGCCGACCGGACCTAAATCACCACTACTTAGCCTAGTGTCGTATCACTTGTTTAACTCTGGTATTTACTCGCATATGGTTTATTTTCCAGCTTTCCCATTTATATGCTTTTAAATACCATTTGAATATTTGGAAATGCAAATTAAACTTGTCATCGGGGATTACTGTTTTATTCTTGTACTCACCGTCCTTTTTATGACGGTGGGTGCAGATCCGACTACCAGCAGGCCGAGCAAGGAGAAGATCAGCGATTATCCTTGAGCCCGCGGTGCGTCACTGCATTGATTGTAGGTCTTCTTTTGGTATTTTGATTGTATATGTTATATGTCTTTCAGATACTATTCGGGGTTGTATATTGGGTTGAGCGTTAGTTCCCCGACTTGACTTATACTATTTTACTGTTTCAATGCATTTTGAGGATTTTATATATGTGATGTCATTTCCTGGTTTTCCACACTTAGGATTTTATAAATGGCTTCCGCATAAGTTACGCATTGCTTCCGCATAATCAATAAGACTTCCGCAAATTAATTAATTTAATAAAAAGTTTTAATTAACTCTAAATTTTATAAACTGGTAGGACTAGTGTATTACTTATCCTGAACATGGGAAAAAAGGTGTTTAGGTGGTAAAGGCTGACTAATACGTAGTTAAGTCCTGCGTGGGTATGATTAGGGCTTAATTACGGGATTAAGCCGGGCGGTGCCCTAGATTAGGAGAGGGGCCGTCACATTGCGGTCCTATAAAAATTTTCTTTTAACTTAGTAGGAACATTTCGATCACAAATCACCCATGTTGCACTCCGCCATTTCTTCCATCCAGCTTGAATTCTATGTGTGACATCATTCTCAATGTTACCATCATTTTGTATGATTGATCCTAGGTATCTAAAGTGGTTTACCTTAGAAACTTCTACTTCCCCTAATTTTACCACTCCATCGTCTCGATGTCTAGTGTTTCTAAACTCACAGTGCATGTATTCGATTTTCGTCCTACTCAACTTAAAGCCTTTAGATTCTAATGTATTCCTCCAGAGTTCTAATTTCCTATTCACTCCATCTTTAGTTTCATCCACTAAGACAATCTCATATGCAAATAACATACAACATGGTATATCCTCTTGAATATGTCTAGTTAGTTCATCCATAACTAAAGTAAATATATATGGGCTTAAAGCCGATCCTTGATGTAGTCCTATCGTAATGAGAAATTCTTTTATAGCTCCTCCAAATGTCTTTATACTCGTTACTACTCCATCATACATATCCTTAATATTGTCTATGTATCTATCATGCACTCTTTTTCTTTCTAGATCTCTAGGGACCATATTATATGCTTTTTCTAAATCTACGAATACCATATGAAGATCTTTTTTCTTTTCTCTATATTTTTCTAACAATCGTCTTACAAGAAAAATCACCTCCATAGTTGACCTCCCAGGCATGAAACCAAATTGGTTCTATGATATTGTTATTTCTCTCCTTAGCCTATTGTCAGTTGTCCTCTCCCAAAGTTTCATAGTGTGACTCATAAGTTTAATTCCCCGGTAGTTTGAGCAACTTTGAATGTCTCCTTTGTTTTTGAAGATTGGCACAGCTGTGCTTGTTCTCCAATCCATTGGCATCCGTTTTGATTTTAAAATTTTATTGAAAAGTTTTGTTAACCAAGTCAATCCAATTTCTCCTAAGCATTTCCAAACCTCTATGGGTATTTCATCTGGGCCACATACTTTCCCTATTTTCATTCTTTTCAATGCCTCTTTAACTTCTACAATTCTAATATTCCGTGTATAGTTTACATTTCTTTTTTGGTGTGGGTTTTCATCTATGATATTATCAACTTGGCCATCATTAAATAAACTATCGAAGTAACTTCTCCATCTCTCCTTAATATCCTCCTCGCACGTTAAAACATTTTGATTTTCGTCCTTAATACATCATACATGACTTAGGTCTTGTTTCTTTTTATCTCTTAATTTGTCTAGCCTATATATATATATATTTCGCCATCTCTATTACCTAACCTTGTATATAGATCTTCCATGAAATTTGTTTTAGCTTGACTAACTACTTTTGTAGCTTGTTTTCTAGCTTCTCTCTATTGATTGTACACATCTTCATTTTGACACTTAGGTATTTTCCTATACATCTCTCTTTTAGTCTTAATTGGTCGTTGGACATCCTCGTTCCACCACCATGTTTCCTTCTTTGGTGGTCTCAAGCCTTTAGATATACCTAATACGTTTGATCCCACTCTCCTTATGCAACTACTCATTTCTAGCCACATTGTATTAGCATCTAAGTCAAGATTCCAAACATTTTCCTTTAGTAGTTTTTCTTTAAACTCTACTTGTTTACTATGTTTTAGGTTCCACCACTTTTTCTTAGGGTCGCTAACTCTTTTATTCATATTATGTTGTTGTGTTAGCTTAATATCAAGTACTACTAACTTATGTTGGGTAGTAAGTGCTTCACCAGGTATTACTTTGCAGTCTCTACATATTTTTCTATCTATTTTTCTTGTTAAAAGAAAATCTATTTGACTCTTGTTATGACCACTACTAAAAGTAATTGTATGCGACTCCCTCTTCCTAAAACTAGTATTTGCTAAGACAAGATCGTATGCTGAAGCAAATTCTAAGATTGATTCTCCTTCTTCATTTCTATTACCGTAACCAAAACCTCCATGAACTCTCTCAAACCCATCGTTACTTGCCCCGACATGCCCATTTAAATCTCCTCCAATAAAAACCTTTTCATCTAATAGTATACTTTGCATAAATCTATTCATATCATCCCAAAACTTGCGTTTGATGCTCTCGCTTAATCCTACTTTGTGGTGCATAGGCGCTAAGTATGTTAATTTTTTCGTCTCCAATAATTAATTTAACTAGAATCAATATATCCCTCATTCTTTTAACATCTACAACCTTATCCTTATAATCATTATTCACCACAATTCCTACTCCATTGCATTTTCTATCTATACCTGTGTACCACAATTTAAACCCTGTGATTCCTATTTCTCTACTCTTTTTTCCTACCCATTTTGTCTCTTGGAGGCAAGCAATATTGACTCTCATTCTAATCATGATATCTACTAGTTCTATTGACTTCCCCGTAAGTGTTCCTATGTTCCATGTTCCTAAACGAGTTTTTTCTCCCCTTTGTATTTGTTTTCCTTTTCTATTTCTATTTTGTCTAAAAGATCTAGTGTCTGTATCTATGATTTTGTTTTTTTTTCGTGTTTGTTTTGAACTAGCTTCTTTACCCACACTCGTATTTTGTGTGGGAACCCTTGCTCATTTTTCTTCACATCTGGGCGACGATGTGAATGGACTAGCTTTTTTACCCACACACGTCCTATGTGTGGGAACCCTTGCTCATTTTTCTTCACACCCAGGCGGCGATATGAAACACACCCTTGCTCATTTCTCACTACACCCGGGCTCCGATGCAGCGCGTCGCTAGGTGGGAACGCCCCAACGTTTATATATGTTTGATCAATTTCATGAAAAGTGACAAAAGTTTTATGCTGGCTATCAATCTATCGCAACCCTCCTCCATTTTCCAAGAATGGAAAATGAGCTTGGGGCCTCCCTCCCCCACTTTTCGGGTATGAAAAGTGAGTTTGGGACCTCCCTTACCCATTTTTCGGTATGAAAAAATGGGCGTTAGAGTCCTCCTTCTTTATCCGGACTTGGGACCGGCTATGTAGCGCACATAGTGTACAACATAGGTGGAGTTATTTAAAGTTCAAAACTCAAATTTTAAAAATTAATTACAAATATTTTTTGCGAAATTCGAAACGAATGTTCAAATCAACATTTTAACTCTCTTGACATTCATTTTGACACGTATCACTAGACAAAACCTTGTGAAATTTCAAATTTATTCGATTAACTTGAATTTCGCAAAATAAAATAATATAATACTACACAACACTATGCACACATCGCACAAAAATAAAATTACATGTATATCTCTATATCACCAGTCCTTAGCTCTCAACTCGAGGCCTAAATCGTAATTAGTCTCCATTAATCCCTGATTAGCCATAATTACCTGTTTAAAAATTTTGGGATTTGACATTTTCATGACTAATAAAAATTTCACCTCGAGATTGAAATCGAAACCAAATTTACCTGGACTAAAAAAGATCCAGTAAATGGTCTCTTATATGCGCCTCTCGTTCCGATGTCAGCTTTGAATCACCATGAAATTAGCAGTTAACCAAAACAAGTGGAATTTCTTTATTTCGAAGCTTCTGGACCTTCCTATCCACAATCAATATAGACACATCACCCTGCAAATTAAACTGATTTCATGGGAATCAAGTTCCTTCTGCCTGAGCATTGACACATGAAATACATCATGAACTTCGACTAACTGAGGTGGTAATGCAAGTCTATACGCAACCTTCGCAATTCGTTTCACAATCTTAAACGGTCATATAAACCTAAGAGAAAGCTTTCATTTCAGTCCAAATCTGTAATGGCTTTTACGAGGGGAGACTTTCAAATAAACCCAATCTCTTTTGCTATAATCTACAAATCGGTGTTAGAAATCATAATAACTTTTGTGTCTTTCCTAAGTCGCCTTCAATCTTAGATGAATATACTGCACAACCTTAGTGTGATCTCGAACCATCTACGGCCCCAACTCCACCAAATCATCCAGTTTAGCCTAACCTGCAAGAGAACAATAAGGTATCCTATACAAAACCTCAACCGGAGCCACCTTGATAATCGATAGATAATTGTTATTATAAAAGAACTCACACAAAGGTATTTGTTTTTCCCATGAACCTCAAATCCCAGTACACAAGCCCTGAGCATGTCCTCCAACACATAGATCAACCTTTCAGTCTGACCACCTACCCATGGATGAAATATAGTATTGAAATGTAACTGAGTACCTAGTTGTTTCTCTGTGCTCTGTCGTAACCCCAGTATGTACCCCAGTATGTACCGAGCATTTCAATCCGAAACTATCGTCAACGACACTCTAAACAAGTGAGCCACCTCTCGCTCACACAACAAACTCAACTATGTAAAGGTATCCAAAATGTACATAGGAAGAAAATGAGCAGACTTTGTCGGTCCATCAACATTAATCTAGACAACATTATGTTTCCTCTATGCAGTAGGTAGATAAGTAACAAAATTCATCGCAATATGTTCCCATTTCCATTGCGGTATGTGAAGGGCTGTAACATATCCCTAGGTTTCCACCGTTCGGCCTTAACCTGTTGAAAAATCTCATATCTCCTCACATAGTCTTCCATATCAGCTTTCATCCTTGGCCACTAATACAATCGCCTCATATCATGATATATTTTGGTTCTACCGAGATGAATATTATATCTGGATTGATGAGATTCTCTTAATATCTCATCCCGAATGTCAGCCACTGATAGATTCCACAATCTGCCTCGAAGTCTCAAACTCTAATTAGCAGACTCAATTCAATCTGGATTATTATTGTCATTTACAAAACCCTTTGAACTTCTCATAATCCACATCACTTTGCTGACACTCAATCACTTCCTGAATAAAGACGAGTTGTACTCTAAGCTGATCACAATTTGGTTCATCATCAACCTCAGGTATCTCCGAAAAAGTCATAACGATGAATTTTCCGAGCAACTTATACTCATAAATCAATTGACTAGTTGCACGCAATGTTTCAACACTCCTTTTGCTCAGTGCATCAGTAACAACATTTGTTTTACTCGGAGATATTCAAGACTAGAATCAAAGTCTTTTAACTGTTCAAACTATCGTTGTTGTCTCATATTCAATTTTTTTGAGAGAACAAATAATTTATACTTTTATGATTCGAAAATAGCATAAAACTTCCCCCATATAAATAGTGTTTCTACAGCTTCAAAGCAAACATAATCTCCGCTAATTTCAAATCATTAACATGATAATTCTTCTCTTGAATCTTTAATTGCAGAGTAGCATAAGCAATTACCTTACCATTCTGCATTAACACACAACCCAAACCCACTTTCAATGCATCAGTATAAACTATAAGACCTTTCCCCAATTTAGGTAGTACTAGAACTGATGTTGAAGTCAAACACTTATTCAATTCCCAAAATGCAGCATAACATTCTGTTAACCAAACACATGGAACATTTTTTTGAGTTAGTTTAGTGATTGACGCAGATATCTTAAAAAACATATTTCATAAATCTATGATAATAGCCAGCCGAACTCAAAAAACTTCGTATCTCCGTCACTGTGGTAGGTTCCGGCTAAACAATGATAGCATCAATCTTACATGATCCGTCAAAATTCCTTTTGTACTTACTACACGACCCCGGAATTCCACCTTAGGCAACCAAAACTCACATTTGCTAAACTTAGCGTACATCCTATGATTTCTCAAATTTTAGAGAATAACTCTGAGATATTGTTCATGATCATCGCGAGCCTTAGAGCATATCAAGATATCATCGATGAAGACTACCACAAAGTGATCCTGATACGGCCTCAACACTTTCTGCATCAAATCCATAAACATCATCGGAGCATTAGTGAACCTAAATGGCATAATAACAATCTTAAAATGACCATATCTAGTACTAAATGCAGTCTTCTGCACATTATCTTCCCGAACTCTCAACTTATGGTAACCAGAACGAAAAATCAATCTTAGAAAAGAATTTGGCACCATTTACCTTATCAGACAAATCATCAACTCGAGGCACTGGATATTTATTCCGAACAGTGATCTTGTTCAACTATCTATAATTAATGCAGAGCAGCAAACTACCGTCCTTCTTTTTCACAAAAAGCATTGGTGCGCCCCACAACGACATACTTCAATGAACCAACCCTTTATCAAGCAACTCCTCCAACTGTTTATGCAACTCCTTCAATGTCATTCTATATGGAGAAGTAGATATTTGTTTAGTTCTAGGAACCAAATCAATCATAAAATCAATCTCTCTCAAAGGCGGAACTCCAGGTAAATCATCAGGAAACACGTCTGAGAATTTACAAACCACATGAATATCCTACAGTTTAATTCCAGGTATTGCCTCTGTACTAATATTTCTGGCAAGAGTTTCCATTTCTTTTTCCAATGGCTAGCCTACCTCTGGTTAAAGGCAACTTAAATGATGTTCTTGTGTACGTAAATACTGAACAACCAAGAATATATATATATATATACATATATATAAACACCGTCTTATGAAAACAATCCAAGTGTGCATGATAAGCCGCTAGTCAACCTATTCCCAACAACACATCAAACTTCAAAACTCCAACACACGCAGATCAATGGCCATCTCATGTCCAGAGATCTCAACAACACACTTCTCGCACATAAAGTGAGGATACACCATATCCTAATTACTATGTTGAGTACAATATAAATAGGGACTTGCATCGAAGTTTACCCTAACTCAATCACCTCAGAAATACAAACTAAAACTGTACATTCGATAAGATTATAATTTGCGTCTGAATCTAGTTCAATAACCATCTGAACAATTTTCTTGATATGTTGTTGAGACTATAACACACAAAAGGACGCTCTTAAGAGTCGTAAACACGTAATCTTATAATGTCCTTTCTTTCCATACCCAAAACACGTAACTGCACTCGAATTCTGAGGACAATCTCGACTAATGTAACCCTTCTTACCATACCCAAAACATGTAATTGTAGGTTTACTTCTTACAGACGATGCCTGACTAGGTGCATGCGGATCTCTGACTTGCACTCTATCCCTGAGATCCTCGACCCTTATCTCCACTCTTCCCTTTGTTCTAAGACTTTGTGTAACGACCCAAAATCTCTAACTATGTTTAATTCCTTCAACAGGATCAACAACCCATACTGTGGGACCCACACCGTGATATGTCCATTGACCGAGGTAAGGGCCGACATATATTTTATATTTGTTGTGATGTATGCCTAGTGTATTGTATATGTGTAGACTATTAAGTCAATTTATACGGGTGTATAGGTATCGAGACGAGCGGGGACGTACCTCGAGTCGCGTGTCGACATGGGACCGAGGTAGCGACATATGAGGTTTAATTTGAGTTAAATATGAATTTATAAGTGGCTTTAATGTGGTCACATTTGCATAACCATTAAGTGCCTAAAGTTAGTGCAATAAAACAATAAACATTAGATGTGCATCGAGACACGCATTAACTCATCAAGAGGTCAAGGTGTCAACATGTGGAGTCACTCGATTATGACTTGAGGGACAAGTGTGACAAGGTTATCCATTAGTTGAGCCTCGAGATACGTGTGCACACAATGATCAACGGCTATAGTTTAAACATATCAACATGGTCAAATGGAACCTTATAAGTCAACAAATTTTCATTTATTATCTTCATCAAAATTGTTGCTTGGAAGGAGAGAAGGAATAGTGAATTCTGGTGTGGATTTAGTGAAGAAGAGGAGAGAATCATTGAAGTTTTGGTGAAGAAGGAGTTCTTCAAGCTAGGTAACGTCTCCACTCCATAAACTGTGATTTCATGAATTTGATGTTGTTGTTGTTGTTGTTGTTGTTTTGTGTTGGGGTGGGTGTTAGGGACTCTTGTAGTGTGTATGAGGGTCCCTAAAGCGAACAAAGCCTGTGTGTAGCAAAAACTCAAAATTCGAATTGCAGAATCTTAGGTTATGTTGCACATAGCACGCTAAGTCGATAATCTAGCGCGTTAATGTCGAAAACTAGCGCGCTAATCTTGATTAGAGCGCTAGAGGTATAAAGTAGCGCTAATTGCCCCTGTTAGTACAAAAATCAGCAAAGTCCAAACATGGTTTAAACACTATAAATGGGTCCAAATTCATTCTAAAACCTATCAAACAACTCTAGGGAACTAAAGGGAGATCTCAGGAGTTTGGGAATACATTTCGGAGTGTTGCGACATCGGATAGGCAGGACAAGCGTTGTGAATTGTAAGTAAAACTGTGAGAATTCTATATTTTATTTCATTCACTCTTATTATATTATGGTCTATTGGTAGACATTGCTACTTGTAATCTCACATCATGTTGTTCTTGTATTTATTCATGCTTGAATATTGTGACATGATGCCTTGTGACATGTTTCATTGATTCCAATTCCTACTCTTGATATCATTTTTGATAAATAATTAATGAAAGGCATGTTATTGGGATAAGTTGGAATGGATTGGACTTGTATTCTATTTCCTTGGGCTTTGTAGCATCACTAGTGTTGGAATTCTAGAGACTTGGAAATATTGATCTTTGAAACTAAAGTAGGGATTATCTAGTGTCCATTGCACGAGAGATGCGCAGTTCACGGGAACATGAGTCTACTGGGGTTCTGGTACTCACCATTACACTTGCGTGGCACACGAGACATGGGACTCGAGGTGATCGGCAAGAATGAGATAGATGATTTGTATGCGTAAAGCGCAGCTTCTCTTTCGGTGTGGAATATGTTGAGCGCAGCTCCATATAGTAGTAGGAAAGGTTAGGTGATAGTTCTCACCACCGACCGAATGTAGATCATCTCGACTTAGCATGTGTCAATTTATACATTTTTAACTGTGGTATTTACTTGCATTATTTGATTCAGCAATTCTTTTGCTACTTTCTGCTTTCAAATACCTTTCTTATATTTTAGAAATGTGGCATAGAATTCTCCAGTTATTACTTAAATATTACTTTACTCACCGTCTAGTTTGTGACGGTAGGTGTAGGTCCATCGAGCAGCGGCAGATCGGGGAAGGAGAAGATCGGCGACTTCCTTTGAGCACTTCGGCGACTCTCCTATCTCATTTTGTATCTTGACTTTTGTTGTATTATTAATGCTTATGTTTTTACTGTACATTTTGAGTTGTACATTAGGTTGAGTGTATAGTTCCCCATTTTAGAGACTCATATATATACATGCATGCGATGTTGTATTTTCCTGGTTTTCCACACTTAGGATATTGAATAATAAAAGCTTCCGCATAATCTTTAAAATATGTAATAACATTAAAATGATAAAAAGTTTTAATTAACTCTGAAATCTAATAATATCTGAACATGTGTGATGATGAATATAGGAACAAAAGGCTGACTAATACGTAATTAAGTCTTATATGGTTAGGATTAGGGCTTGATTACGAGATTAGGCGGGCGGTGCTCTGTTTAGAAGTAGGGGCCCTCACAATTTAGGTTAAACCTAAATGGAAATCTTTTCTTTCCCTCAGAACCTAAGGCAAGTCCTGACTCCACGACACCTTCATATCATCGTGATTCGTACTAAAAAGTATGTGTAGTTACATAAGGTTTGGCCTTACCTCGAACCTCTCGCAGAGTGTTCGGTTTAGTCATCAATATAATGGTACCAAGCTCTTCATGATACCTTTCCCTCGTGACATTCCACTTGCCACATCTAGATCAGTCTGAACCGGAACTACAACAACCGATTCAACTTCAGAACGAATTACAGAAGTAGCATGCTCCTCCTTAGCGGTTGGAGTAGTAATAGGAACTTCCTGAGCAACATGAATCACATGTGCCTGTGCTGCCACCTGTGCTTATGAGATAGTCATTAACTCTGACATGTGCCCATCCATGTCTTGAAACATGTTTGAATCCATACGTTAGGGATTTCTATTACCCTCGCCAAATTCCTGACATGGCTCTCGCAGTCCACTCATTATATTTCGAAACAAAAAAAATCGCAAGAAAAGTTGTTCAGCAAGCCTATATCCATCGATATCTCGATAATATAAAACATACATAACACAATTATAAAGTTTTCAAACTTTTTAATCCCGTTCTATCGCATTAATTCCCAACTAATCACTCGCTTATCCTCAATCAACAAGATTCCTTTAAAATCCTAGGCTGTGATATCAACGTTGTCAGACCCCATCTAATTAGGGCATCTGATCGGCCTAGATTACCATAATCCCCTAATAATCTAGCAGCCTTAATCTTATATTTCAATAAACAATTAAAATCAATTCAAAATAATCATCAATTATAAGATTTTATCAACCACAAAGGATTCTAAAAGTAAATCTCAAACCTCAAAGTTCAGTTGGATTGATTACATTATCCTTAAAATTTTGTAAATTTTTTTGACAACATCTCCTCTATTTCTAAGCCTACACCGAAAAACGCGAACTTTAAATCTTCAACAAAAACTGCACAGCTTGGTGGAAATGCCGAAGGACTCACAATCCACCCTTAACAATATATATTGCATTAACAAAATTTATTTATTCATTCTAACCTATTTAAGGTTTTCAAAATTCTTAACTAACATTACTTAGCTCCATAGTATTCCAATCCATCTCAAAATCATCTCAATCATTCCAAAAGATATCCTAACCGCATAAGAACCCAAAAACTCATTTATACAATATATTATATTAAAAATAATACATATATAGAGAGAAAGAAACTGAGCAAGTCACAAACAGTCAAAAAGTTTCCCTTTCCCTTGTCGCCGGTAAAACTTGTCATTACCCAATTATAAAGATTCGATAATGTTAGATAAGTTAATCACACACTATCCAGTACACCTGTAATAATTAAATGCATAATAATCTAAGAGATTAAACGAACAATATAATTCAAGGAATTTAAATACAACCGTGAATCCATCCCGTTTCTGTTATTCGACCATAATCTGATGACGTCATCAAAAAGTGGTAAGTAAATAGTAATAAGGACTCATGCCCAGAGAGGATAACCAAACGAGTTTCGTTCCTCGAGTCTATCGAAGTATGATATGGTTCAACGTGATCTCATGATAACCACGTGATGTAAAGTATTAGTGACTTTAGCCCCTCAAACATAATATAGTTCTACCTTGTACACACAGTCAGGTAGACACTATATAGTTCTATCCTATACACGCAGTCAGCTACACACTATAAGGATACTCGAATCGACCTTATCCTCCCTACCTGTGTATGCATGCACAACAAAGATGCAATATCAAAAATCAATGCAATTTATATGTAACTATAATCATACAATGTAAGGAACTTGTAGTGATCACCTTGAAAATAGGTCCAATAGCTTCCTCGCATACCTAATTATATTATGGGTCAAGCTTCAAGTGAAACCATATCACGAAACCCAATAAAAACTGCGGTCAAAGTACGCTAGAGAACAGTTTCCAAAAATATTAATTTATATAACTGTTTCAACTAACTTTCAATTAGCCAATTTAGGGTAACTTTTTAACCTTGAAAACTTCAATATTTGTCATGATGACCTGAAATGAACTTGTAGTACTCATGTCTTACTACTTTCCATAGATTCCAAGAACACCCAAATCGGATCACCGACGGAGAAATTATGAATTTTCCAATATGGCATGTCAATTAGGCAAACTTTATTTATTTTGAACTGAAAAACTTCTCAAAATCAACATTTTCGCAATTTAATCCTTAAAACTCGAAAACAAACACCATGAAACCAGTTGATACTAACACCAAAATATTATCACAGCCCGTGGAGTCAAATTGATCAAAACCAATAATTAATTCATCCAAAAACCCAATGTAAATCAATATCACCTATAAAAACATCTCCAAAATAGTTATCTACTGAATCGTATTAGTTCAATTCACCAAAACCTTGACCCGTGTCAGTATGATTTATTCCAAATTGATTAAAATCAACTCAATATGCCAATTAACAACAATCCCTACCAATTTTTATAAAAACCTCACGAAAGAAATCGAAAGATCGTGAGAATTCTAATTGAATTGTGAAAAATGCCCGACAATAAGAATTTACCAAATTGCGAGCCAAATACTTTGTTTCCATCGTGAAAAATTTAGCTCGAGCTGATCGCCTTGCGATGCTCTACAGTGTTGCGGAAAGAAATCGAGCAAAACTCAGATGTAAGGAGATTTGACGAATAACATTATGTTGAAATGTATAAAATGGGATCGATTGATTTCTTTCAATTTTTTATTCATATATAAACCTTCAGCTGCTTGTCAGAAGCTTAATTTATTTTTATTTATTAATTTTCAAAATCCTTTTTGACTTCTGACGCTCGTTTTGGATCCGATTCTTCACCAAATTGAGCCACCCTCTCGACAAAATAGCCCAACTCCATAAAATGTCCATTACACTAATTTCGATCATACCAAAACCCTAAAAATCTTAACTTTGTCCCTGACATATTAAAATCTTTCGGACCAATCATCTTGTCATACTTAACCAACTTGCACCAATTTGGACCCAATCTCAACCTCGATCACCGTAAACCGATATGAAAATCGAAACAAGTTGCACCAACTTCGTTTCATTTCACACTACCACGATCCCGACTTCTACGTAAATCGAGGCAAAAATTTTCACATCGACTCGTTAAATCCATTTAAATTTCAAAACTTGAATTTTAAAACTTAATTACAAATATTTTTTGCGAAATTCGAAACGAAGGTTCAGGTCAATATTTTAACTCTAGCAGCACTCATTTTGACACGTATCTCGAGACAAAACCTCGTGAAATTTCAAACTTATTCGATTAACTTGAATTTGGCAAAATAACATAATATAATAGTACACAACACTAGACACACATCACACAAAAATAAAATTACATGTGTATCTTAATTTCATCGGTCTTTAGCTCGCAACTCGAGGCCTAAACCATAATTAGTCTCCATTAATCCCTGATTAGCCATAATTACTTGTATTAATATTTTGAGATTTAACAGTTGTCTACGAAACAACACTAGCGGTCTCGGTCATGGCATTCCGAAAGCGTAGCATTATTTTCGGGGATGTCCTACCATGATGAAACCTTATAGAAATCTTTGGATTACTCTAGGTTTGTAGTTACAGAGAAAGTGCAAAGGGTCTCGGTTGTTGCATGGCGACATTTAAGGTACGTTGTCGGACTTGAGCTATCGAGACTATGTTCTGGTACAATTTTAAAAGGATAGTGTCAACCAAATGAAAACAATAATTACTTATTCACAAACATTCATGAATGACCAACAAACAACACATGTTTAAAAGGATAATAGTGTTGCAATATTTGAAGTAATGAAATACATCCATAATGTAAAGTAACCCAAAACTCTATTTTTACATGGACTGAGTTAAGGAGAAGCTAAGTCTACTACGGAAGGCGTGCCTTGTTGAGAAGGTACAACTGGTACGATTTCTCGAATTATGAATCGATTACGCCAACCTTCAGCGCACTCATCAGCATACATTTTTCCATAATGGATATAATGATGGAAGTGGTGCATCACTTTTAACTTCACCTGTGAAATACAAAGTTGAACAAGAAGTCATTATCATATTATCTAAAATTGATAAAACACATGTGAACAAATATTGTACAATTTACCCCAACCCAATGGATGCTCCTATCATTTATCATGCCAATGATAAGCCGACTATTGAAAGATGGCGGTGCGACATTACGTAGAGGACGAAATGTCAAGCAACTATCATGTGAGAGGTTTACTAGAATGACATTAAATGTCATTGATAATAAGAGCTCCATCTCTGAAGTGTCAGCCGTTCGTCAAAAGAGGCCCCGACCTGATCCAGACAATGCACGACATTCTTCACCTTCTCGTAACTCGTTCCAAGCACTTCCCAAGAAAGAATTTCATACCCTGTTATCTCATCAAACATTTTTCTGTGTACTAACCTCCAACCATCTACATCTGGGAGTCCAAGCCCGGAGGCAATGCACCGATATCCATAATTACCGTCGCCAGTCACATCAATAATACTCTCAACGTATGACAACCGATTCGATTATATGCAATGGGAATAACCAACCTTAGATACATTTTGGGTCACCCGACGTGTCCGACGTATTTTAGACCCCACTTTATTTTACTTCTTCCTCGAACTAGATGTCTTTTCTTTCTATAACGCATACTCAAACCCTCTTGGCAATCTTATCATCGAAGTATATTTTTCATCGAGTCTCGATCCTTTCTTGTTTACTTTCTTCATCAAATTTCCAACTGTAGAACCATATGTCTTTCACTTTGTCTTTATTTTTGTAGGTGGAACAACCCCCTGTATGGATGAAAGCCGACTAATCTCTCTGAGCTACTAAATAATCCTGATGCGACCATCCTCGTCAGTGTAAACATGAAACTTTTCCAACACTCTTTGAGTCATATCGTTCTGATAGTATCCGACACGATACATAATATTTTATGTCAACATATTCAACTTTCGTCAATATACTTGAATGTCCTCGAGTAAGATGCGTGAACCGACCATATTATGAAAGTTTATTTATCTTATGTGCATAAGGAAGACCATGCGTGGTACGTATGTGACAACCACAAAGACTACGATCATGTCAAACATTCTCTCCATGATCAGTTTCATCTCTAATCAACTTAAGCACCCTTTGAGAGACGTATCCACGCAACCGGCGATACAAACCATCAACATATTCATGTTGCACCACATTCAAACTAAGCTCAAATGATGCCTTGATGTTGTTATGTTAGATTCTAAGAAGAATATCTACCACACACCATAAAGTCTCAAAATTCTTTTGACTGTTGTCGAGATGTAGTTTCAAAGTGGAATTCACATACTCAACCATCTGCATCGTGGTTTCCCCAAAATGTATAATTCGATTTGTCCATGCCGATACAAATCTTTCCTTGTAGTATTTCACCCATGTATTATCCAAGTAATCAATAAGACCCTTCAAAGTTCCGAACTCAAATCGTAAGTCATTCATCCTAAGTTCAAATGATGCCTCCAACTTAGCATACAACACACATGTCCACCTATCCATGAAAAGCGCGAAGCATTCGTTATCCCCAAACATCTTTTTAGTCTTGGTCAAGACTACTTTGTTGATGTGCCAAGAGCAAAGAAAGTGAGACGATGTTGGAAATACTTATTCGATAGCACTAATCAGGCCTAACTGTCGATCTGTAACAATCACGTCAAATTTAGGCCACCCGTCTAATATAAATCTCAAGTTCTCAAGTGCTCAAACATAATTGACATTAGTCTCCGATGATATGAAAACAAACCTAACTGAAAACGTCAAATGCTTTGAAGTGATATCAACTATCTCCAATAATGGCATCTGATACCTATTAGTTTTGTATGTGCAATCCATTAGAAGAACCAACGAGAAACACCGTAACAACTTGATTGAATCAAGATGTTACCAAAATAAGTTAGTCACGACATTCATCTTTGGATGCTTCTTATGCCACGACATCCACATATTCTTCTCCAATATGTGCAATAGTTGTTGTATTTGAGTCCTCCCACTCGCATCCTCAATTCAATGTTTTTGTTGTGCATTGTATATTGTCCGCATAGTCGAAACATTATTTATTTCCCTTTGCTTCAACATGTTGTGGATATCTCATGGCTTCACATTCCTCTTAGTCATTTGCACCATAACCACCTGCTCACCCAAACCCAATCTTCTTGCAAATGAGTGGTCGTCTAAGTTGTTGGCGGGGTTGTGATTGTGCCTCCCACATACCATATTGACGTACCACAAAGAATCCGCATTTTCCTTGATGCAAGGAAAGGGCGCCCATATTTCTTGGTACCAGTTTGAGTCCTTGTATTTTCCTCATCTTCTTCGGTTCTTGGTTTCAAAGCAAGTTTTACGGCTTTGGATTTCCTTTGTCTTTGTGAAATTTCCCTAAATGTATCGGACCTCTTACATGCAAGTTTGACCATTTCCATGCGCTTGATCCCTCCGGTATCAGAGTGCTTCGTAACTAACATAAACTTATTCGCACGACCGATCATTTGAAGCCACGAAATAGCCGCTTCTCTATATGGGAATGGCCTACAAGGAGTGAAAGCATCCTTGTAGTCTGGAAATAACGTGGAAACTAGCATTACCTGCACCATAAACATTGAACTATAAGGACTCGTCACCGAGACACCGCAGATTCGCCAAAAACTCAAAAACACACAGTCTTGGTAATACAGGTTCGAGACTTAAAAAGTAGTGTCGGTGCAGCACAACTGACACCGCTTGAAGAGTTTCAGTCATAGCGTACTGGGACTCTTGAATTAGTTTCGACCACCATATAACGAGACTTATTTCCAAGTCTTGGTCCTGCGTGGTCGACACAATCGTGTCCGTGCAAGCACATGTAAAAAATGAAAAAAAAAACACAGTAAACAACAACAAATACCTCTTCTTGTACCTTCTTTTGCACCATTGTGGTATCTTCATCAATTTCACGCTAAAAACAACCTCAAAATAGCCAGATCTGCCAAACCCTACAATGAAAAACCAATTCATCAATGTCAATATTTGCCACCAAAACAGTTGATTCGAAGCTTAATATGGTTGTAATCAAGTGTTACCTCACCACCGAATGTTGTGAAAGCGCAAGAATAAATACACGTCCGCCAACAAATCACGTGGTTTTCGGTTGGAGATGAGAGAGAAAGGAGGTGGGGTGATCCAAAATCGATTCAAATGTGGCTTGTTGGAGTGTGGAGTGTTTATATAAAGGGCAATTTTGTCATTTCTATCAAGGTCCAATTTAGAGGAGAGAATAACAATAAAATCTGGGTGTCTTCATTAATAGGTGGGGTGCCATAGAGTGCCTCTTTTTTGACACTAGATACACATTAATATGTGCAACACACATTTGGTTTTGAAGTTGTTGGGTCTTGTATGCCCAAACCTCTAAGTTTAAGGCCTTCTTTGGTTCGTTTTTGCTAACAGTGTTAGTTAGAGTAATCTCCTTGGAGTTAACTCCTTTGATTAATATTTTCTTGTTTGGTTCATGTTTAAACTTGCAGGGAAGTTTTAAATTTTTAAACTATAAAAAATATGAATTGACACAAATAGCCTTCAAACAAGATAGAGATGAGTAATAAAATGGTCATTAATGAGGAGTAATTGTGTCCACAACTCCTGGGAGAGAACTCCCTAGAGGGTGGTGGGGAGATATCTCTCACCCAATGGTGTAAGTTGGGAGATAACTTAGAGGCAAGTTGGGCAACCAAACAAGATTAGTTTCCAACTCAGTGTAAGTTATCTCCCGAGAGATAACTCACTGTAAGAGTTGGCTGAAGCCCACCAAATTACCTCTAGTTGGAAAGTTGTTCAAATCCCACCATACCTCTAATTGGATAGTTTTCAATCAAATTTTAACAAAGAGATTCGGTGGGACAACGTTAAATCTCAAACATAGGTATCAATTCTACCAGACCTAGGGGTGTTCATGAAATCCGCGAATCCGCATATCCAATTCAATCGAGTCCGTTTAGCTCTAACGGTTCATATATAATTTGTGTTTGTTAAATTGAATTGGATTGCAAAAGTTGCAATCTGCATGGATTGGATTGGATTGCGGATTGCACACCTCAATCCGCTGATCCAATCCGCAATTCGGTCCAATTAACCTTTATATATTTTACATTATACATACACATATACTCTTAAAAATCTTGACCTATATTTAGATGGTGTTAGCATTTCTATACCACTAATTCATCTACTATACACTTTCAAATCTAAATATTCGCAACCTAAGTTAAATCTTCTTATATTCAACTGCACATTTTAAGCTATCTAATTAAATAAATATAGAAAAAGTTAAAACTAATATGTTTGAATTAAAATTAGTACTCGACATTTTTCTTACGAATCATTTTTTTTTACTTTAGTATGAGTCGAGCCAACGGCCTCCTTAAATTGTCTTTTGGCAAGTGATACCTTACCCATCTCACTAAATATGCTTTGGTAATCATAATTTTTTATTTATTTATAAGGATTTGCGTAAGTTTTAATTTAAAATATTAATTTTATAGTCTTATTAATTTTATAATTGTCAATCCACATAACTTGATCCGATTCTGGTCTGCATTTAATAAATTAGATCAAGTCGGATTAGCAAAATAAATGGATCCGACTGGATTGTGATTTCTCAATTCGCAATAATTAGTACGGATTACGGATTGACTGTAATTGAATTGGATTCAATCCTTGTGCACCCCTAGCCACACCAAACCTCACAAAATGACTAACCGGCAAATCAAAACGATTTAGAAGAGTTTGAATATGATTCAACGAGGGTGGTAAAAAAGTCGAGACCCGTTTGTCTGCATTTGTCCCGACTCATTTTTAACGGTTCGAATATGATTTTTCCTAAATAAATATGGAACCTGACACGTTTTCTTGTCCATATAACATAATAAAAAAATTAAGTTTGGGTTCAGGTCGAGACAAAATTTTCAAAAAAGGTTGTACTCGTTTCGCGATTAATTCGCTTTGTATTTTATTTATTCATAGGGTATTTGGAAACTTTAATAATGTTTGTATTGTAATTTTACTAATGATAATGTTATTTTTATGTAGAAACTTGCAAACCTTCAATTTTGAATATATATATATATGTACATATATATATAATTTTTTTATGTAGTAATGGTGGATAATTAAGGGAAAAAATATTTTATTATATTAAAAAATAGGTCCAAAGGAAAAAAGGAAAACATACTGGTCTAGACAAAAAAAAAAATGTCCGTTTAAAAAACGAGTACATCGTTATTAAGAGATGTTTGAATTTATACCTATCCAGACCCGTTTTATTGCCACCCATAGTCTCAATGACGAAATGAGGTGGTTACAAAAGGGGTAGTTTAGACTTTAGAGCGTTCACTAAAAAAATTAAAGTTGCCTCGTATCGTCCTATTTGAATTCGTGGCACCAAAAAAATTGGCTTGCCCTTAAAAAAGGGTGGGGGTGCCTATAACATGATTATTTTTAGTGAGGTAGGATTATTAAATATTAAGGCTAATTAGGTAAGGAAAGTTTTATAAGGTCATATTCTTTGCTACAAGGTACTGCATTTAAATCAATCCAATAAAATATACATTAAAAATAATATTTGAAAAAAGAAAAAAAGAAATGCAAGCTGACAGTGCCACCAGCCGACCATGCATGTAATTTCAATGACATTAGACAATTTGTATAGTCTGATAAACAATCACAAAACTTTTTTCTTGTCTATCCAAACAAATCTGCTGGGCAACTTCGATTGCTTCATGTTGGAATAAATAGCAAGGAAAACAAATTGGGAGAAGCAGAGAAGCATAATCATGGCCTCAAATAGGAAAGGATATTTCTCTGGAGGTTTAAGAGTTAAGTAAATCAAATGAAGCAACAAGGAGCACAACAAAAACAAGGCCATCGCTGAAGCTTTCCATCCATTAACGGAACCATTCCCGCTCGAGTCTTGCTTCCGAAAAGGGCAATAATATAGAAGAGCAAACAGCATGTATAGAGCCACATATGGTATGAGCAATTGGTCGCGGCGAAGAAGAGGAAACATAGAGAACAAAGCATAGTTCATGAACCACTGGAACATAAGAGGTTCGTCTAAAGCCAGAAGGCTTGCCGGTAGAAGAGGCAACAGGATGGACTTCTCGTGGACTGTCAGTTTTTTACAACAATATGAACAATTATTAGAAGGCTTACAAGCAACAGCGAAACCTTTAAAAAAAAAAAAAAAAAAAAAAAAAAAAAAAACAAACAAACAAACCAACCCAAGGAAAGATGTGGTTAAATATTAGAGTACCTTGAAAAGAGAAGAGATAGAATGATAATGAACTATTCAGCATTGCAAACAAGAAACCTTGCCGACTTGGAGACCTTATTTGTTGAATTATGGAAGGAAGAATTGATAGCAAGGTCATGCTGAAACTTAAGAGCTTCAGGAGTTGCATAGAATATAATCTCTTCCATTTTATGAGAATTGATGTAGTGCACCAAAAATTAGCAACGTAGTCTTCATATATACCTCGTTCGAAAGGAGCTAAGCGGCGTAACACCTGTTCAATTCCAAATTTCCAACAAGGCAAAGTAAATAACATAAAAAGAGACAGGATAATAGCATAAAAGTTTCTGCAATTATAGTTCGTCTTGCAAATCTTGGTAATAGCAGATTCCAACGCAAAATGACTTTTTATGAACTACTATTACATTATAAACATCCAGATACTGGGACAAGACAATAAAGCTTTACACGGATAAACAGTTGCATAGCATGCAGTGTACCAAACTCTTAAATGGACTAAAGCAAAGAAAGAATAATAGAGATATCAATAATAAAAAGTGAAAACAGTAAGGAAATCAGGAAATCACTGGAACTAATAACAAGATTGTCCTCTATTTTGTTCTTCTACAATGACCCGGTCATTCTTTAAGACTTAGACGATGAACAGTCAACGTTCCCTGCTTCTAGTCAAGACCATGTCTTCTAGGAACCTCATACTACTGTCGCAACCATGAGAGATTGAAGTATTCTGTGTGGCAAATCATTCATGTTCTCAACAAAGGGCCATGCAACAAAGGTAACTGGTCTTTAGAAGTTATTTTCAGCCTTGCCTCTTTGTCAGACTTAACAAATCATCCCTATTACCATCGCCTTTACCAATTTATGCCGCCACAAAAACAAAAATTTCTTTTTAATTTGCAATGCAATAAAATTGAGACCAAACAGTTCAATTCGAGATAGTTTAGACCCAAAAAAAAGTCTAAGATAAATCAGAGACTTTGAGCAAATTTTAGGGTTATTTGGTCTATTTACCCTTGACAAAACTGACCAAATGAATCCAAGTTGGCTTTCACCCCTGATCCAGGATATAATACATGCATACAAAAGTTTCACTACGAATATAGAACGTGGGAAAAAATATAGACTGCAACATATTTGACCCAAAACTCAAATCCATAAGATTGACAATGCAGAACAAGTAAGCCTTGTATAGTATTTACCTCCATGGCTCCCTTCAATGGATAGACATAAGGCCACCAAATAAGTAAGAATGTTCCTAGCACAACCAAGCCAAGTTTTGCCACCTTAAGAATTGGATTTTGATGCTTGAAGCATTTCCCTAATAGATGACTAAAAAATGCAGGCGCATAATATGCACTCATCTGCAAGAGAAGAAACGAAAGGCAATATAAGTAAATGTAACCACGAGGATATCTCTCAATTTTATTTTATTTTATTTTTTGATAAGGAAGAAACCAACTTATCACATTTTAACTTGCCTCGATTGAGACTCGAACCCTCGACCTCTTACACCAATAACTACATACCAAATCATTGAGCTACTCACTTGGTTAGTAGGATGCCTCTCAATTTAAAAGATATTTTTGCTGAGAATCAGGAAAGAAAATTCATCAATCACACCATGTTCAGCGGCTAATTCATTCTTATTCTTCTCAATTTTCATGAATAAGCTAGTTTTTAAGATTCGAATATAAGAAATAACAGAGCCTCCAGGAGTCAAGTGGAATAGTTAGCAAAATGTCGATAATGACAGTAAAAGATGCCAACACCTAAACTCCTCCAAAAATATACCCTGGCACAGAGCTATATGCAACTCGGAAAGAAATCACTCTCCATATCACGTCAAAATCATAATTAGAGAGCAAGAAATTGTCCTCAACATGTCTAGGAGCCCAGGAAGCTAGATGCTTCATTTAGCATTCTTCAAGTAGTACTGGAAAACAGGTAATTTCAAAGATTTCAAATTCTTATGGAATTGTGATTTTTTTTTTTTTTTGGTGCCATTGCAGTTAAGAGTTTGGAATTGCCTTCTCGTTTATTGGCTATCGTCCAAGTTATATAAGGAATGTCAATCGATAGTACGTCTACAAGTATGAGCCTTGTAAGACAGTAATGCTAGAGAGTAGAGACGAGATTAAAAAATACAATTGGGTATACAACATTCTATGAACAAGCCAAAGAGAATAGTTCAAACTAAGGAAAAAAAGGCGTTTAGCTTACAGCACACAAGTAATGATACCAATACAACAACAACAACAACGCCTCGGTCCCAAATGAATTGGAGTCGGCTATATGGGTCAAACTCTTCCATTGTGCTCGATTTAGTGCAATTGATGGTGAACTTCCCAAACCATTCAAATCCCTCCTAATTAATGCGTCCCAAATTAACTTTGGTCTACCATTACCTCGCCGAATTTCTTCAATTTCTATTGAGTCAAGTATTCTAATGAGGGCATTTGTAAGCCGTCTTTGCGGGTGACCAAATCACCGCAACTGTCATTCCCTAGTCTTTGTGTCAATTGGTTCTACTCCTACTTATCTTTGAATTTCTATATTTCTTATTCTATCTTTACGAGTTTTACCACACATCCACCTAAGCATCATCATTTTTGCTACGTTCGTTTTATGTAATTGTTGCTTTACCGCACAACATTTACTTCCGTAGAGCATAGCTGGCCTAATTGGGGTCCTATAAAATTTCCTTTTAACTTAGTAGGAATATTTTGATCACAAATCACATCTGTTGCACTCCTCCATTTCTTCCATCCAGCTTGAATTCTATGTGTGACATCATTCTCAATATTACCATCATTTTGTATGATTGATCCTAGATATATAAGTAGTTCATCTTATGAACTTCTACTTCCCCTAATTTTACCACTTCATCATCTCGGTGCCTAGTATTTCTAAAGAGAAAAAAGTAATGATACAAATCAAAGAGAAAAAAAGTAGAGCAACTATTCAAACTAAAACTATGATAGAACACTGATTTTGACCAACTAAAATAATTATCAAAACAAGATTTTTTTTTAAGATAAAAAAATGGGGGCAGACACGAGGACTTCCTAAGAACTCACCCATCCTAGCTTCTTCACGAAAGATTTACTCTTGCCCAAGGACACTTAAGTGCGTAATTAATTCGATGGGATCCAACGGACTAAAGCTATTAATGGTTGCAAACCAAGCAAGAGATTCAAATTGAACAAAATTAAGAACAACATTTGGATCATGTGGCATCACAAAAAAAAAAAAAAAAAAAAAAAAAAGAAAAAAAAAAAACTATAGTACATTAATATTGACTATAAAAGACTCAAGACAAGATAACGTGCATATTGCCAAGCTACTTCTTATGCCCCATTTTAGATTACAATTGGACTCAAAAGCTGAAGTCGATAGATGAAGGACGAATAATGCATTTCAAAGTTCAAACCATTCTAAACTCCAAAATGATAGAGCTCAAAACAATTTATAAGGAAATGAATTGGAACAAAAAATACTAAAGATGATTACTTACTGCAACTCAGTTAAGAACCCCAACCTGTTTATGATTAAGTGCAAGACAGAAGAGAAAGCTCCCCACCAAATCTTTCTCAACGAAGATGGCAGCAACTGCTGCAACTGTAAGGCCCAAGCTGATACAATTGTACTAAACAAGAACACGTATAACCGTCAACACTTTTATATTAAAGATGAACCACTAAGAACCAATGTTCAATAAATAAGCACTCAAGATCACCAATTCACCTGAAAATGCCCATGGTCAATCAATATCAATCCCGGATTGAGCAACACCAAAGACAAATGCCACAACAACTCTTCCCTCCTAACGCGACTACGACCACCATAGTAAGCAAAAACAAACCACAATGCAGCAGGAAAGAAGATGACCAAATCCGAAGACAAAACCGTCAATCTCATCAGAAATTTCCTGCCAAAAAAAAAACAAAAAACGAAAAACAAAATAAACAAAACAAAAACGAAATTTCACCTTACCAAACACCAAGATCCTGACTTTCACAACCAAAACTCAATAATTCAATTTCATTCATTCAATCACAGACCCTAAGCCCTAAACCCTAAAAAACACAAATTTCACCAAAACTTCAACAAGATCTCCACTCTAACAACCAAATCTTAACAATTCAATTTCATTCATTCAATCACAAACCCTAAACCCTAAAAAACCCAAATTTCACCAAACCTAACAACAAGATCCCAACTTTCACAACCAAATCTTAATAATTCAATTTCATTCATCCAATCACTAACCCTAAACCCTAAACCCTAAAAACCCAAATTTCACTAAAACTAACACCAAGATCCCAACGTTCACAACCAAATCTCAACAATTCAGTTTCATTCATTCAATCACTAACCCTAGCGGCGACTCGTGCCCTCTGGAAGTGACTAGGGCAACGGATTCGGGATCGAAAAACTTGAGGAATTGGGCGTGAACGTAGCTCTGGTACGCGGTGAGGGGAGGGTAATCGAGGCCCCAATAGGTGAGATCGTTGGATGTGGTGTTGCGGTACCAATCTTTTGCGGGCAAGTTGAGAGTGATCTCCATCCAGTGGCGCTGCGCCTCGTAGTCTCCGTACTTGGGCGGATCTGCGGCTCCGGAGTAGGGGTGGAGGGAGACTAGGTAGCGAATCAGTACGGCGAACACGATTACGCAGAGGAGTGGAGATATGGGTCGGTGAAGAATGTGGTGGGAGTGTGCGTCGTCTTCACCATCGTGTTTCTTCGATGATGATGATGATGATGATGACGATGTTGATCTTCTTCTCTTCTCCATTTTCTCTGTTTCAAATTGATGGAACGAGGCGAGTTTCATTGAAGCTCTGCAGGTCGATTCATTGGGGAATGGAGTAGTAGATTTTTTTTTTTTTTCACCATTGAGTAGTAGAATTTTATTTGGCGGTAGAAGTAAAATTAGCACAGCCAACCGCTGGTTGGTCTAATCTAGGTGAGCTCCGACTAGTCGAAATCATACTTACATGTATTTTTCATGAAAGAAGATGGGATTAATTTTTTATTCATCAAATAAAAGGGTTACTTTAAAATTACATAAGTAATGTATAACTCATTTTCAAAAGAAGTTATTGATGATGATGAGGTGGAATGAACTTGTATGAATAGCTCTTTTTAAAAAGGAGCTATCTATACAAAATACTAAATTGTATGAATGACTCGTTTTGAAAATGAGTTATTTGTTCAACTCAAATATCACACATCGAGGTGGAGAACTCATGCCAACGACACGTGCGTATCGAGATGGACAACCCGCGTCACTGCATATCTCGAGGTAGACAACACATGTAAACGACACGCACGTATATCGACGTGGACAACCCATGCAAACGTCAAGCATGTATGTTGAGGTGGAGAATTAATGCAAACGTCACGCACGTATGTCGAGGTGGGCGACCCATGCAACCTCGTGCAATTCATGCAAACGTCACGCACGTATCTTAAGGGGTGCAACTCATGCAACCTGTTGCAATTCACGCAAACGTCACGCACGTATCTCAAGGTGAACAACTCATACAACCTCGCTCAATCTATGCAAATCATGCAAAGGTCATGCACGTATTTCGAGGTGGACACCCCATGTAACCTCGTAAAATCTAGGTAAATCGTGCAAATGACTCGCACGTATCTCGAGGTGATAAAGCCAATGCAAACGTCACACACGTATCTCGTGGTTGACAACACATGAAAACGTCATGCACCTATGTCGAGGTGGGCGAGTCATGCAACCTCATGCAATCCATGCAAAACATGCGAATGTGAAGCACGACTTTCGAGGTAGACAACCCATGCAACCTGGTGCAGTCCATGCAAACCATCCAAACATCATGCACCTAACTCGAGGTGGACAACTAATGCAAACGATAAACATGTATCTCGAGGTGGACAATGCATGCAAACATCATGCACGTATCTCGAGGGGACAACCCATGCATATCCACTACAGACCATGCACCTCATGCAAACGTCACGCACGTATCTCGAGGTGGACAACCCGTGCAACCCATAGTAACCATGCAACTCATCCTTTAAAGTTTTTTCTTCCTTCTATCTCGTGATGATAAGAAGAGATACGAATATTAAAATAATTATAGGCCAAAACCACATTATTTCTTTGTCTAGAATTTAAAATTAAAACAATAATGATCTCTTGAAAAATAAGTCCATTCCATGAAAAGGTTGTATACAAAAACTTCATTCACCTAAGATATAAACTGGAAAAAAAAATCACCACGACATCAAAAAACCTCATCATATAGGTCTATTACAACGGTTACGTTGACGTTGTTGCTCCGTGATGCAAATCAGACGTACTCTACGTCTAGTTGGACGTTGTGTTTGTACATCCAGTTGAGGTTGCTGATCTTGCATTGAATGTCGTTGAGTCGATCGATGTTCTTCCTCTGGTTCACTCGACTCACCTATGGTACTAATGCTTCCAAAAATAGGAGGTTGAACCATTCCAAAATATTGGTTTCCTGTATGTGATTGGCTGAAAGGAACATGAGGCGGCGACATGCTTAACAGGTTCATGAATGAGTCATATCCACTATATGACATATTGTAATTATAACATGGTGGAGTATATGGACTCGACATGTATTGAGGCAATGAATGATACATTTGATGTCTAGGCATTCTATGGTCCACATATGAAGACGAAGGCCCGGGTGCATGAGAATCGAAATGGTAAGGAAGAAGATTCATGATCGGCGGCCTAGGTACAAACATTTGAGGTTCTGGTTGCATCGGAGACGATGTAGGAATGTACCCATGAGAAGAATGATGTGGTGGGGATGAGCATTGGCTACTCTAGCCAACAGTCTATGTTCTTCTCGTTCTCGGACGAAATGAACGTGGTGGGGGAGAACGTCTACTACTCTCTACAGTAATCTCAGTCCGACGAGATGGACGTGGTGGACGAGGACATCTGGTGTTTTCCCCCACAGTCTCTATTCGTGTTGTTCTTCTTCTCACCTCTCTATTTGATTCGCCCTGATCCTTTTCTTCATCTTCCTCTTCATTCTCCTCATTTATGTCTTGTTCGACATCAATCCTATCATTCCATAGAGTAGAACTTTGCCTTTCATCTTCATCTAAAATTTTAATGTCTTCATCAAGCGTAGTAAGACCTTACTTGTACCCATCCTCGATAAACACTCGCCTCAGTAAATGCACCAAGTTACACTGATATAAAAAACATGAGTTTAATACACGCAATTTAAGATATTACTTGTTCGGAAAAAAATAATAGTTTTAAGTTTACCGAATAGTCATGTAAAGCCCCGTCATGTCCAATGAATCGTCTAGTGACTTATCAATACCACGCAATGTAGTCTTGTTGATCGTGTCATTCTTCTTGTGTCGTTGTGACTATGCTGTCACCACAATTTTCCTACATTTGTATAAAGGTTGCATGAAAAGCCACCCAATTTTCTTGATTGCGTCCACGCAATTCGATGCGGTGCAGTCGGATGTCGTAATCACAGTTTGGTGGCACGACTTATATCATTTCGAATTGTCTCATAACCCTTTCTGGTCGATGCCACTCGACTATGTGGAAAAAAATTATGGGACACGTCGATAGCCAACTACTGTGACCGTTAGTACAGTATTCGGGAAGAGACCCGATGACTTCAGCATAAGGTTGCCACACCACGTCATCCTCATTCTGCGAGTCGAGTGCATCACGGTAGGCTGATAAGACGTGCGTCGCATTTTGAGTAACCGAAAATGCATCAAGCCATCAATATACAAAACAAGAAATTATAGAAAATGAAAATGGAGTTAATATTATAGAAATTATGAAATAATATTTGTATTACATGTGTCCTAATGGAACGTCCATAAGCATGTGTTTTCCATCCACTGTTCGAGGTCGAACTCTAAAAACACCCAGGCGCCTTGGTGCTATGAATGGAAATCTGTCTCATACCCACAGTTGTACAACAATTGACGTACCTGCAACCTCATGTGCACCCGCGCAAGATCCGCTACACAACTCCCTGTACAAATAAGCCAAACAGACACTTCCCCAACTATACTGTCCATCTATTTGGAAATCCTCGAGCAACAGTAGAAACATCAAATGTACAAATGGTTTAACTTGTCGGCGAATAGACAACCACCGATAAGTTGCAGTATGTACGATCGAACATAACGTTGCATCGATTCCTCATCGATGTCATCATCTATAGCTGGTACGTTACGTTCAAGCCATTCGATTTTAAGTTTACAACCAATAATGTCATCTCCAACAGGAGTTCGACCAAGTAGCCTCTCATACACCTCAGCATAGTCTGTATCGGTCGTTCCCATCACAAGCATACATTCGATAGGTAAGCGGAGCTGTACCTGCATGTCCTGGAATGTAATTGTGCACTCGCCACATTGCATGTGAAATGTATGTGTCTCAGGGCGCCATCTCTCTACGAATGCAGTAATCAAAGCCCAATCAAGGCTGAAAAATGCTACGCGGAAAATCACATAGAACCCACTGGAACGAAGATATGAGATCATCCTTGAATGGTACTGCACCGTTCGATCAACGACACTACGTCTTCGACGCACACGCAATGTTTCGTACACCTTATAATTGAAAATGTATTAGTCGATATATATATATATATATATTATACGTTTATGCAAGAACATTTGACGTATACATGTAAAAAATCTTATCTGACCCCTCCAAGTTCGCGACGATCTGTGTAGATTAGATATGTAAAAGTGAAGGATCTGATGGACCTGGATCCATTGGTGTACAAACTACAATTGACTGATTTAAAAAAATTAGTCGTGTTGTTCGGAAACTCACAATAACTCTTTCATATATGTTCAAACAATAACGAATACTTAAACATTTCAATATAATCAAATTACTAACTTAAGCCATCACAAACAATATACAAAATCGACTATCGATTTTCATTGGAAGGTTGAGCTCTGCTTGGACAATTTTTTTTGTTATGTCCCTCTGAACGACAAATACCACACCGGTTCTTCCTAGTAGGGACTTGATCATGGTCTTTATTAGGACATGTTGTTCTTCTATGTCCTTCTTGATGACATATGCCACATCGCAAGGGCCTCGAGACATTAGGAAGATCCATCTCGTTTTGCCTTCGCGTTCCCTTTGGTCTCCCTCGGCCACGTCTGCACCTTGGGTTCGGTATGATCTTCGTCGCAAAAGTCGGCCAATATTTCTCATCTGGGATGGCTTTGAAATTAGAGGAGTAACATTGCGCGTACACATCTATCATATAGTATGGCTCAATGAATTGCGCGTAGCTCACTTGAATAAAGGCACATGCAGCTAACACGTGTGAGCAAGGGAAACCAAACGATTGTCATTTATTGCAACTGCACACCCGGTCCTTTAGGATGACGATTTGGGTATTGTTGTCTTTATGCATGCGATCTCCATGTCTTCCAGTCAGCACTTCAAACTCACATATGTCACGATTGATCAAATTGACTTGATGCCTCCTTGTAGATTGTTCATAATGTGTGAGTTTATCCATGAAATATTTTGTATAGGATAGGCCGTTTGAGATTGCTTCATTGATTTCTTGTTTACGCCGATCGTGTTATGTCACCAATCAGTAGTAAATCATCTGAGTCATCGCTGTTATTGGCAAGAATCGAGCCCCCTTCAATATACCGTTTTAACACTCTACAATTGACAATAAAATTCGTGTAAGTAATATTACTTCAACGATAACTATATAGTTGAATGTCAAACAAAACTTGCATTTCATACACACCAATACCATTAGAAGTCATCCATCCGTACCACATGCCTCCGTCATGCGATTGAGTCAATAATTCTTTGGGGATGGCATTTACATATTGCAGACATTGAGGAGTTCATGGTGATAAGTATGCAAAACGCTCCATGCACGCATTAAATTTTTATTCTTGATGTTGAGCAGCTGCTCGAGAAAGGAGTTTTTCAAGGGTTCATTTTTGAATTGGGTGTTGAAATTAGTGAGCAAGTGTCGTAGGAAATAACGATGGTATCCTTTTGGGGGACAAAAACCATTATTCGGGGTGTTGACCACCTCTAGAATGCCAGGGTGACGATCAGAAATAAGGCAAACCCTATCTCTATCCGTCACGTGTTTGCGCAACATTCTCAAAAACCATCCCCACGAATCAGTAGATTCGGTTTCTGCAACGGCAAATGCAATCGGTAGTATGTGTCCATTACCATCAACAAAGATGACAATCATTAGCTTACCACTATATTTTTCATATAAGAAAGTCGCGTCAATCTGAAGAAGAGGCCTGCAAAACTTGAAAGCTTGTATCAATGCTTCAAATGCGAAAAACACACGATGAAATTGGGGAGTCGCAGTTCTTATCTCATCAGCAGTCCATTGTCTATGTGACCACTCGATTCTTATCCCCAGACTCTTATTATTCACAGTCGCCAACCATCTTGGTAACTTAGCGTATGACTCATCCCAATCTCTAAATGCACATGCAATTGTCGTCATTTTGGCATCCCACATTCGCTTGTAGTTTACTTTGTGTCTGTATTTTTCCTTAATTATTTAAATTAATGTCTTGATAGTTATTGCTTGATCTATTTGAACAACGCTTTGGATCTCTCGCGCAAGCATGTTGGCGTCAATTTGGGCATAACCGCGTTCTACATCGGAATTTATACAGTTGTGCGGCACGTCTAATTGTGTGATATCTCATAATTGTGTTTTCTTTCGCAAATAAGCACGAAGACGCCACATGCACCCGTCTTGCGCACTTCTGCACTTGATCGCCCACAGAGTTGTAATCGATTCCATCACATGGTATTGACAATGTCTATTAACATGTCACATTTTGACGGCATGTTGTAAGTCTTTTTTGATGTCGAAGCACAATCATATTTCCAACTCAAAATTAGACATGTCCCACCCAGTCTGTTGATGAGAATGTTGGGTTGCAATGGAGTTAGCGACCTCCCAATCGATTTCATTATACACCGGCATGGTTGGTGAACTTCATCATCACTTGCTTCCTTCATGAAATTCTCTTCATCGATAGCAAACTGTTCATCATCTTGCACGTTTTCAACACTTGGAGGTTCATACATTGGGTCATCCGTAACAACATTGACTTTTTCCCAATCAACAACTGTTGCAGCATCCTCGTGGGGACGTACGTCCTCGTCTGTTTCATTATTGTCGTCGTCGTTAACTTCATCATCACTAGAGGCATTAATGTCATCATGTAAGGGACTAACAAATCCATCTTGTGCGACATCACCTTGTTGTGATTACATATGCAGCCTTTCCATCATCAATCTAGCGTCTGACGTGCAGACATTTTCATCACGGACTTGCGAATGAACCGTAGGATTTCGAAATGATTCGATTGCCCAAATGTTAAATAGATATCTACCGTTGCAGTTAATGATAAATTGGCCATTTTCGCCCACATCAAGTCGAAGTGTGTCGCATCATGCAGCAACACAAGGACGAAATATTGTGAACCTCCGGGGAGGATTATCATGTGGCGATAAGTCATCCTAACTAGAGTCTCCGTAGATGAGATATTGAACGCGTTACACACGTCATCCATCAATTGTCGGCTACTCGTCCCAAACTTAACCATCAACACTACTGATGGGGGTGCGTTGTACGCGATGCCATTTAAACCATTTACAATTTCACCGTGCGCATAAAATAGAAATGGGATGTTCCTATGTTCCATGACCTACATAATTTATTGGACATTGATGTAAAAGGATTACACGCAGGATTACAAATATATCAAGTGAAAAAGCTGATTACTAACAGGAGTTAAAGCGCAATCGAACTTTCTGATGTAGAATATCGCCATAACAGCGCAACTACAGAGCATACTCATTTGTTTGCATCAAGTACCAATCAATAACTCATATTTATATCACAAACGATTAAAACTACTAAACTAGTTCATAAGGAGCATGTATTTCATCAAAACAATATCATACTAATTTGTTCCCAAAGACTAATATATATATATACTATATTTATCATCAATTATTCTAGACTTTTTTTCGTTCCTTTTTTCAAATATCAAGCCAAGAATTTTATCAAATTGGGGGGATTTAAAGTGCAATCCAACTTTCTGATGTAAAGGATCGCCTTAATAGCGCAACTACAGAGCATCTGTTTGAGTTGTTTAATGTTTTAAGCACACATACCATGCAATGAACATCTCAACTATTTTTTTTTAAATACCTATGTAACTACATAACATGAAAAATATAACAAAACCAAATAAATAATAATTGAAATATTAATTTTTTGAACTTACTATTTTCCTCCTCTTTTTGTCTTCAAATTAATATTCATGCGATAAAAAATATAGTTAGTTATTTTATTTAAATGGACACTAATAACTTAAAAAATATATATAGTTAGTTCGACTTGTGTGTTTATTGAGGGACACATGAGAACAATAAAACAATTTAACAAAAAAGTTTAACAAAATAATAAAGTTAAACAAAAAAACAGTTTAACAAATATAAATAGGTTCAAACAAAGTTAAACAAAAAAATGAATCCTAAATTAACACTTAAAACAAAATCCAAAACTAACTCAAATCCTAACTAAACTAAACTAAAGTAAATCATAAACTATACAAAATACATATGATAAAAAGTTTAACAAAATAATATTTTAACAAAAAAAAGTTTAACAAAACCTTTAACAAATAAAAATTCTCAAACTAACTAAATTAACTAGCTAAACTAAACTAACATAAACTAAACTAATAAACTAACTAATTAAACTAAACTAACTAAACTAAACTAACCAAAAACACAGTTTAACTAAAAAGTTCAACAAAAAAATAAGTTTATCGAAAAAGAGTAAATAAAAAAAATTGTTTACCATAAAGTTTAACCTAAAATTTAATCTTAAATTAACACTTCAAAACAAATTTCCTAAGCTAAACCAAATCCTAAACTAAACTAAACTAAACTAAACAAGATCTTAAACTATACAAAATACATATGATAAACAATTTAACAAAATAATATTTTCACAAAAAAAAGTTTAACAAAACCTTTAACAAATAAAAATTCCTAAACTAACTAACTAACTAGCTAAACTAAACTAACCTAAACTAAACTAATAAACTAACTAATTAAACTAAACTAACCAAAAACACAGTTTAACTAAAAAGTTCAACAAAAAAAATAAGTTTATCAAAAAAACAGTAAATAAAAAAAATTGTTTACCATAAAGTTTAACCTAAAAATTAATCATAAATTAACATTTCAAAACAAATTTCCTAAGCTAAACCAAATCCTAAACTAAACTAACCTAAACTAAACTAATAAACTAACTAATTAAACTAAACTAACCAAAAACACAGTTTAACTAAAAAGTTCAACAAAAAAAATAAGTTTATCAAAAAAACAGTAAATAAAAAAAATTGTTTACCATAAAGTTTAACCTAAAAATTAATCCTAAATTAACATTTCAAAACAAATTTCCTAAGCTAAACCAAATCCTAAACTAAACTAACCTAAACTAAACTAATAAACTAACTGACGGCCCCAGTAACTAATTAAACTAAACTAACCAAAAACACAGTTTAACTAAAAAGTTCAACAAAAAAAATAAGTTTATCAAAAAAATAGTAAATAAAAAAAATTGTTTACCATAAAGTTTAACCGAAAAAATTAATCATAAATTAACACTTCAAAACAAATTTCCTAAGCTAAACCAAATCCTAAACTAAACTAAACTAAACAAGATCCTGAACTATACAAAATACATATGATAAAAAGTTTAACAAAATAATATTTTCACAAAAAAAAGTTTAACAAAACCTTTAACAAAATAAAAATTCATGAACTAACTAAACTAACTAGCTAAACTAAACTAAACTAAACTAAACTTAACTAACTAAACTAACTAACTAAACTAAACTAACCAAACTAACCAAAAACACAGGTTAACAAAAAAGTTCAACAATTTTTTTCTCAAAAAAACAGTAAATAAAAAAATTGTTTAACATAAAGTTTAACAAAAAAATAAGTTAATCCTAAATTAACACTTCAACACAAATTTCCTAAACTAAACCAAATCCTAAAATTAAGCTAATCCTAAATTAAACAAAATCAAATCCTAAACTAAACTAAACTAAACAAAAACCATATAATAACAATGTTTAACAAAAAATTTAACAAAAATTAAATCTTAAACCGTCACCTTCACCTTCTCGCATCACCTCCTTCTCCCATCAAGTCGACCCTCCTTCTCCTTCTCCTTCAAGCTCGTCACCTCCTTCTCCTTCTCCTTAAAGCCGTCACCACCTTCAAGCCATGACTTCTCCTCTTTTTGCCATCTTTCTCTCTTCACTGGATCTCTAATTAAACCCTTCTACCAACACCATTAAGTACCAAACTAACCCCCACCCACCTCTTCCAAACTCTCGTGACCTAAACCTAGCTAATACCTAGCTATTACCTACAACCCCACCTGAAACAGAAAATGCAGAGAATATATTCTCTGCGTTTTCTGTTTCAGGAAAAAGGAGACTGGGTACACAGATAGCGCCTTTTTTGAAGGCGCTATTTATGTATCCGTGTAACGGTCCAAATTAATTAAACTAGGATTACCGTTAATCTTGGGATTAACGGTCATAATTCGGGCGTTACGTGGACAACTCGGTTGGATCTAACATGAGAATATATGAAATACGTTATTTATGAATGGTGGTTGTATATATGTGGTGTTTAACTTTATTTTATTATATTGCACTGCATGTGTGTATGTTGCTATCGGGCGAGTTTGTGTGACGAGTGTTTGCCTCGAAAGGTATGTCGACGCAAGTGTCGAGTGGCGAACTACAGATACACTAGGAAACTTGACGAATTCAAGTTAGAATGACTAGTTAATCAATTTAAAATAGGTAATGTAACCATAGGCTAAGATTGTTTCAATTAAAACAATAGGCTATGACGTACCCTTAAATGCGTGTCGGGTAGTTGAGAGTTAGTGGGAGCACAAGTTGATGATTTTTTACTAATCATAGGCATTATGATGGGCTTAAGCTAAGGTGAATAAATGCAATAAATAGAGGCCTATAGTTGAGTAAATTAAATGGAAAGTATAGGATTGGTCTAGAGATACACATTGGCACATCTAGGAACTAGGTGAGTAATGAAATGGTGTCACTAGAGGTTGAGTTAGTGGGATACATGGCAAGAGGTGGACCATTAGATAGTCCTTGGGATACATAAATCCATGGAGATTAAGGGCTAACATCACCTTAATATATAACATTAGTGATCAAACAACATGCAAACCAAATCACCAATTCATTTTTGCTAGAGAAGAAGAAGGAATTGCTGGAGAGGATTGAATCATCAAAGTGTTGAAGAAATCCATGGGAGTTGGTGAGAAATTATCAAGCTAGGGTGCTACATCAACTAGGTACACATCTTTTTAGTTGAAATTAGAACAAGTTATGGGTTTAGGCTAATTTCAGAGGGTAGATGATTGAGTATTTGCAATTGATTTATATATTTGGATTTCTCATTTCAAGCTGATAATCCAGCTATATTGAAGTTCTTAATTTGGTTTTGAAATCATAAAGATATGAATTTTTGAAGTTGCAACACCAAAACTAGAATTATGCATGTTGTATTAGGAATTAACCTGGGTAATTTGGTCATAACCTACTCATTTTAAATCCAAATTGATCCAAAATAGTGGAATTTGAAAGCTTATTTAAAGGGGAATAACTTTGCTTAACGGAAGATATTTTGATTTAAATGTTTTTATGTCCAAACATGCTCTACAAATAGGTGCTAGAGTTGAAAATGAAAGTTTTGAAACTAAATTTGTTAAGGGCATAACTCTCTAACTACTTATCTAAATGAGCTGATTTTTTTAGTATGTTTTATTTTGGTATGTTTGCTGCCTTTTGACCAAGAATCACATTTTTTGGAACTATAGATTGGGAGAAATAGATTTTCTAATTCCGCTAGTCGGATTAGATTCCAATCCGACCTATGTTTAGTAAAATCATGATATCTCTTTCATCTTAAATCGGAATTTTGCAAACTAAACCTTTTCGAAAAGCTAAGAGAGAGACCAACAATAATTGTATTGATGGAGTATTTCGATATTTGGACCATTTCATGCCTAAAAGTGCGTTAAAATGTAAGACTTAAACGGAGACTTATTTAGTATTTAAGGACTGACTTAGGAAGATTGATTGAAAGTCTATTGAACCAATTTGAATACATAATAAACATACTTAATTGACTTCAGGGACTTAGGGGGACCATAGCTCAGTGTCTAGGGGCTTGTCGGGTCGGATACGAGAGTCCGGAGAAGTTGGAGCGCAGATTGAGGTGCGTAAACCCATTGGAATGCTTCACAGAATTCATGTTTTGGGTTTTATCGATATCTCATTTCACGTGTGACTGCTGGTGGGCACACATGGGTTTTCACTCCTATTCGGTTTACATATATATATTGGTAGTGGTTAAACCGCTTGCGCGAGTTACTTGTGACAGTGCTCGTGTCGATGGCAGTAGAATATATCTACGACCGTCGAGAGGGATTAGATTGGTCTTGATGTGTAACAGCGTCGGGAAGGGACCATGTCATTTACTGAAGTTGGGGTTTAGTCACTGTAAGCCTGTAAGTATATACATTGTTCTTATTTGATTTATCGGTTACTGACTGGTGTAGGTCACGGTTTTCTCGTGATTATACGAATGTTACTGATTAATGCTTTACTACTGAACTGTTTTAGTTTATATATGTTGTTTATTTGATTTACGCTACTGCTTTTACTTATCGTATGTTGCCTACATTCATAGGAATACGACGTGTTGTTGCTAGGTGTTATATTTGCATGATTCGTAGTTTATCAGTTTTATTTCATGAATATTGTGTGGACTTCTCTTGGGATTTTACTCACTGGACTCGTCACTGGATTTGTTGGGTGACTGAGTGCAGACCCTTCGACGAGCAAGGGCAAGGGCAAGGAGGTACTGGGCGACTACCTCTGAGTTAGTAGAGCCAGCTCGTGTGTGACTACAGTATGTATTTATCTTACTTTTGTTGGGTTTTTGGGACTATAGAACACTGATTACATGTATATGGAACTTTTGTTATACTTATTTTTCCTTGATATATACATGGTATCTTTTGCCGGGTTTTCCACTACTTAGGATTGTTAAATACTACATAAGTTACTCATTAAAAGACTTCCGCTATAAAATTATCATATAACATGATAAATTGAGAAACTGGCTAACTAAATTATTAATACTTGTGTAAAGGTTAGTTAGCATAACTAGGGTTAGCTGGAAGTGTGTAAGCAACTAGTTAGGTCGCGAGGCGTCAAGGATAAGCGGGCCATGACGTGGCATGGCTTGGTGACGTGGGATGCGACGTAGAGAGATCTCAAGGCGGCCTGGAATTTAGGGCCTCCACAATTCGAGCCAACGTGGAAAGAAGCACCGAATAGCGCATTCGGAGAATGCGCTATTCGTGTGCTCTTTCCCACGTGGACCAGGGAAACAAGAATAGCGCATTCTTCGAATGCGCTATTCTTGTTTCTTTTTCCCACGTGGATGTCCACGTGGACCACCCTATAATATTTACACGAATAGCGCATTCGGAGAATGCGCTATTCGTGTAAATATGTTCCAATCAATCCACGTGGATTGATATATCCCAATAACACGAATAGCGCATTCCACGAATGCGCTATTTGTGTTATGTGACCAACGTGGATCGGACACATGAATAGCGCCTTTTCAAAAGGCGTTATTCATGTGTCCACGTTGCTCGAAACTTTTTCTCCCTTGATAGCGCCTTTTCAAAAGGCGACATACATTATATCACGAATAAAAAAAAACCACACTTGTTTTGCTCATTTAAATTGTTTTGTGTTGTACTTGTGTAATTTAATCCTTCCTAACACGCAAGACCGACATGAATTAGTTGTCGTTTGTGCCTTACACATCGAGATATATGCGCATGTATCTGAGTGCGAAAAATAGTGGACACTAACACGTGCGTATCAGTGTTAGGTGTTGAAGCATTTTCAAATATTATATTATTTAAAAAATACAACTTCTTTATAAAAATGGATTTACTTAGGGGCTTGCTATTTGCACACACTTAATATTCTTACACATACCAAATTTTAAAATTTGACATATTTATCCTTACCCAAAATGCAACACACACACACACACACACACACACACACACACACACACACACACACACACACACACACACCACCTGCCGCTTCTATCCTCTATTGTCGTCGTCACCCTCCACCACCGTTGCCGCCCCGCTTCTACCCTCCATTGTCGTCGTCACCCTCTACCTCCAACTTCGCAAACCACCACCGTCTACCTTAAACCCTCATTAATACCTCCCACTCTCGTATTTTCCGCCCGCCTCCCCTCCCCATCTCTTTTATTCTTTCTCGATTCACCGTGTTCGACCAGTAGGGCCGAACACGATGGCCATGTTCAGCCCGAGTGGCCGAACATCTATGCATATGTTCAGTTTTGGTGGTCGAACAAGGCCATCGTATTTGGCCCAAATGGTCGAACAAGGTGAACCGAGAGAGAACGAAGGAGATGGGGAGGGAGACGTCGAGGGAAGGGGAGAGGAGGGAAGGTGTCGATTCCATTTTGAAGGATTGAAGAGGGAGATCGAGAAGGACGGGAGAAGGAGGAGAAGGAGGCGGAGGAGGAGGAGGAGGAGGAGGAAAAAAATGGCGGACGGCGAGCGACGCCAACGGGTCGGAGGCGGTCAACAATGGAGGACAGTGGCTGGTTGGTGGTGGCAGTGGGTTTGAGACAAGGTGGGTGCGTGTGGGGGAGATAAGGATATTTTGGTCAAAAGGGGAAAAAGTGGTATGTATAAGGGCATTGTGTGTGTGCGTTTAGCAAGCCCCTTTACTTATTAAAGTAATTGAATTGCATTAATCAAACCAAACTAAATACAATGAGATGCTTATATTTATAGAGTTTGTGTTGTATAAATAAGAAAATTAATTAACGACATGAATATAGTAATATCTAAATACCGAAATCACATAAACATAACAACTTTATATAGTTTTCTAACATTACTGTTCAAAGAAAAATTACTTAGAAAGTAAGTGCACTTTTTTTTTAGAGCATATCCAATGGTAGCATGAATTGGGTGAAAATGGATCCACCTACAACACAATCTATATTCAACCCAAAAATAGCTATCCAATGAGACCATGTGTAACGACCCGTTACTTTAATTTGGTGATTAGTACTAATATAAATCCTAACTAATTTGAGTTAGGCTCATGATTAAGTTCGGCATACCTCGATTAGCGTGTGCGTGTATTTGCATGATGTAAGGTGTTTGTTTGAATTGTTAAAACAATTAATATATAGGTTGTCGTATAATACGGAAATTATATATAAGCCTATAAAACAAAAAAATACCCAATATCGAGACACTAAGTGTGACGAGGGAGTCATGGCACGAATGTGCATGCTCAAGAACACTTGTAGACATGTCTGGTGAGTTTATTGATGAATAATACACGATATATATACATATATATATTTATATGTTTTTAAATATATAAATATATATTGGAAAATAAAAGAATATTAGAAATATATGGATTATTGGATCGTCTCGAGCAAAGCGTAAGTACAAGATGTGTCAAAGTTCGTGTCACTTTAAGGAGTGTCACTTTAATGCATCAACCACGCGATCGGTTTCGAGATAGCTCGATGCGTATCTCGAGAAAAATTCATATATATAAACAAAAGTAGATCGTTATCTCCTCACAATTCTAATATTCGAGAGAAAGGCCGAGGGTTCAGGAGTTGATTTCGATCGAAGGGAGATTGTTCCGGGAGCTGAATTCAATCAAGTTGAGGAGCTTAACTGAATCAACAACACGATATCAACGTTTGGGTATGATTTGTTCTTGTGTTTGTTGAAGTTCAATTCAATGGTGATGCTAGAATTTTAGTTAATTGTGCGGGTTGATGATTAGTGTGAATTCTTACTTACTGAGCAAGTTGGAGCACTCACCCCAATTAACATTACAGATAGATTCGACGAGTGCTACGACTATGGGATGGAGAAGTTATATGAGTCTTAAACTTCTCTTTGATGTAATGACTTTATCTGGTCTTATATATTGGTGTTGAATTATCGTTTTGTAATATCATATAGGATGGGAGATTTGTATAACCGAGGTTTATTCCGGTTTGTTTTAAATATCGTATATCTTATTTTGATTATCAAAAAGGTTTGAAATTTTCGTTGCGTATATTAATTATTTTATTTCGATAATCGATATACAGTAGTGTTTGCTGACTCTAGTTAAGTCTGATAAGGGTAATCTGGGCTTAATTAGGGTTTAAGGCCGAGTATTTTCCTAATCAGGTTAGGGGATGCTACAGTTTGGTATCAGAGCCATATGTTTTATTGCCTTGGTTAGCCATGGTTTATAAATCTCAGAATAATGATTCATTAAAATCAAGGATTACGTCTGATACAGTGTGGTGCTTATGGTCTATCACTTTTAGGGATAAAGTGGTAACAGTGATACAGTTGGGTATCATGGACAAGGCTCTGAGCATACATTCACTTTTGGATGGTGTTCGAAGTGAATGTTACCCTACTTTAAAAGTTTAAGGTACTCTGATTACCCTAATAACGCAACCTAAGTTTATCGACTCGAAGAGTGGTCTCGAGTTATGAATAAGCTTAGGGTTTGATAAATGGTTTTTATCATGATTTTGGAGGGTAACCAAAAGATAAAAGACTGAAATATGTTATTTGTTATGTATACTATATCTACGTGGTAGATATAAGAATTATGTCTTTTTTTAACGGTAATAAGAAGGTTGAAGTCCATCTATTTCTCATGATATGAGAAAGCATGGAGGTAAGAGCTCCGGAGAGTCTTGACCTCGGGGATAGACAAAAAAGAAAGACATAAGAAAAGTTACAAAGACGAAATAAAACTCTTTTCCAAGTAACATTTTTAGTGGTATTTCTTCTTCCTGATATTATTAGACAAATAATGGTTGGTGAAGAAGCATCGATTGGATCAAGATCTTGATGTGTGTATCAGGAGAATGGAAATTATAAAATAATGAAATACTGAATGACTTTCGATGAAACTCAAAAATGGCGGACCACTTTGAGAGGTGATTTAATACTAGTATTGAGACTAATATGGAAGTAATGAAAGTTATCCAGTAAACAAATTAGTGGTAAATGATAAAAACATAATGGAGGTTAGGAAACCACTAATGCAGTTATATTTCATAAGTTGTTAGGAAGTTGATATTTTATTTATGGTGCGAATCCATATTGAAATAACAAGTGGTTTTTAATAAAAGACAGTTAAATCCAGAATATAGCAATGAGTTGGTAATATATCCTAGTCTGATCTATTAGACTGGTATAGTCTAAATTGGGGAGAATGAGTGGTCAGTGAATTTGAGGATTTGGAGAATCCAAGGATTAATGTGTAGTAGTCGAAATGAGTATTCATTACTCAGAATTGACAACTCCTTCTGAAAATAAGTGAAATCAACGGTTCTCAAGAGGTAGTTGAGATTTGATTTTCACAGTGAAATGATCAGAGTTATGGATATATATATATATATATATATATATATATTTATAAGATGATTGCAAGCGGGTGTTGGATCATTTTAAGTGGATAATGGAAACCACTAGAACTTACTAGAACTCATGTTATTTTCATAAATTAAGGGTGTCAAGTGAAGGAAAACCGAATTGTAATGAAGTTGTTATTGTGCTATCAATAATAACATGGAGTCTTAGAAGACTTAGAGAATGCACGTGCAATTACCGTACATAATTGGAATTGGTAACGCTAAGTTGGTTTAGACCAGATTTTTTTGCAAATGCTATTGCTAAGTTTCAACGGATAATAAATGGTAAGAGTGTTGAATATTAATAATAAATCAGAGGATTTGACTGTGATTGAGATAATTTAAGGTTGTCATATGTTCAACACAATGGTAAAAAGAGGAAAGTAAACTTGAAATAATTGAATGTTACAAACAACTTATCTGGGGTTCTGTGATATCGTTGTGTGATTTATTTAGTTAACTTAAGTATGTGATTGTTGTAAATTGAAATTGAATACAAGGATGCCTTGGAGGAAGGTGAAAGTATAGTTTGATTACAATGTTCGCTTGACAAAACCTAAATTGTGAAAGAAGTTAGATGTTCATCTTAAGACTTTTGATCTAGGTAAGAATGTGTGGGTGACACAATAAAGCAAAATCGTAACTCATATTTCCAGCTATATATAAATAGTTCCAGATTTGGGAAAAGAACTATTAGAGACTGATAATCTCGGGATAACTAATTTGGTAGTTATACCAAATATGGAAAGGCATCACTTGTAAATTAAGAAGAAAGTTTGTTGAGGATCTTTTAATTATTCTTTGAGATTAATAAAAATCTTAGAGGAATCATTAAAAGACAACCTGAGAATATAACACCAGTGAACTTGTGTAAGAGTAAGTAATGAATTTCAAACTGTGGAAGTTTGAAAAATGGAAATTGTCATAGCGATAGAAATATAAGGTAAAAAAGTTACCTTAAAACTTTCCTAAGTATTAGGAATTCACTCTAAAACATCACTCATCAAGGTGATTGTGTTGACAATGCTTTGAAAAGAAAGGGACAGAGGCTATAGTGATAATAAAAGTTGCTCAGTAATATCTCTTAGGTGTGATATTTCCTGATGACCAAATGGAGGTTCTGCGCAGACACATCACCAGCTGAGTTGTCTGGATCATTAACTATAAATATGTTCTTGGGAGCTCAGATTGGAGTTGAGCTAATAATGATTGAAATTAGTGATGTATTATTGAAGGAAATTGATTGAGATTATCAAGTAGGTCAAGGATGACTACTAATTATTGATGTTGGAAAGGATGATCTCAGATCAAAACATTGTGCATGTAAGGAAAGTTCTTAAAACTTGAAACAAAGACAGAGGCAAGAATGTTGTGAGAATCTCATTGATTTCTTTAATACATTTATTCAGGTGAAGTCCAAAATTCATTGTAATGAAAATGAATAGTTAGTGACCTGAAATGAAAAAAAAATTGACGGTGTAGATTTTATAAAGAAATATGAGATATATCAGCAGGTAGATGCTGAATAATTTTAACATGGAGGGTTATATTGTTCTTGCTTATATGAATGATATTTCATGCTCAAAAATTAGTAATGAATTAACCAATGTTGTGGTGACAACTGAATGTTATTGATATAATTGTAAAATTGACAGATTTTGGAAATTTCTTGCCAGTATTGTAGTTTAAATCCTCGTGGAAAAGTAAGCGAGATGTATGTGTGTGGAAGAGTTGAGAGTTGTGGGGAACCAATATTATTATTTCAGTAAGGAACCGAAAATCTGCTTCTCAGGGGGGAAGAGATGTATCATAGCTATGAGGGACCTTTCTCAATTTTAACACAATATATCTGAAGTTGACCCTGACTTCCATATAATATAGTTTCCGAAATTGTGACTTGGAAAGTATGAGTTACTGGAAGAAATATTTACTGTGTAAGTTCTCTGGTATGAATGTTATCAGGCTAAATATGAGGTTGAGGTATTTAACTTACAAAAATATGTATGCTTTACTTCGTTGTTAATTGGTGGGACGAGAAGTAATGATACAAATTTGTTGGAGCTTGAGTAATCTATAACTACATAGAAAGGTGTTATCAGACTATCAGTATACAATGGCAACTCAGGTATATGGAGAAAATGTAGCTATTAGTAGAACTTCTCAGTTTAGACTTCATGAGGAAATGACGGTGAAGATTTATGTAAGTTTAGTTGACACATCATCAACTGAGAGAGCTAATTTTGGAGCTACTTATCTGATCTTTTGAGTTCAGATTCAAACTGAATTGGAAAAGATTCAGTGGTGATTAGTTGTCAGAAAGATAATCATGATTATATAGAGCGTTAAAGGTTAACAGCTAGTGTAGATTATCCTGATTGGTCAGTGTTTGGTAATGTTGCGTTACGGTTCAGGGATAGATTAAGGATTCCAGTTCAGGATCAGGTGAGGCAGAAAGTGCTACGAAACTCTCATAGATCTCTTTACTGCATTCATCCAGATAGCAGTAAGGAATATCATGAAATGAGGCTCCTTTATTTATTGTTAATCAGGGATGAAGACTGATTTGGTTGAGATAATGAAGAGATATGAAATATGTCAGTAAGTTAGTGCTGAGCATAAAAAACCTGGAGGTTTATTGCATTCGCTGCCTACTCCTGAATGGGAATGGGAACATAGATCGGTGGATTTTGTTTTCAGTTTATCTCGGAGTTAGCGTAAGCATAATACGGTAAAAATTGTAGTTAACAGTTGATGGAGTTTGCACATTTCTTGCCAGTTTCTATGTGAAATCCTCTTGACTATTTATGCAAAATATACATACATGAGGTGTTAGATTTCAGGGTGCTTAAGTGTCGACTATTTCGGATAGGGGTCCGAGATTCACATCCAGAGGATAGAGTGAATTGTTGCGACAACTATGGAACTGATTTTAACCTCAGTATGTATACTATCGGTAAATCGATGGGCAACCGGAGTAATTGATTTTGGTGCTAGAGGATATACTTTAAGCTTTTGTCTTGAATTTTAATAATAACTGGAAGAGATATATTTCTATTTGTGAGTTCGTTTATGAAAACAGCTGTCAAGCTAGAATGGAATGCTCCTTTGAAACTTTGTATGATCAACCATATCATTCACTGGAGTGTCTGGACTGGGTTGAGATGCAAGTCAGTTGGAGCCGTAATTAATTTAGAACTACATAGAGGAAAGGTAGCAGATTAGCCAGCGTTTTACTACAATACAACTAAAACAAAAAAGATACGCCGATAAATATCATAGGTGGTTGGAGCTTTCAAAGGACAAATATGTTTTGTTGAAAGTCTCACTTATGAGAGGAGTTGTGTAAGTTTAGATTATGAGGTAAGCTAGCTTTAAGGTGTATTAAAGCTGAGAACCAAAGAGATTTCTTTGGTTAAAGTGAAATGAAGATTTCATAAAAATGAGGAACTAACCTGAGAAGGGAAGTATGAGAAATAGTTTCCAATTCTATTTGAAATTGCAAGTAATTTCATATTACTTTAATTTTGAGGACGATATTGCTTTAAATTGGGGAGACAGTAAAGACCCGTTACCTTAAGCTGATGATTAGTACTAATCCAAATCATAATTAATCTGAGTTAGGCTCGTGCTTAAGTTCGGCGTACCTCGATTAGCGTGTGCGTGCGTTTGCATGATATAAGGTGTTTGTTTGAATTGTTAAATCAATTTATATATAGGTTGTTGTATAATACGAAAATTATATACAAGCCTATAAAATGAAAAATACCCAATAAGCAATGGTTTACCGGGACATTAAGTGTGACGAGGGAGTCGTGGCATGAATGTGTACGCTCAAGGACACTGTAGGCATGTCCGGTGAGTTTATTGGCGAATAATACGCGATATATATACATATTTATATTTTTTAAAATATATAAATATATATATATTGGAAAATATAAAAATATTAGAAATATATGGATTATTGGATCGTCTCCAATGAAGCGTTAGTACAAGATGTGTCAAAGTTTGTGTCACTTTAACACATCAACCACGCAATCGGTCTCGAGATAGCACAACGCGTATCCAGAGAAAAATTCATATATATAAACAAAAGTTGATCGTTATCTCCTCACAATTCGAACATTCGAGAGAAAGGCCGAGGGTTCGGGAGTTGATTTTGATCGAAAGGAGATCGTTCCGGGAGCCGAATTTAATCAAGTTGAGAAGCTTAATCGAATCAACACCACGAGATCAACGTTTAGGTATGATTTGTTCTTGTGTTTGTTGAAGTTCAATTCGATGGTGATGCTAGAATTTTTGTTAATTGTGCGGGTTGATGATTAGTGTGAATCCCTACTTACGGAGAAAGTTGGAACGCTCACTCCAATTAACATCATAGGTAGATCCGACGAGTGCTACGACTATGGGATTGAGAAGTTATAGGAGTCTTCAACTTCTCTTCGATGTAATGACTTTCTCTGGTCTTATATATTGGTGTTGAATTATTTTTTTGTAATATCATATAGGATGGGAGATTTGTATAATCGGGGTTTATTCCAGTTTGTTTTAAATATTGTATATCTTATTTTGATTATCGAAAAGGTTTGAAATTTTTGATGCGTATATTGATTGTTTTATTTTGATAGTCGATATATAGTAGTGTTTATTAGGTGTAGATGGTAAGGCTGCTAGCTCTAGTTAAGTCTGGTAAGGGTAATCTGGGCTTAATTAGGGTTTCAGGCTGGGTATTGTCTTAATCAGGTTAGGGGATGCTACACCATGGATTGTGTGTCACAACCCAAAATTGATAATCGTGTTTTAATTTTTAAACAGGATCACCGACCTGTGACGTGGGACCCACATCATGATACACACACTAACCGAGGCACATGGCTGAGGAATATGTTACATTTGCGTGATGATTTCCTAGTGTATTGTACTTGTGTAGGCTACTAAGTCACCTCTACTTGTTATTTATATGTGTCAATACCTGAACAGGGACACGCCTCAAGATGCGTGTAGTCGTGGGATCAGGTAGAGAGTGACATGGTGAGTCATTATTTAATTGGATGTATTAATGTGGCTAAAGTAGTTAAATTTGTTGTGGCTATGGTTGATTTATAATAAATGTAGCCTAAGTTAGTAAAATAAAACAATAGACATTTGATGTTTCTCGATATACGTTTAGTTACATCAAAAGACCAATGAAGTATGAATTTTGTGTTAGCAAGGGTGAGTTAGTTGAGAGTTAGTGGAATTGAAACAAAATGAAAGTCATTAGATTAGTCTCTAGATGAGTGTGTACATTAAGATCAATGACTATAAATTAATCTTACCTACATATATATAAGTGCTTGTGATGAACATGCAAATCATAGAACCATTAAGAGAGGAAATTCTGAGGTGATTAGTTGTTGGAATTGAACTCAAGTGTAGACAACAACTTACAACTCTAGGTAATGTATCTACCCATCTATATTTTCAATTTTATGAGTTATAGGCATGAAATCAAAGGAGTTTTCATGTAATCAATTTTCAAAACATTTCATGTGTCAAATATGTTCAAATGGAAGCTTTGGTTTAAGTTTTCAAGCTCAATTTATTAGATTTCAATAGTTGCTCAAAATTGGGTTCCATTCTAATGAAAGTAAATTTCTAAAAAAATCAATGTTCAAGAAATGTTATTTTCAAAATCCATTTGCATATTTGAATTCCTTGAGATTTTATAATAGTCCAGCTATCAAGAATTTCAAAAATTGGTTTTGTTTTGATAAAGTCATGAATTTTTGAAATTTTAAGTGTTCTTGAGTTATTTTCAACAAAATGCATGTTTAAATCTCTAAATTTTGATGTAATTGATGAATTATATGAAGTTTCTGGTGTATGTTTGATAGAGGAGGATGTTACGGATCCCTGGTGGCAGAGAACAGGGATCCGGGGCTTTGGAGGAGGCCATTCTTGAGAGAAAATCTAGAATTCTAGTTGTAGAATTCTGGGTTCCAGCGCACTTAGCAGCTCTAGCACGCTAATAGGGTCATTAGCGTGCTAGGTAAACTACCTAGCGCGCTGGTTACTCTAACAGCACAAAAATATGCACTTTTTCAAAACATGCTTAACCTATCTAGCTTAGCCTAAACACACTCTAATACGTACTAAATTATGCCAGGAGCGTAGGGAAGAGTCTCGGGAGTCCGGGTGCGTGTTTTGGGGTGTCGGGAGGCCAGTTAAGCTAGGAAATACATTGCGTGACTTGTAAATCTTGTTGAGGTTCTTATTTACATTTCTTTCCAATTATGCTTTATTTTGCAGTCTATTTGACTATGAAATGCCTTGTATTCTGATATCATGAATTTGTTTCATGTTCTACTCATTATATGAGTGTTTTTATCATGATATCGTTTGTTTATGGAAATCATTGACTATATTCTCGTGTTCGATGTCTTTCTTGTTGTTTTAATGAAAATGTGATCGAGAATAGCATGCTATTAGGATTAGAGTAATGAAATTGGAGTATAAATATGGATTTGTATTCTTTGAATGTTGACTTTGAAGCATATTGCCTTGTCTTGAAAACTCTAATGCGAGTCTTCCTTGAAATTACAAAGTAGTGGTAGAATCTAGGGTCCATTACACAATTATGAGATGTGTGGCACATGGGGTCACTGGACTACAGGGGATGTCGACGCTCACCACTACACTTGCGCATCACATGGGGTATAAAACCTGGAGTAGTCAGCAAGTATGTATATAAAGATGATTTATTTATGTGGAGAGCTCAGCTCCGTCTTTGAGGATTGAGATATAGATAATCATGGAATCGTAAAGCTCAGCTCCGACCTTCGATAGAGGTGTAGAGCACAGCTCCACCCTGAGATAGTGGAATAAAAGGCCTTTTTTATATGACTCACGGCCGACCGAACCTAAATCATTACTACTTAGCCTGTGTTAGTCTCATTTTGCTTAACTGAGGTATTTTTCTATCATATTTCTATTTCAGCATTTCTTCGCTATATTTTATGCTTTTAAATACCAGTCGATTATGTTTAGAAATGTACATAAGAATCTCCGGAGTTTACTTTATTACATTGTACTCACCGTCCTTTTTATGTCGATGGGTGCAGATCCATCAAGCACGAGGTCGAGCAAGGAGAAGGTCGGCGACTATCTTTTACCGTTCCACAATTTTCTACTTCCAATTTTGTAGGTCTCGACTTTTGATGCATTATTTACTTTATGCCTTTTCTACATATTTTGGGTTGTATATTAGGTTGAGCATATAGCTCCCCAACTTGAGACTTGGTTATCACTATGTTATCGTCCTTAAAATATTTATATGCATTTGATGTTGTTTCCTGGTTTCCACACTTAGGATTTTTAATAATTGCTTCCGCATAATAGTTAAGACCTCTGCTAGGTCTTTTTTGAAACGAATCTCCCCGACCTAGGGTTAGGCCCAGACCGCCTCTCAAGCCTAACAATTGAATTAGGCCCAAGCAAGCAGTCTGACTCGCCTAAACAACTTGCGGAATAATCATAAAGACAATATGGAAATAAAAATGCGGAATAAAATATAGAACCAATCCATATGTCTACCAAAGAACTATAAATGGGTTTTCATTTTATGCAATTATGTAAGGTCATCTAAAAGCTCTCAAATAACTCAACTATAAGGGAGATAATGTTCATACTACCTAAAAGACCTATTTACATTATAACCCAAGTTTAATAGTTTCAAAAACGAATATATAGATAATACAATACAAGGCTCACATTAAGAGAGAAGACTTCAAGCTATCGCCTCTCCCTTTTGTCGATCTAGCGCCGACGTGGATACTTGAGACGTAAGTGGATGAGCTAAAGAACCAACAGAGCACAATAAGATAGGAGACTCGCTCAAAAACTAAACATGCAAGTATTACTTATAAAGCAAAACAATTCTACACATGAAGTAGTAAATCGAATTGTAAGCTATTTAATGAAAAGTAATGGAAACATCGTTCTTGTTCGTAAAGGGGGGTCTAAACAAGTTTCATGTCCAATATAACTTAAAGGTAGATTCATAATTCAATAATCAAGGAAATGAGCATTCTTTTGAAACCACATCATGAAAGAGAATTCGCGAATTCGTAAATAAATTCCATTTATTCAGGCAATGTGGTCCAACAAGAGATTTACCATAAGAACTAGTAATAAATATAAGTCATTGTTCCATTCAATGCATTCTAGCTGATGGTATGAATCTGGTGACTGAAACACTCAACCTTGAGGTGATGTGAATCATTGTTTTTCACAATGGTCGTTTTGACCTCTATCTAGTTCCATCAAACCAACATTAAGTGTTTCCAAGTCATCACCGAGTGTGACCACTTGTGAACTTGGTATTTCATAGTGTAGACCACTCTTTTTTTTGTGGGATTATAGCCACGCCACTGTAATTCGTGGCACGGACCACTCTCTGTTGGTAGGCACACTGCCACACCATCGCTACTCGTGGCGCAGGACACTCTCCTTTGATAAGCTTATTGCCACATCACCGCTTTTGGATCGATTAGCGCAATTATTCACGTCACATGCATTCCATAAATAAGCATATTCATATCATTAACTAAATGCGACCCAATCCTAAGTCTTTCGATATGAATTTGAAATTTTTATTTATCTAATATTCAAGCCACATTTAATGCATGAGCGAAGATCCCCACTTACCTCGACTCGCCGCAACGCCTATAACAATTCCTGGTATGTCCGGGGCTTGATGTGAACCTTTGCGCGACACTATAAAACCATAACACGTCTCATAAATAATTGCTTTGATTTAAAGTTAAGTAAACTTTCATTTATTGGTCGTTGGGGTTCACTAGTGTAGGTCACGCGGGTCCCCAGTCGCCCGATGCGAGGGTCGAGGGGTGTGACCCGATCAGTCTCCCTCGGAGATGTGGTAGTGCCCTCGTTTGAAAGCAAATATTTGCATTTTGTTTTATTATATATGTATATATATATTATTTTTGTTTATTTATAATATATATATTCTTTTATTGTATTTTTGTTTTTTTTAAGTTAGTGGTGACATCCAGGGGTTGTTTGGCCCCCGGTCTAATGTCCAAGGTGGCGGTGCCGAGGACGTCCCTGCTGACAGCGGTGGTCATGGGGGGCTCTAGTGCCACCCCTCCCCTCTCCCTTCACTTTAGGGCCTCTAATAGAGGCCCCCTTTTGGTCGTCGCCCTCCTCCGGCAGCAGCGGCAGTGATGTCGCCGATGGCGCCACCCCTAGTTGGGGTTTTCCATTCTTTTTGTACAAATCCACATGTGTAAACCATTGAAAACTTCAAATAAATGAGTATGATGAAGAAGCTAAGGATGGGAATTACCTTCTAGGTGGTTTCTATTTGAGTTAGCAATCCAAACAATTTCAATTTCTCATTCTCTCAAACATGTTGATTTTAAACAAAAGGGGCTAGGGTTTACAATTTGATTTTTATAATAGGGCTAATTTAATGTAGGGTTTGGGAAATTACTAAATTTCCCCTAGGTCGGGTCTATTAGGTTTTAGGTCTTCACAACATCCCCAATTTTAAAGAACTTTTGTCCTCGAATGTAAAACAAAGTCATATCTTATGGTTCGAAAAGGAATGGAAATTTCTCCATCATATAGTCCTCATGCTCTCAAGTCAATTCATGTTCTCCATGGAATTGCCACCGGACTTGCACCAATAGGATTTCTTTCTTCCGAAGTTTATGCACTTTCCTATCCGTGATCTGAATCGGCTACTCATCGTAGGATACTTCTTCCCTCAAATCAACTTGCCCACAATCGATCATCGGTGCATGTTTGTTATGTGTCTTCCTCAACATAGAAATATGAAAGACATCATGAACTCCAACTAACTGCGGTTGCAACTCGAAGCGGAAAGCTACCGGGCTTACTTGTTTTTTGATCTTGAATGGTCCGATGAACCTGGGAGATAACTTTCCCTTCAATTCGAATCAGTAATACCCTTTCATTAGTCATTTTTAATAGTACAAATTCTCCTTTTTTGAACAAAAACTCTTGATGGTCCTTATCGGCATACTTCTTCTGGTGGCCCTGGGTGGTCTCTAATTGTTGTCTAATCAATTTTATCCTCTCGGTTTGTTCATGCACAAGTTTCAGGCTGATCAACACGGCGTCTCTGACCTTGGTCCAACAAATTGGAGATCTACAAGGTCTCCCATAAAGTGCCTCAAATAGTGTCATCCCAATACTTGCTTAAAAATTGTTGTTGTATGCAAACTCGCACAAGGAAATATACTTCTCCCAACTCCCACAGAAACCCAGCACACGAGCTCGGAGCATATCCTCAAGTATCTGAATCAATCTCTCGGACTGCCCATCTATCTAAGGGTGAAAAGATGTACTAAAATTGAGCTGAGTCCCCATCTGGTGGTGAAACCCACTCCAAAATTGAGAGGTAAATCTTGGATCATGATCCAATACAATAGTCACCGAGACTCCATGTAATCTGACTATCTCGTTTATGTATATGCCTCATAACCTGTATGTCGAGTACTCAATGGAAATAGGGAAGAAGTGAGCTGACTTAGTAAAACGATCCACAACCACCCAAACCGCATCATGAAAGAGAATTCAAAATTCGTAAATAAATTCCATTTATTCATGCAACAGGGTCCAACAAGAGATTTATGATAAGAACTAGTAATAGATATAAATCATTGTTCCATTCAATGCATTCTAGCTAATGGTATGAATCCGGTGACCGAAACACTCAGACTTGAGGTGATATGAACCATTGGTGGTCACAATGGCTGTTGTGACCTCCATCTAGTTTCATCAAACCAACAGTAAGTGTTTTCAAGCCATCACCAATTGTGACCACTTGTGAACTTGGCATTTCAAGGTGCAGACGACTCTCTTTTTGGTGGAATCATAACCACACCACTACAATTCGTGGCGCAGACCAATCTTTGTTGGTGGGTACACTGCCACATCATCCCTACGCCTAGGGCGGACAACTCTCTTTTGATGAGCATATTGCCATATCACTGCTTTCGGATTGATTAGCGTAATTATTCGGGTCATATAAATTTCATAGAGCATATTCATATCATTAACTAAATGCAACTCAATCTCAAGTCTCTCGATATGAATGTGAAATCTCTATTTATCTAATATTCAAGTCAAATTTATTGCATGAGCGAAGCTCTCCACTTACCCTGACTCGCCGCAAAGCCTATAACAATTCCTGGTACATTCGGGGCCCGATGTGAACCTTCGCGCGACACTATACAACCATAACACATCTCATAAATAATTGCTTTAATTTAAAGTTAAGTAAACTTTCCATTATTGGTCTTGGGGGTCCACTAATATGGGTCCTACGAGTCCCCTATCGCCCGGTGCGAGGGTCGAGGGGTGGGTCCCGGTCGGTCACCCTCAAAGACGCGGTATTGCCCCCGTTTGAAAGCAAATATTTGCTTTTATTTTGTTATATATGTGTATATATATTATTTTTGTTTATTTATAATATATATTATTTTATTGTATTTTATTTTATTATAATTTTTTTAAATTTAGTGCTTACCGATCAACAGGTTCAACACCTGCTGACCAGTCCAGGGGTAGTTTGGCCCTTGGTCTAATGTCCAGGGACCAAACAGGCCCCTGGATGCATTGGGCAGGGACACTGCCCTTGGGCGCTCGACATCCCAGGGTGGCGGTGCTGGGGACGTCTCTATCGGCGGCAGTGGTTATAGTGGTGGTTCTAGTGTCGCCCCTCCCCTCCCCCTCACTTCGAGGCCTCTAATTGAGGCCCCTTTCTTAGGATAGCGGCGATGGTCGCCCTCCTCTGACAGCAGCGATGATGATGTCATCGTCCACTTCCGACGGCGTTTTGATGGCGCCGTCCCTAAATGGTTTTTTATTCTTTTTGTACAAATCACATGTGTAAACCATTGAAAATTTCAAACAAAAAAGTATGATGAAGAAGATAATGGTGGGAATCACCTTCTAGGTGGCGTCTCTTTGAGTTAGCAATCTAAACAGTTCTAATTACCTTTTCTCTCAAACGTGTTGGTTTTGAACAAAAGGGGCTAGGGTTTACAATTTAATTCTTATATTAGGGCTAATTTAGTATCGGGTTTGGAAAATTACTAAATTGCCCATAGGGCGGGTGATTAGTCGTTAATTATGTAATTATATATAATATATTTACATATTTTTTATTGTTAAGTCTCCAAAATATTAGCCTAATTATACTTATTTATTATTTTCAGGGTTAATGGAGTGCGCGGTTGAATCCGGGGCAAAAAACTACTCAAAATGGAGTATTTACTTGCTGCGTGAACAGTTACTGTTGGATCTGCATCGAAATACGCATTGCATAGTGGATGAAGAAATAAAGAGCAGCCGAGTAATGCAGCTTCAAACACATTTGATGACACAGCGCTTCATGACCTTCGATGATGCCTCGAGATTCACATATCAGATCGGTTGCGATGAGCTATTTAGGAAACATTCCTGCCTCGGGATGCATACCGTACGTTCTCCCATATTTTCGTTGTCCTCTTGTGTGAGTTTCTTCCCTCACCTCAGCAGCTGTTGATCAGCCTCGAGATACGTGCGGTTGATGTATCCCAGTTTTTTCGCATGAATTTGGGCGTCTTCGACCATGCCAGCCTACTGCCACGTGTCTCGTCTTCACTTGTCAGCCACGTACGCAGCAACGTCTCCACCAATCACCACATGCCACGTGTCCCAGCACATGCAATGAATCAAACATAACCATCTGATATGCCTCGACGCACGTGTCATTAATGATACCACGAAGATCAGTTTCTCTCTATGACGGCCCCAAATCCCGAGCAGCTTTGAGACCAGCCATGTCGCATTCCACGTCACCAAGCCCTGCCACATCATGACCCTCTTATCCTTGATGCCTCGCGACATAACTGGTTGCTTACACTTTTTCAGCTAACCTTAACCTGGCTAATTAATCTTTATATAAGTGTTACTGATTTGGTTAGCTTGTTAATCAATTTATGAAGTTATAATACCATTTTACAACGAAAGTCTTTAAATGAGTAAGTTATGCAATATTTAGCAATCCTAATAATGAAAAACCCGGCAAAAGATACCATGTATATATCTCGGCAAGATAAGTATAACAAAGGTTCCATATACATGTAATCAGTGTTCTACAGTCCCCAAAACTAGACAAAAATATAAATATGTACATATTGTGGTCGCACACGAGCTGGCTCTACAATCTCAGAGGTAGTCGCCTAGTACCTCCTTGCACTTGCCCTTACTCGTCGAAGGATCTGCACTCGCAAATACAGTGACAAGTCCAGTGAGTAAAATCCCAAGAGAAGTCCACATAATATTCATGAAATAAAACTGATAATCTACAAGACATGCGAATATAACACCTAACAACAGTACGTCATATTCCCATGAATGTAGAAAGCACACGACAAGCAAAATCAGTAGCATAAGATAAATAAACAGCACATACCAACTAAACATGCTCGGAAATAAAGCATTAATAAGTACACAATAGTATAATCACGAGAAAACCCTGACCTAAACTAGCCAGTAATCAATAAAATCGAATAAGAGGCACGTATATACTTACAGGCTTACAGTGACTAAATCCCAACTTCAGTTACCTGATGACCCCTCCATACGTTATTTCAAGTCAAGGGAACACCCTAAATTCCTCCCGACAGTTGTAAGTATATCCTACTGCCATCGACACAAGCACTAAACACAAGTAACTCGTGCAAGTGATTTAGCCACAACCAATATATACGCAAACCGTAATAGGAGTGGAAACCTCATGTGTGCCCACCAGCAGTCACACATGTGATCCAATATCGATAAAACCAACCATGAATTATGTTAGACATTCCAATGGGTTTACTCACCTCAATCCATGCTCCAACTTCCCTGGACTCCTGAAATCCTACCCGACTAGCTCCCTGATACCTGAGCTACGGTCCCCTAAGTCCCTAAAGTTCAATTTTACATAATTAGTATGATTATAAGTGTTTGGATATGTATTTAAGTCAAAAATCCCAAAACAATCCCTTAAATTTAGTTTTTATTTGTCATTATCGCGCTAATGGGTCTACCTAGCGCGCTAGGTGGAGTTAACACAGGCTTTTCCCCGGCTGGCCGTTCCCTCCCGGGTATTCGCACCGAAAGAGACCAATCCTCCCATGCTAAGGGATCTGTCTAGCGCTCTACTTCTTCATTTTGAAAAAATAGTTAAGTGCCCAGAATCATTAACGCGTTAATCGGCCTAGTTAGCGCTCTGATTACCCTTTGTGACAGAATTCTCAACTGGAGAATTCTGTCCCAAGCTCCCCAATGAGCTATCTAGACCCTATAATCATACTCTCCACACCAAAATGACTTCAAAACATCATTAATAATTACCTCAAAACATCAATTAGATCAAATTAATTAATTCCATGAAATTCATTAATTTTTTCAAAATTCACCTAAATCTCCAATTTCATGCAAAATCAGCCTATAATTCTAAATTAGAACACCAATAATACTTATGATTCATCAAAACACACCATAAATCAGTGATGTAAACCTCCCTCATCAATTTATATCAATTTTCCATTAAAACACCAAATTTTGGACTCATTTGAAAGTGTAGGAGATGGAGAAGTAGATTACCTAAGTTTAATCCTTTGATTTGTCCTCCTACATGGTTGAATTCAAGCTTTCAATCCCTTATTCAACTCTCCATCTTCACTCCAGCAAGTTAGCCATTGAAATGGTTTGATTTGCATGTTTTGATGAATACATCTTATATATTAATGTGAGCTTTATTTCTAGCCTTTAATCTTTATGTATTGATGTATCCCGAGGTTCATCTAATGGCCCATCTATTGCCACTTAGCCTACTAACTCCCACTAACTAAATTCAAGTGACACCAATTGATACTCATAGGGTTCCTAAATGTGCCAATGCGTATCTCGAAGACAATCCTATGGTTTCCAATTTATTAACAAAACATATGCCTTTCTCATTTGATTTAAATTAAATTACTTTAGGCTCATTATAATACATATGGTTAGTGTTTTATTCACCAAAATTGACAAGTTTGTGATCCCACTAACCCTCGACTATACGACACCTGATGCCCGGCGTATCGGCACGCATTTCAAGGTACGCCATAGCCTATTGTTTTAATTGAATCATCTTAGCCTATGGTTACATTACCCATTTTAACCGAATTACTTAGTCATATTAACATGAATTAGTCGAGTTTCCTAGTGTACATGTAGTTCGCCTACCCGATACTCGCATTGGCATGCTTTTCGAGGCAAACTCCTGTCGCACAAACTTGCCTAATAGCAACATACACACATGTGGTGCAATATAATAATAATAATTTTAAACACCACTTATACACAACCACCATCCGCAAATAATATATTCACTCGGTTCTCGTGTCTGAGTCAATCGAGTTGTCCACGTAACGCCCGAATTATGACCATTAATCCCCGAGATTAACGCTAATCCTAGTTTAATTAATTTGGGATGTTACACTCTTTCCTCCAGAGACCAATTTTAGTAGTTTTCATAATTAGGACTTTAGGTATTATTTAGAAGGTTCAACTTCTATATTTTTTTCTTCTATTCGATTCTCTCCCTCTCCACTTCTATTCTTTTTTGTTTTGTTTTGGTGTTCTTCATCCATAAGAGTAATCTCATGGCCTAAGCAAAACTGCGAGGGAGGTTCGACCATTCTTAACTATAGATTTGTGAGATTTATTTATTTTAATTTCATTGCTTTTCATTGTTATTTTATTCCTTTTGTTATAGATTGAATAATTAGGGTTAAATTTAGATTTGAATCCTAATTCTTTTGCCAATGAGCCATAAGCATCCGTCCTTATGTAATAAGACCACACTAGTGGCAATTGACCCTACCAATTGATTTGCCTCTTTTGGGACCGGTTGAATATCTGAGGGATCTAGGCTAAGTCAGACACACTAATTATCCAATTGTCTAGGTGTAGTGCTTTCACAAAATCCATTGCACTCATCGTGTTAAACCCAATGCGCTTGAGTATAGGGTTATACGATTGGCTAGGGAAGTAATCATTGTCGTACCTTGGCTATCGAGATTAGGAAGTGCGAGGAACCGCTTACGTTACCGGGTTTATAGTTACACTAGGATATTTTGATTTGCATATTTTACATAAATTGATGACCAAATCCAATCTTTTATCAAACCGATCTTGTATGTCTTGACCTAGGTATTTTTCATTAATTGCTTTATTTAATTCCTTGTTATTTAGATTATTTAATTTATTCATTCTCTCAAAACCACCATTTTTCTCTTTTCTTTTCTTTTGACCTTAGAAAGATACCAATCGCTGTATGATCAACCTTTTACCACTATCTACCAAATAGTTGGTTTATGTAATATATTTTATTGACGCGTTCGGCACGCGTCAGCGAGTCTATTAGGTTTTGGGTCGTCACAGTTTTAAACTGTAAAAAGTTTTAATTCACTCTGAAATTCAATAATAATGTGACATGTGTATTACTTATCATGAATGTGTTTAACGAGGAAAATATGACAAAAGGCTGACTAATACGTAGTTAAGTCCTATGTGGCTACGTATCAGAAGAGGTCGTCACAGTTCGTATCAAGGCATAGGTTTAAAGAACTTTATGGTTTAAGGCATTACGATACCAACACAATTAGTATCAGAGCCTAGCTCTTGATAAGTGTACCATAAACTTGAATAAAACATAAACTTTAAATGTAGAAACCTGTGAAATCCGAGAATTTCATAAACTTGATTAGACGATTAATTAAGTATTTTTGGATTTAAATTAGGACTTAAGTTACCGAGGTGGGACCCACGCATTTTAGATCTGAGATCATAAGTTCAAAATATTATTTTTGTGTGTCGCATGAATAATGAATGTATTATACTCTATTCGACACAAAATATGGTCAAGTTGAGTGTGTACGCGGTGTCAGTTCGTTTTGAAGCGCGTTGGGAATATTTCTAAATTTTTTATGAAATTGAGGTATTTTTTGAAATTTAATTTGGACCTGAAAATAAGAGATAATCATGAAATTAAATAAAATAATTAATATATTGGTGGGCGCCTAATGATACACGGGGTCGAGGGTGACACGCGTGGGATGTACCATAGTATGCACGCCCGAGGGTAGTCATTGGCGCGCGTGGTGAATTTATAGCCGCGAAAATACATAAGTTTATATATATTTATATATATATATAATACTAGTTGGGGTACGTGCTTTGCACGTGGAGACCGCTTGCTGCGCTCGCGGTCGCTAAATAATTTGTATCATATTTATTTGGACTTATTTCCATGATATGTCTATTGATGAAGAAATATGTGTAAATGTATTTATGGTATAAAAATAGTGTAGCAATAGATGAATTTGTATATATAGTGATATGTTAATTATGTAGTGGATTGGAATATTTTTGCAGACATAAAGGTTGTAGTCTATTATGTATTTCGGATGTAATAGCTCTTTGATTATGTAACTATTAGGCATATTGATCATGTAATAGGTGTTTGAAGTTGTTGGAGAAGTTATTCACTGTTGAAAGGTTGCTGCTTTAAATGGTAGCAATTTATTTATATCATTATAGCTTTGCAAATATTAACGTTCTCTATATACAATGATATGTATATACAGGCATTTATAAATTTATGACAAGAAATACATGACGTTAGTTTATCTAGTCAGTTGTATGAAGTATGTGAGAAGTTAACAACAGTGATATGCAGATTAGAAAAGATGTTATATATAGTCTATATTATAATGATACATAGAAATGTACATAGTCAAGTAGTTATAGTTATTTACACAAGCCTATCGATGCATATATATACATATTCATAGTAAAAGTCATAATATGTTTTTCATTTAGATTGTACTATCATGCTTGTGCATTTTGTTTGAAAGGTCTAACTTGCTTGCTGCTTCTCATTTTGTTGCCGACGAAGAAATTTTAGGAGTAAAGATAATAGTTTCGTCGCTTTCATCGTAGGCTTGAGGTGATTTTCCTTTATCACTGCTGTAAGAATATGAATTTTTAGTTGATGATTCACAACTCACCAGAGAGGTTGAACTTGTAGTACTTTCATGAGAAGATGATGTGCGAGAGAAGATGGATTCTTTTGTAAAGAGGTGAATTGAATAGATCATGTTCCGCATCGCTGCATTGGTTGTTTCCATGTTGTCAATGGTGATGGATATTATGCATGGTATATTTTTGTTGACAATTGGAGATGTTATTGTAAGGTTGAAGTGTTGTCCCTGCATGAAGGAAAATGATAATGTCAATATTATTTATGTGAATCATAGTTTTATAGTAGCAATAATTTGTCTTGCTGTGGGAAAAATGAAATGTACTTGTTCTTGAATGTGCATTATTTGATAAGCACTTTTTTGCAGTTGTTGTTGTTGTGCAGGAATATTGAAAGCAACAGCGTCCATGAAACCTGATTCATCTTGTAGTTGTACTTGGATTTTATGTCTGAGTCATATATCAAATAAGGAATCAATGAAAGTGGATGAAATTGTTTGATATGTAGCAATAAATCTATAAGTTTGTAATGTACCTTGGAAGTCCATGACAATTATTATTTTTGCATTGCAAACAATCAAATTCTTCTTTGTATTCAGCAGTTGTGAATCGCTTGCATTTGCTACAACTCATGTACCAATATGGTTGATTTTGATGCTTTATTGATACTATCGCTTTAAGAGTAAAAAACGTGATCTATAGAAAAGAAACACGATTGTTAGGAAAAAAATATATTGATGTTGTTTGTATGTTATTGTTGCCATAATAAATATATGGATATTGAGTAATTTACTTGGGTAACTGTGTCAGGTAAATCAATGATGCGAGAGATTATGTGTGTGGCTATTGTAGCTGATGACATCTTTGGAATGAGTAGCGGAGCTTCTTCGTCAATGAAGGTATCTAAAGTTTGTTTATGTAAGTCAGACCTGTAATAGATAGATGTGTCAGTGCAAATAAATATCGAGAAAAATATATACCGATATACACACATATATATAGAGAGTTTTATCAATATATATATTTTTATATATTTATATTTCAAAATATATATACGGCTACGTATGTATGTATAGAAGTACAATTTTCTTTGCTTGGTTTGAAGTATTTATACTAGTGTTGAAGGTAGCGTGCTCGCTCATCATCATATGTCATGTGCACAACTGTTGTTGATTTTGTTGATAAGAATAAGCCTGTTTGTTTCAATTATAAAGAAAATTTAGTATGGTTATACTTATAAGTTGTTCGGTTTATGTGGACATTATTAAATGTACATTGTTAGTATAGGTTATTTACCGTTGTGAATGCCAACTTTCAAGTGCAGAGCAACTATTACTGGCTTGGAGGAAATGTTATTCGCAAAGCTTTCTCCATATTTAAGTGAAAAGTTTTCCCATATCGTTAAGATTACCGGAGTCATACTGCATTTGTATATAGTAAGATAGAAAAATAGTTATAGAAACGTATATGCTTGTAAAAAATATATTGTTACCTTTCATCAATGATTGTGATTTCTTGTATTGTTGCTTCGGCATTCCTTATTTGGATTTCCAGTGCAACTACCATAATATATAAGAAGGAAGAAGAAATTCTTTTGTTGTTATTGCAATGTTGTACACAGACAATACAATATCATGTAATATTTGAGAAATAGATTGATACGTACTGACTAAATTATTTGAATTCAGAAATGGTTGTAGTTCATTCAGCGGCGTGAATGTTACTTCTTTTACAAACACATTTGTAGGAGGATGTTCTTGAACAAAACTATTTATGTTTAAGATCCACTGACATTCATTTGGAACGCTTTGAAATTTGTTGCTAATAGGTTGGACTCGGGGGTGAGAGATTGCATAACCTTTGCTCTGTTCCAGAGTATATTGAAAGTGTTCGGTATTTTCATCGAATATAGTTGCTTGTATTTTTGTACCCTGAAAAAGAAATTATTATTATGGTATAATTGTCATGTAAAAGAACTTTCTACTATAAAGGTAAATGACATATTGTTTAGACTATATATTTAGCATGAATAAATATATCAGACTTTATTGTAATGGAAAATGACTATGTTGTATTATCAATATACGAAGGAATGATTATGAAGTAATGTTGTACTTGTAATTGTTTTCGTATTTCTATATATCAAATTCACTTTCCTACAGTAGTAATGCTGCATATATATGAAACTCGGTAATGAAAAAACTGTAAAAAGTGTACATGTAATGTAGGTAGCGAAAGATTTTGTTGTAAAGGTATATATGTAATAATAATGATATAGATTGAAAGTTTATTGATCACATCTAGTGTTGTTTGTTAAGCTATAAATTCGTTAGTTGATAAGAAATTTTTTTTCATGATCATTTCATTATTGTACTAAGTTATTTGCGTTTTAGTCAATATGATTTTTGTGTAGGTAGATGGCAGTTGATGTAAACAAAAGAAGAAAGAAACATAAATATAGATATAAGTCATTTCTATTTATGCAAATAGTGACATTTGTTTTCATATGTAGAGCATACATGTTCATCGATCAATATTAACTTTTGTAAACGTGTTGTTCCACTCAGGGAAAGTTTTGGTTCAAATTTCTTCTCAACAAGAACGTGCGCGATCCAGTCTCGTGATGTTTCTTTAATCTCATTTAGGTATTTCTTTGTCTTAGGCATGGTGACTATTGTTGTGGTACAGTGAAGTATGTGTATGTGATGAAGAAGCGTTGCGGAAGATATAAATATATATGTTTTACTTTATATGTACGAATATTATGTAGCAAGTGTTGATTAAGTATAGTATTGAGCATACATTTATGGCAGATGTTGTTGTTTTAAAAATGCTCTAGAATAATAAATATTGAATAGAGAATGTAATTGCAGTTTCATGGTTCGCTAAAATAAAGACATGACGTAGGGTTGAATTGACAAATGGGCATAGGTTGATGAGAATGGAAGGCTATAATATATAGAGAATATACATGTCATTGTGATTAATATATTGGTGACAGTGTTGGTATGGGAAACAATGACATGTAGCATGATAAAGTGATTGATGATAAGTAGTATATTGTAGGAGTAATAGTTAAAGTTAAAGATATTAAGTTACCTATGTAGTAGATGTAGTGGTAGGAAAGTAGGGTAGTGATGGGACGACGTCAAATGTAGTGAGTGGCTATTACTGTCAACTATTTCGGGTGAAGAGAAGTGACAATGTATCTGACACTTGTTTGTCTTGTACAGTTTGTTTGTATTGTATGAAGTGTTATTTTATTGATATGCAAGAGTAGAGTAGTCTAGGTGCAATTAAGAATGATGATTAATTGATGAAGCTATGAATTATCTGTGTTTTAAAGGATACGGAAAAGGGTAGTGCTATTTGGACTCGTGAGTCCCGACTCAAAACTTTTTTTAATTTCAAATACATCCTCGAGCAATTAATGAAGCAACCATAATCATTTGTAAAATTCCTTTGATACCCCTTAAATATGTACAAAAATTTTAAAAACCTCCATATGAGTCCGGACTCATGAGTCCAAGTAGATTTATTGAGTTGTATATGTTTGTCTCTTATGTTGTCTGTAATGAGTATTTTCGTTGATGTGTACAAAAGTACAAGTTCTTTGCAACAATAATATGGAGTAGATATATTCATTGTATATTGATGATAATGATCTTTCAATTATAGAATTCATTATACTTATAGTGGAATCTATTTCAAGCGAAACGATAATATTTTATTTATATAAATGTTATATAATAAATTCATATTGTTTATGTTGTTTAATATTACTGTGATGTTCATGATTTGTAAAAATTGCTTGCGAAATTGAATTTTTTTCTTCTCATTTCGCTATGTTTATATGTGTTTTTTTCCGTTATATTATAGGAATATTAATTTTAGATGTGATAATATTTTCATTTAGGAGCATGTTTGTTTTCTTTAGACTTTTTCTATTAATCATTTGAGTAATCCAATGGATTTATTTGGATTTAAAAATAAGAGAACTTCATTTCAAATCGTTGTGTGCAAATGGAGTATTCTTTCGAATCTATTTAATAAAAAATGCATAGTTTTTATCATCAAAATGAAAAGCGACAGAGCAAACAATGTATCATTTTTATAGACGATTTATAATTTTTCTAACGAAACTAATGAAAGGAAATGTATCATTTTTATAGACAATTTATAATTTTACTTATATTTTCTTTTATGAGATTTATAACTATAGTTGTGATTCATATGCATTAATATATACAATTAGGGAAAGCATTGCAATTAAGATAATTACATTAAACAATATATAATAGAATGTTGATTATAAATATGTAATTCTTGCAGATATATTACATGGTGCAAAGTTTAGATGATTGCTACAGTACCACATTACTTATGAAACAATATATAGAATATGCTTTTATGATGAAAATAGAAATAATGTGTTTGTAACTGCTGAAATGACGTCATGAAGAATAGGTGACACACGTGCGTAAATAATGTTTTAAATGCAATATAGATAATTGAGAGAAAGAAATTGTACCTTATTTCAATTGACGATATTTTCTTATATCCATTGATGAACTATAGCCAGTAGATCTTTGTAGACTATGTTTTTTTCTGGTAAAATTATTTTCGTCATATGGTGGTTTCATCAAGATTTTTGTACATGTAGTTGTTCGCGCATGCGACATTGCAACATAAATTGTCCATGAGAAAATACTGGCTGTGGTAAATAAGTATCGATCGTTTCTAGTGTTTGTCCTTGAGCTTTGTTAATTGTCATTGCAAAGGATAATCGAATTGGAAATTGTCGTCTTTTGAATGAAAATTGACACATATCATTGTTGGAATGAAGGGAATTCTATGAAAGAAAACTCTTTTACCTTTATAGTCTCCGCAAGCAATCTCAGCATCAATAACATTTTTGCTAGTCTTTACACAATAATCGGGTACCGTTACATAAACCTTCTGCTGGATTAATATTGCGTAACAACATAACTGGACAATTTTTTTAACAATAATTAGTGTGGAGGAATACCATTTGGTATAAGACCATTAAGGAATCCTTTCGTTACAATATGTTTATTGTTATCAAGCGTCTCATCGAAGCTATAATATGTTATTGGATTGCCGGGAAATTTGTTTATTAACAAATTATTAATTTCATCAACATAGTCATTTTTGTTGTTAAGATTGCTTTAGTTGATAACGTACATGGATCATTTATAATACTTAGGCCATTAAATATATTAGTAATTAAGTTTTCTAATGATATATTCTTCTCTATATAAGGAATCGTCATTGATGGAGGAATGTTGATATAATTATCTCCATATATTTTTTTCGGAACCATTTCCAATACGAAGTAAAAATTCACTAAAATTACTATCATACATAGCGCGCATATTTTGATTCAAATGTATCTTGATAAGTGAAGACCATAGATATGATGTTGCTATTATGGAATTTAATATTTCTTCTTTACAACCTTTTTGAACTACAGGAAGAATTTGTCGAAAATCGTCGCCAAACACAACAACTTTGCCTCCGAAAGGTAAATCATTTTCACAAATATTTTTCATCAGACGATCCACTATTTCAATCGTTTGTTTATTTGATATTGGTGTTTCGTTCCACATAATTAATTCTGTTAATGATAGTAATTTCGCTAAGCCTGATTGTTTGCTTACATTGTATGTCCAAGGTGCGGAATCAAGCTTACTCGACGAGCTTAATCAATCAAACAGCTTGTGAGCATCATATATGTATAATTTTTTTTAATGTTTATCAAAGTCGGAATTGAGGGTGATGATAGGATTGTTGTTGTTTAAGTTGTTTGTTTATCAATTATGCTCTCTGACCTCACTAGAGGTTGTTCTCGATAAGTTTTAATGAGTTTTGTGACTTTTTATAATGTTTTGGATGTGGTTTGGGTCAAGTTTGGATCAGTCGAAGTGTGTTGCTGTTGCAGGTCTGGTGCGTATAGCGTGATAGGCATTGGCCATAGTGCGTTACGCGTACTGGGGAAAATGACTGACATACGGATAGTACGTTATCTATGTCAAGTAGCTCGTTATCAGACCCCAGGAGTGTGTATGAAGTCCAGTAGTGCAAATAGCGCGCTAGCTCAGGGACATAGCGCGTTATCCACACTCAGATCAGTACAAAACTGATTTTATTTGGGTGGTTTGTCGAGAGCTTTGGGTCTAAGGGTTCTAATTAGAGTATAATAGACCTAAATTGACAAAAAATGGTTAGTCTATGATAGGTGTTGGTTACCCGAGAGAGAATTATTGACTCAAAAATTTAGGAAATTGGATGGGAACTTAAACCCGAGGTAAGTACGGATTCACTTATTTATCAATATTGTCTGGTTATTTAGTATATATAGCTTATATAGTTGTTAGAATAGAATGGGGACTATTTATATTATGATTGTTTTCAATAAAACGAAAATGGTGTTTACTGTGATTCACGAGAGTAAGATCCTGGAATTGAGACGAGGTGATATAGGAGATGGGTTAGCTTCCCAGCCTATATGTAACATCCAACTCAGTTTATAGGTGGCGTGGGTTACATTTACACTGGAGGGTTTAGGATAGAACCATTAGACATTAATCGATTGGCTAGACATCATAACGACCATTATGTTGGTCTAGCACTCGTATTAATAGTGTCGAAGGGTAATTGGCCCTAGTTTTACAAAATAAATGGGGATCATAGTATAATAGTCCAAATTACTTGTTTGCATCTGATTATGTATTGAATCTATATGTTTTTCATATTCTTGTTAGATGTCATTGGTGCATGTTGTTATTGGATGATATCTTTGTTTACTATATGGAATGTTGATGATTAGTGTGGATCCTTACTTACTGAGCAAGTTGGAGCGCTCACCCAAATTAATTATTTCAGGTTCGCAACCAGGTACTTCGACTAAAGGGAAAGAGAAGATTTAGGAGTTTCGTGTCTTCTCTTTGATGTAATGTACCTTCTTATAGTTATATACTCTGTTTGACTTATTTTGATGTATATAAACAAGGTTAGGGTGATTGATATATAGTTTCAGGTTTTGATAAACTCCGTATTTCTGTATGTTTGTATATATCGAAAAAGTTTTAAATTTTCCGCTGCGTAATACTTTGATTTATTATTTCGATATGAATATACAGGTTGAGTTTATCAGGTATAGACAGAGATGTTGTTGGCTCTAGTTAAGTGTTGCAGGATTAGCGGTCTTGATTAGGGTTTCAAGCCAGACATTTTCCCTAATCGGGATAGGGGATGTCACAACTTCGTATCAGAACCTTAGTTTTATCATTTTTAGAAATAAAGTGGTAATGTTGATACAATGTTGTATCATGAATTAGGCTCTCAACCATATTTCACTTTAAAATGATTTCAAAGTGAATGATAGCATAATCTGTCGTACCAAAACCTAAGTTTATTGACTTTGAGATTTGTCTCGAGTTATGAATGAACTTAGGGTTTGATAAATGGTTTTCATCGTGTTTTTGGGGGAAATGAAAATGAAAATACTATTATACGTTATTTGCTGCACATATTGATATATATTGTATGGTTATGATTTCCTTGAATTGTCTAAATGTTACCTGATGATCTTATCTCTCCTTTGACCACTGAATATATTGGCGGATCAAGGGGAGGGATCAAAGAGGTCGGAACTCAGGGTAACATGGAGACAGAGGATCAGTGGAAATCTAGAATGGAGAAGCAATGAAACAGTTAATGGAGTCTCAGGCCAAGTTAATGGCAATGTCGATGGCTCATATGGGACCACCAGTACAGCGACTTGAGGCACAGCCTGCAACTAGTCCCGAGGTTAGTAGAGCTGAGGGAGGTGTTGAGACAGTAATAGCTCCACTTCAGCCTGTAGTTCCACAGGTTCAGGTATTGAAAATAGCTGCTAATAAGTCGGTATTTATAGGTTTTTAGTAGTTTATTTTAATGTACTTAACATAGAAAGTCTCTAAAATATATATTTGATTATGTTTATTTGTCGTTTTAAGGTGAAACAGAGTGTGTGGTTCAATCCGGGGCGAAAAAATACTCAAAATGGAGTATTTACATGCAGTGAACAGTTACCGGAGGATATGCCTCGAGACATGCATTACACAGTTTATTTGTAGGTGACAAGAGGCTAGGAGACGCATAAATTATACACACATTAGTCACTTGTCCTACAGAAGCTCTATAATGTGCCGCGAGATCCGCATTGCACTTTCTCCCACGGTTTCGGTATTCTTATGCGATTTTCTAACTTCCCAGCTATCCGCCACGTGGCAGCTAACCATTTGCACAACATGTCACAGCAGCCTCTTCTCTCCAATCACGCGCTGCCATGTGGCGCCACACAACTTTCCTAGCATGCACCAAGTAGCTCAATTTGCTCACAACAACAGCTACTCGACTCTCATCGGGATGCGTATAGCAGCAGCACCTAAATCTTCGATGAATTCATGTGATTCTCAACCGAGTGGTCAGCAGCTGCCAAGTGTCGGGCCTTCAACGCTTAAGCACGTCACAGGAGCGATTTCAACCTATGAGAATGTGTCATGTCAGCAGGCGACAGCAACCAAGCCAATCAAGCAGCGACACGTGTCCCAAATTGTGCAGAAAATGCCCAGCAGCTCTCGGATGCTCCTCGGCGCACGAGTCACTCCACTAACCCCTAAAATTAGTTTCTCTCACTTCCCAAGACCAATTTTTAGTAGTTTTATATATTAGGAACTTAGGTTTTATTAAAGATGACTAACTTTTATATTTGATTATCGCCTTTTATTATTTTGGGAAGCCAGAGGCCTAGACCATGTTCGGCTAATCAAATCCTTACCTAGGTCGGAGGGGAAACAAGTCGGGATTCTTGAGTCATGACATAACTTATGAGATCTATGATTTTTATTATTTAATTTGATTTAATTTCTCATATTTCATTGTTGTTGATTTTAATGAATATGGTTTAGATCTAGGGTATGTATGACCAGTGCATGCTTTTAGGTGGACAATCTATAGTTATTTGGACCGATTGTATCCATAATTGTACTTTTTGACCAATAAAGTGACGAACACTCACCTGATTGCCGTAAAACTCTTTCGATCCTTGAGTGTGTAACAATTGAATCTAGGTTAAATCAGAAGCGAACGTGATTCGGTTATTTAGGATTAGTATTCCCATGAATCCTTATTATTGCAGTTAGTGCGTTAAACCTGATTGGCGGATGTCTAGGGTTATGCATTAATTAAGGAAATAGTTAGTGGCGTACGTCCTGGTTATGGAGATTAGGGGAATTAGGAATTTATGGCGGATGTTGATTTTTCATAGCTAATTTAGGAGAATTTAAATTAATGATTTTTGGGAAAGATTGAAGACTATGATATGCCATTGAATCTTGATTCTGATTTGTGGAATCGTAGACCTAGGAACCCATTAATTGTTTTGAAAGTTATTTTCATTATTTTATTTATTTAGTTTATTTTAGTTTAGTTAGTTAAATTAATTTATTTTAAAACCCCAAATTTCCCTTTTTATTGTTTTTAACCTTAGAAATACTACTAATCTCTGTGAGATCAACCATTTGCCACTATTCTATAAAATAGTTGGTTTAGGTACTTTACTTTATTGATGCGTTCGGCGCGCGTCAGTTGCCAAGGTGACAGAGGATTTTGAGAAGACTGCATTCCTCAGAACTCATAAGGAATTCATGAAATATGATATTATAAGGTTTGATGGCACTATGGAGGAAGGGATGGCTGAGACCTGGATATTGGAAATGGAGCAACATTTTGTTGCTATTGATATTGAAGACCGATTTAAGGTTAAACTGGTCACCTTTTTGTTGATAGACTCTGCAAGGAAGTGGTGGAATTCCCTAAAGAGAAGGGAAGGTTGTAACTACTTGGCCGCAGTTTCGGACAATATTTTACAGGCAGTATTTTCCTAAATCAGTCATAAATAGGAAGAAGACTGAATTTATTCAATTGAAGCAGGGAGCAATGTCTGTTAGGGAATATGAACGGAGGTTCACTGAGCTTAGTGGATTTGCTCCAGAGTTGGTAGAGCTGGAGGAGAACAAAATTGACTTGTTTCTTGGTGGGTTGAACTATGAGATTAGGGTTGTTGTTTCTTCTCATCCTTGCACTAGCTACGCTTTTATATTTGAAAGTGCGATGGAGTTGGAAGCTGCCATTATAGCCAGACCATCTGGAACAGTTGTTGCACCACCACCACCAGTACCACAGTATCCTAAAAGTTAGAGAGTCCAGGTTTTTGTTCATTTTCGGCCTGGTAAAAGAAGGAGGGGTATAGCAGACACGGCCATACCATCACGATCTGCGGGAATGACATTTTTTAGTGCACCCGTTCCGCCAGTTTCTCAAGCTTCAGTAGCCAAACCACCATTGTCGCCATCTCAGTCTGGAGGTAGAGGCAAGGGTCGAGTGTAGTTTTCACAGAAACCAAGTGGATCGATCGGCCTAATTACGTTTATTTATTATTTTCAGGGTTAACGGAGTGCGCGGTTGAATTCGTGGCGGAAAAATACTCAAAATGGAATATTTACTTGCAGTGATCGGATGCCGGACAATTTGCCTCGAAATACGCGTTACGCGGTGGGTCGAATAGCAATAAGTATGTTTCAGCCAATAAGAAGATGCCACGTCAGTGCCACGCGTCATACCAGCTGCCAAGTGTCAGGTGCCTATTAGTCCACAGCCACACACAAAGCCAGCGCCACCAATGGGAAATCGCCCCGTCAGCAGGGATAGACCACGTCACACACCACCTTTTCTTCTTAGCGTTTCAGCAACCTATCGATCGGCATCGGGATGCGTTCCAGCACAGACTCCCAGTAATTCGCGCGAGTCACGCGACTCTTTCTTCCGCGTTTCGTGTCCACGTGGCGGGTTCCCATTGGACAGACGCGTCACCAGCAAGCAATTCAGCCAATCCGGACGCGACACGTGGCAGTCTTTTTCCTCACCAGCTGCATCACAGCAAGTTGTCTCCACCACTCCCAGCAAGCTCGCCCAATCCGTCGGACCGTAGTTTACCACGGAGGGCACTGATTATATGCTACAAGTGTGGACAGTCGAGGCATATTACGAGGGAGTGTTCCATGCCGCCAGCCACATCAACAGGCAGTACTACACCACCTGCACGAGGACAGCTCATGCGGTGCAAAGGGCTCGAAAGGACACCCGAGAGGCCAACTGGAGACTAGTTGAAGGTATATTAAATATTTGTGGTCAATATATGCATACTATAATTGATATCGGTTCTATAGTTTCATTTATTGCTGGAGCAATGGTTGATGAATTGAAATTGAAACCTATTAGAGCCGATACATTTTTTGTTCTAAGCACAGCAGTGAATAAGAAAGTTTATCCTAACCTGATATGTGAGATATGTGTAGTCAAAATTGGGGAGAACGAACTTCCAATTGATTTGAGGGTGATGGAGTTCCTAGAATTTGATGAATTACTAGGGATGGATTGGTTATCAGCGTATCATGCCAGTATCGATTATTTCCATAAGACAATGATCTTTCGCAAACCTAACCTTTCTGAAATATAGTCTATAAAGGCTATAATCCTTCACGATTTTCAACTCGTGGAAGGGAAGCTACACCTCGAGATTTAGAAGTTATGGCGGGAATTGTTACCTTTGGAAAGTCTGGACAGGAATTTAAGGTTAATGAGATACTCGTGGTTTGTGAGTTTTCGAAATTTTTTCCATCTGACTTACCTGGATTACCACCGCCACGTGTCATTGACTTCATCATTGATCTTATTCCTGGTACCAAACCTATATCTATTTCTCTGTACCGTATGGCACGGAAGGAATTGCATGAGTTGCAGACTCAGCTTGAGGAGTTGCTTCAAAAAGGTTATCCATCTGTGCATGTCACCGTGGGGAGCACCTATTCTTTTGTGAAGAATAAGGATGGAACCCAACGAATGTGCATCGATTATAGACAGTTGAATTGGGTGACTATTTGGAATAAATATCCATTGCCCAGGATTGATGATTTGTTTGATCAGTTGAAGGGTCTCGGATATTTCTTGAAGATTGATTTGAGGCCGAGTTATCATTAACTAAGAATCAAGGATGAAGATATCTCAAAGACAGCTTTCAGTACTCGTTATGGGCACTTCGAGTTTACAGTGACGCCATTTAGGCTCACTAATACTCCTGCTATGTGCATGGATCTGATGCATAGGGTGTTTAAACCAATTTATCATCTTGTTTATCGATGATATTTTGATATATTTGAAGACTGAGGAAGAGCATTCGCACCACCTCAGAGTTACACTGCAGACTCTGAAGGATAATCAGTTGTATGTCAAGTTTAGTAAGTGCGAATTCTGGTCTTTAGAGGTCAAATTTCTTAGACATGTGGTTAATACAGAAGGTATATATGTTGATCTAGCGAAGGTTGAGGCAATCAGGGATTGGCCTACTCCTACCACGATGTCAGAGATTTAAAGTTTTCTAGGGTTAGCGAGTTATTACAGACGATTTGTTGAGGGATTCTCTAGTATTGCTCTACCAATGACTCAGCTAACACAGAAAGATGTCAATTTTATGTGGTCTGATGAGTGCAAAACTGTTTTCAAGGAGTTAAAAGATAGATTAACTACGACACCTGTTCTTACGTTACCTGAAACGGGGAAGGAGTTGGTTATTTATACTAATGTTTCTCATTCAGGCTTGGGCCGTGTGCTGATGCAAGAAGGCAGGGTTGTAGCTTATGCTTTGAGACAACTTAAGATTCATGAAAGAAATTATCTAGTTCATGATCTAAAGTTAGCTGCAATGGTTTTTGCCTTGAAGATTTGAGGCACTATCTACGGCGAGAGGTTCACAGTATTTTCAGATCATAAAAGTTTGAAATACTTATTTACTCATAGTGAATTGAATATGAGAAAGAGTTGGTGGCTTGAGTTTCTCAAGGATTATAATTTCACTCTAGAGTACCACCTAGGTAAAGCAAATGGGGTTGCTAATGCCTTGAGTAGGAGAATAATAGGCAGAGAGAACATAGCTACTGCCAGAGCTTCTCAGTTCAGACTTCTTGAGGAAGCTTCAGTGATGATGATTCGTGAAAGCCCAGCTGGCAAATCATCAACTAAGAAAGCTAGTTCCAAAGCTACTAATATGTTCTTCTGTACTCAGATTCGAGCTGAACCGGAGACGATTCAACGGGTGGTTGATAGTCAGAAAGTTGATCAGGAATATGTAATACATTAGGGGTTAGCAACTAGTATAGATCATCACGATTAGTTAATTTCTGACGACGGAGCATTGCGATTCAGGGATAGATTATGGATTTCAGCTCAGGATCAGCTGAGGAGCGAATTGCTACGGGAATCTCATCGATCTCTTTACTATATTCATCCAGGTAACATTAAGATGTATCGTGATATGAGACGTGCTTATTGGTCGTCGGGTATGAAGACATACATTGCTGAGTTCGTAAAGAGATGAGAGATATGTCAGCAAGTTAAGGCTAAACATAGGAGACCTGTAGGGTTATTGCATTCACTGTCTATCCCCGAGTGGAAATGGAAACATATATCGATGGATTTTGTTTTCAGTCTACCTCTGAGTCAACGCAAACATGATGCCATTTGGGTTGTGGTTGACAGATTGACGAAATCCGCGCATTTCTTACTAGTTTCTATGCGAGATCCTCTTGACCGTTTATGCAAGATGTACTTACGGGAGGTATTGATATTTCACGGGGTTCCAGTGTAGATTATTTTGGATAGGGATCTGAGATTCATATCCAGGTTGTGGAGTGAATTACAAAGGCAGCTGGGAACTTTGCTTAACCTCAGTACGGCATACCATCTTCAGACTGACGGACAGACTGAGCGGTTGAAATTGGTACTTGAGGATATGCTTCGAGCTTGTGTCTTGGAGTTTGGAGGTAAATGGGAGAAATATATTCCTCTACGTAAGTTCTCTTATAACTTATCAGACTAGTATCGAAATGGCTCCATTTGAGGCCCTGTATGGTCGGCCTTGTCGATCACCAGCGTGTTGGGCAGAGGTTGGAGATACAGTTTTATTAGGGCCAGAGTTTATTCAGGACTACACAGAGAGGATACACCAGATTTGTAAGCGTTTGACTACGGCACAACTCAGAAAAAAAGAGATACGCCGACAAACATCATAGGTTTTTGGAGTTTTCAAAGGATGATTTTGTCCTATTGAAAGTCTCACCTATGAAGGGTTTATATAGATTTGGGTTGCGAGGTAAGCTAGCTCGAAGGTATATTAGGATGTCCAGAGTACAGGAAAGGATTGGTCCTATAGCTTATAGGTTAGAATTACCTCATCAGCTTGCCGGAGTTGATAATGTCTTTCATGTATCTATGCTACGCAAGATGGAGACTCAATTCACTCCAAGAATTGATTGGAATGAATTTGATCTTCGGGAAGACTTATCTTACGATGAGTAACAGATTCAGATACTTGATCGTAAGATTCAGAGGCTGAGAACCAAAGAGATTCCTTTGGTTAAAGTGAAATGGCAATTTCACGGAGATGAGGAACTAACCTGGGAGCGGGAATCCTACATGAAGGAGCAATTTCCATTTCTCTTCGTGAATACATGTAACTTTATATTTACTTTAATTTCGATGATGAAATTGCTTTAAATTGGGGAGACTATAACGACATGTTTCCTTAAGTTGGTGATTGGTACTAATCTATATAGTAATTAACCTTATTAGCGTGTGCGTGCATTTGTTTGATGTTTGGATTGTAAAATTGAAATATAAATAGGTTATGTATAATAACGGGTTATATACAAACCTATAATTGATAAAATACACTATAAGCCATGAATTACCGGTACACTGTGAGTGACGAGGGAGTCGTGGCATGAATGTGCACGCTCGTGGCTACACGTAGACATGTCCGGTGGATTTATTGGCGAAGAAATACGTGAGTTATATATATTTATATATAAGGATATATATAAATATATATATTGAAATTAAAAAGAAAAATGAAATTATTTGGATTGTTTGATCTTCTCGAATGAAGCGAAAGTACTAGATGTGTCAAAATTAGTGTCACGATAAGACATGTCACTTTAACACATCAACTACTTGATCAATCTTGAGATGACGCGATGCATGTCTCAAGGAAAATCCATATATATATAAACCAAAAAGTTGATGTTTATCAAATAAACACGATTAATCGAAACGAGAACGAGGTTAGGGGTTTGAAATCGATCGAGACAAGTTGTCCGAGGTGTGGAATCAAGCTTAATTGAGGACCTTAATCAATCAAACAGCTTGTGAGCATCATATAGGTATAATTTGTTTTAGTGTTTATCAAAGTTGGAATTGATGTGATGTTAGGATTGTTGTTGTTTAAGCTATTTGTTGATCAATTATGGTCTCTCACCTCACTAGAGGTTGTTCTCGATTAAGTTTGATGAGTTTTGTGATTGTTTATAATGTTTTGGATATGGTTTGGGTCAATTTTGGATTAGTTGAAGTGTGCTGGTGTTGCAAGTATGGTGCGCATAGCGTGCTAGGCATTGGCCAAAGCGCGCTATGCGTACTGGGAAGATGACCGACATACGGATAACGCGTTATCCATGTCAGGTAGCGCGCTATCAGACCCTAGAAGTGTGTATGAAGTCCAATAGTGCAAATAGCGCGCTAGCTCCGGGACATAGCGCGCTATCCACACTCAGATCCTTACAAAACTGATTGGAATGGTTTATCGAAAGCTTTGGGTCTAGGGGTTCTAATTAGAGTATAATAGACCTAAATTGACAACAAATGGTTGGTTTATGATAGGTGTTGGTTATCCGAAAGAGAATTATTGACTCGAAAAGTTAGGAAATTGGTCGGGAACTTAAACCCGAGGTAAATACGGATTCGCTTATTTATCAATATTGTCTGGCTATTTAGTATATATGGCTCATATAGTTGTTAAAATGGAATGGGGGACCATTTATACTGTGATTGTTTTCAATAAAAGGAAAACGATTTTTACTGTGATTCACGAAAGTAAGATCCTGGAATTGAGTTGAGGTGACATAGGAGATGGGTTAGCTTCCCAGCCTATATGTAACATCATATTCAATTTATAGGTGGCGTGGGTTATATTTACACTTGAGGGTTTAAAATAGAACCATTGGACATTAATTGATTGGCTAGACATCATAACGGCCATTATGTTGGTCTAGCACTCATATTAATAGTGTCGATGGGTAATCGACCCTAGTTTTACAAAATAAATGGGGATCACAGTGTAATAGTCCAAATTACTTGCTTTGCATTAAATTATGTATTGAATCTATATGTTTTTCATATTCTTGTTAGATATCATTGGTGCATATTGTTATTGCATGATGTCCTTGTTTACTACATGGAATGTTGATGATTAGTGTGGATCCTTACTTATTGACCAAGTTGGAGCGCTCACCCAAATTAACTATTTTAGGTTTGCAACCAGGCGCTTCGACTAAAAGGAAAGAGAAGATTTATGAGTCTCGTGTCTTCTCTTTGATGTAATGTACCTTCTTATATTTATATACTCAGTTTGGCTTATTTTGATGTATATAAACAGGGTTGGGGTGATTTATATATGGGTTCAGGTTTTAATAAACTATGTATTCCCGTATGTTTTTATATATCGAAAAAGTTTTAAATTTTCCGCTTCGTAATACTTTGATTTATTATTTCGATATGAATATACAGGTTGAGTTTATCAAGTATAGACGGAGAGGTTGTTGGCTCTAGTTATGTCTTGCAGGATTAGGGTCTTGATTAGGGTTTCAGGCCGGGCATTTTCCAAAACGGGATAGGAGATGTCATAGTCTCAATCGATCTCTCTCTTTTTAAACCAATTTCAATCTCTCTGTGAAACGAATACATAGGCGGTTATGTTGGTTTGAGATATGTATTTAAGTTTTCTTGAGATTCGCATCGCGCGAATCTTGAGACAAATCTAATGGTTTTGTTTACATAATATAACTTTGAACTTCCTCGATATATGTACTATGTATCTCGAGGCGGTGTGTTGAGGTGAAGTTATGTATTAAGACTTTCTCGTGATTCCCATCGCACGAATCTTGAGGCAAGTCTTTTGAAGCATTATCATTATTTAATTTGATCTTCTTCGAGATACGTGCTACGTATCTCAAGGTCGATTTTGTGATTATTAACAAGATAATCACTACCACTTGACCGACTGACTGTGATTAATTATATTGATCTCCTCGAGATACATATCGCGTATCTCGAGATAGATCAAATGGTTTTGTAATCATACATGACTTGATTCTCCTCGAGATTGGACAGTACGCATCTCGAGGCATATATACACCTCACCAACAACAACGTTAAACCATTTCACCTCTTCGATGATCATGCTACGCGTATCTTGAGGTGAATCAAATGCTTACTTTTATTTGATTTAAACTATAGGATTGATTTATATATATATTTATATATAAACTATATTATATATAAAATTTATACACACCTATATATTTTCACAGCTATAAATTCGCCACGCACGCCAATGACTAACCTCAGGCATGCACACTATCGTACATCCCACGTATGTCACCCTCGACCCCATGTGTCACTAGGCGCCCACCAATTTATTAATTATTATATTTAATTTTTTGATTATCTCTTCAGTTTATATCCAAATTAAATTCCAAAAAATACCCAAAATTATCAAAAATCGGAGAAAATTCCCCAACGCACTTCGAAACTCACAGACACTGCGTATACACTCCACTTGACCCCATTTCGCGTCGAAATAGTGTATAATACATTAAATAGGCATACGATATACAAAAATAATATTAAATTTATGATCTCCGATGCATAACGCGTGGGTCCCACCTCGGATACCTAAATCTCAAATTAAATTTGAAAATACTTAATTAGCCACCTAATTAAGTTTATAAAATTCTCGGATGTTACAATATGATGGACAGATTCTCGTACATTTTCGAGTTAGGTATAAGCTTAACTTGAATTTTGATTTCGACGACAAAATTTTCATTAGTTGGGAAGATTTGTCACGACCCAAAATTGATAATCGCGTTTTAATCCTTAAATAAGATCACCGACCCATAACGTAGGACCCACATTGTAATACACACACTAATCAAGGCATGTGGCCGAAGTATATGTTACATTTGCGTAATGATTTTTAGTGCATCATACATGGGTAGACTACTAAATCACCTCTACTTGTTATTTGTAGGTGTCGATACGTGAGAAGAGACACGTCTCGAGATGCGTCCAGTCGTGGGACTGAGGTAGAGAGTGACATGATGAGTAATTTCTTTAATTGGGTGTATTTATGTGGCTAAATTAGTTAAATTTATTGTGGCTATAGCTAATTTATAATAAATGTAGCCTAAGTTAGTAAAATAAAACAATAGCCATTTAATGTTTCTCAAGATATGTGTGGACACATCAAGAGACCAGTGGAGTATGAATTTGGTGTTAGCAAGGGTGAGTTAGTGGATAGTTAATGAAATTGGAACAAAATGAAAGTCATTAGATTAGTCTCTAGATGAGTGTGTACATTAAGATCAGTGGCTATAAATTAATTATATATAAGTGCTTGTAATGAGCATGCAAATCGTAGAACCATTAAAAGAGGAAATTCTAAGGTGATTAGCTGCTAGAATTGGGGTTTCAAGAGGGGAATCTCACCATCAAATGAGAGAACTCAAGTGTAGACAACAACTTACAACTCTAGGTAATGCATGTGCCCATCTATGTTTTCAATTTCATGAGTTGTAGGCATGAAATCAAAGGAGTTTTCATGTAATCAGTTTTCAAAACATTTCATGTGTCAAATGTGTCCAAATGGAAGTTTTGGTTTAAGTTTTTAAGCTCAATTTGTTAGATTTCAAGAGTTGCTCAACATTGGGTTTCATTCCAATGAAAGTGAATTTCTGAAAAATCAGCGTTCAAGAGATGTTATTTTCAAAATCAATTTGCGTATTTGTATTCATTGAGATTTTTTAATATTCTAGCTATCAAGAATTTCGAAAATTGGTTTTGTTTTGATAAAGTTATGAATTTTTGAAGTTTTAAGTGTTCTTGAGTTATTTTCAACAAAATGTTGTTTAAATCTCTAAATTTTGATGTAATTGATGAATTATATGAAATGTCTATTGTATGTTTGATAGAGGAGAATGTTACGGATCCCTGGTGGCAAAGAACGGGGATCCGGGGCTTTAGAGGAGGCCATTCCCAAGAGAAAATCCAGAATTCTGGTTGCAGAATTTTGGGTTTAGTGTGTTAAGCAGTTAAGCAGCTCTAGCGCGCTAGAGAAAAACTCCTAGCATGCTAAGAGGGTCGTTAGCGTGCTAGGTAAACTACCTAGCGCGTTGGGTACTCTGACAGCACAAAAATATGCATTTTTTCAAAACACACTTAACCTATCTAGCTTAGCCTAAAACCCAACACTCTAATACATACTAAATTATACCATGAGCCTAGAGAAGAATCTCGGGAGTCTAGGTACACGTTTTGGGGTGTCAGGAGGTCGGTTAAGCTAGGAAATACATTACGTGACTTGTAAGTAATCTTGTTGAGGTTCTTATTTACATTTCATTCCAATTATGCTTTATTTTACAATCTATTTGACTATGAAATGCCTTGTATTATGATATCATGAATTTGTTTCATATTCTACTCATTAAATTAGTGTTTTTATTATGATATCGTTTGGTTATGGAAATCATTGACTCTATTCTCGTGTTCGATGTCTTTCTTGCTATTTCGATGAAAATGTAATCGAGAATAGCATGCTATTAGGATTAGAGTAATGAAATTGGAGTACATATATGGATTCATATTCTTTGAATGTCGGCTTTGAAGCATATTCCCTTGTCTTGGAATCCCTAATTCGAGTCTTCCTTGAAATTATAAAGTAATGGTAGAATCTAGGGTCCATTGCACTATTATGAGATGTGCAGCACATGGGGTCACTGGACTACCGGGGATGTCGGCACTCACCACTATGCTTGCGCGTCACACGGGATATGAGACCCGAGGTAGTCAGCAAGTATGTATATAAAGATGATTTATTTATGCGAATAGCTCAGCTCCACCTTTGAGGATTGAGATATAGATGATCATGGAGTCAAAGAGCTCAGCTCCGACCTTTGATAGAGGTGTAGAGCACAATTCCACCTTGAGATAGTGGAATAAAAGGCCTTTGTGACAGGACTCACGGCCGATCGAACCTAGATCATTACTACTTAGCCTGTGTTAGTCTCATTTTGCTTAACTATGATATTTTCTAACATATTTCTATTTCAGCATTTCTTTGCTATATTTTATGATTTTAAATACCTGTTTATTATATTTGGAAATGTACATAAGAATCTCTGAGAATTACTTTATTGCATTGTACTCACTATCCTTTTTATGATGGTGGGTGCAGATCCATCAAGCAGTAAGCCAGGCAAAGAGAAGATCGTCGATTATCTCCGAGCGTTCGACGATTTTCTACTTCCTATTTTGTAGGTCTCGAATTTTGATGTATTATTTACTTTGTCTTTTCTATACATTTTAGGTTGTATATTGGGTTGAGCGTATAGTTCCCCAACTTGAGACTTGGTGATCACTGTGTTATCATCCTTATGATATTTATATGCATGTGATGTTGTTTCCTGGTTTCCACACTTATGACTTTTAATAATTGTTTTCACATGAATGTTAAGACTTCCGCTTTGTCTTTTTAAACTATAAAAAGTTTTAATTAACTTTGAAATTCAATAATAATGTGACATGTGTATTACTTATCATGAACGAGTTTAATGAGGAGAATATGACAAAAGGTCGACTAATACGTAGTTAAGTCTTACATGGCTGAGATTAGGGCATAATTACGGGATTATGCCGTAATTAAGCCGGGCGATGCCTTATTTTAAAGAAGGGGTCGTCACATTGTGAACGTCTAACTGATGTGGCAGAGAATCAAAGTAGATAATGTATACTCTAATCGTTACTTCTAAATATTATGGTAGATATTCTCTTCATTGCCACCTCATCACTTTTATTTATAGAAACAAAGAAAAAGACATAAATAAAGGTCTTAATTCACATGAAGACAAAAGAAAAAAACAAAGCAAATGTCTCAATCCACATTGTTCATCGGAGACTATTTTTAAGTTAAAATGTATATCTATAACCACATAGGTTAAACATCCTCTTCTATGAGGTGACACCAATCCATGGTCTAAATCCACATTACCGTTGAAGATGCTCTTAGAGGAAAATTGGTACCCTCCAGTTCTTAAAAGTACACTTCTCCCTACCTAACCAACTATGACCGTAGTTAACTTTTTACTGTTGAAATAAAAATCACGAGCATCTACAACCCAACAACACTAAAATAGTGTAACACTAACACTATTCATATCTCCAACCTATCAACATTATCTTTTACACTATTTTATTTTTTATCATTATTTTATTCAATTTAAATTTTAATGTAAAAGTAATAAAATTTTATAAAATATAAAAACAAAAAAGAATAAAAAAAGAATGAATAGTGAAAGATTTGGTGAATAACTATTCCCAAAACGTTATCCAACAGGGATGATGTTTATGTTATGGAGCGCCATGACCTCATTCATGTAGCTCTACAGTGCCAAAATGGCGTTGGTTGGAGTTGGCAACTTAAGAAGCACAAATCAATTTTCCTTAGTATATAGTCTATGAATATGAAATTTATAAGTTCACCTCCAATAAGGACCTTAACCTATTACATGGATTCTTAAACTAAGAAGCTCTTTGAATTCCGAGCCTTCCTCAGTTGTACACTACTCCAAAACTTTCTTGTCACATTTGTTAGTGTCGGATCGATCGTATTGACCATTTGGATTGTCATCATGTTGTTTAGATTGTTTGTTTGGTAAATGACAAATCTGAATATATACATTGGGTGGTTGGACGAAGATACACGGTTGCGACAGAATCTCGGAGCGGTTGCAACAGGATCTCTGAATCAGTTTGTTAAATATTTGATCTTATCTACAACCAACTGAAAATCAACTGAAGATCTCATGGAAGTTGGAGTTGCGGTTCATAGACATGTTTATCACATGTTTAATGTGCAAGGACGTGGTTATTTGAAGATGAAGATTGGGCAGGAATTAAGGATTTAGTTAAGATTATGTGATTTTTATTAGTCTATATATTGTGTCAAAGTAATGGAGTATGTACACTAGTCGATTCATTTACTTTGTAATTGCAAACTCGTTTTGTTCACATTCTTTATCGAGATTTAAAACCCCAAGGGGACTTAGGCGTTCCAGTGAGGAGGAGCCTCACACACAAGAGGAGTCTTATGCACGTAAGGTCCACAAAGAGAAGTGCAAGAAGGTACTAGGAAGTGCTCGGTGAGGGAGTCACAAGAAGAGTCATGTAGTTCGTTGTCTTGATACTTAGTGGAGATTACGTTTAAGTGTATGCCCCTAAGTCGTTTTGGTACGAGATGTACGTCGTGGACCGAATCTACGATAACAAGTTATTTGGTGTCTTGGTTTGATTTTTTTTTTTTGTCCAAAAAAAATACAAACACTTGCATACTTTAAGTACTTGCATTGATTATTGTTTCTCTGTTACAAGCATCGTTGTATTCGGTTGTAACCACCTTTGGTTATTTCAACCTCTATTAAATGTTGCAATATTGTGAGAACCATGTCAGACAAATACTCCAAACTAGTTTGAAACTCACCTCAAACTTAGTTACAAGTCATCTTCTTTGTGAGTGGTAAAAATAAAATTTGGAAATTGGAACTCAGAATTACGATGTTGCAAGTTTAGTTCGCGTTAATTTCACACATGGTCACTCAACTTAACACATTGTAACACTTTGGTTACTAAACATTTTTTGTAACAAGATGGTCATCAAACTTTTTACAACGCATCATTGGTGGTCACTTGGGTCTCTTTTCGACAACTTTTCCTACGAGACAGATCAGGTGGAGCTTACGTGGCATTGTGTTGCCTCAATCTATGTGGTTTCACATCAATAAGTAAATCTAAAATATCTTTCTCCATCTTCATCAAACCCTATCTTCATCCCAACAACAACAATTAAAGGCTTGTCGCACAACAAAATTCATTTTTCATGTGTCCTCAAATCTCCACACCTCCAAATTAACCTTAATGGGCTCCAGATCTCCCCATCTTGCATTAGATACACAAACCCCTTAAACCCATCTCCATAACCATGTCCGCAACAACACCCTAACATGATTTTAAGTCCTTCAAGTAAGCCCATCAACAAATTGATCGACTATTGCATAAGGATCCATCGATACATGGCCAACATCATGACCTACTCCGATTCAGTATGGTCGTCTAGGCGCTAGATCCGTTGGTCTCTCCTACACTATTACGAGATCTTCAAGAAAACTCATCCGCGTGTCGCCATTATCGACAGGATCTAAGAGTTTGGTAAAGTGGGAGAGTGTTTAATCAGGATTGCTGAAGTGGCGAAGGTTGTGTGTCTCGTGGAGCCATTGTTGTTGTTGTTGGTGGTGTCTTGTTGGTGATGAAGAGGGGGTTTGATGAAGATGGAGGGAGATATGTTAGATAGACTTAGTGATGTGAAACTACATGGATCAATCTAACACAATGCCATATAAGCACTACCTCATCTGTCTCGCCAAATGACCACCAATGAAACGCTGTAAAAAATTTGATGACCATCTTGTTCCAAAATAATGTTTAGTGACCAAAGTGTTACAATGTGTTAAGTTGAGTAACCATATGTGAAATTAACTCAGTTTAGTTCCATATCAAGTGAGCAACTACCAAGTCAGGGAGGTTTTTTTTTTTCAAAGCGTAAGTGAGTTAAGTTTTAATTTGTTGTTGTTGTTGGAAAGTAAGTGTTGGGGCATGTGCCCTAGGTCAATCCATTAACTGTCTTTATGAATATTTTTAGTTAATAAAATAGAGGATTTCATTTGTTGTTTATTATAATTAATTTGCATGTTTACATTATAATAAGATCCATGGGTATTTACAAAAATATCCTAAATGTCCCTAGTTGATCATTATACTGGGAACTATGATGAATTAAGACTAGTGTGAGTCTTGATTGATGATCATATGATGATTATACGTATAGGGATACGAATCAAGATCACGAGTACTTGTTAGGGAACAAAGTACTTGACCGACCCGCTATGAGAACATCACATGGATTAAGTCATAGTTGTTTCTCATGATAGGTATATTTTTCGGTCCTCGACTTGAGATTACCAGAGACTTCAACATTAGGAACACAAGTGATTTGACACAATCAAACGTTGTCTTTAACCGGACGATTATAAAGGTTGTGATTGGTTACTTGTGTGTATGTGATGAAGTTGTGTAATCAAGATAGAATTTGTCCCTCTCATATAAAGAGAGATATCCAAAGATCCTCGATGTGTTAGATCGTTAAAAGGCCTAGTCTAAGTGAATTGATATTGATCAATGTCACTTGGATGTTTTCAGTCTACCTAGAGATCGAGACTAGTACGATTGAACATGTTGGATGACAATTATATGCCTTATGTTTGATCAAAAGGATATCGTGTGACAAAAGGATGTTATATACATTATTGATTAGGTTGTATCGATTTGATATTCGTACAACTTGGGTAGTCATAATGTCTTGCTAGAGGCCGCTTATGACTTGTATACCAAAATGAGTTTTGGTACACTGCCAACGTTGTATGAGCCTATTGGGTCGCACACTAAGAATGGTTTTGCGAGATTTTAAGATGGTTCAGAAAAACGAATTTTATATGATAAAATTCGTGACAGAAACGTCCTTGTGGTGTATTACACTTATACTTCTTTAAGTAGGGGTATATGTGTAATTTATTTAACCGTCTATATACAAGGGTTGTATAAATAGACGCTTTAAGTTAGAACACAAATAGAAAAGATTAAGGTTCGAAACTCTATTTTCGTTTAAGAAACGAATTAAGGTTTTCTGGTACGCTCTGGATCGTTTTGGAGAGAAACAAAAGGTTTGGTATTCTCTCGAAGCTAGCACTTCGAATCTCGGTCGCCGTTCGTGTGTGGATTGCCGGGTAGAGGCGTTCATCGTTGGCAGCGCCTTAGAGATCGATCAACCTTCAGAAAGGTATATTGCGACCGAGGTATGATTAAGTTTTCATGTTTTAAACGTTTTTAATGGAATTAGATTCGGATCCTGTTGGGGTTTTTGTCAAAATTGTTTTGTAATTTTCACTCGCGTATGAACCCCAAAACTCAATAAAGGTATCGAGCCATCGAGTTCGATTCCATTAAATTCATTGCATGTTTTCTTCTGATATATACATGATATATGATTGAAAGCATGTTAACAGTTGATGTATATGTGATATACATAAATTTTCTGTGAGATTTATTATCATGTTTTGTGTATATGATACATATATTCGTGATTTAATTGAAATCGATTTCGTACATGCTAGTAACCATGTTAGGTTAATTCCAAATAATTTTAATGAATTGAGTTTCGTGTTATGTGATCCATGACACCATTAGGTTCGATTGGGATAGTAGTTTATGATTCAATTACATGTTTGTGATTATTTGGATGAGGACTGAAATTACAAATAATTATTTTTCGAAATTATTTATTTATCTCGTTATATCTATTTTGTTATGAAGTTTCTATTTGATAAGAGATAGATAACAAATTAGATTAGGAGATATAAGCAAAATCGGTTTCGTTATCCCTATTGGATAGGAGATACATATCGAGAATCTTGTTATTGGTGATATGCTAGGATTCAAATATCTTAAGTCCTAATTGGATTAGGATAAGATGATTAGTTAGATGTGGGCCCGGGTTAATTAAAAATGTTTTAAATGACTTAATTTTGGATAAATTAAGGGGTAAATTTAGGATATTAAAATCAGCGAAAAATATGATTTTCTATAGCGAATTTTAATTTTCTGAATTGAGATTCGTCTTCTAAAAAAAAAAAAAAAAAAAACGGCGCTTCAGTTCCTCGTTGTCATTGACCAGGTCAATGGAATATCGTCATTGACTTGGCTAATGGACCGCGCTTATTGACCGGCAATGGGACCGCCGTCTAACTAATCCTAGCGTACGTAAATTCTTTTATTAGTGAACAGTATAAAAATTTCTAAATTGTTTGGTGATTGAACAAATCGATAAAATTTATGATATTTCATTGTTTACGTAAAATCACTAAAACTGATAAAAATCCCTCTATTAAATTTTAAGTCTCGGGCCATCCATTTTAAACACTTGTCAAGGCCTCGATCACACTAATATAGTTTCAGCCATAGCTGGGTGTATTGTGTTATCTTGGTAAGACAAGTTAGGTAAGAGTTACCTAAATGTTTAAAATGGTCCGACTTAATAAAGCTATCAAAATAGTTTTGAGCTTTAGGCACATGATGAGATAAAAAACATGCTAAGACATAAGATGTCCCGTATCTCATAAAAGTATTTAAAATTACATAAGATGTAATTGGTAACTGTTACCTACCTAAATAATCTAGTTATGTGTTTCATGCCATAACTGTCATAGAATTAGGTGAAATATGGATTTTAGTCCCCTAAATAAATAGTATGTTTTAGGAGGGTTGTTAATTTAGTGGGAGTCTATTCCTCTATACTAAAATAAACTTTGCATAATCTTTATTGTAGATCAATGGCATCTTCAAGTAACAATAATCCCCTGTCACTGCGATCTATCCTTGAGAATGATAAGCTATCTAGGACTAACTTTCTTGATCGTTCGAAACTTGAGAATCGTTCTCAAGCATGAACGCAAGTTGTATGTCCCGGATGCTCCAATCCCCGAGGACCCACCACCCAATGCTACGAAAGTCGTGAAGGATGCGCATAATAAGCATGTCAACGATTCTACGATGTTGCATGTATTATGTCGGCAACTATGGTTCCCGAACTTCGAATGACATGGAACTAATGGAAGCCTACGACATGGTTGTAACGCCAAGGAAATGTTCCAACAAAGAAGCTAGGCAAGAAAGGTTCGAGACAGTCAAGAACTTACATTCTTGCAAGATGACTGAGGGTGCGTCAGTTAGTCCTCATGTTCTTAAGATGAAGGGCTATGTTGACCACTTGATAGACTCGGATTTCCCATAAGCCAAGAGTTGGCTACGGATTTGATCCCGAATTCATTACCTGGAGAGTTACTCACAATTTGTGATGAACTACAATATGAATAATATGGAGAAATCAATTTTAGAGTTGCATTTGATGCTCAAAACTGCTGAACAAAATATCAAGAAACCCTCTAGTAATGTGTTGATGGTCCAAAAGGGAAAGGGAATGAAGAAGAAAGGCAAAGGCAAGGCTAAAGTTGCCAAGGCCGTCGCGCACTGTCGCAAAGCCTGTGGAACAAGTCAAGCCTCAGCCTGTTCCTGCTTCAAAACACCCAAAAGAAAAGGAAGGAAATTGTCATTTCTGCCATGCACCTGGACATTGGTTCATAAATTGCAAACTCTATATGGAAGATCTAAAGAAGAAAAAGGGTAGTGCGACTACCACTACAGGTATTTATGTTATTGAAATTAATTTATCTACTAGTGATTCCTAGGTATTAGATACCGGATGTAGATCTCACATTTGTATAAATGTGCAGGGACTCACCAGAAGTAGAAAGTTGAAGAAAGGAGAAGTCATCCTACGCGTAGGGAATGGAGTAAGAGTTGCTGCCCTGGCTGTTGGATCATATGACTTAGTCTTACCGAGTGACTTATTTTAACTTTAAATAATTGTTATTTTGTGCTCATTTTGAGCGAAACATCATTTCTGTTTCATGTTTGGATATGGATGGTTTTGATTTTATTATTGCGAATAATAGATGTTCCATTTCTCGTAAAGGCATATTTTATGCAAATGCTGATTTGTGTGATGGTCTTTATATTCTAAGCATGAAAAGGTCCACTAAAACTCCGTCTTTAACATAAATACAAAGAGATTCAAGTCAAATGATTTGAATCAAACATATCTTTGGCATTGTCGTCTCTGGCACATAAATGAGAAACGCATAACGAAGCTCCATAAAGATGGACTTCTAGATTCATTTGATTTAGAAACATATGAAACGCGCGTATCTTGTTTACTAAGCAAGATGACTAAAAGTCCCTTTATCGGACACAAGGTGAAAGGGCAAGTGATTTATTGGGTCTAATACATACCGATGTATGCGGTCCTATAAACACAATGGCTAGAGGAGGTTATCGATTTCATTACATTTATCGATGATTTCAAGCGAGATATGGTTATGTATATCTTATGAAACATAAAGCTGAGTCATTTGAGATGTTTCGAACGTTTCAAAATGAAGTGCGTAATCAACTTGGTAAAACTATCAAAACACTTCGATCGATCGAGGTGGTGAATATTTGAGCCAAGAATTTGATGATCATCTTAGAAATTGTGGGATTGTCTCCCAATTGACTCCACCAAAGAACTCCACAATGGAATGGAGTTTCGAAAGAGAAATCGAACCTTATTAGATATGGTTCGATCTATGATGAGTCATGCAGATCTTCCATTATCCTTTTGGGGTTATGCATTACAAATCGCAGCTTTTCACTCTAAATCGAGTTCCTTCTAAAGCGGTTGATAAAACACCATATGAGATATGGTACGGAAAGAGACCTAGTTTGTCTTTCCTTAAGATTTGGGGTTGTGAGGCTTACGTAAAACGACAAGTCTCGTAAAAACTAGCACCTAAATCGACAAGCGTTTATTTGTGGGGTATCCTAAGGAAACAAAAGGATATTACTTTTATAATCCCGCCGAGAACAAAGTGTTTGTTGCTCTCGTATGGTGCCTTTATGGAAAAACAGCTTATTTCAAAAGACACTAGTGGGAGAGAAATAAATCTTGAAGAAGTTCAAGAATCACGATAAACACCGAACCGCTACTCGGAAGTTCAACAACGTTCGAACCAGCTGAACCTCCACAAGTGACACAAGGCCCACGTAAATCCGGTAGGGTAAGACATGAGCCGAGAGATTCGTATTTCTCATTACCGATAGTCGTGATGTGTTGCTTATGGATCAAAATGAGCCCACCACTTATCGGAGGCTATATCTGACCGGACTCGATAAATGGCTAAGTGCCATGAACTCGAGATGCAATCCATGTATGATAACCAAGTTTGGGACTTGGTTGATTTACCCAAGGTGGTAAGACCATTGGATGTAAATGGGTTTTCAAGAAGAAAACCGACATGGATGGCAAAGTGCATACTTTTAAAGCAAGACTTGTAGCAAAAGGTTTCAGCAGACTCCAGGTGTTGATTATGATGAAACTTTTTCGCCAAGAGCCATGCTTAAATCCATAAGAATTTTAATTGTCATTGCTTGCATATTATGACTATGAGATATGGCAAATGGATGTAAAAACAACATTTCTTAATGGAAAGTCACTTGAGGTCGTGTATATGACACAACCTCGAAGGTTTTGTACATCTTGAGAATTCTATGAAGGTATGCAAGCTTCAAATATCCATTTATGGATTAAAGCAAGCTTCTCGGAGTTGGAATCTTCGTTTTGATGAAGCAATCAAGGATTTTGGTTTTATTAAGAACGAAGATGAGCCTTGTGTATACAAGAAGGTCGATGGGAGTGTAGTTGTTTTTCTGTACTCGTATGTTGATGATATATTACTCATTGGAAATGACATCCCAACATTGCGAATGTCAAGTCTTGTTAGGGAAGTGTTTCTCAATGAAAGACTTAGGAGATGCACCTATATCCTAGGGATAAGGATCTATAGGGATAGATCTAAGAGGCTAATTGGTATAAGTCGAGTGCTTACATAGACAAGGTGTCGAATAGGTTCAACTTTGCAAGACTCTAAAAGAGGATTGTTGCCAATGTCTCATGGCATAAGTCTCAAGAAGATTCAATGTCCTAAGACAAATGATGAGCGAGACCGTATGAATAAGATTCCATATGCATCGCCTATTGGATCTATCATGTATGCCATGCTATGCACTCGACTCCGATGTATCATATGCTTTGAGCACTACAAGCGATATCGCCGATCCTCGGTGAGAGTCACTGGATAGCAAGAAAGAACATTCTTAAATACTTAAGAATGACTAAGGAAGTGTTCTTGGTCTATGGAGGTTTTGAAAATGATCTAGTTGTAAATGGTTACACGATGCAAGTTTTCAAACCGATATAGATGATTTTAGATCGCAATTGGATATGTGTTTACTTTGAATGGGGTTGTAGTAAGCTGGAAAAGTTCGAAGTAAGAGATCGTGCGATTCTACAACAGAAGTTTGGGTATATTGCAAATATCCCGATGCAAAGAAAGGAGGCGCTTTGGATCAAAAGTTCATTTATGAACTAGGTGTGGTTCCAAGTATTGCTAACCCTGTTTGTTTGTATTGTGACAATAACGGGGCAATAGCACAGGCCAAGGAACCTAGATCACACCATAGATCCAAACATATACTCAGCGTTTTCATCTCATCGAGAGAAATTATTGAGAGGGAGACGTGAAGATTTGCAGTACCTCATCAAGACAACGTTGCGGATCCATTGACAAAAGCTCTTCCACAAGCAAAACATGATGGTCATGTTAGATCATTAGGCATTAGATGCATGTATGATTGGCCCTAGTGCAAGTGGGAGATGTTAGGGCATGTGCCCTAGGTCAATCCATTAACCGTCTTTATGAATACTTTTAGTTAATAAAATAGAGGATTTCATTTATTGTTTATTATAATTAATTTGCATGTTCACATTATAATAAGATCCATGGGTATTTACAGAAATATCATAAATGTCCCTAGTCGATCATTATACTCGGGAACTATGATGAATTAAGACTAGTGTGAGTCTTGATTGATGATCATATGATGATTATACGTATAGGGATACGAATCAAGATCACGAAGTACTTGTTAGGGAACAAAGTATCGACCGACCCGCTATGAGAACATCACATGGATTAAGTCATAGTTGTTTCTCATGATAGGTATATTTTTCAAATCCTCCGACTTGAGATTACCGAGACTTCAACATTAGGAACACAAGATTTGAAACAATCAAACGTTGTCTTTAACCTGACGATTATAAAGGTTGTGATTGGTTATTGTGTGAGCAATGTGATGAAGTTGTGTAATCAAGATAGAATTTGTCCCTCTCATATAAAGAGAGATATCCAAGTGGATCCCTCGATGTGTTAGATCATTAAAAGGCCTAGTCTAAGTGAATTGATATTGATCAATGTCACTTGGATGTTTTCTGTCTACCTAGAGATCGAGACTAGTACGATTGAACATGTTGGATGACAATTCTATGCCTTATGTTTGATCAAAAGGATATCGTGTGACAAAAGGATGTTATATACATTATTGATTAGGTTGTATCGATTTGATATTCGTACAACTTGGGTAGTCATAATGTCTTGCTAGAGGCGCTTATGACTTGTATACCAAAATGAGTTTTGGTACACTACCAACGTTGTATGAGCCTATTGGGTCGCACACTAAGAATGGTTTTGCGAGATTTTAAGATGGTTCGTAAAAACGAATTTTATATGATAAAATTCGTGATTTAAATGTCCTCGTGGTGTATTACACTTATACTTCTTTAAGTAGGGGTATATGTGTAATTTATTTAACCGTCTATATACAAGGGTTGTATAAATAGACGCTTTAAGTTAGAACACAAATATAAAAGATTAAGGGCCGAAACTCTATTTTCGTTTAAGAAACGAATTAGGGTTTTTTGGTACGCTCTGGATCGTTTTGGAGAGAAACAAAAGGTTTGGTATTCTCTCGAAGCTAGCACTTCGAATCTCTACGCGTTGTGAATTTCGTGTGTGGATCGACCGCCGTAGAGGGCGTTCGTCGTTATGCGCGCGCTTAGAGATCGATCAACCTTCGAAAGGTATATTGCAACCGAGGTATGATTAAGTTTTCATGTTTTAAACGTTTTTAATGGAATTAGATTCGGATCCTGTTGGGGTTTTTGTCAAAATTGTTTTGTAATTTCCGCTGCGTATGAACCCCAAAACTCAACAGTAAGTGACATGCTTTAAAATGCATATACATTTTTTTTTCTACGTGGTATCTAGTGTCAACTGCGACCAACTAATCCACCCTCCCTCTGCTATGTATATTTTATTAATTTATTGTTACTACTCCATTTGTTCCACAATATTTGTCACAATTTGACTTGTACACAAGAATTAAGGTAATGATTAATTCACCATTAAAAATTTTATAACAAGACTAAACTACTCTTTCATAAATAACTTCTTTATTATATTATGGAAAATATTAGAATGACAATAACAATGTCACACCACAAGACATATTGGCTCATAAGAGCCTTCCATGCGACCTCAACCCTTGTGTTATGCATCGAGATGTGTATATTCTCGCATTTCGAGGCCCACATTAATGGCTATTGTGAGATAATATATCTTGAGGTGTGACATGTTGTGTGACGGCCTCAGTTTCCCACAAACTAGGCCCCGCCCGGCCTAAGCCCACGTGGACCCCCGAGCCAGTTTCGCAAGGTCAACGCAAGCCTAGTCAGCCTTTCAATCCACCATTATACGTAAATTCATAATTTTAAGTTGAGTTATTAGTATTTTCAAGTTTTACAAATTAGCGGAAGCAGTTAATACATTAAATAACTCAACAATAGTTGAAATATCTCAAAGATACCAGTTAAGACAACCTAGAGTGTGGAAACCCCGAATATGTATATCATCATCAATGAACACTCAGAGAAGAGTAAATACAAGATATACATGCTCAAACTCTCTCAAAAACTCAACTCCCAGTGTTTTAAAACAAGTATATCTAATAGTACAAAAGAATCACCTAGCCTTCCCCTTGCTGGACCGTGGATCTGCACTCAGTCAAACACAAGAATGACGAGCCCAGGTAAGTAAAAGCCAATAGAATCTACACTATAATTCAAAATAAATGAAGCAGTCTAAAAGTCATGCAGATAAAAGAAAGCTGTATGGAATGCATGATAATAAGACTGTAAAAATGAAAGTACAACGAGAAATGAGTGTCAAATGAAATAATAGAGAGGTGCCCAAGTAGTCCAAGACCACCGAATGCGGGTGCCACAGGGTCGGGGTCAAGTGACTCGAGGTCATGGCCCCGGTTGCAAGCCGGCAACCACTCCAATCAGAGACACGAGTATGACTCACTTGGACCTCGGACACTCATAAGTAGGTGGGAATTCCAAGAAAATGACACAATGCAACATCAATAAAATATAAGCTAAAATGAGCTATTGTGCATTTCCTAGCTGGTTTTACTTACCTCGAGAAATCGCAAATCGTCCTCAAGACGTCCCGCTCACGCCTCGATATGCGCACCCGACACCCGACTATTGCATCATAAGTCCCCGATGTCCATTTATACCATTTAGGGCTAAGTTACTTAAGTCATTCCAATCACAACCAAATTAGGTGAAGTAAACCTCACCATGGCCTTCAAAATCCATTTGAATCCATCGCGTCGTCGAGCTTCGTCGAATTCACGCCTCTCGTCAAGGATCGATCGGTCCGACAACGCGCCACCGCACCGCCGTCCAGCCATCCGCGCTGCTGGTTCGTTGTCTCCCCCACACGGTCGCGCCACCTCCTGCCGCAGCTGTTGCTGGTCGTCCGCCCGCCTGCTGGTGCTACGGAGGCTCGCCGACCCTCGCAGTGGAGCCACTCACCACCGTCGCCGCAGTCAACGCGCCGCCGCGCTCAGCGGCTGCCACTCGTCCTCATCCCGACAGCCGCCGTGCCTTGTGAGCTGGAGCTCCGCTGCACCCGCTCCTCGCCGGAGCTCCCTGCACCCCGTCTCTCTCTCTACCACCGTCTCTCTCTCTCTCTCTCTCTCTCTCTCTCTCTCTCTTTCTCTCTCTCCATTTGTTTCTTCTTGAGGAATACAACAAATGTGTCCTCGAGATTCGTGCGGAGCGGAACTCGAGGCACATCAAAAACATATTTATTCAAATGCTTTCCTTAAAAATTGGGCAGCGCGCATCTCGAGGCACCACAAATATTCACACTACTACCACCTCATTTCACAAATCTCGACACTCGCACCACACGCATCACGAGGCGCATCCAATGTATATTTTTTAATGTGACCACATTAAAACCACTATAGCCACATTAAGCCGCTACCTCGGTCCCACGTCGACACGCGACTCGAGGCGCGTCCCCGTTCGTGTTTCGGCTCACCGAATTCCCTGCATATACGTTACTCGTAAAACAACTCAACGATTAGCATTCTAATCTCAAATTGGATAATACTAAATAATACATACATCACAGACAAATATCATACCTCGGTGTCTCCATCCGATATTCAGAAATACGTATTCCGACAAGTGGATTCCGCATACGACCCTGACCTGACACGTGGCACAAGTCAAATTTACGGGTCGTTACAGTCTTCCCAACGAATTAGAATTTCGTCCTTGAGATTGACGCAATTCTCAAAGGAAGATAGTGTGTTATGAATGAAAACCCAAGGCAATACCCGCCCAAGGCCATACTCCCATCTTGCTCTGTAAGGCTGGGCTCCTCCGCGACAAGGTAGGCTCCTCCGTGACGAGCTGGGCTCCTCCGAGACCTCCAAGCAAAGAACACCATCTGTCTCATCCCATCAATATATACCAGGGCAACATCCTCGCAACATATATTGGAATACAAATGAACATATTAGTCACATGATGCACCGTCACTAACAAACTCATATCCGCAGTATGTTCGTGATAATGTAAATCAAGTTCTCTGACTGTCTGTTAGTCTCTCTGATCGAGCGGGTCTCAACCCAACTTATACCTTCTATTTGGTTACGATGGGTAGTAGTCGCTCTGACTCGACGCGTCAACACGTAAGGTGACTGACTCTCTCCTCTGGCTCTGCTTGTGCTCGCTCGTTGTTGTGAACACGTACTGATGAAGTGACCTGGTTGTCCACACTCCCAAACAAGTACGTTGAAATCCTTATCCCGATGGAACATGCTGTCCCTTTCCCTGTACTTATGCCTGACTAGACCTCTGTCCATGTCTCTGCACTTGACTGAAACTTTGACCCTGTCTCTGTCCACGCCTCGCCATCGCCCTCGATGGTACTAATGCTGAGGATCTGACGGTGCTGGTTGTTGTAATGCACTAGCGTAACTTTGCGCTGGACCAACTACCACTGGCGCAATATACGCTGCATATGGTGGAAACGCAACAGATCCTACGCTCTGAGGTCGATCTCTTAGCCACGATCGTCTAACTTTCTTCCTCCTCCGATCATCTCCAGACCCTCGCACGAACTGTGACGATGCCAATGATGCGACTGGTACTCCGATGCGTGTGCTCCCAAGCTCTCGCTACCATAGCCTCTCTCATAAGCCTCATGTGTTGTGCTCGCCGTCGTCGTCACCCAATATAACCAATAAAATCCAGGAAACCATGTATAACGTAGTAAGCCTGGTCAGTGTCCGTGTCGCACGCACCCCGATACTTCATCACGCGTATATATCGATTCATGTACCATAACCGACTCACCGGGTCCTCTCGTCGAATGGTCCGAAACTCGGTCCTCTTCGGGTTACGGATTGCTCCCATCGACACCTCCCCAGTGCGCCACCGTAGTGTGCAACCATCGACCTCGCCGACCAACGAGCCGATGATATACTCGGCTGCATTTGCGCTGATATGGCCAATACATCATGTATGTCGCCTCAAGGTTAGTCATCCCGTGAAACTTCTCCGGATAATGCCTCTAAAACTCGCGAGCTCGCCGCCTCGCCTCACCGCCCTTTAACACCGTATCGGTCGGCGTGCTCAGCATATCCTTACGTAGTGTCTCAGATGTAGGAAGTACGAGTTCAACCTGAACATATGCATCCTCGGCCACTGTAGGCCCTGCTTGAACTGGAGATGTTTTAGGTGGGTTGTGAACTGTAAAAGCACACCCAGCCTAAATAACTAGCGCCGCTGACGTAGACGACGACAGTGTAACATGTGCCCTTAACAATCGAAGAATCTCCTGCAGTTGCTGGTCGTGTGATACAATTCTGTCTGACAGAGGATGCAGCTCCTCAGCACTCGCAAACCGCGAACCTGCAGCCTCACGATCATTCTCATACTCGGTCCGAAACTTCGTCGCATTTTCCATAGCTACGAATCCTCGAATCAGTGTATAATTACCGATATCGTATATATATTACAACACAACAAATATACCATATATGATACATTTTTATTGTTTCCCAACTCTCCTCACTTCCCAACAAAGACTTAAGTCAGGATCATAGGGTTCCACTCTAAGTTCCAACCGTGTCCTAACTCTATTTTTAATTTGTGTTTTATGCTGGTTGTGGGTTAATCAAGAGCTAGATGTAAAACATGTCTTTGATACCAACTGTGACGTTGGTATCACAATGTCTTAAGCCATGAGATTCTCAAAACTAGGCTCTGATACCAACTGTGTTGGTATCATATTGCCTTAAGCCATATAGTTCTCTAAAGATGTCTCTGATACCAACTGTGACGGCCCCAGTTTCCCACAAACTGGGCCCCGCCCGGCCTAAGCCTACGTGGACCCCCGAGCCAGTCTCGCAAGGTCAACGCAAGCCTAGTCAGCCTTTCAATCCACCATTATACGTAAATTCATAATTTTAAGTTGAGTTATTAGTATTTTTCAAGTTTTACAAATTAGTGGAAGCGATTAATACATTAAATAACTCAACAATAGTTGAAAAATCTCAAAGATACCAGTTAAGACAACCTAGAGTGTGGAAACCCCGAATATGTATATCATCATCAATGAACACTCAGAGAAGAGTAAATACAAGATATACATGCTCAAACTCTCTCAAAAACCCAACTCCCAGTGTTTTAAAACAAGTATATCTAATAGTACAAAAGAATCACCTAGCCTTCCCCTTGCTGGACCGTGGATCTGCACTCGGTCAAACACAAGAATGACGAGCCCAGGTAAGTAAAAGCCAATAGGATCTAAACAGTAATTCAAAATAAATGAAGCAGTCTAAAAGTCATGCGGATAAAAGAAAGTTGTATGGAATGCATGATGATAAGACTGTAAAAATGAAAGTACAACGAGAAATAAGTGTCAAATGAAACAATAGAGATGTGCCCAAGTAGTCCAAGACCACCGAATGCGAGTGCCACAGGGTCGAGGTCAAGTGACTCGAGGTCATGGCCCCGGTTGCAAGCCGGCAACCACTCCAATCAGAGACACGAGTATGACTCACTTGGACCTCGGACACTCATAAGTGGGTGGGAATTCCAAGAAAATGACACAGTGCAACATCAATAAAATATAAGCTAAAATGAGCTACTGTGCATTTCCTAGCTGGTTTTACTTACCTCGAGAAATCGCAAATCGTCCTCAAGACGTCCCGCTCACGCCTCGATATGCGCACCCGACACCCGACTATTGCCTCCTAAGTCCCCGATGTCCATTTATACCATTTAGGGCTAAGTTACTTAAGTCATTCCAATCACAACCAAATTAGGTGAAGTAAACCTCACCATGGCCTTCAAAATCCATTTGAAGCCATCGCGTCGTCGAGCTTCGTCGAAGTCACGCCTCTCGTCGAGGATCGATCGGTCCGACAACGCGCCACCGCACCGCCGTCCCACCACATCGCGCCGCCGGTTCGTTGTCTCCCCACACGGCCGCGCCACCTCCCGTCGCACTGTTGTTGGTCGTCCGCCCGCCTTGGCTTTGGTGCTGCTACGGAGGCTCGCCGACCCTCGCCGATGGAGCCACTCACCACCGTCGCCGCTGCCAACGCGCCGCCGCTCACTGCTTCGCTCGCCTCATCCCGACGCCGATGTTCCTTGTGAGTTGGAGCTCCGCCGCACCCGCTCCTCGCCGAAGCTCCCGCGCCCCGTCTCTCTCCTCTACCGAGTCTCTCTCTCTCTCTCTCTCTCTCTCTCTCTCTCTTTGTTTCTCTCTCTCTCTCTCTCTCTCTCTCTCTCTCTCTCTCCTCTGTCTCTCTCTCTCTCTCTCTCTCTCTCTCTCTCTCTCTCTCTCTCTCTCTCTCTTTTCTCTCTCTCCATTTGTTTCTTCTTGAGGAATACAACAAATGTGTCTTCGAGATTCGTGCGGAGTGGAACTCGAGGCACATCAAAAGTATATTTATTCAAATGATTTCCTTAAAAATTGAGCAGTGCGCATCTCGAGGCACCATAAATCTTCACACCACTACCACCTCATTTCACAAATCTCGACACTCGCGCCACATGCATCACAAGGGGCATCCAATGTATATTTTTTAATGTGACCACATTAAAACCACTATAGCCACTATAGCCACATTAAGCCGCTACCTCGGTCCCACGTCGACACGTGACTCGAGACGCGTCCCCGTTCGTGTTTCGGCTCTCCGAATTCCCCGCATATACGTTACTCGTAAAACAACTCAACGATTAGCATTCTAATCTCGAATTGGATATTACTAAATAATACACACATCACAGACAAATATCATACCTTGGTGTCTCCACCCGAGATTCGGACATACGTATTCCGACGAGTGGATCCAACATACGACCCTGACCTGGCACGTGGCACAAGTCAAATTTTCGGGCCGTTACATGTTGTTGTCATTCTAGCACTTCAAAAAAGTGATCCATGGCATCATTAATTAAATAGATAATGTGGAAATGAGGCAGTATTATGGAAAAATATTAAAATGACAACAACAATGTCAGATCGCAATATTATGAAAAATACTAGAATGACAACAATAATATCACATTGCAAGATACATTGGCTAATAAGAGTCATTTATGCGATCTCGACCTGCATATTATGTACTGAGATCCGTATATATTCGCATCTCAAGGCGTATAAGGACGGCTCCTATGAGCGTATATTTCGACATATCATGGTCATTCTATCACTTCTCCGGTACGTATTATTTAATCGTGCATATACATAGAGCTGCGTCGAGCTTCCTCTCTTAGTGTCTCCGTCTCAACCATGGCGTCGTCTGCGTCTTCATCAAGCTTCGAAAACGGCAAGAAGCGTCTAGGGTTCATGGCCCACGCCATGAAAAGGAAAGACAGCTTCATACAGTTCTTCGCCATTACTGGAATTCTCCTCCTCAGCATGAGATCTCTAGGTCAGAAGTACCGAATCAACGACCTCCAAGACGAAAACTCAGCTCTCAGAGACGAGCGCGACTCCCTCACCGAGCGGAGGAACCGCATCCAGCGCAGTCTCCTCGACGAGGCCGCTCTCGATCCCACCGGCCTCTTCGCTTCCAGGCTCCGCGTCGTCTTCGGCAACGACCGAGACTGATCGTTTAAGTGAGTCATTCGCTCCTTGAATTGAGTTTGGAATGTCAATCGACAGTCCTTTAAGGGTTTTCGTATGTCTTTGGTGGTCTTGAATCGCAATCTTGAGAAATTAGGGTTTCTATTGCTAGAAGAACCTTCGATTGTCTGAGCTGAATATGTACATGGATTGAAATTTTGGATTCGGTGGCTCAAAACTCAAAATTTATTGAAGAAATTTAGAATCTTGTTGTGATGTGTTCTTTTGCAATATTGGTTGTCTTGTCTTCCTGAATGTTCAGAAAAAAATAGCTAGAAAATGAATGGTACGCAGTTTGGAAAGCGTTAATTAATTAGGAGGGATTTAAATGGTTCGGAAAGCTCACCCTCAATTACACTAAATCAAGCACAATGGAAGAGTTTGATCCATGTAGCCGACTCCAACTAATTTGGGATTCAGGCTATGTTTAACCAATCATAAGAAGGTTTAGACATTATCAAATTTGTTTCTATAATCAAAATAGGCTCAATCAGATTGGAAAGAGTTCGAGTGGCATATTTCAGAGTGAAATGCGCTTCAAGAAATGTGCAATGTGTGTCCAAAGTACTCCAACAGATTTGTAGCAAATGCATGAATTAAAAGTCTCTCACCCAATAGGCATCCGCTCAGATTAATACATAATGTATGAGCAACAAATTGTCTTTAGCGAGTTATGTCAGAGTTTTTAATTGCTTTAAGTATCCGGTTGAAGGCATATTTTCAACATAGAAGAAATGAATGGATTGCTTATGGTATGGCTTAAAGCCTTAAAGTCCTATCTTTTGTGTGTCAATCCTATGAGGAAGTCCCAAGTGTCTATGAAACCTATGCAAAGATTTTGGTTTCTAATAACTTTATAGTCGCCTTACAGATCAGAGAAACAATTGCCTGATAGATAATCCAAAACCATAGTAGGAAAATGAGACCCTCTGTCTAAAAACTGATCATTAGCTTCTAATCAGACACGTCATTCCACAAAAAGATGTAACTTTGAATGCAGTAAATTGTGTAAATGACTGACTCACTAGTATGCTATTTAAATATATATTTCAGTACTTTTCTCGAATTTATGATGCCTTTCTTTCACATTTTTTTGTGCTTAGCCATTTTCTACACCATGATGTGTTTTTTGCTTGAAGGTCAAAATACTTTCTCAATCTGGCCTGGAATCATTTCTTTTTACTTTCATTGGTGTATAGATTGTGTCCCTTTCTTATCCAAAATAAAAGGTGTCTAGATTTCTTGTTTGGCATTGAGGAGAGCAAGCGACTATCCCTAGAAATTCAAATGCAGACACGCTGAGCTGAAGCCTGTAAAGATTAAAGATACTATATGTTTCGTTCAGCATGTTTCTGCTAGTTGCCACATGTTGTTACAAACTTCAAAAGTATTTTCTAAGCTTAGAATAAATGACATTGTATTAAAATATTGTTGGTGTGAAGATTTCATGGTTGGGATGGGAAGAATTTGATGGCTTCTTTTAGAATTTGCGGTAGTATCATGCAATCATGATGCATTTGCACTAATCCATAGAGACTACAGGAAATCCTGGCAAGTTAATTCGAAAAAGTGTGCAGTATCTATAGAATATCACTGACACCTATTGACGATGTTTTAGTTTTCTATTTTATTTTTATTACTTATCATATAGTTGCTTTTCTTTATAAATTGTTACTCAGCAGCTACCACGATGTATGCCCTGCATCTTTTCCGCCCTCCTTTTTTTTGACAAAAGAGACCCTTTTATGTTTTGCTGGACACAATGCTCCAAGGTCTCTTTCCATTAGTTCTAATTCCATTCTTTTATCTCCTTCCCATCACCTTTTTCTGTACATTATTGCTATAAAGACTAACGGCATTACCACCAGTTACAACTTTTATCTGCGTTGTCGACTAGCCTCTCCATCAGTATCCGTAGGTTTGGAAATGAAAATCTTGGTTTTGTGCTAGCTTGTTTTACCAAAGAATGCACGCTCCTAAGTTCTAAGCATCCATTCTTCTTCTTGTTTTTTATAAGAAGCATCCATTCTTCTTTTTAGGTCTAGTTAGGCATCCATCATTTTCTCATGGTTTTGAATCTGAATTATTTCCTTCCACTTGCTTCCCACTCCTCGGATTTTCCATTTTTACCTAATTCTCTGCTAATTATCTCTAGAAACATGGTTCTGGAGCATGCTGCTGTTTATGGTTAGGAGAGGCATTGAATTGTGATGTCCAAAGGAATGATCTGTGGTGTTTTTGGTGGTTAGAAAGAGGAAGAACTTGGGTAGTCTGACATTGGCAGCAATCCATAGGGAGAGAAGGGAGGTGACAGTGTCAGATATTTCTTGTGGAGGTGTATGTCGTGGTGATGCTGGTAAAGCTGAGGTTAGGAGCTAGGCAAGGATCTCACGGTTGGCTTAGGTGCGAGGTTGACAGGGAAAATATGAAGAAAGCATGTGAGAAGAAGAAATTATGATTGGAGAGAATTTAGCATTTCTTTTTCTTGTTGGTTTTTTAACCTTTCTCTGTGAACTCGAATGCAATGTTGGAAGAACAACATTAATTTTGGCTGTTTGATTTGCATTCCTGATATAATACTCAAGTTCAAAATTATATTCATGAATCGGTATGGTCTTCTCTCTTGCTGGTTTGCCTGGAATCTAAATTGGCTACAGTCAGCTTAGTTAGTTCACAATTCCCATTGAATTTCTGTAGTATACAAGTACTTTTAACATTTATACACGATTGACTGGTGACACACTTTTTATTCATACTGTTGCCACCTAGTTGTCAATGTCCTTTTGATTGTGTGCATTGAGATTTTTGCAGCACATCTCTATGCGTGTTGAAAGGAACATAGACGAGTTTTTAGCAAATGTATGTATCAACATGATGTAGGTGCATGTTATTGAAAGAAATAATGCCTTTGACTCAAGCCATTGCACAAACGTTTTGTTCTTGAGGCCTTGTTGGTCAGGCAGAGTTTCTTCAAGCGCGTCTAAGACTCTAAATTATGTGCAGTAATAAACCAATTGATGCACTTGATTAGTTGACTTTGTAGATATCTCTGGTTCATAGATTAAGAGTTTTCAGGTCAGCTTTTTTATTGTTAGAACAGACGAATCAGTAGTGACTTCAAAGCGTTCTATGCCACTTTCCTTGAGGAGATTTTTAGCATATATTTATGCCACTTTGCTAAAGGAAATTTGTTCTCAGCTTTGCAAGAGTCAAAAAATCCTTAAGGATACGATGAAGGCTCAGCTTGCACTTGCAGAAGTGAAAACCAAACTATTGGAGCTTTTGATGTGATTTTTGATGTGTTTTTCTTCCTTCTGAATCTCTTTTTCTATAGGAACTCTAGTCAAACAAGTTGGAAAAGAGAGTGAGATAGTGGGTAGTTTCAACTGACAAATAAGTTGAAACTGCTTCACTTTCTAAAATGCTTAGTGCATCTACAAAAGCGTCTAAAATGCGCCATTTGCGCCCCGCTCGTGTGGCTTTCTTGGGCATAGCTCATGTTAAGCTTCTTTTGACGCTTGGAAGTTTGAAACCTTTTATATTTTTTTTGTGGGCCCAAAATTTTCATCTAGGACTAAATATTTCGTTTTGAAAATGTTCAATCAAGAACGAAATCAGATTTGCATGCAGAGAACGTACTTTTGAGTATGGCAGCTCCGGAACCTAAAAAAAAAAATTATTGGTAGAGTTCTTATGTCGATTTATCAAATATTAAGATTTGTAGGATGAAAAACCTAAGTTCAAGCTTATATAAGAGGAAAGTGTGGGGTTAAGGTTTGAAGGGAGGCTTCACCAAAATGTCAAGGCGAGATGATGTCTCATATACAAACTTATAACCCATTTTTTTGTATTTTGAATATCCGACATGGGATTGATCTTAAACAATCCACAGTATTCCTTTGCTTTGAAAGAAACTCAACTTGCCAATCCATATCAATATCTTGACCTCTCATTGATATATTGTTTTGACAAGTTTTTCATTGATGATTGATGCTTGTTTTAGTAAGCTTCAATAAGTATGGAACATGGGATCAATTCCACCATTACCATTACCCACTTAAATCCATCTCTGTGACAGTTAATCTCATCTTTTTAAACTTCTGTGACGGTTAATCTTTGGTGAAAACTAAAAATTCATCATTGAAGTGTACTGTCAAAGTTCTTCTTATTATCATTGCGTTGAAGGTGCGGAATGCAGTTTAACCAATTCAGACACAACGTGGTATAATAAGATAAGTGCTAGAATGACAACATCATGTAACACCATAAGACTGTCAAGACATATCGACTCACAAGAGCCATCCATGCGCGCTTCGACATGAGGGCATACACGGATCCTGATGCATAACACGCGAGTCAAGATCGTATGAAAAGTTCTTGTAAGCCGATGTGTCTTCTTGTGTGAGATTGTTATCGTGATTTTAGTATTTTCCTACATTCTATTGTGAAATAAAACATGAATGTTATGTGAATTGGACCCGTGGGACCCACCACCCCCGCCCACACAGCCCACACTCCTCAACTGAATCCGGGGTTAGTTTTTCTTTTCAATCTCCACTGCTTTGTGGAATAATTTAAATTCACACTCACCAGAAAACTCATCTATGTTTCTCTTTGTCCATAAATTAATTTCGCCTAATGTCGCTGACATCTTCAGGGCATGTTGCTCGAAGGACTAGTTTCTGTTGCTTCTTTTTCACTTCTCTTGCTCTTCTCTGTGTCTTTGTCACCAATGCAGAAGACCCTTACAAGTTCTTGACTTGGAGGATCACTTCTGGCACGATATCGCCTCTCGGAGTTCGCCAACAGGTATGGTTTAATTAACTAACTACTCTTAAGACATACATGCTGTATGATCTCTTGAATGTTTATCTATTTTAGTGCATAGTTGTTATTTCTAATTGTTTGGAAATTGGTTATGTGAATTGTAGGCGATATTAATCAACGGGATATTTCCAGGCCCCGATATAATTTGTAATACGAACGATAATCTTATGATAAATGTCATCAACAACCTGCCGGAACCATTCCTCATGTCATGGTCAGACTTCCAAATTAACTGCTGAATTAGCTGTCGCAAAATTTTTTTCCACGCTAAGTTCATGTTGTTAATGGTGTTCGATATTTTCGTGTTTGATGTAATAGGAATGGAATCCAGCAGAGAGGCAATTCATGGCAAGATGGAGTCTATGGAACAAACTGTCCAATCCTTCCAGGGATGAATTTCACTTACCACTTGCATGTGAAGGACCAGATTGGTAGCTTCTTTTACTTCCCATCTCTAGGATTTCACAAAGCGGCAGGCGGGTTTGGGGGAATCCGAATCCTACGTAGGCCGAATATTCCACTTCCATTCCTCGATTCTACTGCAGGAGACATCACTGTGCTCATTGGAGACTGGTACAACTACAATCACGCGGTACCATTCTCGCTTTTTTCAACTTTGAATTTAGGATACAAAATTTAGTCTTCTATGTAAGCTAGTCTGTTCAATGAATTACGTCGAAAACTGATTCTAACTCATCGTTTCGCTTTCATTGCAGCATTTGAAGGATATGTTAGACCATGGTAGAAGACTGCCTCCCCCTGATGGAATTCTAATCAATGGTCGTGGCCCGAGAGGGACAACATTTACAGTGTCACAAGGTAATTGTTTGTTAAGGTCCTATGCTGGTTTAGGATCGAATTAAGAAATTTTGTTGAAGTTTGTCGTCGATGAGTGACCTTTGTGGCGCAGGGCAAACATATAGGTTCAGGATATCAAATGTGGGATTGCAAAGTTCACTCAACTTTATGATCCAAGGACATACGATGAAGTTGGTCGAAGTGGAGGGGACGCACACACAGCAGACTATGTACACATCTCTAGATGTTCATGTTGGCCAATCTTATTCTGTTCTTGTGAATACCGATCAACCACTCAAGGACTATTATATCGCTGTTTCGACCCGTTTCACCAAACGAATTCTCACCTCATCTGCCATTCTTCACTACTTTTGTTCTTCCCATCCTGCTTCTGGTCCAGTCCCACATGGACCAAGAGGTCAATTAGATTGGTCTCTCAACCAGGCTCTCTCCATCCGGTACGCCATTGTTTCATATTATATCTTCTTTTCTTATTATCGTCCATGCTACGTACAGTGTGTGCGATCCCTTTTAACTTCATAATTTTGCGGTGTTTGCATTTTTTTTTTTTTTTGTATTGATTAGATTGTGTTTGCATGTTTCAGGACAAATCTCACTGCCAACGGACCGAGGCCAAACCCTCAGGGCTCATACCATTACGGCCAAATTAGTGTCACTCGAACCATAAGGCTTGCCAACTCTGCAGGACTTATCACTGGAATGCAGAGGTATGCAATCAACAGCATCTCCTTTGTCCCGAGCGACACACCTCTAAAGCTTGCTGATTACTTGAACATCTCCGGCGTTTTTCACGTTGGAAGCATACCCGACCAGCCAACTGGAAGTAGTGCAATGCAGCTTCAGACGTCGGTCATGGGAGCTGAACACAAATCATTTGTTGAAATTGTGTTTGAGAATAGCGAAAACTATATCCAGAGCTGGCACCTTGATGGACATAACTTCTTCTTAGTCGGGTAAGATATTCGATTACAGTCAAAACTTCATTTTGTGAGCAAATGCACTGAAGGGTATCTCTAATTCTAATTTCTAAGCACTCCTAGAAACTGCATTCCACCAATCTAAATTCCTACCTTGTTCATATGCATCATCAAAGACTTAAAATTATTTCATGGCATGAAATAGTTTAATTTGTGTTGTTTTACATTGCAGAATGGATAAAGGAGGATGGACAGTAGCCAGTAGGAAACAGTACAATCTTGAAGACGCAGTTTCGCGCTGCACTACCCAGGTAAGACGGTCCTATTGAATCGCAAAAGAGAATCACAATACTCAAAACACTAATTCTTATAACAATCAACACCAGAGATATTATACACTAGTTCTAAGTTTTTCATTCCTATACACTAGTACTAAGCTTAAACATCATGAATGGTGTATGTATTAGGTGTATCCAAAGTCATGGACAGCAGTATATGTTGGACTGGACAATAGAGGAATGTGGAATTTGAGATCTCAAAACTGGCCTAGGCAGTATCTAGGGCAGCAATTCTATCTGCGGGTGTATGCGCCGGGATCATCGCCGAGGGACGAGAATCCGATGCCGCCAAATGCTATCAGGTGTGGAAAAGCCTCCCTAGCAAGATGCAAAGCACCATTGAAGTTTGAAGATCATCACAGGAGATGAAGATCTACAGAAATGAAGATATATAATTAAGATGTTGAATGTTGAAATGGTTACTCCAATTAATTTCGCATACATATGATGATCCTTGCATGGTCTCAAGTCCTTTCAAGAAAATGATTTAAATGTTTTAACTTCTCATTTCTATGAAATTTGATTCTTAACTCTTAAGTACTATGCAGTGAAATCAAATACCTGTATCATGTGCATTAATAATCTATTTGAGAACATGTAAGGATGAATTTAACAACACACTGTGAATGAATATTCGAGGCATAATTTAATGACAAATTACGAGTTGCTCATATTTTACGGTACAAGTTTTTTGTCATGCTGTTCATTGTTCGAAGCCAACCGCTTTGACTAATTCGAGACCGATCTCTTGTGTCATTCTAAAGTTGAACTCGAGACCTCTAGGGGCGGATCGGCCGACCCCCTAACCTTCGGGACCCCTATAGTACCCCTTCGTATAGTAAAAAAATAATAATTTGATGCTTAGTTTTTCATATGGTCGCCCCCTCTAAACTTTAAAACCCCTTGTAGTTTCGTCTAAAGTTCGCCCCCCTTAACAAAATTCTCTAGTTCCGCCACTGCCTCTATAGGGAAGGGGTGTTTGATTCCTACTCACTTCACCCTTGGTATTTGATGCCCTTTTAAGTAGGTGGAATCCTTAAATTAGTTGAATCATTTAGTTATACTCCCTAAAATTGCAAACAATGATGTCTTCCAGTTAAATAAACTTGCGTTAGGCCTACCAAAAATATTTTTAGGTTAGACGTTCTCCAATAACAAGATGATAATTTTTTATTTTATTTTTTTAGTGGGTGTCGAGCTTATGAACTCCCCAAACCTTACCTTTTTGCAAGTGATGTCTCTACTATTTCACCGAAATACTTTTGCATGACAAGATGATAATTAGTTTTTAGTCTTCGGATTCTATTTTTTCGAACAAAATGAGGGGTATATATGATGGTGCATGACACAAAAACTAACGACCGACATTAAGTGTGCAGTCATTTACGTATTAAGAGTTATCACTTGTCAAAAAAAGTCTTTATGGTTGCCTTTTACGTGTTGCCTAAAACTTCTAATATATAAAAGAATTTCATGTAACAATCAATGTATGTTATTTACTAATTAATTTTTTTTTAACTCCTTGACAAAGGTTGTCACCTTCGTGATTTATCCTTTCCCTCATCGAGTCTGGAATTCGTAGAGGCAAGGCTTCGAATACTTTTATAATGATAAAAAAAAAAAAACTTACTTCCACTCAGGGGTGACAATTCGTGTCGGCGAGTCGTAAACGTGTCGTGTCGTAAATAGGTTATGACCCATATAATATAAACATATTATATGACATGTTTATTAATCGTGTTAATCGTTTTCGTGCTTAAGTGAATCGTGTTAAACATGTCGTATATTCATCTCACTCATTTATTAAATATTTTATTTAGTTTTTTTAATTTATTTACTACTTTTTAAAATATATCGACATGAATAAGTTTAAACAAACACAATTAAATAACCAATAAAATATAATGTAGTTGTATATAGTCTTAAGTTTTACTTTACTTTTTTATTTAAGTCTTTATTATTTTTAGTAATTGAGGGAAAATGACTCGTAATAATAACATATAATAAATTATAAGAATTGTCTAAAAATATTTAAATTTTACGTTAGTGGAATGTTTTATTTTTTTCTTAATAAATAATTATTAATAAAATTTAAAACATAAATAGTATATTAAAAGCAAAATCAATATTTCTTCTAAAAAATAAAATAAAATATGATCATGATGTCTACAAATTAAAAAAAATAAATCATGTTATTAACAAGTATTCAAATGAGTGAATTTTGTACTAATTTATTTATTATATCATATTTATTATTTATACATTATTCTTTAATCGTATTAAGTGAGTCATAAATGAGGTAAACGGGTTGACATGTTAATGACTCATTTATTAACCGTGTATAAACGTGTTAACATGTTTATGATCAAACTCACATACGACAAACTCACGACATGTTTATTACGTGTTTTGTCGTATTGTGTTAATCGTGTCACGACCCAAATTGCCACCCTTACTTCCCCTAAGCTGAACCACAAAAAAACCCAAAAAAAAAAAGAAAAAAAAATGCTTTCATTTGAACCGTCGGATTCGTTGGATCAAATAAGTAGTGATCAGTGCTACTTCGAGAAGTTGCCTTACTTGGTAGATCAGTTCACGATTCACAAACCTAACAACTGAAGCGCTCGATCACTTCCGAACACTTGCGAAGTCCAGGTGAGATTCTTCTTCTTTCCGGCTATTCGTCTCTCTCTCTCTTCTCGAACTTTCGATTTTCTAGGGTTTCTTCCATGTCGATTTCGATCCGAAACTCCCTAAAAACTGCTCTGTAATGGCCTCACTGTGAGTCTCCGTTGTTCACGCTTGTCATTGTTCTTTCGAACCTTTTAGGGTTTCGATTCGCTCCTTCGTTGATCATTGTTGCTGTTTGGATCGATACTCTCTTCTGACTGTTTTTGTAGAATGTATGGTTTTGATTTGTTTTTACCTAGATTTTGTTGCTAAAGCTTCATTTTCATGATTTGCTTTGCAGGAAAGTTTGAGCTGATCTATAGTTGTTGATTGCGTTTGTTGCGCCACTCCTTGATGGCGGTAGGGTTTTGAAAATCCTTGTTTTGGTTTGTTGTAGTAGGTTAGATTGAACAAGTTATGTTGAATGATTCGGTTAATCGTAATTTTACTTGTTTTTTTTATCTGGCGAAGATTGATAGACTGCTTAAAGATGAAGCTACGGAAGAGAAAGGCGAACGCGCCCGAATGGTTAGTCTTGTATGACATTACATTGATGAGTATTGTGTGAGATTCTGAAATGCTAATATAATGATGAGCTAGCCCTATTGCTACCCACTTTGCAACTAATTACTTTTCAGTGAAAAGTTTATATTTTTCTTGTTTTACTTTCAAAATCTGGTATTCTAGTATAGAGATGTTAGATTCTATGTTTCCATGAATGATATAATGTTTGATAACTCGCGTGAAGATTCTAAATAGTGCACATATCTATTACGGTTTACCATGTTTTGTCAAGTCATTGTAATTTTATTTTGTGGATAGTTTTATGTCATGGATAATGGTTCTAGCATTTTGGCTTCTTTGCGAACGGCGCTAGTATTTCATTGGCTTACTGCTTGCCGAAATAAAAATGTTCTTTTTTTTCACGTTTAATATCTGGGCATTTTTTGATTTGCGTGATTGATGAACGTGACATTCTTATGTGATACAGGCATCATTTGTTGGAGCTATGGCAATTGCTGATTTGGTCAAGACCACCTTAGGTCCAAAAGGAATGGTAATGTAATATTCCTCCCTACTTTCCTGATCAAGTTATTGCCCTTTTGTGTGCACTTTGTGAAAAAATTTATTTTTGGTGAAAATTGTTTTGTAGGATAAGATCTTGCAATCCACAGGAAGGGGACGCAATGTGACAGTGACAAATGATGGTGCTACAATACTTAAGTCTCTTCACATTGACAACCCTGCTGCAAAAGTGCTTGTTGGTATCCTTTTTGGTTTGGTTTGTGCTTTGATTAGGAGGACCAGTAACAGCAAATTGCATGCTTTATATCTTCGATGAATTTAATTATTTTATCTGTATCATTATAGCAGTGATTGGTGCCATAGCTTATAAAAGCATTTGAGGTGTAAGCCTTGAGGTAAGACATTTCTTAAGGAGAGGCTCAGGTTGTGAGTCTTTTGAGGCTTAAACTAGGCCTGTTTTTTGGTGATTTACCTGACCTAAGGGAGATGAGGTGGTAAGAATAATATTCCTTCAATTTTAGTTACCATTACACTCATGTACATCGACTCTTTTGATCATCATCTGCTATAAAGTAGTTCACCTAATCATTAAGTGCTTATCTCCAAATTATTTTTTAGCACTTCAATTTTTATTCAAAGAAAATATTTGGAAGCTTACTGTTTTCCTATGAAATCACATAGCAATCCTTGAGTTGAAGCTTCAAATTTATATCGTTTTTTGCTAAATACATTTTTATTTGCATTTATTGTAAAGTTGCTTTATTACATTTTTTTTGAGAAAGGAATTATAATTCGTATTAAAAAAGAGATAAGAAAAGTCTACATAACTGGAGGACTTGTATTACACTTTACGTAGGCCTCTCATGGTGCATTGAAATCTTACATTTGGAGTAAAGGAAAAGTAGCTTTATGTATTCTTCATAAATTTGTTCTTTTGTTAGCCAATATCTCATACTCTGCATCCTTTTCTCTTTGTTTTTTTAATCTTCCATTTGTGAATGTAGCAACCGTTAGAATTCCACTCCAGTGCTTTGTCTAAAACAATGCAGTGGGAGTAACAATTGTGCTGCTCGTAATTGCAATTGTTGTCATGATGACAAGTAGCAGGTGCTAAGCATCATATGTGCCAATGGCCCTAGTGATTTTCTTATTTTGCTATTAGTCATCCAATATACCCTATGATAGAGGTGAAACATTAATAAATAATTACTAGTGATGGTAGTTAAACATAAAACAAACTAAAAGAACCATCAAAGAATGGAAGTGGTTGATTGGAAACTATACAACATATTGCTTAGTATACAATAAGAGGGAAGTGCTTATATATAAATAGACAGGTCAAATTACAGACATTTCTTTTCATTTATTTTACAATGTGTTTAATATTGCTTTATTCTATTTCTACATTTTCTTGAGAAAAACGTTTGATGCTTAAGCTGCTTCATGCCCCAGGCTTATGCCTCACATCATTAAGTAAGACGTCTCATTTGCTTTTCTCACTTATTCTAGGATTGATGCTGCATGATGCACTAGTGAGTGATCTACTATGAAAATCTTGAATGATCTGATCATTGATTCCATCCCTCAACTCCTCTCTATCTAGATTACCCCTTTTTTTGTCGATACCTGTTTTGTATATGCACCTTCCTTAATTAAGGATTTAGACATTTCTAAGGTTCAGGATGATGAAGTGGGCGATGGAACAACTTCTGTTGTTGTTTTGGCTGGAGAGCTTTTGAGGGAAGCAGAAAAATTGGTTGCATCAAAGATTCATCCAATGACAATAATCGCAGGTAATTTTTAGTCTAAGTCTGGTGCTTCCGAAAAAAAAAAAATTCGTTTGCTTAAATTACATAATGGCATCAATGTTTGTTTATGTTTGTAGTTTAACATATATATAATACTCGTGAACGAAAAATTTGGTAATAGATGGTTTTCCCTTCCAAGTGTGGGAAGCAGCATGGCTATCTCGCGGAATGGCCTTTTGCTTTCAAATTGGGGGGATGGTACTTCTTGGCGTATTGGGTAATGAATGGGGATCATATTATGTAAATTGTAAATAGAATGCATAGAATACATAGGAAAAGGGATATAGGAAATCCGAAGAATGCCCAACTTTCTCAAGTACTCTTTGAGAGGCAGTTTCGAGGCTATCATTCATTCTTGTATTTGTCGTACCCTTTTCTTTAATACAATCATAGTCGCACATTTTTCTTCTCTTTGATTTATAGAACATCGTGATTCATTTTGTAGGTATAAGTACTGTTTTGAGCTCGTGGGTTAACACACATGTTAATATGGTAATTTGCACTTTCAGTTTTATGTCGCAAGAGTATGATCATAGTTTGAAGACTGAGATCTCGCTTTAAATCCATTCTCAGAGTAATTAGCTAGAAAGGCTTGGAGTAGTCTAGGTTTTCCTAGAACAGCTAAAAGCCTAAAACTGTAATGAATTATATTATATATCATTAATAGCTTTCTGTTGTCCTCTATCAAATCTCGGTTCTCTAATTTTGTTGGTAATTTAGATATTTTGCTTGTATAAGGTGTTTGGTCTCAGCGCTCAGAACTTTGATCCCTACAGTAATATGACTCTTGCAATTCTTATTAGATTCCTATGTGGTGTTAGCGTTCCAAAAACTAGATTTGCAATGATAAATTGAGTTATTTATGTTTTCCGTTCTAATTTTTTCTGGTCCATTGATGCTGCTTTTCCCCATTTGTCAATACCTGTTGTTTGATATGACAGGTTATAGGATGGCAGCAGAATGTGCACGGGATGCATTATTGCAGAAAGTTGTGGATAATAAAGAGGACTCAGGTGAAGTTCGTAGTGCCCATCATAAAATTAACATTGAATAATTACCAGAAAAAAAAAGAGGTGGCGGCATCATTCTCTTTCAATCTCACTGCCATTATTTGCTTCTGTTTCTAGTATTGTTTGGGCACCTTTTTGTAGGATCGGTACTGAATCTGGATTGATTCATTGAGAAATCTTTAAGAACCGAATTATAGTGCAATCTTCTATGGCTAGGATGGTGTTACTTTTATGTGACAATATATAGACGCTGTGGTATTTAGGATTGTTAGAATACCAGTGAGCTTAAAAGCTATACGTTTCATGTGCGGGTCTAACAATGAATATCAAGCTATTCGAACACCATTACTCATGTGAAACACTATCTTGCATGTGAAGAGTCAGAAGAGAAAGTGCTAGTTCCAATATGCAAATGGGGGAATAGCAAATGCTTAGTATGAGACTTGAGCTTAAGTTCTCCAACTAAACCAAAGCTTTGATGCCATATTATATTATTTATATTATTAATTGACCTAAAGCTATAGCTTTTAAGTTTTAAGTATAGGTGGAGCAATGGATATCAAGCTATTATAACAAGGATCACGAATGCTATTTCTCTTAATATCTCTCTAATGTGCACATTCACCTTTTGAGCTAATATAGAATGCACTTACTTCTTATTGATGCAGAGAAATTCGTATCTGACTTGAAAAAGATAGCGATGACAACATTGAGTTCAAAGATTCTATCCCAAGACAAAGAATACTTTGCAAAATTAGCAGTCGATGCTGTTTTGAGGCTTAAGGTAACTTCATTCCCTGAATTCTGGTGTTTTAAGTTTTTTAGGTTCATTAAAGAGTGTCTGCGATGGAATTCTTGAGTATAAAACTTCCATTGTAAAATGTATATGTTCACCGTTCGGGTTTTTTTTTTTTTTTTTTTCGTCATATCCGGCACACATTCAGTATCTGCAAAGGCCAAGTAATCTTTAATTGCTTTTATATTACATTGAGATATTTCAGACTTTTTACTAGTTTCTTTTTTTTTTTTTTCAAGATTGAGTAGTTTCTTTTGTTTATTTTTTATCATCATCTATTTGGTAATGGCAGGGCAGTACAAATTTGGAGGCCATTCAAATCATTAAGAAGCCTGGTGGATCCTTGAAGGACTCATTTCTGGATGAAGGGTAAGTAAATTTCCATCGGTCATTTACACTCACAGGCATGTTCTTCTTAGTAATGATTCTGTGGGCCAGATAGCCATTCTGTTGTTCATTCCTTGACACCCTTTGAAGAGTCTGATCCATGTAGCCAACCCCAACTAATTTGGGGTTGAGGCTTTGTTGTTGTACTTGTTGTATTCCTTCACACCCTTTAAATCGCTTTGAGATAACACATTTGATCAATGTAGCTAACCCCAACTAATTTGAGATTTGTGGACAATGTTACGAGAATTACAATTTTAAAATTTTGGGCTACACATTCCTTAAAAGTTTCTAAAAACAGGTTACAAGGGTTGGTATTTGCTTGAAAATTAATTGTGGAAGTCAATTTTTTGATTTTGTCATTTTGATGAGAAAAGAGGATCTTGGTTGCAATTCAGCTTCTCTTTGGGGATTATTCATCCTCTTCATGTGAAATATCAACTCATTATTAAGTCTTACAAGTCTTATCTATTTTGTCCTTCAAACCTAAGGATGAAATTAAATGTTTCTTTTGGTCATACATTGATTGATGGTTCTTGAGGTCCGTGTTTGTGATGTTTCTCTTCCTGTTATAAGACAGCTTAAAAATATCACGAATGGTCTCTCCCCTTAGGTTAGCCAAAAATTCGCATTGGCATCACGAGCCCCAAGTCAAAGGAAATTTATGATTTTATGATCGTGGCACTACCTAATTTTTTTAAGTGACTTAAATCCCTCTACTTTTGTGGACAATGTTAGGTGATGAACCAAATAAGTTATTCATAATATTGTCTACATTGCATAAATCATCAGTTTGCATACAATCTTCAACTGTTTGCGTACAATCTTTATGCAGATTTATTCTTGACAAAAAGATAGGTATTGGTCAACCTAAAAGGATAGAAAATGCTAAAATTTTGGTTGCAAATACTGCTATGGACACTGATAAAGTTAAGATCTATGGTGCTCGTGTACGCGTTGATTCGATGTCAAAGGTTGCTGAAATTGAAACGGCTGAGAAGGAGAAAATGAGAGAGAAGGTGCAGAAGATCGTTGCTCATGGTATCAACTGCTTTGTTAATAGGCAGTTGATTTACAACTTTCCCGAGGAACTTTTTGCTGATGCAGGGATTCTAGCAATTGAGCATGCTGATTTTGATGGAATTGAGCGTCTTGCTCTTGTAACTGGTGGTGAAATTGCATCAACATTTGACAATCCGGAGTCCGTCAAAATTGGACATTGTAAGCTTATTGAGGAGATTGTAATTGGCGAAGACAAGTTAATCCACTTTTCTGGCGTTGAATTGGGTCAAGCATGTTCTATAGTGCTGCGAGGTGCAAGGTATATATTTTTTTTCCTTAATAATCTGGCATTTTGGTTTGATATGAGAATTTACTGTCTTCAATTGTGTTGACATGTTTGACAAAAAACATTGCCTTCGTATTACTCAGGTTTGTAGTTATCAGAACAATCTGTCATTTCCAGGATTTATATGGTATTGATTTACGTACGCAGAGTACAATTGACTTATTGACAAATTTGACACAACTTTTACTTGGTTTATATTTAAGAAACATATGTAATTTCTCTAATGACCATGTATGGTATTTTATTGATTTTCTTGATCCGTTGGATTATTCTAGTTGTTCATTATGACTATATGTTTCAATGCTTGTTTAATCTTTTTGTACTCTATTTATTTACGTCTATCATACCAAGAAGCGTCTCTTAAGCAAACAGCTTTGTCCAAGATGCAGCAGCATATGAACGTTAACATTTCATTTGGAAATATAGATTTTTTTTTTTTTATGAAGTCATCTGGCAATATGGTTTGTTTCTTTAATCATAATTAGTCTCTATTGGCAGCTCTCATGTGCTCGATGAGGCGGAGAGGTCTCTGCACGATGCCTTGTGTGTTCTGTCTCAGACAGTGGTTGACAGCAGAGTTTTGCTTGGAGGTGGGTGGCCTGAAATGGTGATGGCAAAAGGAGTTGACGAACTTGCCCGAAAAACTCCTGGGAAGAAATCTCTTGCTATTGAAGCTTTCTCGCGTGCCCTCCAGGCAATCCCAACAATAATTGCAGACAATGCAGGTTTAGACAGTGCTGAATTAATATCGAAGCTTCGAGCTGAGCACCACAAGGAAGCAACCAATGCCGGGATTGACGTCATTTCTGGAGCTGTAAGTGATAGAAATATATTTGAAACACTGTCTGACGCTCTTGCTCTTGAATTTTCATGTATGCAGCTGTGCTTGCTTCTGCAGACACTCATTGTAATTATTTGGTTTGTACAGGTGGGAGATATGGCAGAACTTGGTATATCGGAGGCATTCAAAGTGAAACAGGCGGTGCTGCTCTCCGCAACTGAAGCTGCAGAGATGATACTCCGAGTCGATGAGATCATTACGTGTGCCCCACGAAGGAGAGAAGAGGATAGAATGTAAGTTAGTTTCGTTGAGGGTGCGCGGAATTTTGTCAGGCAACATTGAATTAGCTATAGAAGTTGGGTTTGCCCCTCCTTAGATTAAGCTATGTGTGCAAACTGTAAGTCAGGTTATGTTTATGAGGCAAATGGTGTGCAAGAGTGAGGTTGAGGTTCACTCTTTTCCCTTTAGTCCTTTCTATTATGTCAGTTTTGGTGGTGCCACTAATGAGCAACTGGAAATGTGATTCCTTTTGTAGTCCTTCATTTGCTTTAGCAATCTTTTTTACACTATTACAAGGTTGAGTTTTTGGCTTGAAAGTGATTGGGTGACATGGTTTTGATACATTGCAATTGCAGTGTTTTTTCAAAAGTGGAGGACATTTACAATTTATTTCACAAAATAGGGTAGTTTACTTTTTATTTTCAAAAATAGGTGATAACACCTTATGAGAAGGCGTTATCACCTATTTGTAGGCTTCATGGGTGTGAGGTGACGGTGAGGTGGCGTTGAGTTGGCGAGACAATATGTATAGATATCTCATTTTGAAAATGAGCTATCTATACAAAACTAAACTTTCTACTGATAGCTCCTTTTGAAAATGAGCTATCAATACAAATCATTTTCCCCATGACCGCCACGTGCATATGGAGATGGACGACCCGCGCCATTCGCGTATCTCGAGGTAGACAACCAATGTAAACAATGCGCACGCATATCGACGTGACAACCCATGCAAACGTGACCCATGTATGCCGAGGTGAAGATTTCATGTAAATGTCGAGCACGTCTCGTCGAGGTGGACGACCCATGCAACCTCGTGCAATTCATGCAAACGTCGCGCACGTGTCTCGAGGTGATAAAGCCAATGTAAACGTCACGCACGTATTGCGAGGCGGACAACCCGTACAACCCGTGCAACCCATAGGCGCTATTCTGTCGACTCATGTTCACGCGGTCATCATACGTGGACCGTGTTACACGGATAGCGCCTTTTCAACACACGTATCTCTTGGTTGACAACACATGAAAATGCCACGCACATATGTCGAGGTGGGTCGACCATGCATATCCATAGTAAGCATTCAACTCACCCGGTTGTCCGCCTCGAGATACGTGCGTGACGTTTGCATGGGGTCCATGGTCTCGTAGTGGATATATATGGCTCGCCCACCTCGACATACGTGCGTGGCGTTTCCATGTGTTATCAACCAGGAGATACGTGTGTGACGTTGACATTTGTTTTACCACCTCGAGACACGTGCGTGACGTTTGCATGAGTTGCACGAGGTTGCATGGGTCGCCCACCTCGACGACGTGCTCGACATTTTCATGAAATCTCCACTCGGCATACATGGGTGTGACATTTGCATGGGTTGTCCGCGTCGATATGCGTGCGCGTTGTTTACATTGGTTGTCTACCTCGAGATACGCGAGTGGCGCGGGTTGTCCATCTCCATATGCACGTGTCGTTCATGGGGAAAGAAATTTGTATTGATAGCTCCTTTTCAAAAGGAGTCATTCATAGAGTGTATAATTTTGTATAAATAGCTCCTTTTGAAAATGAGCTATCTATACAACTGCCTTCCACCTCACTGTCCACGTAGGACCCGGACATACACTGATAGCGCCATTTGAAAAGGCGCTATCAGTGTAATTTACGCCACCTGGCCCGAACACTTGGATAGCGTTTTTCGAAAAGGCGCTATCCATGTCCACGTCATCAAAATTTTTTTCCCACAGTGATAGCGCATTTTCATTGGGCGTTATTGCCTATTTGTCCGAAATAAATGCAATTCACCCCTACTTTTCTGATTTAAAGTACAAACATGTGTACATTTGTAATTTTTTCTTGCAATTGCTGCTACATTATATCAAAATGCGCATTGTTTGATACACCTTCAGATGATGACGCGAATATAACTCGGTGCCCGAGATACAATGCCAAAAAGTCGGTCATTGAAACATTTTTCAAAAAGAGTTTACTTAATGGGTCTCATGATATACGTGTACACAGATTTTAGTGCATATTATGCGAGGTGTGTATTTCGAGCGCAAATGAATGATTGAGTTCAAAAAAAAAAAAAAAAAAAAAAAAAAAAAAAACAACATTTCCCTTCCATTTTTACTTGTCCTATTGAGAGAGTTCTTTTAGACACGTCAAATGAGTGAGAGTGAGAGAGTGAGAGAGAGAGATACAAAATTCAATCCAATCAAATCAATCCTCTCTTTCTCTCCATCATCAATCAGAGATGCCGAAAAAGATGGGAGTGAACAGCAAGGCCGAGGAGGCTAGGGCACGAAAGACCTCCACAGAAGCCGATCGCAAGGAACGGGAGGCCCGCGACAAGGAGGACCAGTACTGGCGAGACGCCGAGGGCGCCAAGTCCCGCGCCGCCAAGAAGCGCGAAGAGGAGGTCGAGAAGCGAGCGGAGGCTGCCGCTCGGAAGGCCGAGACCCGCCGCCTCGCCGAGCAGGAGGAGAAGGAGATAGACAAGGCCGGGAGGAAGCCGGACAGGAAGGCGAACCGCGTGTCGATCCCTCTCCCGAAGGTGACGGAGGCGGAGCTGCAGCGGCGGCGGGAGGAGGAGCAAGCGCAGATCCAGAGGAGGTCGGAGGAGGCGGTGAAGAGGCAGAGCAGGGCGGCGGACGAGGAGGAGTATGAGAGGATGGTGGTTGTGGAGAATACGAATAGGGATGAGTCGGTGATCGAGGCGCATTCGGTAGAGGATGCCATCGCGAGGATGTCGGTCGGGGAGGGGAGTGGATTGCCAGTAGATCGCCATCCGGAGAGGAGGCTCAAGGCGTCCTTTAAGGTATTGGAATCTGTTGTTTTGCTTTAGTTTTCTATTTTGATTGTTTAATTGATTGCACTAAATCGAGCGCAACCGAAGAATTTGATCCATGCAGCAGACTGCAACTAATTTGGTATCGACATGATTTTACAAAGGTAGCATGAATTGCTTGATGTGATAGATAGGGTTCGAAGCTTTGATTCTCTGATTTTCTGTTCAATTATGTATCTTTGTTTGCAGAAACTGCATTTTCTGTGGTTGTTAGGGCATTGACATTTGGAGAATGAGTTAGAAATTTTTTTGGGGTTCTTGGAACCAATGGGATCATTGTGGATGTTTGCAGAGTTGTAGTAGAAGGTTATAGGAAGAGCGTATTCGTGATTGATCAATTTCATTGGTCCATGTTTTTGTTATTTCATCTTTGAAACAGTTTTTGTTAAATATGTAATTTTTGATGTGGTGACTTGAACTTTTGCTTTCATATGCTGTTCTGGACGTTGAGCGTAGGCTTTTGAAGGGGCTGAACTACCCAAGCTGAAGGAGGAGAAACCGGGTCTCACCCATAACCAGTACAAGGACATGATATGGAAGCTATGGAAGAAGTCTCCAGACAACCCTCTTAATCAGGTACGCTTTTAAATTACTCCTTGTGGCCTTTGGAAGCTTTTGTTTCGTTTTGTTCTGGTCTTGTCTTCTATTATTTTTCAGTGTGATTTTCAGATGAATTTTATGTATTCTAGTAAATAAACTCAACAATACGGCAAAGTTTCTTTAAACCCTTTCCTCATTTAAATCAATGTTTTCAAGGCCTTGCCTTAGGCCTTTTGGGGGTTTCCACCGCCTAGCCCTTAATAAGGTAGGCGGTGGGCCTGAAAGTAATTATTAAAAATATTATTTTATTAAAAATATTATTTATTTATTTATTTGAAAATATTATTTATTTATTTATTTGACAATATTTTTTACTTCAAAATGTGTGGAAAAGTGTAGAGTTGAAAGTATGGTGGAGAGAATGTGTAAGTGAGAAAGTGGGGATGCAAATGGGGAGGGTAGGGGATGGGGACCCATCTCCATCTTCATCCCCGCTTAAGAATTCATCCCCCATCCCCGCTTAATCCTGCGGGGATGGAAAATTCTAATGGGGATAAATCTTTCCCCATTTTATTCCCCATCGAAGATCCCCGCGGGAATTCTTGCGGGGAATTTGCGAAGAATCACTTTGGGGGAAATATTCTTTCTTACTTAATTATTTTCAAAAAATTTATAAAAAATATAGTACACGTACACAGATCACAATTGTTGAAAATTTCAACCAAATAAAGTATAACGTATAAATATAGTTGCAAATAATTCAAAACAATACATATAATTTAATCGAACAAGTTAAAATTACAAATCACATTAGAGTTTGTTTATCACTAGTGTTTTGGGTGAAAGCCTTGTAATATTATATAAAATTGATATATACAATGTATATAGATGTGTTTGATATATACGAGGATCTCCGCGGTGATCTATGGGTAATCCCCACGAGGATCCCCATGGATATTAACAATGGAGATTCCCCGCGGAGATCCCCGCGAATATATTTTTTTCCCCGTCCCCATACCCATACCAGCGTGGGTATGAGATTTTATCCTCATCCCCACCTCCATTTCCATTTAAATTCCCCATCCCCATCCCCATTCCCATCCCCGTTGCGGGGAATCTCCGCCCCACTTGCATCCCTATGAGAAAGTATGCCCCTTACTATTAAGGGGTCTCTAAATAAATTAAATTATTTCTTATGGAGGTCTAATTAAATACATTTTCGCCCGCCTAGGTCCCGCCTCAATTAGGGCGGGGCTAAATCGCCTAACACCGCCTTGCCGCATCGAAAACATTGATTTAAATCAAAGTTTGGTTTATAATGGTGTAAGAATGTGTGTAAGATGCATATTGGAATGTTTGGGGTTTGGGATCCATACACATCTTTTGTTTGTGCTTTTAATGGAGAGTTTCTTTACTTAACTTATGAGATTGTGATGCCTTATAATGCAATATGGTCGCCTAGAAGCAAATAGAATTCATGATATGTTAGAGGAAATGTTCATTAAGATTCCCAACAATTAATATAAGCGGTAGACATAGCATGTAGAAACAATGGACAAGACATGTCATTAAGTGGAATATGTAGTTACTGATACTTCATATTTGGAAAAATGGCTTCTTCAATTTGTTAGGGAAGACCGACTATGTGCAGGATAATGTCTAGATGCCTCCTGGAATGATTCCATGGTTCCCGAGTTTTGAAGTGAACAAATTCATTTAGAAAATTTTCCTCGTTTGCAGTTCCAATTACACTTGTTACTTTAATCCCTTTCCTCATTCTAATCAAAGTTTGGTGTATAATGGTGTAAGAAATGTGTGTAAGATGCAGGTTTGAGTGTTAGGTGTGGGATCCATGTAAATCCTTTATTTGTGCTTTTAATGGAGAAATTTGTTGGCTTTACTTCAGAAATTGTGGTGCACTATATTGCAATATGGTAACCTAGAGCCAAATAAAATTCATGGCAATATGATGAAATGAGATGTTCCTAAAGATTCTCATGAATTAATATAAGCGGTGGACATAGCATGTAGAAACACTTTGGGCAAGACACGTCATTAAGTGGAATGGGTAGTTAGTGATACTTCATGTTTGGGAAAAATGCCTTCTTCAATTCAAGAGGTAGGAAGACCTACTATTTGCAAGTCAATGTCTATATGTTCCCTGGAATGATTCCATAGTTCTTGAGTCTTGAAGTGGGCAAATCCATTTCGAAAGTACTTGATGTAGTAACCATGTGGATTAATATTAGAATTAGAATTTGTTATATGATAAGGGTATATTAGTCTTGATGTATTAGGGTTTGCCTTTAAAGAGTGTGAACACAACTTCATTTGGAGCTCTTTTGTCAAAATGAATCAATGAATTGAGTTGTTAAACCCTAGATTGGGTGTTTACGTTTATTTTCTTCATTGTTCTTTGCTTTCAATTATTCTCCGCATCGCTGGTATCAAAGCTCGACGTAGCATCCATTTATGGCGAGGGTGGAAGTGATCAAACCCACTCCATTAGCAATGATCGGGAAGTGCAAACTTGTTAAACATCATTTCATTGTTTGGAACGAATTATTGATGATTTCAAACGAGAAGTTCGTCGAAGCTTGCTTCTACACTTTCTTGGAGCGATGTTTCTCTCGATGAGCAATTGAAAATCCAAACAAACATTGAGGGCTCAACATAGAAAAGATCATTAATAAGAGGTAAATTGAGTTATAGATATGTGGAAAAATTGGGTTGAACATGATGTACAACTGTTCTTTCCACGTCTTCATCAAACCCTTGATTGTGCAATGGCGGTTGTGGCGAAGGTGCCGAGACAAAGGGAGCAAATGGAGGAGATGAAGGTGGAGTAGGCGGAGAAAGTAGAGGCAATGGTGGAATATGAGAAGGCATTGTCGTGGCTTCAATCTTTTGAATAGGTTGAGGTGGAGCAGTGACGGATTGTGGAAATGGTGGCAGGGGATTCATGGGATGAATAAGGCGTGGAAGCAAACTTCAACGAACTTCTCGTTTGAAATCATTAATACTTCACTCAAAAATGAAATGATATGCCCGAAAGGCTCGCACTCCTTGGCCATTGCCAATGGAGTGGGTATGATCACTTTCACCATTCGTCGTGAATAAATACTACACTGAGCTTTGATACCATTGATGCGGAGAGTAATTGGAAGCAAAGAACAACAAAGAAGATAAACACATAAACACCCAATCCAGGGTTTCACAACTCAATATATTGATTCATTTTGACAAAAAACTCTAAATGAGTTGTGTTTACACCTTTTATAGGCAAACTCTAATATATCAAGACTAAGACACCCTATTATGTAACAAATTCTAATTCTAATATTAAGCCCACATGATTACTACATCAGTACTCCTTTGCAGCTCCAATTGCAATAGTTTCTATGAAAAAAGGGGGTTGATGAAAGAAATAGACAAGTTAACTTTCAAATTTGAAGTTTGTGAGATGACGAGTGTATAACATTGTCCTGCTAAGAATTACAATTTGTGCCAATTGAGCTTAGGCACACCAATTCTTCATCGATATAGATTTGTTCTCAAATTGAACATCAAGTTGAAACAAATTGATTTTTGTTAGGTTTCTTCACACTTGGGGAGGGCCATAGTTGTCAAACAGTAAATCTTACCTAATACAATGGTATGGGCAAGAAATGGATGGTTGACAAATATGACTTGTTCTATGCAAGCAGATGTTGAAGGGTTCACTAATATTTAAACCAAGGAAAATGATTTTTTGACATTCTTTTGTTACATACATTTGCTACACAATGGTGTAGATTCCCTTAAAATTTGTGGGGTCTACACATCTCGATCAAATTTGCACCATTTTGTAGCAAATGTATGTCTCCTAAAATGTTAGATTATCATCTTCCTTAAACCAAACAGCCATAAAGGCTATTAATATTCTTGAAATGTATATGGGAAATAAGTCACATAGTGATTGATAGACAATAATGCCACTCAAGGACATAAAAATAAATAAATGAATATTCATGGGCCTCTTTTTTTTTTTTTTTTTTTTTTTTTTTTTTTTTTTGGCCGCTTGGGCATCACATAGGCGTTTTCAACTAATTGCCTCTCCTAGTGTTCCTTGTGTTCCTTGCTCGAAACCAAGAACTCACATAAGGGGAACTTGTCCCTTGCCTCTCAAACTAATTGGTTAGGGTTCCATGTCATCTCATATTTATGAATTAAAAAAAGCTTCATTAATCAAAAAGTGCAAATATAGAAATTAGAAAAGTGGAAGCAAGTTATGTTGACTCAAAGCACGAAGTGAAAACAATTGAAGAAAATCCAAAGAACCTCAAACATTTCAAATAAGCAAAATTGACTAGTTCTAGGAAAATCCATAAGACACCAAGCTGAAAGACTGTGTTGTTTGACAGTCTTAAGAACACATTCCATCAAGCTATCTCATACACTTCACCTCCAAATTCCAAAACTTTGTCCTCGAAAGCCAAGTCATAAGCCCTAAATCCTCCCGTTTCTCTTGTGCCAAATCCAAAACTTAGTGATTTTTTCATTTTCTTTTCTTATGGACATTATGCACGAGTGCTTAGACCCGGATAGTTGCATTTCCTTTTATGTGAATTGTCAAGTGCTAAGTAGAGGTTTAAGTTGTGATATAAAAACGATCTTCATGATAGAATAAGGTTTTCAATCTTCTCCCTAAATCAAATTTTCAGTTTCGAATGAGAATAAAGTGCCACTGTTCAAAATGAAATTATTTTGCAAGATTCAGAGTCATGAATATAGCTCGTGGATAAGGTAAAAATGATCTTCATGTCATAGCCACTGTTGATAGAAATTGAATTCAGATCTGAAAACTTGCCACGCTTGCAACCCCTCGTCTATCTGGATCTTAGTTAGGATCTTTTTAAATGAAGGTCAAGGTAGTAGAATCCCATCCTGATTGTGGATGTCAATCCTTATTTTTAATTGATTTTGTTGTTATAAGTTTAGTGCTGAGGATTGTATCTAGTCCCTTTTTTTTGGAAGAAAAGGGACTGTTTCTAGTATAGCCTAAACTTTGTCAAGCCAAAAATGGATTCTTTAACTTTATAAAGTGTGGTAGTTGATCCCATGGCCCATTAACATAGTAGTTGAAGATAATTCGGGACAGTTCCCTCCTTGACGTCGTTTGGTTTATTTTGCTTGAAAGAAAGTTATGGAATTTTGTTAGGGCCAAAAATTAACAGAAAGACAATCTTTAGGGGTGTTCGTCAAAACTTTGCTTTGGATATAGAGAAAACCTTTGTATAATTGCTTTTCATTTTCACGTTTTCCTTATTCTTGCCATTGTAATTTCTTCTCTTGGATCAAATAGAAAAAAAGGAGTCAGAGACGCTGTAAATCATAAATCTGTATGATCAAACTGAGCCTTGTACCCATGATCTCAGTTTATAATTGTGGCAAAATTGAGCTTAGTACTTATGGTGAAAGAAGCATTGGCGCTGGAGGAGGGTTTGTTGTCTTCCATTCAGCACCACAATATTTGTAACTTGGCCGTTCTTTAACAACCTTCAACTAAAAAAAAAAAAGTGAGCTTGGTGTGCTTAACACGTGGATCCTTGCGAGACAATTTGTAGTTAACTTTAAAAAATAAAAAAATAAAAAGGGTTCAACCTTGGTAAGCTTCTTCTATTGGAAATGCTGCCAATGCCTTCTCCACCTTTGCTCCAACTGCTTCAGGTTTAAGGAGCTCTTGACATGCCACTGATTTTATTTTCGAGAAAAAAAAAAAAAAAAGACATGCGACTGACTTGAAACATTTTTGTTCATTAAAGAAGGAAGTGAATTATGCAATGAAAAATTAGCAATGCACTGCTTGCAGAGAAGCCTTGGAGCTTATCCTGTTTAATAAGGCTATACAATTATGCGTACAAAGCAACTTGACTTAAGAGGGTAGCAAATACCCCTGCTATGACGACCCTAGGTTTGTCGTTTCTGTATGTGGGCATGGTGACAAATCAAGTTGTGGCTGAAAATTCATGCAAGTTTAATTTGTTAAGTTGGCATAATTTTTTTCAAATTTGCAGTTGATATGTATTAAATAAGTTCAGGGTCTTGATATGTCATTGTAATGAAAAATTTGAGGTCACAGTTTTACTTTTCTTTCCAACTTTCATCACGTCTGACTAATAATAGTCTTGAAATGCTTTCGCAGATTGCTGAGTGAGTTGATGGCACCGCCAATATCCCATCCGGGACAGTCGTTGCTAATCGTATGATCAGGCATGTTGAAATGTATTTGGAGTATTTACCGAGTCATAAGGATCTTTTCCAGCTTCACCCATTATATCTTGCTTTACATTTGAAATTACACTTCTGTGGTAAACCAATCTAAGATATTGTGTGTTGGGAGATGACACTGGATGAGTGATCAGGAGGGTATTCAACAGAGTGGTTCTCTCTTTGCAGAAAAATGTTTAGGAGAAATCTAGTAAGTGATGGCTGTAATAATCTTAGTCTACAACTATATAAAAAAGTGTGTTAACACGGTCGTCTTTTCTTGTGGTTTGAGCTCTTGCCGCCTCGATCGATAGATCGCGCTTTAATTCATTATTGCGAATTGTGATTACTAGCAGTCTAGTCTGGTCTGGTATGGTCTCCTTACGTTGTTTTCCTAGTAGTATGGAACCCTGGCTTCAATCCTCTCTCATCGTCTTAGCCCTAAAAATACAATCCAAGCTCTTCAGATCTCTTTTCAATTTCCTTTTATAAGGTTAGTAACAAACAAAGTTCCTTTTTGATTTTTACAAGAATGAATAAAGATTGTTTGATTACTAGTATTAAATCGAGCACAATGGAAGAGTTTGATCCATGTAGCAAATTAATTTGAGATTGAAGTCATGTTATTTATTAGGCTAACAAACAAGGCATTACCACCATGAACAATAGCACATATTCCAAGCTTCTTTTTTTTCTGACTTGCGCTTTTTGCATTCTGCATTCGAAACACCAAATCCGAATTTCCAAAGGTAGGTAACACCATATGGACTGTAGCATTAAAAGTTTATAACTAGTTCAAATAAATTACTCTTAATAATATTTTTTCAGAAACATAGATTCATCAGATCAGTACCAAACTAGTTTAACAGGGGCCTCAGATATATTTTAGGGGCCGCTAAGGGCACCCCACCATTTAATGAAGGCACCCAAAGTTTTTGTAAAAATTTCAGCAAAAGTGGAAAAGACTATTTTGCCCTTGTATATATAGTGATTCAAACCTCACAAATCATTTTGACAAAGAAAAAAGGCACCCCACCACAAGGTTGAACCACAAATCCACACCGCGTTTGTCGACTTTTTATTGATTCTTGCGGATTGACATCATCCGACAAGAGTAAACAATGTTTGACAACCATATGATAGTTTATTAGAACTCGTTTAGTTGTGGAAAACAATGAAAATGATGATTTGTTTGTCAACGTAGGGTTTGGTAATTTCTTCAAATCCGGTTGTTTCCACTATATAATGGAGGATTGTAATGCTTCGGTGCCGATGAAGTCGTCCTTGAGGTAATTTTGCAGATTTTTGTGTTTTTTATGCAAATGGGAGAAGTTTTTGTCCTGGTGCGCGATTGTATCGGCCTCGCAGACCGAGATGTATGGTGATGTCTCGGTCCTAAAGGACCGAGAGGTGTACTTAGGTCACGGTATGGTACGCCAGTGTACAACCGAGAGTATGAGCACATTCTCGATTGTACACCACCGACACCACATTACCTACCACTAATTGTAGCTCTCGTCATGTCTCGGCCGAGAGAACTAGAGTACTTTCGGCCATGCGTAACCGCGACACTGTGAACTCTTCCGGCCTTTGTGGCCGAGACTTCGAGTTCCCAAAACTATAGCTTCTGTCTCGGCCATGCGAGGCCGAGACTGTTAGCACAGTCTCTGGCCTGTGTGGCCGAGAACCGCGAATTCTCATTTCTTTAACTATTCAACCGAACCCTAACTTGGAGACGAAATCGGCTCACACCACGACCCTACGAACCTCAAAAAAGCCGTAAACCAAAGGAGAAACACAAGGCGAGACACGGAAAACACGATTTTGGAGATTCCTCTCACTGGTCGATTCAAACTAAATGGGTTCTTGCACAACGCTTCGGTGAAGGTGGTGGGGTGCTCGTGGTTCGGTGAAGGTGGTGGTGGGGGTGGTCGGTGCTCGGGGTTCGGTGATGGTGGTGGCGGTGGTGGTGGCGGTAGTGGTGGTAGTGGTGGTGGGGTGTAAGGGTTTTTTGCACTAGGGGTATTTTTGGTATTTTGGGTTTAATTTTCGGGTGCCCTGGTAAATCAATTTGTGCCCACATTAACTGGGTGCCTTCATTAATAGGTGGGGTGCCCTTAGCGGCCCTCTATATTTTAGCTAAGCTATTGACAAAAAAAAAAATCACACACGATAATATGGAAACTAAGTAGTTGAAAACACATAGAACATCAACGCGCTGGGCCACGGAGACCACTACTGTAAAAATAGGTCCATTTTTTAACGTCTTAAAGCCAAAACTTTGGGATCAAAGACCCAAGATGTTAAGCAAATGATAATAAAAAAGTTGCAGAATATGCTGCGATGTTGCGGTCAACGACACATGTATGTTCTCTGTTAAAGCACCATCTAAATGGTCGAAAAAAGAGTACCATACAAATTATTTCACACGACCGTGAAAAGAAAAGCGCAACATTCTGAGTTATATGAGAAATCTCTAAAGCGCTACTGAACGGACGGAATGGCCCTGCTATAGTGGCGTCGCGAATCCTGTCAAGACCAGAGAACACAAGCCAGTAATTACTAGATACATTTTGGCCATACAAGTAACAACTGGTACAAGAGTTAGCCTTTTTTTCATCGGGAACCACTAGTATAAGAGCTAAACTAATTACAGTCTCCCGCATCTCTTTAAAAAAAAAAAAGTAGCGAAAACATAAGAATTGATGTCATAGTTTTAACTGGAATACAACCAAAATGACAAAGCATGGTTTGGTAAATACCTTCTGAAAGCCAGCCCCAGTTTCCACCCTTCAAGGATAGCATTGAGGTAAGCAATGAAGATGCCGTGACACTGTGCAGCGGCATCAAGGACTGAGAACAACCCAACTCCACAGGAAGCCTTAAAACATCAATAGAACTGTATTTAGCCAAATAATTCTAACCAAGGAAATAAACCTTCCAAGTCCCTAATTGAGAAAATGCATAACGAGTAACGAGTTCCAAAATGAAGGTGATGAGACCAAGTGGCCATTCACAACAATATAACAAATGGAGAGTGATGCACTTGTGTTTATGAGAGCAAAAACAGCAAAATAAAGACCATCTGTCCTAAATAAGCATTAAAGGAAAACTCACAATTAAAAACATGAAACTAAAAATTTGGGAAACATTTTACTCACATCAAAGAAGAGACTAGATGGGACTTTGGTGTCGATCATGCAAAACAATCAACTGAAGTCAACATGTAAGCACTATCAAGATCATAGAGAATCTAGCATCTCCAAATCCTCCAAAGGTCAACGATGGAGTAATGGTTGGGAAATTTATTATCAAGGTCTAAAAAGGCTGGTGACAAGAATTCTCACCAGTGCACAAACCAACAACAAAATTAGTTGGGGTCAACTACATGGATCAAACTATTCCATTGCGCTTGATTTAGTGCTTTTTCACTACACCCGGTCTGATGCAACACGATGCTAGGTGGGAACGCCCCAACGTTTATATTATGTTTGATCAATTTGATAAAGAGCGACAAAAGTTTACGTTGGTTGTCAACTCATTGCAACCCTTCCCATTCTCCGGGAATAGAAAATGGGATTGGGACCTCCTCCGGACCCTCCCCTATTTTCGGGTATGGAAAGTGTTCTTTGGGATTGGGCGATTTATGCAGAAATATTTATAGCTACCGCTTTCTGATTTCCCTACAGAGGAAGTTTTTATTCGAGCCCAAAATGCATAAAATGGTAAGAGTTCTTTGAAAGGACATAATATCAAGCTACTCAAATTCTTCTCCCAACAGGCTATGTACACAATTCAAGACTCGCTAAAGGAGTAGTAGAACAACCAAAACATCACTTCATTTGGCAATGAAATCAGTAATTATTGATGCTTACAATTCTACCAAGGAGTTAGTTTCACCTTCAATATCAACATTCTCAACACATTTCAACACAAATTCGAAGACATAACAGTCTTAACAGACAAAACCGCGCCACCTGATTTCAATAGACTGCTCCAAGAAATATAGAAAGACTGAATTGCAACAAAAGAAAGCTCAATTATATAGTTTAAAATGCAACATTTGTCATTTCAAGTGGAATAGATTTTATTTATTTTTTCTTATTATGCGTCTTATTGCACTAAATCGAGTGCAATACAAGAGTTTGATCCATGTAGCCGACCCCAACTAATTTCGAGATCGAGGCTATGTTATTGTTGCATTATGTGTCTCATTGTCTACATATTCACGGACTAAACAGTTAACACCAACAACAAACTTAAAAAAAAAAAAAAAAAAATCCTTTCTTCGCAAGGGCGACTGAATCGAAGAGATTGTAATACAAATCAAGCATCATCGATGAAGACCGCATCGAATAGATTGTGACTCAGGTTTGACTAAATCGAATACATTTCAATTCAGATATCGAGAACAGAAACGAACGCATAGAAGATGTTGAGAAGCAAACCTAGAGATGAATCGAGGCTTGAATCGAGCAGAGATTCTTGCAGAACTCAATCCACCGCTCAGCTTCGTAGCTGTTGTAAATGCGGAGGCTGACGAAGAAGAACTCAGAAGAGATGCGAGACTCCAACACTTAGTAGCAGAGGAGGAGCTCATAATCGCACGTCTCGCATGGTGAGTCACCGCCATTTTTTCTTCCTCTTCGTCTCGTAAACCCTAAACCCTAAAACCGACCATTACTTCCCCATAACCATAAGTCATAGGAATAGGGATCTATGGATTCCCCGAGGGCTGTTTAGATTGGAGGGTGCACACATATTGCATTAATCCGCGAATCCATTTTTTGATTACTTGGATGGATATGGATTGAAAAATCACTAATCCGATTGGGCTGAATTGGATTACGGATCCTACATTAAAAAATCGCGATCCAATCGGATCTAGTTCGTTTATCACATCAACACATATATGTATCTAATCATATATATTATAGTATCTCGAAGATCATCAAATCAAAACCATCAACTTTAAATTATAGTATTTCAAAGACTATGCAGACTATGCTTGTTATTAACTCTTTTATTACGCTTCAAGCATTTTTTTTTTTTTTTTGTAGGTTGAATGTTGCAATATGCACTTTTTTGTGTGTTTTTGTGAGGGTATATGATGTATATTTGTGGATGTCATATTTATTTATGTAAGAACTTGCATTTTAAAGGCTATTGTGATGACAAGCTTGTGAGAAATATGCTATATATAAATTTGTGGGATGTATGTTGTAAATTTGTCATTCATGAAATGTATAATTTTTGTGATTCATTTGATTAAGTTTAATTTTGTGAATCTTTGGATAGGAAAACCTCAATCCGTGGAACTTGATCCAGTCCGGTCCGCATTTTGCAAATTGGATTGATGACATATTTGGACTGAACTGGAGTATAATTTTTCAATCCGCGATAATTTAATTGGATTGCGGGTTGACCCTAATTGGACTGTATCCAATCCGTGTGCACCCATATTAATGGATCAGGTCCATTCCACATACTTCCTCCCCTAAAAAGAATATAAGGCGTTCAAACACTCATGGTCGTAATCGGGTTTAATCGGGAGGGTTTAAGGCAGTTCAAACACTCATGGTCCTCGATTAAAAAAAAAATTACATTTTTGTGTACATAAGGTGCAAAAGGTGCAAGTATTTTACTTATATGGTCAATACATTTAATTCTTTATTTCATCAAATAAAAGAAAAACATGTGTTTGATTGAAATTAAATGTTTGGGTTAAAAGAGGAATAGGATGGGGACGAAAAGTGCAAAATGTTCTTTTTGAATTCTCAAAAAACATATTATATTTTTTGAATAAGAGACTTTGTAAAATGACTTATATTTTTGAATGAATGAAGTAGTAGACTTGTTCACTGGGCTAGAGGCCCGCTAGGTCTGCCCAGGCCTACTCGACATGGGCCGGGCTTGGTCTTACAAATTGAAGACTGCCCCTGCCCGGGCCCGAGCCCGCCAAAGCCTGCCAATTTAATGGGCGGGCTTGGGTTTGTGCTTTTAGCCTAGACCCAACTTAGGCCCGCCCGCCATGAATAAGAAATGTATTTTTTTATAAGTATCTTGTATGAAAATTAATACTTTATATAAAAAAGTAATGTTATTCACTTTTTTTTATTAACTCTTGAGACTTAATAAATATATTTAGTTTTTTAAAAATAATAATAAGCTCAATTAGGTCCGCCTTCAGTCCGGCCCATACAGGACCAAGGCGGGCTTGGACAAGGCCTTAAGAAAAAATAAAGTTCGTCTAAGCTCTGCGACTCACCCAAGCCCGCACGTTGAACAAGTCTATGTAATAGTAAGGAAACCAATTCCCAAATAACTTGCAAGTACAAACTAACCACTCATTTACCAAAGGAGACACCCACCCTATAAGAGATGGGTCTCAAGAAAGTCGAAGACTCAAACTTGAGAATTTTCAAAAGCTTGAGTGAACATTTAGTAAGTCTCGACCATTGCACCAAAGCAATGATTGGTGCATCAAGGATTGGTGCCTAAAGATGATGGCGAATCATTGAATATCAGAGAAAAAGGTGCAAGTCTTAATGGAGCAAATCGGGTAAAGGACCACCCCATTTAGGATTCGAGAGGGTAAAAAGTAATGAGGTTCATCTGGTATGTAGACATTGGCGGACCCGTGTTATGATAAACCTGGGGTACAGCTAGGGGTGTCAATTTTTCGGGTCTGGACGGGTCCAAGTTCGGGCCACCCTTGATATAAACGAGCATTTGAATTGTCCAGACCCGACCCGGTTGTAAATTCGGACAAATATGTCATGCCCTGACCCGGTTTACTTTTAATCCGAGTTGTCCAAATGTTCAGTTTTGTCAAATTTTTAAAAAATAGTTTTTATGTTTAAAAACATTTTTAATCATTAAAGTCATTGTAAATTCTTTGTAATATAATCTTCTCTAACATAATTTTATAAAGTAATGCTTAATTTGTATTTATTATTTTAAATTACAAAGATATTATAATATTTTTTGTTAAAAGACAAAACATATAATGTTATTTTAAGCAATTTATCAAGTCTCGAAATTAAAATATTACATTTCTATATAACCTATGTGGTTTTCTTATTTCTATTGTTGTTTTTGTGAATTATACAATGTATGAAAGAATGTTTTCAAAATAAAATAGACATCTTTTGAAATCTGGCTCGGGTTTGAACTTATAGGGTTTTATCCAAACTCGGCCCATTTTAATTTGGGCATCAAAGCTTTCCACATACTCTACCCGAATTTGAAAAATTAATGTCCAAACCTTTTTTTTTCAAGTCGGGCGAAATCGGGCTATGGCGACACAAAAAATTGACAACCCTATGTACAGTCTAGAGGTGATTTGGAAAAGACCATATATAGTGTATACTAATTTGTCTTATTCTATAGAATAATATACAAGCCAGCCCGCCCAGCCCCTTTCATCTAAAAAAAAAAAAGCTAGCCCACTCTTAAAAAAAAAAAACTAATCATCCAACTTTTATCCCAACCATATATAGTTATTGTGTTATTTTGGATATTTATTAATTTAATTATGTGAGCACAAATCTTTATGTCTAAATGAAGCGACATCAATAAAATTCTAGCAAAAGTGTATCAAGTGCATGTCATGTTCCAATCATTTTCCTAGGTGTTGTTTGCGGGATGCAGATTTTTAAACTTATTTGTTACCTAGCCTTGAGAAAGATAATATTGACATAAATACTAATATATGCAGTAGTATATAGATAGCTACAAAAAGTAATTAATTTTTTACGGTATATCTAACCATGATTAAAAATGTATCTTTTCTATCTCCTTTATTATTGCCTACAGGCCCTACACATGAAAATTTTAATAGTTTAAAATTTTGTATTTTACTTCTTGTTTGGTACATCTTGTTGAAGTTTAAAATTTATATTATACTTAGGAAAATGATTTTGTAACCCACAATGTTAACTCACTAAGTACACAAATGTTTGAGCGTCATCCATCTCGTTGCACCTGCTTCCCGATGCGCATCAAATAGTGCGCAAATAGGTGCGTGTGCATAATTATCAAAGATGGCCTGAAAAACAAATTAGATTGGATGAGTTGATCAGATGATTCAGATTAATGCAATTAAAAGACGCACCTGCTTGATTTTCCAATTGCAATTCAATCTACTAGGAGACGTACATTTGTTACACAATGGTGAAGATTTGATTAGGGTGTATCGCACGAATTTTAAGAGAATCTACACCATTGTGTAGCAAATATATGTACCAAAAGAATGTCAAAAAATCAATTTTCTGTTAGAAATGCACATGCAAATATTATCTTTAAAAATTTAAAATTCCCAATCTAATATAATTCAGAATTGGACTTCTTTATAAGTGAAAATCACATGAGAAATCACAAAGTGAGCATAAGTAGTAAAAGCAGGTCTATGTCAAAAACAATAAACCAAAAGAGAATTGGTGTACTTCTTTAAAATTCTAACAGCAGCCAAGTTTCCAAGAGTTCAAGATTTCTTAATTTGCTCCACCATCTGCCTCATAGGCTGCTACAAATGTGGATTCCATCTTCCCTTCAACAATGGCATCATCAATTTACCAGCAGGTGGACTTGCACGATATTTCAAAGGCAAAGCTCCCATCATCCATCCTTTGAGCTCATCAATTTAAGTGTTGCCGAGAATCCTGGTAGTATCAGGCTTCATGATATCAACTGGACAAAGAAGTGTGAAACAGAGATAAGTATATAACTGGCAACAATGAATCAAACAGAGCCAATTAATAGAAGCAAAGCCACCAAGCATTTCAAAATATTGGATAGAGGAGAATCACTACCAACCGTCCCTCGAGGATCCTGTCCTAGATTTATCATCACTTGGTAATAATACAACAGATACTTGAAATATAAAGGGGAAACAAACATGATGAAGAGAAGTGGATGAATAATGCGTCTATACATCGACCGAGATGCAAATGCAGAAAAACTAGTTCCCCAGATTTCTTTTTGTTCTTTTCCTTCTTTTTTTTTTAAATATTATTTCAAAACTAAGATATTCACTCGGAGAGCTGATAATTTTTGCAGATACTACTATATTCTCTAAATCCGACTGTATGACCATTGAAAAATGATATGTCCAATGGTAAAACTATAGATAAACGCTGTTGTAAAAGTGACTTTTTGTCGCTGAACCTAAGTTCAGAAAGAAAGAAAATTACTACCAAGCAAATACAACAAGATTAACCAAAGAACAAAGCCAACGTTGGTGGACACCTATACCAAGCAAGAGTAAGTGAAAGAATATGGGATAGACTTACATCACCCTTCGTTCTTTCCTGTGTTTCCATGACTGCGTTCCCTCAATCTTCCACTTTTCAATACCTACAACATTGTGTTCCTGTTCAATCGCTTGGACCTTGCGTTTCCTACAAAAAAAAAAAAGCTCCCCATGTTAAAAAGATACAAGCCCAGCAGTCGAAGAAGGAAGAACTAGAAAGCAAACCCCACAAACTCGAATTGGTGCCATCTAATGGATTGGTTAATAGGGTGGGGCAGCATACAACAGATTCAGAGAAAGAAGGAAGTAGAGCATGATGATAATATGAAAAACTTATGCGCCACTCTCACCTGTAAGTCTGTAACTGCCAAGGTAGTTATCAGTAAGCAACTCATCCGCGAGGGGCTGCCTTCCTCTCCTTCATAGTGAACCTTCCTGAGAAATATTCTGATGCAGACTCAGTAATGGTTCCAACCATATGTTTGCTTGTTATTCTCACAAACAGTGATCTTCTCTAACTACAAAATATGTGAACTAGGCCAAGACCTCCAAATAGACACAAGATCTGGTCTTCTTCTCTGGCACCAAATTATAAGAAACAAAATTCGAAATAACTTTTCACGTTAGAATGAATTTCAACATCGACAATAATCCTTCTTTCACCATTATCTCCATAAGAGGAAAGATTAGGCATATGAGTTTTACATGTTTAAGCCTAAAAAGGTTTTCGTACGTTGAGGAACTACTTGGGTGGTAAAGAAATACTAAGATTCCTCAAATAAAACAAGGAGTAGAAATACATGGTATAATTGTAATCTTTCATGGGATCTTTAGCTTGAAAAAAAGGCTTCACTTCTTTTGTATTACAGCCATGACCTTACATGGCAAAAGATCGACAAAAAATTACTAGAGGATAACATAAGAAAAATAAGAATAATAAATTCTTCATTCGTCTGGGAGTGTATATACCTTCCACAATCTTTATTAGTCTACTTTTCTCATCATTGTGATTCTTTTGGTTATGTAAGGAAGCCATTTCATCCAATCTGTCAAAATGTTCCTTTCTTCCCTCGTACAATTACTCCTCCATCTTGTATTTATCATGTGGTACATAACCTGCTCTCTTCATCTTAAAATGAAGGTCTTTGAGCAAAGAATAAATCAGCTTAGCTTGACTATGAGACTTATCTCCTACAACAAACACATGAACCCTATTCTCTACTTCAATCCAACTACATCCAGGTTGCTTCTTCAAACCCTTGTCCTTCATTTTCAATCGCACCTTTGCTGCTTCTTTCCATTTCCCAGCCGACGCATATATGTTGGATAACAACATGTAAGTGCCAGCATTATCCGGCTCCACCTTCAAAAGCCTTTTTGCCGCTAACTTCCCTATCTTTATGTCACCATGGAAACTACAACCCGCAAGAAGAGCCCCCCATAAACACGCTGATTGCTTAGATAATCCCAAGCGTTCCACAATATCAAAGGCCTTCTCGAGCTTTCCAGCTCTCCCACAAAGATCAACTAAACATGCATAGTGATCTTCTCTCACTTCAATTGATCCATCACTCACCAATTCATCAAAATATTTGAGCCCCTCATCCACCAACCCTGAGTGGCCACAAGCAAAAAGCAAACCAACATAGGTAACATCATCAGGTTTCAATCCAGATTTCTGCATTTCGTTCACCAAAAGGATTGCTTCTTTGCCGTCCCCATGATGAGCATAAGCAGCAATCATACTGTTCCAAGACACCAAGTCCCTTTGGCTTGACCTATCAAAAATCTCTCTAGCGATGCCTAACTCCCCACATTTCGAGTACATGCTTATGAGAGCTGATTCCACAAACACGCTGTCCTGATAGACTGTTTTGCTTATAATTTGGTGAACTTGCTTTCCCTCGCCAAGGCCAGCCAAATTGCTACAAGCACTTAAGACACTCACAAAAGTTCCCTGATTAGGCCTAACTTTTTCAATTTGCATTCGAGAGAATAATTTCAGTGCCTCCTCGCTCTGCCCATCTTGAACATATCCGGTAATCAATGTCGTCCATGTTACAACATTTCTTCTCTCTTGCATCTCGTTAAACAATTTTTGAGCGTGCTTTAGGTTCCCATTTTGTATGAAACCCGTGATCATTGTATTCCACGAGGGAAGGTCCCTCTCAGGCATTCTCTCAAAAAGCTCTAAAGCTTCCTCTATCCTTAAATTTTGCGCATAACCCGTAACCATAGCATTCCAAGACACCACATTCTTCTCCGGCATCAAATCAAAAACCTCCCTCGCTTCATCAATTCGACCATTTCGTGATAAACCCGCAACCATCGTCGTCCAAGTAATCACATCCCTTTCTCGCGTAGCATCAAAAAGCCTCCGCGCTTCATCAATCCTTCCGCATTGAGACAACGCAGTAATAACCGTATTCCAAGAAACCACATTTCTCTCAGGCATTTTCTCAAACAAATCAAGACCCTCGGAAACTCGACCGCTCCGCATATACCCATCAATCATAGTGTTCCAAGACACAACATTCTTGTGACTCATCTGATCAAAGACCTTCTCGGCTTCTGAAATCAGGTTCGACCGCACGTACCCGCCAAGCATTGCAGTCCATGTCACGACATTCTTCTTCGCATCGGCTCTATCAAATAGATTCCTAGCTTCTCTCATGAACCCACATTTGATGTACCCAGATATCACAGTAGTCCATGTGACCACATCTCTCACAGGCATTCTATCAAACAGTTGGCGCGCTTCATCGATCTTTCCATCTCTGCTTAGCTTTGTGATCAACCAATTCGACCGGGCGACGTTCTGATCGATAGAGTAATCTCGCTCCAATGTCGAGATCATTCTGAATTCTCGTGGCCATGCCGATCCGAGTATCGACGATGAGGGATGAACAAAATGTTGAATTGATTTGACAGTGTGAGCAAGTGTTTGGTGATTAATGAATCGACAATAAACCAACATCAATTATAGGTTTAGGGTTTAGGGTTCAGGGATCAAAGCAATGAACACTTATGTTACCGATCAAATAACACAAAATTAGGGTATAGGGTTTAGGTAGCAGTTTCAAATTAAAGCATCAATGATGAAGACTGTATCGAATTGAATGTGGGTTACAACCTCTCCCATTTAATAGCAACTCCATACCTAAAGCTCAAAATGGAGATCACTAGTTACAGATAGAGTGACTTATATCATCACGCTACAACATCCTGAGTAATTTTTTATTGGGAGATGCTAAAGAAAATCACTTTAAGCACTTAGTAGATCCAAGTGAATGTCCAACCATGTATACACCCTCAAGTATGCGCGTAACACCTGAAAATGTGCGCTCACACTTCTCTAAGGGTATCACATAGAAGAACATCCATTTGAGCCCACTAAGTGCCCAAAGTGGATGTCCAAAGTGAGTTACCAAAGCATTTTTTTTTTTTTTTTTTTTTAATGGGCGCACCGTGGGTAATTTCCCTTCTTTCGTTAGTTGGAGGAAGGACACTAATAACCAGTAGTCAGTGTATACCAAAAAAAAAAAAAGTGGGTACATCATATTTGCTACCCAATTGTTTGACTCCTTACATACTTCAATCTATAGAATATATTGGTTGTACACAAAAATCTCCTAATGAAAATTCAATTCATCAATAAAAAAAAAAAATCAATTCGCTCTAATAATGTCCCAAAAAATCGACCAAGAAAAAGTTCCCAATCTAATATTACCCAAAATTGGTGGACTTTGGCCTTGCGAAAAGAGGAAGAAAAAGAAAATTAAACATCTTTATATGAGAAACTCGCAGGAGAGATTACAAAGAGAACATAAGCATAGGTAAAAGCAGCTCTATGTCAAAAACAATAAACCAAAAGAGGATCTCGGAAGTAAATTCTAACTGCAATGAAGTTTCTATAAGATTATAGAGTTTTTTTTTTCTTGTGCTAGTTAGAGGTGTCTTTGCTCCACCTTCTGCCTCACAGGCTGATCTGCAAGGTTTCATTTACCCAATATTTCAAAAGCAAAGCTGCTCCATCAACAGAAAGCAAGAATATTGCTATATCGAGCCTCAAAAAAGCCACAAGAAGCCTCATCCATACCCTGAGCATATCAATTTTTTGGGTTGCGAAGAATTGCGACATTATCGGGTTTCATCATGTCAACTGAACAAAGAAATATGAATCGAAATTACATAAGTGATTGGCAACAACGAAAGAAAGATCACAAACAAACATAACCAAGACAAAACATATTGTCAATGCTCAAAGAAAATCTACTCAAGCTGATTTTTTAAGTAAAATAAATAAAATTTCATTAATCATCAATGGCTCCTTACATCAATAACTAGAGGTGATGGCAGCCTAAAAGGCCTGAGGCACAAGGCGCAAAGCAAGGCATACGCCTGAGTGACGCCCAATATATACATATTTCTATATATACATACATATACATACATATACAAACATATATGGATGTAACATGTATGTGCGTATGCATGAAAATTATGTATGTGTTATATGTGACATTGTCTGACCTAGTAAAGATTACAATTTAGAACTAAACAACTAAACACAACACTTCGATGAAATGTATAATCAACGAAAAAAAATATAAAAACAATTTTTAATTTTTAATGGTGAGGCACACTCCTCTATGTGCCTTAAAGCATCGCCAAGGCGCAAAGAGGCATGCCTGGGCTCATTTGAGGCGCATAGAGGGCACCTCACCTCAAGGCGTGCCTGAAGCACACAAAGGCACACGCCTTAATAACATTGGTAGATAGATAACCAATTACCCTAAAAGTATATCGATTGTTAATCCTAAATGTTCGAAAGAACATACAACAACCATAGAGTTGGTTTGAAGCACTGTAACTAATATTGGAACAATGTGATAATCGATAATTGTTCTATTAACAATCATCTGTAACACGATGGTACGCAAGTACACCACTAGAACCATAATGAAAAACAAAACTTTCAACGAAGGAATAAAAACCAAAACTTCCAACAAGGGACGACAACTACCTATTAAATAAAATAACTCAATGAAAAGTATCAATCCAACAACCGCAAGCGCAAATACACGCACAAGGATATAGAATTGGAGATGAAGTTAAATTTAGTAAGAAAAAAGCCCATGTGGAGGAGGAACAAGTAGTGTCAATGACGAATATGATAACCACAATAAGGATAAAACTAATCATCTTAGATCTAAATAGATATGTGTTTTATATGATAAAATAACAAAGTAAAAGATGTCATTGAAACTACCGCTGGTCAAAAGAGAAAATTGAAGGTGGTTCAAGCGCTAGAATCACAATAAAAAAACCAAAGAGGAAAAAGGGAATTTTTTTTCTCAAACTGATTAGTGATTACTAGAAGCAAAACCACCAAGCATTTCCTCTTTCATTCCCTCTTATGATTCAAGATCTTGAACTACTGTCGATCTTTTCTTTTGATCTTTGATGGTTCCAATAAAATCTTTTACATTCTTAGTTATCAAACAAACTACAGCCCTATTGAAATCCGAGAAGATTAGTTCCATCCTTGTTGAAGTTATCAGATTCACGATTGGCACCAATCGATTCTCTACGTGTGCATCTTTCTCAATAATTGTGCGTGGATTTGTGCTTACGGCTACTAGGTTACTACTTTTCATTAGCTTATTTTATTTCATAAGTAATTGTCTTCCCTTGTTTGAAGTTTTAAATTGTCTTCCCTCGTTGGAAGTTTTATTTTTTATTATGATTCAAGTGGCATGTTCATGTATTGTTGTGTTTCAATCTTCCAAATGTTTGTTAAGACAAACACAGATTGCCACACTGTTTCAATATTGTTGTCGATAATCCTTTGAACAAATAGCATTAGCTAATTAACATACTTCTATTATGGAAATTGTTCCTATGTTTGGTCCTTTCTATTGATGAATTGAGCTATTAGTAATTACTTACTAATTAGTGAAAAGTTCCTTTACTTCAAAAAAATGATCATTCAGAAAAAAGCTACATCAGCATTTTAAAGATGTCAACAAAATGTAAAACAAATAGTTCACCACCGGAGGTAGAAAATACTTCACTTTAAGGCAAGGGAGCGCGATACCAAGGATTTTTAAGCCGAGAACCAAGCAAAAACAACAAGATTAGCCAAAAAACAAAGCCAACACTAGCGAACACCAATACCGTGCAAGAGAATATGGCGTAGACTTACACCACTACTCTTATTTTTTTCTTCCGTTTCAACGATTGCTTTCCCTTGATCTTCCACTTTTCAACACCTGCAACATTGTGTTCCTTTTCAATTTCTCGAACCTTGCGTTTCCTGCAAAAGACAAGCTCCCTAAGTTAAGAAAGTATAAGCCCAAGGATGGAACTACCACAAAGAACTAGGAGAAAGTAAACCTTGCAAACTCGATTTAGCTATCTAATGGATTGGATAATAGATGGAATAGTGCACAACAGATTTAGTGAAATAAGGAAGTACGGTAGGATAATAATATGAGGAACTTAAGTGCCTCTCTCACCTGTAATTGCCAAGGTAGTTATCAGAAAGTAACTCATCTGCGAGGGTTGCCTTCCTCTCCTTCTTAGTAAGCCTTCCTGAGAAGAACTCTGATGCAGATTCAATAACGGTTCCCACCTAAATGTAACAAAAAAACCACATAAGCAAGAGAGCAAAGATTAGCACGGATGGAACTGAAACTAAACAAGGTAAAATTAATAAACAAATAAATCTCATCTCAGGTTGGAATCATGTAGCACGGATAGAACTGAAATTAAACAAGGTAAAATTAATAAACAAATACATCTCATCTCAGGTGGGAATCATGCTTGCCTGAAAATATTTGGGAAGTGTCTTCGACTTAAGATCAGCCTTTTTATAGTGCCTCTTAGGATCAATAACACTCCTCAGCTGCATCATATCAATCATACAATGAAATGTTAAGGATACACTCAACTAATGGAAACCGATGGGCACCTTAGGCACACACATGCGAGCCAAGCAAATAATATACCCTTTGCAAATAAGAAAATAATATATACACATATTTTGAAATCATGGGTTTTTTTAAAAAAAAAATTGCCCCTCCCTATTTGGGCTTGATCATTCAAACAAAAAAGATAGTTTGATGAAATTTAACAATATGTATGAGACATTGAAGTGTTATATTAACTTAAAAGTTGTTCAACCTCAAATTATAACATCGTACTTCCTTTCAGCTGAATTGAAACATTAATTATAACTATAACCCGTTACTGAAAGAGTTCCACAAGGCCAATTATATGATCTGTGTTTCAATGGAGATGTTTTGCTGCTTCAGTGTTGGATACTCTAAAACTAATACAGTTCCATACATGTAAAAAGGTCGCATACCAACACCAACAACCGAGATTAGAACTCAGTGGAATTGAACCTCATCATCAAGCTCAAAATCCAACTAGACGGAAAAAATAAAAATAAAAATGATGGAGTCCAAGGTCTAAGCCTAGCAAAAATATATTAAAATCAACTTGACAAATAGGATATAGTCAAGAAAAAGGATGTCACAAGCAGTAAAATTATCACAGACGAGAAGAAATATTCAATGTTTGACAAAGCTTTGTTAATCACCAAAAAACAAATGAATTAAGGGTCCAACAATCAATTAAAAAGAAATCTCTAACTATGTGTCAACTTGACCTTCTTCAACCATTCTTTTAAAACCAAACACCAATACAATTAATCAAAAAGGCTGAACCAACAGTACCTTCAAAATTTGGAGGTCCTTCTTTAATTCTGGAGTGATTGTTTGAGCTGGCATGTCAAACCTAGAGAATCATACCATAATTGTCAAGTAAACCATACCACAAAATCACCCAACTATGTACCGGGAATGACAGAGGCATGCATACCAGCTTGTACCGGCCGTGTCCTTGAGATGCTTTTTCATCAACTTGTTCAACTTCTCAGGGTCCTTGGGTGGCACAAAAAGCCCATCAACAAGTTCAGTTTCTGGTCTCCATAACGTACTTCCCAATGATGCAAGTGGGTTTTGAGAAGTACTAGCCTTATTAGCAGCAATTGAAGTGATGAGAGGCAGCTTGGGATCCCAAGTGGTTCCAATTAGAGATTTTTTTCACGCATATTTACTGCATATGAGTTTAAAAAAAAAAATGCGAGCACGGGTGTCGTTCATCAATAATTGGCCAACAAACCAAAACAAATCCCAAGATAGTAGTCAAACAGAACTGTAACAACAAGAAGAAGAAAGCCTCAATCCCAAAAGCATGAATACAACATATCAATAAAAAAAAGCCTAATCAGAACCATAATTTGTTATTTTGTTCGCCCAATATAAAGTCGAAAATTTATATAGAGGTTATAAGGATCTTATTCGAAGCATATAAACAAGGAAGCTGCTACGATAACCCACTTTGGGCACCGACTTTGGACACCAACCCAGTCGGTTGCCGCATGATACACGTCGAGGATGTATCATGCATACGCCACATGGAGTAAGAAACAATAGCTAGATCAATTGCTTTCTAATGACAATGCAAGGAAATATAAGAGAAAAATAGCTAAAAGTTTTATTTTTTTTCTCTTTAGAAAAGGTCTCGAAGAATCGGCTCGAAGCCCTCCCAATCATCGAAGTAGAGCAACAAGTTCGCCGCTCGTATGATACAAATCAATTGGTTCAATTTCAAAGCAAAGAAAATAATAATTGAACAAATGTAGCTTCTACGCACAAATTTTGCGACTACATCGCGTCCACGGTTCAATTACTCTTATAACGACGACTGTTTACACAATTCGTGCAATCAAAACAAGAATTTATGTGTGAGTGTGAGTGTGTGTGTAATTCATCGACACTACACAAAAGAAACTTGAAATCACAAACAAGTATTGGTTTTGAGTCGATTTGACACAGAGAGAACGAAAGCCTTACCGTTGAGAGACCGCGATTGAGAAGAGTGATCAACGTGAGACGGGGAGGTCTAGGTTAGGGCTTTATTTTGTTCCTGACTATTGATGCTCATAGGATGTGCATTGTATAACTACCGATGTCTAATCTGGGGTCTAGGGTTTTTTGCTATTAACCCTAGTTGCTACTTTTTGCTGGTTTAGTAGAGGTTTTTTTTTTTTTTTTTTTAAATTTTGGAGCCCTAAGTTACCCTATTATGAGTGGTTCAAGCCTAAGCCCTTGATTAGTGGAGGCTCATTAAACTTTTAAATACCGTGACAATACAAAAAAAAAAAAAAAAAAATAAAAAATGATTATTCATATAAATTTGTCACACTAAGCCATGCTCTATATCCCTTGTTCGAGGCATACCTGAGCCCATGAAGTATTCCCCATAGTTCCGCGCCAAGTGGTGAGCATCGGCCAACCTTCACTTGGAACGCTGATAAAAATTCTCCTATCTCGTTACGAATAACTCTTGTTGTTGTAGCCCGTTGGCTTTCCTCTCTGCATCGCCCCGTCACAATTTAATTTCACCCATTCGGCGTCGTGCGCTCCCAATGGTAGTGGCGTCCCTTTGCTTGGTGTTGATGAGAGAAAGTTGATACGCCTTCTGATCTGGTTACTTTGCCGACTCTATTGTGAATTGAGCGCACCAAATCATACTACGTGATGTCTCGTTGTGTATTTGCAATTGAGGGAAAACCGGTTAATGTGGGCTTGGCATTGCCTTAATCTTCTCGCAAATTTCACCTTGACATTTCAAGATGTGACCTGGACCTGTAGTGATGTGGCACATTCGATCAACCCTTGAGAGTCGATATCGTAGTATTTTATTTTTGGATGATTTGTTTATTACCCATCTAAAATAAAAATGTACGCAATTTGATTTTTTTTTTTATCGCCGATTTGCGAGTGGGGTAATTCTCTAGATGCGGGTAGGTCGACGATATCGATTTAAGTTTGGTCTAATATAACTTATTTAGTTGAAATGCCTAAGTTAAGTCATAAAGGGCATTTTAGTCATTTCACAAATTAGAATTTTTTTTTAAATAAATTAGAATTATGATGTGTCAACTTCTTGTGGTTTATGAAAAGTTAATGACAAATTTAATAAAAAAGAATAATTGATGTGGCTTAGTAAGAACCACAAGTTTGAGATTAATAAAGATCACATATTTGAGGTGTGGGTGTGTGTCTCTAAGTGTGTGTTTGAGAGAGCATAAAAGAGAGAAATGAAGATTTGAATTAGAGGTGTTGTGGAGGTGGTGGTGAGGGAGAAGGAAAAAAGTTATTTGCTATGTCGAGATCCTAATTAAACCAAGTAAGTTAATATTTAATTTTATTTTTGATGTCATGGATTTAATACATAGTATAATTGATTAATTCATTGTTGGTAGTTTGATTTTAGTGGAGTTGATTTTTAGTGGAATCGATTTAAAAGACAAAAAAAAGAGTTATTGTTGATCACTTTGAAGAAGAAAAAAGAAAAGAAGTAATGTTGATTTGGTTTAAGAAAGAAAGAAAAGAAAAGAAAAGAAAAAAAGAAGAATGGAGACTTGGTCCGGATCGCACGCCTGGCCCGGGATCCGAGCTCAGAGCCAGCGGGTCAGCAGTAAACTCGGCCGCCCAACGAGCTGAACCAGTCCAATTAAGCCCGGATCCGTTCGGGGCCCAAAAGCCCCAAATAAATAAATATATATATATATATATATATATATATTATATATTTATAAAAATTTATAAAATAATAAAAATCAAAAAAAAATCAGAAAAATAGGAAAAATAAGAAAAAGCGAGGGAAATTGTAAGAAAAGTGAGTTTGGAGATTTTTTTGAGATATTTTACACCAAAATCTCCTTCGAAAAACGTGCCACCACTAATAAATTTCATATTTTGGACTTTTTGAGATTTAAAAAACTTAAATCATATTAAATAGGCTCAAACACACATAATACATTTTAAATTGATGCCAGAAGCCTAGAGGACTAGTGTCGGGTATTGGGTACGTATTTCGAGGCGTGTGAGAACCTCGATTTTGCTTGGTATTTTACGTATTAAGGTAAGTAAACTAGTAAGAAATTCAATATTAATTCTTTTCATTTCCTTGCTATATTTGATGGAATTATTGCTATTATCGGACTTTACTTCCATGCCGAGTGACCTAGGGTTTAAGTGGTTTGGTCTAGTTGTGTTCACTCGCGGGTTGAGCAGCCAACTAACTCTCGTGGCTTCCCGACGGGTCTGAATCCTCCGAGTGAGCATCCGCCAGGTGTCGTGGCTCCTCTAAGGTATTCAAGTTCCATTGTGGCTGAGCATCCAGTTAAGTCTATGGCTCCCTTTGGAATGTTTTCTCGGGCTGCTACTTAAGCGAGCCGACAGTGCCGAACGAATTAGGTGCGGCCGATGCGGCTTTGACCCGCCGCACCAGTGTTAGACACTTACACGTTTTAAGTGGCTTTGAGCCCACGTGTAGAGTTTCAGGACCACTTACTCCCTATCCTTTGCTTTCGGGTCACTTGGTCCCTACCGTTGACCACTGCAATATGTCTATTATGCATTTTATTGATTCTTTCTCAGCATGATTTATGGACTCGTTTATTGTTTAATTTGAATTACTATTGAATTTCTTCTGAATTTACTCACTGAAATTGTCCCCGCTTTTGGTGACAATAGTAGGTCCCTCTAGTAGCAGGGGCAAGGAGCCTGTGATCACTGACTTCTTCTGAGCTTCCCTCAGAATTAGCTCCTCTCTGTTACCACAATAGGTTTATTTTTGATATTTTGGATTGTACATATGATATAAACTTATATTTTTGGTTACCTTGGGGTTTCATTTTGGGTTGTGAAACGTTTGATACATGTATATGACACTTCTACACATTGTTTGTCACCAGATATATACATGAGATATACTTTTGCAAGATTTCCACACCTAGGCGTGTCCCGATTAATGTTTACTTATTAAAGTTGCTTTAAATATTTTTAAATTCTGTCGCGTAAACCTTTTTACTTGTTAAAATAAATAATAAACATAATAAGCAACTAATGATTGAGTAACTTGGATAAGAGGCTGACTCGGCCTGCGTTGACTCTGCGGGAGTTGATCGAGGGTCCACGTAGGTTTAGGCCGGGCGGAGCCCACAGTTTGTGGGGTCTGGGGCCATCACACAAAGTCTCATGTTTCCCACTCTCGTGGGGATAAATGGAATCGATAGCCCTCCGTTCCATAGAATTTGCATTCTGGTAGTGGTGATACAACTCATAATGCGATGTTGTAAGATTTCTGGTACTGGGAGATAACTTAATACCTGTCTGATGAAAGACTATCGCAATCTATCGTAGGCCTTTTCTAAGTCGATCTTGATCGCCATCCAGCCTGTCTTGCCTATCTTTCGCCTCATGGAGTGGAGCACTTCTTGGACAATAATTGTGTTATCTGTAATAGTCATGTCTGAGACAAAACTAGATTGTGTGTGTGAAACCCATCTATCCATCGTGGTTTTAACATGTTTGCAATTATTTTGGTAATGACTTTGTAAACCACATTGCAGAGGCTTTTAGGGCGAAGACTGCAAAGGAAGATGGATTATTAATCTTTGGAATAAGTATAAGTAAGGTGTTATCAAGGGAATTCGGTAGGATGTCCTATGTAAAGACATCCCTAACACGAGTGACCACCGATTCCCCCACTACACCCTATTGATTTTGGAAAAAAAGATTGGGCTCCATCCGTCGGAGCCGAAAGCCTTAAAGGACCCCATTTCGAACACAACATCATGTACTTCCCGAGAAAGGTCTTCATTCGATAAGGCGTTGCTTTCCACTTCGGATAGAGGTGGAAATTGGATAGACCATGTGATGTTGATCCCTGTTCGACTGCGTTTCTTCCCAATTTCAAAAGCAATTTCTTCCATTGACAACAATGGAATTGAGCAAACCAGTAGTATGTTTTCGTTTCGCCTCCCCTCGGTCACTATGTTGTGGGTAGGTATAGCCGATTGGATCACTAATCCTAGTGATGCGGAATGGTCCTTATGTGACGGCCCTTTCATAATCTAGGGCACCACCCTACTAATCCCGTAATTAAGCCCTAATCATATCCACGCGGACTTAACTACGTATTAGTCGACCTTTACAACCTAGATGTTTATTTTCACGTGTTTAGGATAAGTAATACACTAGTTCTACCAGTTTATAAAATTTAGAGTTAATTAAAACTTTTTATTAAATTAATTAATTAGTGGAAGTCTTATTGATTATGCGAGAAAGCAATTAGTAACTTATGCAGAAGCCATTTATAAAATCCTAAGTGTGGAAAACCAAGAAATAACATCACATATATAAAGTCTTCAAAATGCAAGAAACAAGAAATAGTCTAAGTCAAGTCTGGGAAACTAACGCTCAACCCAATATACAACCCCAAATAGTATGTGAAAGGCATATATAACATATACAATCAAAATACCAAAAGAAGACCTACAATCGATGAAGTGACGCGCGCGGCTTAGGGATAATCGCCTATCTTCTCCTTGCCCTACTGTAGATGACTCTGCACCCACCGTCATAAAAAGGACGGTGAGTACAAGAATAAAACAAGAATCCTCGATGACAAGTTTAATTTGCATTTCCAAATATTCAAATGGTATTTAAAAGCATATAAATGGGAAAAGCCGAAAAATAAACCATATGCGAGTAAATACCGAGTTAAACAAGTGATCCCGACACTAGGCTAAATAGTGGTGATTTAGGTCCCATTGGCGATGAAACATGTCACTCCGACTCAATAATCATATAGCACAAGGTGTGACGGCCCCAATTTCCCATAAAATTGGGCCCCGCCTGCCGCCTAAGCACACGTGGACCCCGAGCCGGTCTCGCAAGGTCAACGCAGCCTAAATCGACCTTCCAATCCATTATTACAAGTAATTTCAAAATTTTAAGTTGAGTTATTAGTATTTTTCAAGATTTAAAAATTTAGCGGAAGCAACTAATACATTAAATAACTCAACAAAAAGATCAGAGAGTTAGACAACCTAATTGTGGAACCCAGTAAATATCATCAGAGGAGAGTAAATACAAAATATACAAAAATTCACCTAGCTATGAAGCCTTCCCTCTGCTACTCGTCCGCGGCTCGCACTCAGTCAAACATAAGAATGACGAGCCCATGTAAATAAATCCAAAGATATGACATATACACAACATTTCACAATATCCAAAGCGATCAAATTCAAGCAAATAGTACGAAAGGAATACACAACGCATGAATATAAAAGACTATAAACAATCCATCAATGAGTAAGGCCAAATAACAAGTAGTCACGACCAAAAAGTCGTTGAGTCGCGCAAAGCCCAGGCTCGACTCGGGTTTAGGACGAGACCCCCGCCTCCCAGCCCCCCTAACCCTTGCGACTATGAGACATCCATAGACCGGTCTAGGACGAGACCCCGCCTCCCGACCCTAGCCGGGACGACTATGAACCATCCATGGACCGGATAATATCGACGGACGACCATGAAAGACCTCGGGTTTAGGACGAAACCCCGCTTCTTCCAACCCTAACCCTCTCATATCGCAGATAAACAAGTAACCATGACTCACTTGCCAATGGACTCACTCACTCGACAACAATTTCGACGATAGCTATCATCACAAAGCGGTGAACAACAATAAAACTATCACAAAACAAGAATAACAACAACAACCAATGGAGAAATGAAATATTGTATAAGGCCCTAACGGTTTACTTACCTAGAGAAATCGCGAACCTCAAAACGTCTCGCTCGCGTATCGATTTGCGCACCCGACACCCGACTCATAAGTCCCCGGTGTCCATTTAGACATTTACTTCAAATCATTCAAATCACACCGAAATTAAGTGAAATAAACCTCACCTCCATCGCGTCGTCGCGATTTCGTCGAAATCGCACATCCGATCGGCCGACAACGCGCCACCCCGCCGTTCATCACGTGGCAACCACGCCGCTCGCTCGCGCCGCCACCACCGGGTGAGTTCCTCCGCGTTGCGTCGCCGTTGGTTCGTCATCGCCAATCCGACCCTTGCGCGCTCATGCTGCCGCCACCGCCACTGCTGCCGCGGCTTGCGCCGAAGCCGGCCGGCGCCGCGGCGCGTCTCTCTTGCCGTCGCGTGCGCCGCCGTCGCATCTCCTCACTCGCAGCTCGAAATCGTTTGGCCGCGCCACACGATCATCGCCATCGCCGCACCGTCGGCGTCCTCGTGGCGCGCGCCACCTCTGGCGCTGGAACCGCTTATCCCCACTGCCATGCGGCCATGCTAGCCGCGCCAGATCTGAGTCGCGCCAGCCGCTTCTCCGCGTCGTGCTTGTCCGCGCCACGCCGCTCGCTGCTGTTGGGATCTTGACCGTCTGCGCCAGCGCCAATCGGCCGTCACATCGCGCATTCTTTGCCGATCCGCCGCCGATCTCGCCGCCGTCTTGGAGAGTCGCCGGATCTGCTATGCCACCGTCCAGTGGAGCGCTATCCGCCGCCGGCCTCCGCCGCGCCGCGCAGCTCGCGCCATTGGCGCCCGTCGTCTTTGCTCATCGCGCGCTCCTCCGAGCCGCGACATCGCCGACTCGTCGCCTGCGAGCTCCTCGCCGGCGGAGCTCCTCTCTTTCCTTCTCTCTTCTCCCTCCCGATTACTCTCTTTCGGTTCTCTCCCGATCTTCTTTTCTCTCTTTGATCTTATCCCATCTCTTTTTTTTTTTATATATATATATTTATATATACATTTCCTTTTTATTTTCTTTTTGATTTCAAATCAAAAGTGTCCTCGAGATTCGTGTTGGCAACTCAACAACCGAAGCGGCGCGCATCTCGAGGCACTAACCCGCCTCTTTTCACAAATCTCGATACTCGCGCCACTCGTATCACGAGGCGTATCCAATGTATATGATTTTAACGTGACCACATAAATCCACTATAGCCACATTAAGCCACTATCTCGGTCCCACGTCGGCACGCGACTCGAGGCGCGTCCCTGTTCGTGTTTCGGCTCCCCGAATTCTCCGCGTATACGTTTTTCACCAATTATCATCTCCACTCAAGATTCGGACATACACATTTTCAACGAGTGGATCCCACAAACGACTCTGACCCGACACGTGGCACAAGTCAAATTTTCGGGTCGTTACAGTCTTCCCAACGAATTAGAATTTCGTCCTCGAAATTGAAGCAAGTCTCAAAGGACAATGGTGTTTTATGAACGAAGACCCAAGGCCATACTTGCCCAAGGCCATACTTGCCCAAGGCCATACCCCCATCTTACTCTGTAGGGCTGGGCTCCTCCGCGACAAGCTGGGCTCCTCCGCGACGAGCTGGGCTCCTCCGAGACCTCCAAGCAAAGAACACATCATCTGTCTCCTCCCATCAATATATGCCAGGGCAACATCCTCGCAACATATATCGAATACAAATGAACATTTTAATCTCATGATCCACTTGTCACTAACATACGTATATCCGTTGTATATCCGCGAGAATGTAAATCGATATCTCCGATCGTCTGCTAGTCTCTTTGATCGAGTAAGTCTCAACCAACTCGTTGTACCCTCTATCGGGTTACGGTGGATAGTAGTCGGACTCGACATGGCAATAACATGAATATGTTTCGCTCTCTCATTGTACTGGCGTGTCGTCCGTACGCCTATACAGTGTACGTTGAAATCCAAATCCAAATGGAACATGTCAATGTCCTTGTCCCCGTGCATGACTAGATCGGTGTCCCTGTCTGTGCACTCGATCGGATCTCGACCCCGTCTCTCGGCCACTACCTTTGCCATCAACCCTTTGATGATACATATGTTATGGATCCGTCGGTGCTAGGCTATTTGTACTACACTAGCGTAACTCTGCGCGCCGGTCCATCTAACACTTTGGCGCCATACACGCCGCAAATGGTGGAAACGCAATACGCTCCGAGGTTGATCTCTTTGCCACGACCGTCTAACCTTCGTTTTCCTCTCGATCATCTCCGGACCCTCGCATTTGAATGTGACGATGCCGAGAATACGACGGGTACTCCGATGCGTGTGCTCCCACACTCTCACTAGCCATTAACGCGTCGGTGGACATGAAAAAGTCATTGACAACCCATTCGTATATCAAGAGAAAATCCAATACCGTGAAGCATCGACGTTCATTAATTTTGTCGCAAGCATGTAACATGACTAAAGATCGACGACATTGTGTTCGCGTAGAGTACATTCCCAAGGTGCGAGAAAACAAAATACAGTCAAGTGCTACCGCTTTGAGGTTATTCGTAAACTCAGAACTGCATTCTAAAAATTGAGCATCATCTCGAAAACCTCCTCAATAGAATGCAGATTACATGCTTCCTTCCACGTGGCAATGAAAGTTTCCATTGTCGAGCTACTAAGCTGAATAGACTCATGCTCAACCATATCAGTGCATGAAGGTTGACTTTCAGCAGCCTTAATTAATTAATAATTGTCGAAACATGATCTTCTAACATGAAAAAAATGATGTTCAAACCCATCTTGTTCATTTTTCAAGACAAGAAAAATCAAGTATTTAGGGTTAAAGGTTTATCCAGAAGGCACTAGTTTCCAATGCATAATTACATTATGATTGTGATGCTGACCTCATTGTGACAATATGATCAATATGATCAAATGACCAAAACCAAACTCTCCACTCCACAGCCATGGCCTTCTCATAGGCCTCCTATAATGTGTGCGAGTCGTCGTCACTACCCCAGAACCAATCGAGTCCAGTAGACCGTGTACAAAGTAGTAAGCCTGATCGGCATCAGTATCGACTGCACACCAGCCTACTCCATCAAGCGTACATACCGATCCATATAATGCATAACCATTCACCCAATCCTTGAGCGTCCCCATCGACGCCACCGTAGTGCGCAACCAGACATCGGCCTCGACGAACAACGAAGGCGATAAGATGCTCGACCTCATATGATCTGGTGTGGCCAAGACGTCATGAACCTTTCTTCGCTCCGAGATTCGTACCACCGTGAAACTTTTTCGAGTGATGTCGTTGAAACTCACGAGATCGCCTCGCCTTAGCCGTCATTCTAATTCCGTATCGGTTGGCGAGCTCAAAGATCTCCTCATGTAAGTACGAGCATGTACTCCTTGCGAAGACGTTTCGAGCGGTGAAACTTGTTGAGATGTACAATCTCGTATGATTTATACTTAGGTGACAACTAACTTTTAGAACGATTTGTAGACTCTACCTCAACACGTAATTCATTTACAAGTCCCTAAAGGTGGTAGTCGACTTCACTAACCCTGAGACTATAAATGCTTAGTGTCACTAAAGTGGAGTTACTTGGGCTTCTGATCTAACACTACTACTCCAAAACTTTCGTCAAAGCTAAGGAGTCCGTACATGATGTAATCATTAGCTCTCAAGTCATCTCAACACTGTGCTCCCTTAGAGTCTGCTCTTCGTCCTTTTTCCCTTTTTTTTCATACACTCCTCACTTCCCAACGAAGACTTAGGTAAGGATCATAGGGTTCCACTCTAAGTTCAACCATTCCTAACTTCCGCTGGTTTGCGTCTTAATTTCAAGAGTCGAGTATTTACAACTTCGCTCGATACCAACTGTGACGGACCCAATTTCCCATAAAATTAAGCCACGCCGGCCTAAGCCCACGTGGACCCCGAGCCGGTCTCGCAAGGTCAACGCAGCCTAGTCGGCCTTCCAATCAATTATTACAAGTAATTTCAAAATTTTAAGTTGAATTATTAGTATTTTTCAAGATTTAAAAACTTAGCGAAAGCAACTAATACATTAAATAACTCAACGAAAAGATCGGGGAGTAAGGCAACCTAATTGTGGAACCCAAGAAATATCATCGAGATGAGAGTAAATCCAAAATATACAAAAATTCACCTAGCTATGAAGCCTTCCCTCTCGCTACTGTCATGCGCTCTGCACTCAGTCAAACATAAGAATGACGAGCCTGAGTAAGTAAATCCAAAGAGGACATATACACAACATTTCACAATATCCAAAGCAATCAAATTCATGCAAATAGAACGAAAGGAATACATAACGAATGAATATAAAAGACTATAAACAATCCATCAATGAGTAAGGCCAAATAACAAGGAGTCCCGACCAAAAGTCGTTGAGTCGCGGCAAAAGCCGCGCAGACTCGGAGTTTAGGACGAGACCCCCGCCTCCAAGCCCTAACCCTTGCGACTATGAGACATCCATAGACCCGGTCTAGGACGAGACCCCCGCTCTCCCAACCCTAGCCCGGACGACTATGAACCATCCATGGACCCGGACAATATCGACGAACGACCATGAAAGACCTCGGGTTTAGGACGAGGCCCCCGCCTTCCACCCCTAACCCTCTCATATCGCAGATAAACGATAATCATGACTCACTTGCCAATGGACTCACTCACTCGACAACAATTTCAACGATAGCTATCATCACAAAGCAAGTGAATAACAATAAAACTATCACAAAACAAGAACAACAACAACCAATGGAGAGAAATGAAATACTTTGTATAAGGCCCTAACTGGTTTACTTACCTCGAAAAATCGCGAACCTCAAAACGTCTCGCACGCGTAACGATTTGCGCACCCGACACCCGACTCATAAGTCCCTGGTGTCCATTTAGACATTTACTTCAAATCATTCAAATCACACTGAAATTAGGTGAAATAAACCTCACATCCATCGCTTCGTCGCGATTTCGTCGAAATCGCGCATCCGATCGGTCGACAACGCGCCACCGCGCGCCGTTCATCGCGTCGCAACCACGCCGTCGCTCGCCGACCGCCGGCGCTGGTGAGTTCCTCCGCGTTGCATCGCCGCTGGTTCGTCACTGCCAATCCGACCCGTTGCCGCGGCGTCGCTGCCGGCACCACCGTCGCGCCACCGCCGCTGCCGGCGCCGCCGTGCTGCTGCCGTGCGCCGCCGCCTCGCTGCATCTCCTCACCTCGCAGCCGAAAACTGTCGGCCGCTGCCTTGCACGATCATCGCCATCGCCGCACCGTCGGCGTCCTCCGTGGCAGTCGCGCCACCTCCTGGCGCTGGAACCGCCGTCCCCACCGCGCAGCCGCGCTAGCCCGCGCCAGATCTGGAGCCGCCGCTGCCTCCGCGTCGTGCCGTCCGCGCCACGCCGCTCGCTGCTGCTGGGATGCTGACCGTCTGCGCCGCGCCAATCGGCCGCGTCACTGCTGCAACGCTGCATTGCTGGCCAGTCGCCGCCGATCTCGCCGCCGTGCTGGAGAGTCGCCGGATCTGCTATGCCACCGTCCAGCTGGAGCGCTATCCGCCGCTGGCCGCCGTCGTGCTGCTCATCGCGCTGCTCCTCCGAGCCGCGACATCGCCGACTCGTCGCCTGCGAGCTCCTCGCCGGCCGGAGCTCCCTCTCTTTCCTTCTCTCTTCTCCCTCCCGATTACTCTCTTACTGGTTCTCTCTGATCTTCTTTTCTCTCTTTGATCTTATCCCATCTCTTTTTTTTTCTTTTATATATATATATATATATATATATATATATATATATATATATATATACATTTCCTTTTTATTTTCTTTTTGATTTCAAATCAAAAGTGTCCTCGAGATTCGTGTTGGCAACTCAACAACCGAGCAGCGCGCATCTCGAGGCACTAACCCGCCTCATTTCACAAATCTCGATACTCGCGCCACTCGCATCACGAGGCGTATCCAATGTATACGATTTTAACGTGACCACATAAACCCACTATAGCCACATTAAGCCACTATATTGGTCCCACGCGTCGGCACGCGACTCGAGGCGCGTCCCCGTTCGTGTTTCGGCTCCCGAATTCTCCACTATACGTTTTTCACCAATTGTCATCTCCACTCGAGATTCGGACATACGCATTTTCAACGAGTGGATCCCACAAACGACCCTAACCTGACACGTGGCACAAGTCAAATTTTCGGGTCGTTACACAAGGGACTCTAACCCAAGTGTTACCGGGGACTCTAACCCCTTGTGTAGACCACCTCGGGGACTCTAACCCCGAGTGTCATACGGTGTCAAGTAACATGTGCCGACATCCCCAGTGACTCTAACCCCGTGAGTCGCGCACACCTCGATCGAGTACGGGACCTAAATGCAAAAACTACTTTTTAAATTTCAAGAAATATCAAGTATGGATTGTCAAGGCATAGACACATCTACACTCCTAAACAAATAAGGAATACTAGTCATCTTAAACATTTATAAGATATTCACTAGCCTAATAGCATGTTATTTATCATTCGATTCACATTTAAAACAACAAGAATAGACATAACATGGGATTGAATCAATGAATCAAATCAAATGAATGGATATCATGCAAACTAGACTCATCAAATGAGTATAGACACAAAGAACACATGATATAAGAATACAAAGGCAAAATAGTCAAAAAGACTATGCAATGACAACAATTAATAGAAATGAAATGCCAAGGAAAGTTGTCATTGGGTATACTCACAACAACAAAGTAAAATCCTAGCTTTATTAGCCTCCCGATACTCCAAATCTTGTATTCGCTCTCAGTACCCTTTTCCTAGGTTCCCGAGTTTGGTGTCTCATTAGTTCAAATATAGTGGGTTTAAGCTCAACTTAGTGGTGTTTGTTGTGTATTCAAATTGGTTCAATAGACTTTAAATCAATCTTCCTAAATCAAATTTTAAAGACTAAATTAAGTTTCAATTTCAAATTCCTACATTTTAATGCACTTTTAGGCATGAAATGGTCCAAATATCGAAATCCTCCATCAGTACAATTATTGTTGGTCTCTCTTAGCTTTCCGAAAAGGTTTAGTTTGCAAAATTATGATTTAAAATGAAAGAGATATCATGATTTTACTAAACATAGGTCAAATTGGAATTTAATCCGACCAGCGGATTTAGAAAATCTATTTCTCCCCATCTATAGTTCCTAAAAATGTGATTTTTGGTCACAAGGCAGAAAATATATCTAAATACAACATACTAAAAGATTAGCTCATTTGGATAAGTAGTTATGGAGTTAAACCCTTAACAAATTTAGTTTCAAAACTTTCCTTTATAATTCCAACACCTACTTGTAGAGCATGTTTGGAAACAAAACCATTTGAATCGAAATACCTTTCAGTTAAACAAAGTTATTCCCCTTTAAATAAGCTTTTAAATGTCACTAGTTTGGATCAATTTGGATCTAAAATGAGCAGATTATGACTAAATTACTCAGGTTGATTCTTAATACAACATGCAGAATTCTAGTTTTTGTGTTGCAACTTCAAAAATTCATATCTTTATGATTTCAAAACCAAATTAAGAACTTCAATATAGCTGTATTATCAGCTTGAAATGAGGAATCTAAATATATAAATCAATTGCAAATACTCAATCATCTACCATCTGAAATTAGCCTAAATCCATAACTTGTTCTAATTTCAACTAAAAAGATGTGTACCTAGTTGATGTAGCACCCTAACTTGAGAATTTCTCTCCGACTCCCATGGATTCCTTCAACACCTTGATGATTCACTCCTCTCCAGCAATTCCTTCTTCTTATCCAGCAAAAATGGATGAGTGATTTGGTTTGCATGTTGTTTGATCACTAATATTATATATTAAGGTGATGTTCCTTCCTAGCCCTTGATCTCCATGGATTTATGTATCCCGAGGAATATCTAATGGTCCACCTCTTGCCATATATCCCACTAAATCCCACTAACTCAACCTCAAGTGACACCATTTCATTACTAACTTAGTTCCTAGATGTGCAATGTGTGTCTCTGACCAATCTTATGCTTACCATTTAATTTACTCAACTATAGGTCTTTAATTTGATTTACATTAACAAACACAACCACAGGCTTATAAGTAATTCCTTATTTATATTAGTATTAAATAAGACTTACCAAAATGCTAACTACCTGGTTTCCTGGCTCGCACGCTACTCGAGGCGTGTCCCAACACTCGTCTCGACGCCTGAATTGTAAAAACCGACTTAGTAAGTCTACACAATACATAACACTAGGCATACATCAATACAAAAATATAATATACCTCGGACACTTGCCTCGGTCGGTGCACATATCACAAAGCAGTGTAGGTCCCACGTCAAGGGTCGGTGATCCCGATTAAGGAATTAAAACAGGGGGTTAAAGATTTGGGCCGTGACACTTTAGCTCTGGCCCAGTAGCTTTGCTGTTGGCCTGATTGGGCTTTGGCCCAACAATCCTACTGGTGACTTGCTTAGGTTTACTAGGTATGGGCCCATCATATTTTTGGACATATTTTTGAATTCTTTTTCTTCTCATTTCCTTGTTTAGCAAACGTGGAGGGTTGACTCTGAAGATTTGTGTCCTCCTTCTGCGTGGAGAAGATCATGGTTGTGACTAGGTTTGTTTCCATTGCCTTCTCAGTTTCCTTTTCTAGCTGCTCTTCCAAATCGGCCAAAATGTCGAATTTATTCTTTGAGTTGCCTGAGATGTCGCCTCCTTTGTGTTATTTTGCAGATAAGCTGAACTATTGTGCCCTACTTTCCCACACTTGAAACAAATATGGGGAAGCCCTTCGTATTCCACTCTCAACCAAAAACCATCTAGACGAAAGCTGGGAAGAAGTGGTTTTGAGAGATCTAACTCCACTACTAATCAGGCAAACTCCCTCTACTCGTCACCGTTGTATTTAAGTCAACCCGAATTGTTCTCCCAACTACGTTCCCAAGTTCCCAAACAATGGAATCATGAAAATAGTCAAGAAGGAGGTCGGGCAGCCGAATCCAAACCATTGCCTTTGCCATTGTTGCTAACATATCTCTGAATGAAGGGGTCCACTGCTGGACCGAGAGTACATGTCCCAAGATCACCCAAGGTCCACCAAGCATCGTTTTCTCCATGTCACATGAATTGACAAATTGTACTAGATAAAATCTGTTTCACAGATCCACTACTCTGTAGTCATTCGTGGGGCCCCGCAATGCAACAATCTTATTGCATAACATTCGATACCCTAAGGACCTCCCCAATAATTTCACCACCACCGCATTTTCCATTTGTTTCTCCATTTTGGAACACAGATTTGAAGAAAGTTTCGCCCAGGGCCCGATCCTATCTTGAATGACACGAAGTCACCCACCTTCAGGCTTATGTTCTCGTTGAATCTCTGTTTACCAACGTTCACCAACCGGTCTTTGTATGACGGACGTTGCTCAGCTTCTACGACGTCGACCTCCATTACTATACATGACTTACTTTTACACCGCTCTCTCTCTTTCTACCTCCTAAAACTCATTTTATTCCAAACTTATTAAGATTCCTTAGTCACTTGAATTATCTTTTTTACCCTTTATATCCTATCTATACTCATCGATTACTTAGGTAAATAGCTATTTTTTAGCTTAAATATTTCTATTTTTCGATTTTTTTTCCTATTTTTAGGATTTTTTAAGGCTATTTTCGTTTATCTTTTTCACCGTAGTTAGAAAATTATAATAGAGCTTAATCCGAATGAATCTATCTATACTCATCGATTACTTAGCTAAATATTTTTTATACTTATCGATTACTAAGCTATATTAGAATATTTGGCTATTATTTAGCTTTTCTTTCTTCGTTTTAATAATTTCTTTTTCAAGAATTCATTATTTTAATAACTATATTATAATGACTATTAGCTATTTTTTAGCTATTTAGGATTAGCATCCAATTCTAACTACAATTAGATTATAACTAAATCTGATTCTAATTACAACGTTAGATAACATACAACCGATTGAAAAATACAATATTGAGCTATTTTTTTTACATTTGTTTTAGCTTTATTTATACTGAAAATATTGTTGAACTATTTTTTGACATTTGTTTTAGCTTTATTTATATTTTTTGATACAATCAATTCTTAATTACAATGTTTTTCGATATTATTTAGCTTTTTTTCTTCTCAATTGTATAATAGTATACAACTCTATTTTTTAACCATATTTATTTGTTTCTTCTTTTTCAGAACTTTTTTTCCCTGATTTATATTACTTAATTGTTGGATTTATACAAGTATTTTGATTCATCATGACCACTTATAAACAACACCTACTATTATACAAAGGCATCTTTTTTAATAGAAAATACATAAAAAAAAATTTTGATCCATCACAACCACTTATGAACAACAACTACTATTATGCAAAGACATTTTTTTTTTATAGAAAATACATAAAAAATTGTAGAATAAAATATTAATGTATAACTAAATTCACGCGAGCGTAGCGAGCGGGTTCGTTGGTGCGTAGCACTTAAGAGAACTAATATATATATATCTATATATATATATATATATATATATATATATATATATATATATATATATATATTGTTGTAAACTAAGTTGGAACTTGCTAAGAACTAGAGAAGGAAATTAGAAGACTAAGAACTTATACTACTACAAAAGAGAAGAGAAGAAATAAGATAGTTGGAATGAGAAGTTTTCATTCAACTTGGTGTGCTCTTACAATGAAGTTAGTATCCTTTATATAGGCCATTTGGTATGATGACAAATGTGCCTTAGCAATGTGGGACTAAAACATACACCCCATGTACATTGAAATGGTTACAAAGAACATGACAATACACAAACCAATGGAAGTACATAACTACACAATATGTTGGTGTACATGCATGGTCATCCACACTTCACAACACTCCCCTTGGATGACACTTGCTTAGAGATTGTGCCTCGTTAAAACTTCTACTAAGAAAAACCCTGTGGGAAAAAATATAGTAAAAGAAAAAGAGTACACTATTCTCATAAATATTAAGACGGGTATAATATTGTTAAGATTGCCTCATTAAAAACCTTGCTAGGAAAACCCAATGGGATAAAACCATAGCTAAGGGAAAAAGAGTGCAATACACTAATAAATAACTCCCCTCATGTGAACATGGGTGAAACTTGTTCGCTTTCTTTGCTTGCAATGTCTTTAAGTTTACGCAAGCCAATACCATATGTAAGCCTTTTAAATGTCGTAGTTGGTAAGGCTTTTGTAAATAGATCAACAAGATTATCACTCGATCGGATTTGCTTGACATCAATTTCACCATTCATCTAAGCTCATGCGCATAAAAGAATTTTGGTGAAATATGTTTTGTTCTGTCCCTTTTATGAATCCTTCACTTAATTGTGCAATACATGTCTTTGCGTTATCTTCATATAATATGGTTGGAGAATCTTTTATTGAAGGCAATCCACATGATTCTTGAATATGTTCAATCATATTTCTCAACCATACACATTCACGACTTGCTTCATGAATTGCAAGTACTTCGAGAATGGTTGGAAGAAGTAGCAACCATAGTTTGCTTTATTGACTTCCATGATACAAAGAGTATTACCACATGTGAATACATATCCCGTTTGAGAACGGGCCTTGTGGGATCGAGATAAAAATCCAAAGATCGCATAACCTTGAGATTCAATTTTACCCCTCTCGAGTAGAATAAACTCATGTCACTTGTTCCTCGAAGATATCGGAAAATATGTTTAACACCATTCCAATGTCTTCGAGTTGGTGATGAGTTTGTATCTTGCAAGTAGGTTGACAAAGCAAAAAAGCAATGTCGGGTCTTGTACAATTTGCAAGATACATAAGTGCACCAATTGCACTTAAATATGGTACCTCCGGACCAAGTAGCTCTTCATCACTTTCATGAGGTCGAAATGGATCCTTATCCACTTCAAGTGATCTGACAACCATTGGAGAGCTCAATGGATGCGCCTTGTCCATATAAAATCTTTTTAATATTTTTTCAATATAATTTGATTGATGGACAAGTACTCCACTTGAAAAATGTTCAATTTGCAAACCAAGACAAAGTCTTGTTTTTCCAAGTTCTTTCATCTCAATTCCTTTTTCAAGTATTCAGATATTCTAACGATGTCGTCGTGGTTTCCCACTATATTTAAATCATCAACATATACAACAATAATCACAAATCCTGTTGATGATCTTTTAATGAAGACACATGGGCAAAGCGGATTATTTACATATCCTTCTTTCATTAAAATAATCACTAAGGCGTTTAATACATTCGTCCGGATTGTTTCAATCCGTACAAAGACCTTTGTAATTTTATAGAATGCATGTTATGAGGTTTTGATTTTATTTCTTTGGATATTATAAATCCTTCGAGGATTTTCATATATATCTCACTGTCTAGGGATCCGTACTGAGATATCTTTGTAACGACATCCATTAAATGCATATCAAGCCCTTCGAAAGCTGCAAGGCTTATCAAGAACCGAAATGTGATTGCATCTATAACGAGAGAATATGTTTCCTCATAATCGATGTCGGTCTTTGTGAGAAACCTTGAGCTACAAGTCTTGCTTTGTACCTTGTAACTTCATTTTTTCCGTTTCTCTTTCGTACAAATACCCATTTATATCCAACAGGTTTTACGCCATCTCGGCGTTTGGACAATTGGTTCAAAAACCTTACGTTTCCTTAACGAGTTTAGCTCTCTGCTTGGATAGCATCTTGCCATTTTTGCCAATCATGTCTTTTTCGACATTCGTCCACTGATCGTGGTTCGGATCATCATCATTTTCACATATTTCAAAGGACACATTGAAAGCAAATATATCATCGGGAACAATTTTATTTCGATCCCAAATCTTACCGAGTTTAAATAATTTATTGAGATCTCCTTAGTTTCATCTTTTTCCTCTTTTCTAGAGGAAGTTGTTCCTCATCGAATCAACTTGTTCGACAAACCCTTATCAAAGGATTCTTGTGCTTTCTCGGGAGTATTTTGATTTGAATTTATTTTTACTCCCGTTTTCCTCTTTCGAGGAATTGTATCCTTTGAACCAATCGGTCTTCCACGCTTTAAGCGTTTCGTTGGTTCTTGTGCATTTTGTTGCACGAGAGACATCAATTCTTGCGGGAACATTTACAATTTGGAATATGTGATTTTGTCACTTGTTTTGCATCATTAAATGCATCAGGTAATTGATTTGCAATTTGTTGCAAATGAATGATCTTTTGAACTTCAAGTTCACACTTTGATTTGTGCGTGGATCATAATGTGATAAAGTTGATGCATTCCAAGCAATTTCGCGCCATTCCTTTTGAATTGGCTTTTTATCTCCCCTAATGGTGGGAAAGTTGCTTCATCAAAGTGACAATCAAGAAAACGTGCGAAAATAAATCCCCTGTTAAGGGCTCAAGGTATCTTATAATGGACGATGAGTTAAATCCAACATAAATCCCAAGTTTTCGTTGTGGGCCCATCTTAGTTCTATTTGGAGGTGGTATAGGAACATACATCTTTGCACAACCAAAAATTCTCAGTGTGAAATATTTGGTTGTTGACCTAAAATGAGTTGCATGGGGGAATGTTCATGGTATGCGGTAGGTCTATAACGAATGATAGATCTTTGCATGAAGGATCGCATGTCCCCAAACTGAAGTTGATAACTTAGTTCTCATGATTAAAGGTCCGGCAATTAATTGAATGCGTTTGATAAGAGATTCGCCAAACCATTCGGTATGCACATGTGGAACGTAATGTTCAATGGTAATTCCTATAGACATGCAATAATTTCTAAATGCTTGAGACCGAAATTCCCGGCATTATCAAGACGGATGGTCTTGATTGGGTTGTCGAAATTGTGCTCTTAACTTAATGATTTGTGCTAAAAGTCTAGCAAATGCAACATTGCGGGTTGAAAGCAAACAAACATGTGACCACCTAGTTGATGCATCTATCAAAACCATGAAATATCTGAATGGTCCACGGTGAGGATGAATAGGACCACATATGTCTCCCTGAATGCTCTCTAAGAAAACGGGGATTCCACAACAATTTTACTTGGGGATGGTTTAACTATCAATTTACCTTGAGAACAACTAGCACAATTATAATCACCAGTGAAAATATTTTGTGACTCCTTAAAGGATGTCCATGCGAATTATTAATTATTCTTCGCATCATTGATGATCCTGGATGACCAAGCTTCGGTCATGCCATAAAATGAATGTCTTTGGATCATTAATTTTCTTATTCAAGACGACATTCGTTTCGACATGCCTTATACGAGTAAAATATAATCCAGATGATAAAGGCTGAATTTTTCTAACACTTCTTTTTTCCCATTTGAAACCAATGTGACATAGAGAAATTCTCTATTATTTTCGTTCACGGTTTCAATGTGATATCCATTTTGTCGAATATCTTTAAAGCTCAATAAATTTCTTACGATTTTTCAGAGTATAAGGCATTGTCAACATGAATTGTTGTTCCCCCAGGCAACATAATATTTGCTCTTCCGAGCCATTAATCAAATTGGAGATGCCAGATATTGTTTGAACATTAGCCTCAAATAAGTTCAAATTGAAGAAATATTCTCTGTTTTTAAGGATTGTATGCGTTGTAGCACAATCAATGAAAGGCATATATCGCTCTTATTTGATTCATGACTTGAACACATGATTTGTTGATCCATCTGGACAAATAATGTTTGGCAAATCAGAAAAAAAGTCATATTTCAATGATAAAATTCATAATATTTTGCCTTTGATTTTGAAGGCATGGTAAAGGTCACAAAAATATTCGGGCATATATATGACAATATTTAGGCAAAATAGCCTTTCATATATGACTAAAAAAAATGTCACAATTATGAGCGCTCATTGTCAATAATTATTTGCCCTTTGTAGTGGTGCACCACTTTTATTCCAATTTTTGGTGGAATTGTCAATACGACCTTTACCTCGATATTTTCACATTTTCCACGTCCATAAATTTATTATTACGATCATGGTCATTATATGCAACATATGCTTCTTAATTTGAAGTGAACTAATTGGACGGGAGCGATATTATATTTATAATATCTCATTATTTTACTCAAATTACCATGAGACAAGAAATCAATCCTTAATATTTATTGGATTGACGTGCGCACTCGATATTTGTTGCGCAATAAATCGAGGCGGGCCACGTGACCCTTTTATTGTCTCATCATCATATTTCCACATAGCCTCAACATAGAGGTAATTAAAATTGTGGAATTATAATTAATATTTGACTGATTAAATTTTGTAGCATGAGACCCAAAGCTCCTTTTGAGCTTTTTGGAGCATTACCCTTTTGGTATGTATATATATAACTCCATAAGGTGAAAATATATATAAAGTGAAATATTCACTTTTCAAATCTCTAAAGAGAAATTTGTGAATGATTGTGTACAACATACAACCTCGCATGGATACAAGCTTTATTCATAATTTGTAATATATAATTATCATGACAAGAATTATAATAAGATAACAAATTCAACTATGGTTGATTAATATTTTGAAAGTAAATATAATATAAAATAATTTTCTCTTTTCTTTTATGTAAAAAAAACATAACATATGATTAAGTATATGTTCACAACTTGATTTATTAATAATCAAATGTACTATTCGTATGAGTTGGTGGGACAACCTCCAGGTTGGGTGGCGAGACAAAGTCTCGCTTAATGCCATGCCTCCTCGAACGGGATAACCCGTCTCCCTTTCAATGTTTAGAGCTTTACCTGGGGACAAGGCTTACCCACTATCAACTCAAACTTATAACATGATTTGTATTATAAAATCAAGAATAGAACAATAACTAATCATTTGTAGTTTTAAGAGAAAACTAGTTATGTCACATATTGACTTTTGATTTCTGATGTAGAAGATCGTACAAGACGCAACTACAGAGCATACTTTCGCAATCGATGACGCTATAATGCATAATATATGAATAAAGTATGCATAGATAAAAGGAAGCAACCATGATAATATAGAAGTAAATTGAACTTATTTAAATAACAAAAATTATACCTTCCTAGCTTTCTCTCCTTAACAAGCCTTCTTGAACTTCAAGATCTCCTTAATGCTAGAGCAAGCTCGTGCTGATAACGTGTTGTAAACTAAGTTGGAACTTGCTAAGAACTAGAGAAGGAAATTAGAAGACTAAGAACTTATACTACTACAAAAGAGAAGAGAAGAAATAAGATAGTTGGAATGAGAAGTTTTCATTCAACTTGGTGTGCTCTTACAATGAAGTTAGTATCCTTTATATAGGCCATTTGGTATGATGACAAATGTGCCTTAGCAATGTGGGACTAAAACATACACCCCATGTACATTGAAATGATTACAAAGAACATGACAATACACAAACCAATGGAAGTACATAACTACACAATATGTTGGTGTACATGCATGGTCATCCACACTTCACAACATATATATATATATATATATATAAATTTACATTATAAATTTGGTTTTTTTTTTTTTCCATTATGGAAGTTTTATTTAGTTTAAGCCTTGTTTGATTGGATGGAAAAGGAAAATATTCCATAGAAAATGACAAATTTCATGGGAAAATGACATTTTCATGCGTTTGATAGCCAAGATTTTATCGCGGAAAATTTTCTCACAATTGCCTATTTTTCATATTAAGACCGATATATTTTCTCATCTATTATGATAGGCAAATTGAGTTTTCTATTGAAACAATTTGAGTTTCTTATTAAGACACATTAAATACGAAAATTAATAAATTTAATATATATAGTAAGTTTTCATATTTATTTTAAAATTATTTGTTGGTGAGTTTTGAGGGAAAAAAATTCTTATATGTGCAATCAAACACATATATGAAAATTTTCTTTTTAACATTTACCAGGGAAAACTTTTTTAAGATTTTTTTTTTTTTTTTCGATGGAACATTTTTTTTGTAATCTAACATGACCTTAGAGTTCATAGGCACGCGAACGAGGATGCTCTTGTAATGGCACGACTTTCCTATACATAGGCTAGCTAAATGTATGAAATCAAACTCTTGATGAGGTACTTAACTAGTATCATTGCACAAAATATTCTCAACGTTGAAAATCTATCTATATATATATATATATATGAGTCGGAGGAGAGAGAAAGTTAAGAAGCTACCTCCTCTCACTATTCTAATTTTCTTAATTTTCGTATTTTTGCTATTTATTTATTTCTATTATCGATTGTCCCAAGAAATGTAATTATATATTATGTGTGCATCTATTAATAATTAATAATGATTACATTATCAACAAATGAATTAATAGAATGAGTACATTCAACTCGAAATCATGAGCAAATACATAGAATGGAGTGTAGTACATTTTTTTTAAAATCATGGGCAAATACATGGAATTGAGTATAGTGCAAGTTTTGTTTCCCCTATAAACTTTACCTCTCATCCATTCTTCTAAGCTGTAATTCTTCCGCGTCCAGTTTGAAGAAATTTTGGGGAGTGTTTGCCCGTCATCTGGATTTTTGTTTGGGTCTCCGGTGCACATGTTTGTGGGATTCCTTGCGTTTGAAGGGATGCACAAGAACCATGGGTTGGCTTATGTAAGGGGCTAAGGGGCCAAGCTCAACGATTTTTTTTTTTTTTTTTTTTTTTTTTTAGTTTTTGCTTGACATATGCGTCAACTACGAAACCCATCATTTTGTAACTTTCTTGCTTTTGCACATTTATATATATATAGACACACATACTATCAAAAAAAAATTTAAAAAAAAAAAACACAATACGATTCCACATACTTCATTCATTTCATTTTTTTCTTTACCTTTACTAAAAATATGGTGTTGTTTTGAATTCAACACTTGAACGAGAGGTCTAAATATTTACTTTTACTGGTGTAATTTTTAGTATTGGGCAGATGATATGGTCATAATAGATATCAATGTGGACATTTAGTTAAGGATGTAAAATAATTTAATAAACCTTATATTATATAGTTTCAATAGAAACAACTAGTGAAATATAAATACAAACTTTTGATCAAAAAAAGAAAAAAAAAATCTTATACTACATTTAACAATGATATAAGCACATAATAAAAACTTTGAACACATCAATTTTTTTGATAAAAAAGAAAGTAACAACTTGCGCAAATTGAGGCTCGAACTCCCGACTTCTAATTCAAGTAATCTCATATCAAATCAATGAGCCATATACTTAGTTGTTTGAACAGGTCAATTTGACGCGTGGTTGTTTGCGTCCTTTATATATACATCAATTTGTGTGTACAAAAATATCAATGGTGCAAACCAGGTAGACACCACTAGTTACATGTCAAATTAGCTTTGTCCAAAGTGGATCATCCAATCATTTCCCAAAACTTCAATGAAGAAAGAAGCGTCTGTCCCTTGCCAAAGTTCTCACTTCCCAAACCTACTAGATTAACAAAAGTAGAAAAATAAGAAGTCTAAATATGGAATCTATAATCTACATGACTTTAAAAAAAAAAAAAAAAAAAAAAGAACCATTGCCCAAGTTCTCACTTCCCAAACCTACTAGATTAACTTAAGTAGAAAAATAAGAAGTCTAAATATGGAATCTATAATCTATATAACTTCAGAAAAAAATAAAAAAGGAACCATCAAGCCCCAATCAAATTAGTTTGGCATCAAAGTTACCGAGATGTGTTTAATGATCAATAAGTAATGAGATCGAATCTCATCATTCAACTCTGAATATGTTGATTTCTATGAGTCATGGGTTGGGGTGCCCGACTGCTCTCGTGGAAATAGTAGGCTCGAACACATAAGGATTATCAAAAAAGGGACCCATCTTAAATATTACTTTCATCCTTAATGCATCTCTCTTCATGAACAGCTATGTCTTTCACCTCAAAAGTTACTTCAATATCTTCTTGTTCAATCTGCAAGAACAAGATAAATGAAACACAGTAGTCCAGCCCATCCCTCTAATTAAGTTGGCAAATCAGAAAAGTAGAGAAAAATTAAGAAGAAAAACTAGAAAAGATATTCAGAGCCAACCTTATGATCTGTTCAGTGAAATGTAGAGAATGTGTTTGTGACACGTCCACTGGGAAAAGAGAAACATAAATACAAGATCCCAATTGTAGATGCACCACCCTTCAGTTTCCAGATTCTCTTTTTAATGGCTTTCATGCAGTCTTCTTCCATCGCCATTGTTGCCATCGACACTACATTAAAATGTGTTAACACGTCTGTCCAAGAAATATAAATGCAGTCAATACAATCACAAAACCACCTTTTTGATTTCACAGCGTAAGTTGCAGCAGGTACCAATTCTCTAATTACATATCTAAATATACATGAAAATAAGGACACCTTTTCGATCCGGTCCCGTGGTAAAAGTTGCAAGAGACTAGGGATGCATATGGGGAGGGTAGGGGACGGAGGATGGGGACTCCATCTCCATCCCCATCCCCGCTTAAAAATTCATTTCCCCATCCTCGTACCCATCCCCATGCCGGGATGAATTTTCATCCCCGTCCTCGTCCCCGTCCCCGTCCCCATGCCGGGATGAATTTTCATCCCCGTCCTCGTCCCCGTCCCCCGTCCCCGTCCCCGTCTAATCCTCGCGGGGATGGGGATCGAATCCCCGTAGAGAAAATTTTTTCCTATTGGAGATCCCCTGTAGGGATTTTTGCAAGGAATAACCGTGGGAAAATATTTCATCCCACTTAATTTTTTTTTAAATTATAAAAAGTAATTTGTCAAAGACATATACAAATGTATCCGTGCATTGATAATTTTAAATGATATTTATACACATATTATACATATGTCTATTGCTAGCATAGGCAATACATCCATCGGTAATCCCCATTTATGTCACATGTTGGCTTTGCAGTTAAGAACTAGAGACATGGCATGCAATGTCATCAATATTACTCAAAATACCTTACAAATTAAACAGTTGGTTCTTTCTTTTACATGAAGTTCAACTGTTACTTCTTTCTATTACATGAAGTTCATCAATGTGCCTTTTTCATGCATCAATCCTTTATTCATTCTGCTTGTTTCTTCATTAATTATAAATGCAGAAGTAACAAACAGACCAGCAGATAAGGGTGAGAAATGCGTGCGTTAAGGCACACGGCTAACTATATATTACTGCATATGCCATTTTAATCTATTGTTCAATGTGAACACAAGTTAGGACCGACATGATCCGCAGATGCTTTACTCATGTTCCACAAATTTATCACTTTATTATCAGAAACGTGATGGAGAAGAGAAAAAGCCAAAATGTGGTTGTGTAATTTATTGCTTTATTCAATAGCAAACCAACTACTTCTCCTATTTGCTGTGCTAAAATTAAATTTAGGTGTTAAAATTTAGTACCTGTCTGCATCATGAAACCATGAACGACATAATCCATCTTTTCTGCAAGATAAAGTAGTTCAATCAAACTCGAACCTTACAGCAACCTCTTCCCTGGAACAGACAACAAAAATAAAACTAATGAAGAAACACAAGAACCCACAATCAGTTGGAAGATCTAAAAGATCTATAAAACTAATGAAGAAAGAAAGAAGCACGCAGATTTAAAAAGTCAAATCAAATTAGAAGCTCTACTAAGCTCAATAAAAGAAGTTCCCGCCTTTGTGGCAGCACTCCAACTTAGCCATGTTTCTTGTTTATCTCTCAACTAGTTTAGAAATGAACCCAAAGATAAATGTTTCTCAAATCACTAGTATCTTTTGACAAGAATTAAGGCTTTTAGATTTAACAATCTCAGTTTCAATGACTGGTTCAGCACTTTGTGCGCTGGACCCAAATTTTTTATATAAGAGACTGCACAAGTTCTGAACTTCAGACTTAGATGAGTTGAGGTAAAAGCATATATTGCAACACATGAAGTCAAGAAAAAAAATAAAACAAAATGACTACTAGCAGTAAGGTGGGGAATGCCAGGTTCATAGAAGATGAAGTCGGACGTGACAGTAGAAAGCAAGCACTAAAGAGCTGAAAAAATTGGGTATCTATGATGACGAAGAAATCTAATGTCTTTCTGGGTTCAACAAATGTTAATTGTAAGAGACACCGATGACTCTCAATTACCCTCAGTTACGAATTCATTTAATGGCCATCACTTTCGTCTTGCACGGCTTCTTAAAAGCAGAGTGTCCTACAAAGATCCTCACAACGACCCAGAAGAAATTCTCAAGGTAAAATACCAATCAAATTTTTGAGATACTTGTCAGGTTTATGAGTTAGTTGCATGTCACTAACATACCTTTGTGAGAATCTCCCTAGCATGAAAGCAGTAGAAAAGTACACTTGCCCCAGATTGCTGTTGTCAATCTTATTGATGCTGCAAAATTCACATATTATGAAATATTCAGTTATAAAATTAACTACAAATTGTAAGACGATCAATCGATGACGGTTTGCATTGATTCATCCGATAATAAATCATTCAGGACATTAATAAAAAGAAGAATAATTGATTACTGGCTCAAATGCATAAATCTATTCCACATCTTTATGAAAATCTCAACAACCGTAATGATTCCGGTTCAATTAGGATGATCAAAATCATGCTACCATGCCTGCCCACTTGCTGCAATGTTGTTAATTTTTGTTAGACCGGAAGGACTTGCAATGACTTCAAAGCGTGTAACACTGCCACTTTCCTAAAGGAAATTTTGCTCTCTATACTGCAAGAGTCAGCAAATATCCTAAAGGATACGATGAAGTAAACCCACCTTTCACTTTGCAGTAGTGAAAGATGAAAACAAGAGCAGTTGCTGGTGAATTTCGAGATGATTTCTTCCTCCCCAAACCTCTCCTCTTATAGAGCACTGGTCATGACCAGTTAGAGTGAAAATGGGGTAGTGGAGTAGTGGAACAGTCAAGCATTGATGCAATGGAGTAATGGAGCAGTCAAGCATTGATGCAATGGAGTAGTAATGGAGTAATGGAGAGCAATTTCATTGATGCAATGGAGTAGTAATGGAGTAATGGAGAGCAGTTTCAACTGCACCCACTCAGCCACTCTAATAACTACCCATTTAATCTCGAAAATGGTAAAAATTAATGATCAAGTGCTAAGTGCGCCGCGCCATGCGCGGCTCACCTTGCATAGCACTTGTATTTTATTTTATACACACTGTGGTGCAAGAGTACATATATACTCTTTAAACTTGAAGTTCCTAACCAATGTGGGATTAAACATTTATTTTGAAAATGTGCAACAATTTTCGTTGTTTTAAGACAAGGGTTGTACTTGTATTTCATCATCCTTACCACACAATAAACTAAAAAATTTAAGAAATGGGAACCACATTCTAGTCAATCATTTAAACAGACAGACAAAAATTTGTAAGGAGACAGAAAAGAATTTAAAGGCGTGAGACAGTGGATGCACACATCCTTTCTTCATAAATTGAGTGGAAATGAAGGTCTAAACCATTCTTCCCTGTTGATGGTTGGGAACTTTATGCTCAATTGTCGAATCCCGTCAATTCTTCAACAGACTAAAATGCCAAAGAAAAGGAAGAGAACAATAGTTTTTGGCCTGCAATCCCACAATCATAGCAGAGAAATACTGCTGAGATTTCTAACCATGGTTGTTGCCCCAGGAGACAATGTGCTGGCTGTTCATGTACAAGATAAATCCAGAGAGAATTTTGACCCGAACACCTTCTACATCCATGAAGATCTCTGCAAGTCAAAGCAGGTTTGTCAAAATACAATTAAAGTTTAGAATTCAAAATCCAAAGGCATGACAATCATGTTTTAATGCAGGTTGATTTCCAAATCAAGGTTTATGATGAAGGAGGCCCTTTCACAGCCGCTTTGGCGCATGATGTAAGAGTTCATTTTGCAAGAATGATCGTCATTGGAAGCAGAAACTCAAGGTATCTAAATTGATTGCAATGGATCACTCTTGATTCCATATTGCCTCACGATTCTCATTGTGTAGCGTTCATAATCAGAATTTCTACCAATCCTTTCAGGCCAAATGATAAATTCATCGTTTCTTTTCAGAGAGAATTGCCACCCACTTGCTCTCTTCTAGTGATGGACAGTGGTGGAAGAATATTAGTGCAAAAGCCTGGGACTTCACAACAAGGCTTCCCAAATCAAGAACTTCGGCCTTCTTTTCTCTCGTCCCCGTCATCTTCCAGCATTGGACAGTCGAGTAAAGTTTATCGGCATACAGAGCCACTGCATTTGGCTTCTTCATCAAAATTACCACCAAGACGATGCATCAGTAATGGAATAGAAGACAGAGGGAAAAATCCAATGCAGGCTCTTAACACCATGGCACAAAAGCAGTTCCAGAGATTAGCAGCAATAGAACTGAATGGGACCAGCAAGCGGTACACACCACAAGAGCTGAAATGCGCGACTGACAAATTTAACCCTCGAATGGTGATTGGAGAGAGTGACCATACTAAAGTATTTAAAGCAGAGCTCAACGATGGCAAAGCTGCAGCTGTGAAGGTTCTCAACATCACAACAAGGTCGGGAGAGGAACTTTTTCAGGAAGTGGAGATATTAAGCGGATTGGAACACTATCACATAGTTAAGCTCATCGGCTACTGCTACAGCAAAGATTTGCATGCTGTGGTTTACAACCTTCTAGAGGGAAGCTTGAAGCAGAAGTTGAGAAGCCTAGCATGGAGTGATAGGATGAAAGTTGCCATTGGTGTAGCAAAGGCTTTAGAGCGGCTCCATCATCATTGCTCCCCTCCCATTGTACACAGAGATGTCAAGTCCTCTAACATTCTTCTAACTCGACATAACGAAGCTCAAGTAAGTCTTATTACTAGAATTAGGCAATTAAAAAGCATACAATATCATCCTCTAATAGTCATGTTATCTCATACTGCGCAGCTAGCTGATTTTGGAACAGCCATGTTAATTCATGAAGCTCAGCAACCTTCAGCATCGGCAAAGCCATACCATGTGGTAGGGACATTTGGTTACTTGGCTCCTGAATACATGATGTATGGAAAAGTTGATGAAAAGACAGTTGTGTATTCCTACGGGGTTGTCCTTTTGGAGCTCATTACAGGAAAAGATGCCATCCAAAATAATGTCGAACCAAAGCATGAAAGCTTGGTGCTCTGGGTAACATACCATCCAATTAAGAATTTAATCCGAGAAAATTCTTGTAAAGCAATCTTCCAATTAAAATACCAATACCAATTGAACGTCCATGCAGGCAAGGTCCTTACTCAGCAGTGGACTATGGGAACGACTTATAGATCCTAACTTGGGAAAAGACGTCGACGAAGAGGAAATAAAAAGGATGATGATTGCAACACGACTCTGCCTCATGCATTCATCATCTAGACGGCCAACAATGTCAAAGGTATGCCTTTGACAATGCCAAATTGTGCCTAAGAAATCCTTGAAACTAAACAAATTTGATTTGATGTTGCATTACCACAGATACGGAAGCTCTTGGAGGAGCCAGAATATTGCGTAAAAATGCAGAGGGAGGGAGAAGAGCTCATGAATGGGCCAAGTCACAAAGAAGAATCGAGCATAGACAAACAACCACTCAGTCATCAATGGCATTTCAATGATTTGAGTATACTGTACATCAAGTAGCGGCGCACCACATACTTGGCCAATATGGCGTTCCATTCGTGAAGTTTGTCGAAGTAATGGTTAAGCAAATAATGAATCTCTATAAGATATCAAAGAAAATAGAACAAGAGCTTTCAACGCAATCTCCATCCATGGTAGTTTCGTCTAGTCTATTCAACAGTAAATGTATATTTGTCAAGTAAAGCATTAAGATTTAGGTGTGTACATTCCGATTTATAAAATCGAAGATTGTAATATGTTTTCAATCAAAACAGGCAAATAATATGCTCAAATGCATCCTAATTAGACAAGTAAAGAACCCGATTAATATGCTGAAACTCATCCGACATTCATACAACATAAAAATGTAAACAAAACACACAAACTACTAATAGAACTAAAAGAACACGAGATTATTGATATACAAAACAATCTATAATGTTACCAGTTAATATAAATAAAACGAAATTACAAACAATCAATAAGAATTGAATAACAAGTAAAACTTTTTTGCTAAAAAAAAAAAAATCTCTAACTGATGCTTGCACAGTAGCAATGTCCTAAGACAGAAATTTCTCTTAATTCAGTGATTGAGATTTTCTATAAAGATTTGCCCTTAGGATACAACCGGATGCCCTTCCGAAATAGAGTTCACCAATTTCGAAAGTCTGTCCAAACTGCGATTTGCATCTCTCTCGAATAGTATGTATTTAAAAATCAAGTAAGTCTTCAGTATTTCAATTCTACTTAAATAGAATTTGACGCACTATTTCAAAGCAAAAGGACTCTTTAATTTCGAAAATAATACCCGTTGGTGTTATTAATAGCTGCGCCTGTTAACTACATACCCGAAATTAACGGTCAAAATAGTTAATTTCGAAATAATGAAATAATAATAATAATAATAATAATGATAATAATAATAATAATAATAATAATAATAATAATAATAATAATAATAATAATAATAATAATAATAATAATAATAATAATAATTTAGTAAACAAAAACTTGATTTTATAAAGCCAAATATAAGTCCCAAGGCCCTATCTTTAATTTTAAATATTTAATATTTAATATACCATTGGGTTCTCTAAAGTTTTAGTCTTTGTATTTAAAGAGTTTCTACTCATTCAATAAAGTCATCACTATTCGAGAATTTGTCTCAAGTTCCAACAATTATTACGCCAGAAATTCACAAAACAACAAACTGCATCGCATGCTCAAAATCGGTTTTTTAGAATCTCATCACCATTGTCAACCTAGCGAGAAATCGATTTCTTTTTTCTATTCTAGAAATTGTTCCGCATAGGCATTCACTGAAATCAAGATTCAATCATCGATTATAGCATAGAAAATGAAATTGCATATAGCGCTTGAAACCCTAATCCGTTGAGGAACAAATATTAGGGTTTCATAATCTCATCATTCATTCATCACCATTGTCAACTACAACCAGATTCAAACCAGCAAAAAATCGTTTTTTTGTTTTCAAAGCTTCGAAATCAAAACCAGGAATCGTTCAAGATCGACATTGAATGAAATCAAAATAGGGTTTTAAACACGAATACAAAAATTGAATCAAAACGAAGGGAATTATCACCAAAATCATCCTGATCTGTCCCTGCTTTGATCTTCAAACGCCTGGAATTACAAGCTCAAATTGAGAAGCATTTTCCCTGCTTTGGTGGGAAAGTAGAGGATTTTGAAGTGAAATGATAATAATAACATTCACAACGCGTTAACGTGTTTAGAAACCCGAGATGTTCAATGCATGAAGCTCGAGACGAATCCGACGGTTTATATGGACCATTGCGTTTCATTGTGAGTTTTGGGTGTTATCGAAGCGTTTCCTTGCACAAACCGAATTTGGAATTTTGACGGGAATTTTGTGTGGTCTTTCGAGCATACGAAAATAATTGTTTACAGCACCTATTAATGAAGGCACCCAAATTTCATGGTTATTCTCTCCTCTAAATTGTACCTTGATGGAAATGACAAAATTGCCCATTCATATAAACACTCGACACTCCCACAACACACTTTTAAATCGATTTTGGAGCACCCCACCTTCTTTCTCTTTCATCTCCAACCGAAACCTATGTGGTTTGTTGGCGGGCATGTATTAATTTTTACTCGTTCACATCATTCGGTGGCGATGTAACACTCGATTACAACCATATTAAGCTTCAAATCAACTGTTTTGGTATGGAAAATAGTAACATTGATGATTTGGTTTTTTATTGTAGGGTTTGATAGATTCGACCATTCTCAAGTTGTTTTCAACGTAAAGAGATGAAGATACCACAATGGTACAAGAGGAGGTACAAAAATATGTATTTGTTGTTGTTTATTGAGTTTTTTTTCCATTTTTTACAGGCGTTTGCATGGACATGATTGCAACACGACTCTGCCTCATGCATTCATCATCTAGACGGCCAACCATGTCAAAGGTATGCCTTTGACAATGCCAAATTGTGCCTAAGAAATCCTTGAAACTAAACAAATTTGATTTGATGTTGCATTACCACAGATACGGAAGCTCTTGGAGGAGCCAGAATATTGCGAAAAAATGCAGAGGGAGAGAGAAGTGTTGGACATTTTCAAAAGAAATGTTTAGTCTCATATTGGTTAGAAACTTCAAGTTTAAAGAGTATATATACTCTTGCACTACAGTGTGTGTAAAAAGAAAATACAAGTGTTATGCAAAGTGATCCACACGCGCGCGAGGCGTGACGCACTTAGCACGAGGCACGTGCGCGTGTGTGTATATGTGTGCAAGCTAACCATGGGTAAAACTTTTTACCATTAATTTTTACCATTTTCGAGATTAAATGGGTAGTTATTAAATTGACTGAGTGGATGCAGATGAAACTGCTCTCCACTACTCCATTACTGCTCCACTACTCCATTGTTGTTCCACTACCCCATTTTCATTCAATGCTTGACTGAGTGGATGAAGTTGAAACGGTTCCACTGCTCCACTACCCCGTTTTCACTCTAACTGGTCATGACCAGTGCTCTATAAGAGAAGAGGTTTGGGGAGGAAGAAATCATCTCGAAATTCACCAGCATCTGCTCTTGTTTTCATCTAGCTTGTTTCATCGTATCCTTTATGATATTTGCCGACTCTTGCAGTGTAGAGCAAAACTTCCTTTATGAAAGTGGCAGTGTTACACGCTTTGAAGTCATTGCAAGTCCCTCTGGTCTAACAATCTAAAGGAAGTTTTTCTGCGTTGCAATGGCTTCGTCTATCAAAGAGTTGTCGGCTAACATTGTGAAGTTGGATCGCTTCGATGGAGGCGATTTCCTGAGGTGGCAGAAGCGACTGCATTTCCTGCTGGTGGCACTTCATCTGGTGTATGTTCTGGATACACCCAAGCCTATGGAGTCCGATGATGAAACTGTCGAGCAGATCAGGAAGAGGCAGAATATTGCGTAAAAATGCAGAGGGAGAGAGAAGGGCTCATGAATGGGCTAAGTCACAAAGAAGAATCGAGCATAGACAAACAACCACTCAGTCATCAATGACATTTCAATGATTTGAGTATACCGTACATCAAGTAGCGGCGCACCACATACTTGGCCAATATGGCGTTCCATTCGTGAAGTATGTCGAAGTAATGGTTCAGCAAATAATGAATCTCTATAAGATATCAAAGAAAATAGAACAAGAGCTTTCAACGCAATCTCCATCCATGGTAGTTTCGTCTAGTCTATTCAACAGTAAATGTATATTTGTCAAGTAAAGCATTAAGATTTAGGCGTGTACATTCCGATTTATAAAATCGAAGATTGTAATATGTTTTCAATCAAACAGGCAAATAATATGCTCAAATGCATCCTAATTAGACAAGTAAAGAACCTGATCAATATGCTGAAACTCATCCGACATTCATACAACATAAAAATGTAAACAAAACACACAAACTACTAATAGAACTAAAAGAACACGAGATTATTGATATACAAAACAATCTATAATGTTACCAGTTAATATAAATAAAACGAAATTACAAACAATCAATAAGAATTGAATAACAAGTAAAAATTTTGGCTAAAAAAAAAAATCTCTAACTAGAGACTTGCACAATAGCAATGTCCTAAGACAGAAATTTCTCTTAATTCAGTGATTGAGATTTTCTATAAAGATTTGCCCTTAGGATACAACCGGATGCCCTTCCGAAATAGAGTTCACCAATTTCGAAAGTCTGTCCAAACTGCGATTTGCATCTCTCTCGAATAGTATGTATTTAAAAATCAAGTAAGTCTTCGATTTCAATTCTACTTAAATAAAATTTGACGCACTATTTCAAAGCAAAATGACTCTTTAATTTCGAAAATAATACCCGTTTGTGTTATTAATAGTCAAGCACTGTTAACTACATACCCGAAATTAATCATCAAAATAATTAATTTCGAAATAATGAAATAATAATAATAATAATAATAATAATAATAATTTAGTAAACAAAAACTTGATTTTATAAAGCCAAATATAAGTCCCAGGCCCAAGGCCCTATCTTTAATTTTAAATATTTAATATTTAATATACCATTAGGTTCTCTAAAGTTTTGGTCTTTGTATTTAAAGAGTGTCTACTCATTCAATAAAGTCATCGCTATTCGAGAATTTGTCTCAAGTTCCAACAATTATTACGCCGTAAATTCACAAAACAACAAACCGCATCGCATGCTCAAAATCGATTTTTTAGAATCTCATCACCATTGTCAACCTAGCGAGATGTCGATTTCTTTTTTCTATTCTAGAAAGGGTAGTGCTAGATGGACTCGATGAGTCCGGACTCAAACGAGTAGAAAGACTAAAATACCCTTTATTTAAATTCCTTTTCTTCTTCAATCACTTACCATCGCCGCCGCCGGTGCCAACCATCGGCCACCGACAGAGCCGTCGCCATCATCCATCACCACCGACCACCCACTCTTCCGGTCAGTCTCCCCTGCCCCTTCTCTCTCTGCCAGATCCGGCCGGAAGAGAGGATGACCAGATCTGGTCGCCTCTTTCGGCCAGATCTGGCCGAGAGAAAGAGAGGGCCATTAGAGGTAGAGAGGGAGAGAAGAACGAGAGAGAGAGATGGGGGAGAGAGAAAAGATAGAGACGAGAGAGAGAGAGAGGGACATTAGAGGCAGAGGGGGAGAGAAGAAAGAGATAGAGATGGGGGAGAGAGAGAAGAGAGAGAGAGAGCCTTTAGAGGCCGAGGAGAGAGAAGAAATGAGGGAGGGAGAGATATGAGTTGTAAACACATATTTTATCAAACTATGGGAGATGATGGCGATTAGCGGTGGTGGTGGCGGCAATCAATGATCAGCGATGCATGATCAGCAAGCACGGTATGGCGGTGACGGCGGTGACGGGCGTCTGGAGGTGATGAATGTGTCATGTGTAATGTTGTTAGAGGTGAGGGTAATTAGGTCTTTTTATTTAAGAAGGTATTATAAACTACCAATAAAAGTTGTTTTGAGTCCGGACTCAAAGAGTCCAAATAGATTTTTTGTTCTAGAAATTGTTCCGCATAGGCATTCACCGAAATCAAGATTCAAACATCGATTATAGCATAGAAAATGAAATTGCATATAGCGCTTGAAACCCTAATCCGTTGAGGAACAAATATTAGGGTTTCATAATCTCATCATTCATTCATCACCATTGTCAACTACATCCAGATTCAAACCAAAGAAAAAATCGTTTTTTTTGTTTTCAAAGCTTCAAATCAAAACCAGGAACCGTTCAAGATCGACAATGAATGAAATCAAAATGTTTTAAACACGAATACAAAAATTGAATCGAAAAGAAGGGAATCATCACAAAAATCATCCCGATCTGTCCTCGCTTTGATCTTCAAACGCCCGGAATTACAAGCTCAAATTGAGAAGCATTTTCCCCGCTTTGGTGGGAAAGTAGAGGTTTTTGAAGTGAAATGATTATAATAACACCTACCTAAAACGAACACTCAACGTGTTTAGAAACTCGAGATGTTCAAGTCATGAAGCTCGAGACGAATCCGATGGTTTATATGGACCATTGTGTTCATTGTGAGTTTTAGGTGTTATCTAAGCGTTTCCTTGCACAAACCGAATTTGGAATTTTGACGAGAATTTTGTGTGATCTTTCCAAACAGAACGGACTTTTGGTTACTTTTAATTACTAAAAAAGTTTAGGTGTATTCAATTAAAACTTTTAGAGAGTTTATAAAAGTAAGGTGTATTCAATGTGAATTTTTATAGATTTTTTAAAAGTCTATAAAAGTTTCGAGATACTTTTAGAGAGTTTATAAAAGTAATGTGTATTTAATTTTTTGGTGACTTTTGTGGTTTTGTTACAAATCTCGACTTTTATAGACTTTTTGTGTAAAAATACAAATAAAGAAATCTTCAACTTCTCTTCACAACCCAGAAACTCTTAGAGACTTTTAATTTTTGTTGGTTCCTTTATTCAATAAGGACTTCATTGTTCACAAGGTATTTTCTTATTAATTGTTTTTATCAACTTTTTCTAACCACTCCACAACTAGTGAATTTCATTGCTCACTCATTATACTCTAATGTCTATGTTGATGAAAATGAAAATGATGTCGTTATTAACAAGATCTCATTCTTGCATCATTGTACATTTTTTATAAGATTTTCTTACGAAGAAGTTTCGTTTATTAAGTGTATAATTATAATCTCAAAAAGTGTAATATTATTATTTTTGGAGAAGATAATCGTATATTTTTTTTTTCAAATGCAAGAAGTGCTTTTTAAGAAATTTAAACTATAATTCTTAAGGAAAAAATATAAGTTTTTTTTTATGTAAGTTAAAAAAAAAAGTGCAAAATTTTTACACAATGATCTTATTTGATTCTTTTTTGCCACTAAAAGATGATTCATTTACCTATTTGTTTTGTTGATATTTATTTACTTATTTGTTATGTTACTATCTTGTTAGTAATTCATTAATATGTATATATGATTTTTTTATTAAAATACAAAATACTTTTTAAAAAATCAGTAATAGTTCTTAAGAAAAAGAAATATAAGTATTCATCTATAATTTATAATAAAGTGTAAAATATTGTTTCAATACAAAATCACAAAGATTTACTAGTATCAATCAAAATCATGTTTTAAAAGTTCACAAAAGTCACTAAAAATCTTAAATGTTAATAAAAGTCATCAAAATGAAATTTACATAAAAATTTATCAAAGTCATTAAAAGTCTACGAAAATCTACAAACTTCATAAAAGTCATTCACTTATAAAAGTAACCAAAAATCTATTAAAATCTCAATTGAATACACCCCCTGGAAAATAATTGTTTAGGAGTGGGCGCCCATCTATTAATGAAGGCACCCAAATTTCATGGTTATTCTCTCCTCTAAATTGTACCTTGATGGAAATGACAAAATTGTCCATTCATATAAACACTCGACACTCCCACAACACACTTTTAAATCGATTTTAGAGCACCCCACCTCCTTTCTCTTTCATCTCCAACCGAAACCCATGTGGTTTGTTGGCGGGCATGTATTAATTTTTGCTATTTCACATCATTCGGTGGCGATGTAACACTCGATTACAACCATATTAAGCTTCGAATCAACTGTTTTGGTGTGGAAAATAGTAACATTGATGATTTGGTTTTTTATTGTAGGGTTTGGTAGATTCGACCATTCCGAAGTTGTTTTTAGCGTGAAACAGATGAAGATACCACAAATGTGCAAGAGGAGGTACAAGAATATGTATTTGTTGTTGTTTATTGAGTTTTTTTCCATTTTTTACAGGAATGTTTGCATGGACACGATTGTGTCGGCCATGCAGGACCGAGACTTGGAAATAAATCTCGGTTTATGGTGGCCGAAACTAATTCAAGAGTCTCGATAGATGGTAGCCGAAACTGATCCAATAGTTTCGGTCATAGGGTACCGAGACGGTTCAAGCAGTGTCGGTTGTGCTGTACAAACATTGCTTCTTAAATCTCGGGCCTGTACTACCGAGACTATATTTTTTGTGTTTTTTTGGCGAATCTGTAGTGTGTTGGGTATGATTCCTTATGGTTCAATGTTTATGTTGCAGGTAATGCCGGTTTCCACGTTATTTATAGACTACAAGGATGCTTTCATTCCTTGTAGGCTATTCCCATATAGAGAAACGACTATTGCATGGCTTCAAATGATCGATCGTGCGAATAAGTTTATGTTAGTTACGAAGCACTCTGATGCAAGATGGATTAAGCGCAGGGGAAGGGTTAAACTTGTATGTGAGAGGTCCGGTACATTTAAGGGAATGTCACAAAGAATAGAGAAAACCAAAGCTGCAAAACTTGCTTTGAAACCAAGAATCGAATAGGTAGAGGAAAATACAAGGACACATAATTTTAGAAATTGTGCCTGTTGTAACTTCTCAACAAGGCACGCCTTTCGTAGTAGACTTAACATCGCCTTAACTTAGTCCATGTAAAAATAGTGTTTTGGTTTACTTTACATTATGGATGTATGTCATTACTTAATATATTGCAACATTATTGTCCCTTTAAACATGTGTTATTTGTTGCTCATTTACGACTGTTTGTGAATTGGTAATTCTTGTTTTCATTTGGTTCACACTATCCTCCTAAAATTGTACCAGAACATAGTCTAGGTACCTCGTGCCCACAACGTAACCTCAATGTCACATGCAACAACCGAGAATCGTTCTATGCTTTTGAATTGTCATGATCGAGATCGTTAGTGTTATTTCGTACACACACAATCGACAAAAAACTAATTCTCCATTAAATAGTAAACTTGGTAGGATGTCACCGAGAATTAATGTTCATTTCCAAATTGCCATGTCCGCGATCATATGCGTACTTTCGTAAACACCCAACCGAGACTAAACCAAATTCTATAATGGTCTGTTTTATTTAAACACCGTTATTTATTTCATAATTTCAGACTTGCACGCCAGCTCAGATCCACGTGCACGCCACGGGTAGGCTAGGACACACGTCGACCTAGGTACACTAGTTAATTGTATGTTGTACTGCTTATTTTGCGATGCATTTTGTGAATTTATTTGCTAATACATTGCATGTGTATATGTTGTATGGTTATATCATGTGAGGTTGTGTGACGGGTAGTCGCCTCGAAATGCGTGTCAACATAGGTATTATAGAGGCGAATTACGAGTACACTAGGAAACTCGACTAATTCACGTTAATATGACTAAGTAATCAAATGAAATGGGTAATGTAACCATAGGCTAAGTTAATTAAGTTAGAATAATAAGCTACGGCATGCCCCGAAATGCGTGTCGGGACGCGAGGCACCGAGTACCGGGTAGCCGAAGGTTAGTGGAACCATAAGTTGGTTAATTTTGGTCAATAGAAACACTAACCATATGACTAAATGAGCCTAAGGAAATGTAGTTGAATCACATGATATTAAGCCTATAGTTGGATTAAATTAATGTAGACCCTAGATGAGCATATAGATGATCTTAGTTAAGTGGAACTAGGATAGATGAAGTCACATAAGTGTGTTACCAGTATGTGAACAACATGTTTAAGGACCACAAGATAATCATTGAAATACGCATAGCACACTTGATCCTAGCCAAACATATATATATACCAAGTGAGCGGTATTTACTCATCACCACTAACTCCATCACATGCAATCCTGAGAAAAACCAGAGAGAAAGAAGGGGATTCAAGCTAGAATTCAACCATTTTTTAGGACAATTCAAGTGATTAAATTGAGGTAATCCTCATATTCGTCTTCTACTCTATCAAATGAACCAAATTTTGTGTGTTTTTGGTGAAATTCGAATTTGAGGGTTAAATCCTTGATTTTTGGATGAAAACTTGATGAATTATATATATGATGATCATTTTTATTGAGGATTTATCATTGGTTTTGCATGGAGATTTTTGATGAATTTGGAAAAACTAGTGAATGCATGGGATTGAATGATTTTGATCTAATTGATGTTGTTTATTCAATTTAAATGTTGTTTTGAGGTCACTATTGGGTGGAAAGTGTGTTAACCAAGTTAAGTTAGCTAATTGGGATGGGATGGACAAAATTCTCGACTTGAGAATTCTGTCACAAAGAGCAATTAGCGCGATAATCATTCTGGGCTCTTAACTATTTTTTCAAAATGAAGAACAGTAGCGCTAGATTGATTCCCTAGCGCGCTAACTCCACCTAGGGCGCTAGGAAGACCCATTAGCGCGCTAATGATAGTTGATACTTGAACATTATGGGTTGTTTTGATGATTTCCAACTTAATACATATCTAAATATTTGTAAACAACCTAACTCATAAAATTGGACTTCGGGGACTTAGTGGATCGTAACTCGGTGTCGGGAGCTTGTCGGGTCTGGATACGAGAGTTTGGGGAGGTCGAAGAGCGGTTTGAGGTTTGTAAAACCCAATTGAAGAACTTCGAGTATTTGATTCTGATTTTCATTCCATATTTATCATATCTTGTTGTTTATTTACTTCATTTCGTTACTTGGACGTGGGTTGAGTTTACTCCCCCGTATTTCCTCGTTATGTGTTCATGATGCGCTAGATTGTAGCACGTGTGGCCCGACTCACGGTGAATGGCAACTCGAGCTTGCCCTTGGTGAACGTGTCGGTGACTCAACGGATTTGGCTAGAAACGCGAGGGACTAGGTGTTGGGCCAGTTGGGCGCGTCCATTGGTGGGAACCTAGTGACCTGAAGTACAGTCTAGTCCATCTGGAGTGAACATACACATTTGTTTAGCTTATATGTTATCTATTCATGCGATGATCCAATTACGCTTGTATGTCTTTACATTCTCGCATGTTTATTTAATAATATTTCTTGCATTTCCTTACTTTATTATGCGAATGCTCATAGGGGTTCCTTGGGATTTTTCTTCTTGGACTCGTCATCTGTCTTTTTGATGATTTGGTGCGATCCTAGTACCGTAGGGGCAAGGGGATCCTAAGCGACTACATCTCGATTGCCCGCCGTCAAGGACCTACTAGTACTTATTTATTTTGATATTTTGAGTTATTTTGGCTATCGGGAGATCGGAGTGACAATGTACTTGTATATATACACTATTTTATGGTATGGTCGCCTATATACGTAGTACTTTACCGGGTTTTCCGAGTAGGACATGCTTTTATGAATAATGTTTATCATGCTAGTTTAATACTTTATTTGCATCAAATTAAGACTTCCACGACTTATTATTAACTTGTAAAATACAAATCACTACCATGGGTAGGCACTCGAATATACTATAAACAAGTTGAACTTACTAACTTTAATTACCTAAGGAAATAACTCAAGAAAATATAAATAATCCATTAAATATATTGATAATACACACGTGGACACGATAATCAAGACATGAGGTGGACGGCAGCACCGCACACATGTGGTCAGCCCACCGGCGCGAGGAACGCACAACACGACGACACCCTAGGGCGGCCTCGGGGCCTGAGGCCGCCACAGTTGGTATCAGAGAGAGTTCTAAGAAGTTGGGAAAATTAAAATGAAAGAGCATAAAACTTAATAAATAAACTTTAAATGTGGAAACGCGATGTTATTGCTTTAAAACTTTAGTCGGTAAGTGATGTGAGGCGGGTAGAGTTAGAGGTTATATACGTGTTATATTTTGTTATATATATGATATACGTATATATCGAGGCTGATCCAGAGCACACTTCTCGATGCAGATCATGGACGAACAGTCGACTACGTCTCATGAGATTGGACAGACTAGCGATGCAGCTAGGGATCCCTCTGGTACAGCGAGTATGGATGATCAACTCTCGGCCTAGGATGTGATATTCGAGAATTTCGTAAACTTGATTAGGATGTTAATTAAGTATTTTTGAATTTAATTTGCGATTTAAATATCCAAGGTGGGACCCACGTGTCACGATTGGAGATCACAAACTTAAATATTATTTTGGCGTGTTGGATGCCTAGTGGATGTATTATATGGTATTTCATCGCGAAGTTAGAGTGAGTTGAGGTGTATCCTCATTGGGTAATACTCGGGGTAGCAAGTGCGCGTCTCAAGACACAGTGAAAATAAATTATTAGTAGCTCAAAAACTAATTAAACGAGTGTTAATACTCGCGTGAAGATTTCGTCTCGGTTCGCGTGCAAGTCAGGATTGGTGATAATGTAATATTTGAGAACAAAGTTGGTAAAAGACTTTGCCTCGAGTTTTGTATTGATTGGCAATGATCGAGATTGAGATTGAGTCCAAATTGGTACAAGTTTGGCCAAGTGTGGTAAGAGAATTGGTCTAAAAAGATTTCAGTATGTCGTGGACAAAGATAAGATTTTTGGGATTTTGGTGTGACCAAAACTAGTATTACGAACATTTTATGAAAATTGACTATTTTGTCATGAGTTTGGTTTAATTCGGTGAAAAATCGGATCGAAAACAAGTGTCGAAAGCCAAAACACGTCAAAATAGGGATTTCGGGAATTTATAAATAAAAAGAAATTTAGCTGCTAACAAGCAGCTGACATATATATATATATATTAAATCGATTTCAATCAAAAACGCTCAATGAAACGTGAAGGTATGTCGATACCTAAACTTCTCAATTCGGATTTTCACTCTGCGAGCTCCCGACGTTCGATTTTCGCCCAGTTTCTTTCTACAAAATTGTAGAGCATTGCGAGACGGTCAATTCAAGCTAAGTTTTCGTGAAGGAAATGAGGTATTCAGCCTGCAATTTGGTAAATACTTAATTCTAGATATTTTCCTCAATTCTATTTGAATTCTCGCGATTTCTCGTTTTCTTTTGCAATATTGATAGAAATTGGTATAAATTGTTGAAAATTGATGTATTGGGTTGATGTGCACCAATTTGGAATAAATTCTACCGACATGGGTTAGGGTTTTAATGAATCGAACTATGTGATTCAGTTGATAACTATTTTGAAAATGTTTTATAGTTGATATTGATTTAAATTGGGTTTTTGGATTAATGGATTAATGGTTTTGATCTAATTTGACTCCGCGGTATGTGGGAATATTTTGATATTGAAAATTCAAAAAGTATGCAAGAAATTAAACTTTTTGGAATAAAATTATAAATTTTGGTCCCACATTATAAATTCAATTAATGTGACTCTAAATTAATTAAAATAACATAATTGGACACCAGGAACTTAGGAGACCATAGTCGAGTGTCGGGTGCGCATCTCGAGGCATGAGCGAGACTTTTTGAGGGCGATTTGCTACTTGTTTAATGTAAGTAAACCTAAAAGGAAATTAGTTAAAATTCATTTATAGCACTTGATTTATTTCAAAATTCAATTATTCCATTATGCTATTTACTGTTGTCCAGTTACTGTTCATCCACTCCCACGTGTGTATGTGTATTTGTCAACGGGGTCGGGCATGGCATGGACTCACACCCCGGGGCTTGCTACCCCGCTCTGTTCGAGTAATTGGTCATGTTGGGGCTACACAGTGACTATTTCTCACGATACCGCTTAGATTGAGATATGTTTGACGAAGACTTAAGTCTCTCGTCATGGGTTCCTCTCGAGAGATGTTTGGACAGGGTTATATAGTTCATAGGTTCCTCTCTGTTCAGCTAAGACGATTCTCAGATGTCGACCAGGGTTTTCTGTCACGCCACACTCGTGTTCAGTTTTGACTTCTCTGCGACTTATTTTCATGCAATTTCTCTTAGTTTCTATTCTTTATTTAAATTGCATGAATTGTAGTTGTTTTATTGGAATTTGTGAATATTAGCTAACGTTCTATGGGATTTACTCACTGGGACTTGTCATTGTTTTTTGTGACAAATCGCATAACCTACGACGTAGCGTGTGGCAAAGGGGTCTTAGTAACTACCTCGGAGTTAAGAGAGCCCAATCAGCTTTTTGCGTAGGTGTTTATATGTACTTATTTATTGCTTTTATGGGATCTTGGGTAGAATTGTATATCTGATACATGTATATGATCATTTTTGTACTTTTATGAATGCAAAAACTTTTTATTACAATATTTGCATTCTTTAAAAACTTCTGCTTATAAATATTTAATTCACATTAATTTAATAAATCGCAAATGACTTGTTAACTTAATGTAAATAATCATAAATACATCATAAATACAAAGTTAATGCGAATAAGATACGTACAAAGGTTTAGGTTGCGGGCCATCAAGGATGAGTGTGCAGTGACGTGGCATGCTTGGTGACGTGGCGGTACCCGATTTGCCTTGGAGTTTGGGCCGTCACACATATACTTTGCGTTGGAAGTGGCGAGCCCAAGTTTGAAGTGCTCGTACACCCATCCCTGATAAATACGTACAAGGTTAGTTGTTGGAAAAATTCAAAAACTAATTAAAAATCTTGAAATAACAATGTACATAAAGTTAGAACTATTACCTCAAGTGATGCGAGGTAGCCGGCAATCTGGGATACTTGTACTCTGGTGGCATAACCTAAGTGACAATACAAATACGCTAAAACAGCTTCACCCCATGCATACTTGCCCACATCATACAAATCTTCAAGAAGCTTCAACAAGGCAATATAGACCCAAAATACACTCTTATTCACGAAAAGAGTGCAGGAAAGCAAGTACAACAAGTACGCCCCTGCGGTGCATTCCACGGGCGGATAAGAAGTGTCATTTGAAGCAGGTTTGGGCAACTACCCAGTCTTCAACCAACACTTCCGCACGGTGTTCACTTCTTCCTCAGCATCTTCAATGATAACCCCAAGTAGTTTAGACACTAGCTTTATCGCATCCGCGCGAGATTCCTCGGTGTACTTTGTAAAGTTCTCAACTGCAATGACTTCGCCCGTCACAAGAACTTTCAGGAGAATGCTCACATCTTTCAAAGATATTGACATTTAACCGAATGGTAAGGTGAATGTGTTCATCTTCGGCTGCCACTACTCAACAAAGGCAGAAATGACCTTCTTGTTTGCCTTACGATATGAGCAGTCTATCAGCGGAGTCAATCTGAATCGTTGGATAATCCTCTGAAGGCCCTCGTTGTCAGGGTGACACGACTGCAAATCCCATTTTTGGATCTAAGCCCCGTGATTGATACGGTTGAGTAACGGGCGATCCTACAACAACAAAAAACATTTTAACAGTTACATGAAAAACATAAGTTTATAAGTACTGTGTTGAATGAAACATTAAATACCTCATTGTTCAAAATAGTTAAGGCGACATGATTTTTAAAACTCTTCAGCAAGAATTCATCTGATGAACAACCGGGAAAGAGCACATTATTGCTCTTGCTATCTCTTGTGACTCCCTTTCATTATGGCTACCTCCACCGCTACTACTCCCACCCATATTGCGATGCCCTTAGTAGTGTCTACTCGTTCGAGGACCGACTACTACTAGACTCCAATTCACGAGCCTTACTTTCACATTGAGCAATGACAAGATCCCGATGCCGATGCGCGACAACATTGGAAGCCTCATTGTGCACCTCAGCATTCCTTCCATGTTTTCCATTAGCCTTTCCCTTTCCCTTCACATCCACATTCTGTTTCGCTTTTCGATAAGGCACAACCTGGGTTCTCTCGGCCCGCCCACGGCTACCCTCGATGGCTCAACACCATCCTCTTCCCTACTCACTAGGGTCTTAGGATGAACCATACCTGATAAAATAATTGAATGCAAGCATGAACAAAAACTCCAGTAATCTCCATAAAAAATAAAGAAAAATTAGCAATTTAAATAGTCTCAGTCAAGCAGGTTCGAGATTAAAACCATAGTCACGGTCATTCATGACCGAGATAACATTTCAACTCTCGGTATTTGATAACCGAGTGAATGGATTCAGTCTCGGTTGAACATCACCAAAACCTACCTAAGTCTACTGTCACGGCCCATAATGCTAATTAAGGTTTAATTACTTAATTAGGATCAAATGACCCATGACGTTGGACCTGCATGCGAGATACTTGTCATGACCAGGCGAAATAGTCGAGTTAATGTTATATTTGTTGTGGTGTATGCCTAGTGTATTGTTTATGTGTAGACTATTAAGTCAATTCTAACTATTTATAGGTGTCGAGACATGAGCGGTAAAGTGCCTCGATGTACGTGTTAGTGAGGATTCGAGGTAGAGAGTGATGGGGTAAGTTGGTACAAGCTTTATATATGGTTATAATAAGTATGTTGTATAGTTTATGGTTGGTTTGGTGTTGATACACCTAAGTTAATAAGTTACAACATAAGCCACTTGATGTGCCTCGAGACACGAGTTAACATGCTTCAACACCAATTGAGTTGTGTTTGGTGTCACTTAAGCATGAACTAGTGGGACACGTGTTAGGAGGAGGTCCACTAGATACGTCTCAGGATACGTGTGCACAAGTGATCAAGGGCTATCATTCAACCATATCTACAAACTACATATATATAACTTGATCAACGTAAGCTTCTCTCATTTCTATCAATTGGATTTATTCCTTAAGAAGCAAACTTGTTTGGAGAAGGAGAGTCTTGGAGGTGGAAGAAAACCAGAGGAATTCAATGAATAAGTGAAGAGGAGACCAAGTTCAACTAGTTTCTTCAAACTTGGTAAACTTCCTACTCCATTAACGTAGCTCAATTTTTTGAATTCATATAATTGGTGCTATGGGTTTGTGATTCATGTTGTAAATGATGTTTTGGAACTTTAGAGGTGTGTATGAGGGTTCCCAAGACATCAGCATAGCCTATGTGTTGATAAAATTTAGAATTCATATTGCGGAATTCTGGATTTTACTGCACATAGAGCACTCTGTATGAAATCAAGCGCGCTAATATTGATTAGCGCACTACATATGGTTGGATAGTGCGCTAAGTTGAAAATTAATGCGCTAATTGTTGTGACATCAAAAATCAACAATTTTCAAAAGTGGCTAAACACTATAAATGATTCCAAAACACTAAGTATAGGTCCAAACATACTCAAAAACATATAAATTGATGTTAATAACTTAGGGAAGAGCTACGAGGACTTAAATACGAGTTTCGAGGAGTTGGACGACCGAAGTAGCATAGGAAATTGTGTGTGCTTGTAAGTAAGCTGATTTAAGAGATTTCTTTACATTTCATTCCTACTTACAAAATTCATTCTCAGTTATTTGAACTGAACTATCCTTGTACTCTGTGTGCCATGATTTGTTTTCATTTCTCATTATATGAGGTTGTTTCATGGCATAGTTTGTCGATAGAATGATTTCATTGACTCCAATTCATGTGTTCTATTATTATTGATGTTTATTATTGGTGGTCGGAGTGAAATAGCATGCTATTAGGTAGTTGTACATAGGATTGTGAATCTATATCCTTTGTGCATTAGTTATGCAATTGTACTTGTTGGATTCCAATATCGTGTTGTTCCTTGACAATGAAAGTGGTTCTAGTGTCTAAGGTCACTTATTGATAGAAATACGGTGACATACGGGGTCGCTAGACTTTCCAGGGTGATCGAGATTTCTCCACTATCTTGAGCAATACACGGGGTATGGGACTCGAGGTTGTTAGCAAGCATAACTTGGGTGACTTTACGAGTTGTAAGACTCGGGGTTGTTGGCAAGTATACATCCCAATGATAGACAATTGGGATAATTAAAAAGGTGTATTATACTTGTATAGGTACAACCTTCCAAAGATGATGTAGAGCACAACTCCGTCCATATATATAATGGAAAGGCTGATGTGATGAAGATCACGGCCGACCGACCCTAGGTCATTACTACTTAGCCTAATGTCAGTTTCATTTTGTTTAGCTAAAGTATCTTCTTGCATGATTTCCTTTCAGCTTAGTTGTTATTATTATGCAATTTGATACTTGTTGATTATTTGGGAATGTGAACAAATTTCTCTCAGTATTACTTAATATTTTCAAGTACTCACTGTCTAGTTTGTGACGGTGGGTGCAGATCCGTCGAGTAGCAGACCAGGCAAAGAGAAGATCGACGACTACCTCTAAGCCAGTGGAGTGCTGCTACGCCAGACTATGTAGGTTTTGAGTTTTGATGTATTACTGTTTTATGTATATGATATATTTTGGGGAGTGATACACACCTTGACCAGATACATGTTTTTATATATCGTCATTTCATTATATATGCATGTGATCCCAATTTCTTGGTTTTTCCACAAAGGTTAGGCTACATATTATAAGCTTTCGCTTGTCGAATTAATAAGACTTCTGCTGAATAACTTTTAAGTTAGAAAATTTTAATTAATTTTGATTTAGGAACTTACATAGGATAGGTATATGCTTATATCTATTTGAACAATGAATAATTGATAGGTAATAAGATGTTAAAGAGGCTGACTAATTCCTTATTGGGTCATATATGGTATGGTTAGGGCTTAATAAAGGGATTAGGCCGAGCGGTTCCCTAATTTGAGAAGGGGTCATCACAATTGCTATCAGAGTCTAAGTTCTATAAGCTCATTATGTGGAATATGGTGATTCTACAACATGATACCAAAGCTAGAGTATGCAGTTAAAGGCCTAACTTTTTCAAAGACATAACAAATAAAAACTTCAAACATGGAAATTAGAAAATAGAAATCTTAGTGGTGGAAAACAAGTGTAACGGCCCGAAAATTTGACTTATGCCACGTGTCAAGTCAAGGTCGCATGTGGGACCCACTCGTCGAAATACGTATATCCGAATCCAATTTGGGATGATAATGTTAACTATGCGAGGAAATTCGTTGAGTCGAAACACGAACAAGGACGCGCCTCGAGTCGCGTGCCGACGTGGGACCGAAATAGCGGCTTTATGTGGTGTTCAAATGTACATTGGATATGCCTCGTTATGCGTGTAGCGCGATTTTTGAGATTTTGAAATGAAGCGGTTTGGTGCATCGAGATGCGCGCTGCTCGGTTGTTGAGTTGTCTCGAGATTTGTGTTGCACGAATCTCGAGGACGCTTTGATTTGAAATTTAAGGAGAAAAGAAATAATATATATATATATATATATATATATATATATATATATATATTTATATATAATGGGATAAGATAAGGATAAGAATGAAAAAAAAAAAAAAAGAGATCAGGAGAGATCGTGAGAAGGGAAGCAGAGAGAGACGCGACAGTGGGGAAGAGGGACGCCGGCTGGAGCTCCGGCGAGCGAGGACGACGGGCTGGCCGGACGGCGGCCGACAGCACCGGCCGGCAGTAATGGTGGCGCGAGCAGTGGCTCGCGGGAGGAGCGGCCAGCAGCGGTTTCTCCACGGCCGGCAGTGCAGCGAGGCAGCAAGGTCGCGGCAGGCGGCGGCGTCCAGCCCGCGGACAGCGACCGCGGCTCCAGATCTAACGGCAGCGGCGACGATCGCGCTGGGCGGAGGCTGCGATCGCGTATGGCAGCAGCGGCGGCGGACCTGGCCGGCAGCGATCGGTAGCAGCTGGACGGCCAGCAGACGCACGACGGCTCCGGCAGCAACGCCGGCGAGCAAGCAGCGACTCCGACGCGGCAGCGGGTCGGATCGGCTGCGATGGCGCGCGAGCGCGGCGACGCAATGCGGTGAGACGGCTTGAAGGTCGGCAGCGGCGCGGCGCGAAGGACGACGGTTTTGGCGACGCCGGTGAGCGGCGGCGCCGGCGAGGCAACGACTGCGACGCGGCGCGCGATGGCGCGATGTCGACCGGTCGGATGCGCGGTTCCGACGAAATCGCGACGACGCGATAGAGGTGATGTTATTTCACCAAACTGAGTTGTGTTTGCAATGATTTTACGTAAAATAGGCCTAAAATGTTGAAATGGACACCAGGGACTTAGGAGTCGGGTGTCGGGTGCGCAAATCGAGACGCGAACGACGTTTTGAGGTTCGCGATTTCTCGAGGTAAGTAAACCAGTTAGAAAATGTACAATATTTCATTTGAGCTTGCATGTTTGATTGATGTTGAATCATGTCCTTTTCTTGGAATTCTCACTCTTATGAGTGTCCGAGGGCCAAGTGAGTCGTACTCGTGTCTCTGATTGGAGTGGTTGCCGGCTCGCCACCGGGGCCATGACCTCGAGTCACAAGATATTCGAATGAGATGTGCTTTATCCGGGCGCCGTTGATATCCCTCATTCGCGACATTTTAGGTACGGCGATGCCGCATCCGATGACCGAGTCCGCTTGGCGTTGCCGCGACTCGCGACCCCGACCCCTGTGGCACCCGCATTCGGTGGTCTTAGACTACTTGGGCACCTCTCTTTATTGTTTCTTGTGACACTCATTCTCGTTGTACGTTCATTGTTTTACGATCTCATGATCATGCATTCCATACAAATTTTCGTTTATCTCGCATGCCTTTTAGATCTGTTTCATTTTATCTTGAATTACTTGTTTAGATTCTACTTGGATTTTACTTACCCGGGCTCGTCAATCTCGTGTTTGATCGAGTGCGAGCCGCAGACAGTAGCGAGGGAAAGCTCCATAGCTAGGTGATTATTTTGTATATCTTATTTACTCTCCTCTGATGATAACATATTTACTGGGTTCCACAATTAGGTTGCCTAACTTTTTACATTATCGTTGAGTTATTTATTTGTAGAAATTGCTTCCGCTAAATTGTAAAACTTGCAAAATATTAATAACTCAACTTAAAATTGTGAATTTACGTATAATGATGGATTGGAAGGCTGACTAGGTCTGCGTTGACTTTGCGAGACTGGCTCGGGGGTCCACGTGGGCTTAGGCCGGGCGGGGCCCAATTTGTGGAAAATTGGGGCCGTCACAGTTGGTATCAGAGCCGAAGTTTTAAATACTCGACTCTTGAAATTAAAACACAAAATCAGCGGAAGTTAGGAATGGTTGAACTTAGAGTGGAACCCTATGATCCTGACTGAAGTCTTCGTTGGGAAGTGAGGAGAGTTGGAGAAATTAAAATTTGAACTATATGTGATATTTGATGTGTTGTATTATCGATAGATATACGATATTTACTCTGTGTGTCGCGTGAGACGTGATGAATAAAATGAAAAGATTGACGATAAATTTATCTGATTCGGGAAATTGATAAATTGAGATAAATATCATTGTTGGTTTGGTGAAGCCAATGGAAAATGAAACAATTCATTTTGAGTAAAATGAGATAATTAAGGTTTTTAAGGTTTTCAATTCGAAACTTTGGTATTACAAAGGGTATAATTTTCAATTGAAACTTAAAATGTCATGTAGGACTCAAACAAACTTGTGAATTAACTTTCAAGCCATTTAGAGGAATTCGATCTTATTTAGAACTCGAAAGAGTTCATTAAATTCATTTCAAGTTGTTTAGTTATTACTTTTGAAATTGAGGATTTCCTATAGTATTGAGACTTGAAATGGAAGTTTGAGTCTCTAAATGATTTTAAATTGGTAATATGGAGACATTTGAATAATTTTGAGTCTACTTGGGACTTGAAATCAATGTTTTGGAATTTAGAGAGCTTTTGGAGTTTTAAAATGCTAGAACACCGATTGGATTGTGGAAAATGGAAAATACTAGAATGACAACAATACTCTAAGTGACACACCCGTTTCACTTAAATGAGGTCACGATGATGATCTCGTCTTTGCTTGATAATCCTTTACTAGGACTTTGAGATTGTGCCGACAACAAAGAAAGAAGGTGTTTAGGTGTTATATCTCCATCTCCACTTGTGCACTTTGACGAGGTAACTCGTAAAGTCTCTAAGAAGAGAGATGGACATGTCTCTTACGATTTAAAAACTCTCTTGAAGAGCAATCATTGCTATAAATGCCCATGGTCGTTGAGTGGAGAGTTTGTTTTGGTCATTTGATCATATTGATCATATTGCCACAATGAGGTCAGCATCACAATCATAATGTAATTATGCATTGGATAATAGTGCATTGCTAGATAAACCTTTAACCCTAAACACTTGATTCTTTCTTTTCTGAAAGAAAAAAATAAAATAAAATTGGTGAAGTGACATGATAAAATGAGAGACGTGTAAAATAAAAACAAAAATTTCTTAAGAGTGAGTTAATGCAGACTCTAAGGAAGCAAAGTGTTGAGATGACTTGAGAGCTAACGATTACATCATGTACGGACTCCTTAGCTTTGACGAAAGCTTTGGAGTAGTAGTGTTGAATCAGAAGCCCAAGTAACTCCACTTTAGTGACACTATGCATTTATAGTCTCGTGGTTTGGTGAAGTCGACCACCACCTTTAGGGATTTGTAAATGAATTAAGTGTTACTTCTAAGTGAGGTAGAGTCCGTGAATTATTCTTGAGGTTAAAGGCAACCTAAGTATAAATCCTACGAGATTATAAATCTTAAGATTCTCACATATTTAGAATTTATGGAGATATGTCGAAGAAGCGTACTTAAGGAAATTCTCGTACAAGTAGTGCATGTTAAAAAGAACGAGCACCTTTGAATAGAGTGAAAAGGTAATGGGACTTTGTAAAGTTGCTAAGACTAGCAATTCACCTTTAAAAAAAAAAGGTGCGTTTAAAGTTGCTAAGAAAAGAGTAGCACTTGATTCTATATGGTATATTTGTGGTGTGGTAATATACTATATACGATAGCGGTAAATATACGCCGATTCGAGGAATCGTAGCGATAGAAAATACGATGACATTTCAGATCGGTTCTATGCATGATCGTGGGGCGCAGTTCGCGCTTGCGAGTGCGGAGGAGCGCCTACTCTGTCAAAAAGATTATCGCGCGACAAACAACTGCAGGAGATCCTTCGACTGTTAAGGGCACAGGCTACACTGTTGCTGTCTATGTCGGCAACTAATTATTCAAGCTGAGCGTGTCACGACCCACCTAAAACATCTCTAGTTCAGGCAGGGCCTACAGTGATCGAGGAGGCACAGGTGCAGGTTGAGCTCGTACTTCATACATTTGAGACACTACTTGAGGATATGCTGAGCACGTCGACTGATACGGGTGTTAGGGCTACAGCCGAGGCGAGGCAGACTCGCACGTTTCGATGCATTTTTTCTGGAGAAGTTGCAACGGGGTACTAGCCTCGAGGTGACATATATATAGCCACGTGAAGATACATGATGTATCGGCATACCGGCGCAAATGCGTAGAGTATATCATCAACTCCACTAGACCGGCGAGATCGATGTCCGGTGGCGTATTACGGAGGTGTCGATGGGGAACGATCCGTAACCCGAAGAGGACGAGTTTCGCACTGCAGTCGACATAGGACCAGGGAGTCGGTTATTGCAAGACATGGATCGATATATACGCGTGATGAAGTATGCTGGGGTGCGGCCGACACGGACACACTCGACCAAGCTTACTACGTCATACACGATTTCCTAGAATTTATTGGTTCCGTTGGGAGACGACGGCTCCGAGCACAATACAGAGGCTTAAACGAGGGTTATGGCTAGCGAGAGCTTTGGGAGCACACGCGCCGAATACCGGTCGCATTATCGACATCGTTATAGTCAGTGCGAGGGTTTGGAGATGATCGAAGAAAAAAAAAGAGTGAGACGGTCGTGGCTAAGAGATCGAGATTAAAGCGTAGGATCTATTGTGTTTCCGCCATATGCAGCGTATACTGCGCCAAGGTTAGTTGGTCCAGCGTAGAGTTACGCTAGTGCACTACAAGAGCCCAAGACCGTGCAGTCCTCGATCGCACCATCGAGGGTCGATGACAGAGGCAAAGGCCGAGACGAGAGTCGAGTTCCACAAATGCAGGACGGGACGAGGGACAGGACGAGGTCTAGTCAGGCACAGGGACAACATGTTCCATATGGATCAAGATTCCCACTTACTTGTTTGGGAGTGTGGACAGCCAGGGCACTTCACCAGTACGTGTTCACGACAACGGGCAGGCACAGCAGAACCAAAAACAGATTCATGCTATTGCCACGTCAGGTCCGACTACTATCCATCTTAACCTGATAGAGGGTATGAGTTGGGTTGAAACTCACTCGATCAGAGAGACTAACGGACAGTCAGAGAAATCGATTTACATTCTCGCGGATATACAGCAGATATACGTATGTTAGTGACGGTGGATCATGAAATTAAAATGTTCATTTGTATTCATTTGTATTCCAATATATGTTGCGAGGATGTTGCCCTGACATATATTGATGGGAAGAAACAGATGATGTGTTCTTTGCTTAGGAGATCTCGGAGGAGCCCAGCTCGTCACGGAGGAGCCCAGCCCAAATTCTACAGAGTAAGATGGGGGTATGGCCTTGGGCGAGTATGGCCTTGGGCGGGTATGGCCTTGAGTTTTTATTCATAAAACACCATTGTCCCGTGAGACTTGCTTCAATTTCGAGGACGAAATTCTAATTCGTTGGGAAGATTGTAACGGCCCGAAAATTTGACTTATGCCACGTGTCAAGTCAAGGTCGCATGTGGGACCCACTCGTCGAAATACGTATATCCGAATCCAATTTGGGATGATAATGCTAACTATGCGAGGAAATTCGTTGAGTCGAAACACGAACAAGGACGCGCCTCGAGTCGCGTGCCGACGTGGGACCGAAATAGCGGCTTTATGTGGTGTTCAAATGTACATTGGATATGCCTCGTTATGCGTGTAGCGCGATTTTTGAGATTTTGAAATGAAGCGGGTTGGTGCATCGAGATGCGCGCGCTTCTAAGCAGTTGAGTTGTCTCGAGATTTGTGTTGCACGAATCTCGAGGACGCTTTGATTTGAAATTTAAGGAGAAAAGAAATAATATATATATGGATATATATATATATATATTATTTATATATAATGGGATAAGATAAGGATAAGAATGAAGAAAAAAAAAGAGATCGAGAGATCGTGAGAAGGGAAGCAGAGAGAGACGCGACAATGGGAAGAGGGACGCCACTGAGCTCCGGCGAGCGAGGACGACGGTCGGCCGGACGGCGGGCCGACAAAGACCGGCCGGCAAGAATGGTGGCGCGAGCAATGGCTCGCGGGAGGAGCGCCAGCCAGCGGTTTCTCCACGGCCGCATAGCAGGCCGAGGCGCAAGGTCGCGGCAGGGCGGCGACGTCCCGCCCATGGACAATGATCATGCGCTCCGATCTAATCTGGCACGGCGACGATCGCGGCAAGGAGGGCTCGCGATCGCGTATGGCAAAGCGGCGGCGACTGGCCTAGATGATCGGTAGTAGCTGGACGGCCAGCCAGACGCACGACGGCTCCGGCAAAGCAACGCCGCGAGCAAGCAGCGACTCCGACGCGCAATGGCCGGACGGCTGCGATGGCGCGCGAGCGCGCGACGCAAATGCGGAGAGACGGCTTGAAGGTCGGCAGCGCGCGCGCGCGAAGGACGACGGCTTTGGCGACGCCGTGAGCGCGCGCGCCGGCGAGGCAACGACTGCGACGCGGCGCGCGATGGCGCGATGTCGACCGGTCGGATGCGCGGTTCCGACGAAATCGCGACGACGCGATAGAGGTGATGTTATTTCACCAAACTGAGTTGTGTTTGCAATGATTTTACGTAAAATAGGCCTAAAATGTTTAAATGGACACTAGGGACTTAGGAGTCGGGTGTCGGGTGCGCAAATCGAGACGCGAACGACGTTTTGAGGTTCGCGATTTCTCGAGGTAAGTAAACCAGTTAGAAAATGTACAGTATTTCATTTGAGCTTGCATGTTTGATTGATGTTGAATCATGTCCTTTTCTTGGAATTCTCACTCTTATGAGTGTCCGAGGGCCAAGTGAGTCGTACTCGCGTATCCGATTGGAGTGGTTGCCGGCTCGCCACCGGGGCCATGACCTCGAGTCACAGTATTCGGAATGAGATGTGCTTTATCCGGGGCGCCGTTGATATCCCTCATTCGCGACATTTTAGGTACGGCGATGCCGCATCCGATGACCGAGTCTGCTTGGCGTTGCCGCGACTCTGCGACCCCGACCCTGTGGCACCCGCATTCGGTGGTCTTAGACTACTTGGGCACCTCTCTTTATTGTTTCTTGTGACACTCATTCTTGTTGTACGTTCATTGTTTTACAGTCTCATGATCATGCATTCCATACAGCTTTCTGTTTATCTGCATGCCTTTTAGACTGTTTCATTTTATCTTGAATTACTGTTTAGATTCTACTGGATTTTACTTACCTGGGCTCGTCAATCTCGTGTTTGATCGAGTGCGAGCACAGACAGTAGCGAGAGGAAAGCTCCATAGCTAGGTGATTATTTTGTTTTACTCTCCTCTGATGATAACATATTTACTGGGTTCCACAATTAGGTTGCCTAACTTTTTACATTATCGTTGAGTTATTTATTTGTAGAAATTGCTTCCGCTAAATTGTAAAACTTGCAAAATATTAATAACTCAACTTAAAATTGTGAATTTACGTATAATGATGAATTGGAAGGCTGACTAGGTCTGCGTTGACTTTGCGAGACTGGCTCGGGGGTCCACGTGGGCTTAGGCCGGGCGGGGCCCAATTTGTGGAAAATTGGGGCCGTCACTATCTTTTAGCTCGACAACAGAGGTTCAACAGTGAAAGATTTAATCGATCGAAACCAATTTATTTTGACGGTCGGCGAGATTTTGAGAAGATTGAGAAGTGGGTTTTGTCTCAAGAGAAGTTACATAGAGTCTTGAAGATTGAGGACAAACTCCGAGCCGAGATTTCGTCGTACATTTTACGACGAGACGCGACGTATGGTGGCACGCGACGATAGCATCCGAGGGAGAGTTTGAGTCTTAGGATGCCTTCAAAAGGAAGTTTTACCGGCAGAATATTTCCCACTGCAGGTGATGAAGAGGTTAAGGAAGGAGTTCATGAACCCGAGACAGGGAGCCGACGAGTCGATCTGATGAGCTGACGAGAGACAAATACGGCTATCCGATGCGGTTTCTTTGGAGACTTAGTGTGAGAGGATTATGACGAGGTGTACCATTTTGGAGATGGACCGAGGCTCGACATTGGATTTTATGTGATCAATTCGGGTGCCGGGACATAAGGGGAGATTTATTAGGTGCATTATATCACGAGACCTACTATTTAGGTAGAGTTTCTAATGGGACGCCGCTAGTACCAGCGTTGACAGCTGATCAGGTTGCGAAGTTTGAGAGGAGGAAATAGAGGGGCAAAGGACCGAGGAGATGGGATAGAGGTTCCCCGGGATCAGGGACATCTACAACAGTTGTACCATATGTATCATCTCTTACGCCTTTACAGACCATTGTTGGTAGACCACCCTTACCACCACCAGTTAGACTTGCATTGTCAGCTCCTACTACCACTATCATTACTACTAGCTTGCCAGCTCTACCAGTAGCACCAGTGCTATGACAGCAACAGCAGGGTGGTAGAGACTGAGGTATATGCAGAGGTAGAGGACGTGATAGTTCCAGACAGGGGCAGAGATAGGCCTAGGACAGATCCAGGGTTAGCGTAGACCAGTCATATGTTTTAGGTGTGGTCAAGTTGGACACGTAATTTGAGATTATCTACGGCCCGAAGATCCGTAATTCCATCACAGAGCCGAGAGGGCGTACATATGGTCGCACAGCCTGACGCAGATGCCACACAGAGACTCATTGAGGGTATGGTTTCCATTTGTGGTAGAGATTCATATGTTTTGTTTGATTCAGGTTCTACAATATCTTTCATTGCTGGTTGCATGTTAGGCATCTTAGGTTTAACACTGATTAGGGTTGGCATGCATTTGATTTTAAGTACAGCAACCGGGGATAGAGTTTACCTTAATTGTCTTATTGAGAGATGTCCAGTGCAGATAGGCAGAGTAGAGTTACCTACAGACTTCAGGGTGCTTGAGTTTTTAGACTTCGACGTGTTGTTAGGGATGGATTAGCTAGCAGTGTATCACACTCATATCGACTGTTTTAGCAAGACAGTGATATTTGAGATCCCAGGGCGTCTGATGTTCACGTATAGTGGTAGCACACCGAGAACCGAGGGCACTCGATGTCGACTTGCAACTAGTGGAGAGATGGAGGCTCTGGTGTCATTATACACTATAGTAGAGAGTCAGGGACCTAAACTTGAGGAGATTTTGGTTGTATGTGAGTTTTCGAATGTGTTTCCGGAAGACTTACCTAGTTTACCACCACCGAGGGAGATAGATTTCATTATTGAGTTGGTACCAAACACTATACCAATTCTATACCATCGTATCGCATGGCTCCACGAGAGTTGGAGGAGTTGATGAGTTTGTTGCAGGATTTGGGAAAGAAGGGATTCATTACACCTTCTATGTCACCATGGGAAGCACCGGTCCTTTTTGTGAAGAAGAAATATAATACTTTGAGGCTGTATATCGCTTATAGACAGTTGAATAAGGTCACAGTCAGACACAAGTATCCCTTACCATGAATTGATGACTTATTTGATCACCGAGATGAGCGCGCTTTTTCTCCAAGATAGACTGAGATCGGGTATCATCAGCTTAGGATCAGGGATGAATATAGGTCCATGACAGCATTTAACACGAGGTATAGACACTATCAGTTCACAATCATGCCATTTGGTTTGACTAATGCTCCTGCCATGTTTATGGATTTGATGCATCGGGTGATGAGACCATTTCTTAACCGCTTCGTGATAGTTTTCATTGATAATATATTGATATACTCGAGGACTCGAGAAGATCATGAGCAACACCTCAATGAGGCGTTGCAGACTTTGAGAAAGCATAGACTTAACACCAATTCAATAAGTGTGAATTTTGGTTGTCAAATGTTAAGTTTTTGGGACATGTCGGAGCGGCATGCATTGCGGTAAATCCAGCCAAGATTCAGGCTATTATGGATTGGCCAGCACCGACATCAGTTACAGAGATTAGGAGTTTTCTGGGGTTAGCAGGATATTATCGCAGGTTCGTTATGGATTTCTTGAAGATTGCTTCACCGATTACTAGATTGACCCAAAAAGACATCGAGTTTGTTTGGTCTGAGGAATGTGATGAGGCATTTGCTCGGTTGAAGAGATTGTTGACTACCGCACCGGTGTTGTTATTGCCGGAGGTGGATAGGGATTCATGGTATATATAGATGTTTCTCATACGGGTCTTGGTTGTGTATTGATGCGGGATAGATGCACGGTGGCTTATGCATCCAGGGCAGTGAAGGTACATCGGAAGAATTATCCAACTCATGATTTAGAGTTGGTGGCGGTAGTGTTTGCTTTGAAGATATGGAGACACCATCTCGTATGGAGAGAGGTTCACACTCTATATTGACCATAAGAATTTGAAATATCTCTTCACACGTAAAGAGTGAATATGAGACAGCAATGGCGATGGTTGAAATTTTTAAAGGACTACGACTTTTCTTTGGAATATCACATAGGAAAAGCAAACGTAGTTGTTGATGCGCCGAGTAGAATGTCGATTGGAGATGCGAGGTTGTTAGATGTCATATGATGCATGAGTATGGATTACTCGAGGCGGCGGCAATAATGACTCGCTTAGATATTCATATTAACACTCGAGTGATGATTTGTGCACGAGATGAGGCTTCGAGATAGTATCTACTCGAGAGAGTGTCGAGAGGACAGAGAGTGACATCTTATATACGAAATTCAATGAGTTAGCCCGAGTATCGGTTATGCTGTCTGGATCGAGATGACGGATCGGTGTCTTAGATTTAGATGCGAGATTATGGATACGGCGGTGGCATAATCGAAAAAGGAGATTCTTCGGGAATCGCACGGTTCTCGGTTCACTGTTCATCCAGGGAATGACTAAGATGTATCATGACATGAAAATACATTTTTGGTAACCTAGGATGAAAGCGGATGTATCAAAGTTTATCGAGAATCGTGGGATCTCGCCAACGGTGAAGGCGAGCATCGTAGACCTGAAGGATTATTACGATCGCTTCCCATTCCACGATGGAAGTGGGAAGATATAGCCATGGATTTTGTTAGAGGATTGCCGAGGACCGTCTGTCGACATGATTCCATCTAGGTGATTATGGATAGATTGACGAAATCGCCCATTTTATACCGATTGTAGCTCATTACACATTTGACCGATTGAGTGTATCGTTCGAGAGAGAGATTATTAGGGTGCGTATGGGGTACCACCGACTATTACGTCGGCTAGAGATGCTATGTATACGTCCGGGATGTAGCGGAGTATGCGGGAGCAATATGGTACGCGCTACGCTTTGCACGACTTTTCACCCTCGGATGATGGGCGGTGATCGAGAGGTTGATTCGACTCTCGAGGATATGCTCGGGGCTTGTGTACTTGAGTTTGGCGAATCATGGAAGGAGTACCTATCGTTGTGTAAGTTTGGATACAACAACAGTTATCAGGCTAGCATTGAGATGGCGCCATTTGAGGCATTATATGGCAGACCGTGTCACTCACCATCTTGTTGGGCTGAGCCAAATGACCGTGACATTATAGGGCCTGAGATTGTTGTCGATCACACAGAGAAGGTACGACAGATTCGCCAAAGGCTTAAGGGAGCCCAGGAGAGGCAAAAGAAGTATGCAGACACGTATCGCAGCAATCTTACGTACGATGGGGGAACTTTAGTGTATCTAAAGGTTTATCCTTGAAAGGGTCTTCATAGATTTGGTCTGAAAGGTTAGTTAGCATCGAGATTTATCGAGCCTTTTAAGATCAAGAAACGGGTTGAGAAGGTTGCTTATAAGCTAGATTTACCTTCCCAGATGTCGAGGATTCATTTCGTGTTTCATATTTCTATGTTTCGACTAGCCAAGTTGAAGGCAGATGACAGAGCGACAGTGGACTTGAGTCAGATTGACTTGAGTGAGGATATCTCATATGAAGAGCAGCCAGTACAGATCCTAGACATGAGGGTACAGCAGTTAAGAGGCAAGTCTATTCCAAAGGTGTTAGTCAAGTGGCAGTTTCATGGAGATTTGGAGCTCACTTGGGAACGAGAAGACTATATGCGTGATAGATTTCCGTACATTTTCGAGTCAGGCAAAATTCTAAGTTTAATTCTGAGGACGAAATTTCCATTAGTTGGGAAGAATTGTCATGGCCCAAAATGCTAATTAAGGTTTAATTACTTAATTAGGATCAAATGACCCGTAACGTAGGACCTGCATGCGAGATACGTATCATGACCGATGCGAGATGGCCGAGGTAATGTTATATTTGTTGTGGTGTATGCCTACTGTATTGTATATGTGTAGACTACTAAGTCACTTCTAACTATTTATAGGTGTCGAGACATGAGCGGTAAAGTGCCTCGATGTACGTGTTAGTGAGGAATCGAGGTAGAAAGTGATGGGGTAAGTTGGTACAAGCTTTATATATGGTTATAATAAGTATGTTGTATAGTTTATGGTTGATTTGGTGTTGATACACCTAAGTTAATAAGTTACAACATAAGTCACTTGATGTGCCTCGAGACACGAATTAACATGCTTTAACACCAATTGAGTTGTGTTTGGTGTCACTTAAGCATGAACTAGTGGGACATGTGTTAGGACGAGGTCCACTAGATACGTCTCGGGATACGTGTGCACAAGTGATCAAGGGCTATCATTCAACCATATCTACAAACTACATATATATAACTTGATCAACGTAAGCTTCTCTCATTTCTATCAATTGGATTTCTTCTTTAAGAAGCAAACTTGCTGGAGAAGGAGAGCTGCTGGATGTGGAAGAAAACCAGAGGAATTCAGTGAATAAGTGAAGAGGAGACCAAGTTCAACTAGTTTCTTCAAACTTGGTAAACTTCCTACTCCATTAACGTAGCTCAATTTTTTGAATTCATATAATTGGTGCTATGGGTTTGTGATTCATGTTGTAAATGATGTTTTGGAACTTTAGAGGTGTGTATGAGGGTTCCCAAGACATCAGCATAGCCTATGTGTTGATAAAATTTAGAATTCATATTGCGGAATTACTGATTTTACTTGCACATAGAGCACTCTGTATGAAATCAAGCGCGCTAATATTGATTAGCGCACTACATATGGTTGGATAGTGAGCTAAGTTGAAAATTAGTGCGCTAATTCTTTGTGACATCAAAAATCAACAATTTTCAAAAGTGGCTAAACACTATAAATGATTCCAAAACACTAAGTATAGGTCCAAACATACTCAAAAACATATAAATTGATGTTAATAACTTAGGGAAGAGCTACGAGGACTTAAATACGAGGGTGTTGGATGGCCGAAGTAGCATAGGAAATTGTGTGTGCTTGTAAGTAAGGCTGATTTAAGAGATTTCTTTACATTTCATTCCTACTTACAAAATTCATTCTCGCTTATTTGAACCGAACTATCCTTGTACTCGTGTGCCATGATTTATTTTCATTTCTCATTATATGAGGTTGTTTCATGGCATAGTTTGTCGATAGAATGATTTCATTGACTCCAATTCATGTGTTCTATTATTATTGATGTTTATTATTGGTGGTCAGTGAAATAGCATGCTATTAGGTAGTTGTACATAGGGTTGTGAATCTATATCCTTTGTGCATTAGTTATGCAATTGTACTTGTTGGATTCCAATATCGTGTTGTTCCTTGACAATGAAAGTGGTTCTAGTGTCTAAGGTCACTTATTGATAGAAATACGGTGACATACGGGGGTCGCTAGACTTTCCAGGGTGATCGAGATTTCTCCACTATCTTGAGCAATACACGGGGTATGGGACTCGAGGTTGTTAGCAAGCATAACTTGGGTGACTTTACGAGTTGTAAGACTCGGGGTTGTTGGCAAGTATACATCCCAGTGATAGACAGTTGGGATAATTAAAAAGGTGTATTATCTTGTATAGGTACGACCTTCCAAAGATGATGTAGAGTACAACACCGTCCATATATATAGTGGAAAGGCCGATGTGATGAAGATCACGTACCGACCAGACCCTAGGTCATTACTACTTAGCCTAATGTCGGTTTCATTTTGTTTAGCTAAAGTATCTTCTTGCATGATTTCCTTTCAACTTAGTTGTTATTATTATGCAATTTGATACTTGTTGATTATTTGGGAATGTGAACAAATTTCTCTCGGTATTACTTAATATTTTCAAGTACTCACCGTCTAGTTTGTGACGATGGGTGCGGATCCGTCGAGTATGGACCGAGCAAAGAGAAGATCGACGACTACTCTAAGCCGGTGGAGTCTTTGCTACGCCGGGTTATGTAGGTTTTGAGTTTTGATGTATTACTGTTTTATGTATATGATATATTTTGGGGAGTGATACACACCTTGACCGGATACATGTTTTTATATATCGTCATTTCATTATATATGCATGTGATCCCAATTTCTTGGTTTTTCCACAAAGGTTAGGCTACATATTATAAGCTTTCGCTTGTCGAATTAATAAGACTTCCGCTGAATAACTTTTAAGTTAGAAAATTTTAATTAATTTTGATTTAAGAACTTACATAGGATAGGTATATGCTTATATCTATTTGAACAATGAATAATTGATAGGTAATAAGATGTTAAAGAGGGTGACTAATTCCTTATTGGGTCATATATGGTATGGTTAGGGCTTAATAAAGGGATTAGGCCGAGCGGTTCCCTAATTTGAGAAGGGGTCATCACAATTGCTATCAGAGTCTAAGTTCTATAAGCTCATGATGTGGAATATGGCGATTCTACAATATGATACCAAAGCTACAGTATGTAGTTAAAGGCCTAACTTTTTCAGCACATAACAAATAAAAACTTCAAACAAGGAAATTAGAAAATAGAAATCTTAGTTGTGGAAAACAAGATGATCCGTGCCTAGAAACCATTAGTTGGGAAGTGAGTGAAAGTGAGTTGGGGATTTCATATATGTACATGTTAATTTTCTATACGCATATATATGTTATTTACGTAGTAGCTGATTCACGTACGCTATCAACTTGCAAACACCGATGGCGAATTCACGCGATAGCGGGGATGCAGGTGCGAGTGGCAGCCAGCCTTCTATACCATCGGCGGAGAATTTTTAGAGGATATCTGATGGAGTAGCTGCTCTGAGATAGCAGTTAGCAGAGTACATCGCTATGATGACTGCACGTTTAGCTCCACCAGCACAGACGCCATCCCCTACTATTACGACTATTTCCACCTTACCGACTGCGGTGCCAGTAGTGCATACATCGCACCGATTATAGCACTCACTGTAGAGACGGTTGTACACCGTCTTTTACACCTCCATCTTTGTAACGGCCCGAAAATTTGACTTATGTCACGTGTCAAGTCAAGGTCGCATGTGGGACCCACTCGTCGAAATACGTATATCCGAATCCAATTTGGGATGATAATGTTAACTATGCGAGGAAATTCGTTGAGTCGAAACACGAACAAGGACGCGCCTCGAGTCGCGTGCCGACGTGAGGCAGAAATAGCGGCTTTATGTGGTGTTCAAATGTACATTGGATATGCCTCGTTATGCGTGTAGCGCGATTTTTGAGATTTTGAAATGAAGCGGTTTGGTGCATCGAGATGCGCGTTGCTCGATTGTTGAGTTGTCTCGAGATTTGTGTTGCACGAATCTCGAGGCGCTTTGATTTGAAATTTAAGGAGAAAAGAAATAATATATATATATATGGATATATATATATATATATATTATTTATATATAATGGGATAAGATAAGGATAAGAATGAAGAAAAAAAGAGATCGGGAGAGATCGTGAGAAGGGAAACAGAGAGAGACGCGACGAGTGGGAAAGAGGGACGCCGGCTGGAGCTCCGGCGAGCGAGACGACGGCAGCTGGCGGCGGAGGACGACGACACCGGCCAGCGATAATGGTGGCGCGAGCGATGGCTCGCGGGAGGAGCGACCAGCAGCGGTTTCTCCACGGCCGGCAGTGCGAATGAGGCAACAAGGTCGCGGCGGCGGCGGCGTCCAACCCGCGACGACACGCGGCCGCGGCTCCAGATCTAACAGCAGCGGCGACGATCGCGCGGCGGAGGCTGCGATCGCGTATGGCAGCACGGCGGCGCGGACTGGCCGGCAGCGATCGGTAGCAGCTGGACGGCCAGCAGCACGCACGGCAACTCCGGCAACAACGCTGGCGAGCAGCAACGCGACTCCGACGCGGCAGCGGCGGGTCGGATCGGCTGCGATGGCGCGCGAGCGCGCGACGCAATCGCGGTGAGACGGCGAAGGTCGGCAGCGGCGCGGCGCGATGGACGACGGTTTTGGCGACGCCGGTGAGCGCGGCGCCGGCGAGGCAACGCTGACGCGACGCGCGCGCGATGGCGCGATGTCGACCTGTCGGCCGATCGGATGCGCGATTCCGACGAAATCGCGACGACGCGATAGAGGTGATGTTATTTCACCAAACTGAGTTGTGTTTGCAATGATTTTACGTAAAATAGGCCTAAAATGTTGAAATGGACACCAGGGACTTAGGAGTCGGGTGTCGGGTGCGCAAATCGAGACGCGAACGACGTTTTGAGGTTCGCGATTTCTCGAGGTAAGTAAACCAGTTAGAAAATGTACAGTATTTCATTTGAGCTTGCATGTTTGATTGATGTTGAATCATGTCCTTTTCTTGGAATTCTCACTCTTATGAGTGTCCGAGGGCCAAGTGAGTCGTACTCGCGTATCGATTGGAGTGGTTGCGGCTCGCCACCGGGGCCATGACCTCGAGTCACAGTATTCGGAATGAGATGTGCTTTATCCGGGGCGCCGTTGATATCCCTCATTCGCGACATTTTAGGTACGGCGATGCCGCATCCGATGACCGAGTCTGCTTGGCGTTGCCGCGACTCTGCGACCCCGACCTGTGCACCGCATTCGGTGGTCTTAGACTACTTGGGCACCTCTCTTTATTGTTTCTTGTGACACTCATTCTTGTTGTACGTTCATTGTTTTACAGTCTCATGATCATGCATTCCATACAGCTTTCTGTTTATCTGCATGCCTTTTAGACTGTTTCATTTTATCTTGAATTACTGTTTAGATTCTACTGGATTTTACTTACCTGGGCTCGTCAATCTCGTGTTTGACCGAGTGCGAGAAACATGACAGTAGCAGAGGAAAGCTCCATAGCTAGGTGATTATTTTGTATATCTTATTTACTCTCCTCTCGATGATAACATATTTCTTGGGTTCCACAATTAGGTTGCCTAACATTTTACATTATCGTTGAGTTATTTATTTGTAGAAATTGCTTCCGCTAAATTGTAAAACTTGCAAAATATTAATAACTCAACTTAAAATTGTGAATTTACGTATAATGATGAATTGGAAGGCTGACTAGGTCTGCGTTGACTTTGCGAGACTGGCCTCGGGGGTCCACGTGGGCTTAGGCCGGGCGGGGCCCAATTTGTGGAAAATTGGGGCCGTCACAGTTGGTATCAGAGCCGAAGTTTTAAATACTCGACTCTTGAAATTAAAACACAAAATCAGCGGAAGTTAGGAATGGTTGAACTTAGAGTGGAACCCTATGATCTGATCAAGTCTTCGTTGGGAAGTGAGGAGAGTTGGAGAAATTAAAATTTGAACTATATGTGATATTTGATGTGTTGTATTATCGATAGATATACGATATTTACTACGTGTGTCGCGTGAAACATGATGAATAAAATGAAAAGATTGACGATAAATTTATCGGATTCGGAGAAATTGATAAATTGAGATAAATATCATTGTTGGTTTGGTGAAGCCAATGGAAAATGAAACAATTCATTTTGAGTAAAATGAGATAATTAAGGTTTTTAAGGTTTTCAATTCGAAACTTTGGTATTACAAAGGGTATAATTTTCAATTGAAACTTAAAATGTCATGTAGGACTCAAACAAACTTGTGAATTGATTTTCAAGCCATTTAGAGGAATTACGATCTTATTTAGGACTCGAAAGAGTTCATTAAATTCATTTCAAGTTGTTTAGTTATTCTTGAAATTGAGGATTTCCTATAGTATTGAGACTTGAAATGGAAGTTTGAGTCTCTAAATGATTTTAAATTGGTAATATGGAGACAATTGAATAATTTTGAGTCTACTTGGGACTTGAAATCAATGTTTTGGAATTTAGAGAGCTTTTGGAGTTTTAAAATGCTAGAACAGATTGGATTGTGGAAAATGGAAAATACTAGAATGACAACAATACTCTAAGTGACACACACGTTCACTTAAATGAGGCTGCGATGATGATCTCGTCTTTGCTTGATAATCCTTTACTAGGACTTTGAGATTGTCTGACAACAAAGAAAGAAAGTGTTTAGGAGTTATATCTCCATCTCCACTTGTGCACTTTGACGAGGTAACTCGAGAAAGTCTCTAAGAAGAGAGATGGACATGTCTCTTACGATTTAAAAACTCTCTTGAAGAGCAAGCTATTTCTTTGTTGCGACCATGGGTTGAGTGGAGAGTTTGGTTTTGGTCATTTGATCATATTGATCATATTGCCACAATGAGGTCGACATCACAATCATAATGTAATTATGCATTGGATAATAGTGCATTGCTAGATAAACCTTTAACCCTAAACACTTGATTCTTTCTTTTACGAAAAAAAAAAAAAAAAATAAAATTGGTGAAGTGACATGATAAAATGAGAGACGTGTAAAATAAAAACAAAAATTTCTTAAGAGTGAGTTAATGCGGACTCTAAGGAAGCAAAGTGTTGAGATGACTTGAGAGCTAACGATTACATCATGTACGGACTCCTTAGCTTTGACGAAAGCTTTGGAGTAGTAGTGTTGAATCGAAGCCCAAGTAACTCCACTTTAGTGACACTATGCATTTATAGTCTAAGGGTTGGTGAAGTCGACCACCACCTTTAGGAATTTGTAAATGAATTAAGTGTTACCGGCAGAGGTAGAGTCTGTGAATCATTCTTGAGGTTAAAGGCAACCTAAGTATAAATCCTACGAGATTATAAATCTTAAGATTCTCACATATTTAGAATTTATGGAGATATGTCAGTAAGCGTACTTAAGGAAATTCTCGTACAAGTAGTGCATGTTAAAAAGAACGAGCACCTTTGAATAGAGTGAAAAGGTAATGGGACTTTGTAAAGTTGCTAAGACTAGCAATTCACCTATAGAAAAAAAAAAGGTGCGTTTAAAGTTGCTAAGAAAAGAGTAGCACTTGATTCTATATGGTATATTTGTGGTGTGGTAATATACTATATACGATAGCGGTAAATATACGCCGATTCGAGGAATCGTAGCGATAGAAAATACGATGACATTTCGAGGCCAGGTTCTATGCATGATCGTGGGGCTGCGGGTTCGCGGTTTGCGAGTGCGGAGGAGGCCTACTCTGTCAAAAAATTATCGCGTGACAAACAACTGCACGGAGATCCTTCGATTTGTTAAGGGCACTGAGCTACACTTTGTTGTTGTCTATGTCGGCAACTAATTATTCAAGGCGAGCGTGTCACGACCCGCCTAAAACATCTCTAGTTCGAGCGGGGCCTACGGTGATCGAGGAGGCACATGTTCGGGTTGAGCTCGTACTTCATACATTTGAGACACTACTTGAGGATATGCTTGAGCACGCGGCGATCGATACGGGTGTTAGGGCTACAACTGAGGCGAGCGAAGACTCTTGCACGTTTCGATGCATTTTTGGAGAAGTTGCACGGGGTATACTAGCCTTGAGGTGACATATATATAGCCACGTGAAGATACATGATGTATTGGCCATACGGCGCAAATGCGGCGAGTATATCATCAACTCCACTTGTCGGCGAGATCGATGTCGGTGGCGTATTACGGAGGTGTCGATGGGGAACGATCCTTAACCTGAAGAGGACGAGTTTCGGAGACCATTCGACAGAGGACCGGGGAGTCAGTTGCAGTACATGGATCGGTATATACGCGTGATGAAGTATGCTGGGGGTGCGGCGACACGGACACTGACCAAGCTTACTACGTCATACACGATTTCCTAGAATTTATTGGTTACGTTGGGAGACGACGGCTCAGAGCACAATACGAGGAGGCTTAAACGCGAGGGTTATGGCTAGCGAGAGCTTTGGGAGCACACGCGCCGGAATACCGGTCGCATTATCGACATCGTTATAGTCAGTGCGAGGGTTTGGAGATGATCGAAGAAAAAAAAAAAAAGTGAGACGGTCGTGGCTAAGAGATCGAGATTAAAGCGTAGGATCTATTGTGTTTCCGCCATATGCAGCGTATACTTGCGCGCCAAGGTTAGTTGGTCCAGCGTAGAGTTACGCTAGTGCACTACAGTAGCCAGCACCGTCAGGTCCTCAGCATCAGTACCATCAGAGGGCGATGACGAGAGCGTGGCCGAGAGGCAGTCGAGTTCCGTCAAATGCGAGGACGGGGACGAGGAGGAGGTCTAGTCGAGCACGGGGACAACATGTTCCATATGGATCAAGATTCCCACTTACTTGTTTGGGAGTGTGGACGACCGGGGCACTTCACCGATGCGTGTTCACGACAACGGGCGAGCACGACGGCAGAACCAAAAATAGATTCATGCTATTGCCACGTCGGTCAGACTACTATCCATCTTAACTTTGATAGAGGGTATGAGTTGGGTTGAAACTCACTCGATCGAGAGAGACTAACGGACAGTCAGAGAAATCGATTTACATTCTCGCGGATATACAGCAGATATACGTATGTTAGTGACGGTGGATCATGAAATTAAAATGTTCATTTGTATTCATTTGTATTCCAATATATGTTGCGAGGATGTTGCCACGACATATATTGATGGGAAGAAACAGATGATGTGTTCTTTGCTTAGGAGATCTCGGAGGAGCCCAGCTCGTCACGGAGGAGCCCAGCTTGTCGCGGAGGAGCCCAGCCCTACAGAGTAAGATGGGGGTATGGCCTTGGGCGAGTATGGCCTTGGGCGGGTATGGCCTTGAGTTTTTATTCATAAAACACCATTGTCCGTGAGACTTGCTTCAATTTCGAGGACGAAATTCTAATTCGTTGGGAAGATTGTAACGGCCCGAAAATTTGACTTATGCCACGTGTCAAGTCAAGGTCGCATGTGGGACCCACTCGTCGAAATACGTATATCCGAATCCAATTTGGGATGATAATGTTAACTATGCGAGGAAATTCGTTGAGTCGAAACACGAACAAGGACGCGCCTCGAGTCGCGTGCGACGTGGGACCAGAAATAGCGGCTTTATGTGGTGTTCAAATGTACATTGGATATGCCTCGTTATGCGTGTAGCGCGATTTTTGAGATTTTGAAATGAAGCGGTTTGGTGCATCGAGATGCGCGGCTGCTCGGTTGTTGAGTTGTCTCGAGATTTGTGTTGCACGAATCTCGAGGGCGCTTTGATTTGAAATTTAAGGAGAAAAGAAATAATATATATATATATATGGATATATATATATATATATATATATTATTTATATATAATGGGATAAGATAAGGATAAGAATGAAGAAAAAAAAAAAGAGATCGGGAGAGATCGTGAGAAGGAAAGAGAGAGACGCGACGATGGGGAAGAGGGACGCCGGCTGGAGCTCCGGCGAGCGAGGACGACGAAGGCTGGCCGGACGGCGGCCGCAAGCAACCGGCCGGCGATAATGGTGGCGCGAGCGATGGCTCGCGGGAGGAGCGGCAGCCAGCGGTTTCTCCACGGCCGGCGGTGCGGCGAGCGGCAAGGTCGCGACAGCGGCGGCGTCGGCCGCGGACGGCGGCCGCGGCTCCGATCTAACGGCGCGCGACGATCGCGCGGGCGGAGGCTGCGATCGCGTATGGCAGCAGCGGCGGCGGACTGGCCGGCGGCGATCGGTAGCGGTGCGGGACGGCCAGCGAGCGCACGACGACTCGGCGACAACCGCGAGCAAGCGGCGACTCCGACGCGCAGCGGGTCGGATCGAGCTGCGATGGCGCGCGACGCGGCGCGACGCAAATGCGGTGAGACGGCTTGAAGGTCGGCGGCGGCGCGGCGCGAAGGACGACGATTTTGGCGGCAGCCGTGAGCGCGGCGCCGCGAGGCAACGAGCTGCGACGCGCGCGCGATGGCGCGATGTCGATCGGTCGGATGCGCGGTTCCGACGAAATCGCGACGACGCGATAGAGGTGATGTTATTTCACCAAACGAGTTGTGTTTGCAATGATTTTACGTAAAATAGGCCTAAAATGTTGAAATGGACACCGGGGACTTAGGAGTCGGGTGTCGGGTGCATAAATCGAGACGCGAACGACGTTTTGAGGTTCGCGATTTCTCGAGGTAAGTAAACCGGTTAGAAAATGTACGATATTTCATTTGAGCTTGCATGTTTGATTGATGTTGAATCATGTCCTTTTCTTGGAATTCTCACTCTTATGAGTGTCAGGAGCCAAGTGAGTCGTACTCGTGTCTCGATTGGAGTGGTTGTTGGGCTCGCCACCAGGGCCATGACCTCGAGTCACGATATTCGAATGAGATGTGCTTTATCGGGCGCGCCGTTGATATCCCTCATTCGCGACATTTTAGGTACGGCGATGCGCATCAGATGGCAGAGTCGCTTGGCGTTGCGCGACTCTGCGACCCAGACCTGTGGCACCGCATTCGGTGGTCTTAGACTACTTGGGCACCTCTCTTTATTGTTTCTTGTGACACTCATTCTCGTTGTACGTTCATTGTTTTACGGTCTCATGATCATGCATTCCATACGACTTTGTTTATCTGCATGCCTTTTAGGCTTGTTTCATTTTATCTTGAATTCTTGTTTAGATTCTCTTGGATTTTACTTACAGGCTCGTCAATCTCGTGTTTGATGAGTGCGAGCCGCATGACAGTAGCGAGAGGAAAGCTCCATAGCTAGGTGATTATTTTGTATATCTTATTTACTCTCTCCTCGATGATAACATATTTCTTGGGTTCCACATTAGGTTGCCTAACTTTTTACATTATCGTTGAGTTATTTATTTGTAGAAATTGCTTAGCTAAATTGTAAAACTTGCAAAATATTAATAACTCAACTTAAAATTGTGAATTTACGTATAATGATGGATTGGAAGGCGACTAGGTGCGTTGACTTTGCGAGAGCGGCTCGGGGGTCCACGTGGGCTTAGGCGGGCGGGGCCCAATTTGTGGAAAATTGGGGCCGTCACAATCTTTTAGCTCGGCAATGACGAGGTTCGGTTGGTGAAAGATTTAATCGAGAAACCAATTTATTTTGACGGTCGGCGAGATTTTGAGAAGATTGAGAAGTGGGTTTTGTCTCAAGAGAAGTTACATAGAGTCTTGAAGATTGAGGACAAACTCCGAGTGAGATTTCGTCGTACATTTTACGACGAGACGCGACGTATGGTGGCACGCGACGATAGCATCCGAGGGAGAGTTTGAGTCTTAGGATGCCTTCAAAAGGAAGTTTTACCAAAGAATATTTCCCACTGCGGTGATGAAGAGGTTAAGGAAGGAGTTCATGAACTGAGACGAGGAGAGCCGAGTCGAGCATGAGCTACAGAGACAAATACGGCTATCTGATGCAGTTTGCTGGAGACTTAGTGTGAGAGGATTCTGACGAGGTGTACCATTTTGGAGATGGACTGAGGCTTGACATTGGATTTTATGTGATCAATTCGGGTGCCAGGACATAAGGGGAGATTTATTAGGTGCATTATATCACGAGACCTACTATTTAGGTAGAGTTTCTAATGGGACGCCGCTAGTACCAGCGTTGACACCTGATCAGGTTGCGAAGTTTGAGAGGAGGAAATAGAGGGGCAAAGGACCGAGGAGATGGGATAGAGGTTCCCCGGGGTCGGGGACATCTACGAGCGGTTGTACCATATGTATCATCTCTTACGCCTTTGCGGACCATTGTTGGTAGACCACCCTTACCACCACCCGATTAGACTTGCATTGTCGACTCCTCCTACTACCACTATCATTACTACTAGCTTGCCGGCTCTACCAAAAAGACACAAGTGCTATGACAAAGGCAACAACGGGGTGGTAGAGGCGATGTATAGGTAGAGGTAGAGGACGTGATAGTTCCGAGACAGGGCGAGAGATAGGCCTGGCCTGGACGGATCCGGGGTTAGCGTAGACCAGTCATATGTTTTAGGTGTGGTCAAGTTGGACACGTAATTTGAGATTGTCTACGCCCAAGACATCCGTAATTCCATCACGAGCCAGAGGGCGTACATATGGTCGCACGGCTGACGTAGATGCCACACGAGAGACTCATTGAGGGTATGGTTTCCATTTGTGGTAGAGATTCATATGTTTTGTTTGATTCGGGTTCTACAATATCTTTCATTGCTGGTTGCATGTTAGGCATCTTAGGTTTAACACCGATTAGGGTTGGCATGCATTTGATTTTAAGTACAAAGAACCTGGGGGATAGAGTTTACCTTAATTGTCTTGTTGAGAGATGTCCAAGTGCGAGATAGGCGAGTAGAGTTACCTACGAGACTTCGGGGTGCTTGAGTTTTTAGACTTCGACGTGTTGTTAGGGATGGATTAGCTAGCGGCGTATCACACTCATATCGATTGTTTTAGCAAGACAGTGATATTTGAGATCCTGGGCGTCGATGTTCACGTATAGTGGTAGCACACCGAGAACCGAGGGGCACTCGAGGTCGACTTGCAACTAGTGGAGAGATGGAGGCTCGGTGTCATTATACACCATAGTAGAGAGTCGGGGACCTAAACTTGAGGAGATTTTGGTTGTATGTGAGTTTTCGAATGTGTTTCCGGAAGACTTACCTAGTTTACCACCACCGAGGGAGATAGATTTCATTATTGAGTTGGTACCAAACACTATACCAATTCTATACCATCGTATCGCATGGCTCCACGAGAGTTGGAGGAGTTGATGAGTTTGTTGCAGGATTTGGGAAAGAAGGGATTCATTACACCTTCTATGTCACCATGGGAAGCACCGGTCCTTTTTGTGAAGAAGAAATATAATACTTTGAGGCTGTATATCGCTTATAGACAGTTGAATAAGGTCACAGTCAGACACAAGTATCCCTTACCATGAATTGATGACTTATTTGATCAGCTGAGATTAGCGCAGTTTTTCTCCAAGATAGACCTGAGATCAGGGTATCATCAGCTTAGGATCAGGGATGAATATAGGTCCATGACAGCATTTAACACGAGGTATAGACACTATCAGTTCACAATCATGCCATTTGGTTTGACTAATGCTCCTGCCATGTTTATGGATTTGATGCATCGGGTGATGAGACCATTTCTTAACCGCTTCGTGATAGTTTTCATTGATAATATATTGATATACTCGAGGACTCGAGAAGATCATGAGCAACACCTCAATGAGACGTTGCAGACTTTGAGAAAGCATAGACTTAACGCCAATTCAATAAGTGTGAATTTTGGTTGTCAAAGGTTAAGTTTTTGGGACATGTTGGAGCGGCATGCATTGCGGTAAATCCGGTCCAAAGATTCAAAGCTATTATGGATTGGCCAAAGACCGACATCGATTCTGAGAGATTAGGAGTATTCGGGGTTAGCGGGATATTATCGCAGGTTCGTGATGGATTTCTTGAAGATTGCTTCACCGATTACTAGATTGACCCAAAAAGACATCGAGTTTGTTTGGTCGAGGAATGTGATGAGGCATTTGCTCGGTTGAAGAGATTGTTGACTACCGCACCGGTGTTGTTATTGCCGAGAGGTTGGATAGGGATTCATGGTATATATAGATGTTTCTCATACGGGTCTTGGTTGTGTATTGATGCGGGATAGATGCACGGTGGCTTATGCATCCGGACAGTGAAGGTACATCGGAAGAATTATCCAACTCATGATTTAGAGTTGGTGGCGGTAGTGTTTGCTTTGAAGATATGGAGACACCATCTCGTATGGAGAGAGGTTCACACTCTATATTGACCATAAGAATTTGAAATATCTCTTCACACGAAAGAGTTGAATATGAGACAAATACGATGGTTGAAATTTTTAAAGGACTACGACTTTTCTTTGGAATATCACATAGGAAAAGCAAACGTAGTTGTTGATGCGGCGAGTAGAATGTCGGTTGGAGATGCCGAGGTTGTTAGATGTCATATGATGCATGAGTATGGATTACTCGAGGCAGCGGCGGCAATAATGACTCGATTAGATATTCATATTAACACTCGAGTGATGATTTGTGCACGAGATGAGGCTTCGAGATAGTATCTACTCGAGAGAGTGTCGAGGGACAGAGAAAGTGACATCTTATATACGAAATTCAATGAGTTAGCCCGAGTATCGGTTGTCTTGTCTGGTGAGATGACGGATCAGTGTCTTAGATTTAGATGCAGATTATGGATACCGGCAGTGGCATAACTGAGAAAGGAGATTCTTCAGGAATCGCACAGTTCTCGGTTCACTGTTCATCCAGGAATGACTAAGATGTATCATGACATGAAAATACATTTTTGGTAACCTAGGATGAAAGCGGATGTATCAAAGTTTATCGAAGCTGTGGATGCCAACAGGTGAAGGCAGAGCATCGTAGACCTGAATGATTATTACGGTCGTTTCCCATTCCACGATGGAAGTGGGAAGATATAGCCATGGATTTTGTTAGAGGATTGCCGAGGACTGTCCGTCGACATGATTCCATCTGGGTGATTGTGGATAGATTGACGAAATCTGCCCATTTTATACCAGTTGTAGCTCATTACACATTTGACCAGTTGAGTGTATCGTTCGAGAGAGAGATTATTAAGCTGCATGGGGTACCACTGACTATTACGTCAGCTAGAGATGCTATGTATACGTCCAGGATGTAGCGGAGTATGCAGAAGCAATATGGTACGCGCCTACAATTTAGCACAACTTTTTCACCCTCGGGACGATGGGCGGGCGAGAGGTGTTCGACTCTCGAGGATATGCTCAGGGCTTGTGTACTTGAGTTTGGCGAATCATGGAAGGAGTACCTACCGTTGTGTAAGTTTGGATACAACAACAGTTATCAGGCTAGCATTGAGATGGCGCCATTTGAGGCATTATATGGCAGACCGTGTCACTCACCATCTTGTTGGGCTGAGCCAAATGACCGTGACATTATAGGGCTGAGATTGTTGTCGATCACACGAGATAAGGTACGACAGTTTCGCCAAAGGCTTAAGGGAGCCCAGGAGAGGCAAAAGAAGTATGCAGACACGTATCGCAGCAATCTTACGTACGATGGGGGAGCTTTAGTGTATCTAAAGGTTTATCCTTGAAAGGGTCTTCATAGATTTGGTCTGAAAGGTTAGTTAGCATCGAGATTTATCGAGCCTTTTAAGATCAAGAAACAAGTCGAGAAGGTTGCTTATGAGCTAGATTTACCTCCCCAGATGTCGAGGATTCATTCCGTGTTTCATATTTCTATGTTTCGACTAGCCAAGTTGAAGGCAGATGACAGAGCGACAGTGGACTTGAGTCAGATTGACTTGAGTGAGGATATCTCATATGAAGAGCAGCCAGTACAGATCCTAGACATGAGGGTACGAGCGGTTAAGAGGCAAGTCTATTCCAAAGGTGTTAGTCAAGTGGCGGTTTCATGGAGATTTGGAGCTCACTTGGGAACGGAAGACTATATGCGTGATAGATTTCGTACATTTTCGAGTCGGGGAAAATTCTAAGTTTAATTACGAGGACGAAATTTCCATTAGTTGGGAAGAATTGTCATGGCCCGAAATGCTAATTAAGGTTTAATTACTTAATTAGGATCAAATGACTCGTAACGTAGGACCCGCATGCGAGATACGTATCATGGACCGATGCTAGATGGCCGAGGTAATGTTATATTTGTTGTGGTGTATGCCTACTTTGTATTATATATGTGTAGACTACTAAGTCACTTCTAACTATTTATAGGTGTCGAGACATGAGCGGTAAAGTGCCTCGATGTACGTGTTAGTGAGGAATCGAGGTAGAAAGTGATGGGGTAAGTTGGTACAAGCTTTATATATGGTTATAATAAGTATGTTGTATAGTTTATGGTTGATTTGGTGTTGATACACCTAAGTTAATAAGTTACAACATAAGTCACTTGATGTGCCTCGAGACACGAATTAACATGCTTTAACACCAATTAAGTTGCGTTTGGTGTCACTTAAGCATGAACTAGTGGGACATGTGTTAGGAGGAGGTCCACTAGATACGTCTCGGGATACATGTGCATAAGTGATCAAGGGCTATCATTCAACTATATCTACAAACCACATATATATATAACTTGATCAACGTAAGCTTCTCTCATTTCTCTCAATTGGATTTCTTCCTTAAGAAGCAAAATTGCTGGAGAAGGAGAGCTGCTGAAGGTGGAAGAAAACCAGAGGAATTCAGTGAATAAGTGAAGAGGAGATCAAGTTCAACTAGTTTATTCAAGCTTGGTAAACTTCCTACTCCATTAATATAGCTCAATTTGTTGAATTCATATAATTGGTGCTATAGGTTGGTGATTCATGTTGTAAATGATGTTTTGGAACTTTAGAGGTATGTATGAGGGTTCCCAAGACATTAGCATAGCCTATGTGTTGATAAAATTCAAAATTCATATTGCAGAATTCTTGATATTACTGCAGATACCGCGCTCGGTATGAAATTTAACGCGCTAGATATGGTGGATAGTGCGCTAAGTTGAAAATTAGCGCGCTAATTGATGTGACAAAAAAATCAACAATTTTCAAAAGTGGCTAAAACACTATAAATGATTCTAAAACACTAAGTATAGGTCCAAACATACTCAAAAACATATAAATTGATGTCAAGAACTTAGTGAAGAGCTTCGAGGACTTAAATACGAGTTTCGAGGTGTTGACTACCAAGTAGCATAGGAAATTGCGTGTGCTTGTAAGTAAACCGATTTAAGAGATTTCTTTACATTTCATTCCTACTTACAAAATTCATTCTCGAGTTATTTGAACCGAACTCGAACTATCCTTGTACTCATGTGTGCCATGATTTCTTTTCATTTCTCATTATATGAGGTTGTTTCATGGCATAGTTTGTCGATAGAATGATACTCCAATTCATGTGTTATATTATTATTGATGTTTATTATTGGTGGTCAGTGAAATAGCATGCTATTAGGTAGTTGTACATAGGATTTTGAATCTATATCCTTTGTGCATTAGTTATGCAATTGTATTTGTTGGATTCCAATATCGTGTTTTTCCTTGAAAATGAAAGTGGTTCTAGTGTCTAGGGTCACTTATTGATAGAAATTCGGCTGACATACACTAGACTTTCCAGGGTGATCGAGATTTATCCACTATCTTGAGCAATACACGGGGTATGGGACTCGGGGTTCGTGGCAAGCATAACTTGGGTGACTTCATGAGTTGTAAGACTCGGGATTGTTGGCAAGTATACATCCCAGTGATAGACAGTTGGGATAATTAAAAAGGCGTATTGTACTGTGTAGGTACGACCTTCAAAAGATGATGTAGAGCATATCTCCATCCATATGTATAGTGGAAAGGCTGATGTGATGAAGATCACGGCCGACCGACCCTAGGTCATTACTACTTAGCCTAATGTCAGTTTCATTTTGTTTAGCTAAAGTATCTTCTTGCATGATTTCCTTTCAGCTTAGTTGCTATTATTATGCAATTTGATACTTGTTGATTATTTGGGAATGTGAACAAATTTCTCTCAGTATTACTTAATATTTTCAAGTACACACTGTCTAGTTTGTGACGGTGGTGCAGATCCGTCGAGTAGCAGACCAGGCAAAGAGAAGATCGACGACTACCTTTAAGCCAGTGGAGTGTTTGCTACGCGGTATGTAGGTTTTGAGTTTTGATGTATTACTTGTTTTATGTATATGATATATTTTGGGCGATGATAGACACCTTAACCAGATACGTGTTTTTATATATCGTCGTTTCATTATATATGCATGTGATCTCAATTTCCTGGTTTTTCCACAAAGGTTAGGCTACACATTATAAGCTTCCGCTAGTCGAATTAATAAGACTTCCGCTGAATAACTTTTAAGTTAGAAAATTTTAATTAATTCTTATTTAGGAACTTACATAGGATAGGTATATGCTTATATCTATTTGAACAATGAATAGTTGATAGGTAATAAGATGTTAAAGAGGCTGACTAATTCCTTGTTGGGTCCTATATGGTGTGGTTAGGGCTTAATAAAGGGATTAGGCCGGGCGGTGCCCTAGTTTGAGAAGGGGTCATCACATCTACATTCGAAAGTAATCTCAGAACGTAGTGACCGAGACATGCTAATATCACGGTACCTAACACATGACAACCTAAGCACAATCTCGATTTTGGATAACCGAGACGATCAATCACAAATTCAGTATAACATTCAGTATAACTGTCAAGGCCTGGGTCACTCTACCATGCACCCAGCACCTTGAGTCACAGGCAGTGTGACTTTACCGCCACACCATCTGTGTTTCCCCATATCTTTACCAATATGGGCACAATTTTTCGCCTCCTACAACTCAAACCCGCGCCCTGGAGGTTTAAGGCCACTGATTTAGCAAGTTGTGTACCATCGAGCTGGACTGCTTAATGAATAATCAATCATTTGCCACCAATGCTTCCGGAGGAGCACGCATGCAAGAAGAAAGTTTGAACTTGATGACCAGCTCAATGGTACACAACTCGCTAAATCTGTGGCCTTAAGCCTCCAGGGCGCGGGTTCGAGTTGTAGGGGGCGAAATATTGTACCCATATTGGTAAAAATATGGGGGGACACAAATGGTGTGGCGGTAAACTCACACTGCCTGTACTCAAGGTGTTGGGTGCATGGTAGAGTGGCCCAGGCCTTGACAAAAAGGTGAATCCAGCTCAATGATACACAACTCGCTAAATATGTGGCCTTAAGCCTCCAAGGCGCGGGTTCGAGTTGTGGGAGGCGAAAAACTGTGTCCATATTAGTAAAGATATGGGGGGACACAGATGGTGTGGCAGTAAAGTCACACTACCTGTGACTTAAGGTGTTGGGTGCACGGTAAAGTGGCCTAGGCCTTGATAATAACATTTCGTTGGTGCCCACTGAGACAACCATGTAAGTCTTGGTAGTATGTAACCGAGACTCTGTGCAATGACACTTAATCCTATATCTCGGTTGTGGTTAGCCGATACTATATAGATAATTTTTGGCCCGTGTAGCCTAGAACCACGGGTTTGCAAATAACAAACCCTTAAAGACAAACTATATAAAAAAAGAACCAAATGCTTGCAAATTAGACTTTTAATGTATCTTTAATCTATCGATTTAACGCCTAGTGCGATATCCAAACCCTAAAATCGATCCCTAAAATAGAGATTAACTTCGACAACTCGGAAACCTCCAAACGTGAAGCACACCACAACAATTGCACCTACGACAGAGGAGAAACAAAGAAAAATCTACGCTTTGAAGGTTCCTTGCAATGGATCGAGAAAGCATTTAGGGTTCCAAAATTTTTTCTCCATCAACGTTCTTCATCAAAATGGTGGGGTGCATGTGCTTTGAATGAAAGGTAATTTTGGGATTTCACCTTCATATTTTAGGTGCCCTTGGTAAACCACTTGGTGCCCTGAACAATAGCGTGTGCCTTCATTAATAAGTGGGGGTGCCCATAGCGGCCCTCTTGTTTATATGTTAAATTTAGGCCTGAAACTTGATTGGTAAATCTTAAAAAAGAAAAATGCTAGAATGACAACCGCTTGGTCTCACCCTAAAGTCACATCGAGCATAAGAGTCGTTCGTCCATACGGCCTCAATCGACTCTCATGTTAAGCATCGGAATTTATATATGGTTGCATCTCGAGGCGCGATTTGAACTGCTCTTATGCCCAAAGTGACTTTCGATGTGACTTGATAGGTGAATATAGGCGCGATTTGAACCGCTCTTGTGCCAAAGTGACTTTTGATTTGACTTGATAGGTGAATATAGGCGCGATTTGAATCGCTCTTGTGCCCAAAGTGACAAAAAGTTTTTTGTGTCCCAAAGTGACAAAAAGTTTTTTGTGTAATTACCGTTAGTAAAACAATGTTTATTGGTGCATTCCAGATTAGAGTGTTTAAGTTTTCAAAAGAGAAAATTAGAGTTTTGAAGAAAATTTTTATATGTAAAATCATAATGTGTCTCATAACATATTTATTAATTTATATAATGAATAAATTATGTAACTTATGAACATAAAGTGTTTTGAGCTCTATTATTGTTACCAATTTAATGAAATTTTGTGTTAATGTGAGAAGCTCAATAGTTCTATCTCAAGCTCAATAGTTCTATCTCAAGTTTTTGAAGATCATGAGAGTAATAACAACTTGATGGTTAATTTCATGAAACTAAAGGCTTCTGCAAGTAATTTTCTATTTGATCTATTTCATTTTGTTTAAGAATGCTTATATTATATGATTCTTATTGAAAAAAAAAAAAAAAAACTATGAAACAGCAAAGCAAGTATGCAACTAGTTAGAAATGAACAGTGCTAGCTCCATTTTTTCTCCAAGCACGCTTTAGCATGATGAAGACCAACCAAAAGCACTCCATCTTTACTAACTCTTCTACCCCAAACACCACCTTTAATGGTTAAAAGACAAAGCGAGTTCTAAAAAGGGAAACACACCCAAAACAAAAGGCCCAGTAAAAATGAGAAAAAATGACACATGGTCCCCAACAACACTAGCACAGCAAATGGAATTGCAGCAGTAGCAGCAGTAATTAATGGTAGTGCATCATCATATATAATACTGATTACATAGTCCGACATTCATGGTCCACAGCTTTTCAGAGTGTTTCATCACTTCTGTGTGGTACTGATCTGATCTCATAAAACTCAGCATATATAAACTCGTTTGATCTCCTCTCAGAGTAATATATTAGTCAACTCATTTTGTTAGGGTTCCCATGCTCATTTGTCATTTTACACTACAAAGAGGAAAGTAATGGTAAAAGTGAAGTTAGTTCCGCAGTGCGCACTGCCACTGGACTGACTGCCTTCATTTTTTTGGATTAAAGTTTGGTTTCAAACGTGAATGTTTGGAAAAGTCAAAAATCAAAATATATAGCTAGCTTGCATAAGCTGTAACATAAAGTACATTTTTTCAAGAGAGACATAATTATATATATATTGTTACATTAGTTATGAGCAAAAAAAAAAAAAAAACATACTTATATAAAATCCAAATATTCAACAAACTGGAATTCTATATGTTGGCAGCAAATAGCTTAGCAATATTGCTATAAAATCTAACTAATGGTCTAAATAATAATACCTCAAACCTAAAAGCCACAGCAAAATCTCTATCGTTGACGGTGGTTAGCAAGTCGACATAAGTCAATATATATTCATTATTCACAAATTAAGCATATACTCTGCCACAATGTGAAGACTTTTTTTTAGTTCTAATAAATGTCACATTAAAATCAAGAAAACATCAATTGTTTTATTTCTAATTCTAACCTCATTCTATTTAGTTAATAACAACATTAATTATTTTGTTTTTCACAATAGACATAGTAAATAAAATCATTTATGTGAGGGTAATTTAGCCTTGTTAAGAGATTTTAACGAATGAATCAATTTTTTTAATTTCTTTCGTGTTTTTTTAATAAGTGAATCAATCATTTTCTTTCTTCTTTTTTTTTTTTAACTTCAACGTACATTGCCTATTTGGCAAGTGATGATGCCTCTTCATCTCATTAGAAATCAATGCTTTAATTTGTTGAATCAAACATTTTCATTTCTTAATTCTTATACACAAGGAAAAATGTAAATAATATTTGGAAACAAAGCAAATATATTACATAGAGATTGTTTTTTTTTTTTTTTTTTTTTTTTTTTTTTTTTTTTTCTTTTTCTTTTTGAGAGGGAGTACTATATAGGGACTATATAGATTAATTAACTACGACAAAATTATTACTCACTAATTTTAGATACCTATAAAATTACATACATTAATGGTGGTCGTTTCTTATTTCTAAAATGCAGTCTCATTTTTAAAGATCAAGAAGAAATTAAATATATATGTACAGTACTATATATGACCATCATTTTTTATATTTCCAAATCAACAAAATTTATTTATTTTTTGTGTCAAACCAAATCAACAAGAGTTGGTAATGTGGGAATCACCGCCGTGAATTGTGGACTAATCCGTCGGTGAAAATTATGAGCGAGTCGAATTAGAACCCTACTTAAAAAGAAAAAAAAATCTTTCATGACATTTAATATAAAAAATTAATATAGAAACGGGAAATGGAAAAAAAAACGGTAACATATGTTAGATCGAGGAGAAATGAAAGGCATGCACGTTAATAATATAGACCATTCAACCTGAAATATGGTTTGGATTTTCAATTATTCGCACCTGTCTTAATATATACACTATATAGAGCATGAAAGAGAGGAGAAAGTGATGACATGCTGATCAATGTGATGGATATCATATATACAACATTGCAGGAGACTCCATCGCCATTGATCGGCGCACATCGATGATAATCACCACATGAGTTTCACAAAGAGAATCCAACAGAATGCTGTTGACACGATGTCCACCTCCATTAACAACCCATGCACACACTAAAATAATCTAAAAAAAATCCACAAATAATTAAAATAAATGTATATAAACATATATGAAATATAACATTAATTGTAATGTAGTAATGTGGAGGTGGACAGAATGCCAATGACTTCTGTTAGAAACCCTTTGAGAAGCCCAAGTGATATTCTTTGAAGCACTATGTATCAAATTGAACCTACCATCCATGCATTTTCTTCTTCTCTTGATATTCACTAGCTCACTCGCTTGTACAAACATATATAAATTGTGAGAGTTGATGAGAGATGGTGAAGAGAAAGAAAAAGTTAAAGTGGGGGCAGGTAGGCATTTGCCATTTAAAGAGACAGTCAGACTTAATGGCTCCAGTAAATAATAAGAGAGAGAAAGAACTCTAAAAATGGGAAATTGAGAGAGATTTGGCAACCGCAAATTAATAACAAAGAGAGAGAGAGGAAAAGCTATGAGAGCAACATATTGGACCACGTAAGATCGTTTTGTAGTCCCGCAATGGAAGCATTAATTGGAACAAGAGAGCCAGAAGTAATATATATGTGTAAGTCATTAAACATATAATGATCTTTGTGCAAACAAACACAAAGATCATCTAATCTAAAATGTGGAGAGATAAAATAAGAATTACCTCCAGTCATTGTTGTTCTTTCCAAAGTTTGATCTTTCAAATCCTTCTTTTCTTCTCTTTAATGGTGTTCGGAGTCAAAACTTCAAGATAATAGAATTAGGCACCAAACTGCGTTGTTTAATTTCCCAAAAGATAACCGTCCATCGACCGTTATCTTTAATCAGAATTTGACACTTGTAATGTGTGGGGCCCACATGGATCACTTATGATAAGTATAATTTAATTAATATTAATACTTACAATAAGTTCAAGGCCAATCATTCGGTCATACAAACCCAGCCAATCCTTCGGTCGTACAAACCCAACCCCTTGAAGAAGCCATTTTTGTTCCAATTATAAAGAGCAATTTCAAACTTAAACAAACATAATCGGTCATAGACTCATGATCAACACTGTTCGGGTGAGCCTGGGCAGGCTCGGACTGGTGTAGTCGGGCCTAGGCTTTTAAGCCCTTGTCCAAGTCCGTCTAGTCCAAAAATCATTGACTAAATTTTTATATTATTTTAATTAAGTAAATATATTTAATAAGTATTTAAATTAAAATCAACTAAAACTTGTCCTATTGGTTTAGGGTGTATCAATTAATTAACCTCAAAATTAACCAATATATTTAAGGTTCAAATCCCACCTTCAATACATTTTTTGATATTTATATTAAATAAAAACATATTTTAAATATTTGATGGCGGAGCCAAGAGGGCTTGAGCTTGCAAATGCGAATTCAAGCTCATCCCAAACAAGGTTAGGCCCAACTTATATATAAGCACATAAATTCTAATATTGTAGTTTGTTGTGAGATATGTTCCATTTTAATTTTTAATTTTTTTATAAGAAAGAAACCACAACTTGTCAATTGCAAGGCTCGAACTCCTAACCTTTTATCCAAGTAACCTTATACTATCTAACCAGTAAGCCATCCACTGATCTTACATTCAATTTTTGAATACATAGTGTTGGGGCCGCCTGCGCCTTTATCCTCGGGTTCGTGGGTCTCAGTAGTACCAATATTGTCTCCACCTTAGCCAACGTCAACTCATGATAGGTGTGGGGTTTTACTTCAAAAGGCATCGGTACTATTTGATGAGAGATAACTACTTAAATACTTCTTTATTAAGTCACACTTAACCGATATGAGACTATATTTTAGTCTACACAACCCAACACATAGCACAAAACTATGTTTTTGAAAAAAAATAAAATAGCATTTTCAAAAAAATAAAAACACATCCCTATAAATATATGTATCTCTCATACCAACCAATTGGGGTGGCCCAATGATTTGCTATGGAATTTAAAAGTAAGAGGTAATGAGTTCAAATTTTGGAGGGCGCAAAAGTTGCTTCTTTCTTATAAAAAAAAAATATATGTATCTCTCATAACAAATTGTATTTGCCTAACAACGATGTAGAGGAATATCAAAAGGTTGCATCCTCACCCATTGTGACTTCGAGATTGATTCTCAACGAAAAACGAAATTGTATTTGGAATTAACCTTGCATTCCCACATATGTGAATATAGAGATTTAGGTTTTTTTTTTTTTTGTCCCGTTGAGGGATTTGTTGCCCTCCTTAATTAGAGAGGTGGTTGTGTTTGTTGTCTCCCTTTTTGGGATCGCCCATGGTGAGGATCCATGCTTAAGTTGAATAGATTGGTGTAACATCGATCAATGCAACAAAAATTGACAAAAAAAAGTGTTAGCATAACAACGATGTCAACGAGTATGTCACACCAACAGTTACATAGGACCTTTGAGTCATTCATACATGTCTCGAAATACGGGCATGCCCAAATCTAATATATAACACATGGGTCGAGGCAAAATGAATGGCTCCTGGGCTGACGAGACTTTCGGTGTGTCATATCTGTTGTCATTTTAACGTTTATTTATTTATTTATTTATTTATCATTTTTTTTAAGAGATATATGTAGATATACACGAAAATGCTAACGAGGGTGGAGGGATAGTGGTTCAACTTTAATTTGATGCGCATGCGCAAGACAAATCTAGCCAGTAAGCTAACTAGCGTTGACAAACATGAGACCCCACTCCAAATAACTTTCAAGATCGAGTGTGGTCATTTGTAAACACTAATTAAACAGGCTTTTTTTTTTTTTTTTTTTTTGTTTCAATTAAACAGCCTTTGAGTGTTAAGTGAAAAGGTGGTTTTAGCGTCAAAATTTTGAGAACTCGATCTGATCTATATAATCCAGTAAGAAAACAAATTGATAATATATGCCTTATGGGCCGTTGAATAATTATATTTAGATTTGTACACACACATCTCAAAGCCAAAATAGTACACCATCTATTACGACGAGGATAACAAACAACAATTTAATTTGTGGCTATAATAAAATAAGGAAAATGCTAGAATGACACCTTAAGTGACACTCTTATGACGTGGCGGGCGGATCTCACGTAAAAATGAATATGCACAAAATGGTTTTTGATGCATAACACGCGTTGTGTGTATCTCGAAGCATGCACGGCGACTTCCATAAATTTGGGCCAGCACACCACATCACATTTTCCGCCCGCCACGCCGTAAGGGTGTCACTCGGGGTGTCATTAGAGGGTGTCATTCTAGCATTTTCCATAAAATAAAATCTCATTCCTACTAAAAAAAAAAAGACATGTAAGTTTGCTCTCTCTATATAGATACTGTTACAGTGTTGCATATAGAAAAGAGAACACATATATCATAATGTTGTACAAAAATTAGAAGAAAATAAATAGAAAAAGCTTAGGTAACTTATTTTGTGCACCGACTTAATAAGATATCGTACATTTCACCTCGAGATGTACACGCACACATCTCAGTATGTATTGCACTATATTTGACTAGATCAGTCCCAAAGTCAATGCCGAAAATTAGCTACTCTAGCAGCAGAGAGAGAACAGGCACATATATAGCGGAGTTAAAGGAGAGGACATGAAGAATGATGGAACTTCCGACTCTCATTGCTTCACTTTTCAGGGTACGTGCCACCAGGGGATCACTTTTTCTTTCCTTGCACGTGGCACTCCTGAAACCCCAGTACATCAAAATATTCTGTTCAGCAATGCTAATCAGAAATACTAAGTACAGATATCAGACTACATGTATACACTTACTGCATCGAGATTCGTATTTTGGAGTATTTTAAAGATTATCACCGATCTCTTCAATGAAACATGAACACAACTGATGAACCCACTCTAAATTGGACGAACCAGAAGGACCGGCGGCATTAGAGCTTCAACTTAGGTCATTATTGATTTTTTTTGTTTTTGTTTTTTTTGTTTAGGCGGTGATGTTTAATTGACAGCTTCAATTCATTACCTTCTTATCTATTTTGATGCTGTTTATTATTATTATTATTATTATTATTATTATTATTATTATTATTATTATTTTGGAGTGTATGCATTTTTATATGCATTTCACCATTGAGCAGAACAATTTGATGAAATCTCAAGTTTACTAAGCTGATTATAGTTTTTCGAACTTTTTTCAGCCCTTTTTTACTTTGATTTGATTAATCGCATAAAAGTTAATCGGACGTGCCAACCCCATAACGTAGAAGAAATCAAGGAAATATGATGTTGTTGTGAAGTATTGAACTCATGACTTTTGTCTCAGTCGCGTTAAAGTGATATTTTTTTAACCACTACACCACACCTTTGGAGCGATTTTTCACATTTCTTAGTTTGAAATCACTTGAGGCAGCAAGAAGTAAATTCTAGGGTTTTGCTCTAAGCATCTGGTTTTGGATTTGGGGAAAAAAATGGTCCTACATATGGAGAGGCTACTATGTTTACCTCACCATGGGTGGGCATTGGAAAATAATGCTTGTATTTCATTCTTATGTGTTGGCATTCTCGTCCTTGACGCACAGCCATGAATATTGTGGAGCAGGAATCAGAAAAAAGAACTATATTCATGAAATTTTTTTGAACTTGCTCTCAATTTTTGCTTCGTGCGCCATGTGGTCGATTCTTAGTAGCTACATTATATTCCCTTGATTTCTCATGGGTTGGGGGGCCTGACTAACTCCCATAGAATTAGTCGAACCAAGTAAAAAAGGGCTTAAAAAGGTTCGGACTCTCATATTTATATGAAAAAAATTCTTCTCGCAGTTAGACTTATTTGGATTTTTCATCTCTAGAAGTGGTATATGTCTTATGAAATCAAGTGCGTGCTCATAGTGAGTGTCCGTAGTGGGTCGCCATAGCATTATCCTATTGCAAATACAAACATAATCTTCCAAAGCTCACTCTTGGTTAAATTTTTCTAGTTAGATTCACTGAGATGGGGTAAGCAAAATAGTTGAATTGAGAGGAGCTAGGACTCCTCCTGGGTGTATTTTCATATGTAAGATTTGTCATCTCGGATCATGCATTTCTTGTTATTGAGGCTTTCCAAGGGATGGATCTAGAAGGCTTGATTTAGGTGTAAATTGTTCTTCTCCATTTGATGATGTCGTATTTCATTTCAGTTTTGTATTCAAATCTTCAAATATGGTTCTACTTAAATATTATTCTTCTCTTTTGCTTGCCTTGTTTTTAGTTTTCTTGATCGTACATGTCTTCCTCCATTTCATTCGTTTTGGGATTCTGATATCCTCGCATATCATCAATGCTAGTGGCCTTTACCCTCTGATAAGAAGTTTAATATTTTGATTAGGTAGTGGCGAAGTTTTGTTGATGGAATGTATGGAAGTGCAAAGCTTGGAGGATCTGATGACGTTGGATATCTTAAACGCCTTGCATATCTGTTGGTTGCAAATGAATTCGGGTGACAATAATCAGCTCTTTCCTCTCTCATATATATTGGAGTCAGTTTTATGAATTTTTGACAGTAGCAAATCTCATTTTGAAATGAATGATCTTGTATATGGCTTGTTTAATTTGTTCTTTTTTTTTTTATAAAGGTGGCACGCAAACGTATTTACGTTCCATCTAGTTTTATTTGACTACTTAATGAGTCACTAACATTTCGACTTTCATGTATATATATCACTAATGTATTGAAACTAAGATTTATTATATATTACTCAATGAAATGACATGCAAATATTCAGTCTATATGGGAATAGTTGAAGTAAATTTCTCTCTCATCTATCATATCTATCTAATATTCCATCATAGAAATGGTACTTTCAAAGTTCATCACTATCTATCTCTTATAATTTAAGTGCATTATTGAGGTCATAGGTTAAAACACTCTCTCGTATGAATAATATGCATAGAGTTGTCACTCATGCATGGATCATATACAAGCCTATGCAAAAAGTCTTAGCTTTTTCAGCTGAGCTCATTTAGTCACCAATTATCCATTTTGTGGAACAGAACAGGCAGCATTTAAAAGGGATGAAACCTTCCGAGTTCTGACTAACAAATTAAGCTTGCATAATTGTTTTTTCAGCGGCGACATATAATTTTCTACTATGCACTTCATTGATTTATATGTCTTCTCAAAAAGTTTTTATAGAAAAAGAGGCAAAAGAACGGAAAAAGACAAGTGGATAATGCATTGTTTCCCAGGACAACAGGGAATCCATCTACTTAGATTATATATTGCTTACCTTTTGTAGTTATGTGTTAAGGGTTCGGAACAAAGAGATATCTTCCAAGTCCACTCTGAGAGCAACATGCATGATCAGAAGGCTTTAAATTGTTATCTTTATAATTATTTTGTATCTAATACAACAAGGTTGGATAAACCTATTTTGGAGCCTTTCTGACATTATACTAATGTCATGTTAACAATGCTTTAATGCTTTCATCATTTTGTTGTTATTTTTAGAAGATGCTAAACTAATTGGGATACCTTTTGACTCCCTGTTGTTGGGGGCCCTTAGGATACACCTCGATATTTGCACACGTGTTTCAAGATGTATCTAAAAGGCCCCCAAGAACAACGTGTCATATAGGTGTCCCAACTGGTTTCCATTCTTTTTTGGTTTATTTGTTGCATCTTATCTGGTTTGTTAGATAAATCGAATTTTGACAGTATTTTTACTAATCCTAAAGTATGCTGAAAGTGATGATCATCTTTGAGAGGGAAATTTTGTGCAGATGTTACTTGACAATTACTACAACTAGTAACTCAAAATGAAAATATAAGTAAAAAAATCCGTTTAAAATCTGTATCATTAGGGAGTTAATTAATTTTCAGATCTTAATATAACGGTTCATGCACAAAATTGTGTCAGGGTAAAACACAGTCATGGTAATCGATAAGATCCCACATAGAGTACTCACATAGAGTTAGTGAGAAGGAAATACTATAAATAAGGGTGAGTTAGTTAGATGAGGCATCTTGGAATTTCAATGTAAGCGGGCACTCTTGGAGTGATTGGGTTGAGAGAGTTTTAAGACTCATATCTGGGGTTACTTTTAGGTTTGTAATTGTTGTTGTTGCTCTCGTTTCAATAGATCAAAATTGGTGACCTATCAGTGGTATCAGAGCATTTTTCGTCATGGGGCCGAAGGCGGATACGCGCATGGAGGTTGTAGAGGCGGAGCTGAGCAAGCTCAGGGAGTTGGAAGGCTCGATCCATGGCTTAAGATCGGAGTTCCAGACTCAGATCCACACTCAATCGCAGATCCAAAGTCATATCCAGGAGTTGTCTCTTCGGATGGAGGAGTTTTTTCTGCGGGGGCAGGATCCCACTGTGATCTCACGAGAAGATAGAGATCACACCATGAAGATGTTGACACTTTCCGATCCATCCACCATGAGGAACATCAAACATGAAGGCATTCAAGATCTCGCTCCAAGCAATCTAGATGTTCTCCAATCAGATAGCGAATTGCGCATCCTCTCGAACTCGGGTGTTCAATCTTCGCCTAATCCGGATCAAATGGCAAATCTATTGTCAACTCCAGTTTTGTGGATTCAAGCTTCGCCGTTTGTTTTGTCGCGGAAAGCTCCGGATCCACCGAATTCGGCGGTGTCTGAGTTGATTCAGATCATTGGTGATCTTGATCTAGTGGCGACCGAGGTGTTCACGACTGTTGAGGTTATAGATATGGTGAAGAACTTCAGATCTGATGAGAAATCGAAGATCCAAGGGTTGTTCTTTGCGGATCGACAAGTCTCGCCTTCATCCTCTCGCTTAGTGTCGAAGGTTTTGGGTGTTCAACAGATCAGGTATTGCAGTGGAGTTCAACTCCCAAATCCACCAGATCTGACATTGTTGGCGGACAATCTAAGCTTCTGTTGCACGACTGTTGGGCTCCCACCCTGGCCACCGCCACCGTTACCTAACTCACCTCCATCAGTGTTCTTCATTCTCGATTCAACATACCTCTGCCTTGGAGATACTTCAATGTCATACACCTCTTCTCTTGTCATAGTTGCAAGCCAGTTGGGAAGATGACCATGATTGAACGGCATGCATCTCGCGGAGATGGTGTGGTGCTCATTACAGCACAACATAGCAGGTACTTCTCATCCATATCAGAACTTGATAATCTTGCTTTTAAGCGGCAGGCCCACATGAATAAGGCGTCGTTCGAGGATCATCTCCAGACTTCTACGTTGCCTACTCGTTTGGTTGGAAGCATTAACTATAGAGATGATATCTTGGCCTTCTTGGTGGCTTTTCACCTTGTTACCCCGTCATGTCTTAAGGAGGCAAGGGCTGCTGTAGTTTGTGTTGGACCTGATGGAAGTGGTACATATATTGATGTTGCATTTCAAGCGTTTGGTGATATGTTGCTGAGAGTTTTGGAGTGTCTTACTGCATTAGTTTTGCATACAAAGATGAAATTTTGGACAAAGCTCGCTGGTTGTTTGGCTCTCATGGGCACAATGCAATTTGGGGGAACTTTTGGTAGCACGAGATGGATGATGCACTTGGCGCTTTCTTGCACAATTGCCTCATTGGGCTCATCGTTAGCTTTTGGCTCTTTAATATTGCTCACATGCGAGATTATGAGATGGATTTGGATTCTCGCGTGGTCTCCTACTTTCGTCTTCTCTCACATATTTCTCATTGGCTTCATGACCATCACATATTTTGTCTAAATTTCTATAGCCACCTTGAGGACAAGGTGGATGTTAAAGGGGGGAGTAATGATAAGATCCCACATAGAGTACTCACATAGAGTTAGTGAGAAGGAAATACTATAAATAAGGGTGAGTTAGTTAGATGAGACATCTTGGAATTTCAATGTAAGCGGGCACTCTTGGAGTGATTGGGTTGAGAGAGTTTTAAGACTCATATCTGGGGTTACTTTTAGGTTTGTAATTGTTGTTGTTGCTCTCGTTTCAATAGATCAAAATTGGTGACCTATCAGTGGTATCAGAGCATTTTTCGTCATGGGGCCGAAGAAGGCGGATACGCGCATGGAGGTTGTAGAGGCGGAGCCGAGCAAGTTCGGGGAGTTGGAAGGCTCGATCCATGGCTTAAGATCGGAGTTCCAGACTCAGATCCACACTCAATCGCAGATCCAAAGTCAGATCCAGGAGTTGTCTCTTCGGATGGAGGAGTTTTTTCTGCGGGGGCAGGATCCCACTGTGATCTCACGAGAAGATAGAGATCACACCATGAAGATGTTGACACTTTCCGATCCATCCACCATGAGGAACATCAAACATGAAGGCATTCAAGATCTCGCTCCAAGCAATCTAGATGTTCTCCAATCAGATAGCGAATTGCGCATCCTCTCGAACTTGGGTGTTCAATCTTCGCCTAATCCGGATCAAATGGCAAATCTATTGTCAACTCCAGTTTTGTGGATTCAAGCTTCGCCGTTTGTTTTGTCGCGGAAAGCTCCAGATCCACCGAATTCGGCGGTGTCTGAGTTGATTCAGATCATTGGTGATCTTGATCTAGTGGCGTCCAGGGTGTTCACGATTTGTTGAAGTTATAGATATGGTGAAGAACTTCGATCGATGAGAAATCGAAGATCCAAGGGTTGTTGCTTTGCGAGATCGACAAGTCTCGCCTTCATCCTCTCGCTTCCGTGTCGAAGGTCTTGGGTGTTCAACGGATCGAATGCTGCGGTGGAGTTCAACTCCCAAATCCACCGATCGACATTGTTGGCGGACAATCTAAGCTTCACATTTGCACGATTGTTTGGGCTCCCACCCAGCCACCGCCACCGTTACCTAACTCACCTCCATCGGTGTTCTTCATTCTCGATTCAACATACCTCTCTGCCTTGGAGATACTTCAATGTCATACACCTCTTCTCTTGTCATAGTTGCAAGCCGGTTGGGGAAGATGACCATGATTGAACGCTGCATGCATCTTGCGGAGATGGTGTGGTGCTCATTACACACAACATAGCAGGTATTCTCATCCATATCGAACTTGATAATCTTGCTTTTAAGCGGCGGGCCCACATGAATAAGGCGTCGTTCGAGGATCATCTCCGGACTTCTACGTTGCCTACTCGTTTGGTTGGAAGCATTAACTATAGAGATGATATCTTGGCCTTCTTGGTGGCTTTTCACCTTGTTACCCCGTCATGTCTTAAGGAGGCAAGAGGCTGCTTGTAGTTTGTGTTGGACTGATGGAAGTGGTACATATATTGATGTTGCATTTCAAGCGTTTGGTGATATGTTGCTTTGAGAGTTTTGGAGTGTCTTCTTGCATTAGTTTTGCATACAAAGATGAAATTTTGGACAAAGCTCATTTGGTTGTTTGGCTCTCATGGGCACAATGCAATTTGGGGGAACTTTTGGTAGCACGAGATGGATGATGCACTTGGCGCTTTCTTGCACAATTGCCTCATTGGGCTCATCGTTAGCTTTTGGCTCTTTAATATTGCTCACATGCGAGATTATGAGATGGATTTGGATTCTTGCGTGGTCTCCTACTTTCGTCTTCTCTCACATATTTCTCATTGGCTTCATGACCATCACATATTTTGTCTAAATTTCTACAGCCACCTTGAGGACAAGGTGGATGTTAGAGAAGGGAGTAATGATAAGATCCCACATAGAGTACTCACATAGAGTTAGTGAGAAGGAAACACTATAAATAGGGGTGAGTTAGTTAGATGAGACATCTTGGAATTTCAATGTAAGTGGGCACTCTTGGAGTGATTGGGTTGAGAGAGTTTTAAGACTCATATGCGGGGTTACTTTTAGGTTTGTAATTGTTGTTGTTGCTCTCGTTTCAATAGATCAAAATTGGTGACCTATCAGTGGTATCAGAGCATTTTTCGTCATGGGGCCGAAGGCGGATACGCACATGGAGGTTGTAGAGGCGGAGCTGAGCAAGTTCAGGGAGTTGGAAGGCTCGATCCATGGCTTAAGATCGGAGTTCCAGACTCAGATCCACACTCAATCGCAGATCCAAAGTCAGATCCAGGAGTTGTCTCTTCGGATGGAGGAGTTTTTTCTGCGGGGGCAGGATCCCACTGTGATCTCACGAGAAGATAGAGATCACACCATGAAGATGTTGACACTTTCCGATCCATCCACCATGAGGAACATCAAACATGAAGGCATTCAAGATCTCGCTCCAAGCAATCTAGATGTTCTCCAATCAGATAGCGAATTGCGCATCCTCTCGAACTTGGGTGTTCAATCTTCGCCTAATCCGGATCAAATGGCAAATCTATTGTCAACTCCGGTTTGTGGATTCAAGCTTCGCCGTTTGTTTTGTCGCAAAAGCTCCGGATCCACCGAATTCGGCGGTGTCGAGTTGATTCGAGATCATTGGTGATCTTGATCTAGTGGCGTCCGAGGTGTTCACGATTGTTGAAGTTATAGATATGGTGAAGAACTTCGAGATCGATGAGAAATCGAAGATCCAAGGGTTGTTCTTTGCGAGATCGACAAGTCTCGCCTTCATCTCTCGCTTAGTGTCGAAGGTCTTGGGTGTTCAACGGATCGAGTGCTTGCGGTGGAGTTCAACTCCCAAATCCACCAGATCTGACATTGTTGGCGGACAATCTAAGCTTCTGTTGCACGACTGTTGGGCTCCCACCCTGGCCACCGCCACCGTTACCTAACTCACCTCCATCAGTGTTCTTCATTCTCGATTCAACATACCTCTGCCTTGGAGATACTTCAATGTCATACACCTCTTCTCTTGTCATAGTTGCAAGCCAGTTGGGGAAGATGACCATGATTGAACGGCATGCATCTCGCGGAGATGGTGTGGTGCTCATTACAGCACAACATAGCAGGTACTTCTCATCCATATCAAAACTTGATAATCTTGTTTTTAAGCGGCAGACCCACATGAATAAGGCGTCGTTCGAGGATCATCTCCAGACTTCTACGTTGCCTACTCATTTGGTTGGAAGCATTAACTATAGAGATGATATCTTGGCCTTCTTGGTGGCTTTTCACCTTGTTACCCCGTCATGTCTTAAGGAGGCAAGGGCTGCTGTAGTTTGTGTTGGACGTGATGGGAGTGGTACATATATTGATGTTGCATTTCAAGCGTTTGGTGATATGTTGCTGAGAGTTTTGGAGTGTCTTACTGCATTAGTTTTGCATACAAAGATGAAATTTTGGACAAAGCTCGCTGGTTGTTTGGCTCTCATGGGCACAATGCAATTTGGGGGAACTTTTGGTAGCACGAGATGGATGATGCACTTGGCGCTTTCTTGCACAATTGCCTCATTGGGCTCATCGTTAGCTTTTGGCTCTTTAATATTGCTCACATGCGAGATTATGAGATGGATTTGGATTCTTGCGTGGTCTCCTACTTTCGTCTTCTCTCACATATTTCTCATTGGCTTCATGACCATCACATATTTTGTCTAAATTTCTATAGCCACCTTGAGGACAAGGTGGATGTTAAAGGGGGAGTAATGATAAGATCCCACATAGAGTACTCACATAGAGTTAGTGAGAAGGAAACACTATAAATAAGGGTGAGTTAGTTAGATGAGACATCTTGGAATTTCAATGTAAGTGGGCACTCTTGGAGTGATTGGGTTGAGAGAGTTTTAAGACTCATATCTGGGGTTACTTTTAGGTTTGTAATTGTTGTTGTTGCTCTCGTTTCAATAGATCAAAATTGGTGACCTATCAGTGGTATCAGAGCATTTTTCGTCATGGGGCCGAAGGCGGATACGCGCATGGAGGCTGTAGAGGCGGAGCTGAGCAAGCTCAGGGAGTTGGAAGGCTCGATCCATGGCTTAAGATCGGAGTTCCAGACTCAGATCCACACTCAATCGCAGATCCAAAGTCAGATCCAGGAGTTGTCTCTTCGGATGGAGGAGTTTTTTCGGGGCGGGATCCCACCGTGATCTCACGAGAAGATAGAGATCACACCATGAAGATGTTGACACTTTCCGATCCATCCACCATGAGGAACATCAAACATGAAGGCATTCAAGATCTCGCTCCAAGCAATCTAGATGTTCTCCAATCGAGATAGCGAATTGCGCATCCTCTCGAACTTGGGTGTTCAATCTTCGCTAATCCGGATCAAATGGCAAATCTATTGTCAACTCCGTTTTGTGGATTCAAGCTTAGCCGTTTGTTTTGTCGCAAAAAGCTCCGGATCCACCGAATTCGGCGGTGTACGAGTTGATTCGGATCATTAGTGATCTTGATCTAGTGGTGTCCGAGGTGTTCACGACAATTAAAGTTATAGATATGGTGAAGAACTTCGATCTCGATGAGAAATCGAAGATCCAAGGGTTGTTCTTTGCGAGATCGACAAGTCTCGCCTTCATCCTCTCGCTTTAGTGTCGAAGGTCTTGGGTGTTCAACGGATCGTGCTTGCGGTGGAGTTCAACTCCAAATCCACCGAGATCGACATTGTTGGCGGACAATCTAAGCTTATGTTGCACGACTTTTGGGCTCCCACCCACAGCCACCGCACACCGTTACCTAACTCACCTCCATCAGTGTTCTTCATTCTCGATTCAACATACCTCTGCCTTGGAGATACTTCAATGTCATACACCTCTTCTCTTGTCATAGTTGCAAGCCAGTTGGGGAAGATGACCATGATTGAACGGCATGCATCTCGCGGAGATGGTGTGGTGCTCATTACAGCACAACATAGCAGGTACTTCTCATCCATATCAGAACTTGATAATCTTGCTTTTAAGCGGCAGGCCCACATGAATAAGGCGTCGTTCGAGGATCATCTCCAGACTTCTACGTTGCCTACTCATTTGGTTGGAAGCATTAACTATAGAGATGATATCTTGGCCTTCTTGGTGGCTTTTCACCTTGTTACCCCGTCATGTCTTAAGGAGGCAAGGGCTGCTGTAGTTTGTGTTGGACCTGATGGGAGTGGTACATATATTGATGTTGCATTTCAAGCGTTTGGTGATATGTTGCTGAGAGTTTTGGAGTGTCTTACTGCATTAGTTTTGCATACAAAGATGAAATTTTGGACAAAGCTCGTTTGGTTGTTTGCCTCTCATGGGCACAATGCAATTTGGGGGAACTTTTGGTAGCACGAGATGGATGATGCACTTGGCGCTTTCTTGCACAATTGCCTCATTGGGCTCATCGTTAGCTTTTGGCTCTTTAATATTACTCACATGCGAGATTATGAGATGGATTTGGATTCTTGCGTGGTCTCCTACTTTCGTCTTCTCTCACATATTTCTCATTGGCTTCATGACCATCACATATTTTGTCTAAATTTCTATAGCCACCTTGAGGACAAGGTGGATGTTAAAGGGGAGTAATGATAAGATCCCACATATAGTACTCACATAGAGTTAGTGAGAAGGAAACACTATAAATAAGGGTGAGTTAGTTAGATGAGACATCTTGGAATTTCAATGTAAGTGGGCACTCTTGGAGTGATTGGGTTGAGAGAGTTTTAAGACTCATATCGGGGTTACTTTTAGGTTTGTAATTGTTGTTGTTGTGCTCTCGTTTCGATAGATCAAAATTGGTGACCTATCGGTGGTATCGAGCATTTTTCGTCATGGGGCCGAAGGCGGATACGCGCATGGAGGTTGTAGAGGCGGAGGCGAGCAAGTTCGGGGAGTTGGAAGGCTCGATCCATGGCTTAAGATCGGAGTTCCGGACTCGATCCACACTCAATCGCAGATCCAAAGTCGAGATCCGGAGTTGTCTCTTCGGATGGAGGAGTTTTTTCTCGGGGGCGGGATCCCACTTGTGATCTCACGAGAAGATAGAGATCACACCATGAAGATGTTGACACTTTCCGATCCATCCACCATGAGGAACATCAAACATGAAGGCATTCAAGATCTCGCTCCAAGCAATCTAGATGTTCTCCAATCAGATAGCGAATTGCGCATCCTCTCGAACTTGGGTGTTCAATCTTCGCCTAATCCGGATCAAATGGCAAATCTATTGTCAACTCCAGTTTTGTGGATTCAAGCTTCGCCGTTTGTTTTGTCGCGAAAGCTCCGGATCCACCGAATTCGGCGGTGTCGAGTTGATTCGATCATTGGTGATCTTGATCTAGTGGCGTCCGAGGTGTTCACGATCATTGAAGTTATAGATATGGTGAAGAACTTCGAGATCGATGAGAAATCGAAGATCCAAGGGTTGTTCTTTGCGCAGATCGACAAGTCTCGCCTTCATCCTCTCGCTTAGTGTCGAAGGTCTTGGGTGTTCAACGGATCGAATGCTGCGGTGGAGTTCAACTCCCAAATCCACCAGATCGACATTGTTGGCGGACAATCTAAGCTTCGTTGCACGATGTTGGGCTCCCACCCCGCCACCGCCACCGTTACCTAACTCACCTCCATCAGTGTTCTTCATTCTCGATTTAACATACCTCTGCATTGGAGATACTTCAATGTCATACACCTCTTCTCTTGTCATAGTTGCAAGCCAATTGGGGAAGATGACCATGATTGAACGGCATGCATCTTGCGGAGATGGTGTGGTGCTCATTACAAGACAACATAGCAGGTTCTTCTCATCCATATCGAAATTGATAATCTTGCTTTTAAGCGGCGAGGCCCACATGAATAAGGCGTCGTTCGAGGATCATCTCCAGGATTTCTACGTTGCCTAGTCGTTTGGTTGGAAGCATTAACTATAGAGATGATATCTTGGCCTTCTTGATGGCTTTTCACCTTGTTACCCCGTCATGTCTTAAGGAGGCAAGAGGTCGCTGCTTGTAGTTTGTGTTGGACCGATGGGAGTGGTACATATATTGATGTTGCATTTCAAGCGTTTGGTGATATGTTGCTTTGAGAGTTTTGGAGTGTCTTACTTGCATTAGTTTTGCATACAAAGATGAAATTTTGGACAAAGCTCGCATTTGGTTGTTTGGCTCTCATGGGCACAATGCAATTTGAGGGAACTTTTGGTAGCACGAGATGGATGATGCACTTGGCGCTTTCTTGCACAATTGCCTCATTGGGCTCATCGTTAGCTTTTGGCTCTTTAATATTGCTCACATGCGAGATTATGAGATGGATTTGGATTCTTGCGTGGTCTCCTACTTTCGTCTTCTCTCTCATATTTCTCATTGGCTTTATGACCATCACATATTTTGTCTAAATTTCTATAGCCACCTTGAGGACAAGGTGGATGTTAAAGGGGGGAGTAATGATAAGATCCCACATAGAGTACTCACATAGAGTTAGTGAGAAGGAAACACTATAAATAAGGGTGAGTTAGTTAGATGAGACATCTTGGAATTTCAATGTAAGTGGGCACTCTTGGAGTGATTGGGTTGAGAGAGTTTTAAGACTCATCTCTGGGGTTACTTTTAGGTTTGTAATTGTTGTTGTTGCTCTCGTTTCTATAGATCAAAATTGGTGACCTATCATAATCATAATCCTCCTCTTGGTTCAATATCACATCTAATAATAATAAATATAGAGCAGTTAGGAGATTGTCTCACACTTAATTTTCTTGACTACTAAATTATTATCCGAGACCTATCTTGTACTCACCATCAATTGCACTTAATCGAGCACAATGGAAAAGTTCGATCCATGTAGCCGACCCCAGTTAATTTGAGACTGAGGCTATGTTGTTGTTGTTGTTGTTGTTGTTGTCTGCGCACAATTTTGTCATACGAATCTTCCCATCACTAGAAATCATGCTGTCATTTTCCTAATCTCATCCATATTATTTAAATATGTTGTTTATATTATTTGGGAAGATGAGTTATCTTAAGATTCACTTATATGAAGAAGCCACAATTTATTAGGTCTGTAATCAAAGATGAGGAACAGTCACTCATTAGTCAGATAGATTATTTAAAACTTGTTTGGTGTGCATCTAGGCATTGCTAGTATCTATGCTTGTGAAAAAACATTTCGATACTTCTTTACTTACTATCGCATCAGATTCGATCAGTTATGAATTGATAGTATTAATATTGAACTTATATCAGACTGTCTCACACATAATTTTGTCTCCACTCTTGTTAAATAATCTAACACCTAGCTTGTTACTGAATGATTGATTATATATCTCCTAATCCAGTCTGTGCACAATTTCTTAAACAAATCTCTCCATCACTTGAAATTATGCTCTATCAACTTCCTATTCACTTGCTATACTTTGAATTTTCCATGCCTTCAAGATTTTGAAGGAGTACTCTTGCACCAAGAAGTCTTGTTTAGTTTATTGATTATGGTCCTTGTATATTACATGTCAAGGAGCACTCATCAGATTATTTAAACTGTAGTTGGTTTGCATTAATGCATTAATTGTTAGTATCTGTAAAACATGGTCATTTAAAGGTACTAAACCAAATAATTAAAATTAATGAAAAACTTCATCGATTTAACAAATACTTGAAAATGCAAATCTTACCTAATGAGGTTCTTAATCAACTCATTAGTTTCCTAATACACGTGAATCTCACGGTACTTTGGACTTCCCAGAGAACCTTTCTAGTTGAATTTTCTTTTGTTGGTTGTTGTTCCTTGAGATTTATGCGACATGCCTAGCATGATAAGCTGATTGAGTATTTTCTTCTGATTGTCAATATTGATTATACTATATGCTTGTTGTGATTACTTTCATATTAGCAAATTGCAATGTCCTGCCATTTACTGAAAGTGAAAAAGGGCTAATTAATCCAGTAAAAATGAGTTGGTATTAACAAAATAAAGTGTAACACCCAAGGCCAGCCTTGAAGTCCCAAAACAAAAAAAATTACATTATGGAAATTTTGAAACATCATTCGCGGGTGATGGTACACCGGCCAGTATATATATATAAGTATTTTAGAGCTCCGATTTCACCAATACGTCTCTTATACTAGTGCAAGCTTCAGCAAAAGTGGAAGCTGTGTTCCGTGATGGAGGAAATAGGAAAGAAGAGGGAGACAACAATTAGCGAAAATGATTGCGATGAGGAACAAAGAGCCAAAATCGATGTGTGGAGGTACATCTTTGGGTTTACTGAAATGGCAGTGTTGAAATGCGCGATTGAGCTTGGAATTGCAGAAGCAATGGAGGCTCATGGCCGGGCCGGCATCTCTCTCTCTGAGCTAGCAACTGCTCTGAACTGTTCTTCTTCATATCTGTACCGCATCATTCGCTTCCTTGTCCACCTGAAATTCTTCAAAGAGAAGTGCTCCAGCACCACAAATGGTACCAAGCACTACACTCTTACTCCACTCGGTCGCCTCCTAATGAAGCAAGGAGAGCGTGGCATGGCAGCTCTGGTGCTGCTAGAGACCAGCCCGTTCATGCTTGCACCATGGCACGCTTTGAGCGACCGCATTAGACACAATGACAGACCAGCTTTTGAAGCTGCTCATGGGGAGGACATATGGGGTTTTGCTGCAGAAAACCCAAATCACAGCAAGCTCATCAATGAAGCCATGGCTTGTGATGCTAGGATTGTTGTGCCTGCAGTAATTAATGGTTGCGCCGATGTGTTTGATGGAGTAGAATCAGTTGTGGATATAGGTGGTGGGGATGGAACCACCCTTGGCATGCTTGTCAAGGCCTTCCCTTGGATCAAAGGCATCGATTTCGATCTTCCCCACGTTGTGTCCGTTGCACCAGAGAGAAACGGCGTGGAGCATATCGGAGGAGACATGTTCAAAGCTGTACCACAGGCCGATGCCGCCTTTCTAATGGTCAGTATTGTTAGTAATGCCTTTCTATACATTGTTCCAATTTTATTCTTCAAACTCTAGCTTATAAATGTAGGTTTGATTGCAAAAATCACATGAAAGGTACTTCTTGTTCTAGCTAGTACTGTTAGCTCATTAACATGCAATGTTGCAATGTGAGGCCTTCACATAAATCCTCCCTTGTGAGTCTATCTAGGTAGGATTGAATTCTTGGCTTAATTACAATTTGACACTTATTCGAAACATTATTGAGTTCAATTTTGCTTCGTTTGTGAGATGCAGTGGATTCTACACGACTGGTGCGACGAAGAATGTATCGAAATACTGAAAAAATGCAGGGAAGCAATTCCACAGGACAAAGGAAAAGTGATTATTGTGGATGCAGTGATAGAAGGAGATGATCATGGACGAGAAAAAGAGCGTAGTGAGGAAGATCACAAGCTCAGGGGCGCGAAACTAATGCTGGACATGGCCATGATGATACACACCAACACCGGCAAAGAGAGGACCCGAGAGGAATGGCAGTATGTCCTTGATAACGCGGGCTTCAGTCGATTCGTTGTGAGGCCAATCCGTGCTGTTCAATCTGTAATTGTTGCTTATTATTGACTCAAATTAAGGTTAGTCATACATGTTATGTGTATGTACTAAGTTTGGATGTTCTCTTTTTTTTTTTTGGTAGGAATGGTTCTTCTTGTTGGTTTAAGTCTTTGTTGTTGGAGGTTGGAGCTACTGTGTGATTCAAACCAAGTAGAGTGTTCATGTTTTTTTTATGTTTTGATTGTTTATGAATGGTTTACTGGGGAAAAAATGATTGTGAGTGCTCTATATTGTCTGTCACACATAATAAAACAAATTGATTTTGTTTTTATAAGGCATACCAGGTTTGATGATACTTGAAAGAAATTAGGTAAAATCATTAGATGAAATCAGGTGGCACACTTTTGATATTGACATATACTCCCTCCTGTCATTTTTACAAGGCATTCTACCAAAACTCTTCCAAAACCCTCTTCGACAAGCAATGCATGTTGATAAATCTTCTACAACAACCAAAGTCTGTTATAAATAGTTTTAACCAAGATTTCAACATTACGTTCCAAGTGAAAAAGTAACATCAAAATACAAATATATCAATAAGAATCTAGAATTGAAATACAAATTTAATATCAAAATTAAGCTCAAACATATGAATTTGAGAACAATATGTCAATTTCAAAGGGTATAATTTACAACAAAAATTATATTCAAGATTCAAATTGCTATGCACAATACATCATATGTCCTTGCACTTCATAGAACAAGCAAATTTCTTCCTACTTCAATAAATTTATAGTGCCTTTTTCCCTACATATAACCATAAACCAATATATAATTTCATCATTAACACATAGAAGACAAGCCACCCCAAAAAATATGTGCAACAGTATTCAAAGAAACATCAGTCACACATGCCAAGAACATCCATCTCAAGTACGAAAACTCACAAAGTACACTTTTTATTTTTTTTTTATTTTTTCATCTGTAATTCCCTTTTTATTTTCTTTGAATTTAGGGCTGCTTGTGTGATTTTAGATTTTTACTTAATGTTATTCACTGAATTGATTCATAATTGGATGAGCTTTGTTAGGAAGGACCAGCATTAGGGCTTCTACTCAGATGATTTTCAACTTTGATTTATTATCTTCCTAGCTATTTTGATTCAGTTTTTTTGGTTTTGGAGTGCATGTATTTCTATGTTCATTTTTGTATTGTGTACCTTTTGTTAGGAGACTACATGTTTGTTTGGGCATAGTTAAGTACATTGAGATGAAAATGAAAAAGGGTTTTGATTTTTCTACATTTCTCAGTTTTAAATCATCTAAATACCAAAAGGCGTGCAGAAAGCGTAACTTCTAGGGCTTTGATCTTAGCATCTGGTTTTCAATATGGGGAAGAAAATGGTCCTATGATCTATATTAAAAGAGGCTACTTTGTTTACCTCAATGTGGGTGGGCTTTGGAAAATTATGCTTGTATTTCTTTCTTATGCCATGCCCTTGATTAACTTTAATGTTGGCCTTCTCATCCTTGACACAACTGTGAAAATAGTGGAGCAGGAATCAGAAAAAAGAAGTTGGAAATTTCTTGACCTTCCATCCACTGTGTTTTTCTTGCGGTTATATTTATTTGGATTTGCCATCTCGAGAAGTGATAGATGTCTTATACACGTAGGGAGGATCGGAAAATATAAGTGATATTGATGCCCCTCTTCCTCTGTGTGGGGAAGTCGATTTTCAAAAAACTGTTATTGATGATGAGAATGCCTATGGAAATGATATCGATGCCCCTCTTTTTCACTGGCTTATTGTAAATCTATTAGTTGGATTGGATCCGCTGAGATTGGACTAGCAAATTAGCAGAAGTGAGAGGAGAACTCCACTTGGTTTAGGTATGAATTGTGTTAGACTAGAGGGATTTGCAATGACTTCAAAGCGTCTGCAACACCGCCACTTTCTTAAAGGAAGTTTTGCTTTCTCTACATGCATGAGTCGGCCAAATATCCTAAAGGATACGATGAAGCAAGATTAGTGAAAGATGAAAACAAGAGCAAATGCTTTGGTTAATTTCGAGATGATTTCTTCCTCCCCAAACCTCTTCTCTCGCCCACATTGTAATTTCGAAAATGGTAAAAAATAATGGTAAAAAGTTTTACCCATAGTTAGCTCGCACACAATGTAGTGCAAGAGTATATATATACTCTTTAAACTTGAAGTTTCTAGCCAATGTGGGACTAAACATTTCTTTTGAAAATGTCCAACAAATTGTTCTTCTCCATTTTATGATGTCGTATTTCGTTCCAGTTTTCGATCGAAATCTTCAACTATGCTCTTACTTAAATATTATTCTTGTCTTTTGTTTTCCATATTGTCCATTTTGGATACATTGTACTTATTTCCATACATCATTTGCCCATCTGTATACGAATTCATTATAAATTCTCTTCTCTTTACCGTTCATGTCTTCCTCCATTCGTTCATTTCGGGATTCTGATATCTTTGCATATTATAGATGCTGGTGACTATTATGCCTCTGATAAAAAGGTTTCATATTTTGAATAGGTAGTGACGAACTTTTGTTAATGGAGTGCATGGATGTTCAGATCTTGGTGGATTTAACGACGTTGGATATCTTGGATGCCTTGCATATCTAGCTGTGAGAATGATCTTGGGTGACTCTATCATCAGCTCTTTCCTCTTTCATATTGTAGTAAGAAAACCCTATTTTTTTGGATAAGAAATAAATCACAACTTGCACATTATGAGGCTCGAATTCCGACCTCTTACCCAAGTAACCCCATACCAAACAAATGAGCCATCCACGTAGAAAACCCTATTTTGAAATGAATGATCTTGTATATGGCTTGTTCTATTGATAAGTCTCGGACTTGTACTATTGAGACTTATTAAAAGTTGAAAAAATTTACAAAAAACAACAACAAATATCGATTCTCGTAGCTATTCCTACCCCATTGTATTACATCGGTCCATTTGATGCTCAAAACCACTTCGAAATGGTCGGATCTAGAAAACCCTACAATAAAAACCAAAACTCCAAACTCACTCTTTGCCACACCAAAACAAGATTAATTCAAAGCTTAGTATGATTGAAACCGATTGTATAGCACTATCGATTGTTATGAAGGTGAAAGCATTGATGCACGACCACTGACTGAACACTTGGGTTTTGGTGGAGATGAGAGAGGCGAAGGTGGGGTGCCCCAAAATTGGATGGAATGTGTGTTGGTGGTAGTGTGGTTTATTTATATGAAGGGACAATTGTGTTATTTCTATTGATGTCTAATTTGGAGTAGACAAAAAACCTAAAATGGAGGTGTCTACGGTAATTAGTGGGGTCGGCGCTCTTTTATTATTGGGCGTGCTTTTGGTACTCGTGGCTTGACAGTTGGGACAGGTGGCAGTTGTGATTGTTGAAAGTGAGAGGAGAGAGCGACGTGGCGAGACGCGATTCGCCGGACAGCCCATGTGGATGACTTTGATAGGCCAAATTATTTTATTTTTCTGCAATAATTGAGAGAGTTATAAAACCCAAGGCTCTTATCACTTCACATTTCTTTGTAAGGTTTTGTTTTCTTATGCAAGTGTTGTCCATTTGTTTCTTATCAAGTGAAAAGTAATTTCAAGTAAATAGTGTACGTATCCTTGACAAAAAAAAAAAGTAAATAGTGTACGTATGTGTATATATATATGGTGTTGTATTCCAAGGTTCTTGGAACCTTTATATAGGTGTCAATTAAAACCCTATTTTGAAATGAATGATCTTGTATATGGCTTGTTCTACAGTTCTCTACAAGGCCTACAGCAAAATTATTCTAAAAATTATTCCATCATGGGAACAATACATTGACTCGGTCCCAAAATTAGTTGGAGCATTATCTCCTTCAATTTAAGTATATTATTGTGGCCATATTGAAACACTCTCTTATTGATTGATAACATGCAGACTGCAGAGAGTTATAGCTCATTCACGGATTGTATTTAAACCAATGCAACAATGGACTCTTGGCTTTTTCAGCTTAACTCGTGAGTCATGCTGCTCATGCAATTAGTCAACTTCTTTGGTTGATGTTTCTAGATGTTTGGTCCTTGTAATTGGAACATAAAAGTGCCTTTGTGGCATAGTATACACATTGTTTGGTGTTAGGCTTACTTCGAGTGAGTTGGGGCTTGGGACAAACAACTGCACAAGGGATTGAGAATACATATTCCGACTCTTATGTCAAGGTTGCAGTATATATATATATATATAGTACATGATAACAATTATTCATTTTTATTACTCTGGTATACCACAACATTATTTGTGGTATACCACAACTAGCTTTATGGAATATAAAACTTTTCATATCTCAAAGCATAAGCACAAGTATAATGAGCATAAACATGAACCTATAGAATAGGCATATGATATGAACATCACAACATCCCTTGTGGCTTTATATAGACAAAATACATGTTTCTACTTTTAATCTAATTCAACTTCCTAACTAAACAAATACCAAAAAACAAATCCTAATTAAACAAAATTTTCTAATATTTAACTCCTAATACTAAATCACCTCTAACAGATGATGGATTGTCTTTGAGCTTGTGAAGCAAATGCATTAAGCATTGAGCATTGAAAATTTTCCTACCTGCCATGAAAAAGTTGGGATCGACAAGAAATTGAGGATTCTTTTGTCCCCTTCCATTGTCTTGGTTGTAGTGTAGAACTAGATCTTGATAGTACATTGTGATTCAGGGGCTGCACGCCAGTGAAGCATTTGTGATGTATAGTGCCTGGCTGCCTGCCAACCATGAAGAAGGGTGATGCGATGACATATAATGTCCTACCTTGCCATTCATTGATTTACATGTCTCCTAAAAAGAGGGAAATAAGATAAAGAAAACAAATGAATTGTGTCCAAGGACAATAGGAATGGGCCAAGCTTTTTGTTTTAATCCTCTAGACTTGTTCATCTTTACAATTATCTCCTATTCTTGTATGTACATAATTTGTTATACAAATATTCCCATCAATAGAAATCATACTTTCATATTCCTCAATTATTGCATCGGTTTGCTATTATTTAACCATGTTCGTTATGAAATGGATGGACACTTGTGCATGATGTGACCACATTGTGAAGCATGGTTCTCACATTGAATTGTAACATCAAGCATGACTCTCACACTTCATGTAACTTGTAATTATCTTCAATGTACACCAACTCTTCCATGTATTGTCTATGTTGCTTGTGATGTGTTGTATGACTTGTGGTGTATGTATAACTTGTACACATTGTATAAGTACAATTATCATCATCACCAAATGACCTATATAAAGGGTGCCAACCCCATTGTAATTCACACACCAATGTATGAATGAAATCTCTACATTCTCATCTCTAGCTCTCTTCTCTCTTGTCTCCTCTTTTCTACTTGTTCTAGTAGTTCTTAGTTTATGTCTTCTATGCTTAAGTCTCTAGTAAGTCCAACTTAAGTTCTAGTTGGCTTACAACTTAGTTTACAACACGTTATCAGCACGAAGTTGCTCTACAAGAGGAGGTCTTGAAGATCAAGAAGCTTTTCAAAGATATAAAGCTAAGAAGGTATAATTTTTATTAATTTAAATAAGTTCGATTTATTTCCATGTTGTCATGGTTAATATCTTTTTGTTACATGCATATTTAATTATGTAAATGTTTTTTATTCATACATTATGCATTGTAACGTCACCAACTACGAAAGTATGCTCTGTAGCTGCGTCTTGTACGATCTTCTACATCAAAAATCAAAAGTCAATGTGTGACATATAGTTTTTCTATTATAACTACAAATGATTAGTTATTGTTCTATTCTTGATTTTATAATACAAATAATGATATAAGTTTGAGTTGATAGTGGGTAAGCCTTGTCTCCGGTAAAGCTAAACATTGAAAGGGATACGGGTTATCCTGTTCAAGGAGGCATGGTATTAAGTAGACTATGTCTCGCCACCCAACTTTGGAGGTTGTCCCACCAACTCATATGAATAGTACATTTTGTTTATTAATGAATCAAGTTGTGAACATATATTTAATCATATGTTATGTTTTTACATAAAAAGGGGAAAACTATTTTATATTAAATTTTATTTTCAAAATAGTATTCAACCATAATTGAACTTGTTGCCTTATTATATTACAATTACTTGTCATGACAATTAGATACTATAATTTGTGAATAAAACATCTATGCAAGACTATGTTGTGTTATACAAAATTTAAATCATTTGTCAATATCTCTTTAGAGATTTGAAAAGTGAATATTTCACTTTATATATATTTTCACCCGAGTTATAAATATATAAATACCAAAAAAGGTACTGCTCCAAAAGCTCAAAATGAGCGGTTGAGTCTCAAGCTACAAAATTTAATCGATCAAATATTAATTATAATTCCATAATTTTAATTACCTATATGTTGAGGCTACGTGGAAATATGACTGATGAGACAATAAAAATAAGGTAACGTGGTCCGCCTCGATTTATTGCTGCAACAAATATCGAGTGCGCACGTCAGTCCAATAAATATTAAGGATTGATTTCTTGTCTCATGGTAGTGAGTAAAATAATGAGATATTATAAATATAATATCGCTCCCGTCCAATTAGTTCAGCTTCAAATTAAGAAGCATATGTTGCATATAATGATCATGATCGCAATAACTTATGGACGTGGAAAATGTGAAAATATCAGGTAAATGTCGTATTGACAATTCCACCAAAAATTGGAACAAAAGTGGTGCACCACTACAAAGGGCAAATAATTATTGACAATGAGCGCTCATAATTGTGACATTTTTTGGTCATATATGAAAGACTATTTTGCCTAAATATTGTCATATATATACCCGAATATTTTTGTGACCTTTACCGTGCCTTCAAAATCAAAGGCGAAATATTATGAATTTTATCATTGAAAAAGGCTCGATAAAACAGACACATCGAGATGTGTTTAAATCGTGACCTAAATATGGGCGATGAGTTTATGTCTTATGTATCGTGCTACATGAATGTACATTATAATATAAAAGTGAATATTTCTCGAATTCTACTCAGAAGAAGGCTACTCGGAATAATAGAAAATTTATCTATATGAATATGATTTAATCTGAGTATAACATTTCCGGCTTTAACTTCTGAAATATATAAGACACATTAAAACGAATGTCGTCATAAATCAAATGACATTCATTATATGGAAAGATCTATTTGATTATCCATAATCATCAATAATTCGAAAATATCGTAAATTCGCACGGACATCCTTTATCGAACTGTATTTTTTTTATCAGCTGGAGATTATCTCAAGGCAAATCAATAGGAGACGTATATTGATTTAACTCTCCATTAATTATATTATAAGATGCCTTGGATCCCTAATAGGGAAATTATTTATAACAAGTTTTGCTAATTGTCACTTTGATGAAGCAGTTTTCCCACCATTATGGAGAGATATAAGCTAATTCAAAAGGAATGGCGTGAAATTGCTTGAAACACATCAAATTGCATTAAATTTGTTGTATTATGATCCATGTATAAATTAATATGAACTCGAAGTTCAAATGATCATTCAGTAGCAACAAGTTATGAATCAATTACTTGATGCAAGTACTGTATACAAAAGAGTGGCAATCATATGCTTCAACATTAAATGGTTCATATAGAAAACGATGTCCATGTGCAACAAAATGCACAAGATGTCTCACCCATGTGAATATGAGGGGGGGAATCAAAATGAGTTATTGGTTAGTGTATTGCACTCTTTTTCCCTTTGCTATGGTTTTATGCCACTGGGTTTTCTTTGCAAAGGTTTTTAATGAGGCAATTCTAACAATATTAAAACTCTTTATCTAGATTGATTAGTGTATTGCACTATTTTCCTTTCGCTATGGTTTTATCCCACTGGGTTTTCCTAGCAAGGTTTTTAATGAAGCAATCTTAACATTATTGTACTTCATATAAAAAAATAAATAAATAAATTATGAGAGCAATTAATGTACTCTTTTTCTTATACTAGATTTTTCCCACGAGGTTTTTCTAGTAGAGGTTTTAATGAGACATTTATATTATCTCTAAGTGTATCAATGTGTTGCACTCTTTTCCCTAGCTATGGTTTTGTCCTACTGGGTTTTCCTAGCAAGGTTTTTAATGAGGCAATCAACAAATATTATACTACAAAGCAATATTGTGACGACCCCAGTTCCCCACGACACTGGGCCCCGCCCGGCCTAAACCAACGTGGACCACATGACACGTGGCACTTATACTTTATGGGTCGTTACAAGTATTATACTCTTTTCATGTACTAGATTTTTTCCTACAGGGTTTTTTCTAGTGAAAGTTTAACGAGACACAATCTTTCAACAAATGTCATCAAAGGGGGAGTGTTATGAAATAGATGGACACTTGTGCATGTACATGACCACATTGTGAAGCATGGTTCTCACATTGAATTGTAACATCAAGCATGACTCTCACACTTCATGTAACTTTTAATCATCTCCGATGTACACCAACTCTTCCATGTATTGTCTATGTTGCTTGTGATGTGTTGTATGATTTGTGGTGTATGTATAACTTGTACACATTGTATAAGTACAATTATCATCATCACCAAATGACCTATATAAAGGGTGCCAACCTCATTGTAATTCACACACCAATGTATGAATGAAATCTCTACATTCTCATATCTAGCTGTCTTCTCTCTTGTCTCATCTTCTCTACTTGTTTTAGTAGTTCTTAGTTTATGTCTTCTATGCTTAATTAAGTCTCTAGTAAGTCTAACTTAAGTTCTAGCTGGCTTACAACTTAGTTTACAACAATTTATGATATATAGGAAGAGTTATCTTAAGATTTATTACTTTTGTTTGAAGAAGTCACAGTTCAGTTCATTAAGGTTCTGTAATTAAAACAATATTAGTTAAGGAAAAGATGTGGGAACTTTCAGATTATTTAGAACCTATTTGGTGTTATTAAGTCATTATTAGCATCTCTGGTTGATTTAATTATGCAAAAACATTTTAATACACCTTTGGGTCACTATCACATCTGATTCAATTATGAATTGATATAGTAATTTAGCAGACCGTCTCAAACATAATTTTGTCTCCACTCTTATTAAATAATCTAACACAATCACAATGAATGATTGACCATATAATTATCTCCTAATTCAGTCTGTACACAATTTTTAAACAAATCTCTCCGTCACTAGCAATTATACTATTAACTTTCTTGCATCCACTACTGTAATTTTAATTTTCCATGCTTATCGTATTTTGAAAGAGCTCTATTGTACCAAGAAGTCATATTTATTTTTTTGATTAAGGTTCTTTTGACCACACATCAGGTTGCACTCAGATTATTTAAAACCTAGTTGGTGGGCATCGATGCAATGTTAGTACTTGTGCTATTAAATTATATAAAAACAGGGTCAGTTAAAGGTGAACCAAATAATTAAAATGCATGAGAACATTGATTGATTTAACCAATACTTGGAAATGCAAATCTCACCTACTGAGGTTTTAATCAACTCATAATTAAGTTCCCGACACACAGTTAATCTCTTTGTACTTTATACACTTCTTAGAATTCAAGGATTTGGTAATAGACAACTTTTCTAGTTGATTGTTATCCCTTGAGATTAATTAATGTGACATGATTAGGATGATAGGCTGATTGAGTGTTTTCTTCTGATTGTCAATATTGATCATATTATGTGCTTGATGTGTACTTTCATATTAGCAATGTCTTTGACATTTCCAAAAGTGAAAAATGATCATATTATGTGCTTGATGTGATTACTTTCATATTAGCAATGTCTTTGACATTTCCAAAAGTGAAAAATGGTTAATCAATCTAGTGGAAATGAATTGGTATTAACAAAATTAAGTGTAAACACCCAAGGCCAACCTTTGAAGTCCTAAAACAACAAGTTAATTACACTAAAATGGAAATCCAATACATCATTAAAGATATATGCATGGTGATGGTACTCCAGTATATATGTATAAGTACTTCAGTGCTCCAATTTCATTAAAGGCTAGCTTTCTCATACTAGTGCAAACTTCATCAAAAGAGGAAGTTGTATTCTTTGATGGAAGAAATAGGAAATAGGAGAGAGACAACAGTTGGTGAAAATGATTACGCCGATGAAGAACAAAGAGCTGAAATTGATATGTGGAGGTACTTCTTTGGGTTCTCTGAAATGGCTGCATTGAAATGCGCAATTGAGCTTGGAATTGCAGAAGCAATGGAGGCACATGGCCGGGCCGGCATCTCTCTCTCTGAGCTAGCAACTGCTCTGAACTGTTCTTCCTCATATCTGTACCGCATCATTCGCTTCCTCGCCCACCTGAAATTCTTCAAAGAGAAGTGCTCCGACGCCACCAATGGTGCCAAGCTCTACACTCTTACCCCTCTCGGCCGCCTCCTAATGAAGCAAGGAGAGCGTGGCATGGCAGCTCTGGTTCTGCTAGAGACTAGTCCGGTCATGCTTGCTCCATGGCAAGCTTTGAGTGGTCGTGTTAGAAACAATGACAGGCCAGCCTTTGAAGCTGCTCATGGGGAGGACGTCTGGGATTTTGCTGCAGAAAACCCAAATCACAGCAAGCTCATAAATGAAGCCATGGCTTGTGATGCTCGGATGGTTGTGCCTGCAATAGTTAATGGTTGCGCCGATGTGTTTGATGGAGTGGATTCAGTTGTGGATGTAGGTGGCGGGGATGGAACCACCATTGGCATGCTTGTCAAGGCCTTCCCTTGGATCAAAGGCATCAATTTCGATCTTCCTCACGTTGTGTCCGTCGCACCAGAGAGAAACAGCGTGGAGCATATCGGAGGAGACATGTTCAAAGCTGTACCCCTGGCCAATGCCGCCTTTTTAATGGTCGGTATTGTTACTAATGCCTTTCCATACATTGTTCTGATTTTATTCTTCAAACTCTATCTCATACATGTAGTTTTGATCATGAAAATCACATGATGGGTACTTCAAGTATCACTTCAGTATATATGTATCTCATTAACATGCTATTTGTCACTTAATTGAGACAATGCCGTGTTTAATTTTTCTTTGTTTGTGAGATGCAGTGGGTTCTACACGACTGGTGCGACGAGGAATGCATTGAAATACTGAAAAAATGCAGGGAAGCCATTCCAAAGGTTAAAGGGAAAGTGATCATTGTGGATGCAGTGATAGAAGAAGCAGATGATGAACAAGAAAAGGAACAAGACGAGGATAATTACAAGCTTAAAGGCGCGAAACTAATGCTGGACATGGTGATGATGGCACATACCAACAGAGGGAAAGAGAGGACTCAAGAGGAATGGCAATATGTTCTTGACAAAGCCGGCTTCAGTCGGTTCGTCGTGAGGCCAATCCGTGCTGTTCAATCCGTCATCGTTGCTTATTATTGACTCAAATTAAGGTTAATGATACATATGTAATATGTGTTATGTGTGCGCGTGTGCGCGCTAAGCTTTGGTTGTTCTTGTTGGTTCAAGTCTCTGTTGTTGGAGCTACTATGAACTGTGAGGTCTTGTACTCTTTAAAATTCTTTTTTTTTTTTTTTTTTTAATTGAGAAGTGCTTAGAATGACAACACCATGTCACACCACAACACACATTGGCTTACAAGAGCCATCCATAGGTGATTTGGGATGCGGGCATACACAGATCTTGATGCATAACGCGCAAGTCGAAGTCGCATGGAAGGCTTTGTTGTTTGAGTGTGTAAATTTGGAGACTCACTAACTCTAACCTCAGATCTGTTGCAGAGCAAATGAAGCCACAACTTCTCACAATCTCTGCTACAGTGATATGTGCTATTGTTAAGTGTATACTCTCTATTAACTAAGAACCAATTACAACCGTAGGATATGATCTTACAATAGACGATCCAGATGATAGATCACCTGGATCGCTGACTCATCAAACACTTATAGCATATCACATGTGACCCTACAACCATACTAGTCACAACATGTTACACTACACACAGTCACATGTTAAAATACACTCAGTCATACTATAAATGTTACACTTTAATACAACCTAATGATTCATCCTAACATCCCCTTCAAACTTACGGGGAGACTACAAATCCCAAGTTTGTTCGCAGGAACTGGAATCGAGAGAAGGAAAAAGATTTTGTAAAACAGTCTGCAACTTGATCTTGAGAAGGAACATAGTTTACTAACAGTTGCCCAAACAATACCTTATCTCGAACAAAATGACCATTAAGCTCGATATGTTTGGTTCTTGAATGGTAGACTGGATTTTTAGCTAAGGCACTAGCACTCTGATTATCACACCATAATACTGGTGTAGCAGGCAGTATAATAGACAGCTCAGACAATAGAGATTGAAGCCACGATAATTTAGCAGTAGTGTGAGCCAAAGATCTATATTCAGATTCTGTACTACTCCTTGCCACTACATGTTGCTTCTTACTTTGTCAAGAAACTAGATTAGACCCCAGAAATATTGCAAACCCAGCAACAGATTTCCTATAATTAGGAGTTCCAGCCCAATCAGCATAAGAAAACCCTGTTAAGAATAAATCTTTATTAGGACGAAAACTCAAACCATAGTCGGATGTGCCTTTCAGATACCTCATAACCCTTTTTAATGCCTGCCAACAAGACATTGTAGGATTCCGTTGAAACTAGCTCGACTTATTAACAATATAGGCTATATCGGGCCCGATGTTAGCTAGATATTGTAAACCTCCCAACATACTTCTATACAAAGTCCTATATTTAAACTCGGGTTTGTGATCAACATATAATGGTTTGCCTACTACTTTAGTAAGTATCCACTATTTTAGCTAACAACATCCCACATTTTTCCGAAATAACTTAACATAACCAGGTTTGATTTAAGTACAAACCAGAGGCATCCCTCATAGCCTCCATGCCCAGAAACAGATTAAGATCCCCAATATCTTTCAGGGCAAATGTACTATTCAACTTGAGATAAAAGATTTGATTAAATCCACATGAGATTGAGTCACTACAATGTCATCCACGTAGACTAACAAATATAGTACTGTAGAACCACACTTGTAAATGAACAAAGAATTGCCAGACTTAGCATTTTTGAATCCCCAGTTCACCAAAGTATTCTTAAGTCTGTTAAACTAAGCTTTAGGAGCTTGACGAAAACCATAAAAAGCTTTCTTAAATCTACACATATAGTTAGGTTTATCAGAATTGAAAAATCCTTGAGGTTGATTAGTATACACCTCTTCAACCAAATGACCATTCAGAAAGGCATTGTTAATGTCCAATTGACGGATGGACCAACCATAATGAACTGCAATGGACAATATCACTCTTATGGTTGAAGCCTTAACCACTGGGTTATATGTTTTTGAAAAATTAATTCCAGGAACTTGTTTGAACCCCTTAGCTATCAACCGAGCTTTGTATCTATTAATAGAGCCATCTAAGTTTTTTTAATAGAAAAAAATCCATTTATTACCAACAATATTCTGATTATGAAAAGCAGGGACCAAAGTCCATGTACCATTACTCATTAAAGCCCGATATTCTTTTTTCATACCATCTAATCATTGGGGACTAATAAGAACTTCAGAAGCAGTTGAAGGAATATCAATATCAAGTAAAGCAGTGGTAGTTAAAAAAGTCTTACGCATCACAATACCATTTTTAGCTCTTGTTGGCATACAATGAGTATTGACAAGATGAAAAGGTAATTGAACAGTAGCTGAATCAGAATATCAATTCAGAAGAAGCATTAGACGAAACAAATGTTTGGATACCAGTTTTGGAGAAGAATGTACAAAAGAAGGCCATAGAGAAGGTAAAGGAATAGTCCCTACAATAACAAGATGAGATAGGAAAGTCATTCTTCACACCAAATAACTTCATAAAAGGAAATTTAGAGTCATTAAAAAATAACATTTCTTGTAATGATCAATGTACCAGATTTATTTAAGCATTTATACCCCTTATGAGAAGAACTATAACCCAATAAAATGCAAAGTTCATATCAAAATTGGAACTTATGAGAATTATAAGGTCTAGTATAGGGAAAACAAGAATACCCAAATAATTTTAAAAGATTGTAATCTAGAGGAACTTTGAACAGTTTTTAATAAGGAGAGATGTCTTGTAAGACTACAGTAGGTAACCTATTGATTAGGAATACTGCAGTTTCACAAGCATCCCATCAATATTGGTAAGATATATTAACATGAGCAAGTAAGGTTAAGGTCATTTCAACAATGCGATGATGTTTCCTTTCAGCCCCACCATTTTATTTATGAACATATGGACAAGAACGTTGAAAAATTATACCACAAGAATCCAACAAAGGTTTAAAAGATCGATATTCACCACCCCAATCAGATTGTACTTTCTTAATTTTGGTGGAAAATTGATTTTCAACTAAAGATTTGAAATAGATAAAAGCTTTCAATGCATCAGATTTCAATTTAAGATGATTTATCCTAGTAAATCTGGTACAATCATTAATAAAGTGGATATAGTAATTATAACCACCAATTGAAGTAATAGGAGTTGGCCCACATACATCAGTATGAATTAATTCTAAAATTGAATTTGCACTTTTATTTGACAAATGAAAAGGTAAAGAATGACTCTTACCTAAAGGAAATGAGTTACATAATTGCATATTCGAAGACACAGGTAAATGAAGATTAGAAGTTAACACATATACCACAGTTTTGTTGGCTGGATGACCCAGTCTTGCATGCCTCAAATACCATCACCCTTACAAGTAGCAAGAAATGCTTTATTTGTTTGAAAAAAAAACATAAGAATTACTAAAGAAACGATAGAAACCATCATGAAGTGTCCCTTTGAGAAGGATATTCTTAGTTATGGAATCCTTGACACAACAATCAGTAGAAGAAAATTCAATTAGGACATCATTATCTTTGGTAAGTTGAGATACAATTAAGAGATTTTTCTTGATTTGTGGGACAACAAGAGTATTAAGAAACAGAAGACGAGAGCTATTAGATGGGATGTGAGCATTAACAATCCTAGTAATAGGAATTGACTGACCACTACCTACCATTAAAGAATCAGTACCTGAGTATGAACTTCCATTGGAGATCGGAGATGGATCAGCTGTGATATGTGACGTTGTACCGCTATCAGCATACCACGATGAATCTGAACCAACCTCTGAGGCAACAAAGAATGAATTCGATAGTGGAGTTTGTGTCATTGCTTTGGAACGAACTTCTGTGGTTGAGAAGATTGATTTGAAAATGATTGTGCTCCCATATACTTGAAATCGCCACGATAATAACATATTGCAGCTGAGTGACCAAATTTGTTGCAAATCTTGTATATAGGCTTGTTGTTGTTATGGTTCTTGAAACCACGACCTCCACCACGAGATCGACCACCACCTTTGCCTCTATTACCATATCCTCTACCATTCAAACCACTATGACTATATCCATTACTCAAATCTTGATTCTGACCACTTGATTGGTGAAAGCTTCCACCAGATCTAGAACCAGATGTTCGAACCTCAGTTGAATTAGCAAATTGTATTGAATCTTTAACACTTAATGAATTGATTCCTTGCATGGTCTGCATCTGCATTAGTGTTGTCTCAAAACTTAACAATGAAGCTTGAAACTCAGTCCATGCAATGTCTTTCTGAGCTTGAAGAAGAGTTACAATTGGTAGATACTCCATATCCAAACTTATGAGAATGCTCGTTATCAGATCCAAATCACTCATAGGTGTTCCTGCAGATTCAAGACCATCTGCTAACTCTTTCATCATGTTCAAGTACTCACACATCTTCTTGGAACCTTTCCTATAAATTTGCATCGTTTTCTTATTTGGGAATCGACTTGAGATATGTTGTATGAACCATAACATTCCTCAATAGTTTTCCACAATTCTTAAGATGATGATGCTCGTTTATTGACTTGTGTAGAAATTTCTTTGGTGATTGCATTAAACAACTTACCAAATAAAACCGAATCTTTACAGATCCAGCTTCTGTAGCTCGGATTCACAGATCCATCTTCCAAGAACTTCTCTGGACATTTAACAGTACCGAATAAATATCCATCAACCTCACAACCGATGATGAGTGGAACCACAATCGACTTCCACAACAAGAAATTTGTTCGATCTAGCTTGATCGTGATGAGTTGGCTTATAGAATTAGCAAACAAAGCTAATGCATTAATCGGAGACATATGAACAACTGATTCTTGTTGTGAACTTGTCGATCTACAACCAAGACCTTCAGATTGAGCTTCCATGGCGTCGACTTACAACTCTGATACCATGTTTGAGTGTGTAAATCTGGAGACTCATTAACCATAACCTCATGTCTGTTGCAGAGCAAACAAAGCCATAGCTTCTCACAATCTCAACTACAGTGATATGTGTTAGTGTTAAGCGTGTACTCTCTATTTATATTCATTAACTAAGAACCAATTACAACGTAAGATATGATCTTACAATGGATGATCCGAGATGATAGATCACCTGGATCGTGACTCATCAAACACTACATCATATCACATGTGACCCTACCGCCATACTAGTAACAACATGTTACACTACACATCACATGTTAGGTGTTTTTCAAAAAGTGGGGTGTCTTTAGTTTGTAATTCACCAAATAGTGGGGTTTACTTTTAAATTTCAAAACTAATGTATAACTCCTTTTGAATGAGCTATTGATGATGAGGCGGCATGCATGGTGGTGAGGTAGAAGGCATTTGTATGGATAACTCCTTTTGAAAATGAGCTATCCATACAAAATTATAAACTCTATAAATGACTCTTTTTGAAAAGGAGCTATCTATACAAAATTCTTCGCCCTATGAACGACACGTGCATATGGAGATGGACGACCCGCGTCACTCGCGTATCTCGAGGTAGACAACCCATGTAAACAACACGCACGCATATCGACGTGGACAACTCATGCAAGCGTCACCCATGTATGCTGAGGTGGAGAATTCATGCAAATGCCAGGCACGTCTGTCGAGGTGGGCGACCCATGCAACCTCGTGCAACTCATGCAAACGTCACGTACGTATCTCGAGGTGGTAAAGTCAATGCAAACGTCACACACGTATCTCCTGATTGACAACACATGGAAACGCCACGCACGTATGTCGAGGTGGGCGAGTCATGCATTTTCGTGCAAATCATTCAAACGTCCCACACATATCTCGATATGTGGACAACTCATGCAACCTCGTGCAATCCATGCAAACCATGCGAATGTGAAGCACATATTTCGAGGTAGACAACTCATGCAACCTCGCCGCAAAGTACATGCAAACCATCCAAACGTCATGCATGTAACTCGAGGTGGATAATTAATGCAAACGATAGATACGTTTCTCAGGTGGACAATTCATGCAAACGTCATGCACGTATCTCGAGGGTACAACCCATGCATATCCAATATAGACTATGCACCACATGTAAACGTCACGCACGTATTGCGAGGCAGACATCCCACGTCAACGTCGTTGGAGGGTGTTTACACGAATAGCGCCTTTTGAAAATGCGCTATTCGTGTTATCTGTCCTACGTGGACCGGACACATGAATAGCGCCTTTTGAAAAGGTGCTATTCATGTGTCCACGTAAGCCGAAAAATTTCCCCCAACTAATAGCGTCTTCTCAAAAGGCGATATACCCTATTTTTTGAATAAAAAAAACCCACACTTGTTTTGCTCATTTAAACTAAAATCTACTGTACTTTTGTAATTTTTCCCACATGTTATAATATACTCAGTCATACTATACACATTACACTTCAATACAACCTAATGATTCATCCTAACACTTGTGAGTCAATGTGTCTTGTGGTGTAACGTTGGTGTTGCCATTCTAATATTTTCCTGTTTTTTAAAAAATGTTTTGATTGTTTATGAACGGTTTATGGTGTCACCTTCTGATGTGCTTTTATTAATGTACGTCTAAAATTTTCCATGGTTTATTAGGGGAAAAAAATTCTTGCAAGTTCTATGTATTGTCTGCCACAATAAAACAAATTGATTTTCCCAAAAAAAAGAGAGATCATAAATTTGGGAAAGAATTGTTGTCAGTGTCCTGTGGACCATATATCTTCATCATAAAAGAATAATTTTCCCAAAATATATAGTATACCCCGTACTCTTTATTAACTGGAACCATATCTTCATCGCACATCTTGAAGGAAGAGAGTATGGAAAACTGCTATGATTTTTCTTGTCGTCATTATATATATATATATATACTAGTTTCTTAAGGTGCTACGCACCAATGAATCCGCTCGCTACGCTCACGGGAATATAATTTTAACATGTTAGTATCCAATCTAAACTAAATATACTACTCCAATTATATTATGATCTAATAGATTTTAATCGCTTCTAATTATGAAGATCATTGCAACCGAGGTTACAAGGTTAGTCTAATAATGTACTACTCTAATATCAGTTACATATAAATCAATACTATTTTATACTCTTTAATAAGGTCTCAATCAAGACCGATCAAACATTGTCAAACCTTCTCTAAAATTAGTAACAAGAGAATAAAATTAGTAAGAACAAAATCAAAAATTGATGTAGGAAAATAACTATCAAAATCATCATCATCATTGCAACATATGGTTCACATGGATTATGATAACTATGATAGACACAAACATGAAGTGAGGATTGTGGAGAACATGCCGTGACATCAGTGGTTCGATGACATTTTGAAAGAAATAGAAGGCTTAATTGATGTACCCACTCAATAGATGAAAAATGAAAGCAATAAAATCGGAAGGTAATACAATGGTAGAATAGTAATTTTAAGTGTTCATCGAAAGGTTATGCAATGGTAGAATACTAACTCTAAGTGATGAAGGAAAAATTGAAGATTGGTGCTTATTATATTACTTTTATGAAACCTTAAATATTAAATAGACTCCTAAATCCTAATGTAATAGGTCTATGTATAGTTTGATATATATATATATATATATATATATATATATATATATATATATATATATATATATATTATCAAATAAACCTACAATACTAATCCTTATAATATGTCATGTACATATATAGTTATGTACATATATCGATCCTATCCTAATTAAAAGGAGATCTTCTATAAATAATCAATCAATGACAATCACTGAGATAAACGATTTACTAATTCTAATTAATATAAATTTAATTATGCATTTACCTATTATGATCGATTCTAATTTTACTAGAAAAAAGAATCGTCGTCATACTTATATATGGTTATGTGTGTGTGTATATATATATATATATATATCGATCTTATCCTAATTAATAGGAGATCTCCTATAGATAATCCATCAGTCACAATCGGTGAGATAAACAACTTACTAATTCTAATTATTATAAATTTAATTATGTCTTTATTTATTATGATCGATTCTAATTTTGCTAGAAAAAAGGAACCGAATATAATTAATAACTATTATTAAATAAGGGCAAACTTGTTCATTCAAGTAACGAAGGAAAATTTTAAGATTCGTGTTTTTAATATATAGGTAGATATAATGTCACAATAGCAGGGATGCTACTGTAGGTAAATTTAAGAAAGAAAACACTTTCATTGTACATTCTTTATTCACAATATTTCAATGCACGACATAATGAAGGACAACATTTCTTATTATCAACTAGTTGAGCATGGTGGGGTGGTTAGTGCCACCACAATGTGTGTCAGGCCTACCTGCTTCTTTATTTATTGGTACATGAATTTCATTAATATCAATATTGTCGCCACTTTACCACCTTTGCCACTACATTATTAGCTTCAATGACGTGATCACTATGGGGTTGAAGCCCTTGTAAGCACGTGGCTTAGGTTTTTAAACCACTCTTTCTTTGTTTTTGTTGCAGTTGCACCGAAGACGTTTGGGGGATTTAAATGCCATCCTAAGCACGTGCTTACCTAACGGGCCATAGATGCTTTACCTAAAGCATTCACATACTTTTCAAGTTTTTTTACTAAACATTTGGAAGTTTTGTTTATCGTTACAATGATGTTTATGTATCATCATGTGTTTCAGATATTTGAAGAGAACGTTTTTTTATTGTCACACTATTTTAATATTATAATCACATTCATAGGTAAATAAATGACAGTTTTTTGAACAAATAAGATTAGCAAATCGATGTATTTAAATTAGGGCAATTGATTCTATGTTTGGTCATATATCGAGCCATTACTAAATAATTAAATTTTTATTTTACTTCAAAAAAAGAAAAAAAACCAGCCCACCCCACCTCACCCGTATTAATATCGAATCAATTAGATTGAAGTTATTTCGCTGTGGCACCAAACTTCAACTAAATTAGCTGGGCTGAACTCGTATTGGTACAGTGCGCAAATTACAAAAGTGAAAAACAAAAATTACAATTTTGGTTATAGAACCCAATTTCCATTTTGGTTAATAGGCCATGTATCCATTTGTCTCCAAGAAATTGTGTTACATGCTTGGATTGAATAATATAATTACGAGCTAGCTTTCTTAAAACGCACCACAAAAACTTTAAAAGTTGGTCCTGCTCCTTAAGTTAAAGTTTCCTATTCTCTAGAACCCTAGCTAAATAAGTAAACAATATATTTCATTTCCATCGCACATTATTTAATTAAGCTCTCAATTGATTCCTAGTTTTAATGGGTATCCTACCTAGCTATAATATTTGCACTACCTTGCAAGTTGCAACTAGGGATGCAGTGGGGCGGGTTTGGGGCGGGGAATGCGATCCCCATCCTCATCCCCATTAATGGCGGGGCGGGGATTCCCCGCTTAAAATTTCCTATCGGGGAAATTTCGACTACCCTCCACCCCAGTGGGGATCCCCACCCCATTACTTTTTCACATAATATCTAAAAAAAAATCAAATACATTATAGATCTAAAATTAAAATCATCAAAAGCTTTTTCTTCATAATTGTAGATCAGTTTTCAAATTTTATGTGAAGCATTCACCATACAAAAAAAGGAAATATAAAATTTAATTATTATGATGCAATTCCCACAAAGAATATTCAAGATCCTCGTGGGGAATATTTTCCATTGGGTGGAGTACTGGAGAATCCCCATAGAGATTCCTCATGGTGGGGAAGGGTAATACTGCCCCGTCCCACCCCCGATGGTGGGGATGAAATCGCCCCCGACTTCAGCCCCATGGGGGCTAGTTGGCGGAGAATCTGCGCCCCATCGAGGCCCATCCCTAGTTGCAACATCTTTTTTTATATAAGTTGCAACCTCTTTGGATGATACAACGCGCTCTTCTATAGACAGTAGTTGCTATCAAAATATGTGCACAAATCTCTATGTACTTACGATAAAGGGATCTACATCTTAATTAGAAGATGGTCAAAAGTAGAGGTGGCAAAAATTCGGGTCGGGACGGGTCTGGGTCCTGGATAACCCCTACTATGAAGAAGTATATTCATTGTCCGGACCCAATTTAATTTTAAATTCGGGCAAGACTAGCTTGTTCACACCCATTTTGCTTAAAACTCGGTTGTCCGATTGTCGAATTAACTACAATCTTGAGAACTAACTTTTGATATTAAAAGTTTCTTCAAATATTAAATTAAATATATACATTATAATCTTATATGATGTAATTTGGAAAAGTAATGTCAAATATTTTCAATAAAAATTGCATTATAAATTATTATAGCAGTACTACAAATAATTCATGTAATATACTAACATTAATGCCAAGAAACAAATGTTCAAGTATAAATAAAATTAAAACTAAAGATATTTTTAGTACATTAATTTATGTGTATTAAAGTAGATTAATGTTTGTTTATCTATTTAATTGATAAGTATTAAGTGTCCAATATTGATAAGTGTACAATTAGACATAATAATATGTAGTGTTTAGTGTAATTTTGAACCATAAATCTCTATTTAGTGGTGACAATCTCTCATTTGTGTGATTTACAGGTGTTAGGACTCAAAATGAAGAATTGGTGCGAATATTAGAAGAGTTGGTCAAGGTGATCGAAGGAAAGAAGAAAACATAATTCTAGGTCATGGCTCAAGCCGTATATCTAGGCCGTGGCATGGAATCCAAGCTTCATGGCCTCGATTTCATGTTTGCCACTAGAAAATAGTGATCTAAGCCGCCACTCAGGTCGTATATCTAGGTCGTGGCTTAGGTTTTATGAATTCAGGCCACAACATGACTCACGACCTGGAATTAGAAACCCACTTCTTAGTCTGGATTTTTAGGAACTTCATTTTGGAATAGATTTTTTTTGGTTTTATATAAATAGTAACTCGGTAAATCATTGTTCTCAACATTTGCATGTTTACGAAAGAACATCAAGAATTTGAGGTTTTCCATCAATTCTCCATCAATCTAAACCGAAAATGGATCAAACAACTCTTTTGACATCAAACCTATGTGAGATCTAATTCAATTTAACTTAATTTCTTTTTATTGGTATTTTAGTCTCTTTGGTATTGCTTAATTAATTAGAGTTAAACTTTGATTTAAACCTTGATTTATTGCTAGTGAGTCATACACATCCGTACTTATGCAAGAAGACCACACAAGTAGTAATTGACCATACCGATTGATTTGACCCTTTCGGGACCCGTTAAGTACCTTAAGGATTTAGGCTAAATTGGAAGCATCCGTACTTGTGCGATCCGATTTTTTAAGTGTTGTGTCTTCACAAAGCCCCTTGCAATCAACGCATTAAATCCAATTCGTGTGAGTCCAGGGTTGTGTGTTTGGTTAAGGAAGTAATCATCGTTATACCTTGATTATCGAGAATAAAAAATGCGAGGAACTCTACAGACGTTCGGAATTCTATAGCTACTCTAGAATACCTTTGAATTGCATGCTTTATATAGATCGACTACCATAAGGTTGAGTGTGCCAATTGAGGAAATTTGAGATACCGAAAGTCTAAGTTGCCTCTCTAATTGATTTCGTTACAAAGTATTTTCAATTACATGTCTTTTTGAATTATCCTAACATTCGCTCTCAAACCCCTCATTTTCTCTTTCTTTTAGAACCTTAGAAAGATTACCAATCTCTGTGAGATCGACTATTTGCCACTATCTACAAAATAATTGGTTTATGTAATATATTTTATTGACGCGTTCGGCGCAAGTCAAATTTTGGCGTCGTTGCCAGGGATTGGTTTTTTTCTTTATTTGGTTTCATTTTATTTATTTGTTTATTTATTTATTTATTTTGTCTATCTAGTCCCTTATTCATAACATGTTTGCAGGTTACTCCGCAATAGCCTCCTACCCCCACAACTATGGTGTAACGGCCCAAATTTTAATTACGCCGTTATTATTGATTATTTTCGAGACTTGGACGACAAATTTCGAGATCCGCGTGGATGCCGCAGATAGGTCGGGGCACGTCGACTAGGTAAATAGTGATTTTGTGTGATTGTTTGCCTATTTGCGATGTTGTATATCAAGTTATTTACCTAGCATCGCATGTGTGTATTTATATAATTGGATCAAGCGAGAGAGTGTAACGGGTGTTCGCATCGAGAAACGTGTCGAAACGGGTACTGAGGAGCGAATTCTGGGTACACTAGGTCGGGGAAACTAAAACAAACAAATTAAATAAAAAAAAGGAAGATTGGTCAAGTAACTACTAAGGAATAGATATTGGGTGGCTAGTGACGCGGCGGTACGCGTATATCGCGGTTCGGACGAAGAATTGGGCGTCGAAACGCCCGAAAACACATGCGAGTGTCCCGGCTGTGTCACACTTTGGAGTCAATGACACAAAGTCAACAAGCTTACCCTCACCTACACTCCACCAACACCATCATCATTTTTTCCTCTCCTTTACGTCACTCTCTCCCACACCCACACATACACACTCGTCACTCACACACATGGGCCGAGAGGAAGAAGAAGAAACAGCAGAGGAGGAGGAGGAGGAGGAGGAGGAGAAGAAGCGGGAAGGAGAGAAGAGAGGGCGGAGAAGCCGGGAAGGATGTGAGTCGTTGCTTTTGTTGTAGGTTCGGTGTGTCGGCCATGGTTGCTTGAGAGGGGGTTCGTCCATGGAGGCCGAACCGGTCGTGGTGGTGATGGCGGGGTGTCTCCCCGCCATCGATTCCACCGGGGTTGCGATGAAAACCGGTTCGATCGGCCGAAGAAGGTGCACACGCGCGCGCATGTGCACCCCTTCATGGGCCGGGCTCGGCCCACGGGCCGAGCCTCGGACCTCGACTGTTACGGCCTGGGCGGGTCGGTCAGTCCGACCCATTTGGGTCAACCCGAACCCAAACCCAATCAAAAAAAAAAAAAAAAAAAAAAGAAAAGGGTTTTAAATTAATAAATTATAGAAAAAATAAGAAAAATAGGTAGAAAATTTATGGAAAAATCCAGAAAATCAGGAAAAAATATAAGAAATGAGAAAAAGATAGAAAAATGGTATTCGAGAATTTTTCGGGCGTTGACACCCCGGTATAACTCGAAAAGTGTGTCAAACCAAACTTTTTGAAATAAAGATTTTCATATTTTGGCCGCACATTATAAATTCATTTAATTTGACTCTAAACTAGTTCAAATGGTTTAATTGGACACCATGAACTTAGGAGACCATAGTCGGGAGTCGGGCGCGTTTCTCGAGACGTGAGTGGGACTGGAGTGCATTTTTTGAGGTACGTAAGATTTCATCTGAAAGTCACTGAGGGTTTACTTTTCCATCGTTGATTTCCTATTCCTTGTTATTGTATTCTATTCCGTGATACATTTGGGTTGGTGGTCGAGTTACTCCCACCTGATATTCGTAGTGTACTTATGGCACATTAGGCTGTAGCACGTGTGATCAGACACTCGGTGAATTGCAACCCGAGTTGCATTAAGGGTGCACGTGTCGGGCAAGCACCGCGAGGAACCAGGTGAAAGGAAGTGGGGGCACCCACCGAAAGGATCCTGGGGGTCCGAAGTACAGTTTAGTCTGACGGGACGAGTACACACTTTGTTTCTCTCGTGTTATTTATTCATGTGATGATCTTAGCACAGTTGTCTGTTTAGTTTCCGCATGATTATTTGACATGTTTATTGATATCTATTTATTTTCTTATAAATGCTCGGTGTACTTTGTTGGAATCTTACTAACTGTACTCTCCATCTGGCTTTTTGTGATGGTCGAGTGCAGATCCCAGTGCTAGTAGGGGCAAGGGGATTTTGGGCGACTTTATCTCGATCGTCCGTTGTTGAGGACCTACTAGCACGTGCGATTTTGATATTTTGCTTTACTTTTGGGAAATGAGAGATGGATAAACATTGTACTTGTATATATTACTTGCTTAGTATTGTCGCCTATATACAGAGTACTTTCCCCGGGTTTTCCACAATAGGTGTTGCTCTTACAATGATGTTTTATATGATGATAAATTTAATTGTTTTACTTGCTTTAAATTTAAGACTTCCGTTGGTTTTAATGCTATAAAAATGATCTAACTGTCTAACTAAACGATTAACGAAATGAGTTTAACACGTATATCGAGTGGTCATGATGTAGCAAAGGACGTTAGTGGCGCGTGGGATCCAGTGGGTCAATGATCGACGGAGATCATGCGGGGCGCGACACACTCACGTTGCGACCTCGGGATTTGGGGCCGCCACGGGTGGTATCGAGCAAGAGTTCTAGGAACCTCGGGACATTAACGAAAGAGCATAAAACTTTTAAAAAAAAAAAAATTAGATGTGGAAACCCGATGTACTTGCCTTAGAACTCTAGTTGGGAAGTGATGGTGAGGCGGGTAGACTTAGGGTTTATACACGTGTTATGTTTTTTTTGGTAAATGATAAATTAACACGTATATATACCGAGGCTGATCCGACGCACGCTTTTGACACAGATCATGATGGACGGACAACCCTCGACACAGCCTGAGATAGGACAGACTAGTGATCCTACTAGGGACACCACTACTACTACCGTATCGACTCAGAGCATAGAGGATCGACTTGCAGCCCACGATGCCCAGTTGACAGAGATCATCCAGATTACTTAGGGCTCGGCGCGACAGCCGCCCATGCAAAGAACACTAGCTCCCATAGTTCGGTCACACCTACGTTACGGACATCCGTCGCCCCAATAACACCACATATGTCTACCAATACACCACTTTCGGAGACACGGGGCGAGGGAGTCTCGCCGCTATTGTGATACCATTAGAGACTTCGACTCTTACGCCCCTACCTATGACTACCGAGCGTGCCAGATAAATACTACAATTCCTGCTACTTTTGCATTCGTCTTGACCCCGAGGCGAAGCTTGTCGAGAGAGTTTATGAAGTTTCACCGTGATACTTCTATGGAGGTGTAGACCCTGAGGCGAAGGGAAGTGGATAGTTTCGCATCGGCGTTTTCATAAGGCGATGCGGAACGACGACGACATACATGCACATTTATCCAGAGCGTGTCGAGAGGCCATGCGACGGTTTGGTGGATGACTTATCCGGATATCCACTGGAGCCGCCGACATGGGCGGAGTTTCGAGAGTTGTTCTACGACGAGTTCATTCCTATGCGAGGTGAGGCTAAGATTGATGGAGGATTTTCGGCCTACGACAAGGTAACCACTCATTGATGCGGTACATGGAGCGGTACCGATACCTATTACGGTTCTCGATGGATGTTGCGGCACTAAGACACTTCGATTTACTATTTCGTACGTGGTGTTGATGAGCGGATTGCTTGACGCGATCGTCTCGACAGTGCTACTACTCTTCAGGAGGTGTACGATCGAGCATTATCTTATGAGACACTGCTCTTGGAGAGAGAGGGCAGGCGTACGACATGTACTGCAGAGCAAGCGGGTCAGGGTTCTCGGTCGGATCGGAGACCGAAGAGACAAAAAGATCGAACTTGACGAGAGGTCGCCGAGATGATCGACGAGATAGGGACCATAGGGTTGATCACCGGACGACCGGTTCCCAAAGACGAGGATAGGCGACGAGACGCACGCCTTAGCACTTGCACCCAGCGAGCGGCGACGACATCGGCCATAGAAGTGCCGTCGGGATAGGGATCGGGGAGGCCATGACGGGGTCGAGAGAGACCAGGGGTCGGGGTCGAGATTCGAGACGAGCGGGAGAAACGTCGATGTCATTGTTGTGGTCTCGAAAGGCACTGAAAAAGTCGACTACGAGGACACCACCGACATTACCGGGAGCACAACGGGGTCGGTAGGGAGAGAGCACATGCGGTCACACACCGGAATCGAGATGCGACCAAACAAATTCGTTGAGGGTACGTTATCTATTATGGGTAGACCGATGCATGTTATGATAGATTACGGTAGTACATTATCATTTATTGCGGACGCATGGTAGGAGAGTTAGGGTTAGCATCACATGACGCTAGACACACACCTTGTCCTCAGTACGGCCATTGGGGATAAAATATACCCTAACCGGATATGTCGAGACTGCACGATAGAGGTAGAGGGGCATCGATTCTTGATAGACTTACGAGTCCTAGAGTACCTCGAGTTTGATGCACTTTTAGGGATGGACTGGTTAGCGGCTTATCATGCACAACTGGATTGCTTCCAGAAGACCGTCACGTTTCGAGTTCGGGGATTCCAGAGTTCACATTTACTGGAGTCGCTACCGCACTACCCATTACTAGAGGTCGACTAGCTACGACTCAAGAGATGGAGGCATTCGCAGCGATAGTTGAGCCAGAGGTTAGGACTGAAGTCAGGATTGAGGATGTTCTAGTAGTCCGAGACTTCGTCGATGTATTTCCGATGATTTACCAGGATTGCCATCGCCACGAGCGATTGAGTTAATCATTGAGTGATACAGGGGACTCACCGATCGGTATAAGACCTTACCGGATGTCACCGTGAGAGCACGTGGAGGTCGGGAGGCGGTTGGATGACTTGCGGAGAAGGGTTTCATTCACCCTAGCATGTCACCTTGGGGAGCTGCGGTATTATTTGTGAAGAAGAAGTATGGTTCATTGAGGATGTGCATAGACTACATGAAGTTGAATCGAATGCGATTAAGAACCGTTACCCACTCCCAGGATCGACGACCTTTTTGATCGTTTGATCGGCGCCTAGTTCTTCTCGAAGATTGATCTGCGTTCTAGGCTATCATCAGTTGAGGATTCGAGAAGAGGACGTCAAGAAGACCGCTTTCAGTACAAGATATGGGTTGTTTGAGTTTACTGATCATGCCTTTTGGGGTGACTAATGCCCCGTCAATCTTCGGGGACTTGATGCACAGTGGTCTTGAGACCATACTTGGACAGATATGTCATCGTCTTTATTGATGACATCTTGATTTATAGCAGACTCGTGAGGAGCATGCGAGTCATCTCGAGAGCGGTTTTGACGACACCGAGAGAGCATAGGCATCGTACGCAAAATTTAGCAAGTGTGATTTACGGGCGAGTGCGGTGAGATTTCGGACATGTCATTAGCGATCGGGGTATCTCTGTGGATTCGAGAGAAAATTCGGGCAATTATTGACTAGAGGACGCTTTGAATACGCTTTTGACATTCGAGTTTTTGGGACCGGCGGGGGTACTACCGCCGATTCGTACATGACTTTTCCTCGATTGCAGCAGCGATGACTAGACTGACCAAGAAGGATGTTAGATTTGATTGGTCAGAGGAGTGTGAGCAAGCTTTCTGGGAGTTGAAGAGGAGATTGACTTATGCACCAGTGTTGACATTGCCAGAGCCGGGCAAGAGCTTGTCAGTGTATACGGATGCATCGGGCATTGGACTTGGATGCGTTTTGATGCAGGAGGGTAGACCAGTAGCTTACTTGTCCCGACGATTGAGACCCCACGAGGTTAACTATCCAATGCATGACTTGGAGCTTGCACAGTCGTTTTGCACTGAAGGCTGGAGGCATTATCTCTACGGAGAGCGGTTCGTACTCTACACTGATCATCGAGTCGAGATACATTTTCACTTAGAGAGATCGAACATGCTTCGGAGGAGATGGGTTGAGTTGCGAAGGACTACGACTTCACTATTGAGTATCACCAAAGGAAAGCAAACGTTGTAGCTGATGCATTGAGCATGAGCGATATTGACAATCAGACGATAGTGCGACATATGACACACGAGCATGGCTTATTACAGGCGGCGCGATTATGTGCATGGCCGATGTTTTTACTACGATCGAGCCACACCTTTGTTGTCAGATGAGAGTTCCGACTGTATCTATTGAGCGAGTTGTCGAGTGTCAGAGGACCGATAGGCTCTATGAGCGGTTCAGTGGTATGGCTCGGGATACGGAGTGTACGGATTGGGCAGAGTCGACAAATCAGTGTTTGAGACACCGGGAGGTTGTGGATACTGCGCCCGGAGATACGGGACGGAATATTGGAGGACGCACACGAGTCTCGCTACACGGTTCATCTGGTCGACCCAAGATGTATCATGATTTGAGGCAATTATTACGGTGGCCGGGGATGAAGGGCGACATTGGCGAGTACATCGGGAGTTGTCATATCTGCCGACAAGTTAAGGTGAGCACGAGAAGACCGGGAGGTTTACTACGGCCACTACCAATTCCACAGTGGAAATGGGAGCACGTCACTATGGATTTTGTCAGTGGGTTACCGCAGACTACGAGGAGACACGATGCGGTTTGGGTTGTGATTGACAGACTAACGAAATCGACGCATTTTATTCTCATTTCTATGAGATATTCGTTCTCGCATCCGAGCATTATCTTCGAGAGGATATCGTTAGATTGCCCGGTGTGCCGCCTCTCATTGTATCGACCGAGATCCTAGGTTGACTTCGAAATTACGGGAGCGATGCGAGAACGGTTTGGCACCAGTTGGAATTTAGTACACTTACCATCCTCGACAGACGGACGATCAGAGAGGCGATACTGGTTCTGAGGATATGCTCGGGCTTATATTTTGCGGTTTGGAGGTTCGTGAGAGGATTATTTACCGCAGTGTGAGTTTGCTTACAATAACGGCTATCGGTGAGTATCGGGATGCCTCCGTTTGAGCGCGCCAGTATGGCGAGCCTGCGATCACATGCGTGTTGGGCGGCGCTGAGGATACAACGACGATTGGGCCGAGAGATAGTTGTTGATCACACGAGAGAAGATTAGGCGGATTCGACGAGAGACTTCGGGCGGCTTGCACATGACGAAAAACAAAAATATGCGGATAAGTACCACGAGGGTCGAGCTATGAAGAGGGCGACATGGTTTATCTCGAAGGTCTCCCAATGGAAGGGCCGAGCGGTGATTTGGGATTAAAGGGAAATTGGCGCCGAGATACATAAGACCATTCGAGTCGCAGCACAAGTTGGCAATGTGGCTTACTGATTGGACTTGCCACGAGTTAGGCCGGGGTTCATCCTACGTTTCATATCTCGATGTTAAGGCCAGGCTAAGTCGGGGCCAGAGACCGATGGTTGACTTGAGACAAATCGAGGTTCGGCTGATGTAACATATGAGGAGCGACCGATAGCAATTGTGGATCGCGCAATTCAAACTCTTAGGAACAGGGAGATCCCTAAGGTGTTGGTTCATTGGCGACATCATGGTACGAAGGACTCACTTGGGAGCTCGAGTCTATTATGCAAGAGCGTTATCCTCAGCTATTTCATGGTACGAAACTTCAAGTTATTTAAAATTTTGGGACGAAAATTTCTTTTCTAGTTGGGAAGAGTTGTAACGGCCCAAATTTTAATTACGCCGTTATTATTGATTATTTTCGAGACTTGACGACGCTACTTTCCGATCCGCGTGGATGCCGCAGAGATAGGTCGGGCACGCCCGACTATATAAATAGTGATTTTGTGTGATTGTTTGCCTATTTGCGATGTTGTATATCAAGTTATTTACCTAGCATCGCATGTGTGTATTTATATAATTGGATCGAGCGAGATAGTGTAATGGGTGTTCGCCTCAAGAAACGTGTCGAAACGGAGTGCAGAGGAGTGAAATGTGGGTACACTAGGTCGGGAAACTAAAAAGCAAAATAAATAAATAAAAGGAAGATTGGTCAAATAACTACTAAGGAATAGATATTGGGTGGCTAGTGACGCGGCGATACGCGTATATCGCGGTTCGACGCAAAATCGGGCGTCGAAACGCTTTGAAAACACATGCGAGTGTCCGTTTGTATCACACTTTGAGTCAAGGACACAAAGTCAATAAGTTTACCCTCACCTACACTCCACCACACACCATCATCATTTTCTCATCTCATTTACGTCACTCTCTCCCACACCCACCTGATCGTCACTCACACACACGGGCCCGGAGAGGAAGAAGAAAAAACAAAGAGAATGAGGAGAAGAAGAAGCGGGAATGAGAGAAGAGAGGGCGGAGAAGCGGGAAGGAGGTGAGTCGTTGCTTTTGTTGTAGGTTCGGTGTGTCGGCCATGGTGGCCGAGAGGATTCGGACATTGAGGCGAACCAGTCGTGAGTGGTGATGGCGGGGGTGTCTCCCCTACCATCGATTCCACCGGGGTTGGGGTGGAGAGCAACCCCACCCAAACCCAGAGAAAAAAAGTTTTCCCGATCGAACCAGTGAAAAATGGTTCGATCGATGAAGAAAGGTGCACACGCGCACTCGTGCTCGAGTGTGCACCCCCTTCATGGGCCGGGCTCGGCCCACGGGCCGAGCCTGGATTTGTTCCGGCCCTGGGCGGGTTGGGTCCGACCCATTTGGGTCGACCCGGACCCAAACCCACAAAAAAAAGAAAAAAAGGGTTTTAAATTAATAAAATACGGAAAAAATAAGAAAAATAGGTAGAAAATTTATGGAAAAAATCCAGAAAATCAGGAAAAAATATAAGAAAATGAGAAAAAGATAAAAAAATGGTATTCGAGAATTTTTTCGGGCGTTGACACCCCGTATAACTCGATAATGTGTCAAACCAAACTTTTTGAAATAAGAATTTTCATATTTTGACCGCACATTATAAATTCATTTTATTTGACTCTAAACTAGTTAAAATGGTTTAATTGGACGCCGGGAACTTAGGATACCATAGTCGGGAGTTGGGTGCGTTTCTCGAGATGTGAGTGGGACTTCGGAGTGCGTTTTTAGGTACGTAAGATTTCATCGAAAGTCACTTGAGGGTTTACTTTTCCATCGTTGATTTCATATTCCTTGTTATTGTATTCTATTTCGTGATACATTTGGGTTGGTGGTCGAGTTACTCCCACTTTGATATTCGTAGTGTACTTATGGCACATTAAGTGTAGTAGCACGTGTGATCAGACACTCGGTGAATTGCAACCCGAGTTGCATTAAGGGTGCACGTGTCGGGCAAGCACCGCGAGGAACCAGGTGAAAGGAAGTGGAGGCACCCACCGAAAGGATCCTGGGGGTCCGAAGTACAGTTTAGTCTGACCGGGACGAGTACACACTTTGTTTCTCTCGTGTTATTTATTCATGTGATGATCTTAGCATAGTTGTCTGTTTAGTTTTCACATGATTATTTGACATGTTTATTAATATATCTTTATTTTCTTATAAATGCTCGGTGTACTTCGTTGGAATCTTACTAATCGTACTCTCCATCGGCTTTTGTGATGGTCGAGTGCGGATCCCGGTGCTAGTAGGGGCAAGGGGATTTTGGGCGACTTTCTCGATTGCCATTGTCGAGGACCTACTAGCACGTGCGATTTTGATATTTTGCTTTACTTTTGGGAAATGAGAGATCGGATAAACACTTTGTACTTGTATATATTACTTGCTTAGTATTGTCGCCTATATACAAAGTACTTTCCCAGGGTTTTCCACAATAGGTCTTCTTCTTTACAATGATGTTTTATATGATGATAAATTTAATTGTTTTACTTGCTTTAAATTTAAGACTTCCGCTGGTTTTAATGCTATAAAAATGATCTAACTGTCTAACTAAACCGATTAACGAAATGAGTTTAACACGTATATCCGAGTGGTCATGATGTAGCAAATGACGTTAGTGGCGCGTGGGACCCAGTGGGTCAATGATCCGACAGATCGGGGCGCGACACTCCACGTGGCGACCTCGGGATTTGGGGGCCGCCACATATGGTCGATTCGAAGACTTATACTATCACAATATGAATGGGGTAGGTATGTCATATAATGAACATCAATATTCTAACAAGCATTCTTTTATGCAACAGTCGAGGTTTGTGAAATTTGTGAGGATTATTCACATTCCACATATGCTTATTCTTACTATCCAAAGTATGAGAAACATCACTATTCTAGTTCATGTCAAGTCCATAGATTCCTCAACATAAAGAGAGGTCTATACGATACATGATGAATGACTTGATCTTGACCAAGAATTACCTTTTCAACGAGTTGATCAATAGTTTCATGAAGAGAGGTCTATATGAGTTATGATGAATGACTTGATCTTCACCAAGAACTACCTTTTTAACAAGTTGATCAACAATGTCATGAAAAGAACCAACAATTTCAACAAAACACCTCCTTGGAAGATATGATGAAACAAGTATTGACTAATCAACAGTGCTTACATGAAGAGTTTCAACAATTTTAGCATGTAAATCCAAGCTTGCAAAATTTAGAAACTCAACTTAGTCAAATGAATACTACACTTGAGAACTTGATTGACAAGAAAGAGTTGTGTAGTACACAACTAATTTTTTTATCTAGAGGAGAATGTGTGTGTTGTTACATTGAAAAGTGTTGAGGTGAATGAGGTTACATAGGTTAAGGATTATTGGAGCGAAACAACGGACGAATGTGAAGTTTCTCCAACTGAGCCAAACATTATCATTGCATACGATGAAGAGGAGGAAAATGAGGTAAAAATTGAAGTCATTTCGGAAAGGTCGAAGGAGCTGCACAAACTGAGCAAGGAAGACAAACATCTGGTGTTGGTGAAACCACCCTCCCTCCCATGATGCGATAGAAATTTTTGTGTTAAATGTCCCGAATAAGCTCCCAAGTCTGAAGGAGGGCGTGCATGTTTCATTGCCCAAAGCTATAGATGCACCATTTGTTGTCGAGATGTTGATATCTCGAAAGGAGAGGGCAGGCATCACGTGATAAATCACGTCAAGTCTAGCCAAAGACTTAAAAGAAAGGTATTTGTTTTTTTATTTCAATTTTATTTTAGCTTTATTTTTTGTATATATGTTTAATAAAACCCCAACTTAGTTTCTTGGATTTATGCAGGTGCTATGAATGTTTGATAAGCACCAAAGGCATTGGAGCACCTCGAGTTCCGCTAAGTTTGGCTTTGGATTATATTACTTAGAATAATTTGAGCATTTTTAGGGAGTTAACATATTATTAGGATTTTAGGTGTTTTGAGACTTGGTTGGGACATAAACCGACTTAAATCGCCGCATTAGTGGATGGTCTTTGAGTAGACCCAAAACCCTAAACTTCATTCCGCCATCTTTTTGATTTCACCATTAGTTGAAAGATTTTGAGTTCGCAAGATTTTGTGGGGATTATTTAAGTTAACTCCTTTGCTTATTAGTTCTTGCTCTTATTATGATTTTTTTATTGTTTCCTTAGTTACCTAGACATGATAGAGTTTTTCTTATCTCATGATGTAATTTGCAAGATTAGGTTCAACTTCATACTTCGCAATACTTGCGTGTTATTTCTTACCTACTCACTCTTATTTTCACTCTATCTATTTTCAATTTTCTCTTTCACCCGTTTTCTCTTCTTTGTTCTTACTCACTTCTCGCTTCTACCAAACCTTGGGGACAAGGTTTTGGAATAAGTTTAGGGGTGATTTCAAGTATTGATGATCATTTTTTTTTTGTATGTTAGAAATTGCGCAAGACGACAGGTCCATGGATCTCACCAGAACCGATATTACCTTCAACTCTTATGTGTAGGGTCTTATTCCTGAAACACCTCGGTACTATTTGAGGAGAGATCTACACTCATGTAATTCTTTATGAAGTCACGCTTAAGCGTGAACTACATTTCGATTCACATATTTCCAACAAGATTATCCATTTAATTTAATTAATTAATCACTTCGCTTTAATGTATTTCTAGTCAGTATCTTTTCAATTAATAACGTACATCAACATATTGTCCCGTCGCTTGCTCAACCAATAATTTCTTTAATCATCCAAAAAAACTTGACTAAATCCTTCATTAATTATATGAGCAACAACTTTAAAGTAATTAAGCTTTGTTGTCTTTCATAAACACGTAGAGTGTGTATCTCGAGGTGCTCAGACAACTCTCAAAGATGCATGCTCGGTCGAAGATAAGGTTTAGCATCCTGAAGAACTTTGGCTAGAGATTTTCATTTTGTTGAAAGATGATGCGGATAACCTAGTAGAGATATTGTTTGTCCGACAGCAGCAGAGACAATTATGTGTGTTGTGGTTGTTTTTATGCTGTTGGTGGTAATGTGTAATTCGAGTTGTGTCAGACTATGCTCAGTACAATATCTGGTTATCAATTACAGCATTTATTAATTAAACTTTTTCTTATAAAAAAAAAAAAAAAAACTCCCAAGGGACAATATTCTGATTGCTACATACATTTGCTACTGTTGTAGAGAAATGCTTTGAATAATTATACGTACATAGAGAGCTAAAATATCTTTAGTGAGATGGAGACACCGCTTGCTAAAAAGTAAAATTAAAGAGTTAACTCTAATTGGATTTAAGTTGTTGGTTTCTTAACTCAATAATTGTGTAGCAAATACGTACATGTAACATATCTTTCTAGTTTCATCCAACTAATAATTGTGATTCAATATATATATAATACTAATTGATATGGGTGACCCTCAAAAAATATGAAACCTCATTTTCATAGAAACAAAAGTTTCCCTTCATGGCAAGACTTAATGATGGAGAGACAAAAACCAAGATACTAGAAACTCTAGAAGAAAAAGATGAAGTACTAGAGGCTGCAATTGATACATGGAAATATGTACTAGGCTACGTCGAAATGGCGGCGGTGAAGTGCGCAATCGAGCTTGGAATCTCCGAAGCAATGGAGAACCAGGGCCGGCCGATCACTCTCTCCGAGCTATCATCCTCACTCGCCTGCTCTCCCTCCTTGCTTCACCGCATAATGAGACTCCTAGTGCACCAAAAGCTCTTCAAAGAGACCATCTCCCCTGAAGACCACACTAAATACTACTCCCTGACACCAATATCTCGCCTCCTCAAAAACCATGGAGACCATAGCATGGCTGCTCTAGTCCTCCTGGAGACCTCTCCGGTGATGCTTGCGCCATGGCATGCGTTGAGCGGCCGTGTGAGAGACGAAGGTCGGCCCGCCTTTGAGGCTACTCATGGAGAGAGTCTGTGGGAGTACAATGCTAAGCATCCTAGGCATAGTAAGCTTGTCAATGATGCCATGGCTTGTAATGCTAGGATTGTGTTGCCTGTGGTGTTGAAGGGTTGTGCTGAGGTTTTTGAGGGGGTTGGCACGGTGGTTGACGTCGGTGGTGGCAATGGAAGCACGATTCGGATGATGATCAAGGCGTTCCCCTGGATCAAAGGTATTAATTTTGATCTACCTCATGTTGTAGAGGTTGCGCCGGAGAGTGAAGGTGTGGAGCATGTAGGAGGGAGCATGTTAGAATTTGTGCCCAAGGCTGACGCTGCCTTTGTCATGGTAAGTATATACATGAAACTCTTTTTTTTTTTTTTTTTGGTAAGCTTACATGTAACTCTTTTGCTAATCTCTAAACATGTTGATGATCATTGACGGACCGAGTGATGATCGTTTAATCAATGAAGATTTCGTAACGAAGGAAATAATACAGATCTCTCCTTAATTAATTAGTATCAAGATCTTTTAAAGTAAAATCCCTCGTGTATGAGTTGAAGGTCAATGATTAAGTTAAAAATTGTTAAAATTGCTTGTTTTATATCTCTAGTTTTCGTGCTTAAAAAACTAACTTATTTGAAGTTATTCTACAAGATGTCAAGTCGATTGATGGAAAAATAAGAGGGCCGCTAAGGGCACCCCACCATTTAATGAAGGTACCCGATTAATGTGGGCACAAACCGATTTACAGGGCACCCAAAAATTAGACCCGAAATACCTAAACTACCCCTCGTGGAAATCCATCGCACCCCACCACCCTCGTGCAAACCCCCGAGCACCCCACCACCCCCACCACCACCTTCACCGAACTCCTTATGGAAGAATCCATTTGTTTTGAGCAGACCGTGAGAGGAATCCCCAAAATCGTGTTCTTCGTCCCTCGCGTGTGTTTCTCCTTCGTTGTTCGAGTTTTACGCATTTTGTAGGGTCGGTGTGTGAGCGATTTCGTCTCCAAATTAGGGCTCGGTTGAAGATCGTCGAATTAAGTTACATTTGGTAGAGTAGTTGTTATGTGTGTGTGGCGGTTTGTTCAATTGTAAAAAAATTGGGAAATCGCGGTTCTCGGCCACACGAGCCGAGAGACGGTGTCAATCGCTGTCTCGGCCAAGCATGGCCGAGACGAAGCTAATATTTTTGGGAACTCGCGATCTCGGCCACGTAGACGGAAGAGTTGACGACGTATCGATTACGCATGTCAGAGAATCTTGTCGTTATCTCGGCCGTGACATGACGAGAGCTATAATTAGTGATAGGTAATGTGGCGTCGGTGGTGTACAACCGAGAATTTTGTCCTACACTCGGTTGTCCACTTCCGAGGGGGTCTCGATAGGCTCGGTCGTCATAGGACGAGTAAGGCGAATTGAAATGGTCAATCCATCTCGGTGGTGTATAACCGAGAACTTGCTATTGGACTCGGTTGTAAACGGCCGATATATTGGACTACTTGTCGGTAATGGATGACCAGAAAATATGGGTTGTTTCACGAACACCTTGACCGAGACATCGAAATGGATGAATTTGAACATTACTTTTTGTAAAAAAATTGTGGTATGTCAAACTAACAATACAAGATTGAAAATCCAGCACGAGAATTTGCACCGAAACTTAATTAATTATAATTCTCCGTAACATTCAAACTGACTCTAAAAAGGGTCCATCCATAAGTAAACAACAATCAAAATACAACACAACATTTGCATATACATAGAACATTCGGAGGAATTGGCAAAATTTCTAAATGTTTAGCCATCAAGGTTTCTAGGTACAAGCTTTAACCTACGGTGTATCTAAATCTACAACAGGTATGGTGGCTTCATCATCGACGATTGCAATGGGCGCGATGTCTCGAAAAATGAATCCATCTCGTCAACCTTTGGCGCGATCCTCAACGTACCGATCCCACGATGGATATAAGGATGGCGAATGGTGCATTCACACGCAACCGCACCTGTCAAAGTGAACAAGTAGAACATAGAAGATATTGTCACAAACCCGATTAAGGGGGGAAACAAACCAATTCACAAAAAATCATAGAACTTACCCTAACCCAATGGATATTCCTTTCATTTGCCATTGCAATGATAAGTCTGTTGTGCAATGACGACGGTGGAGTACTACGTAGAGGTAGGAATGTGGAGGCACTCCCATGCGAGAGGTTGACGAGAATGACATTGAATGCGGTGGATACTAACAATCCCATGTCTGGAAGTGTCAACCATTCTTTGAAAGATGTCCCATCTTGCTTCTCTGGGTAATGCACCGCATTCTTGACAGTCTCGAAACTCGAGCCAAGCACTTCCCGCCAAAGGTCTTCATACCCGATAATCTCATCGTACATCCTTCTACGCACAATCCTCCACCCGTCTACATCGGCGAGGGCAAGCCCGAGGCTACACACCGATATCCGCAATTTCCATCGGAAACCACATCGATAATGGCCTCAACATGTGGCAACCAATCCGGTTCTAAGCAATGACCATAAGCCATGTTAGATCCACTTTGCGTGCGTGGACCGGCACGACGCATTTGGATTACAACCTTGCCTTTCTTACGCCTAGAAGTGGAGGCCTCTTTTGTGGAGTGGGAGGACTCAAATCCGCTCTCCACCCGTCTCGTCGAAGAATCGTCATCATCGTGTTTTCTCTTCGACACTGGGGTGCCTCCGATTGGAGACCCCGGTGTCCTCCCACCCGCATCCTCAACTTCCTGCTCGCACTCCACAAAAGACGAAGGTGGACTAATCTCCCTGAGCTGCTCACTTTCAGTCCTCCCCCCGCATCCTCAACTTCCTCCTCCCCCTTATCCAATCTTCCTGCGGTGTCGTGATTGTGCCTCCCACAAATCACAGTGACATACCATAAGGAGTCAACATTTTCCTTGACGTTAATTTGGAAATGGCATCCACATTTCTTCGTACCAGTGTGACTCCTCGCCTTTTCATCATTCCTTGATTTCTTTAAAATTTTGCCGCTTTCCCTTCCCTACTCTCTCGAGCCGGTCCCCCATATGTCTCGGACCTCTCACGAGCAATTTTCACCCTTCCCCTAGCGCTTAATGCCCCCGGCATCCGAGCGCTTCGTTACTAACACAAACTTGTTCTCACCACCAATCATTTGAAGTCATGAAATAGCCGCTTCTCGAGAGGGAATGGCTTAGAAGGTGTAAAAGTGTCCTTGTAGTCCGGAAAATTACTAGATAACGACATTACACTACAATACAAACAAGTGTAACATTATAATCAACCAAAATGTACAAAGACAATCACAAAAAAACCCAAAAAAATAGGTTCTCGGTTGTACAGTCCGAAACTTTCTTCGAGTCTCGCTCATGTACGGCCGAGTGTTACTCGATTCGGTCGTACCGGTCCGTGACTGCGTGAAACCTCTCGGTCCTCTGTGGCCGAGACACTACTATACATCTCGGTCTGCGAGGCGAAACAATCGCGCACCCGAGACGAAACTTCGGATAACCGCATAAAAAACACAAAAAATTTGCAAAATTACCTCAAGGACGACCTCCTCTGGCACCGAAGCATTACAATCCTCCATTATATAGTGGAAACAACTTCGGATTTGAAGAAATTACCAAACCCTACGTTGACAAACAAATCATCATTTTCACGATTATACACAACTAAACAGTTCTAAAAAACCCGAATATAGTTGTCAAACATTGTTACCTCGCTGTCGGATGATGTCAATCCGCAAGAATCGATCAGCTCTTCGCCAAACGCAATGTGGCTGTCACTTTGTGGTTCAAGCTTGGTGGTGGGGTGCCCTAACTCCTTGGCAAAATGGTTTGAGGGTTTGAACCATTATATATACAGGGACAAAATGGTCTTTTTCAAAGGGCTAAGACTGATGATAGACTTGGTGATGATGGCACATACCACCACTGGGAAGGAGAGGACTCAACAGGAATGGGAGTACGTTGTCACTCAGGCTGGCTTCACCAAGTGCATTGTTAAGCCCATCCATGCCATCCCATCAATTATTATTGCTTATCCATGATGTTAAAGGAGTACCAAATCATTAAAATAGAGTATTGTACGTGTGATTTGTATAATAAACATGCTAAGATGGTGATACTATCCTAGTCAATCATGAAGCGCTCCATTAATGACATAAAATTATTTTTTGTTGTCTTTTGAATTATGTGAGTCAGCTGTGACTAGTTAATGACCCATAAAGCATCTCCAATGGGATAATTGATTGGGGTAGAAATAGACCTACCTAGGATACAATCCACATCCAACCCCAAAAATGCTCGAGAACATAAATTTATAATGTTCATCTTATGTGGCATGAAATTAAAGTGGAGGATGTTTACCACAATGTCTACTTCTAGACATTGTTGTAGACTGCCACGTCAACATTATTAATTATTTTAAAGTTTTAATTTTTTAAAGCCTTTATTAATACTATGAAAATTGAAAATAAAAGTGTCAACTCATCAATTCATGGTCTAAATTCACATTACCATTGAAGATCATTTTAAGAGGCGAATGTCTATTTAGTGTCACATAAGATAGACATTCTCTCAACATCCATGATGTGACACCAATCCATGGTCTAAATCCACATTATCATTGGAGATGCTCTTATAATCTGGAGTTTCATCAAACTAATTAATTTTAAATACTAAATTAAGCAACCAAATTGAAGTGGGGCAAACTTAATTAGTTGAACTAATCAAGTGATTAGGTGTTAATGACTGAATAGAATATAACCGTCAATTAGGCGGACCAGGCCCTTGTACAAATGTACATTTTTGCCTCCTGCTCATTTTTGCTACTTTCTGGAAAGTTTTCTTGTAGTAAGTTAATCACGGGGAATTAACTTATTAGGAAGTTCATATATATTTTTATGTCTGATACTGTGACACTCTTAACTGAGAGTGATTTATTTCACATTTTATAGAAAGTACAAATACGTGTCACAGTATTAGATTGAACGGTCATCTGATCATCTAACATTGATCCTATGATCTCAGCTCTTCAATCTTATACATTACAGTATATGTGTTACAATTCATATAGTAAAACACAACCAATTATATACCACTAGATGTACCTCGAATGACACATATCACTGTTTACATTAGCGATTGATTCTAATATATATATATATATATATATATATATATATATATATATATTGGTGCTTCTACAATGGAACTCAATTACATAGAATTTATTGCGCGTTTAATGTGTTATGCATTAAATGCACTACATAAATCACCATTAGATTGAAATCCCTCAGCAATCTAATGGTGAGATATGTAGTACCCATGACATGAGTATATATTTGAACTCCATTATAAAAATACCCTATATATATATATATATATATATATATACATAGATGTATGTTGGATTCCCACATCTCATAAAGTGATGGAGATGTGGACAGGTTTGAGTTGAGTTTTAAATTAGCCTATTTTTCATAAATAAATATTATCATAACTCGCACCCAAGTAAGTTCGGATTTAAAAGTCTTTATTTTGCCGGACTCAGTCCACTACCTATGACTTATATGAAAATTCGTAATCTCAATCTCAATCTAAAAAACCCATTTATATTTTGTATCTATAAAATAATATTGTTTACTTCACGGAAATATTTTATGTCCATTAAAACACAAATAGAAAAAATAAATATTTTATTCCATTTGTATAATATATTAGTTCGTATACATTAAACTTCTTTTCAAATTATGTACTCCACTTAAGCCGGGTTAAGCTTGGGTAGGGTCCGGCCTATTTGAAAAGTAGGTAATCCAGACAGACATTTTCATGGGCATAAACGGGCCCGACAAGACCAGGGCCCATGAAAAGGCGGCCTAATGATCTTATGTGATGTAAATAAATTTTCTTTTGAGGTCCATATGTAAGTGAGTTAATTAAAAATGAGGCCCGCTATGGGCACCCCACCATTTCATGAAAGCACCCATAATTTTTCTCATTTCTCAATCTAAAATGTAAAAGACTATTTTGCCATTTCATATATACACACCCAAACCCCACAAACCATTTGCAACTCAAAACTGGGGCACCCCACCACCTTGAGGAAGAAGTGAACCTAAAGCCACAATTGTGTTTGCCAACCATATGAAGCTTTGAAGGAACTGTTTTTTGGATAAAAAAAACTGTGAAATTGATGATTTGGTTTTGTCAACATAGGGTTTCTCAAATTTTTAGACGTTTTTTCACGGGCGCGATGGATTCGGCCTCGCGGGGCGAAAGTTATGCAAACGTCTCGGTCATTACTCTCGTGATGTGGTGGCCAGAGACGACAATAAAAAGTCTCGGTCATGGACAACCGAGATCTATCTTACACTCTCGGTTGTACATCACCGACGAACATAAACTATACACTAACGGTTGCTCTCGTGAAGTGGTGGCCAGAGATAACAATATAACTCTCGGCCATTCGTTGCGGGATCGTGTAAACTATATCTTGCTTTGTTTGGCCATTCTTGACAGGCTGTAAACAAAATCTCGCTGTGTGGCGAGAACCACGACTTTCCAATAAATGCACCATTGAATGCACCGCCACACAAACATAACAACTACTCTACCAAATGCAACTTAATTAGACTATCAACGTACCTTCAAACGATCGATTTCACGACTTGAGTGTGTGAACGAAAAACTTGAACCGAGCCCTAATGTGGAGACGAAATCGACCAAAACTCGGAGCCTTCAAACTCGAAAAATGTCCTACAACGGCAGAGAGAGACGGAGAGGAACGAAGACAAGCGAGATTCGGGATTGCTAGCTGGTTCGTTGACGAGAAGTAGGGCAAGTCAAGCAAGAGGACGGTGGTGGGGTGACGGTGGTAGGGTGGTGGGGTGCCTCTGTTTTGCACGAGGGGTATTTTCGGGATTTCGGGCCTAATTTTTGGGTGCCCTTGGTAATTTGATTTGTGCCCTCAATAATAGGGTGCCTTCATGAATTGGTGGGGTGCCCTTAGCGGCCCTCTTAAAAATTGAGATAGTTGGACTTAATCGTAATGGGCCTGGGCCAAAGGCAGACAGGCCCAGTTATATGCCTACCCACCAACTATCAACATATTGTTTTCAAAAAGAAAAAAGAAAAAAACTGATAACATATTGGTTCTCAAAAGAAAAAGAAAACATGGCTCAAGGGCAGGAATCTTAAATTGTATTGTTCCTGAAGAGCATCTGTAACGGGTGTGGACTAAAGCATTGCACGCCTCATATGGGCCCACAAAAATTATTCTTTTATTATTATTTTTTTAAAGAAATGGTGAGGTGAGCTCATAAAAGTGTAGCAAAGTGTTTGATAATAGTGTGAGAGAAATATAGTGGAATAATACCCAACTAACCCCAAAATGCATTCAACCATTAAGGATGCTCTAATTATAAGTCTTAAATTCGAGCCCTTAACATTTTTTTAGTGGCTTTACTCGGCTGTAGCTTGAATTAATCGAGGTTCATCAAGATTCAAGAGTCAGGGTGGTTTGAAAAAAAAATGATTTTGTAACTCACTTTGAACATTTACTTTGGGCATGCCCAAGTGAATGTCTAGCCGTGTGATGCACACCCGCTTTTGCCCACTGAGTGCCCAAAGTAGATGTTTAAAGGTGGGTTACTCTAGTATAGACTTGTTTGGTGGGTCAGGAGCACTCTCGACCCTACCCGAGCCTTGCCAATATGGGCCGAGCTCGGAGTCTAAAATTTAATAAAAGCTTAGTTTTAAATCAAGACCTCTTAGTATTAGTAAACATCTTAACCAATACACCCCCTTCTACTTATTAGTAATTCTCAATATTTATTAAATATATTTAATTTTTAAAAATATGTCCATTAAAGCTCGCCCAAACTGCTAGGTTTTGAGCCTACCAAATAAAAAAAGAGGGCCGCTAAGGGCACCCCACCTTTTCATGAAGGCACCCAAATTATTTGTAAAAATTCCAGCAAAACTGGAAAAGACCATTTTGCCCCTGTATATATAATGATTCAAACCCCACAAATCATTTTGACAAAGAAAAAGGGCACCCCACCACCAAGCTTGAACCACAAAGCCACATTGCGTTTGGCGAGCGTTTATCGATTCTTGCGGATTGACATCATCCGAAACGACGATGTAACAATGTTTGACAACCATATGATGGTTTCTTAGAAGCTGTTTAGTTGGGTAAAAAGCGTGAAAATGATGATTTGTTTGTCAACGTAGGGTTTGGTAATTTCCTCATATCCGAACTTGTTTCCACTATATAATGGAGGATTGTCTTACTACGGTGCAAGAGGAGGTTGAACTTGAGGTAATTTTGCGAATTTATTGTGTTTTTTATGAGGTTATCCGAAGTTTTTGTCGATGTGCGCGATTGTTTCGGCCTCGCAGGCCGAGATATATTGAAATGTCTCTGGTCATGAGGGACCGAGCCTACTTAACCTCTCGCCGGTGTACAACAGTAGGAGAAAAAATTCTCGATTGTACACCACCGACGCCACATTACCTATCACTAATTGTAGCTCTCGTCATGTCTCGGCCGAGATAAGCGAAGTATTCTCGGCCATGCGTAACAGAGACACTTTGTGAACTCTTCCGCCCTTCGTGGCGAGATCTGCAGTTCCCAAAATTTAGCTTCTGTCTCGGCCATGCTTGGCGAGAACAGCTTAACGATCTCGGCTGTGTGGCGAGAACCGCGATTTCCCAATTTTTTATCATTCTACAAACCGCCACACACACATTACAACTACTCTACCAAATGTAACTTAATTATACTATAAACGTAACTTCAAACGATCGATTTCGCGCAAAATCGTGTGTTCGACGATCTTCAACCGAGCCCTAATTTGGAGACGAAATGGGCTCACACCCGACCCTACGAATCGCAAAAAAGCGTAGTAAACCGAATGAGAAACACAAGGTGAGACGATTTCGGAGATTCCTCTCACCGGTCTGTTCAAACCAAATTGTTTCTTGTAGTCAAGATCGGTGAAGGTGATGGAGGGGGTGGTGGGGTGCGGCGGGTTTTTTCGTGTTTGTGCGGGAGAGGTATTTTCGATAGTTCGGGGCTAATTTTTGAGTGCCCTGGACAAAACAGTTTATGCGCCTCACATTAACTGGGTGCCCTCATTAAATGGCGGGCCGCTTTCTTGCGGCCCTCTAAAAAAACAAAAAAGGAGATTGGACGGGTTTTGATATGACTTTAAAAAGTCGGGCTCGGGCCGCCAGATGAACGGACAACAAATAGATCAGACGGCGAGACAAGACAGATCATCGAGCGGACAGCATTACCAGATAACATCCAGACACAGGTACACCTCAGCGCATACTAGCATTAATCATCCCTCCCAAGATAGGATATTCTCGAAACCCAAATCCTTCGAAACCAGCCCCTAGGCCTAAGCCTAACGTACGCGCAGCTGATGCACATACAATACATACACGCTGACTCGATAGATACACACATTTGTAAAGCAAACCCTGGTTACAAGGTGTGTCAGATTTGCATCAGTATTAGCTGCCATGGTTATAGCCGTAATTATTATCTCCTCCCAAGGCAATCAATTAACCCTCCCCCCTCACCCTTCCCTGTTTATAGCCGTTAATACCCAGCCACCTCTACCCCTCTCACTTCCCGCCACGTGTCACCTCATTTTCTCTGTTTTTTCTAAAATCAATCTCTTCAACTCTAGTATTACTTATTACTAATAATAATAGTCATTCAATCATTCTCATATATTTATTTTATTTTTTGTTATTTTTTGCTATAGTTTTAGTAGTTGATTTCACCAACATGGAGGAGGAGGTGGGGAAAGCAAAAATGAGAGGTTGGGAAGAGGAAAGTACGGAAATGACCCTGGTAGGGGTGCAGGGTAAGCGTTATCCTGCGCCCATGGCAACTCATGAGGAGCTTCTTCAGAGTCCATCACTCTTCTTCAACTCTCTCAAGGCCTTCCATTCCTCTCTCGGCACCAGATTCATGTGAGTTTCAGTTTTCTTTCTTAATTTCTTTCTTGTGAATGAATATGCATCATATACATGTCACATGTCACATGTCACATGTGGTGTTATCTTATTAATCTTATTAATGTATTTTCATGTATGTGTCGACATTATATATAGCAATGTATATGTTTTTGGATTTTAGATAAGTGTGGTTGTGAGCATGCACTCACTCTTATCTGCTATTCATTTCTTTTTGTTCTTATCTCAACTTATTTGAATCACCATTTTGCGCCAAACATATATATGTACGTAGATTCCCTTTCTTTTTTTTTTTTGGTGGGATTATAGCTTTGATTGTGAAGTTGGCCAAGTGGAGTTCATTCACTATTTTTATTAATTTAATGAGGCTTTTAAGCAAAGTCTCAATGCATCCCAAGATTGAAGATTATATTGGGAATGTGGATGAATAGTCTTGCTCTTGACTTAAAGTGGGATTTTTGAATCAATCTTAATATGGAGTTAAAATGACTAGCATGCCCATTGCATGTATAATTTTCATAGGTAATGTTTGGGGGTGTTTTAGTCATTTGGAGTCGCATAGGTCAAGGTGTCCTTTTTGGCATTTTATCAAATTAAGAAAGATTTTGTAGATAAATCATATAACCCCCATTTCTCTTGGTCTTTGGTTTTCAAATTATCTACAAAGAAATTCTTCAAAACAAACAAAAAATTATTTTTCCCCTTAATGTTGGATCTTATGTGTTCATCGTTTTTTTCTATTTTTGGCTGTAAGGACTCCTGTGATTGGAGGGAAGGAACTGGATTTGCATGTCTTGTATGTTGAAGTAACCAAAAGAGGTGGTTTCCAAAAGGTTTGTATATCTATAAACATTCTATGGATCATTATAAAAGAAGGGTATAATATCAATACATACTTAGTCAATCTTTTAATATGTTTATTTGAATTTTTTTTTTTTTGTTGTTGTTTGGTTTGAAAATTTTGATGGGTAGGTTGTGGAAGAGAAGAAATGGAAAGATGTGGGGAATGCCTTTAATTTCTCCCCAACAGCAACAAGTGCATCTTATGTGCTTAGAAAACACTACTTGAACCTTCTCCTTCATTTTGAACAAGTTTACTTCTTTAAGCTTCAAGGCCCTCTCCTCACTCCAACAGGTCGGCCCTTTTTTTTTTTTTTGTCTCAATGCTTTATTTTTTGGTTCTTCGAGCCTCCAAAGGTGTGTGGTGGAGTGGCCACGAACAAGAGTATTCTCTCTAATTAAGTTAGTTGTCATGGGTTCGATTAATAGCAGATGCACCATTAATTTTCCTTCGACCTTTGGGTTTAGTAACATGGGCGCCCTCCTAACCGGTAGAGGTAGGCGTTGAGGCCGCGGTTCAAACAACCGCGGTCATACAAAAAACAGAAAAATGAGTGGGGATGCCCTCTTTGGCCACCTACCACTCGATCCGTGAGATACAGCTTAAGATGTGCGTGTGCACATCTCGAAGTTTATCAGCACGGAGTAGGTAGGTGGCCAAAGTGAGAATGTGTAATTCTTTGAAGAATTATAAAACATGCAGGGAATCCCTATGGGCATCTTTATTGTACCAAAAAGGGCTTCTCTTTCTGTCAATGATGAGAGAAGATCTCTCTTGGGCTTCTTTGATGCTATGTTTTTGTCGCTTTTGAGGTCTGGGTTCGATGCGTTTCCGGGTTTGCAGTGTTGTTGCCTTTAAAGACAGAATCTGCTTCCGATTCTCAGCAGATGCCACAGAAGACGACAGCGGTTTCTCCATACTCTAAGACCTCCTGTGAGTTTAGTCAATCTATTTCTATTATGTGGTTTGGCTTCTGAGTTGACTCAGTTTAGTATTCTTATTTGGAAAAAAAAAAAAAATGGTTGGACGAAACACTTTTGGTACATATATTTGCTGCTTAGTTGTCTCAATCCGTAGAGTTGTGCATAGAGATGCGTGTGCATGCATCTTGATGTCTGTCCAAAATAACCTTTTTTTCACTATTTATTCATAGTTAGCTTCACAATGAACCAACCTCCTAATCAAATCCAAAGTCTGATTCCATTAACAGTAATATTAATTTAGATTAATGTTAAAACGTCTCCTCCATATTAATCTATAAATTAACTAAGGAAAATGTCAAAATTATATGGTGACATCATGTTGCGACAACCTTTTTTTACATAATCGTTGAGGTCCCTTAGACATACATAAAAAGACGTGCTCACACATATTGATGCAAGACTCCATGGACCTCAACTGCATTTTAGACCAAGGATGTCACGGTAACATTTTTCAAAAATTTCCTAACGAAGTGGATGATTCATTGGTTTGGTATGAGGTTACTTAAGTAAGAGGTCGGGAGTTTGGGCCTGCCTGTGGATGGTTCATTGGTTTGGTTTGGTTTGTTATGAGGTTACTTAGGTAAGAGGCCAGGAGTTTAGGCCTGCTTGTGGATGCGCGCCCATCCAATTGTGTGGTTCACCCTAACATTTTTCAAGAATATAAACATTGCCCTCTCAGTCTGGTATGTGTGTGTTCTACTTTCTTATATCATAAGTAGGTGGCAAATTCAATTTGATCCTCAGATTTTAATTAATTCTGCTTCTCAGCACCCATGAATTGCTCTGTGGTTGGCATCATTGACGGAAAATTCGACTGCGGTTACCTCGTGACAGTTAAAGTTGGTTCAGAGGTGCTGCATGGAGTGCTCTACCACCCTTCAGCATTCAACACCTCTCCATCTTCTTCATCTGTGGTACTGGCCGTAAGAGATCAAGAAAACATTGATTTGTCTAAAAGCAATACAAGCAAGAAGAAGAGACGCCGTAGGCGTCAAACCGATCCTTTTCGTCCGAAACCAAACCGGAGTGGCTATAACTTCTTCTTTGCAGAGAAACACTCCAAGTTGAAGGCTCTTTATCCTAATAGAGAAAAAGAGTTCACTAAGATGATTGGAGAGTCATGGAGCAAGCTCACCCCTGAAGAGAGAATGGTGAGTTGTTGAATTACAACCTTGCAATACAAGTGACTTTACATGCATGCATAATTGAAGTTCCAAAATATGTGTTCTTAAGGTATATAATACTTGCATATCATACTTTTGATGCATACGTTTTTGCCGTCGGACCTTATATAGGGATGTTTTCTCTATTCACAAGACTCGAACCTAAGACTGAATTACAAGACAAGTGTCTTTATATATTCTAAACCGAACCACGGTTTGCGTGTTGAATTCTTATGTTGGGTTCATTTTCAGGTTTATCAGGACATTGGAGTGAAGGACAAGGAGAGGTATAGAAGAGAGTTGAAGGAATACAAGGAGAGGAAGAAGAAGATTGCCGAAACTGATCAAGGGCCATCAGGAGGAACCACTAATGATACTGTTCAAATTGACCAAGGAAAGTCAAAAACAGGACAACAGTGATACATGCATATTCATACCTACTCACAAGTAAATAAACTTGTTTTAATTTGCTTTGTTCAAGTAAATGGGAGATTTTCTTGAACTTGCACAAAATCATAGACATACACTTTGGTTTCCTTGTAAAACTGTGTTTTTTAATTTTATTAATTAGATGCTTACTAGAAACTATTTCATAGAAGTTTTTTATTCCTTTACTTGGGTTGCATTAATAGTACAACCAAGGGAGAGCCAAGATTTTACCCTTCACCGGGCTAGATCGATAGTAGACTAGGCATTAGTTTGAAGGGTGGACTAGCTTAGGTGTTTTTTGTAGACTTTTTAGTGAACAATTGCAAGTTTAAGGGGTACATACGCAGTCATGTATGTATGTTGCTCCGCCCCTGAGTACAATCCAAATCAGGACCAGGACCATAAAGTTGTGGCTCCGCCCCTGAGTACAATCCAAATCAGGACCTTAAAGTTCATCCTGTTTGCTAATTGGTTTTAGTTCTCCAATTGCTAAAAAAAAATAATATGTGGAAAACCTTTTATCATAAAATGTTGATCTTGGATTTTTTTGTTTTGGAGAGAAAATGTAACATCTTAAAGTTCATTAAAGAAAAAACCAAGGCTTTTAAAAAAATCCTATAGGTTTTCATGCCGTCGAAGAGAAATTCAATCGAGAAACCAAGCCCTTAACCACAATTAATTAATAAAAGGCGAGATTGTGACTTCGCTTCTCTGTTCTACCCTCGCGTGGCAGCAGAATTGCAATTCCAAGAATCCGGATGATGATCTTGCGCGGTCTAAACTTGGTGGAGCGGAAGCTGTTTTGGATCCAATAGGGCACAGTGCGGGTTCGTTCACAGTGAATTGCTTTCCTCAATTTATTAATTGCATCTCAAATGGTAAGAGCATCTCCAATGGGTTGTGAATTGAAGTGGACTTGGATTTACTCCACAGCCTGTTTATAGTGCTGATGTGGCAGCAATCCACAACCGCAATCCATATTTACCATGTGGATTGAAGGTGGATGTAGAACACGAAGGATGGAATATACATTTCAATAAAAAAAAACCCTCTCCAATAGTAATGTGAATTCACAATTTAGAGATGACATGACACAAAAAATCGTCCACACCGTGGATGACATCCTCTATTTGTAGAGGGTGCAATCTACAGCCTCTATTTGTCACGTACTAAAAAAAATCGAAAAAGTAGACGCAAAGAAAAATAAAATCGAAAAGATATGCGTAACCACATTGGATTTTCGCTTTGTTTTATAAACATATACTTTGCCCCTGTATTGGATAAAAAATAAAAATGACCTAAGTGGATAAAAAAAAAAAATTAAACAAGAAAATTGACAAAATATGTCTCATGACTTAAAGAAAAATTGATGCGTCATGAAATATATAACGTTAGAAATTGAATATATATATTTAAAAAAAAATTAATAATAAAAAATTATTCCCACATCTACAACCCACATTGTGCATTGGAGAAGGTTTTTGAAGTTCAACGTCTATTTGAGCCTTGTAGGATGGACATTGCCTCTACGTTAATGACGTGACATGAAACCAATCCACAATCCACAATCCACATTTACCATTGGAGATGTTCTAAATGTGGATTGAGGCTGTGGATTGTCGCCACATCATCAATGTGGAGGGATTGCCTAGATTATGTAGGGCTGACAATAGTTGTCCAGACCCGTTTGTCCGATTTTGTCTGGACCCGCAATAAACGGGTTCGGGCAATATTTCTTAAAAAAACATGCGGGTCTGAACAATTTTTTGTGTCCGTTTAAAAATATGGGAACAAGTCCGGACAATAATTTCAAAAAAACGAGTACCCGTTTAGTGATTAATTTGAAGGGTATATAGGTAATTTCTCACACTCCATGTCATCAAAAGATTCAAAACCCTAACTGTTTAGTGCTTTTCTCCCCTCTCCCTCACAAAATTGAAAATCCTCTCTTATACCTCTCGACTCTCTCCGCGGCTCTGCAAACTCTCGAGTCCCGACTCCCCTCACAAAATCGAAACACCTCAAGGTCACTCCGCCTCACGGTCGTCTCTCACCGCCTCGCGTCTCACGGCCACGTACGACGTACCCTCAGTCCGCCTCACTCCGCCTCTCACTCGCTCCGCTTCACTCCGCCTCTCACTCTGCCTCACGGTCACTCCGCCTCACGGTCGTCTCTTACCGCCTCGCCTCTCACGGCCACGCACAACCTCACGGCTCACTGCCACTCCGCCTCACCCTCAGTCACACCAGTCAGTCATTCCGCCGCGGCTCCGCCTCTCACTCTCCCGACTCTCACCTCTTCCCAGCTTCGTGGACACTTCACCTCTCCTCTTGCCTCTCAATTTTTAGCCTCTGAACCCACTCATCTCTCCGCTTTCAATGTAAGTTTTTTTCTACTCCTTCTCCATTCACATGCATGTTTCTTGTTTGATTTTTCTAAAATTTGTTTCAAATCTATTTTCACACTTAAACCGATTTGATGATGTTGTTTTTCATTACTAAGTCCCATACTTCCATGACCCTATGGTTTAAAATTTTGAATGATGAATTGATATTTTGAGTTGTTTTGTTTGAATGATTTGAATGATGAATAAAAAATTACAAATTTGATTCTTCATTATGTAGCAGCACATATTAAAGCATCCATGGTGTAACGTGATTTGATGATGTTGCTGTTCAATAAACACATATTTCTTGTTATAACTCAACCTTGCGGTCGTGGTTGCGGGGTTCCATTAAGTAATTGTCCTTATTTGATTAAAAAAAGAATGTACTGTGATTTTATTACTTTGTGTGCATTCTTCATATTTTTTTAATGAAATTAATGTACTAGATTTAGATATGATTTTCATTTTATATTATTGCAGCGTCATGGGTGATAATATACATAGCATTGCATCTAATCATCCTCAAAAGAAGAGGAAAAACCAGTCTAAAGTGTGGGAATATTTTACTGTAATTCCTCCTGGCACTTCTGCGTATCCAGATAATAGGAAGGGAGGGAAATGTAAATATTGTATAAGTGTTGTTTTTGCTGACGGTAATAATGGTACAAATGGCATGAAACGTCACTTATCTAGTTGTCCTAATTATAGTCGTTTTGGTAACCGTGATGTGTGACAAATGATATTAGAATCGTCAGTTACGGGGAATATGGGATTAAGGTCTATAAACTATGATTTCGGAGTTCATCGTGAAAATATGGCAATGATAGTTATCATGCATGAATTACCTTTCACCTTTATGGACTATGAATATGTTAAATACTCTTATACCTCTCTTGTTCCTGAAATTAAGTGTGTTTCGAGAAACACAGTGAAGGAAAATATATTGAAAATTTACAAAAGGGAGAGGAGAAAACTTTTTAACTTGTTGCAATCTCTTCCAGGGAGAGTATGTTTGACTTATGATATGTGGACTTCCACTATATCTAATGGTTATATTACTTTGACTGCTCATTATATTGATGAGGATTGGGTGTTGCAGAAAATGATTTAAAATTTTTGTTTTATGCCACTTCCACATAGTGGTGTAGCAATTGCCGTGAAATTTCTTGCTTTGTTAGGGTCATGGAACTTAGATAAGAAGTTATTTTCCATTACTTTAGACAATGCAAGCGCAAATGACATATTTGTTGGAATTTTCAAAATACTTTGAGAATTAAGGATGCATTGCTAGTTGGTGGTGATTTCTTTCATATGTGATGTTGCGCACATATTTTAAATCTTATTTTCCAAGATGGTCTTAAAGAAATTGAAAATATACTTGACAAAGTTCGTGATAATATCAAGTTTGTAAGAGGATCACAGTCTCGAAGGAAAAAGTTTTTGAATTGTGCTACACAATTGGTGCAAGATGTGGTTACAAGATGGAATTCTACATACCTCATGATTGAATCTGCATTATATTATCGTAATGCTTTTGCTCATCTTGCTTTGAGTGACACAAATTATGTATTTTGTCTCGGGTTGGAAGAGTGGAATCAAGTGGAATGTGTTTCTAAGTTTTTGAAAATATTTTATGATCAAACTAATATATTTTCTGGTGCAAAGTATCCGATAATCAATCTTTTCTTTCATGGAATGTGGAAAATCCAAGCTCAGTTGAAGGATGAATTGAAGAACCCGAATCATTTTATTCGATCCATGGCTTCAAAAATGCAATTAAAATTTGACAAGTATTGGAAGGATTGTAATGAAATTTTGGCAATTGGTGTAATTTTAGATCCTCGGTACAAAACAAAAGTGGTCGACTTTGCTTTTTCAAGAATTTATGGTGATGAAGGCAAGTTCAAGGCTGCTACGATTCGCGATAAACTTCAATTGTTGTTCGAGGCATATTCTCATGAATCTCATCATTCGAGTGGAGATGTTTCATCCACTAGCAACCAAATGCCAAAATTTGTTGAATCAAATGATATAAAAGAAGATGATCTATAAGCTATGGTATGTTCTATAATTATGATTTTATTTTTTTAGTGTTTGTTTTAGTTGTGGTTCTTACTTTATGATTATCTTATTGTTTATAATTGTGTGTTAGGGTTATGACTTTTTCCAAGGTGATGATGTTTCTAATGAACATCAATCGGAATTGGATATTTACTCGCATGAGCCATTGCTTGATAGAAATAAGGATTTAAACATTATAGATTTTTAGAAATCCGTTCAACATCGATATCCAAAGTTGAGTATGATGGCACGTGATGTTTTATCCATTCCTTTGACTATCTTGCTTGCTTAGTCGCTCTTTAGTACATCAGTGTAGAACACTTGACAAGTATAGAAATTCTCTTTTACCCGAAAATGTTGAAGCGTTGATATGTTGTCGTGATTGGGTGAATGGAGCAAAGTTGAAGAACAAATCTGGTGAGCATTATGTAATTAGTTATTTGATTGGTAAACTATATGTCTTAATTGATTTGTTGTGTTTGATTATTTTTTTATGTAAATGCTCGAAAGAAAAGAGTTTGATGATATCAATGCGAAAATGTTGAAATTGAAAATATATCTCAATCCCACAACAACTTCTGGGCAAGCTTTAAATGATGTGGAGGTTGAAGATGTGGATGGCGAAGATGATGAAGTTGAAAGTTTATGTACTATTGCTTTATTTACTCTTATGTTTAAATGATTGAGCTTTTACAATTAATGAAAGCATTTTTTTTTCTATTGTCTTTCAGATGAATGACTTAAGGGATTAGAGATGGAGAGTTGAAGGATGTGGAATTGTGCGGGACGAGTCGAAAAACCACACTTAATTTTTTATTTCATGTTTGTGTCATGAACTTTCTTATGTCGTTGTTGTTGATGATGCATGAGGTTGTTGTTGATGATGCATGAGGTGAATATATACTTTGATAATTTGGACTTTTGAGATGATCTTTTTTTTTGAAACTTTTATGATTTGGGCATGTAATTTTAAAACTTAGACAATAGTAATGTGATGCCTTGCCTTGCATTCATTGAAGATTCTTTATCTATGACGTTTGTATTTGAAATAAAAAAATTGTGATGTTATGTATTTATTTTTTAGTAATTGAATGTTAGGTGACATGTTGTTGAGGTTTTTTTTAATAATTGATGAATAAAATATTTAATCATATTTAAAAATAAAAATCGGACAAAACGGGATCCGTATGTTTTACAAAATACGAGTCCGTACAAAAAATGGTGTCTGTTTCAAAAACGGGAACGCATCCCGACACTAATTTTAGTCGTTATAAGGGGGGTGTCCGGACCACTTTTTTTGCCAGCCCTGAGATTATGTGACATAAATACATATTTCACAGTGCAAATGGTCTCCAATGGGTACTGTAGATTGCACATTCTATTCATGACGTGACAACTTTTTTATAACTTATTAAATTATATATAAATAATTACTAAACGATTATACATACAAATTATTCTATGCATAAAGAACCGATAACTAATTTTAGAAACAAAAATTCGGTTGTTTGTGTTTATCTTTTTATATAAAATTTATTTGTGATTATTCTTGTATCTTGATAAGTAAAAAAGAAAAACTAACAAAAAAAAAAGTAAAGTATATGTATAAAAACAAAACGGAAAGTATATAGAGCTTTGTTGCTATTTTTTCAATTTTATATTTTCGTTGCCGGTTATTTTTTTTAGTTTATTAATGACGTGACATAGTGCATACTGTCTGTTGCACCCTCTAGATTTAGAGGGTGTGGTAGACATTGTCTACCTTTTCTTATGTCACGACACCTGCACATTCTCAATCCACACCTCCATTGGAGAAAGTTTTTTCTCAATGTCTATTTAATCGAACGTGGCACACATACATCCTTAATGTAACGGTCCAAATTAATTAAACTAGGATTAGCGTTAATCTCAGGGATTAATGGTCGTAATTCGAGCATTACGTCGACAACTCGATTGACTCAGACACGAGAACCGAGGGAATATATTATTTGTGGATGAAAGTTGTGTATATGTGGTGTTTAAAATTATTATTATTATTATTATTATTATTATTATTATAATATTGCACCGCATGTGTGTATGTTGCTATTGGGCGAGTTAGTGTGACGGGTGTTCGCCACGAAAGGCGTGTCAACGCGGGTATTGAGTAGGCGAACTACGGATATACTAGGAAACTCAACTAATTCACGTTAGGATGACTAGTTAATCAATTAAAATGGGTAAAGTAACCATATGCTAAGTTGATTCAATTAAAATAATTGGCTATGTCGTACCTCGAAATGCATGTCGAGACGCATTGGGCACCTTTGGATATCGGGTAGCCAAAGGTTAGTGGAACCATAAGTTGGTTAATTTTGATAAATAAAACACTAACTAAAAGGGTTGTTAAGGCTTAATGTAATGTGGGATAAATCAAATAAAGGAAAAGCCTATAGTTTGAACTAAATAATGATGATCATGGATGGACCTCAAGATGATTATAATGAGAAAATCAAGGAAGGGAGTGTGCTATTGGAGTCATTAAGGGTGTGTTACAACATAAAATGAGACCACAAGATAATCATCGGGATACATATACACATTTGATTTCAACCAAACATATATAAACCAAGTTAGTGGGATTTTTAATCAAACCACTTACAAATTCTCATGCAAAAACCAAAGAACCTGAAATTTGGAGGAGAACTCAAGCTTGAAATGCAACTCCTTAGAGGAAAAATCAAGTGAGCCAATATAGGTAATCATCATCTTCATCTCCTACACTCTTCAATGAACCCATTTTTGGTATGTTTAAAAGAAATTCGAGTTTTGATGATTAGACCTCTGGTTTTTAGTAAGAGCTTGATGAATTACATAAGTATTGATCATTTTTATAGAGAATTTACCACTGGTTTAACTAGGAATTGGTATTTGATGAAATTGAAAAGTTGGTGAATGCATGAGATTTAGAGGAATTTGGGGTCAAATTAATGTTTTGAACTATTTTGATTGCTGTTTTGGAGTTAATTGTGCATGGAGAGGGTGTTAAATGGGTCTAGGTAGCTAATTAGAAAGGTTGGGACAAAATTCTCGAGTTGAGAATTATGTCATAGAGGGTAATTAACGCACTAACTAAACCTATTAGCGCGTTAATGATTTTGGGCACTTAACTGTTTTTCGAAATGAAGAACATTAACGCGCTAGATAGATCCCATAGCGCGCTAACTCCACCTAGCACGCTAAGTAAACCCATTAGCGCGTTAACGACAGACATAAATTGAATCTAAGGGAATGTTTTGGGATTTTTGACTTAAATACATACCCAAACACCTATAATCATACTAAATTTGTAAAATCGGACTTCAGGGACTTAAAAGACCGTAGCTAAAGTATCGGCGATCTAGTCGGGTCGGATTTTGGGAGTTCGGGGAAGTCGGAGTGCAGATTGAGGTGAGTAAACCCATTGGAATGCCTCATAGAATTCATGGTTTGTTTTATGGATGTCGGATTATATGTGTGACTGCTGGTAGGCACACATGGGGTTTCACTCCTATTTTGGTTTGCGTATATATTGGTTGTGGCTAAATCGCTTGCACGAGTTACTTGTATTTAGTGCTCGTGTCGACGACAGTAGGATATACTTACGACCGTTGGGAGGGATTTATGGTGTTCCCTAGACTTGAAATAGAGTCTGGAGGGGTTCATCCGGTAACTGAAGTCGAGATTTAGTCACTGTAAGCCTGTTAGTATATACGTGGTTTTTCTTCGATTTTATTGATTACTGGTTGGTTTAGGTCAGGGTTTTCTCGTGATTATACGGTTGTGCACGTATTAATGCTTTATTTTCGAGCATGTTTAGTTGGTATGTGTTGTTTATTTATTTCATGCCACTGATTTTGCTTGTCGTGTGCTGCCTACATTCATGGGAATATGACGTACTGTTGCCAGGTGTTATATTCGCATATCTCGTAGTTTATTAGTTTTATTTCATGAATATTGTGTGGACTTCTCTTAGGATTTTACTCAATGGACTCGTCACTATATTTGTTGGGTGACTGAGTGCAGATCCTTCGACGAGCAAAGGTAAGGGCAAGGAGGTATTGGGCGACTACCTCTGAGATTGCGGAGCCAGCTCGTATGTGATATCGGTATGCATTTATTTTACTTTTGTTGGGTTTTGGGGACTATAGATTACATGTATATAAAACCTTTGTATACTTATCTCGCCTTGATATATATATATATATATGGTATCTTTTGCCGGGTTTTCCACTACTTAGGATTGCTAAATTTTGCATAATCTACTCGTTTAAGACTTCCACTGTAAAATTTCATTATAGCTTGATAAATTGAATAACTGACTAACTAAATCAATAATACTTATATAGAGATTAATTAGTGAAACTAAGGTTAGCTGGAAAAGTGTAAGCAACTAGTTAGGTCGCGAGACATCAAAGATAAGCGGGTCATGACATGGCAAAGCTACGTGACGTGGGATGCGACATGGCGGACCCAAGGCGGCCCAAAACTTGGGGCCGCCACACTAACCTACAACCCTATTGGAGATGCTCTTAGCTAACTCAGCATTGTTAAAGAACAAAGAAATGAAATAAAGAACACACAATCTACATCACGGTTCTCATTAATCTTCAAATATAAAGAAACACACTTAGATAATTACATATCAATTTTACATAACTGACTATAAGTCATAACCAACTACATGACATGAAGACACAAGTCCCTTGTTAAAATTCAAATACATAAAGATCAAATACGTCGGATACTAATCCACAAATTACTCCTAACATCACACATCAACTAACAAACTTAAAAGTAGTTACTTAACACTCTCCCTTAATGAAGAACACTTAATCACTTTGAATCATATCCAAAGGACAAACACCAAGTAAATTTCTCAACTTTTGAAATGCGAGGTAATTTAAGAGGCTTAGTGAATACATCTCGCAATTTGGTATTCATTTCTCGATAGTGAAGATCAACTGTACCATTCCTTGTAAGATCTCTTAAAAAATAATACTTAACATCTATATGTTTACTCCTCCCATGAAGAACATGATTTTTAGAGATTTTAATTGCGAAGTATTATCACAATAAATTGCAATAGGTCATTGTCTCTTGAAGCAAAGCTCTTCAAGAACATTTTTCAACCATATAGATTGATAGACAGTAGAGGCTGCGACAATAAATTCTGCCTCTGTGGAAAATAAAGTGACAATGGTTTGCTTCTTAGAAGACCATGAGATAGCTGTAGAACCCAACAAAAAAACTGTGGCGACGCTCACCTGACCTAGGATCCGGTCGCTCGGCCCAGACCGCCTTCCAGGCCCAATACCCCAACATGTCACCGAGCAAGCGACCTGACACGCTTAAAACAACCTGTGTAATATCAAACTAGTGCATATGGATATATAATTGCGGAATTAATTAAAAAGGGAATCCATATGCTATACTATGAAATTATAGTTGGGTTTCAAATTCTTAAAACAACTTAAGCCATTCAAATACTACCAAATAGTTTTAGACTAAAGGCAAATAAGGTTCATTCTACCGAGAAGACCAATTTAAATACAACCCAAGTTTAATAACTTCAAAATCAAATAATTAGATAATAACATTACGTGACACACATCAAAAGAAAAGGCTTCAAACTATCGCCTCTCCCTTGTCTCAATCTAGCGCGGATGTGGAAGGTCCTAGATGTAAGTGGGGTAAGCTAAAAGAACCAACGAAGCTCAATAATACTTAATAAGCATGCAAGTCTAGCATGAATTGAAATTGAAAAAGTAGCATTTAAAACGAGACATCGCATGGATTAATAAAGCATTAATAAACCATGTCAACAAGATTGATAAAACCAAATTTATGACGGCCCATTCTTCTAAACAGGGCACCACCCAAATTAATCCCATAATTAAGCCATAATCTCAAAATACGTAGGACTTAACTACGTATTAGTCAACCTTTGTTCTATTTCACCTCGTTAAATGCGTTCAAGTTAAGTAATACACATGTCACATTATTATTACGGACGGTACAAAGCCGCCCCATTTTTTTTTTAGAAGACGAATCTCAATTCCGAAAATTGAAATTGCCTATAGAAAATCATATTTTTCGCTGATTTTACTATACTAAATTTACTCCTTAATTTATCCAAAATTAAGTCAATTAAAACATTTTTAATTAACCCTAGGTCCCACATCTAACTAATCATCTTATCCTAATCCAATTAGGACTTTAGATATTTGAATCCTAGCATATCACCAATAACAAACTTCTCCATATTTATCTCCTATCCAATAGGGATAACGAAACCGATTTTGCTTATATCTCCTAATCTAATTTGTTATCTATCTTTATCAAATAGAAACTTCATAACAAAATAGATATAACAAGATAAATAAATAATTTCGAAAATTAATTATTTATTTTGGATTTAAGATATTTGAATCTAAGTATATCACCAATAACAAGATTCTTCATATTTATCTCCTATTCTAATTTGTTATCTATCTTTATCAAATAGAAACTTCATAACAAAATAGATATAACAAGATAAATAAATAATTTCGAAAATTAATTATTTATAAATAAATAATTTCGAAAATTAATTATTTGCAATTTCTGGTCTTCATTTAAATAATCACTAACATGTAATTGAATCATGAACTACTATCCCAATCGAACCTAATGGTGTCATGGATCATAGAACACGAAACTCAATTCATTAAAATTATTCAAATTAACCTAACATGGTTACTAGCATGTACGAAACTAATTTCAATTAAATCACGAATATATGTATCATATACACAAAACATGATAATAAATCTCACAGAAAACTTATGTATATCACATATACATCAACTATTAACATGCTTTCAATCATATATCATGTATATATCAGAAGAAAACATGCAATGAGTTTAATGGAATCAAACTCGAAGGCTTTGATACCACTGTTGGGTTTTGGGGTTCATACGCAGCGGAGATTACAAAACGGTTTTGACAAAAACCCAAACAGGATCCGAATCTAATTCCATTAAAAACGTTTAAACCATGAAAAACTTAATCATACCTCAATCGCAATATACCTTTCAGAAGGTTGATCGATCTCTAAGGCGCTGCCAACGACGAACGCCCTCTATCAGCAGTCCACACACGAACGGCGGGCGAGATTTGAAGTGCTAGCTTCGAGAGAATACCAAACCTTTTGTTTCTCTCCAAAAAGATTCAGAGCATACCAAAAACCCTAAGTCGTTTCTAAAACGAAAATAGAGTTTCGGCCTTTTTTTTCTTTCGTACCTGTGTTCTAACTTAAAGGGTCTATTTATACAACCCTTGTATATAGACGGTTAAGTAAATTACAAATATACCCTTACTTGAAGAAGTATAAGTGTAATACACCACAAGGACGTTTCTGTCATGAATTTTATCATATAAAATTTATTTTTCTGAACCATCTTAAAATCTCGCAAAACCATTCTTAGTGTGCGACCCAATAGGCTCATACAACGTTGGCAGTGTACCAAAACACATTTTGGTATACAAGTCATAAGCAGTCTCTAGCAAGACATTATGACTACCCAAGTTGTACGAATATCAAATCGATACAACCTAATCAATAGTGTATATAACATCCTTTTGTCACACGATATCCTTTTGATCAAACATAAGGCATGGAATTGTCATCCAACATGTTCAATCGTACTAGTCTCGATCTCTAGGTAGATCGAAAACATCCAAGTGACATTGATCAATATCAATTCCCTTAGACTAGGCCTTTTAACAGCCTAACACATCGAGGATCCACTAGATATCTCTCTTTATATGAGAGAGACAAATTATATCTCGATTACACAACTTCATCACATTGCTCACACAAGAACCAATCACAACCTTTATAATCGTCCTAGGTTAAAGACAACGTTTGATTGTGTCAAATTATTGTGTTCCTAATGTTGAAGTCTCTGCAATCTTAAGTCGAGGACTGAAAAATATACCTATCATGAGAAACAACTATGACTTAATCCATGTGATGTTCTCATAGCGGGTCGGTCCAAGACTTTGTTCCCTAACAAGTACTCGTGATCTTGATTCGTATCCCTATACGTATAATCATCATATGATCATCAATCAAGACTCACACTAGTCTTAATTCATTATAGTTCCCAGTATAATGATCGACTAGGGACTTTTATGATATTTATGTAAATACCCATGGATCTTATTATAATGTAAACATGCAAATTAATTATAATAAACAGCAAATGAAATCCTCTAGTTTATTAACTAAAAGTATTCATAAAGGCAGTTAATGGATTGACCTAGGGCACATGCCCCATCAGAAATATCCTCACTCAGGTCTATCTGACTCAAATCTACAGTCGAACGATCACCTACTCTCGACTTAGCTAATCGAAGCATGGATATATGAAAGACTGGATGAATTCCTTCCGTAAAAATTAACTCAAGCTCATATGCAACCTTTCCGACCCGTTTCTTGATCCCGAAAGGTCCGATAAATCTCGGTGCAAGTTTACCTTTCACTCCGAACCTCTCAAGACCCTTCCGAGGGGAAACCTTTAAATATTTAAAGTGTACGTAAGATCACCGCGATATCTCGTCTCGCATATTTTCACTGTCTATCCCGGGATCCCTTGAGTTTCGACGAATCGCCGTACCTTCTCCGTGTCAATCAACAACAATCTCACCTCCCACTTGATCTCCTCCTGGTCCTGCCTTCACCCAACACAATGGCGAACATGACATGGTTTACCATATAAAGCCTCAAAAGCGCCATCTCAATACCGACTCGATAAGTGTTGTTATATGCAAACTCGCACAACGGTAGGTACTCCTCCCATGATCCTCCAAACTCCAAAACACAAGCCCGCAACATATCCTCGAGAACCCGAATTAATCTCTCGCCCACGTCGATCACCTGAGGATGAAAAGTCGTACTAAACGTAGGCACGTACCAAAATGCTCATGCATACTCCGCCACATCCTAGACGTATACATAGCATCTCTTCCGACGTAATAGTCACTTTGGTACCCCATGCAGCTTAATAATCTCTCGCTCGAATAGTATACTCAACGGATCAAACATGTAATGTGCGGCCGCTGATAGAAAATGAGCAAACTTCATCAGTCTATCAACAATAAACCAGATGGAATCATGTCTCCGAGTGGTTCTCGCCAATCCTCTCACAAAACCCATAGCAATGTCTTCCCACTTCCATTGTGGAATGGGAAAAGGCTGTAGCAATCCTCCAGGTCTGCGATGTTCAGCATTCACTTGCTGACAAATCCCACAGTTCCTGATAAACTTCCAAACATCCGCCTTCGTCCCAGGCCACCAAAAATGCCTCTTCATGTCGTGGTACATTTTGGTCCTACTTGGATGAATGATGAATTGAGAATGGTGTGACTCCTGAATAATCTCCTATCGCAGTTCTGGTAATGACGGTATCCACAGTCTGCCCCTGAATTGCAAACACTGGTCAAACATCTCCGTCCGATCAATATAATCAACATTCTCGCGCTAACTCACTAAACCCGAGGTACAACTCGTCGGTCATCCGACCTCTCGATACTCTATGTGTAGATACGGTGCGTACTCTCATCGAGCACAAATCTCAACTCGAGTTTTGATAGAGCCTCTCGCATCTCCAACAGTATCCTACTCGTGCATCTGCGACTACGTTCGCTTTTCCGGATGGTACTCCAAGGAAAAGTCGTAATCCTTCAGAAACTCTAACCATCTGCGTTGTCTCATATTCAGATCCTTATGTGTGAAGAGATACTTCAAACTCTTATGATGAGTAAAGAGTGCAAATTTCTCTCCATACAGATAATGTCTCCACATCATAAGTGCAAACACTACGGCTGCCAGCTCTAAATCGTGCGTCTGATAATTCTTCTCATGTACCTTCAGCTGTCTGGATGCATAAGCCATTGTACCAACACCCTGCATCAACACACATCCCATACCTCTATGAGAAGCATCGGTATATACTGAAAATCCCTGTCCAACCTCTGGTAACACTAATATTGGCACAATAGTCAATAATCTCTTTAACTGAGTGAATGCCTCCTCACATTCCTCAGTCCACTCAAATTTAACATATTTCTGGGTCAATCGCGTAAGTGGTGAAGCTATTTTCGAGAAATCCTTCACAAATCGGCGATAATACCCCGCTAAACCCGTAAAACTCCTTATCTCAATCATCGAAGTCGAAGTTCGGCCAATTTATAATTGTCGAATCTTGGTTGGATCCACTCGCTATTCCTTTTCGCCGCTTCGACAACATGCCCTAGAAACTTGACCTCTAAGAGCCGAATTCATATTTACCGAATTTGGCGTACGCCTATGCTCTCTCAAGGTCCGCTACATCTCTTTGAGGTGTCGCTTCGTGATCCTCCTCATCTTCGAATATATCAATATATCATCGATGAAGACCATCACGAATCGGTCAAAAAATAGTCCAAAATCCAATGCATCATATCCATAAACACTTTCGCTTGGAGCATTAGTCAACCCAAATGGCATGACCGTGAACTCAAAGTGTCCATATCTCGTGTTAAAAGTCGTTATGGACCTATCTTCATCCTTGATCCTAAGTTCGATGATCGCAGTCTATCTTGGAGAAAATTGTGCTCCTCTCAGCTGATCAAATAAATCATCAATCCTCGAGAGTGGATATTTGTTCCTAATTGTGACTTTGTTCAACTGTCTATAGTCGATACAAAGTCTTAAAGTATCATCTTTCTTCTTCACGAAAAGGATGGGTGCTCCTCATGGCGACATAGAAGGGTGTGATGAATCCTTTCTGTCCCAAATCCTAAAGCTGAGTCTTCAACTCCTCTAGCTCTCGTGGTGTCATCCGGTACAGTGGTATGAAAATCGGTTTATTACCTGGTACCAACTCAATAATGAAATCAATCTCTCGCGGCGAAGGTAGACTAGGTAAATCCTCCGGAAACACATCAGAAAACTCTCTAACCACCGGTATGTCATCCAGCCTAGGTCCCCGACTTTCTGGTACAGTGTATAGCGAAATCAACTCTTCTATCTCCTCACTAGTCGCAGATCGACCTCTCGTACCTACTGTCCTCGCTGAACTGCCTCTATAAGTGAACGTCAAACGCCTTGGGATCTCAAATATCGATGTCTTACTAAAACAGGCGATATGAGCGTGGTATGCTGCTAACCAATCCATCTCTTAAATCGCGTCGAGCTCAAAAAATTTGAGGACTCTAAAGTCAGCAGGTAGCTCTACTCTATCTATCTCGACCAGACATGCCTCAATAACACTATTAGGGTAAACCTTATCCCCAACTACAGTGCTCAGAATCAAATGTATGCTAAGCCTAACAGGTTTCAACCCTAGGATGTCTATCATGCGACCAGCTATGAATGATACGGTAGGACCAGAATCAAATAATGCATATGCATCGAAATCATACCCTCGATGAGACCTCACGTGGCGTCGGCGTCTGGCTGGGCTACCACATGAACCTCCTCTCGAGCCTCCTATGCGTACACTGCTACAGGATGCGGCACTCACTCACTATGTATCCGACCTGTTCACATCTGTAGCATGTCAACTGTCTGTGTTGACCCTGAATCTGAGACTGGCCCTGGGCTTGATATTGACCCTTTCTCTGAGACTGTCCCGATCCTTGTCTAGTATCTCGGCTTCGCCTCGCCGCTGCCACCTACGCTCGTCGCCGTGAAGCCTGTGGGACGGGAAGTGCAGGAACAAAAAGAACTGGTAAGTCTGGTCTGATGGGAGGTGGCAAAGGAGGTCCGCTACGATTTCGTGTTGGAGCAATGGATAATACATGAGGCACAACCAAAAGGGTGAGTGGCCGTCATCGAACCCTGAGCACCTCTATTCCATCCGCTTGCACCCTTACCCCTATGTCTCTGTCTCTCATACTTCATGGCCTCGCTTTGCGTATAACACTAGACTCGTGCTCGCTATTAGAAACTCTGCCTAGATAGTATGTCTCATGTGCTAGGGCTCGCTCGTAGATCTCGCTGAGTGTCCTCGCGCCTGAACTGATGACATAATAGCCAATATATGGCCTGAGTCCATCACCGAAATGGTATACATCCTCGAACTCATCTCTCACCAAGTCCCCAGCAAATTGGCGCAGATAATCATATCTGTCCATGTACTGCATCACAGGCTCCTCTGGTCCTTGTCTCAAGTCTATAAACTCTCGTCTCAACTTCTTCATTACTGAAGGTGGAAAATACTGCTGATAAAACGTCTGCTTAAAAGTATCTCATGTCTCAAACTCTCCGTGAGTAGCCAATGTCATACGCCACCACACGTCAGCGTCTCTCTCAAAAGTGTAAGATGAGATCTCTGCTCGAACTCTATCCTCACTCTTCAGCACCCTATAGAGTTTCTCTTGAGATATAATCCACTTCTCAATTTTCTGGAAATCTCGTACTCCATCAAAGTAGGCTGGCTAGAGTTTAATGAAGTCTTTCACCAACTGAACTTCCACTGATGTGCCGGGAAGATACGGCATGGGAGACGCAAGACGCCTCTCATTGTCTCCACCACTAGTGCGTGTTACGGGCTATCGGTGATGCTAAAGCGGCAGTAGGAAGTGTTAGCGCCTGGAAAGTCGGTGTAGCAGTCGTAGGAGTCGATGTCGATGTCGGTGGAGCAAAACGAGTTATCATCATAGCGATGAAGTCGACCAACCGTGGTCTCATACCGTTACTCGATCGACAACCTCTCGTAGATCCTCCGCAATAGTATGAGGATGACTACCACTAGGCTCTGCATCTCCTCCCCTTCGTGTATCCGCCATCGAGGTCTGCAATGAGTAGTGAACGCGAATCAGCTTCTATGTGACACAGCGCATACATATATACACATACATAAATTAACAAATACATATAATAAATCCCCATCTCACTTCCACTCACTTCCTAACTAATGGTTTCTAGGCAAAGGTCATCTGGTTTCCACAATTAAGGTTTGTGTTTTATTCATATAGGTTTCTAAACCTACTATGATACCAATTGTGTTGGTATCATATTGCCTTAAGCCATATAATTCTCTAAATCTGGCTCTGATACCAACTGTGATGGCCCCAACTTCTAAACAGGGCACCGCCCGGTCTAATCCGATAATCAAGCCTTAACCCTAACCACATAAGACTTAATTACGTATTAGTCAGCCTTTCGTCCCTATATTCCTCAAAACACACATTCAGATAATATTAGATTTCAGAGTTAATTAAAATTACATATTATCATATATTTTAAAGATTATGCGGAAGCTTTTATTATTCAAAATCCTAAGTGTGGAAAACTAGGAAAATACAGCATCACATGCATGTATATATGGAACTATATACTCAACCCAATGTACAACCCAAAATGTACAGTAAAAACATAAGCAGTACTAATACAACAAAAGTCGAGTCATACAAAATGAGATAGGAGAGTCGTTGAAATGCTCAGAGAAATTCGTCGATCTTCTCCTTTCCCAGCCTGCTGCTACTCGAAGGACCTACACCCACCGTCACAAACTAGATGGTAAGTATAGTAATATTTAAGTAATAACTGGAGAATTCTATGTCACATTTCCAAAATAAAAGAATGGTATTTAAAAGCATAAAGTAGCGAAAGAGTTGTTGAATCAAGTAATGCAATTAAATACCACAGTTAAAAATGTATAGACTGACACAGGCTAAGTCGAGATGATCTACGTCCGGTCGACGATGAGAACTATCACCTAACCTTTCCCATTACTATATGGAACTGTGCTCAACATATTCCACACCAAAAGCGGAGATGCGCTCTACGCATACAAATCATCTAACTCATTTTTGCCAATCACCTCGAGTCCCATAATTCATGTGTCGCGCAAGTGTAGTGGTGAGTGTCGGAACCTCGGTAGACCCATGTCCTCGTGAACCGCGCATCTCTCGTGGAATGGACACTAGATAATCCCTACTTTAGTTTTTAAAGACAAATAATTCCAAATCTCTAAGATTCCAAAACTAAATAGGCTACAAAGCCTAAAGGAATAGAATACAAGTCTAGTCAAATCCAAATTTTCCCAATAGCATGTTTTTCATCAATTATCTATCAAGAACAACATCAAGAGTAGATATTGGAATCAATGAAACATGTCACAAGGCATCATGTCACAATATTCAATCATTAATAAACACAAGAACAACATGATGTGAGATTACAAGTAGCAATGTCTACAAATAGACCAATAAATCAATAAGAGTGAATGAAATGAAATATAGAATTCTCACAGCTTTACTTACAATTCACACGCTTGTCCTAGCCTATTCGATCTTTTGGCACTCCGAAATGCGTTCCCAAACTCTCGAGATCTCCCCTTAGTTCCCTGGAGTTGTTTGATAGGTCTTAGAGTGAGTTTGGACCCATTTATAGTGTTTAAACCATGTTTAGACTTTGCTGATTTTTAGTACTGTTTGGGCCATTAGCGCGCTATTTTACACCTCTAGCGCGCTAATCAAGATTAGCGCGCTAGTGTTCGACATTAGCGCGCTACTTCACATATCTAGCGCGCTAATTAACATTCTAGCGTGCTAGATTATCGACCTAGCGTGCTATGTGCAGCAGAACCCATAATTCTGCACTTCAAATTCTGGGTTTTTGCAATACATAGGACTTTTTTCACCTTAGGGACCCTTATACACATTACAAGAGGTTCCTAACACCCACCCAAACACAAAACAGCAACAACAACATCAAATTCATGAATTCACAAAGTTTATGGAGTGGAGAAGTTACCTAGCTTTAAGAACTCCTTCTTCCTCACTAAACCTTTAATGATTCTCTCCTCTTCATCACCAAATCCACACCAATAAACTCTCTTCTTTTTCTCCCTCCATGAACAAACGATTTGATGAAGATAAGAAACCAAAAACATTGACTTATATGTTGCATTTGACCATGTTGATATGTTTAAACTATAGTCCTTGATCATGGTGTGCACACTTATCTCGAGGTTTATCTAGTGGACCACCTTGTCCCACTTGTCCCTCAAGTCACCATTGAGTGACTCCACATGTTGACACCTTGTCTCTCGATAAGTGAATACGTGTCTCGATGCACATCTTGTGAACATTGTTTTATTTCACCAACTTTAGGCACTTAATGTTTATGTTTGAATGTGACCACATTAGCCACTTATAAAACCAACATAAATTCACATTTAACTCAAATTAAGTAAGCTTACCCCATATGTCGCTATCTCGGTCCCACGTCGACACGCGACTCGAGGTACGTCCCCGCTCGTCTCGATACCTATACACACGTATAAAATTCACTTAATAGTCTACACATATACAATACACTAGGCATAAATCACATCAAATATAAAATATACCTTGGCCCTTGCCTCAGTAAATGGACATATTCATAATGTAGGTCCCACAGTACGGGTCGTTGATCTTGTTTAAGGAATTACACACGGTTAGAGATTTTGAACTGTTACATCATGTTCCCCCTCGTCGTTCTAAACGGGTAACTGAACCTACTCCTTACCTCATAGATTATCATTGTTTATCTGCTATTTCTTTTTTACATGAGTCTTCCTTGTATCGAGAGGCTAGTTTTGACCCTCTTTGGCAGCAAGCAATGTTAGAAGAATTGTGTGCATTAGAGAAGACTCATACTTGGGACTTAGTCGATCTCCCCTCCGGCAAGACTCCGATTGGATGCATATGGATTTACAAGATAAAAACTAGCTCTGATGGCTCTATTGAGCAGTATAAGGCTCGTCTAGTTGTCAAAGGCTACACACGGGAGTACAGTATTGATTATGAAAGACATTTGCTTATGTGGCTCGCTTAACCTCTGTTCGAAGTTTGCTCGATGTGGCAACTGTCAAACATTGGCCTTTATTCCGAATGGATGTTAAAAATGTTTTTCTTAATGCAGATCTTGCATAAGAGGTTTATATGTGCCCGCCCCTGGATATTCTCATTCTCTAAAGCAAGTATGTCTTCTTCATCGTGCCTTGTATGGGCTTAAATAAGCCCCCGTGCCTGGTTTGCCAAGTTCAGTTTCACTATTACCCAGTTTGGCTTTCACTCGAGTCCTCATGATTCTGCCTTATTTACTCGACGAACTGATAAGGGTATGGTTCTTCTCCTACTTTATGTTGATGATATGATCATCACCGGGGACGACTCCACTGGGATATCTGACTTACAACAATATCTCAAAATTCACTTTTAGATGAAGGATTTGGGCCTCCTGAGCTACTTTCTGATTCTTAAAGTTGTTTCTACTTTTGATGGATAGCATCTTTCACAAGCAAAATATGCCTCTGATTTGATTTTTCGATATGTGATTCAGATACTATTGTTGCATTTACTCCATTGAAAACAAATGTCAAATTGACTCCGTCAAATGGTACACTTCTTTCACATCCTACCCTATATCGCCAGTTTGTGAAAAGTTTGGTTATCTTACTGTAAGTCATCCAGACATTGCCTACGTTGTTCATATCGTTAGTCAATTCACGTCGACTCCTCGTGCTGCTCACTTTACTGCTATTCTCTGAATCCTTCGATATGTAAAAGGCACTATATTTCATGGTCTCCATATCTCAGTAGACTCTCCATTAGTATTATTTGGTTACTCGGATGCGATTAGGCCTATGATCCGACCGACGATCTACTACTGTTATTATTTCTTCTTGGGCAACTCATTGATATCTTGGCAAAGCACGAAACAAACAGTCATCTCTTGCACCAGCACATAATCAGAATATCGAGCCATTGCTGATGCTACTTCTGAATTACTTTGGCTTCGTTGATTACTTGAAGATATGGGAGTTACAGATTCTCTTGCTATTATCCTGTATTGTGACAATCCAAGGGCAATCCAAATTTGTCATAATGATGTTTTTCATGAGAGGACAAAATACATCGAAAATGACTATCATTTCGTTCGTCAACATCTAGTTTAAGGAACTCTTCAGCTTTCGTCTGTTTCCTCCTCTAATCAGACGAACGATATCTTCACTAAAGCTCATCTTGGTCGCTTTCATGCTTTAGTTGACAAACACAAGTTTATTTCTACAAATCTATCTTGAGTTTGAGGGAAGGTGTTAAGGAAACTAAATATAGAATCCCATGTAATTAGTAATTAAGGAAATTAGAATCATGTGTAATTAATAGGTTCCTTTTGTGGACTTGCACTTTCCTTCTATATTCAAGACCTATGTGTATATATAGGTTAACATGTACACAAGAAAACATACAATAAACTTTATTATATTTAGAAATTGTCACCCGTTGTGGGGAATCCCCATCCCACTTGCATCCCTACTTGGAGATCTCTACAACTCCATATGTTGGAGTCCTATTGTAGCATAATTTTTCATTCATTTTTACCATCTTTAAAAATGGCATAAGGTACTAAGACCCTTTAAAACTAAAAGGGATTAATCGTGTCAATCCCTAAAGTGATTTGATGGTCATCTAACTTCTTAAAGTGAAAAAAATGAACCCAAAACTCATTGAGATGGAAATCATCCAATTCCCATTTAAAAATGCTTACCTGACTTTAAACAGGATTGAAGTTCCCACTTTGAGGAGTTGAAAAAAGGCTCTGACATCATTTTCTTATAAGAAAGAAATGGTTAATTTCTCTCATAGTCACCCAACTTTATGAATTATAACGTTTTAATCACAAAAGTTATTTTTGTAACACAAAAATCACAAACCTTTTAAAAATCTTGCAACCGCGGTCATCAAAACCTTTTTCCAGCCAATTTTTCAGCAAATGTGCCAACTTGGCAATGATGTGGCGTCACATGGCAATTAAGTGTTAAAAAGACCACTCTAAATTGAGTAACTTTTTCAATTTTGTAAAAAAAGATTTGAAAATCCTTAACCCAAAATACTGCAATACTTATGTTTAGTTTTTTTTTTTAAATGCTAAAACCTTGGTATGATTCTATCTAGCTTTTTGAGCTTTTTCCATATATTGTTTTATGGGCTGTAATGAACTCATGTTAGCTAGCTCTCTCGTAGCTCTATAAGCATTTTCTTTGGTGTGCATGCATTTCACTTTGATGTTTTGAGATTATATGATATTGATGCAACTCTTAATTGATCCTTTTGTTTATTAATACATGTTTGCATTGCATTTCAATTTTTCTTTTTCTTTTTTTTTAGAGATGTTGTAGGTGATGTGTTGCTATAAAATCATTTGATGCCTCCGTGGAAAAGGAGAATAATGTTTAATATGATGTAGAAATGCGCTACGCGCAAAAGCAAAAATCTCATCTTTTTTTTGAGTTCATAAATTTTCTTTTGCAGTGAATCAAGTTTCGGGATTGTGGGGATTAGGATTTTGAAATAAAAAAGAAATTGCTCGATTTAGAGTGAGGGTATTTTTGACCTTTAATTGTGACATGGTGCCACGTCATTGCCACGTTGGCACATTCCCCGAAAAATTAATCGGTAAAGGATTTTGGTAGCTGCGATTGCAAGATTTTTAAAAGGTTTATGAATTTTGTGTTACAAAAATAACTTTTGTGACCAAAACATTATAATTCATAAAATTGGGTGACCGTGAGAGAAATTAACCGAAGAAAGAATTCACGATAACTTGCCCACATATGAAGCTCGAATTTTGAACCACTTATCTAAATAACCACGTACCAAACCAGCTAGTCATCACTTGGTTAGTAACACCATTAGAAAACTCAACAAACTTGATTCAATGTATGTGCATTTAAGGACACCATGCAGAGGGAGTTTTTCACAAAGTAAGGTAACATTAGTTTTTTATTCATCAAATAAGGATGGTTACTTTAAAATTACAAAAGTAAGGTATGTCTCTTTTCCTAAAAGAGTCATTGATGATGATGTGGATCCATGCGTTGTGTCTTTTTATGAGGTGGAATGAATAGCTCCTTTTGAAAAGAGTCATCTATACAAAATAATAAGGTGGAATAAATGACTCTTTTTGAAAAGGAGTCATCTATACAAAATACAAAAACTCTTAATTACTCCTTCTCAAAAGGAGTAATTTGTTCAACTCGAAGTGGTGAACCCATGCAAACGACATGTGCGTATCGAGATGGACAAGCCGTGTCACGTACGTATCTCGAGATGGACAACTCGCGTCACGCATGTATCTCGAGGTAAACAACTCATGTAAAGGACACGCACGTATATGGATGTGGACAACTCATGCAAACGTCACGCATGTATCTCGAGGTGGAGAAGTCATGCAAACGACACGCGCGTATGTCGAGGTGGCCGACCCATTCAACCTCGTGCAATTCATGCAAACGTCACACACGTATCGTAAGGTGTGCAACTCATGCAACCTCGTGCAATCCATGCAAACGTCGTGCACGTATCTCGAGGTGGACAACTCATACAACCTCGTCCAATCAATGCAAACCGTGCAAAGGTCATGCACGTATTTCGAGGTGGGCAACCCATGTAATCTCGTGCAATCGAAGTAAACCATGTAAACGTCACATACACGTGTCTCGAGGTGGGCAACCCATGTAATCAAACGATAAACCATGCACGTATCTCGAGGTAGACAACTCATCTAAACGACACGCACGTATCTCGAGGTGGACAATCCATGCAAACGTTACGCACGTATCTCGAGGGGGCAGCCCATGCATATCTACTACAAAACCATGCAACACACGCAAACGTCACACACGTATCTCGAGGTGGGCAACCCGTGCAACCCATACAAACCATGCAACCCATTATTTAAAGTTTTGTTTTATTTATATCTCGTGATCATAAGAAGATATATGTAGATGAAAAACTTTAAAGACCAAAACTACGTTATCTCTTTGTCTAGAATTTAAAATTAAAACAATAAGGAAGTTTTGAAAGTATGATTTCATTCCATGAAAAAGCTTGTATACAACTTCATTCACCTAAGATATAAATTGAAAAAAAAAATCACGTAGACATCAAAAAAACTTATCATACAGGTCTATCGACTGTTACGTTGACGTTGTTGCTCCGTGATGCAAACTGGACGTACTCTATGTCGAGTTGGACGTTGTGTTTGTACATCCAGTTGAGTTTGTCGAGGTTGATGATCTTGCATTGAATTTTGTTGAGTCGATTGATGTTCTTCCTCCGGTTCACTCGACTCACCTCTGGCACTAATATTTCCAAAAATAGGAAGTTGAACCGTTCCAAAATACTGACTTCAGGTATGTGGTTGGCCGAAAGGAACATGAGGCAGCGGCATGCTTAACAAGTTCATGAATGAGCCATCTCCACTATATGACATATTGTAATTATAATATGGTGGAGTAAATGGACTAGGCATGTATTAAGGCAATGAATGATACATTGGATGTCTTGGCATTCCATGGTCCATATATGAAGACAACGGCCCGGATGCATAAGGATCAAAATGGTAAGGAGGAAGATTCATGATCGGCGCGCTAGGTACAAACATTTGAGGTTCTGGTTGCAATGGGGACAATGTAGGAATGTACTCATGTAGAAGAATGACGTGGTGGGGATGAGACGTTGGCTACGATGCACCACACACATGTATCTTTCTGTTTTTCCACCGAGAACTCCTGGACGATGAACGAAAATTCATGGGAGTAACTCAACCAACCGTCCAAATAATGACAAGATATAAAGTAATAAAGACCACAATGAATACCGGAAATGAAAGAGAATACAAAGTGAAATAAATGCTCAGAGTTTTTCAATTTGGTTTTACAAACCTCACAACACACTCCAATACCCCGTAATCAATCCCCGAGTCTAAGTCCACCGAGTCGTTGGTCGCCAATTGATCACCCGTATCCACCTATGTCCATTTATCAATAATTCTCATTTAGCATGACAATTTACGACCATTTTGCGCGCTTTCGAGGCAAAACCCTGAAAGTCGCTTGGCCGATATCCAAATATTTTATTTTTCATAGAAATTCATAAATCTCTATTTATTTTATTGTATAGTTTTTCAAAATTTTCCCAATTTTTCTTCCCTTTCTTCTTTTTTTTTTTTTTTTTTAATTTGGGTTGGTGAACGGGACGTCTAGTGCTGCTCCCACATTTTGGGCCCGCCACCCACCAGAGGGGATGCACACTTCCCATTTGATCGAACTTAACATCACCGAATTTTTTTTTTATTTCCTTGTTGTTGGTTGGGGGTTGCTCTCCACCCCAACCCAAGGTGCATCGATGTTTTTTTCCATGGCTTTTTCTCACCTCTCTATTTGATTCGCCCTCTCTTCTCTCCTTCCCGATCTTCTCCTCCCTCTCCGCGTTCTTCTTCTTCATTCTCCTCATTTATGGCTTGTTCTTGACATCAATTGCACTATTCTATATAGTAGACGATTTGTCTTTCATCTTCCATATCTTACTTAAAAATTTTGATGTCGTCAACAACCATCCGCGTCGACACGCAATCGAGAGACTTTGCTCATGCAACATACACCATCCTATTTTAATGAACACTGCACCTAGGTCCTCGTGTGTGTCGTAGCCTACACGCGGCGTCTACGCACCATAAAATGGGTTACAACGTGATATAAAAACAACGAGTTTAGTACACATTCATTTATTTAATATGTAAATCATGAGGAAAACAAAATAATAACACTCGTGAAGTTTAAAGGTTACCACACATTTAAGATCGCAAAATAATAGTTTAAAGGTTACCTAGTCGCGTCGTGTCCAATGAATCTTCTAGTGACTATCGATACCATGTCATGTAGTCTTGTTGATCGTGTCCTTCTTCTTGTTCCGCTGTGACTATGTTTCCACCACGATTTTCCCACATCTGTATATAGTTTGCGTGAAAAGCCACCCAATTTTCTTGAACACGTCCTCGCATCTCGATGCGGTCCGATCGGTGTCGTAACCACAGTTTGGTGGCACAGCCTGTATCATTCTGAATTGTCTCAAAACTATTTCTGGTCGATGCCACTCGACTATATGGAAACAAATTAGGGGACACGTCGATAGCCAACTACCGTGACCGTCAAGACAAAGATTCGGAAAGAGACCCGATGACTTCAGCATAAGGTTGCCACACCACGTCATCCTCATTGTGCGAGTCGAGTGCATCAAGGTAAGCTGATAAAAAGTGTGTCGCACTCTGAGTAACCGAAAATGCATCGATCCATCTGTATAGAAAACTATAAATTAGTAAAATGAAAATAGAGTTAATATTATAGAAATTACGATATAACATTTGTATTACATGTGTCCCAAAGGGACGTCATTAAGCATCTCTTCTTCATCCATTGTTCGAGGTTGAACTCTAGGAACACCCAGGCGCCTTGGTGCTATGAATGGAAATATATCCCATGCCCACAGTTGTACAAGAATTGACGCGCCTGCAACCTCATGTGCACCCGAGCGAGATCCACGGCACAACTCCTTATACAAAAAAGCCAAACAGGCACTCCCCCAACTATATTGTCCAACTGTGTCAAAATCCTCGAGCAACGGTAGAGATATCAAATGTACATATCGATTTGACTTGTTGGCGAATAGACAACCACCGATAAGTTGGAGTATGTACGATCGAACATAACGTCGCACCGTTTTCTCATCGCTGCCGTCATGTATAGGTGGTACGTTACGTTCAAGCCATTTGACTTTAAGTTTATTTCCAAGAAGGTCATCTCCAAAAGGAATTTGACCAAGTAGCCTCTCACACACTTCAACATAGTCTGTATCGGTGGTTCCCGTCACAGGCATACCTTCGATAGGTAAGCCGAGCTACACATGTACGTCCTGGAGTGTAATAGTGCACTAGCCACATTGCATGTGAAATGTATGTCTCTGGGAGCCATCTCTCAACGAATGCAGTAATCAAAGCCCAATCAAGGCTGAAAAATGATACGCGCGAAATCCCATAAAACCCACTGGAACGTAGATATGATATCATTCGAGAATGATACTCCACCGTTCGATCAACGACACCCCGTCTTCGATGCACGCGCAGTGTTTCATACACCTTATAATTGAGAATTAAGATGTCAATATATATATGTGCATTATACATTTATTCATGAACATTTGATGTATCCATCTTAAAAAGTTTACCTGGCCCCTCCACGCTCGCGAGGATCTCTGCGTAGATTGGAGATGTAATAGTGAAGGATCTGATGGACCTGGATCCATTGGTGTACAAACTACAATTTAGGGATTTTAAAAGATTATTCGTGTTGTTCGAAAAGTCACCACAATTCATTATTATAGGTTCAAACAATAACGAATACCTAAACATTTCATGACGTAAAATTTATGGATACTTCGAAAGGTTCAATATAATCAAATTACATACTTAAGCCATGAACAAACAATATACAAAATGGACTATTGGTTTTGATTGGAAGATTGAGCTCTGGCTAGACAATGTTTTTTGTTATGTCCCTCTGCACGACAAATGTCGCATCGCTTCTTCCTAGTAGGACTCGATCACGGTCTTTATCACATGTTGTTCTTTTATGTCCTTCTTGATGACATATGCCACATCGCGAGGCTCTTGAAACATTAGGAAGATCCATCTCGTTTGCCTTCGCGTTCCCTTTTGGTCTCCTTCGGCCACGTCTCGCACTCGGGTCCGGTATGATCTTCGTCGCAAAAGTCAGCCAATATTTCTCATCTGGAATGGCTTTGAAATTAGATGAGTAACATTGTGCGTACATATTTATACGGTACTATGGTTCAATAAATTGCGAGTAGCTCACTCGAATAAAGGCACATGGTGAGGTGAGGAGGTGGTAACATGTGTGAGCGAGGGAAACAAAACGATTGCCATTTATTGCAACTACACACACGGTCCTTTGGGATGATGACTTGGGTATTGTTGTCTTTATGCACGCGATCTCCATGTCGTCCAGTAAGCACTTCAAACTCACCTATGTCACGATTTATCAAATTGACTTGATGCCTCCTTGCAGATTGTTTGTAATGTGTGAGTTTATCCGTGACATATTTTGTGTACGATTGGCCGTTTGAGATTGCTTCATTGATTTCATGTTTACGTCGATCGTGGTATGTCACCAATCTATAGTAAATCATTTGTCATCGTTGTTATTGGCAAAAATCGAGCCTCCTTCAATACACCGTTAAAACACTCTACAATTGAAAAATAAATTCGTGTAAGTAATATTACTTCAATGATAACTAAATCGTTGAATGCAAAACAAAATTTGCATGTCATACATACCAACACCATTAGAATTCATCCATTCGTACCGCATGCCTCCGTCATTCGATTGAGTCCATAGTTCTTTGGGGATGGCATTGACATATTGCATACATTGAGGGGTTCGCGATGATAAGTATGCAAAACGCTCCATGCACGCATTAAGTTTTCGAACTTGATGTTGACCAGCTGCTCGAGAAAGTAGGTTTTTCAATGGTTCATTTTTGAATTGAGTGTTGAAATTACTGACCAAGTGTCGCAGACAATAATGGTGGTATCCTTTTGGGGGACAAAAACCATTGGTCGGTGCGTTGACCGCCTCCAAAATGCCAGGGTGGCGATCAGAAATAATGCAAATTCCATCTCTATCCGTCACGTGTTTGCGCAACATCCTCAAAAACCATCCCCACGAATCTGTAGATTCGGTTTCTACAACAGCAAATGCTACCGGTAGTATGTGTTCATTATCATCAACAAAGATGGCAATCATTAGCTTACCACTATATTTGTCATATAAGAAAGTCACGTCAATTTGAAGAAGAGGCCTGCAAAACCTGAAAGCTCGTATTGATGCTTCGAATGCGAAAAACACACGACGAAATTGAGGATACTCAGTCCTTATCTCATCGAAGCCCATTGTCTATGTGACCACTCAATTGTCTGTCCCTGGACTTTAATCTTCACAAAGCCAACCAGCTTTGACAATCTAGCATATGACTCATCTCAATCTCCAAATGCATTTGCAACCGCCTTCCTTTTGGCATCCCACATTCGCTTGTAGTTTACTTCGTGTCCGTATTTTCCCTTAATTATTTGTATTAATGTCTTGATAGTTATTGCTTGATCTATCGGAACAATGCTTTGGATCTCTCGCGCAAGCATGTTGGCATCGAGTTAAGCATAATCGCGTTCTACGTCGGGATTTATACGTTGTGCGGCACGTCTAATTATGTGATCTCTCATAATTGTGTTTTTTTGCAAACAAGCACAAAGACACCACATGCACCCGTCTTGCGCACTTCTGCACTTGATCGCCCAAAAAGTTGTAGTCGATTCCATCACATGATATTGACAATGTATGTTAACATGCCACACTTTGACGGCATGTTGTAAGTCTTTTTGTTGTCAAAGCACATCCATATTTCCAAATCAAAACTAGACATGTCCCCCCCCAATCTGTTGATGAGAATGTTGGGTCGCAGTGGAGTTAGCCACCTCCCAATCGATTTCATTATACAGCGGCAATGGTTGGTGAACTTCATCATCAATTGCTTCATCCATGAGATTCTTTTCATCGATAGCAAACTGCTCATCATATTTCACGTTTTTCGCCCCTGGAGGTTCATACCTTGGGTCATTTTTGACAACATTTAGGTTTTCCCAATCGACATATGGTGCAACATCCTCAGGGGGACGCACGTCCTCGTTCGCGTCATTAATATCATCATCGTCGTTGGGTTCATCATCACCTTGTGGTGATTGCATATGCAATCTTTCCATCATTGATCAAGTGTCTGATGTCCTGACATCTTCATCTACTAGTTGCGAATGAACTGTATGATTTTGAAAATAGTCGATTGGCTCAAATGTTAAATAAATATCTACCCTTGCAGTTAATGGTAGGTTGGTCATTGTCACCCACATCAAGTCAAAGTGCGTCGCGTTTCCAAAGATTACGGGGACAAAATATTGTGAACCCTCGGGGAGGATTATCGTGTGACGATAAGTCATCCTTACTATAGTTTCCGTAGATGAGATATTGAATGCGTTACATACGTGATCCATCGATTGTTGTCTACTCGTCCCAAACTTAAACATCAACACTGTTTATGGGGGTGCATTGTACCTAATGTCATTCCTACCATTTATAATTTCGTTGTTCGCATAAAAGAGAAATGGGATGTTCCTATGTTCCATGACCTACATAATTTATTGAACAATAATGATGTAAAAAGATTGCATATATATCAAACGCCAATGTTGATCAAATTGAGGATTTAAATCGCAAGCAAACTTTCTGATGTAGAGAATCGTCTTAATAGCGCAACTACAGAGCATACTCATTCGTCTGCATGAAGCACCAATTAATAACTTATAAACCATCATATACGATGAGTACTGATAAATCAATTAAAATGAAGCATGTATTACATCAACGCAAGATCAAGTTGAAAACAATATAAATTAAAAAATTGAAGACCCCACCAACATGAATGCAATTACATTTTCCTTCCTCCTTGCCTGATTATGTAACGTGATTATATATAATATATACTAGTTTCAATGTTTTAGCCCGCTCGCTTTGCTCGCGGGACTTCAATTAAAATAAAAAATTATGTTTCTCTTAAGTTTAGCAAGAAATTTAAATTATTAAACTTCTCATTAATGTGTAAATTTGTTGTGCATCATGGTGAGAGGGAACCTCAAATTTGTTGCCAAATTTAGATCAGACATGGGGTAAAGGATAAGTTACGCACATTTACATATGTTATTTGATTTAGCATAGATAAAAATGAGTCTGTAAATATGTAATTAGTTATAACATCGAAGAAACTAAACCAGCAAATAATGTAATGCGTAGAGAATATAGGCAAATTCTAAAGAAATATGCATAAATAAGCGATTAAAGGATATAAACGATAATTCAAGTCACAACGGAAACTTTTGCTCTCGCAACGACTTTTAATATATAGGTAGATATATATATATATATATATATATATTTATATATATACCAATCAAGCCAAGTCAAACATAATAAAACTTAAATAAATAAATTTCATACTTACTAGCTAGTTTCCTCCTCTTTTAATCTTCAACTATTCCCTGAAAAAAAAATTACGTTAGTTGTTATTAAATAAAAACTACTATATAACTACACTGTTATTTTTAACACCATTATAACAAAAAACCTTAACCTTTTAACAAACTCTCAAACAACAAAAAAACCAACAAATAACCCCAACTTTCTAACAACCCATCCAACCCACAACCCAACTCACTCTCTCTCTCTCTCTCTCTCTCTCTCTCTCTCTCTCTCTCTCTCTCTCCTCTCTCTCTCTCTCTCTCCCACAAACCTGAACCCTACTCTCCCCCTCCAAGCCTCTCTCTCTCACTTTGTGGGTCCCCAACACTTCTCTCCCTCCACCTCCCTTCTCTCCCTCTTTCTCTCTCATTTGCAACTCTCTCCAACTCGTCCGCAACTCTCTCCCTCTTTCTCTCTCGTCTCGCAACTCTCTCCCTCTCTCCATCTGTCTTTCTCAACTCTCCCGAGTCTCCCTCTCTCACTATCTCTCTCCCTCTCTCGAGTCTCCCTCTCACTATCTCCCTTTACCGGCCACGTCTCTCTTCTGTGGTCCCTAAACCCACTCTATTCCAATCTCTCACTTGTCTCTCTCCCGCTCTCGAGTCTTCCCCTTCCCGAGTCTCCAATTCACTTCCCGAGTCTCCTTCACCTCTCTCCCTCTCCTCACTGTCTTCCCGTGCTTCCACCAACAAACACCATTAAATATAGAACTACCCACAACCACCTCATTCACCACCTACCTATGCACCCCTACTCCCCCTAACCCATGTTATTGAGAACGCAGGGAATATTCCCTGTGTTCTCGACCTCTACTGGTCCGTGAGTCCGTGACGATGGGATGTCGATGAGGATAACACGAATGGCGCATTCTCCGAATGATTCATTCATGTTATGGAACACTCCAAGTGGCGTCATCCACGTGTGTTAGAAATGTGTTGTCCATGACAACACGCAAATACTTAACTCGAATGGCGCATTCGAATGCGCCATTTTGGCGCATTCTCCGAATGCGCCATTCGTGTTAAGGGGGACAGTCCACATAGAAGTACACGTGGATTATCCGGGAAACTTAATAGCACATTCGCAAAATACGCTATTAGTGTTTCTACTACTGGACAGTCCACGTGGACATCCACGTGTAACTGTCCATAGGAATAACATGAATGGCGCATTTGCGCATTCCAAGAATGCGCCATTCATGTGACCACGTGGTCAGGATTATTTTTGGTCTAATGGATTGCGCCTTTTCAAAATAAGATTTACCTTAGTTCAGGAATAAAAAAAGTCCAACTTGTTTTACTCATTTAAACCATTTTTAACGGTACGGCTGTAATTTTTTCCCATGCAGAGTGTACAATCCATTTTTTCTTTTCTATTGTTTTTGTCAAACTAATTGAAAACACGTTTTTTTCTTGTCAAGAAATTGAAAACACGTGTTTGATCTGATAGCTACAGCTTATTCTATTATGAGAATGAATTGAATAGTACCATCATAGCATTGTCAGTGAAATTCTTGAACATATGGAATACTTTCAAGGCTTTTTCAAAAAGTGGGGTGGATTTAGTTTGTATTTCACAAAATAGTGAGGTTTACTTTTAAATTCCAAAAGTAATGTATAACTCCTTTTGAAAATGAGCTATTGATGATGAGGTGGCATGCATGGTGGTGAGGTGGTGGTGAGGTGGAAGGCATTTGTATGGATAACTCCTTTTCAAAAGGAGCTATCTATACAAAAGTATACACTATATGAATGACTCCTTTTGAAAAGGAGCTATCTATACAAAGATTTTCGCCCTATGAACGACACGTGCATATGGAGATGGACGATCCGCGTCACTCGAGTATCTCGAGGTAGACAACCAATGTAAACAACACGCACGCATATCGACGTGGACAACTCATGCAAACGTCACCCATGTATGCTGAGGTGTAGATTTCATGCAAATGTTAGGCACGTTTGTCGAGGTGGGCGACCCATGCAACCTCGTGCAACTCATGCAAACGCCACGCACGTGTCTCGATGTGGTAAAGCCAATGCAAACGTCACACACGTATCTCCTAGTTGACAACACATGGAAACGCCACGCACGTATGTCGAGGTAGACAACCCATGCAACGTGGTGCAGTCCATGCAAACCATCCAAACGTCATGCACGTAACTCGAGGTGGACAACTAATGCAAACGCCAGACACGTATCTCGATGTGGACAATCCATGCAAATGTCATGCACGTATCTCGAGGGGACAACCCATGCATATCCACTACAGACCATGGACCCCATGCAAACATCATGCACGTATCTCGAGGTGGACAAATCCATGCAAACGCCATGTACGTATCTCGAGGCGCTATCTGTGTACCCCGAGTCCACGTGCATCCCAAGTGGATGTTTACACGAATAGAGTCTTTTCAAAAGGCCCTATTCGTGTAAACACAGTCCACTTGGGATGTCCACGTAAGCCAAAAAATTTTGCCTCAACTAATAGCGCATTTTCAAAAGGCGATATACCCTATTTTTGAATATAAAAAAACCACGCTTATTTTCCTCATTTAAACTAAAATATGGTGTACTTTTGTAATTTTTTCATACTTTCATTCGATTCAGCAAAAAAAATAAGAGCACACTATACGACCCCCCTGTGATCACAAATTTAAATTTTGCTGAGATGGGCTTATGAAAGATTGGGGTGCGTATAGTTCCCATTGGCCAATTTGGGCACATATTCATTTGTTCACATATGATCATTCTATCTTTGCTCGATCAACGAATGATCAGGATTTATTGAACGATTAAACTAAGGACCTGTTTGGTGGTGAAGCGAAACTGCATAATTCCATCCTTAATATTCTGATTTGGATTTCCTTGATTCAACCAGGGACTGGGAGTGGGACCCGTTTAAATTGTAGGTCGAATGTTAAAGAGGGTCGCTATGGGCACCCCACCAATTCATGAAGGCACCCTTTTTTTTTTTCATTCTCCCCTCTAAATTACACTTTGATGTATATGACTCTATTGCCCCTTCATATAAACTCACTCCAACTTCATAACTCATTTTCAAACCAATTTTGGGGCACCCCACTTCATTGGCTCTCAAGTGAAACCTAAAGCCACAATTTTGTTTGGCGGGCGTGTATCGATTCTTGCGTCTTCACATCATCCGATAGCGAGGTAACACTGTTTTACAACCATATGAAGCTTCGAATGAACTGTTTATTTGATATAAATAGTGAAATTGATGATTTGGTTTATCAACGTAGGGTTTGGTAAATTCGACCAATCTGGACTTATTTCCACTATAAAATGGACGAATGTACTGCAATGGTGCAAGAGGAGGTACAAGAAGAGGTATTCGTTGAAATTTATTGTGTTTTTTTTTTTCTGGTTTTTCATGTTTTCAATCGAAGTTGCAATGTTGCACGGCGCGATTGTTTCGCCTCGCAGGACCGAGACTTATAGATAAGTCTCGGTCAAAAGCCATCGAGACTAATGCGTAAATCACGGTCATGCTATGACCGAAACTAATAGTATAGTCTCGGTTTAGAACGACTGAGACTATTTCGTACATCTCGGTTTCCATTGAACGAGAATTGGTTTATAATCGCGGACCTGTACTACCGAAAATTTGGTTTTTTGGGTTTTTTGATGAATTTGCTGTGCATTTTGGTTGAGTCGTAATGTTACAATGTATGTATTGCAGGTAATGCCAGTTTCAACTTTATTTCCAGACTACAAGGATGCGTTTACTCCTTGTAGGCCATTCCCATATAGAGAATAGGCTATTTCATGGCTTCAAATGATTTGTCGTGAGAACAAGTTTGTGTTAGTAACGAAGTACTCTGATGCCGGAGGGATTAAGCGAAGGGGAAGGGTCAAACTTGCGTGTGAGAGGTCTGGTGCATATAGGGGAATGTCTCAAAGAGTAGGGAAGGGTAAAGCGGCAAAAAATCCTTTGAAACCAAGAACTGAAGAAGAAGAGGAAACGGGGAGGACTCAAACTGGTACAAAGAAATGTGGGTGCCCTTTTCTTATTAACATCAAGGAAAATGTTGATTTTTTGTGGTATGTCACTGTCATATGTGGGAGGCACAATCACGACCCCGCCAAAAACTTGGACGGCCACTCATTTGCAGGAAGATTGGATAAGGGTGAGCAGTGGTTGTCAGCGGATGACTAAGGGTAATGTGAAGCCAAGAGATATTCTCAATACGTTGAAGCAAATAGATGTTAAAAACGTATCGACAATGTGGACAATATATAATGCACGACAAAAATTTCGAATTGAGGATGCGCGTGGGAGGACTCAAATGCAACAACTATTGCACATATTGGAGAAGAATAAGTGGATGTCGTGGCATAGGAAGCATCCCGATACGAATGTCGTCACTGATTTATTTTGGTCACATCCTGATTCAATCAAATTGCTAAGGTTTTTCTCATCGGTAATTTTGATGGATTGCACTTACAAAACAAATAGGTATCGAATGCCGTTATTGGAGATTGTTGGCATCACTTCTACGCATTTGACGTTCTCCATTGGGTTTGCTTTCATATCATCGGAGACTCATGCTAATTATGTTTGGGCACTTGAGAACTTGAGATCCATATTGGATGGGTGACCTAAACCTGACGTGTTTGTTACGGATCGGGAGTTAGGCCTTATTAGTGCCATCGAAGAAGTATTTCCATCATCGTCTCACCTTCTTTCCTCTTGCACATCAACAAATTAGTATTGGCCAAGACTAAGAAGATGTTTGGGGATAACGAAGGATTTTCTCGTTTCATGGATAGGTGGACGAGTGTGTTGTATGCTAAGTCATTACTACTAGACTCGATGCATGAGCCTCATCTTCGCCTCGGCAACTACAAGATCTTTTCGTCGTCGCGTGTCAATGTTGGAACCCTCATCGTGCAATTGTAAATTCTTTGCACGATTTCCAGCAATCTTACGCTTTCCCTTCACATCTACCTTCTCCTTCTCTTTCTCTTTCCGATAAGATGCAGTCGGGGATCTCCGGCCGCCTCGCCCACGGTTACTCCTCGACACCTCAACACCAACCTCCTCCCTAGTCACCGAGGTTTTCGAACGAGCCATACCTGATAAGACTACAACATGTAAGTGTCTGGATCCAGAAACAGAAGTACAATTCAAAAAAAAGAACAAAATTTTCCATTTCTATAGTCTCGGTCAAGCAGGTTTGAGAAAACAATTAGAATATCGGTGACGCATGACCGAGATAACAATATAAGTCTCGGTAATGGACAACCGAGAACTATACTACATTCTCAGTTGTACATCACCGACAGGACATAAACTATACACTTTGAATTACTCTCGTGATGTGGTGACAGAGAGCAATCACAGAGTTACGCTACCTAAAACAATAACACAATTACAATTTCAGTGACTCGTGACCGAGATAACACAATTAGTCTCGGCAATTCTTTGTCGAGACCGTATAAACTATTCTGGCATGTCTGGCCGAGAACCACGGTTCCCAAACACTTCCCATCTGTCTCGGCCATGCTTGGTCGAGACTGTAAAAATTATTTCGGGCCTGTGTGGCCGAGAACCACGAGTTTGCAATCAACGAACCATTGAATGCACCGCTACACAAACATAACAAATACTCTACCAAATGCAACTTAATTAGACTATCAACGTACCTTCAAACGATCGATTTCACGACTTGAGTACGAGAACGAAAACCTAGACCCGAGCCCTAATGTGGAGACGAAATCCAACAAATCACAGATCCTCCAAACTCGAAAATCCGCCTACGACAGAGGAGAGAGACGGAGAGGAACGAAGACAAATCCGGGGTTCGTAGGTTGCTTGCAATGGATCGAGCATAAAAAGTGGGTTCAAGAGCACGGTGGTGAGGTGGTGGTGTGGTGGGGTGCCTCTATTTTGAATGAAGGGTATTTTGGGGATTTCGGGCCTCAATTTTGAGTGCCCTTGGTAAATGACTTTGTGCCTTCAACAACAGGGTGCCTTCATGAATTGGTGGGGTGCCCATAGCGGCCCTCATGTTAAAACTCGTCAACTTGACTCACTTTATGTTGATTTCTTGTTCTTTCGAATGAGAGATCCACAAAGTATCTACTACGTTAAATTAGGAGTTGTGAAAGGAAGAATTTAATTTATGTTGCTAATCTCAACTAATTTGAGATCCAATTAAATGTATTTGGCTCCAGGTGTGTTGATTAATCTGCACTTCTGCATGGTAGATCCCAAACAAGGATACCCTTCTAACTAAAACTATAATCTATTCACCAAAGTCAAAATCGAAATTTCTTTAAGTTAAGTAAATTAAGAGTCTATTCTATAAAGTCGATGACATCAGATTTTAGTTCTGATTTTAGTTCTAAAATGCATATGGCTACAACTGCCTCAATTAGTTTGCACTTAGACATCAGACTCGGAACAATGGTACTTTTTCCTACTCAAATTGCCCCATTCACAATTCTTTAAAATCGAATATTCTTCACAATCGAGTCTCTTAATACTCAGACTAACTCTGATTTCGGTTCAAATCACAGTATTTACGCATGAAAATGCTAAAGTACCCGCACGTTTGCGCAACAGGGTCGAACACGTGATGGACGAGCGCCGCCGATACTCCTCAAGATGGTTCATAAGGCGCATCCAATGGGACGCGTGTCCCACGTGGCGCACTAGCATTTCCCATTTACAAAACCAGAATACCCTGCCAAACAAGACCACGAAAAAAAAGTGATTCACCATCACCTCCCTGCATTTTATCTCCATTGGTCGTCGAATTTTGCATTTCAATGGCGTTCTCTCCATTGATTTCTTCCCACTGTTCTTCATCATCTTCAACTTCCCGTATCTTCTCACCCACCAAACTACGCCCAATCCTTCGCTCCTCCTCTTCCTCATCATCATCTCTCTCGACCGCATCGAACTCCGTCCAATTCGATCTCAAGACCTACTGGACGGCCCTGATTGCCGAGATCAACAAGAAGCTCGAAGAAGCCATTCCTGTTAAGTACCCTGAACGGATTTACGAGGCCATGCGGTACTCTGTGTTAGATGAGGCGGCGAAGCGGGCGCCGCCCGTCATGTGCATCGCGTCGTCGGAGATTTTCGGGGTTCCTCGCTCTGCTGCGTTTCCTACTGCTTGTGCCCTCGAAATGGTATGTGTTTGGGTCGTCAATTCGTGTTTGTTTTTGGGTGCTTGTTCATTGATTGTTGAATTTGTTGCGACCCTGTTTTGGTTTTGGGAGATTGGCTGATTGGATTGCTCAATTTGGGTTACTGATCTCTGGTTCTTGACCTGAATTGAAATGGGTATTTGAATTGGATTGAATCATGGGTTCTAAGTTGTTTTAGCAAATTTGGGGCAAAAACTCAAATTTTTAAGTTATTTGACCTAAATTGGATTGATTTGAGATCTTCATATTGGTATTTGAATTGGGTTGAATCATTGGTTTGAAGTTGTTTGAACAATTGGGTATGGATTGAGCTCATTAATTTGTTTTGTTTTGGGTGTTAGTTCATTGATTGTTGTTACTTTGTTTTGGTTTTGGGAGATTGTTTCATGGGGTTACCCAATTTTATTTTATTTTTTTATTTTTATTTTTTTGAGGAAAATGGGGTTACCCAGTTTTGGTTACAAATCTCTTATTCTTGATCTAAAGTGAATTGATTTGAGCTACTCAAATGGGTATTTGAATTGAAACAACAACAAAGTGTCCATCCTAAATTAGTCCTTTCATTGCACTCAATTTAGTGCAATTGATTGTGTGTTTTCCTAATTCTTTAAATACTTTCTACTTTTTCAAAACCTTCGTAATCAATGCGTCCCCGAGTTGGCTTTTGTCTACCCCTACATCGTCTTAAAAAGTTTGAGAAATTTGGGGCAAAACTAAAATTCTCCATGGTTGGTTGATGGGAAGTTGTTCAAATTTGTTGTCTTAGATTCAATTTATTGTTCTACTTTTGGATTGACCAATTTTGCATACAAATCTCTGATTCTTGACCTAAATTGAGTTGGGTATTTGAAAAGGATTGAGAACAATTTGGGGCAAAAACAAATTAAACAATTCAAGTATACATTTGTCTATAATTCTGTCAATTTTGATGGAAAGTTGTTCAATTTGTTGTCTTAGATTCACGCGGCTTCGCTCATCCATGATGACCTCCCATGCATGGACGACGCTGCGGCGCGCGCGAGGCAGGCCGTCCAACCACACAATCTACGGAGTAGACATGGCGATTCTCGCTGGGGACGCCCTCTTCCCTCTAGGCTTCCAGCACATAGTCACCAACACGCCGCCGGAGGTGATACCGGAGAACCGAATCCTACGAGTAATTGCGGAATTCGCCCGTGCAGTTGGCTCAACCGGAATGGCGGCCGGGCAATTCGTCGACTTGAGAAATGGGAATGGCAATGGGGATAGGGAGCGAGTGGTGGAGTTTGTGCAGGAGAAGAAGTTTGGTGAGATGGCGGAGTGTTCTGCGGTGTGTGGCGGATTGCTGGCTGGGGCGGCGGATGAGGAGGTGGCGCGGCTGAGGAGGTATGGGAGGGCAGTGGGAGTGTTGTACCAGGTGGTGGATGATGTGATGGAGAGTAGGAGAGATGGGGGAGAAGGGGTGAAGAATAAGAAGAGTTTTGTGAGGTTGTATGGATTGGAGAGGGCAATGGAGAGGGCTGAGGAGTTGAGGGAAGAGGCCAAGAGAGTGCTTGATGGGTTTGTGAAGGTTTATGGAGAGACCAAGGTGGCTCCTCTCTATAGCTTTGTTGATTATGCAGTTGATAGGAGCTTTGTTGTTGGTGATGGTGAGGAGAGTAATCAAGGAAGTAGTCTCAAGTCTTCTTTGTAGTTTTGAGCACATTATGTTTGTATTGTTCCACTTCTTGTTTTTGGAAATGAGGATGAGTTCAAAGTGTTTTAGTTTTGTTGCATTTTTTATAGTTCCTTTCTTGATTTTTTATAGTTCCGTTCTTGGGTATTCGACGTATCAAAACCACCCTAACTAACTAATTCGGACTTTTATTTTGTAGCGTCCATAAAATGTCAAGAATTATTGAGTCTCAACTAAGGATGCAAATAGGGATGGCACGGGATGGAGACCTCATCTTCATTCCCATTCCCGCCTAAGAATTCATTTCCCCATCTCCATACTCGTCCCCACGCGGAGATGAACTTTTGAAACGACCCTTCCCTGATTTAGGGTCGGGTCGCCCGTCTCAGACCGCCACTTAGGCCCAATACCTTATGAACCGGACTCAAATAACGGTCCTAGCACGCCTAAACAACTTGCGAAATAGCATATAGACAATACAAAGAAGATAATGCGAAATTTGAATTTAAATAAATATCATATGTCATCATCAACCTAACTATCAGATATCTCAAATTCACTTAACCAACTCAAAACGATATGAAATCTCCAAAAACTTCAAAGGCTTATAAATGTGTCAAACTAACTGAAGGAATGTTGAACTACTCAACAGACTTGTCTAGGTTACAACCCTTATTAATAGTTTTCAAAACAAATAGTAAATATATCTTGTAATGCTCACGCTGCAAGGAGACTTCAAGCAATGGTATTCCCCTTGCCGCGATCTATCACACTCGTAGATAAACTTGTATTGTAAGTGGGGTGAGCTAAAGAACCAACGGAGCCCAATAAGAGAAGAATTACGTTCAAATATTAAGCGTGCAAGTAATACATATAAAACAAAATAAAGCTAGCATGCATTTAAGATCGGAGTAACATTGAAATTTCTAGCATGACATCAATTTCCATAAAGAATAGGCATATCATATTCATAAAACATTTTAAGCAGATATATGGAGTTTCAAGGGTTGTAAAACATAAGAAAAACAATTTTTGCATGCAAAGGGGTTCCAATAGAGATACATATAATGTAATAGATATAAATGCAAGTCCGTTGTCTCATTTGTCAATACCTCTCCTTGTTGACCAATCATCATAATATAATAAATATGCGTAGGTGACTTGATTCCACCGTGTGTCCACGGCTCCTCAAGAGGCCCGGGTGACTTGGTTCCATCGTGCATCCACGACTCCCCAAGAGGCCCTTGCAGAAATGGGTGACTTGGTTCCACCGTATTACTACGGCTCCCCAAGAGGCCCTTAAGCATGTAAGGTGACTTGGTTCCACCATATGAGTATGGCACCCCAAGAGGCCTTACATGAAGTCAACCAAGGTAGGTAATGACCCCATCCCAAGTCATTTGTTAAAAGCATGAATTCTAGATATACTAGTAGCAAGCCATATTTAATAGATGAGCGGAGCTCCCCACTTACCTCGACTCGCCGAGTTAGACTTTCTCGGCCGACCTGGCACGCACGGGGCTCGATGTGAACCTCTTTGCGGATCTATACAATTTGAACAATAGTCTCATTATTCGACGATTCGAAATCCAAAATTAATTATTGTTCAATTACTTCGGGGTGGGGCCCACTACGGCGATCCCGCGGTCCCCCATCGCCCGTGAGAGGGTCGAGTGTGGGGGGCCCACCCCAACCCATTTGAAAACATAATATTATCATGTTTATTTATAATATATATTTATATATAATATTTTATTATATTTCATCTTTATTTTTATTTATTATTATTTATGATTATTATATTTTTTTTTATTTTTATGTTGACCGGTTCCCACATGGTTGACCGAATTCGTCAACCACATGGCATCCGCCGCGACTGGCCGGGGGCGCAAGAGCGCTCCGGCTAGTCTTGGCTCCCACAGCCGCCGCGGGAGGGGTGGCTTTGAGTGCCACCCTTTTTATAATTAATCAAAGGCAAAACCAATCTTTTGGTCCCTGAACTTTGAAGGTTTTACACTTTTGGTCCCTCAACTTTGAAAACAATACATTTGGTCCCTCAACTTTGCATATAGTGTAAATGAAGTCCTTTTGTTAGTCCAGTCATTGTTATTGATGACGTGGCGAAAGTCTATCGCCACATGGCGACACGTGGCAATCCTTGTCATCAAGAGTTGGTTCAATGAACCGATTGGTTGGTTCAATGAACCAACCGGTTCAATTAAAAACCAAAACCTCTCCTCTGCCTCTCTTCTCTTTCTCTCTCGCCTCTCTTCTCTCCGCGCTTTTCTCCTCTCGCCTCTCTTCTCTCTCTCTTTCTCTCTTGCTCTCTGCGTTCTCTCTTCCTCGATGTTCGCCGTGAACATTTTTCCCGCTCTCCCTCGCGCCTCGCTCACGGCCTCTGCCTCGCGACCTCGGACTCCTCACTAAATGACTTAATGAAACCGTTCCATATAGAAGAAACCTTGGACTGATCAACCACTTCCACCTTGTTCATCATCCTCTTTATCCCCATTTATAATCATGTATTGGAATTCCAATTGTGCAAGTTGATGATTCTACTTAGCATATCATATGAATGTTGAGATTAATGGGATTTGGAAGAAAAACTATTCATTGGCACCAAAGATGGCATGTATATTCTTGGAAGGGACAGACTCAATAATATAAGTTCAATTTTGTAAGAAAAAAAACTAGTGTGAAAGCTGTATTAACTTGTTTAAACTAAGCACAAGTGGTGCATATGATATAATATACACATGTTCTTGTTCATTTCACTTTGAATAAGACCATTTGATCATTGAAATGCAGTCACCGGCAACAATGGAGCGCCAAAGCACCATCTTTGGTGCGAGAAACGGTGGAGGAGATGGTCGACTACAAGGGGCAGAAGGCAAGGAGGTCGAGCACTGGTGGATGGCGATCCGCTGGCTTCATAATCGGAGTAGAGATTGCAGAGAGATTTGTTTTCTTTGGCATCATCTGCAACCTCATAACATACTTAACTGGAGCGCAACCGCTCGCGAGGGCGTGACCGGTCGCAAGGCAGAGGCGGTCGCCGATCGCGATGCGAGGACTCGGACGGTCGCGAGGCGAGAGGCGGTCGCGAGGTCGCCGGCCACGAGCGAGGGCGTGAGCGACGCGCGAGAGCGTGAGCGCGACGCGAGCGAGCGAGGCCGTGAGCGAGGCGCGAGGGAGAGCGGGAAAGATGTTCACGCGAACATCGAGGAAGAGAGAACGCAGAGAGCAAGAGAGAAAGAGAGAGAGAGAGAGAGAGAGGAGAGAAGGCGGAGAGAAGAGAGGAGGAGAGAAAGAGAAGAGAGGCGAAGAGAGGTTTTGGTTTTTAATTGAACCGGTTGGTTCATTGAACCAACCAATCGGTTCATTGAACCAACTCTTGATGACAAGGATTGCCACGTGTCGCCATGTGGCGATAGATTTTCGCCACGTCATCAATAACAATGACTGGACTAACAAAAGGACTTCATTTACACTATATGCAAAGTTGAGGGACCAAATGTATTGTTTTCAAAGTTGAGGGACCAAAAGTGTAAAACCTTCAAAGTTTAGGGACCAAAAGATTGGTTTTGCCTTAATCAAATCAAGATTAAAAACCAAATGGGGAATACCTCGTTTGTGGAGTCTTTTGGCTTGATCTCCTTCTTCTCTTGTTCTTTCTCCCCCTTCATTTTCCTTGATCTAGGGTTTGTAAACTAAATTTGGTGGCTAGGGTATAAGATTTGGTTTATTTTATATTAGAGTTAATTTAGTTAGGGTTTGAGGGGTAAATTACTAGGTTGCCCCTATAGTGGGTCAACTTAATTTATTGGGTCATCACAACTTTCATCTCCATCTCCATCTCTGCTTAATACCCGCGGGGATGGGAAGTTTTCATGGGGAAAAATATTTTCCCATTTTATTCCCCATTGAAGATCACCGAGGAAAATTTGCGAAGAATCACTAGTGTTTTGGGTGAAAGCCTTGTAGTATTATATAAAATTGATATATACAATATATATAGATGTATTTGACATATGCGAAGATCTCCGCGAGGATCCCCATAGGTAATCCCCACGAGGATCCCCAATAGGGATACCCACGGGGATCCCTACGGATATTACCAATGGATATTCCCCGAGGGGATCCCCGCGAATTTTTATTTTTTTTTCTTATCCCCGTACCCAATATTCGTGTGGGTATAAGATTTTATCCCCATCCCTACCTTCATCCCCATTTAAATTCTCAATCCCCATCCCCGTCGCAGGGAATCCTCGTTCCCCATGGGATTCCCCACCCTACTTGCATCCCTAATCTCAACCACTCGACCCACCCGTACATGGGTTAGTATTGTATTGATTGGGTATTGTGATGCAAATAACTAGCTCCAAAGCCCCCTAAATGCGAAATGAAATTCAACAGTAACAATTTTGTGTTGGAAGTTTTTCTTTTCTTCCTTTTTCTTTGAATGATTTATCATCAAATCATTTATTTAGTAAACAAAAATGTTCTTAAATGATATCTAGTACTTGTGTACAAGAAATGAAATTTATGGAGGCAAGTGAGCAAAATTGAAGCTCTCCTCAAGAAAAGGCTGTGAAAACAAATGAGAATAGCCACTCTCTATATCCTAGATTACTAATGAAGATGTCATGTTCTATCTGGATAGTTGTGCATCTAATTTGATCACTCCTTGATGGAGAAGAGCAAGCAATGAAGTTTGTAACATAGAGATCTTGTGTCTGGCAAATTAGAACTTGAGCAGGCATTACTAGTTAGCACATGTAGTCCAATTCGAGGGGAGACGGGTGGAAGAAATCGATGGCATGTTTCGAACATTGACATCGAGGGGCAGCATGCGATATTCGATTCCAAGTTCCTTGAAGATTCTAATCATCTCCTCAACAACTTGCTCCCTTCTAACCCACCTCTCTCCCATATCTTGGTGGTTCATGCGATGACAGAACCATACCGACATTTTTAGCTTATTCATATCCTCCACATCTCTCAAAACAACAAGAGGCTTCGGATACCAGTGGTCCTTCTTGCTCTCAATAAACCTGTCAAGTAGAAAAAAATCCTTTCACATAAGTTTCAAGTATAAAAAAAAATTCAGTGAGAGAGAGAGCTAGAGATGATTTTTTTGTACATACCCGACGATTCTTTGTCTCACGATAGCAATCTTTTCAGCAGGAGTGGAAAGGTGAACGCAGAAATCAATTGCATCTCCCATATCGGGACTGCGATAGAAATTACTAATCGGCATGGTAGCGAGAATGTTGTTGGGATAAAAGATTTTCTGGTTGTCATACCTCAGAAAGACTGTATTTAGTATGTTCATCTCCTCTACAACCATCTGAGACAAATGGAAATAAAAACAATAAGCCTAGGATGAGAAAACAAATTATACATATATCGAAATACATCCTCATATGTACCTGAACGCCATCCACTTCACAGCGATCACCAACATCGAAAGGGTGCATCGCAAATAAAAAGATGATTGCTTCAAATATCATCTTGCATGTGTTTCCAAAGATGAAAACCACCAAGAGCAGCTGAGAACTTACTAAGACAAGGATATGTTGGATTGCAATGCCAAGGATGAGAAGCCAAACCACAATTATGATAATTCCCACAATTACATTGACTATATTGTGGAGCTTCCTGACTGCTGTTTTTGTATCATTGAGAGTCAAGGCAAGGGCTCTTCTCTCTCTGAATGAATTAACCTGAACAAGTAGAGATGTTACAAATTCATTTACCAAAACTCAATGAAAGTAGTAATTTTGGGCATGCTCCCAATTACTTCTCTTCCTTAAAGCCTTTCAACTGCAATTATTTTTCTACTTATAGCAAATCAAAAAAGCCTCACAAGAAATTTCAATAATTTGTGAGGGAGAGAGTTAAGAAGCTAAGTTGAATTGTTGGTTTATCATGTCTTTCCTATTTTCTTCTCTCTTTCTGCAAGTTAAGGCTGAACAAGAAATAGGTGTTAAATTAAAGCAAAAAGAGCACGAAGTATTGCTTGTGAGCCGGCAAGGGTCCGTGATAAATATATGGCGAAAGGTTTTGCTTAGATCCAAGCGTACCATAGCTAGCCTTAGTTCATATCCCTTGTTAGTGCATTGTTCAAACTAAAATTTGAGAATGAACCATATGTAGTTTTCAAAATAATGCACATGTTCTCCAATCTCACAACTATATCAATGATGAATGGAAAAAAGAATGATTACCACCCAGTTCTTGAGAGCTGCCTTGCTGACTTTTTTGGTCTCTATTGCACCTTCAAAGAGACTCATTGCTTTTTCGGCCTCATCTTCGGTCATGAAACGCATTATATCCTCCATGAAGATGTACCTGTCATAAAAACACAAGGAAGAAGAAGCCACCTTATCAGCCAACACTAATGCTAGATGAATGATCTCTTTAATTCACTAGATTATAACCATTTTTCCCTCTAATGAACTTATCATTCAGTTTGCACAAGGCACTTTAAGAGATCAAAAATACCATGATTAAACAAGCTGACAAAGATTTACAATATCGTCGAAGAGGACACTACTTGGATGATAAAGTATGGAAGGACTTACTTGGCTCGAGGTCGTGCCACATTTACGAATATTCTCTTCGCAGCACGTTTTGCCTCGTATTCACTTCTAATCTGCATTTGTGATTCATCTTCCTGAGTTACACCACCTATCTTCTCATCCAGTGTGGATACAACACCACGCCGCACCATCTTCATCAACCTCTTCATGTTCCAAGCTGAGACATTTTTCGGATTCAGTCTATGCAGGTGTTCCACGGTGATTCCTTCATCTTGTCGCTTAGAGAGCACTTCAGGATTCCTGAAGCTCTTCCCAATCCTCACGGAGTTCATATGGAGCTGTTGACTCCCTTTGATCCTTCCACTCTTCATCGTCGTGAAGGCTGTGTCCCTGAAGTCATTAGGCACATTGATCCCTGCATTCTGAAGTTTCTGAACCTCAGCCATGACTTTGTCCTCCTCGTCCAGGACGCTCTGTAGCTCAATCAAAGGCGGACCCGATAGCGTCTCGATGACAAACTGATTGAACAACGAATCCTGAATTCGGTCGAAGTATGTGCTCATATGAAAAGACGACGCCAAGACCTTAACCAGAAGGATCTTCACAAGCCATATCAATGTTCCCACCAAGAGACACACCAACACTTTGGTAATATAAGCCAAGACCTCAGTCTTCACCTCTCTTTGCACTTTCTTATCAAACATGAAATGCCAAGCAATCAAAACAAGTCCTAACCAAATGCAATTCGTGACGGGCGTCCTCACGCCGTATATGAAATACAAAACCTTCTTTCGCAGAAGAAAATTTCGCTCCAAGAAGAACACCGCCAATCGAATCCCCCAATCCGATAACAATCTTCCACAAATTAGAACCAAAACCAACAATTCCCATTTCCACAAATGCAGCTCCCACAAAGTCTTCTCCACCAAAAAAGGGATGGTGAGACTGCAAACAAAAGCCACTAAAATTATGATCAAACACAAGAGTTCAAGAACAATCACCAAAGTGATCTTCCCCTTCTTGTAATCATCAGGATAGTCCTCCCCAGCGAAAGGGTCTTCCTCGTCGTCGTCTCCTCCACCACCGCCAACGCTCTTCCCCAAGAACCCGGATTTGAATGGCCCTGATCTCAACTGCCCTGATCTTTTCACGACCGATTTCCTCGAATATTGTAGTTGTTGTTGTTGTTGTTGTTGCTCTTCAGGTGGATCGACAAGCCTGGACCGCGTCTTCACCCTGGACAACAACCTACTCCTCCTTATGGAAGGCGCCCTCGAAGTGCACCTCAAAACCTCATTCTGCTCCTCTTCCTCTTCCTCCTCCTCCTCCTCCTCATCCTCGTCCGACGACTCCTTATCCTTATAATGCTGCCGCCCGCTCCTCTGATCCGCGGAGATCTCCCCTCCTCGGGGATGCAGAGGAGGCGTCCCTTGTTGGAACGACACCCTCACCTCCCTCGACGAATTCGCCGAACTCTGCTGAGCATTCCACGGCCGCCCCCCGCCTTCTTGTCTAAGCTCATCCATCTCCAAATCCATGTCCAAAGACACCAACCCCGACTCCTGTTGCTTGCTCAAGAACTGTCCGATCAACTTCGACGGCGGGTCATCCACATTCTGCTGTTGCTGTTGTTGTTGTTGAAAATTGAAATTGTTATTATTGCTATTGCTATTGCTATTGCTATTGCTATTGCTATTGCTATTGCCGGTGGTGGCGCCATTATTGCTATTGTCCTTCCAAAAATCATAGCTGGATTCCCTCCAAATCTTGTTGTTGTTGGCGCCATTATTGCTACCGTTGTTATCCTCGATCTTGAGGACGACTTCTCTCGGGGGGTCTCGCGATGGGCGATCCATCGGATGGTGATCGGAGAGGATGGGCTTCGCCTCGTGATCAGTGCCCTTCTCTTGTTCTGCGGCCTCGATGGATATCTTTCTCCTGTGGAGTTGCTTATTGAACGACTTTCGAAGAGATTCCATCAACAACAACAACAACAACAACAACAACGACAGCACGCCATTTTGTAAGATCGATTGATTGGATGGGTTTCTAGAGAGAGAGAGAGATGCGCCATTATGGATCGATCAAAGTTGGAAGAAGGGATCGATTGGGAGAGAAAATGGCGGAGAGGCTCAACAAAATTCGCGTTTTATTTCAAATTTTTTGAATGGGGAGTTGGGAAAGGACCTCGTTCTTTGGAGTAATTACGGAAATGCCACAGGACAGATAGACTCGCTCGCTCGCTCAGGTGGGGTTTGGACTTTTGTCTCCCTATATTTGAAGTGCTACGTGTGCGGCTCACCTCACCTGACCCCTCTTTCATCAAAGGCACGCAAAAATCTAAATAATATAATCTAATTGATATATAGCACATAAAAAAAAAAAAAAAAAAAACCCAGCTAAACGTAATTCAGTTTTTGCTTAAAGGACCCACTTCAATGAAATTATCCAACTACCCATTCAAGTAAAAGGGTTTTTGTTTAGGCTCTGTTTGGCAAGGCTAGTGATAATCTAGTTGATCAACTAAAAATTGTTTGGAATGATAACGATGTTTAGCCGATAAATGCAAAATGACAATAAATGACATATGACACAATTAAGTATATTAATTATATAATCATATAATAATAGTTATAAATAACTCTGTATTTTATTTACAAAATACAAATTAAATACCATAAAATAATTTATATTATTTAGAAAACTAAATTACGTATGTCCATAAATGCTTACATGAAAATAACTCTATATTAATTTATAAGAATTCGCAAAAAATAAACACATGTAAATAAAATACAATAAACGACTTGGATAACTATACATATACCTAACGCATCATCCATAATTGAGAAGCAATGTTATTGCGAATATTCTTCATTTCTAGATAATTCTCTATAACTTAAAAAAATAGTAGATTAGTAAAAAAAAAAATTAAAAATATGTAGGATAACTCACCACTCGAACACTACATTAAAAAAAAATTAATAACATCTAAAAATATTTTTATACTCGACGTTGTTAAAACTTATTTAATATATAATAAATATCTAACAAGATTATCTATAATTAAGAAATTAATGTGTAATGATTTCTAATTTTAGTGAAATTCTTTGTTTTATAATATTTAGTTAATTATTAATCACTATTTTTTTCATTAACAATATTAAGCTATATGTTAATTTTAAATTCAATAAGTTTTAATAACGTATTATATAATTGTTGGTCTAACCTAAAAGAGCTTGAAATGTTGGTTTCGCCTCTGCCAACTCTACTAGGGTATAATCGCGGGGTTCTAATATTCGCGGGGTTTGTTTAAGTATTTGCGTATTTTGTTTCCACTAATTTGCAAGGGTATTAATACCGTAAAAATAAGGGTATAATCGCGAGAAAAAATCCAAACGACGAATTTTCGGTTCAAACGCTACTAAGAGTAGTGTTTCAATTGGGAGCTTATCATCTAGATTATTTTTAAAATAAGCTACAAACCAAACACAGCTTAACAAATAAACTATTTTATTTGGTCATTTTCATGTATTTTTTAGGAGTTTTGAAAAAAAATTCTTCGTTCTTGTTGGCCCACGGGTGTCGGACCGTGACGGCCCCAAATTCCGAGGCAAATCGGGCACCGCCACGTCGCCGGACACGTCACCAAGCCATGCTACGTCACCTGCACACTTGTATATGACGGCCCTCGAACCATCCATCTTGTAATCCAACTTACTAAATTTCGTTGTTTTAAAAGATTAATATTCTATCAAAATATGCTAAGTTAAGAAGTTTTACAACTTAATTTGTTTATTTAATTATGTTCAAGTTATTTTTAATAGCGGAAGTCTTAATAACACGCATATAATTAATGTAAATAAGTTATGCATTAATTAACAACCTATGGGGTGGAAACCCAGTAAAATGATACCATGTATATCAGTTAAGGCGACAAAATGTATAATAGGTGTCAATATACATGTATCAGGTGAGAAAAGTCTCCCTAAATGATCCCAAAAAGTATGTATATGTAAATACAAACACCTACGAGTAAGCTAGTGGAGGCGCTCCAAATCAGAGGTAGTCGCCAATCACCGCCTTCCCCCGGCTCGTCGTAGGATCTGCAAATTGCCACCAAAAAACGATGACAAATTCCGTGAGTAAATCCCGAGAGAAATTTCGTTAGTATTCACAAGAAATCCAAGAAAACGGTTACAATTCATGCATATAAAGTAAATGAACGAAATGTAAAGCATGAATATAAGTCGTGAGATAATCAAGAATATGGAACGCGAGTGTGGTGTATAGTTTGTCGAGCCTTGGGACGTAAATACTAAATCGAGAAGGCCCTGGAGGTGATGAAATCCACACCCCTCTTCACGGTCGAAATGAGGAACTCGTTGGTCCAAGGTGACTTCCGCCCAACGCCTCAAATGAGATGAAATCGCGACGGATGTGAGCCTCACGTCAACTCGCTCTCGAGATCATCGACTCCCCGAGATATATCTCACGCGTAGTCTAAGGTATGACCAACACCGTAGCAACAATCGATCATCATCAACGAGAGCGCGAAAAGGGTCGCACCGTCCCTTCGACCATACACAGTACACACGCGGAATAAAATAAACATGAAAATTGAACTGCGAAAAGTAATGTGAAATAAATAATTTACAATGAAAATAAGTAAATTTTAAGTTGACTTTCTCGTGGGTTTACTTACCTCAAACAATCGCAAATGTCTCTCCAAAATGTCCCGCTCACGCCTCGAGATACGCGCCCGATACCCGACTATAGTCTCCTAAGTTCCGGTATCCAATTATACCACTTTTGTTATTTTAGAGTCACATTAAGATAATTTATAATGTGTGACCAAAAATTTGAAATTTTGTTTCAAAAAGTTTAATCTCGGCACACTTTTTGAGTTATACCGGGAATGCCGATGTCCCAAAAGTCCTCAAAACTACCTTTTTATATTTTTTGGATTCTCTTCATAATTTTCTAGCTATTTTTCTTATTTTTCTGATATTTATTTGATTGAAAAATGTATTTTATTTAATTTTTTAAAATTTTTAATTAATTAAAATTAATTTGGGTGGGTTGGGCCCGAACCGGACCTGGTTTGGCCCAACCGGGCCACCGGCAGCCCGGCCCACATGGGCCTCATCCAGGCCGACATGGGCCTCATCTAGGCCCACATGGGCTGGCCATCGGCCCGCCTGCCGGCTTCTTCTTCTCCAAATCGTCTCTGCATACCAAAAACTTATCAACAACAAAAACACCATTAAACTCTAATTTCTCCACAAAAGTTAACAACAATTGACACACTCACCTCGATTCGGAAATCTTCGCGAGCGTCGCCAAGTGGAGAGAGCACCGCGAGAGGTGTCCAACCGAGTTGAGAGAGTGATCGAGAGCTTGGTGGTGAGAAGTTGAAAGTAGGGGAGAAAAATAAAAATGAGGGGGAGGAAGAAGCTCGGGTAGAGGGAGAGTGAGTGAGGAGCGCAAATTTTTTGTTTTTATTTTTTAATTTTTGGTTGACTTTGGAGAAGAGAGAGAAAAGTAAGGGAATGGGTTGAGGTATGGTGATGGGATATGTGATGTGATGGGTGATGTGACAACTAAACCATATACTACCTCATACACCGCGTTACGCGCACACCGCGACGTCGTACACTCTCGTTACTACACGCGCACAACGCGACTAAGCGTAATTATCAATTACGCGGTGCGAACTATTAAATAATAGTAAAATAAATAAACACTCGCCACACAAAAATAACAAATTTCACCTCGTTAGGCGTGCCCTGTAGACTTTTCTCGCGACGTCCACGTGGGTATGAGCTTAGGATCTTAATCGTAATTTGTCGCTTAATCGGGATTAATTAAAGCGGGTCATTACACGAACACACAAAGAAGACACTTCTTCGGAGGGGGGTGACGGAGGAATCCAACCGAAACTTCTTTAAAGGTGTTGGCCCCGTGTGTATCGACAACTCGAAAGGTGTCACATATGTGTGTCTAACATCTCTTCATAGGGGTGTTGAGGTGAGGGTAATGGAATACAGGGATTTTTGAAATTTTGAGAAAAAAAGTGGAGTACACTAAGTAAAAAGTGGATACGACGAAGTAAAAATTCAAAAATAGGGTACGCTAAGAAAAAGCGAGATTTGTTTAACCGCTCCAAAAAAAAAAGGCATATAGTATCATTTAATCTTTGAACTTTCAGATTTTCGTTGATTTGGCATTCAAACTTTTATCGGTTCACTTTTAGTCCCTAAACTTTCGTTTCACGTTACTTTTGGTCATTTTGTTAAGTTTGGATAACAACATTTGCTAACAAAGCATATCCCGAGCAATTCACGCAGCAGTTCACAACCGATTCATCGACCCAAAAATCGATTGTAAATCGTTTCGTTAGTAAATCAGTTACTCTCATAACTTAACAAAATGATCAAAAGTACGAAAATAAAAATTCATAGACCAAAAGTAAACTAATAAAAGTTTGAAGACTAAATCAACAAAAGCTTGAAACTTCAGGGACCAAATGATATTTTACGTCAAAAAAAAAAAAAAGAAATTGACATATAATGGTAGATCAACCAACACGGTAGCCGATGCTTGTCAATTGGCCTTTCATCTTCCTTGGTGTAATTCATGGAACGCAAAATTTATCCGCATATGACTCAATTAAAGAAATTAGACGAGGTAGATGTAACGCATTAATTAAGAAGAGTTTAATTGATTTGGAAAGTTCGTCGTCAATTGCAATAAATCGAGCACAATAGAATAATTTAATTCATGTAGTTGCCAGTTTGTCTACTTGTGCAACATAAATCATAATGTCTACCATCGTCAAATCTGTTGATAAGATCTACATTCTACACATAACTTCCAACTTCATATTGGAAGACTTGATTTTGTTGCAGGCGCGTCTAAAGATTTGGACCACTTTAAAATTATAATGAGTTGATGCGGTTTAAAATTGTCAAAACAAAGTAACATTTCTACAATAACTCGGAAAAAAAAGGAACATTTCTACCAAAGTAATAGTAAGAGAGTATTAATTTTAGAGGGAAGGGTATATCACTGATTAAGAGCTTGAAGTGTAATTAATTCATCAACTCGCAAAGATTACAAAATATGTGCTCCAATTATTAGTTCAACACTGAATAAAAAAAGGACGTATTTCTACAAAAGATTATAGTTACAAGTTACAACATACCTAAGTTTCTCTCCAACATATTTGACTGGGAGACTAGGCAACATTAGGGCACATCTTTATTTTCTTCCCTGGTCAGAATTTTTGTTAGACGCTAGGTCGAATCGTATAGCCAAATTTACGAATTATTAAGTGAATTATAGAAGGGAGGAAAAACTATAGAATATAAAATAAGAAGCAAAGTAAAATTTGAGGGAAGAAAATAAATGATTCAATCACACCTGCTATGTCATTAGATGAAACAACTGTACATTGAACATCAAAACGCTCATTGTGGATTGATTGGGAATGGCCAAAAATGATCTAACAACGCCCGTAAAATACAAAGTTAATAATCTCTTTACCTACTTCCCTCGTCTCAGAACTGATAGCAATCCGCTTGAAGATTTATCTTTCCGTGCCTCTTCGTCACCAACCTGCTGCCATATTACTTGGATGAGATTAACACATCCAACGACTCCTACATCTAAAAATGGATAAAACAAAATCATATACAGTACCGAATGTCATCATACCTCCTTGGCTATTTGTTGCAAGAACTCTATGATTTCACCGAAGTCCGGCCTCAAAGTCGGATCCTGCTGCCAGCATCTCTCCAGAAGCTCAGTGAGCTTTGGGTGAGTGTGCTTTGGGATTATAGGTCTAAGGCCCTGGTAAATCATGGTAAGATTCAAGTCTCAAAGCATTTTATCACGAAGATGATATGTTGTAGCAGAACCACATTAAAGCAACGATAAAACTCATTGACAGTACCTTTTGAACCACGCCAACAGCTGCTTGCAGAGGAGTTAGATACTCGTATGGAAGCTGGCATGGTGTGAATATGAAGTTACTACTTGCCATTGTCACAAAAAAATAAAAAAAAATAAAAAAAAGGGCCTTGTGATGTGAATTGATTACCTTTCCAGTTAGCAATTCCCACAGAACAATGCCAAAGCTAAACACATCGGCCTTGTGATCGTATGGCTTGTGCTCAATAACCTACAACAATAAGCACAAGCAAATGTCAATAAGCTAGCAATGGAACAAAATCCAAGTTAAAAGAGAAGTAATTGGAAGGGGCAAAGTTTTGCCATTCACCACCGTAAGCAATTTAAAAATTGAAAAGAATGACTGGAACGGTATATCTAGCTACCCATTATTTAAATAAACACTCCCAAGTTGATTGTCGACCAGGGTGAACACTGTCCTTTTAAAGCTCTCCAATCCAATTAGGGCATTTTCCCCTCGTAGAATTTAATGAGTTTATAATAAATTCAACTGGTGCATTTTATTATCAATTTAACAGTAGAACATGTGAAGGTTGAATAATGACAAGAAGAGCTAAACTGTTAAACACAACAATTGAGGAAGAAAATCGGGGCATTGTGGTGGTGCTTAAGTATCAAATATTAAGCTCCACCAAATTAATATGTATATCCATCACTTAAAAGATAATTCTAAAAATTTGAATCAGCAACTATCACCAAAGTTTGTAGCTTCCCATTCAATGTATTCCAATATTTCCATATTATGATGCAAATGCATGAAATATTTGGCTTAAAATTTGCTTGGAATAAATTTCAAATAACTTTAATTACATCGCCCTTAAAGAAAAGAACCCAGAGTTCAGCTTTAAAAAATCGCCTCATAGTGAGCATGGCCATGGCTTAATCTGAATTCCAAAGTGAAACATATATGTGGTATAAAAAGGCAAAACATAATTAGGTCTGTAAATTATTGTGTATAACAACAGCAAAGCCTTACGATGACACTTACAGCGTAGGTTGATCATAAATCTCAACGTGCATGATAGGGTTCTACGGTACTTTTTCCCAGTCCCTAACAACTACAAAACAATTTCATTTTTCTCCCTCAAATTTCAAATTTCAATTTCATGATAGGGGTATTTTCTTCAATAAACAGTTGCATATCCTTTTTCCAAAATATCTACACTGCAATAAGTTGAACAGAATTGTGTTTTTTCGAAAACTAGGATGCCATAACCTCTTTCTCTTTCATACTTCACTTGAGCAGAATTGCAAGTCATACAACAGGGAATTTCAGTATAATTAAACAAACCAAAAGAACAGAAATTATGTCCCAACTGCTCCTGAAACAGATTGAAGAACTGGAAGAATATCAAACTTTAACATGATCTTAAACATCGAACTCCCAGCAACCATGCCAGAATATGCCAGTAGCATCAATTAGATAATGTCCAAAAAGAAATTCGAACACATGGCAATTATACTACAGTTGCAGAGAAAAACACTGCAAGAAGCTTGTGATTGATAAAATGGTTTACCAGTATAACTAATAATCAACAAAAGGAAGACTCGACACTTCAGTTGCACTCCTATTTATAGCTTTCAAATAAACAAAAGCACAGGGGCTATGCATTGTTCATGCTCACATTAAATGACAAGCTGGTTCTTTTATTTATCAATGCAACTAGCAATTTATTGTACACTTCTCCTGAAAGTAACCACAATCACTTTTCTACAAAGCATTTTAAAACATTCAGCAAATACGAAAGAGGATTCTATTTGCTTTTCTTTGCGGTTGTTGGATGGAGACTCGGCTAGCTGGGCCGCAACAAGGAGATGCTCATGGCATCTGCCAGCAAGAGAGGATCCACAATTGCTGGAGGAGATTCTACTTGCTTTTTGTATTAATGAATTTAATAATTGTTTCTTCTTTATATCATGTCAAAACTCACTTTCATTCTCCAAATTTTTTTTATTTCAGGCAATTAAAATGGACAGAATTTCAAGATATCAAGTTCTGTGAACAAGTAGCTTACTAGCTTAAAAAGACTAATATTTCCATATTCAATAAGACTTCTAGTTAAAATTAAGAAAAGGAAATAAAAACAGAGTCAATACCTCAGGAGCCATCCAACGATATGTTCCTGTCTCAGCTGTCATCACACCAGTTTGAGCTTGCACCCTAGCAACCCCAAAATCAGCAACCTTAACAACCTGAGGACAACATGGCTAATTTAGAAGAAAAAAAAAGGTTTGGGGAGCCAGAAATACTGAGCAAATAAATAAATAAAGAAATAAAAACTTATATTAACTGTGATTCCAACCACAAAAAATGTTTCACATTATGTTTACATAAAGATCGTGGGAATTTTCTGGGTAAAGAAAGCATTCGAAAAGCTTCAGGCAAATACTAAACAAATAGAGCCATTCAAAACGTTTTTTTTTTTTTTTTTTTTTTTTCAAAGAGCCTGTTGCCATTCAAGGATATCAAAGATGACTCCTTTGAAGCTTGATCTAGGTTCTGCAGCTCCTTAATTAGTTCAGCCGAGACATGTTTCAAGCATGTAGTCTTCAGAAGTAGAATCCTTTTTGCAACGATCCCCAGCTTTGGGGAGAAACGACATGAGGCCTCCTTTTCCAAAGATTATCTCAAGTATTTGTTTCACCAAGAGTCGCCAATAAGGTAAATATATTAAATTCATGAGAAGCCAAGCTCTCCACAGCAAGGAACAAGGAACAAGGACTGAAATTGAGAAATTTGGCTCATCGATAAAATGGATAAAATAAGATTTACACAAGAAAACTTTAGAAGGGCACTTCATAGGCATTTATCCTCTAAGCCTACCTCTAACATGGCCAAAAGGAATTCCAACTCCAAGGCTTCTTTATCTTGGAGGTTCCTAAAGAAACTGAAATTTCAAGGAAATGATTGAAGAAGTGAGGGACACTATCAACAGAATGTGATGGATAGATCATGACAATCGCTAATGAGGTAAAGTGAAGGAAGAGATATTAAAAATTTTAGTTACTTCTCTACCTGTTTTTTCAAAAAACAAAAAACCCTCGCCCAACTCGAGAACTACAAACTCTGAAAACAAGGAAATTAATGAGTTTCCCAGATTTTCTAAGAGTATTTCCAGAAGAAAAGCTGGCATTCATCCATTGTCAAGTATTTGATGCAATGATGCCTATTTTGAATGAATTAAAAGCCCGTAAAGAATTAAAAGCCTAATGTGCATGCATGAAAAGCCTAGCGTATTAAAATCTTAATTAAGATGGAAATCGCTAGAGATAGTATTGTAAAAGAAGATTGTTGTGACAGTGTATTTGGAAAATAAACTAGTTTGAAACCCTTAACACTTAAAGTTAATAAAAATAAGGGAAATAAGATGGAAAATTTTACAAGAAATGCTCAAAAGGAGAAAAGTAGAAGGCCAAAAGTGTACAGATATAACAAGATTCATTACAGAGAGAATAATGCTCCAATTGTGCACAAGAGGTTGCAAGGAACTAACATTAGTATTTAAACAAGGATGGATACTACTTGATCTCTTTTTATACCAATGAACCAACAGCCAAATTCCTACTAAAAAAGTAGTTTTTTTAGTAACTACTACAAAAGATATTCCAAGAAATAATAGCCATTTTACGTGTGCATCAAGAATCAAGTAACCAACAAGTTCTATAGAGTAATATTCTCAATGCTTCATTTTGTCAATAGGCGAAGGAACATGTAACTATCAAGGATCATCCTCAAACAACAACAACATAGCCTCAGTCCCAAATTAATTGGGGTCGGCTACATGAATCAAACTTTTCCATTGTGTTCGATTAAGTGCAATTGATGGTGAGCTTTCCAAACCATTCAAATCCCTTCTAATTAATGCATCCCATGTTAACTTTGGTCTACCCCTACCTCGTCGAATTTCTACAGTTTCTATTGAGTCAAGTTTTCTAGTGGGGGCATTTTTAGGTCGTCTTTGCAAGTGACCAAACCACCGCAACCGCCCTTCCCTAATCTTTGTATCAATTGGTGCAACTCCTACTTGTCTTTGAATTTCTATATTTCTTATTCTATCTTTACGAGTTTTACCACACATCCACCTAAGCATCCTCATTTCTGCTACGTTCATTTTATGTAATTGTTGTTGCTTTACCGCCCAACATTCACTACCATAGAGCATAGCGGCATAATTGCGGTCCTATAAAATTTTCCTTTTAACTTAGTAGGAACATTTCGATCACTAATCACCCCCGTTGCACTCACGCCATTTCTTCCATCCACTTGAATTCTATGTGTGACATCATTCTCAATATTACCATCGTTTTGTATGATTGATCCTAGGTATCTAAAGTGGTTCACCTTAGGAACTTCTACTTCCCCTAATTTTACCATTTCATCATCTCGATGTCTAGTGTTTCTAAACTCACAAGCATGCATGTATTCGCTTTCGTCCTACTCAACTTAAAACCTTTAGATTCTAATGTATTCCTCCGAGTTCTAGTTTCCTATTCACTCCATCTTTTGTTTCATCCACTAAGACAATATCATCTGCAAATAGCATACATTATGGTATATCCTCTTGAATATGCATAGTTAGTTCATCCATAACTCAAGTAAATAGATATGGACTTAAAGCCGATCCTTGATGTAGTCCTATCGTAATGGGGAATTCTTTTGTAGCTCCTCCGAATGTCTAAGTATCATCCTCAAAGCTCTAAAAAAAATGAAACGAACTTTCTTGCAGCTATAAAGAACCACCACATAAGATCTAATGATTCTAATATCTACCTACCAAATATTTTCTCATGCCGTAAGGTCCATATGTAACAAAATACAAATTTTTGACATCTAATCAAATTTAGCAAGAAAACTCATTAAATGTAAATTTAAAAATAAAATACCAATAAATAATGGTTGCTTCATTTACAATTTATTAGTTTAACTTTCACTTATGTCATTGCAATAATAATTATTGTGAAATAAAAAAATAATAATGTAAATAAAACCCATATCACAGTACATGATGCCCGAGTATCTTCGTCCAAATCCAATCCAGATTTAAATTTGCAAACAATATTTTAGTCTAGATGCAGTTCGGTTTCTCAAGAATCTGTTCCATACTTGCTTAAAATTTCAAAATGAATCTCATCCCTCCAAAAGAAAATAATTTTCAAAGATTAGTAAAAGAAATAATCACATAATAAGTAGCAGTGACAATCAAACAATGCCAAATTGAATTAGCTATTAAAATTAAACTATTTTAAAAAGAAATAACCAAAGAAAATGAGAAGAGACATTTAAAAGATCAAAATAAAATAAATAAATTTCAAAGGTACAAGAAGACTTACTTCGTTTTCATCCATCAAAAGATTTGCCGCCTTCAAATCCCGGTGGATTATATTGTTTTGATGCAAGTAGTTCATCCCTTTTGAGACATCAATTGCTACTTTGAGTAAGGATGGCAATTTGAAGACCCCCTTTTGTTTGTGCAAAAAATCGTACACACTGCCGCCAGACATAAATTCTGGAGATTCAAAGAAGCCTCATTAGCCAAAAGAAACCATAAAAGAAAGAGCTGAATAACAGCACCAAGCACCCAACATTTATAATCAATAAAGAAGAAAGCATCTTCAGCCTAGTGAGCTTACAATGACAAAAATCCCTGATAAGATTATTTCTTTTCTTTTACCTGTAACAATACACAAGTTTGGAGGCCTCGTGCATGCACCAATAAATTGTACGACATTCCTGTGCCTAACTTTCCTGAGATTGGACAAGCAACAAAGTTGGAAGTACTGCATAAATAGAACATCCGAAATACTAAATCAACACAAATCAAGATCCACAATTTCATCATGGCAAGGATGAAGGATGCATTCAGTGGCATATTATCAAGTTCTAGAATTCAGTGAGCAAAGGATCCATTCAGCTTAGATGCTTGCACGAAGGCTCTTTTGATGTCAAAGAATGAGTAAAATCCTAACTTGTCAATCAAATTTTATGAATACGACCTTTTCTTAGCAAAGAATTTACAAAGGCTATCTAGAAATATTATGAGAAACATCATATTCAAGGAAAATCAAATCATTGTTGAGGCTAATTAGCACAAGAGAACAATACGTGCCCACCCTGGACAACCTATGGGCTTACCAGTGATTTGGTCATGACAGTTGATGCCCAATGCATTCACAGGATTTATCTTTCATGATTATACATTTTTTTTTATTTCAAAAGTTCCCTAAAGCAAAGAACTATCTTTGGCCGCCATACAACACCAAGTTAATCAAGATATTACTGAAAACTTTCCACTAGTCGTACAGAGAATTATGGTCAACCAATTATAGAAAGTTGTGCCTCTTAACTAGGAAAGAAAAAGAATTCATAGAGAGTATCGGGAAATCTAAATGGCAAATAAAAGAAAAACGAATGTCCCACTGGAGTTGAAACAAACCTCATTATGTACACTTCTTGAGCAAACTCTTGCTGCATATCAGCATTTACGCGCTCCGGCTTAAGTACTTTAATGGCTACTTCTTGGCTACAATATGTACCTTTGTACCTGATTGATGTAACCAAAGTAAATCACACCTTCAAAGTACAAATGACACGTAAATCAAAAAAGGATAGTAAAACTAAAAACTTACAGATCTCCATATGAACCAGATGCAACTTTGGTTTCAAATCGTAAGAGCCTCGGGTCAATTTCCCAAACATCAGCTCCATCTGCTGGTATTTTTAAATGATCTGGATTCGCTTCCATAACATTTTGCCCATGCTCACCAAAAGAAGAAAGTGACTGAGGTTTTGACCAAGATTGCTTCTGCATTGAACTTCAAAATATGACTTACGGATGGCTGCATTCCTCGTGAACAAATAGTACAGAGATCGCAAAAGAAATGTAATTCATGGAGAAGGCATAGTAATTTTAATTTTTTAAAGAAAAATCTAAAATGTAGAGATGGACTCCTCGACCCAAGAATCAGATCCCATAATAACACTTGAAGAAGCAAATTGAATATGCATGTTTCCACAATAGGCATGCCGTCAAGGAAAGAATGAGAGGGAAGAGAACAGATCCACACTCGACAACAAAGTTAAAGTAAGAGATGCACTTATCAAAAGTAAAGAGCTATACCCATTGTACTTGATAGCATTGACAAAAAGGGTGGAGATAATCAAAAGAGAAAAGATGGCACGACTTTCAAAAACAAGAAATTATCCGTGCGTCATGTGTCGCTGTTACAACTTTTGTTTGTGATTAATTGCATAATCTGCTTCCTCAACTTAGGGCCAAACAACATTTAATTATATTACAAGAATATATTTTGTCATTACTTTTTAATTTTCTCACTTTGAGAAGAGCATGTCCAGATCTATATTAGTAAAATGGAAGTCAAAGCTCAAAAATTAGCATGTTCCTCAGTCAAATGTATCAGTGATTCTGTGGTATTCAAGGTTTTCCTAATCCTCTAGCAACACCATAAATAATATCCACATCCCATTTTTTCCAAATTGTAATAGGCGTAGCCAATGGTCTTTGTTCTGTGTTCAAAAGAACATTCAAACTAAGCATATCAACAAAAAAAAACACGCAAAGATAAGCAAAACCATTGCTAGACCAGTAGAAAACAATATCATAAATTGACTGCCTTGATAGTTCATACTACTTTACAACAAAAAAGAGAACAATGACTAGTCTTACTTTAGTCGTAGAAAAATGATGTATAAATCATTTACGTGGCATTATACAAAAACAATTCCACATCACGGCCTCAGATCGGAAAAAGATGCTTGATATTTATTTATTTCTTTGTCAAAGGCTTGACATGTATTTATGCAAGTAAATTAGCAATCAGTTCTATCGAGTGGATGAAAATTACCTCAATCTTCAACATCTCCTTTTCCAAAGCATTTCTAAGCTGCTCAGTTTCCTAAAATTCAAATAGAAAACTTCATTCAAAGTTCAAACCCACCAACTCAACTAGTAAAATACCAAATAAAAGGATGAATGACTAAATAAATAATAAATAACAAGACCTTAGAAAAAGAAAGGTCCCCACTTCTTTGTAAACATAAATCTAAATTGTTGTTTGATATGGCAATTTCATAAAATGAACGTAGCAGAAATGAGGATGCTTAGGTGGATGTGTGGTAAAACTCGTAAAGATAGAATAAGAAATATAGAAATTCAAAGGCAAGTAGGAGTAGCACCAATTGATACAAAGATTAGGGAAGGGCGGCTGCGGTGGTTTGGTCACTTGCAAAGACGGCCTACAAATGCCCCAACTAGAAAACTTGACTCAATAGAAACTATAGAAATTCGACGAGGTAGGGGCAGACCAAAGTTAACATGGGATGCATTAATTAGGAGGGATTTGAATGGTTTGAAAAGCTCACCATCAATTGCACTTAATCGAGCACAATGGAAAAGTTTGATCCATGTAGCTGACCCCAGTTAATTTGGGACTGAGGCAATGTTGTTGTTGTTGTTGTTGTTGTATATAGCAATTCCATGAAACCCTTGAAAATGGACCATAAGGGTGAACTAAATCAAGAGAATAAGATGATGACAATCCTTGTCTAACTCTCTAAAACGAGCCCATAAAAATTTCAAGGAACAATTTAAATAAGAGAATAGGGTCGATTGCATAGACCTTACCACTGGTTTCCAGGGCATTGGATAGGCACAAATTGGACATTTTTACTTCCAATTATCATTAGTTTATCAAGGAAAGTTGTCCATAATTTTAGTTTTCAAAAATTTAACTTTGCACTTAATAAAGGCATTTCAAAAAGGTATAAAGGATGCGCATCAGTTCTTCCATTTTCATCCATTATTCCTTTGCTAGATTTGTAAACAAAACAATTAATTTTTATCTAATAACAACAAATTGTTATTTCCAAGACATTACTTATTCAATTTGCAAGACAATGAGACATTTTTTAATATAAAATCGTTATTCTTAAGTCTTTCAGATTGATCAATTCAATTGATTAATATTCTAATTCAACCCTAAAATACTATTGTTAAATGGAGAATAATTCAATATTTGAGTTAAATCGTCCTAACCGATTAGTCCACCAGAAGTCCATGAATTCTACCCTTGAATCCATGAAACCTCGCATCCACCCAAAGCGGGTAATGACAATCGAATTCCTTAGAGATTCATGGTGTAGGCAATTCCCACTTTCGTCCATCTTTCCTCCTTACCTATGCAGTTCCATTGGGGAAATGCTAGAGTAATCCACTTTTGAACCTACATTTGACACCTAGTTATTGTGGTCCTTTGGATACACATCAAGATAGGTGCGCAGTGCGCACACATCTCAAAGCAAAAATCAAAGGACCGTAACAATTAGGTGTCAAATGCAGGTGTCAAAAGAATGTCAACAAATCATTTTCCATTCCATTAAACAAAAGATCACCCATAGGCCATATCATCTTTCCTTTAAGACCCCCAAGAATGTGTCCTTGAAATTTACTTTCTCTGACCATTCTTTCAGAGAAAAATGGTCAAGAATATTTTCGCCAGACATTTAGATTTTGCCTTTCTTCAAATGACAGTAACTCTCAAGCCCTTAATCCCAATGAGGCTACACCAGCAAATCCATAACCCACCTTATATCTCCTTAGTTTGGAAAGCTCCAATCCCTGGTAAGAAATTAAAACACTTTCATGCCTGGTTGCATATAAGAAGATTAATGCATGTGATTCTCCAAAGAAAATATCCTACGTCTGTTTGTTCCCGGGAGGAAGATCTTTAGTTATCCTTTGGAGATATGACAGAGAAATTAAAGCAACATAGTCTAAGTGTCTAGCAAGTTTTGAGATCCTTTGTGAAGTTTCTCTGCTGTTTTGATTTTGTGAATCTTTTCACACACAAAAGCTTCTGCACTTATGTGGTTGGAGAGAATTTACTGATCCACGCTCCCTACATATATAATTAGACTCCTTCCTACTTTTACAGCTTGTACTACGCAAAAGGGATGAGCCGCCATTAGACCTTGAAACCGGTAGAACTTGCAGATTTAGTGATTGAGATGGATAACTTTCAGGCGTCTCAAAAATATTTGAGAATGGAATTATGACCTTAATATTCAGCGGGCTAACCCCTTTGTAAATATAACAACAATTCAATTCTATAAACAGCCATGAGTATAGCATCATAAGATGTACAGAAACTGATACAAACAATAAATCCAAGCCCAGCCCAACAACACAAGGTAAAGCCGATTAGTCACTTACACAAGGACACCATACCGACAAAAAAGAACAAGAGAACCACGACTGAGAGCATTAGCACAGTTGTGCAGACTGCAGATTAGCATACAGATTTCCCCTTCTTGATGATACAATACAACTAGCAACAGCCAAGCCGCTATGCACAATAGGAAAGCACACCAAGTTCCAGTTTTTGGACCTAAGCCATTTTATCAAAAGATTACTTCTATTGACTGAAATTGGAGCAACTAAATTCTATCATCTCTATCATTGCTAAAATCGAAAAAGTAACGAAGAAGGAACGATGGAAACTAAAAATGAGCGCATAGACCTATTAAAATTTCAGAACATCAAATTTCTCAAGTCAAATAAATGCTGGGGGGGGAAGGATTCCCATAGTAAACAAGAAAATTCAACACAATGAACACAAGAAACGGAAAATAGTATACCTCGTATGGCCAGCCATCGACAACAAAAACGTCCAATGAGTAGCCATCCACTGTCGAGAAAGCATGCGCCTCTTGGATATTGAGACCAATCTCAGCAAGTAACGAAGTTAACTGGAAGTAACATGTACAATTTAGACAATCTAAACAATGAGAAATAGATCATTGTATTTTGAGAAGCGCTTTCTAGAAATTTATATTCAAGAAGTTGGCAGATTGCAAACCACAATCACTCTTGTAATTAAAAGCCTGATTAAAAGACCAATAATCAGCACCAAAGCAATAGATATGACAAGTTACACTGAAAAAATATGCAGTTCAGAACAAATGTGAAGATTGTTATGATGTGAATGCAACTCCATGAAGAAATGCACCAAACTAAAGCTCCTGAGGCCACAAACCTCACATCAGTCACATCAGAAACTTTCCATCAACTCAGAAGCGTATTGCAATTTGTAAAGAAAAATAAATCTGTTTATGGAAAACTTAATAAAGAGTCTGAAAGTCTCCTCAGGAGGTTTAATTTCAGTTATTCAAGTCCAATAAGAAGACGGCTGAAAGGTCACGTGCAAAAAGAGTACGCCCCACAATTGAGGACTTAGAATACCTAAGCATAGTAGAAATATGAAAAAGCAAGTTGCTGTTTCTCTAATTTGGTTCAGATGCATGGCAGACCAATATGCTAAGAGGTCAGCAATAACATCAAGAGGCAAGCCTGGTTTTGAGCATAAGTTCCAATTGCCACTGATCTATTCCCATGATAAGTTTCATCACTCCCCACCATTAGTATCATCCATAGTTCATCCAGCCAAACTGCATGTCGGTAATGTGAGATCATGCATCAAGTGAATGCAGTTAAAGTTCGTTTTGCAGAGATTCAAACAGAAAGTCTGAAAGGGTTGGGGAATTTCTGAATTCCCATTACAGATTTCCTATTTATTACTTCCTCCAACGGTTCTGTGTTGAAGGACTTGGCTGCACATGATTAATAAAAAGGACTTGGCTCCACAAGATGAAGCATTCTTATAATGCTTCTCTTGTAGGCCAGGAAGGAATGCCTTAAACATAATATCTCGCAGCTTGCACAAAGAATCAAATCAAAGTTAGGCCGTGTTACCCGGTCCATTCACTCCAACCCAACATACGCTTGTTGCACACTTGAAACATGTTTGACACTTCAACAGAAATTGCATACTTCTAAAAGCTCTTTGTATAAAGAAATTTCAAAATGTAAAAAAGAGAAAAAAAAAATAACAAAACTTCCTAATGTAAAATAATAACAGAAAATAAGAAAGAATATAGGTCAATAAACTAGTATATATATAATAGGACATATATCCAAGCATATGTATCTAAATTTTAGTGAATAAGCAAGTTCAGCCTTAAGACACATGTCCATGCCCACCACCCATACCCGAATCCAGACAACATGAAAGGTAGGCACCAACTAAACCTATTGAGATTTGCAAGATAATCAATCAAATTTCCATATGCATCTTCACAAATAAAAAAATGAAAAATCCAAATGTATAACTAAGGCTGTACTCTTGAATCTTTACAAGGTTGACTTCAGAGACTATCTACCCTCAGATAAAGGTAAAAGCAGTCCCAGGAAAGAAAAAACTGATGAGTGTGTTTTGCTATAACCAAGGAACGAAAATTGAATAAAATCAGCAAAATTTTAGGCGTAGTTTATCGAGGTTGAAGAGATCGAAACGAAGTTCATACGTAGTTAAAAAACTACAAAATTTCGCCGAAGTTTATGTTAAAAATCGACAACTTTGATACAAATTGATATGCATCGCTAAAAACAAGGAGAAATTGCAATTTTTTCGGTCAAAAAATTGAATGAGTGTGTAGGGCAGTGAAGGTTTGTACTTACCTCACATTAGTGAGAAGAATCAAGTTAGATTATCCCTAAAAAGTGATCTACCATACACAATATGCATAACTAGTGTCAATAAAATTGACTTAAAACCATTAAATTGTGAATTTTTAAGGTACAGATGCATAATTGTGCTTGTTTTGACATCCCGTAAAATGAGTTTTAGTTATTAACCATTTAAATAAAAAAATCATAAACTTATCTAAATTAGCAAATTTTTACCAAAATTCTCCACGTCAAATTAAACTTCTTCGAATTAATTCCAATTATCAAGAGGGCAAATTATAAGGCGAAATCGAAGTTTCGATCCTTGGCTACAACAACCTTAAAGATACTTCGCCAAGGATAGATTCGTTACAAAATAGAAAATAAACAATTCGCTCCATTTGCCACATACATTCTAAAATCCTTAAAGTGTTTGCTAGCTTTTCCGTTCCCGGCGTAATTAGTAAAAACATGAACAAAGACTAGTTACAAAATGCATTATCGGTTCATTAGACATGTACGTTCTTAAATCTTGAAGTGTTTGTTGGCTTTCCCATCCAACAACAACAAAAACAACAAAGTCGCAGTTCCAAATTAATTAGGGTGCTACATGGATCAAACTCTTCCATTGCTCGATTTAGAGCAATTGATGGTTGGCTTTCTCATCCCCAGAGTAATAATTAGTAAAAACATGAACAGCCAGATTAGTGGTCCCAACATAATGCAAGTGTACTCAAGATCTCAATGAACTGGAAGTTCTGTTCCTGAGAAAAAAAACTTTATGGCCAGGACGACGGCATTCTAAAACATGTTAGGCAGATATTTAAATCACCTTTTACATAAGCTAATCATGTCATGCATTGTACTGCAGACATGAACATGGAAAAAAATGAGTATGACCAACAACAACATTTTATTTATCCCGTAACAACACTGTAACAGTCTCATGCCACAATGCCTAATTGAGAGCCATAAAAAATTGAAAATCAAAAGAACTTCAGACAAAGTCGTGCACTGACAGAGGTAAAATCGTGGGAAGAAATGGAAATAATAAATATAAACTTCTGATTCTAGGACACTCATCTTGCAGGTAAGTAGTAAGTTGCATCCATATGTCACAGAATTTCACATAAACTATACAATCCAAGGTTAAAAAATTAGTATAGAAAAACCAGTCTATTACCTGACTTAGAAGCTTAGGCTTGTCATCAGTTGAAAAAGTGATTTCATGCATAGGCCTACATGATAATATGGAAATTGAAATCATGTGAAACACAGTTCAAGGAATAAAAAGAAACATCTAGCAACCAGGGTTGTATTGCTATCTTCAACCCTTGCTAATTTTATTTAGAAAAGAAAAGGTGAAATTAATTTTACAGCAGTTCCAAACTTCCAATGTACAAGCAACAGAAAGTCAAGGAAAATGCTGAATAGCATCCAAATATCAATCAATCAACTGTGTGCGCAAGTGTATGCGCACAGGCGCGAGCGCGGGCGCGCGCGTGTGTGTGTGTGTGAGAGAGAGAGAGAGAGAGAGAGAGAGAGAGAGAGAGGACTAACAGTAGGAACAAAAAAGGAAGATTCTACAGTGATCCATTAGGGACACCTACATTTGACACCCTGTTGGTGGGGGCGCCTTTGGACACACATTTCGAGGTGTATCCAAAGGGCCACGAACAACATGGTGTCAAATGTAGGTGTTCAATTGTGTTGCTTTAGCATTTTCAAAAAACAATACCAGATCTACCGGAGAACAACGATAAAATAACACAATAACAACAAAACCTCAATCCCAAATTAGTTGGGGTCAACTGCATGGATCAAACTCTTTCATTGCTCTAAATTTAGTGAACAAAGATCAAATAATAATTATAAAAAGTAAAAGGTCGCCATCAAGAACTTGGTCTCGATAACACAGGTCTCAGAAGAAAGTTTTAAGCAAGAAACCAGTTTGTTCATCAACTGCAACACTTGAGTATTGAAACACTGCAAGCACGAAATATAAGAAACAAGTCTTGATACAACAAGAGAACAGGTTCAAGATTTTATTTTATATTTCCAAAATAAAGTACTACTCTTCAATGGTCTTCCAAAGAACCAGACTACTTAAAGTCACTCAGGATCTCTATTTATGGAGTATGTGGGTTAAAATTCCAAAGCCATACGTCCTCCTCAAAAGAAGCACATGCAATACACTTAATTAAATGGCTAGCAGAAGAAAGCACTAGAGTCAAACTATGCTACTTAATTTTTTATTTATCAAGAGAAATGATACGTCAAACTCCTGTTTGCCTTGACATTCATCGTTACTTGCTTCAATTAAGCACACATGATTCATTCTAAAAGGTGTATCTAACATCTCCAGAAAGTGAGTAGTCATTAAAGAGATAATTGTTAAGTTGGAAACTTTTATTTTTTTTCAGAATTGTAAAAAAAAAAAATAGCAGAAATAACTTAACCATATTGAAATTTCAATAAGATACTATGCAGGGACAATGTCAATGTGTTTCAGTCATTCTACACGATTAAATAATAGTTGTCATGTAAGTCACGATTGAAATGGAGCGCACAAATCATTAAAATTATTTTACGCAATCAATAATTTTAAACTAATTTTGTGGTTGAGAAATATCTTTGGATCAAGAAATTATTAAATGCAAGGTGCATCATGCAAGAATTCCAAGAAATGACAGAATAATAAGACAACATGAAAGAGGCTTAATAAAATTAATAAAATACAAAAGGAAAAGATAAACTCTAAATTAATAATATGAAAAAAAAAAATTCTCGTGGAGATTTATTTGGAAACAACATTTACCGAGAATAGTTATTCATGGATGCATCTCCATCTTGAGCATGTGATTTGCTGGCCTCAAGTGCAAGGGCTTCAAGGTTAGGGGATGAACCGAAGGCAGGCGGTGGGTGAATGCTGAAGAACAAAAAGGGAAACAAAATTGATAAAATGAAAGGCCAAAAAACGCAAACAAAGAGTCAAATAGCATGAAGCCAACTTGACCAGAGTTCTTTGTTTGCACCTCATGACCCTAATAATATTTTTGTCCCATTCACTCCCAGCATCTTCTTCCACTTCCAGGCCTCCGTGTAGCCATCAAGTAGGTTCTTAGCTTTTGTTTATTCTCCTCCTCAATTTAACATCTGATTGAAAATCTCCATGCATGTAAACTAATTTACACCATTTTTCTTAATTTCCATAAGTACATATTATTAAAATTTTCTAAGAATTTTACAATTATTTACATGCCTTAAAAAATGCCCGCCATGTCATAATTCTAAGATAAGAAGATTTGAGTAGAACTGTTCCTTTTAATGTAATTTTTTTTACCTTGCTTCCTTATCTTTATTATGACTCCACCCAGCAGAAACCTTAGTGAACTCTCTTGCCAATCTTTCATAAAGTAGCTATCAACCTTTGAATAACCCTATGTCCATAAGAATGTGCTATCAGTTCAAAAAAAGAACCCTTGACTAAATCCTTTGACTATTCTCTGTAATTGTTCCAAGTTTGTTGTTCTATCTCAGAATTCTATGAAAGTGGCAGCGCATCTCTCACCAATATGATCCACCTTCAACTTTTATGAAACAATAAAGATTCACTACATGATAAAATTGATTAAGAGAGTACCTTTTTGATCTGTTATGGTAATTAGAACTTTGGGCTTCTTCTTTATGTGAAGAGCTTGTATCCAAAAAGTCAGATGAATTTGCATCAGGTATAGGAGAAACCTAATTGAAAAAGAAATTATCGAAACAAATTCACTAAGCATAACGCAACATAATCATAAGGCATAACACAGATGGGGGAGGAACACTCAAATAATATCATGCCCACATAAAGCTAAATCAACAAAAGAAACTCAAGTATATCATTAGCCAATCAAAAGAGATGCATAGAGTTGAGAGGATACGACTAAATGGTTGTCTCCAAAGATGTTCTCTTTGCAGGATAGGCCATGCCAAATTTCAAACATACAATGTCAAAAGGCAACCAAAAAGAATGCAATAGCTGAGCTTGCAGCCAACTTGGGAAAAGCTTGTGTTGAGTTTGATGTATAGTTTAATGGGAAAAAGTAAAAATTCAAGAATAAAAGCCTCACCTTTTTAAGGAAAGAAAAAAATGATAACCAGAAAGTCAGCATACTGCATACTAAGCCCTTTCCTATTATTTTTCACAACCTATCAACTAGTTGGCCAACCGTCAAATTTTAAAAAAACACATTCATTGATAAAAGTTAAAACAAGCCAAAGAAGCAAACATACAGTTGCAACAAGATAACCAGTGAAAGAAGGAAAAAAAAAAAGAAGAAGAAGAAGAAGAAGAAGAAGAAGAAGAAGAAGAAGAAGAAAGACCCCCCTCTAACAACAAATAGAACCCATCCCAAGAAGAGAATTGATGGATGAAATTCAACATTGAAAAAGCTTCGAGATTTTGTTCACAGGACACCTACAATGACGCACTAATAAGAATTCCGTACAAACTAACTCAACCTTCTTAAATACTCCATAACTTCGATATTGTTTTCCTCTACTTAATTCCTATGTGAAATTCACCAAATCTGATGCATAAAGATTCTTCATTATCAAAAAGATAATAAGAAGGCCAAATGAAAAAAGACAATGCAACATGGGAAAACTTTACGCACGTGGAATACACGCAATTGCACAAATGTAATCATGAAAAATTAATATCTTCTCTCTCAAAAGAAAATATAATCTATCTAGGTAAAAGATAATCAAAGTGTCGCATTTTCCAGACTTCATGCCTTAACAATCACAAGGGGAACATGGATTAGTAATGAAATTGGAATCAGGCAAGCCTAGAGCTAATTAGGAGAAAAAACGTTCCAGTACACTATTTAGAAAACAAAGAAGGGGAGAATTACATGCATAATCATGCACCTTAAAGGACCTTGTAACATTCTCTTAAAGCACGAGATGTCTATTGTTCTACTCTACCCTCATATTTAAAGACTCGCCGTTGGACCAGAAAGAGGGCTCCAATCAGTGATGTCAAGGTGGTCTCCTAGGATTTTGAGGAAAAAATGCTGGGGTGGTGGCCTAGGCAGGCAATGTCCTTCAACAACATAACCTCCGTCCCAAAAATTGAAGGAGCTAATTACAATTAAGTTTGGTAATATGAAAACCTAACCAGCAACAAAATATTAACATTATTAATGCGACATAAGGATCTAAAGACTTATTAGTATCCTTGGAGTATATATTAAATATGGATTATAGACCTAAAAATAAATTAATAATAATCCAAAGGCCTCTAATTAAATATTTTGGCCACCTAGCATCGCCTGTGCCATCTAGGCACTACCTCGCCTAGACCAGGAAAATCGCCTCAGATCGCCATGGCGCCTTGCAATTCTTGGTTCATATAGGACTAGAAATCATATCACAGCCAGTGGCATTTTCATCCCAAAGGAAAATGAAAACCAAAAGAACAGAAATCCGGAGTGCCTGAACCTAAATCCTCAATATAGACCTGGTGTATGTCCAGTTAAAGCAATGAACGATGAAGAAAAACTCAAATAGAAGCACTTTCTTGGCAAAGATCTACCAAGTCCAAACTCAATTACCTGCACTAAACGAACTTCGATTGCAGGCCTATTAGCAGGGTCATGAGCAAGGTGTAGCAACCTCTTGTGCGTCAGTACATCTTCCGCCCTCTCGGCATTGACATCCAATGCATACCTTACAAAAAGAACACCAAATCCACCAACAAATCACCAAATCAGTAAACAAACCTAAACAGAACACCATCGCAAATCGCACAATTCGCAACACAATCCAATTCAACTTCACTGCCAAGTGCCAACCGACACAGCATTCAAATGAAATCAAGATCTTGAAACAACAATCGACCGAGAACGTCATGAAATTAGGTCCAGCAACACCAAACGAAGATTCAAACACTCCAAACAATCAAGAAACCACCAAAACGTCCAAAACACGCACAGACGATGAAGAAACGAAGCGAAAAGCTAGGGTTAGGTTACCGAGCGGGAAGGCGAGTGAAATGAGCCCAGAGCTCATCATCAAAACCAGGAAGATTCGCCTCTTCGTTGTCCGACTCCTTGAGCCGCCTCAGAACCTCGTTGTACACTTCGAGCTTCTGCCTCTGCTGTCGCGGATGCGTTGGAGACGACTCCATAGCTCTGCTACTGCAACTCTCCGTGTCGTCCATCGTCATTAACGTAGCTCGAACAGATGAAAATTGAAATCAAGAACACGACGACAGACTAACAAACCGAAATCGAAGTCGAAATCAAAATCGAAATCCAGATCGAATCACGGCAAATCAGTCGCTTCAGAGATCCGATGAAGCGATTTCTCATCTGAAAATCTGATTTCGAATGACGAGCGAGCGATGAATCAGTTTGGGATCTCTAGTGCCAAAAGAAGAAACAAAGGAGAGAGAGGGAAAGAGAGACAAACAGAGTGGCTTTCGAGAGAATTTGTTGTTACGTGCTATTTTCACTCGTTTTTTGCACGCCAATTTTGCACTCTTCTTTATGTAATGCCCTTAGATGCTGGTCAAGTTACGTGCGCACGCGCATCGACTCACAAATCGAGAGTCTTAATCAAGCGCGTGAACAAATGGCGTGCCAAGAGAGAGTCGAATTGTTTTTTTTCTTTTTTTTGTTATTGTTTTTGTGTTTGTGTCCGTTGTGTACATGCGAGTGGGCTATGGAAAGGTTAAGTGATATCCACTGGCTTAAAGCTGCGTTTGGTTCATTGTTTTAAAACCGTTTTTTATTACTCAAAATCTTCTCTTTTCACGTTTACAACTTTTTGGCAAGATCACAAGGTTTAAAGATGGAAAATTTAATTTCAACTTTTTGGCTTTATTTTTGAGTTTCATCTTAGAAATGAACATCAGCTTATGTGAGGGTAAACGTGGCATTTATGCAGTTACCACTTAATCGTCAGACTGATCAAAATCTTCTCTTTTTATTTTGTACGCATGTCCACGAGGTAGAAGTAACCTACCGGATTCGGATAGAAATCATAATCAGACTAAAAAGATGTGATTAAAATGTCCATTTTAAAAAATGTCAAGATATTTGTTGTCAATTCATGTGAATTGAAGGTACATGAATTTTCTAAAGTTTCAACTTAATAAGCGTCTATTGTAAAATTATCTTAAAATTTTTTTAAAAAAAAAATTCAGCCTACTCTCACATCAACTTTTAGAAAACATATTTTTTTTTTATATATATAACATTGTGAAGGTTTAATTAAAAGCGACTTTCACAAATTTCTTTAAACTTATTAAAAATAAATAATCAATAATTTTATTAATTGTCATGGAGATTTGAGTTTATATAGATTTTATTTACATTCATACCTCAAAAATCGATACTTCTAATTTAATTTGAGACATTGAGCCGTTGTTACAAATTAATATAAAAATGATATACAATTTTAAAAACAAAAAATAAGAACATTCGCATAACAAAATCACGTCATTATCATCTTACCACAAAAGAGCCATGTATTGTAGTTACCAAATACACAAATTTGCTTAACAAAATCAAGCCAATAAGTTGTATGAAAATCTTAGCAACTATTCACCAAAAAAAAATCACAAGAAAAAAAAAATCTTAGCAACTCAAAACTTTTAAAACCACGTTCAAATTTAATCCAAACGGGGCCTAAGCTTTGAGCGCAGTGAACTGTTGAGATCACCATGTTAGGCGAAACGTGTTTAGGGGGAACTGTTGGGCGGCGCAGTGCGCACCCGTCCGGCTCACGCTGACGTGGATAGCCAATCGGATGCGCAGCAGCTTTGGCTGCTTCAGTGGCGGTGCAGCGGTAGATAAGATTGGATTAATGGGTATACTATTGTTTAATACTGTCAGATTTGATTAATGATTACGTTAATGTTAAATTAATGTTACTTTAGTTACCCTTTTAAGAGCCCGTGATGCCATGTTCAATTATCTCCACCAATTTATGTCCATCCGAGAAATGAAAAACAAATCAGAAGTGATCACATGCTCCCGTCTCCTAACTAGCTAATCTAGCTTCAAGCTCCGCTTTGTCAAACGCAAAAATAAATAAATAAATAAATAAATAAAAACACAATAACATCATAAGTTTGTGAATTTATAAATCCCCCTATTAGCTAGAAAACTAGACTCAATAAAAACAAAAAAATTCAATAAAGTTGGAGTTTAATGAAACTTACTTGATAGGTATTAATTAAGAGGATTTAAATGATTTGAAAAGTACTTCGTCGATTACATGCACTAAATCGAACGCAATAAAGAGTTTTATCTGTGTGGTCAGCCCCAATCGAATAATTTGAGATCGAGGCTCTGCTGTTACTTGTTGTAAATATGAGTTGGTTTCTATAATTATGATGTCTCTGTCTCTTTCTAAGTTTTCCTCATTGCTAATTTACTATTTTTAGCAATTTTTTATTTATTTAAATCATGTGCTCTTGCAGTATCTGAACTATCTAACTACTCCAAATTTGTTTCAAGTCGACCGTTGTATAGATGGGGGAGCTTCCGACATTATAATTTTTATTTTCATGACTCAAACTCGAGTCATTAGTTAAAGGACAACAACTTGTTTCTAATTAATGTGTCAACCAACCATTGATCAGTTTAGCACTTTTTCAAAGGGCACCAAAATCATGTGTTATAGGTGATGGTAATGCTATTTGAATTCATGAGTCCAAACTTCAAAAATATTTTCTTATTTCAAAGTCATCGATCCTCAAGCAAACAAAATAACTCGTAAAATTTTTTTGACACCCTTTAAATATTTGTAAATTTTTTTAAAAAACCTTATGAATTAATTTTGTTGTGATACTTCGAACTATATATAGTAAAGCACTACTCGTGTTACGTGTATGCATGTAGTATGTTACATCACTAAAATATTTTAGACTTCTAGTAAATATACATGTTTTATGAAAAGCGTGTTTTGTAATCTTTTCATTTGTTTCCAAGTCTCTTTATCTGTTTTAGCAGTGATAGGTGAAGGATGGAGTTTGAACACGTTGGCTAGTAACAAATAATCTATTATCTATATAATTGAATTTGCTCTCAATGTCATCATCTATATATATATTTTTTAGTAGTGTGGTCAAAAAAGTAGTTCGCAAAACTGCTTTTAATTATTTTTATTTCATGTGAAAAACGTGATTGATTAGAAAACTTCTGCCAAAATCTTTTATGATCTTTATGTATAATCAGTGATAATTTTTTATAAAAATTCGGGTAAAATAATGGACTAATGACGTTCAAAATTGTCCCACTCACATTGAGTATTCAAGCTAGTATATAAAGAATTATCAATTATAAGTTTGGATTGAATATACCAACTTAATTGATCTTGACGTTTTGGTAAATGCATCATCCACTTTAAACCTCAGCCTTCACTCATACACACTCTCTCTTATATAAATTTAGATATGAAATTCTATCATATTGAAATTAGAATAAAAGGTGTTCCCTAAAATCATGTTGTATAGTTGCAAAACTAGTTAATTAGGGCTAGTATTAAGGTATAATGGCCAATGGAAACCATTTTTAGATTCCAACTTTCTTTATTTGATTTGCAACTTTCATTTACTTCTTGACAATAAATGATTGGTGTACTTTTTACCCATACGAGACCAATGAAATGTTTTTACCAAGTAGAAAAGTGCATTCGTGTTACTCAATACTCCCCTAAATAAATTAAATTAACTTGAAATTTAAAGGATGTTATAATTTTTTTTTTAATATTCATCGGTGTTCGTGAGTGAATCGACTATTCCCATGAGGCCCTAACATAATTGATTTGGGCGTACCCTAGTAGACCAATCGAGCATACCACATCTGAGAATCAAAACCGAGGTCATGTGCTTAACTCGCACAATCTCGTATTCGCCTTTCTGTTGTGACAACTTAACCGGTTTTAAAAAAAATAGAATAATGTTGAATCAAAATCACAACAAAATATTTGTTTTAGTTAATCAACATCTAAAAGAAATAGAATAATGTTTTTTAACTAAAAAATATAATGTTGAATCAAAATCACATCAATAACCAACAAATAGTGGATAAGTGGTAAGAGACTCGGTTCCTTTAAGTATGATATTAAAAATTGTGATAAAGTCAATAATTAGTAGCACTAATTAATAATGCAAAGAAGAATCCATTTGTGTTGCCATAACGATAAGAGCGAAAGCGGTGTTATGTGAGTTAAATGCACGATCTCGATTTCGAGCTCCGATGTGTTAAGATCGCTCGAGCCACTAGGACTCGTCCATGCCGAGTACACCAGGGTCTCATGGTTAAGGTCGGTTTGGAGTAGGCGGGCGGGCGATCGCCCCACGCCCGCCCCCCCACGAGATAGGCCCCCAAATAATTATAATGTATTGATTTTCTTGAAAATCTTAAAAAAAAATATTTTATATAGGCACTAAAGATAAATAATTCATGCACGTCAAAACATGGCTCTGCTTATCCGTCATCCACCCACTATGTGACGTTTATAGTTATGGAGAGACCCCACTTATATGACTTTATCTCTGCGTTTATAATTGTAATAAATTAATAAAAAAAATTTCTCTTAAAATTAACTATTGGTTTTTTTTAAAATTATTACCAATATACATAAACTCAAAAGTTCAATTATTTAGGTGATTGTAATAAATTAAATAAAATTATTTTTTTCTAGGAATTAATTGTTGTTTAGATTAAGAAAATAATTAATTAATATTCATTCATAAAAATTAACATAATATATAAATAATTTAATTGGTATATATGTCTACATATTGCAAAACATAATTAGCTTTGTATTAAAATTTTGCCTCAAAAATGTCAGGTTCGGCCAATCATGAGAATAGTTAAGCTCATATGGACAATATGAAGAAAAATAATAATAATAACGCCAAGGATTGCGTGGTGGACACGAGAGTAATTGTGTGTAATCCAAGGGGAGAGAAATGGGCGCGTTGGAAGTGGGTGGAGGCCACGAGTGTACAATGAATCTGTGATGCGGTGGGTTGGGACCTTAATTAATTGCCAGTCCTTTTAGTATCCTTGTTTAGGGCACTTTGCGTGGGAACGTGACGCTGATGTTGCTCATGCTTTCTCACTTCCTCTTTTTAATTTGTAAGGACAGCAGTTGCACATTTACACCCCTATAACAGATAAGAGGGCGACTTGTAGGTCCTAGACCTAGACCTCCCTTTCAGTAGTTGTCCGGGCATCTAGCCTTTAAAACACTAAGGCCCCGTTTGGCACTACCTCGAAAAAACAGTTCATGATCGAAGGCCCTTCCATACGTGCCTGATGACGATCGAGGTTTATTTCATTATTTGGGTGAGTATTCGTTAACCGAATTCACTAACTAATTAACGTCCATTCGATGAACATCTGGACCGTCGGATTTAAATGAGCTAACATTTTGTTTTTTCTGGTAAAAAAAAAGCTGATGGAGTGAGTAGTGATGGGACTTCACTTCGCTTGTGTACGATGTACGCACTAATAATCGGTCAGGACTGACGACGCAGTGCACTAGTCCTGTTTGTCGAGTTGGATTGAAAGGGTCAGATCTCGAGGAGATCTGACGGTGTGTGGGAAGTGTTAGGAATGGTTAAGGAGGTAGCATCTTGTTAAGTATCACGAGGAGATCCGATGGTTAGTGATGTGTGGGTAAAGTCACGCAACAGGATCCGGCCTAGAAGCAAAATTGCACGTGCTCTTTCTGCTCAAAACTCTAGTGTATATATAGTGGTATCCTTCGGTGCCCTCGACAAGTTTGCATCCTCGTGTATATTTCTGGACATTGATAACTGCGTGTTGGTATTGGAGCACCATAGCAAGACTCGTATTAGATCAATTGATTTGGAATAGGTCAAATGACTATTGATTTGGGTCATTATGTTAGGAATGTGTTTAGTATGAATCTAGGAGATAACAACTTAATAAGTGTTTTAAATCTAATTTAACGTTTCCAAATTTCTTAATTGAGAACTTGTGAGTAGGTATATGGTGCAAGCCTGCAAGGAGTAAGTATTTATGTTGGAAGAAGTTATTGGTTTATTCTTGGAAGAAAAAGAAAATTATTGTGATCTGAATTTTCTTAATTATGTTTTACGAAATTACAATGTCTATGTTGTAATTTATAATAACTCAAGGGTCGATACCAACTCAACTCAAATTTATGTAATTAGATTGGAATGATTATGAATAATGAATTAGTTTGGGTTGGTTCTAAAAGAACCCAAAAATATTTTGCAATGTTAGCGCAACTCCGGTGTCATTTGGTTCGAGGAAAATAGGACAGGGAAGTGGGATTTCTTGATCAGAAGCAACAACCTCTCTTCTTTAGTTAAGATTTTTGTTGTCGTCACTTTTTTTAGAAGTGCATTTTTATTGAATGTGCCAATAGGGGTAGCAAAAAGTATTCAACACAATAGTCCACATTTGTTCCCGCTCTTAGCAAGTCCGAACATAATTTTTCTGAAATATAAATATATCTGCTTTTAAAACTGGGTCTGGGTTTGAATAATTTTTTTTTTTAAAGGATCACTGTTTAGCGATTTATTCGCATGGTTCATTTATTAATTCATTTGGGTATACGAAAACTGTCATGATATTTGTATTGAGATTTAAATAATAATGATGTTATTTTTTATGTAGAAACTTTCTAGACTTAAATTTTGAATTATAATGTTTTTATTTTTTTTATTTTTTTTGTGTGTAGTATATTAGAATGCATGGTGACATGAAATCGTGCATTTGACAAAAAGAGGTTTTGTATAATTTATAAACATACAGGTTGAAAAAAAAAGGGTCAATTTCAAAAAGAGATATGGATTCATATACTATTTAAGGAGGTGTATGGACCTGTTTTATGGCCAACCCTACAGTGTCAAGGCCTGGGCCACTTTACTGTGCATTCAGCACCTTGAGTCACAGGCAGTGTGACTTTACCGCCACACCATCTGTGTCCCCCCATATACCTGCTTTACCACGCATTATATGGGAACATTCTTTCGCCTCCCACAACTCGACCCGCGCCCTGGAGGCTTAAGACCACAAATTTAGCGAGTTGTGTACCATTGAGCTGGACACATATATTGCGTGGTAAAGCGGGTATATAGGGGGGACACAAATGGTGTGGCGGTAAAATTACATTGCCTGTGACTCAAGGTGCTGGGTGCACGGTTGAGTGGTTAGGCCTTGACATATAGTGGCAAGAGGAAATGGAATGCCCCCATTAGTCACAATTTCTTCAAAATAGGTTGAACCATTCATCCGAAACATGTACTCTCTCCATTCATTATATAAATCGTTTTTGACAAAAGATCATTTCTAAAATTATAAGTCGTTTTCATATTTCGATACTTCATATGCCAATTTTTATTTAATTTTTTGATATTCGTGGGTGTCCAAACGAGGCTGACTATTCCTACGAGGCCTTGGTGCAATCGACCTGAGCTTACTCCAGTGGCCCAAGCAATCTTGCCACATCGGGGAATCGAAATCGAGGTCGTGCGCTTAATTCAACAACCCCGTTTTCGCTCTTACCGTTGTGGCAACCCGACCGGGTTCATATGCTAATTTCACCCTTCTTTGGAACTCAATGAACACATTTAAATTGTCATTAAAACACTTCAATTCTTCAACCAATCAAACATGGATGTGAAGGAATAAATCGAGATATTAAATTCAAAATTAAAGCACTTTCTTGTTCGTGCTAAGGGGCAAATTTTTCTTAAAAAATCATAATTAACATTACTTTAATTAGTGTGTTTTAGTCTACATGCATATAATTTAATGGAGGAAGTGATTTACAAGTCACAAGTATAGTAGCATTGATTCACGACACGGGCACGCACGCAAATCACTTGTTCACGACCAACAAGTTAAAGGACTTAAACAACTATGTATGCAGCAAATCTTTGTATGCGCCAGCCACTGCAACATTTCGGCAACTTATTCTACTCTTTATGTAGTGTGGCAGACCAACCACCACTAACATTCAAAATAAAAGTAATAAACACTAGCTAGTACATTGCATCTGTTTCCACTAGCTTGTTTATGTTGGAGTTGAATAATATTTTCATCTAACTTTTTTTTTTTTTTTTTCATGAATCGGGTGCTTTTATGATGAAACCCAATTATATAGCATTTATTACGCATTTAATAAGTTTTGCATCAAATGTGCTACATCAATCACCATTAGATCAAAATTTCATAGTAATTCAATAGTGAGATATATAATTTTCATAACACGTGTATATATTTGAGCTCTATTGTAAAATTACTCATATATATATATATTTATAATTAAGAAACCAACTCATATGCTTCAATTAAACTTGTTCAGAGACTTGAACCTCAACCGGCCTCATCTATAGATGCACCCCAAACCATCAAACTAGTGTTTTTTTTTTTTTTTTTTTTTTGTCAAAAATCGAGCTAATGTTTGGTTGGATATTTTTATTTAAAAGAGTTTTAAACATTATTTTACAACATTGTTTGAGACGATGAATGTAGATGATTAAAGATAAATCAATTGATTGAAGATTTCACCCAACAACTTTCTACCTATGAGGTTATATTCAAATATTTTAATTTTCTTGTAAACCAATTTTTTTTTTTTTTTTAGTGTTTAAAGAAATAGCTCTAATAGGATGAGGTGTTAGAAGTCTTTATTTGTTTTTCTTGTTGGAAGTTTTACTTTTTTGTTATGGTTTTAGTATGTCTGTGTATTGTTGTGTTTTAAACGTTTGTGAAAAGAACATTCATTGATTGTCATACTGTTCCATTGTTAAAATTACAATTTTTCAAAATCACGTGTTAGATGAATGTTCTTATAAAAAATTAAGATTAATGAATCAATGTGCTTTTATCAAGGTAATTTATTTTATGTCTTGTCATGTTCTATTGAATGTATTGAGCTATCATGATGAATGAAAATTTTATTTTACTTCAAAAAAAGCTTTAATAAGATGAGCTACGTGCGCGTCTCTCGTAAAATAATCAAGAGCTAACCATGACCTCTACAAAATCAAAAAGGAAAATGATTGGTGATCTACCCACTTTAAACATCTGAAAATGGGCACCTATTTATTTGGTGTTGACCTTGATTTGTGCATCGATGTTTGTGCGCATGCAAATCGATATGTATTTAAGAGATACCAACAAACTCATGTTCATTAATTCCGGTGTCTAAAGTCACCATAGCCTAATACCTTCCAAATCAAAATACAAAAGGAAAATGATTGGGACAACCACTTTGGACATCCAAATAGGCGCACGGACCATGGTGTGTTGCTCGATACACCGCTAACACATATCTCGAGGTGCATCAAACGATACACTACTAAACACCTAGGTAAGTGCGTCAAACCGTATTTAGCATTCTCTAATACAAAATCAAGTTGATAGGCATATGTCGAATAAAAACTACATTTTTAGGGAATAATAAATCTACTTAGACTCATGAGTTCGGACTCATAGGGAGGTTTTTCAAATTTTTACAAATATTTAAGGGGTAACAAATGAATTTTACAAGTGATTGTGTGTGCTTCATTAATTACTTGAGGATGACTTTGTAATAATTTTTTTTTTGAGTTCGGACTTATGTTTTTTGAGCGGAAGCTCATCGTCAAGATCGAGCAAGTCCACGATTTAGAGAGGCTTCCAAGTAGCTACGCTAGCTAAGTAGTTTGGTACATAGCAGGTAATGATAAATATTAATATATATGATGCATGTGGGATTTGTCAATTTTATTTTTTATTTTTATGAAATAGAGGTGACACTCCTTTTTATTACTATCCATAGATATTTAAAATATTTACAAGTAAAAAATAAAAAAAAGGCTATACAACTAGAAAGGGTGGGATATTGTGAAACATACCCTCTGACTTTCATACAAAAAAATAGCCCTTAATCGAGGAGTTTTTGCTTGATTGACACATTTGATGGAAATATATATCCCATTAACACACCCAAAGAAATATTTCCAAATCTAACACATTTCGTGCCATGTAACTGCCACGTCACCGCTGGTAATTTTTTTTTGATTGATTGACGAAACGTGACTTGTAGTCACGACTTGCTCCAGAAACATGAGTGAAATTTTGTTTTTGTGTTGCATTTGAATTTTTTTTTGTCTTGTACAGAGCATATCAGAAGTGAATTGTTTTTTTTTTGTCACAGAATAGAGCGAGATGTCACAGAATTCCCAGAGCGAAGGAATGAATGAGGATTGCTTATCTCACCAGCTAATTCATCCCTGGGACTCTATTTCCTACTCACAACCTCAGTCACTCCAAGTGCCACTCACGCCTATACAAAATATTTGACTTGCTGTTAAAGCATAATCATTAGTGGGCTACATTGATATATGTACTTCACTTAGAACAGCAAATGTGAGCTCGTGACATGGGACAGGAAACAAAGAGATTAACTAAGCAACAAAGTATGCTTTCAATTTCAGTCCTATATTTGTCCCTAATAGGTGTGATTTTGCTATGTTTGTATTTGAGCTGTTGGTCACAAGTGGTGAAGTTGTTCAATAAATAGGAATCATGAATGGTTGGCCTATTATTGTTGATCTAAAATGTGTGAACATGTCAAAGAAGTACTACAAAGCATTATATAAACCAAAAAACATTATATAAACCAAAAAACATGATATAAATGAAGAACTTGGAAATTGAAGTGGAAGAACTACAAAGCATTATATAAACCAAAAAACATGTCTTGTGAAAGTAAAAGAAGTCCTAGTCTGACCCCAAATAATGACTTCCAGTTCCACAACGTGTTCTCTTTACGACTCGCACATTACGATTTAAAGCTAATGGCACATTCGAATGGCCCACATCAGCAGGATTTTGAGCATCTTCTCGTTGAATATCATCGATATCACGCATTCCACCATCATGAGTACTTGTAGTCCCAGAAAAATTCATCCTTACTGGACTTGCATTAAAATGGCGCGAAGATGTAGGTGCCCTATCAAATGGAAAGGCTTCCGTAGCCTCGAATGCCATGTTGGGAGGAACTGATGGAGTATGTGGAGTGTCAAACTCGTTGAGAGGTACTGATGGAGTGTACGGAGTCTCGAACTGGTTGAGAGGTACTGATGGAATATACACTGGAATGTCATGCCTCGAACGTGTATCATAATGAGAAGATTGATGAAAAGCTTCAAATGATGTGGGCATATTATGCATGCAATAATCCGCATGTACTGCAGTCAAAGTCGGTGCAGCTACATCTCTAATACGTGCAATAGACACATCATCACCCAATGTCAACCGATGAATTGATGTCATTCCATGTGCCTACATATTAAAAAATTATGAAGTTGTATGCGAAAGTAAAATCAAAACAACTATTTGAAAGACTTCATGACTAAAAAAAATGAAATTGTACTTACCAATGCCTCAGCAATAGCTCCACGACGAGACATAAATCGTCGTGTAATGCGACGATACCATAGCATATACGGTCGTAAAATTGCAATGGCTCCTCCAATATGTCATCGCTTGCAATATTGGAAGCACGTTCGTTCCACAGAGCGCACATAAGCACTATGTTCTGCACTCCAATCCTTATCCGTTTTCCCTCTCAAGTCAATCTTATGTAGCTCCATGCTTGTGCTATGTAAAGGTGGTATCCTTTGGTTCAAACCGAATTGTCGCAAGACTCTATCAGGATTATACATTTCGACAACACAGAAGAAAATCAAAGGTGCCCTCGTTCGACAAATAGCACGACCACTGCTACAATACGCAATAATGTCCCTTATAACCGTCTCGGGATACGGTTCCCAAATTACCTGAAGTTATAAAATACAACTTGAAATGAATAAAATTAGCATTTCACTATTGTTGAATTAGGTAATTGAAAAAATAATAAAGTATATTTCTTACTTCATCGGGTGCTTGCATGTCAATCATTTCTCGGTATTTTGTCAGCACATGCATTGATGTTCCCGTGATCTCCAAGGCATGTCTCCACCTATTGAAATGTGCAAAACAACACAAAACATGAATGAATGTACATGTAGATTAATATACTCAAATTGAAATTATTATGTTAAAAAATAATAATTACCTATGACCATATGGAGGAGGTGGAAATAAATCTTCGTTCGGTATGATGTCGTCTCGAAGATGCCCTCTCATTATTTGTGCTCGAAAAGGCAACCTATCCCATGCCCATAATTGCAATAGTATGACCGGACTCGCAATCTCGATCCATCAACGTCGGGCCGCAAGACACAATTGTCTATATAGGTGAGCCGAGTTGTACTACCCCAACCGTATTGTCCCGCTCTCTCCTCAAAATCCTCCAAAAATTGCAAATACGTGATGTGAACTAGATTGTTAGACTTGTCCGCAAATAAAGTTCCTCCAAGAAGTTGTAAGATGTACGCTCTTACGTAGCGTTGCACTTCCACATCATCAGCATTATTTGGAAGGTTTGGAAACCATCTTGATAGTTGACGAATTTGGATCCGTCCTCCGATCTGTTTGTTTTCAGGGAATGGGAAGCCTAGTTGTGTCATACACAAGGCATCGTAATCTGCTTTCGACACGACCAATGATTGGTAATCCATCGATCGGTAACCCTAAGATGATTTGTACATCTTGTAGGGTAATAGTCATCTCGCCAACCGGGAAATGAAACGTGTGTGTTTCGGCCTCCACCTCTCTACAAGGCGATAATGAGATGCCAATCAATTGATATGAAACCTATTCGCGCCGTTCCATAAAACCCAGATTCTGAAGATGTCCAACTATTCGTTGATCCAAAGTGGGACCGATCGATGTAGTGTAATTTGAATTACGCCCGATAGTCAATATACCAGGCTCCTATGGAAAACGAGATTTAAGTTACATTAGTTAAAAAATGTAGCTACGAAGCTATAAAATTAGAGAAACAGAGAGAAAAGAAGTACTACCGGTCCATTCCAAATGCGAGTAGATCTATGTAGAGCTTGCATAGTCAACACCGAATCATCTATAGGGCCATGATCCATATCGCGCTTGAACCCCAAATCATTAGCAATGTTGTCATTAATTCCATAAACCATAAGTTGAAACAATACAAGACACTAGTACATTCCATTCAAGAAATAATTAAGTTAAAACAAAAGTGTGCGAATAATACGAAAACATCTATTTTAAAAGTAAAGAAGAGACTGTACTAGTGTAGTGTTGTTTCCATCATCAGTATGACATGCATGGATTGATTGTTATGGATTGATTGTTATGCTCTATAATTGGTGAATATATTCACATTTTTAGAGCATACATTCAATGTTAATACGAAAACATCTATTAACATTGATTGTTAATACGAACACATCTATTCACATTTTTAGAGCATGCATGGATTGATTGTTATGCTCTATAATTGGTGAATATATTCAATTCTATACATGCATGGATGGATTGATTGTATCATCTCATTTCCAATGAGATGATATTGTCTAAATTAGGTTTATGGAATAAAGTCTTGATGAGTTGAGTGCACATAATATATGATGATATTTCCAAGAGATCAAAACATGAAATTAGAAGTGGTCACCAGCCAAAGCACACATGGACTTATTTCATTGTATGATAGGGCAAAAGTTTCTAAAACACTATTGCTAAAAATATAAAATAAGGCACCCAATGTAGTCTACAAATAAGCACACATGGACTTATTTCATTGTATGATAGGGCGTGCCAACTTTGTATAAGGTCACAATAGCAAGGGCTTCGAACAAGATTTTCTCAAGTCTAATAATACTCAAACTTTAGACCTCTAGATTAAAGACATTGACTATATTTCACGGCATGCCCTTGACGCTAAGCACTTTTGTTCATTTAACAACAATAAACCTTTGATTCCAAATTAATTAAAATCAGCAAAATGAATCAAATTTTTCACTCTACTCGATTTAATACAGTTGATGGTGTGATCAAACACAAGGAAAATAGAAGTGGATGCGAAACATAAGACTTGAAATAGCCTATCACTATGAAGCATTAGGCGGTTGTCCTTGCTGACGACGAGAGCAAGTGCGTCTATTGTGTCCATCCTGCTTACACATACTACATCGCAGCGTTGTTGGGGTTTCTCTCCATTCCTTTTCTCGCTGCATATGACGTGGATGTTTCTGATTGCCTCTCCAATCCATCTCTGTGCGCAAACGTCATGTTTGAGGACGACCTTTTTTGACTCGCTTTCGAGATGGATCAGCCAGCAACGTGTGTGGGAGTCTAGCGCTAGACCAATAATCTTCGTGAGGAATGGGTTGGAAATTCGCAGCATAACATTGACTGTACACAAACAATCGTAGTATGACTCAATGTACCGACAAGGATCTATGGCAACACCGGCGCAAACCGCTTGAACATGGGAACATGGAATGCCAAAACACTGCCATTTCATACAAGTGCATCTGCGAGCCTCCAATTTCACCACTTGCTTGTTAGACCCTTTTCTCAAATGATAGCCACGTGGTGCAGTGATGACTTCAAATGTTTCATTCTCACGATTCACTAATGTCACATCGTGCCCTCCGGCCGCCTTTCCCCAATGTGACAACTTATTCAGTGCGAACCTTGTGTACATTTCGCCCCTTCCTGGGGCTGCACCTATTTCGTCGCGTCTTTTGTTAAAGTACGCCATGACACGATAAAATGTAAGTTGCACTAAAGCGGTGATGGGGTAAAATCGCGCGCCTTTAAGGACCCCGTTAAAGCATTCTACATTTGTGACAAACAAATATATTTATTCATGCGTCTTTATATCTTTCTTTCTATCTGCATGAATATAAACTGATTTATTTATTTCAAAATGCTGTTTAGTATCCTACTGGCATTTTTTACCTGGACTCGTCATTCTTGTGTTTGACTGAGTGCAGATCCACAGTCGAGTAGTAGTGGGAGATCTACTGTGAGGACTTTGGAGCGGCCTTCCCTCTTGTAATTTTGTAGGTTTTTTATTACTTATGTATATTGTTTTGATCACATGGGGTATATAGGTTTGTGAGATACTTTAGGACATGTATATGATATGATTTCTCTCGCTTTCTTTTTATTATACATGTTAATGGTGTTATGCGGGGTTTCTACACTCTAGGATGTCCTGACTGATTGGTTTAGATTTGTTTAAGGTGAAATCGCTTACGCATAACCTTTAATAACTTACAAATTTGAATAACGTAGTATAAATGTTAAATTCTGCTGCTTTGTAATGAATAATGGTTAGGAAGGCTGACTAGGCTGCGTTGACGTCGCGAGGATTGACTCGGGATCCACGTAAGTTGGCCGAGTGAGGTCAAATTTGAGTTGTGGAACCGGGGTCGTCACATCGTGCTTTATGCGCATCTTTGTAGCTACAACTGCTTTCGCTACAAAACCGCCCAAATCTCCCTAATTGTCGTGCTCACCAGACGTACCTTCTTTCACTATCTCGAACAAAAAAACGCACTAAAAGCCAAATCAAGAGAAAAGAGGAAAAAAGAACATAAAATGGAAAAGAAAGAAAATCGGGGGTCAATCATGACACCATAGAAGCAAGGTCATTGAGTCACCAGAGCTCCCCAAAATGATAGGGATGAGGGAGAACCGGATGAAGAGAGAAAAAAGTTTTCCTTTACAAAAAGTGTAGAGGAAGGGTATGCCGAGATAGGGGTGATAGAAAGGAGGAGGTACGGTGGTGGAGCGGAGATAGTGAAAAGAAGAAGTAAGGTAGGGGGTGGAGGAAGAAAAGGGAAGAAGGAGAAGCGGGGGTGGCCCGAGAGGGAGAATTTGAAGGCGACGCTAGTAGAGTAGCAATGGGCAACGCTAAGGTTTCTCCCGTGAGAGAAAAACTCTAGCGTTCAATTATTCTCTTAGTCCCTAAAGCAACAATGTTGGATTTGTCAAATTTATAATATGCAATATCATATCATGAAAAATATAGGTGGTATTATATATAGTAATTTTCTTAAATTCGTTTTTTAAAGAAATTGAGATTTTATTGATCATCATGGCTCTTAATACAATTAAAGGAATGAATACACAAAGAATCATCAATCATCGTAGCAAATTGATTCGCTAATCCAAATAGTTCAAAATAACATTCAATCACCGTAAGGTTGGCTTTTAAGAACTCGCGATTAAAGCAATGGAATAGTTTGACAATCAATGGCTATTTTCTTGATAACCATTTGAAATTAACACTGCCTATTCATAGATACATCATCACTCGAACCATAATGAAAAATAAAACTTCCAACAAGGAAGTAAACACAAAACTTCCAACAAAGGAAGACAATCTAAAACCTTTCAACAAGTTAAGGAAACAACCATATACCTAAGAAAAAACTTAATGATGAGTACCAATTCCATAATGCAAATTCACACACAAACTTTGAGAATGGTTATACGCAAAGAAGTGACCATTATCAATAGTGAATTGGTTTGTCGTAACGAGGATGAAACTAATCATCGCATAAGATTTAAACATATCTTAGTTTATTTGATTAATTAGTAAGAGACAGAAGAGGTTGTTGGAACTTCATGAGGATCGACGGTGGTTCAAAATATATAATAAAAAAAAGAGATCGATAATGACTTATCGAATCCAAACGTTGATGGTTCTTGTTGGTGGAATTTGTGAAAATTTTGATGCGAAATAGTAAAAAAACATAATATAGTCGATCGAGGCTTGAGTTATACTCAATATCTTGAAGACTATTTCGCCCCGCAATAGTGCTTACGGTCTAATGATGATAGTCTCCCAAGATACAACGATCATACTAATGATTTTAGCACTCCAAATTATTAGTCTACTAACCAATAAAATGATTCGACACTCTCTTTGACTCAAAACCATGAAAAGAGAAGGAAACTTGATTTTGACTAATTTTCTTAGCTTTCTAGCTCTATTGTAAGTCTTATAAAAATGATCCATCTAGTGAATATATATATACTTTCATGTGTCTATTAGGAAAGACATATCTCTTAGTGAATAAATACACCTTTTAGTTGTAACGACCCGTACTTTAATTCGTTAATTAATCGCTAATCACGAATTATTAGTGTTCTAATACCCAATCGAGGTCGGTGTAACGGCCGAAATATAATTCACTGTTATTTATGACCTAGTTGCAGACGTGACTGCCAACTCAGATGCTCGTGGGACCCGCAGTTAAGCTCGTGCGCGCCTGGAGCTAGGTAAATAGTAATTTTTGTGTGCTGAATTGTTACTTTGCGATGTTTATATTGAGTCAATGGCATCACAATGTATGTTATTATAGTACATTTGACGTGCGAGATCGTGTGTTGAGTAGTCGCATCGATATGCGTGTCGACGCGGTGCCGAAATAGTTTAATCGACTCAACACTACACCGGGGAAATAATACACACAAAATGAATAAAATTGGTCAAATAAGTAATGTGGAATGTATATTTGGTAGTTAGGGACATGGTAGCACGCGTATGTCGCGGTTCGGGATGCGAAATCGGGCGTCGAAACACCCAAAATGTCATTTTTTGAGTTAAATAGAAGGGTGAGTATGCCATCAGAGTCACAAATGAAGTCATTTGAGGTTAGAAAAGAAACAAATCAGGTGCTTAGGATGGCCTTGAGATGTGTAAGTGAGTGGAGATGACATTTAACCTATATAAGTTAAGTTGACCCTCATTTCCACCATCTTTTATCTCTCACTCACTCTCTCTCTCTCTCTCTCCCTCTCTTATCCCATAATCCAAAAATTGGAGGAGAAGGAAACAAGGGTTTGGTGATTTTATTGGTGATTTGAGGAGCTTGGAGTGAGGAATACATCAAAACCAAGGTGAGAATCATAAACACCACAACTTTCTCTATCTTTTGATCTTACTTTGAGAGATGTTAGTGAAGATTTGGTGGATGTTGAGTTGTTGTTTAGAAGAGTTTAAAGTACTTTGAAGTTGTGTTGTTGGTGTTGTGGTTGTGGTTGGTTTGGTGGGTTGTTGGAAAACCCAGAAATTTGCAGCTGGTTGCTGTCCAAAGCGCGATTAGCGCGCTAATGTGGTCATCTAGCGCACTAGGCCAGAAAATTAGCGCGCTAATGTTCGTCTGGGCGAAGAACGTATAACTGTCTGGGCATCTAGCACGCTAATGCCCAGACTTAGTGCGCTAATGTAATACTGTTTTGACATAATTTGTGTGAAATGACTTAAAACACATACAAATGACTAAATATCACTTACACATGGAAATAGGTCAATACAGGCTATAACTTGGGATATCCGGGACTAGGTGGAGCCGGATCGGGGGTTAGTGACGGTACACGGAGTGCGGTGTGAGGTGTGTAGTATCCTAACTGAAATTTCTTGAGCAGTATTTACTTTTGCTTTTGAATTCGTTTTCTGTTTTTCATTACTCTATTCCTGGTGTGTTGTAATGGACGGACGTTGAGGCTCTCCCTCCGTGCCATTCCTGTGTGTACGTCCACTAGGCCATAACACGTGTGCCATCTTGGTGAATAGGGCTACCCGAGAGAGTGACGGGCACGTGTGGGTGCGTTGTAGGTTCCACGCCGACCACCTAGCGGATCCAGATACTAGCCTTGCTTGAGTGCTACTCGCAGCAATAGTCTGTTTGGAGTCCGAAGTATGGCGCTAGTTTGACCCTAGGGGCTAGGAACACACACTTTGAGCTTTTACTATTACATATGCATGCGATGAGCACAGTTGCCTGTATTTTATTTCCGCATGTTTATTTAATAGTTTTGTTTACATTCCAGTACTTACTTTCCGTATTGCTCACTTAATTTCCTTGAGAATACTCACTTTTGACTCGTTATCTGTCTTTTTGTGATGACTTGAGTGCAGATCCTAGAACGAGCCGGGCCAAGGGCAAGCTGCCTGAATATAGAGACGTTTAGCCAGGCTTGTACATTTGTATTGTATATATTTTGTTTTATTTTGGGATTTGGGATTGTGAGTAATACACTAGGACTCTATACTGTTGATATTTTGTTACATCGAGGTACATTCTTAATCTATGATGATATATGGGTTTTCCACATTAGGTATCAGAGTTAATTGCATGACTTTATTGTTATATATATTTTGTCATGCTAAAGACTTCCGCTGTGGTTTTATTTGGGATTCAGAGACAGATGATTTGAGGCCATTAACAATTTAAACAGTAAAGTTGTTGTTTATTAAGGTTCATAACGATTAAATGGTGGATGAGTTGGCATGTGAGACATAGCTTGGCATTGGTAGGCCAGGTTGTGGGCCTGCATTGGCTCCCGTGGCGGTCCATTTGAATAATGGACCGTTATAGTCGCGGTAAGTCGAAGTGCTCAAATATTTATAAAAGAAAACAAATAAAATGATTTTAATTTTTATCTGGCATGCTACTGCGTGTAGTATATGATATCGCAAATGATTTGAGTTAATTAAATTGAATTTACGCAACAATGAGGCTTTAGACTATTGTTTATTGAAAATTGGCTAAGTCAAGGCCTAGACAAAATTTGTGTGTGCTAAGCGTGTCAATTTTACGGTCGCAAAGTGACCGAGACAAGTCTCAACCTTTAGATCTAGCCATAAGTGAGTGATATCAACCCTAGATTTAAATGTTGCTTCAATTGAGAAAAAATGGAGAGATGAGATGATTCTCAAATAAAAAAAACAAAAAAAAAAAAAAAACTACACATGACACTCAACGCACAAACAAGGGAGAAAGGGTTTGTAATGGCCCATAATATACAAATAATAAATCAAATAATAAATCAGTCCCTAATTATAGTTATTGACCCGTGACGTGGCTCGAGAGTGGGTACACGGTACGAATACTCAGTGTAGGGACTAAGTAATATAACTAAGTTACTCATACTAGTATATATATGTCGAGACGTGAATGGGGACATGCATGGAGATGCGTGCCGACATGAGACCGGGTAAAGAGTGATGTGGTAAGTTAGTTTAAAGTTAATGTGGCTTATATAGTTAATTAGATGTGGCTAAAGTTGATTTACATCAAATGTAACCTAAGTTAGCAAATTAAAAAATTAAGCATAGATATTTCTCGAGATACGTGTTGACACATCGATAGACCAATTGAGTTACAATTGGTGTTAGTTAGATGGAGTTAGTGGAGAATTAGTGGAATTGTGTCAAGATATAGAACATTAGATAAGTCTCGAGATACGTGTGTACATAAAAATCAATAGTTATTAATCAATCTTATCCACATATATAAGATTAAATATATCAACTAATACAAATAATTTCATTCTCATTTCTATAATTTAGAGAAGAGGTAAAGCTTTGGAGGAAGAAGATCAGTTGCATTGAAGAAGATTTGGCGATTTGGAGATGTTAATCAAGCTAGGTGTGGTGTTCATCAATTAGGTAATGCCACTTACACTAAATAATTTAGTTTAAGTTGATGAATTCATGAAAAATATGAAGTGTAGCTGTTGTAATGTTGTTAATGGGTGTCTTGAGTATCTGGTAGGTTAGAACAAGAGATCCCAAGAAGTTAGAGTTAGCCATGTGTGGGAAAAAATCGAAATTCAAAGTGCAAAATTCTGGGTTTTCCTGCACATAGCGCGTTAAATATGCTAGCTAGTGCACTACCTGCGTGTAGCGCGCTAATCAGTTTGACCAACGCGCTAATAAGGTCATTAAGGCGCTAGACATTCCACCCACCGTGCTAGGCGCTCTGACAGCACAAAATCTGAAGTTTCCTAATATCAGGGCTCGTCTCACTAAGTCCCGACTTAGCCTAATTCCCCTAATTAGGCATCTAATCCATTCAATTAACTTCATCCTCAAAATAATTTTTTATTTCAATCCTTAATAATGCTCAAAAATTAAATTTATATCCTCATTCAAACTCAATTCATTATTTCTTTAATTGGAGCAAATATCCATATTTAGTAAAAATTTTGGCAGCACTTCCCCTAAAAATGGTCTGTCGGAAAAATTTCACTTAATAGACAACAGAGTTATGGAGAGGCCTAAAAGGACTCACAACTCCCCGCAGTTCACAATATATATTAAATTCAAACTTTAAGTTTTAACTAAGAGTCTCCGATACCTTAGTTACAACTTTATAATCCCAAAATAAACTGAAACTGAATCATAAATCTCTTAACTTACCTCAAACAAATTTAGAAGACTTTCATAACCTATTCAAAAGTATTTTACGACCTATACTCACCCCAAAGCCCAAAACAATATATATATATATATATATATATATATATATATATATATATAAAGTGATTACAACAAGAAAATTAAACTTTTAAACAAAAAACATTCACCAAAGATCTTCGAGTTTTTCCTGTTATGTCTAGTTTTCACAGAAAACCTGACATAATAAAAAACAACACAAAGATGTTAGGTAAGTAAACTCTTACATTGCTCAGTACTCCTACAAATGTTATTCCGAATATAAGGAGACATTTAATTGCATTTCCAAAATACAAACAAATTTATATAACAACGTGGATCACTCATTTCCTGTTCTAAGCTCATAACAAGCGAGCCCACTCACGATGAACTTAGAACATTCATATGAGTTCAATGCATGCTACCCCAAAGTCGACATTATCTGCCTTATACGCCTGCAGTGTGTCTAGTTTGAAGTGGAACACCTCAGACTCTTACGATCGAAATAAGGGCAAATCTATCCGGATGTCATGTATGCATGACTAAGAATGATGCGAAATGCGATGCAGACTATACACAAATGCATGTACAAAGATAAATTTCATATATAGTAAAGACCAATTTAGGGTTCACTTACAATGTGGCCTGACCTAGGGTCGGGTCGCTTGACCCAATCATGCGGGCCCGATAATGTGGCCTGACATGCTTAAAATAACCTGCGAAATAATGCAACAAGCTCATTTGGACCAAAAGTACGAAATAAAGTAAATAAGATCCATATGACTAATTATGAAACTATATGTGGGTCCTCAATTCATAATTGTCTTAAAGTCATTCATTCACTAAGAAGAAATTCAAACTAGATGAGTGTGAGGTTCAATCTACCCAAAAGACCCATTTTACTACAACCCAAGTACAATAGTTTCAAAAAACAAAATATATAATATAGCCATACAAGGCTCACATCAAAAGAGAAGGCTTCAAGTTATCGCATCTCTATTGTCTCGATCTAGCGTCAATATGTATGGTCCTGATATATAAGTGGGGTAAGCTAAAAGGGACAACAGAGCTCATTAATGTTGAAAACTAGCTCAACCATCAAATACGCAAGTAATACTTAATAAGTATGCAAGACTAGCATGAATTTAAATTGAATAAAAGAGCATTTAAAACAAGACATCATATGGATTTATAAAACATTCATAAATTAAGTCAACAAGATAGATAAAAGCATATTCAAGTCAAAGTTCATTATCATGCATAGGGTTCACAAAGAGAGATACTATAAGAAATAATAATAATATAAAGTTGTTGTGCCAATCTTCAAAAATAAAGGAGACATTCAAAGTTGCTCAAACTACCGAAAAATTAAACTTATGAGTCACATTATGAAACTTTGGGAGAGGATAATTGACAATAAGCTAAGGAGAGAAACAACAATATCAGAGAACCAATTTGGCTTCATGCCTGGGAGGTCAACTTTGGAGGCGATTTTTCTTGTAAGACGATTGTTAGAAAAATATAGAAAAAAATCTTCATATGGTATTCGTAGATTTAGAAAAAGCATATGATATTGTCTCTAAAGATGTTTTTTTGGTGGGTTCTAGAAATAAAAGGAGTGCATACTAGATACATAAACACTATTAAAGATATGTATGATGAAGTAGTAACAAGTATAAAGACATTTGAAGGAGCTACAAAAGAATTCTCCATTATGATAGGACTGCATCAAGGATCGGCTTTAAGTCCATATCTATTTACTTTAGTTATGAATGAACTAACTAGTCATATTCAAGAGGATATAACATGGTGTATGCTATTTGCAGATGATATTATCTTAGTGGATGAAACAAAAGATGGAGTGAATAGGAAACTAGAACTTTGGAGGAATACATTAGAATCTAAAGGCTTTAAGTTGAGTACGACGAAAAACCGAATACATGCACTGTGAGTTTAGAAACACTAGACATCGAGATAATGGAGTGGTAAAATTAAGATAGTAGAAGTTCCTAAGGCGAACCATTTAAGATATCTAGGATCAATCATACAAAATGATGGTAATATTGAGAATGATGTCACACATAAAATTCAAGTTGGATGGAAGAAATGGCGGAGTGCAACAGGGGTGATTCGTGATCGAAATGTTCCTACTAAGTTAAAAAGAAAATTTTATAGGACCGCAATTAGGCTAGCTATGCTCTATGGTAGTGAATGTTGGGCGGTAAAGCAACAACAATTACATAAAATGAACGTAACAGAAATGAGGATGCTTATGTGGATGTGTGGTAAAACTCGTAAAGATAGAATAAGAAATGTAGAAATTCATAGAAAAGTAGGAGTAACACCAATTGATACAAAGATTAGGGAAGGGCGGTTGCGGTGGTCTGGTCACTTGCAAAGACGACCTACAAATGCCCCAACTAGAAAACTTGACTCAATAGAAACGTCGAAATTTGATGAGGTAGCGGTAGACCAAAGTTAACATGAGATGCATTAATTAGGAGAGATTTGAATGGTTTGGAAAGCTCACCATCAATTGCACTTAATCGAACACAATGGAAAAGCTTGATCCATGTAGTCGACCCAATTAATTTGGGACTAAGGCTATGTTGTTGTTGTTGTATAAAATCGCAGTCTCATTCAATGCATACTAGTTATTGGCAAGAATCTGGTGACCGATTCACCTACCCTCGAGGTGATGACAACTACTAGAGGAAACACAGGCCTTATGTGCAATCTCGTTAGTCTCGTCAACCCAATAGTAGGTTCATCAAAAGTCGTCACTGATGCACGTCCCTCTATTACAAAGTACAAGAGAAGGCAACTCCAACTCATGTCCTTAATTGATACACTTATGAATTCAATTAGACAAGTAAAGCCTCGATGGCAAACTCCACAAACATCCTAGGGCAATAAATAATAAAGCCCTCGGTGGCACCAAAAATATCTTGAGGCATTAGATATTACTTGCTAATAATGCCCTCGGTGGGGACTCTACAAACATCATAGGGCAATGAATATCATAAGAGAGGAAAACAAATGCAATCACTTTCCATAGATGTGTAGATCCAAGCCAATAACATGATGCAACCCATTTACCAAGTCTCTAATTAAAAACGTATGTCCTAACATAACTAATATCATGCCATACTTGATAATTGAGCAAGCTCCCCACTTACCTCGACTCGTCGCGAATCCTATTTTCGATCTTTACGCGCTCGGGGTCCATTGTGAACCGCCTTGCGAATCTAAACAATTTAAGACACTCACATCAACGACAAGTCATATTAATTCTAATTTATTTTAAATTTATTTTGGGGTCGACTAGTGTGGGTCTCTCGAGCCTCCCGTCGCCCGGTGCGAAAGTCGAAGGGTGGGACCCACCCAACTCTTCCCTTAAGGACACAATATTGTGTCTCGTTTGCAGGTAAAATTTATTATTATTTTTATTTCATATACATACATATATATATTAGATTAATTGACTAGTGACATTTCGTCTCAAGTTTTTTGGTGCAAGGGCCATTCTGGCCCATGTCAATTTAATCCAGCAGCTAAATTGACCCTCGTGGCATGTGTAGGGCCCCTCTCCTCTACCCACTCGTGTAGGAAGCCCGAGAGTGGTTTGGGGGATTTGGGGGGCCCTCCACTAGGAGGCCCCTCCTTCTTCTTCGACAGCAGCGGACAGTCGCACTTCTCCGATTCCTTCTCCGGCGGCACCGTGATGGCGTCGTCTCCTCTTTTTGAGGTCAACTTTTTCACCATTACAACTATTAAAAATTATCCACCATTAATGCAACCAAACTAAGCTTGTAAGTCAACTTGAACAAGAAAAGAAGGGAGTATAGATAATGAGTTTACCTTTAAAATGAGACTTTAGAGCACAATACCCAATATGAAATCACCAGCAAAGCTCTCCTTTATCATTCTATTCAAATTTGAGGTTTCGAACAAAAAGGGGGTTAGGGTTTACAATTAGATTTATATAGAAGGACCAATTAGTGTACGATTTGCAAAATTACTAAATTGCCCTTATGGTAGGTCTTTTAGATTTTGGGTCGTCACATACAACCAACCAACTTTGGGCTAACTTCTCGGGGTTCCCGAAGCGTCGGATCACCATAAAAATTAGTCCAATAGCTTTCCTGCATACCCAATTATATTATGGGCCAAGCTTCAAGTGAAACCAAATCACGAAACACAATGAAAACTGCTGCCAAATTATGCTTGAACAGTTTCCATAAATATTGATTTATATAATTGTTTCAACTAGCTTTAATCTAGCCAACTTAGGGTAACTTTTTAACCTTGAAAACTTAAATATTTGTTATGATGATCTAAAAAAACTTGTAGTACTCATGTCCCACTTTCCATTGACTTCAAGAACACTCAAATCTGATCATCGACGAAGAAATTATGAATTTTCCTATATGGCTTGTCAACTATGCAAACTTTATTTATTTTGAACTGAAAAACTTTTCCAAATCATTATTTTTGCAATTAAATCCTCCAAACTCAACGAAAAACACCACAAAACTACTCGATACCAACATCAAAATATTTTCACGGCCCGTGGAGTCAAATTGGATCAAAACCAATAATCAACTCATCCAGAAACCCAATGTAAATCAATATCAACTATAAAACATCTCCAAATGTTATCAACTGAAATGCATCAATATATTTCACCAAAACCATATCCCACGTCGGTGGGATTTATTCCAAATTGGCGCGAATCAACCAACACATCAATTCTCAACAATCCCTACCAAGTCCTATTAAAACCCAATGAAAGAAGTAAAAAAATTACGAGAATTCAAATTGAATTTAGGAAAATGCCCTAAATTGAGTATTTACCGAATTGCAGGCTGAATACCTCATTTACATCATAGAAACTTGGCTCGAACTGACTGTCTCGCGATGCTCTACAATTTTGTTAAATCGAGCAAAAATCGGATGTCGATAGCTTGCGGAGCGAAAGATCGAGTTGAGAGGGTTAGGGAACGAACGATTTTAATCGTTCTGTTGAAAATCAAAACATTTGTTTTGATTTTGATATTTTTTATATAAATTTATATATAAACCCCAAGTTAATTTCTTGTCAACAGCTTAATTTTTATTTATTTATTAATTCCTAAAATTTTTATTTTGACTTATTTCATTTTTCAGTGCTGTTTTAGATCCAATATTTCACATCATTAAGCCAAACTCTCGACAAAACATTCAATTTTCATAAAACGTTCATAACACTAATTTTGATCACACTAAAACCCAAGAAATCTTAACTTTGCTCACGACATAATTAACCTTTATGGACCAATTCTCTTCCCATATTTAGCCAAACTTATACCAATTTGGACCTAATATCAACCTCGACCACCACCAACTAACACACAACTCGAGACAAAGTCTTACACCAACTTCATTCTAATTTTGTAATGCCACCAATCCCAACGTGCATGTAAATTGAAGCAAAATCTTCAAGTGAGGATTAACGCTTGGTTAATTAGTTTTCGAGCAACTAATAATTTATTTTCACTCGTGCCCTTCAGACATGCATTTGCAACCCTGATTATGACAAATTGAGGATACACCTCAACACACCCTGACTTCGTGAAAAAAAACCATATAATATACACATTAGGCATTCATAATCGAAAAAGTAACATTCTAACTTATGATCTCCGGTCTGTAATGCGTGGGTCCCACCTCGGATGCCTAAACTCCAATTAAAATCCAAAAATACTTAATTAGTCGTCTAATCAAGTTTATGAAATTCTCAGATTTCACACGTAACTAGAACTTGAACTTTTTAAACAAACTTAACACCCTAATTGATGGTCTAAACACGTTATAAAACACGTCTAATGGTACTAGGAGCCTAGGGAAGAGTCTCGGAGGTTCGGGTACGTGTTCCGAGGTGTTAAGAGATCAGATTAGCATATGAGCTTAACGTGGTTTGTAAGTAAACTGATTGAGATATTTATTTATATTTTTTTCCATTATGCTTCTTATTTACAATAATTTGGAATGATGTGCTATTGTACTATAGATGCCGTGACTTTGTTGTCCTCTCTCATTATATGAGTTTGTTATCATGACATTGGTTGTTATTTAAATGTTGTTCATCGACTCTTATTCACGCTATGTCATTCTTGGTTGTTCAAAGTGTTAATAGAAAAACATGCTATTAGGTGAACGATTTGTGGTGTTGTAAATCACATTCCTTTTGTGATCGTATGAGTTATTCTATTTTGGATTCCTTTTTGTGTTAGTTCTTGAGTTGTGAAAGTATTCTTGTATCTAGAACCATTATATAGATTAGTGTTAATCCAAATCCTAATTAACTCGAGTTAGGCTCGTGGTTAAATTCAGCATACCTCGATTAGCGTGTGCATGTGATCACATGATGGTTGGTGTTTGTTTAGAATGCTTAATGAATTTTATAGGTTGTGGGATTAATAGGAGATTAATACAAACCTATAATTAGAAAATACGTAAATAAATAATAAGTTGCAAGAACACCAAGTGCGACGAGGGGTCGTGAAATGAATGTGCGCGTTCGAGAATGCTCGGAGGAATGTCTGGTGAATTTATTGGTGAGAAAATACAATATATATATTAGAAAACAAAAGATTAGTTTGAAATACATGGATCATTCGATTAGCTTCGAGATGAGCATAAGTGTTTAATGGTGTTATAATTTGTGTCACTTTTAGGAGTGTTATTTTAACATATCAATCACTAGATCACTGTAACGCCCCACTTTAATTAATCCCGATTAACTGTCAAATTTCAGATTATGGCACTAAGCTTGGACCCACGTAGACGTCGCGGAAAAGTTTAGGACACGCCTAACAAGGTAAAATTTATTATTTTTGTGTGACGCGTGTTTATTTATTTTATTATTATTTAATAATTTGTGTCATACTAGTTAAGAATTACAATTGGTCGTGTTGTGCACATGTAGTGACGAGAGTGTACGACATCGTGGTGTGCGCGTAACGTGGGTGTATGAGGTAGCTAAGAGTTAATTGTCACATCACACATCACATCACATCACCAATCAAATCACCCTAATCACACCCATACCTCATTCTCTCTCTCATCTCTCATTTAAATAAAAAAAATCTCTTCCTCCTCCTCTACCCAAACTCCTTATTCTCTTCTCTCCCTCATCTTTCTTCATCTCTTCCAAATCTCCATCACTAAGCTCTCAACTACTCTCAACTTAGTCTCACATCTCTCGTGGTGCTCTCTCCTGTTGGTGGCGCTCACGACGATCTTCGAATCAAGGTGAGTTTGTTGATTTTGTAAATTTTTCATGGAGAAATTAAGATTTTAATGGTGATGGTGTATTGTTGGTGTTGATGTTGTTGGTGTTGAGGATGATGTTGTTGTTATTGCTTTTTATATAAATTTTTTTTTCTACCCCGCTAGCCGGGCCAGGTAGCCCAGGCCTAACCCCATGCCCAGGATGGGTCAGGCCGACTCAGCCAGACCCAAGCGGGTCGGGCCGAGTCGGCTTGGACTGGGGTGGTTGGTTGGGCCGGACCGAGCCCAATCGAATCGGGCCCGGTTCGGGCCCAACCCACCCCTAAATAAAATAAATAAATTAAAATAATTAAAAATTAAATAAAATACAGTTTTAAATAAAATAAAATCTCAAAAAATATAAAAAATAGCTAAATTTTTTGGAAAATCCAAAAAAATCAGGAAAAATATATAAAAAACGAGAAAACGATAGAAAATTAGTTTCGAGGATTTTTCAAATGTTTGGCACCCCGATATAACTCGAAAAATGTGTCAAAACCAAACTTTTTGGAATATAATTTTAAATTTTTTGTCACACATTATAAACTCACTTAATGTTACTCTAAAATAGTTAAAGTGATATAATTGGACACCAGAGACTTAAGAGAGCATAGTCGAGTGTCAGGTGCACGTCTCGAGTAGTGAACGGGACATTTTGGAGGGATATTTGCGATTGCTTGAGGTAAGTAAACCCATGAGAAAACCAACTTAGAATTTACTTATTTCTTTTGAAATTCACTTATTTCTCATTCACTTTTTTTGCCAGTTCGGCTTGCGTATTTACTCTATTCCCGCGTGTGTCTATGTATGGTTGAAGGGACGGTATGACCCCTTTCTTGCTCTCTCGTAGATGACGATCCGATTGTTGTTGCGGTGCGATCATACCTTAGACTACGCATGAGACTTCTCTCCGTGAGTCGATGATCTCGAGAGTGGATTGACGCGAGGCTCGCCTCCGTCATAGAGTTCCTCTCATTTGAGGCGTTGGGCGGAAGTCTACCTTCCGACCAACAGAGTTTCTCATTTTGACCGTGAAGAGGGGGCGTAGATTTTCTCGCCTCCAGGGCCTTCTAGGTTTAGTATTTGCGTCCAAGGGCTTGACAGCTATACACCACACTCGCTTACCATATTCTTGATTATCTCAGCGACTTATGTTAATGCTTTACATTCCCGTTCATTTACTTTATATGCATGAATCGTAGTCTTTTTTTTGGATTTCTTGTGAATACTAACTGAATTTCTCTGGGATTTACTCATTGGAATTTTTCATTGTTTTTATGGCAAGTTGCAGATCCTACAGTGAGCCGGGGGGAGGCGGTGCTTTGTGACTACCTCTGATCCAGAGCGCCTCCACTAGCTTGCTTGTAAGTGTTTGTATTTATATATATACTATTTTCTTGGGATCATTTTGAGAGACTTATTACCTGATACATGTATATTGACACTTGTTATACCTTTTTGTCGCCTTTATCGATATACATGATATCCATTTGCCGGGTTTCCACCCCATAGGTTGTTAATTAATGCAAAACTCGTTTATATTATTTAATTTCATATTATTAAGACTTTCGCTATTAAAAATAACATAAAAAAATTAAAATAAAGAAATTAAGTTGTAAAACTTATTAACTTAGTATATTTCGATAAAATAATCTCTTAAACAACGAAATTGACTTAGTCGAATTACAAGATGGTTAGTTCGCAGACAGTCATGGACAAGTGTGCAAGTGACATGACATGGCCTGGTGACATGTCCGGCGACGTGGCGGTGCCCAGTTTGCCTTGGAATTTAGAGTCGTCACAATCAGTCTCGAGATAGCGCAGTGCGTATCTCGAGAAAATTTCATATATTATAAATCAAAACTTTCATTCTTATCCTCACTGTTCATCGATCCTTCGAGAAGTGAGAGAGAGAAAGAGCAACAGAAGGTTTGGGGGTGATTGAAGGGAGGATTAAGGAGTGATTCCCACTGAATTGAGAAGCTTAAACAACTATGTGGAGTATAGATCATCATTATGGGTAAGTTTAGTTTTTGAGTTTGAAGTGAATTCATGGTTGGGTGATGATCTCACTGTTATTTGTTGTTGTTTATGATTGGAAATGAGTTGTTATCTCACTAGAGGTCCTCCCCGATGATTTGGGAGAGTTTTAGAGGTTGTGGCAGTGATTTGGCAATGAAACAGTGGCTGTTGCCCTTTTCACTATCCCTTCATCAATTGGGACGAACCCAGTTGGTGCAGCGCGCCCCATCTAGAGTGGAAGCGTGCTTCCACCTCTGAAAACAACAACTATGATGTATTTTACTTAGGATTTCCTGAGGTCTTAAGGATTGACTTAGAGGTTCTAAACATAAGGTAATATACCTATATTGATTACAAATAATTTGTGATAGGTTAAGGAACACCGAAAGAGTGTGAGATAATCGAAAAGTTAGGGAATTTGGTAACGGAGACTTAACCCGAGGTAAGTACGGATTCGCTTATTTATCAATGTTGCCTGACTGTCTTAGTATAAGTAGTTCATGTAGTTTATGGATTGAAATGAGGGACTATGTACACTGTGATGATTTTCAATAAACGGAAAACAATGTTTAATGTGATTCACGAGAGTAAGTTTCTAGAACTGAGACCAAGTTATATAGGAGATGAGTAACCTTCACGGCCTATATGTAACTTTCTACTCAGTTTATAGGTTGCATGGATTATCTACTCACTAGAGGGTTTCAGATAGAACCATTGTGCATTAATGGATTGGCTAGACAACATATCGACCAATATGTTGGTCTAGCAATCGCATTAATGACGTCGGTGGGTAATCGACTCTAGTTTTAAAAATTAAATGGGAATCACAATGTAATAGTCAATGATAATTTGATTTGCATCTGTTATGTATTGATTTATATACTTTCCATATTCTTGTTAGTCAACATTGGTGTATATTGTTATTGCATAATGTTCTTAATTAGTATATGGAATGTTGATGACTATGTGAATCCCAACTTACTGAGCAAGTTGGAGTGCTCACCCTAATTAATATTTCGGAAAAATCAACGAGTGCTACGACTACGGGATAGAGAAGATATATGAGTCTTGATATTCTCTTCGATGTATTGAAACTTCCGATGTCTTATATATTTGTATTGAATTACAGTTTTGTAATATCACAAGGGATGAGTGGTTTGTATAACCGAGGTTTATTTTGGTTTGATTTCATAATATATATCGTGTTTGATTATTGAAAAAGTTTTTTAATTTTCGCTGCATTTGATATTTATTTTATATCGATATTCAATATACATTTGTGTATATCAGGTGTAGAAGAAAGGGCGTTGACTCTAGTAAAGTCTAGCGGGATTATCGGGGCTTAATTAGGGTCCCACATCGGGTATCACCCTAATCGGGTTAGGGGATGCAACAATGGGACTCGGGGTTATCGTCAAGTATTTATATATAACAAAAAGGGCATTATAATGGTGTAAAGACATCTAAAAAATGATGATTACTCCCTACATAATGGAACAAAGTTGATGTGATGTAATTTCACAGTCAACCAACCCTAAATCATTACTACTTAGCCGAGTGTCAGTTTCATATTGTTTAACTTAAGTATCTTTTAACATGATTCTTGTTCAGTTTTCTTATGCTTTCAGATACTTGTATATTTGGAAATATGGATAAATATCTCTCAGTGTTACTTTCTACATTCCTGTACTCATCATTCTTGTTAAAACGGTGGGTGCATATACTTCGAGTAGCAGGTCAGGAAAGGAGAAGCCTGACGATTAGCTTTGAGTCGTCGACGGATAGTTTTTGCTACTTTTGTAGGTGATCATTTTGTGTATCTATTATTTACATCTTTTTGTATCGCTTTGGGTAGTGTAATGAGTTGAGAAACTAGACATCCCTACTGTTTTATGTTTTACTTTGGTTAGTTTTATATGATCATTTGTTTACCTGATTTTCATAGTAGGTGTTTTATTAATGCTTTCGCTAATTTTATTAAGTCTTCCACTAATAATTTAGGTATGATAATGATATCCTAATTAACTTTGATGATATTAAAATGAATGGTAACTAGGTTAATCATGAGTTCCGAAGTGAATAAGGTAAAAGGCTGACTAATACGTTGTTAAGTCCTACGTGGCATGAGTTATGGCTTAATGACGGATTAGACCGAGCGATACCCGGTTTGAGAAATTGGGCCCTGGTTTGAGAAATTGGGCCATCACAGGGTTTCAAACCATATCTCCATTACAAGATAAATGCACAAGGAGGAGAACACGACTCCATTGGCGGCGGCGGCGAGCTCGCGGAGTTCGGTCAGACAGCACAGCGAGGACGACCCGGCGCGGAGACGCAGCGGCGTCGACTTCGGCACGTAAAGGAGGGAGCGCGAACGACCCTGGCGCGGATCAACGAGCCACGGACCAATGGTGGCGTGGCGGTGCGGCTCCATGGAGGACGGACATCAGTTTCGGCTACGGAGGAGCTCACGACAGCGGCACGACAGCAAGGGACGACGGTGAACAACGGTGGCACAGCTTTGACGTGCTTGCTCATAAAGAAGAGGGAAAAAAGAGAAATAGAAGAAGACGAATGCCGTGTCCTTGTTAATGATAAATCTCACTTGAAGAAGTGTAGATATTGGCTAAACTTGTGGATTGAAAATGATTTAAAGTTGAGGACTCAGATTTTCATGCTTGTTCAAACTGATAATAGATGTATTATGGGTGATCTTGAACAATTATTGAACAATTACTTGTAAGATCACCCATTGGGGTGCCATAGACTTTGTTCAAATAAGCATATAAAATCATCGAATGAAATAATTGCATATGTATTCTTATTGGATTAATTTCAATTACTTAAACGGTGGGCTTTAGTGCATATCGAAGTTGTTTTTTTTTGGTTTTTTGTAGGCAATACTTATAGATAGCTAGAGATGATGAAAAATACAAATTGATATAGTTCATTGAAACACATTCTATATATTTGATGAAATGCATCAAAGAAGGTTTTATAGTTTTCAAGCGAACGTAAATGGCTTAACCTTGATTTATTAACCTCCATACGATTTCAAAATTTCAAGGGAGATTTAAGATGTATCGAATTTATTTAAATGAGTTTCCTTGTCTCTCTACGATTCTTAACTCAATGCAAGCTATTTTGTTTGGTTTTACTCAAAGCTTTAGTCATATTAATAGTGAACCGTCTTTGATGAATTTTTAACTTATTGAAAATAATCTTACTCTCTTATCAAATTTGTTTGGAATCCAAGAAATGATCTCAACCTCGTTTTAGCATGGGTTTTCACTCAATTTAGAACTTTAATACATCTTGAACTTTATTTGACTTTTTGTGATGATTTAAGATATCTTTTTTTTTTTTTTTTTATCAAAGTTAATAAATTTGGATTGATTGAGGTTGAAAGCAAAATTTTATGAGTTTGCACTTGTTTTGGTTTTCATGGAACTAAGTAGTGGTTTTAGGTAGTGTCTAACTCGTTGAAAAACCATTTATTCAAGTCAAATGAACTTAGACGAGTTTGTAACACAAATACTTAAGTGAATAACTATAAATTTATTTTACTAGCACATGAAAGTAAGCTATGCTACTTGAAAAATTATAATTGGCGATTCATGAACTAAGGAAAGCAATACTTTAATTTATCAAATGGTCCCGAAACAACTTTGCTATATATGTATGATTGTAGATACATAAGAAGGACTAGACTAGGCTTGTCGAATGATCGATTTGGCGTGGCGACTTATGTTATTGTATTGTAAGTAAACCAGTAATAAATTCAATATTAATTCTTGTCCATTTTCTTGCATATCTTAATGGTAATAATACATATCATTGGACTCTACTTCCATACCGAGTAACCTATGGTCTAAAGTGGTTGAATTTAATCGTTGTTTACTCATGGGTTGAGCATTCGAGTCGTGCTCGTGGCTCCTAGACAAGACTGAATCCTTTGAGTGAGCATCCGCCATGTGTCATGGCTCCTCAAAGGACTTCAAAGATTCCATTGCAGTTGAGCATCCGGTTGCGACTGTGGCTCCTTTTGGAATTTTCTCGGGTTGCGGCTCAAGTGAGTCAACAAAGATCTTAGAACGGATTAGGTGCGGTTGAAGCGGACTTGGTCCCATTGTACCAATATTTGATACTTACCCATAGTCAAGTGGCTTTGAGCCCATGCGTAGAACGTGAAGACCACACTTAGGCGCCTATCCTTTGCTTCCGGGTCACTTGATCTCTATCGTCGACTATTCTAGTCTGTCTTTCATGCGCTTTATTGTTTTTCTCAACTTCATTTCTTTCTTGCATGATTTATAGACTTATTTATTGTTTAATTTGAATTATTGTTGAACTTCTTTTGGATTTACTCATTGGGATTGTCTCCGCTTTTGGTTACAATTGCAAGCATAATCTCCAAGCTCGAGAACATTGATCTACAACGCATACATAGGTCATTTGATGTATCTATATTGCATTTATTATATTTTATAAATGGGTATTTGGGTTGAGAGATACATATATTTCCCCTCTTCACTATAATTTATACATTGTATCCATTGTATGGGGTATCCACATTCTAGTTTCCATACCTAGAACTCGTTGTGCGTTTAATTTATTTGTTATCGGATTTTCACCGCATTTAAATTCATTTGCATTTGATTTCATATATACATATACTCGTCGTGTGGACTATCAGTGCAGAAGGCAGGTTAATGAGGCTAATTAGGCCTTTATTAACTCCACAGCAGTTTCTACGGGGTTAATGGAGGTCTAGTGCGCGTGCGGTGCCTAATTTCTAGGTTGGGGCCATCACAATATCTGATGTCCCTCCACATGATTTCACACCTTTTCACATAATTTCCATCCAAATTATAAACAATTAAATAATATAATTAATTGTTCCAACCATCCCCTACATGAATGAAAATTAATCATCAAATCTATATATATCCCCAACATAAATGGATTTTAAAAATCATTTTAATGTAGACACACTTAAGAGAGTATTTGCGGAATAAAGTTACATCGGGAGAAGTGTCGTATATAGACTTGAACTTACCCTAGTGAAATATTATCGGATATACTTCGCGATGTAGTAGATATAAATGATCTTGAATTGTTCACTTTTACGACATACCAAGACAATAATACTCACATAACTTCATCCCTATCATTATTGGTTCTACGGTTTTGTCCATTTTGGTCTTGGACACAATCCTGATTTCATGATAGATTTAGAGAATTTAGCTTTGTCTCGTTCTCATAAATGCGACCCACATTTACTATCATATAGGCAACATTTTTATTTATCATTAAATGCTTAGCATATCCTTCACTTCTTCTCAACATACATTTTATCTCAGGAATAAGAGAGCGTGTTATTCTCTCGAGTTTCATTTAACCCGTTTGCCTATTAAACTTAGTAAATGGGATCTCCAATTAGCTAGGTTAGGTTTTCGCGAGACTTAACTCATTTTTTAGGCTTTTAAACTCATTCCCCTCAAAATTAGTTTACTTAATATTAACAAACCTTCAATTGGTGGCCAAAAGTTTGTCATCTCATTACTCACTTTCTACGGAAATTATTTCATAATCAAGTAACTATCCAATGGTAATCTTCAACATATAAGTCCAAATTAATCATTTTATTTGCATCAACTTATTCTATCACTTGCGATTATTAGCTTTTTTACAATATATGTGTTACATAGACAATTGCATCCAATATGAAACATCCTCCACGCTCTTTCAAAGTCATAATGTTGTTTTTCTAGCTAATTTTATTAAAGTGCGCAATAATTCAGATTTCAATGTGAATATAACAATACTTCATTTCTTTAAGGATATTTTCAAGTGATACAAGCATTTCTTCTTTAAATTCATCATTTAAGATATGTCTCTTAACATCTTTGCTTGCTTTATTATCAACCAACATGCTAGATGTCGTTATAGACTAGTGAATTTCTCTTGAAGAAATCAAAGCTTTAAGTTATCAATTTAATTTGCTTCATTTTAAGCAATTTATCCATTCGCCTTTAATTAGATTTTAAAATCCATTTACACTTCAAAGGCATCAACTTGATGGATTCAATATCACTATTGATAATTCTTTTTTTATTTCGAAATATGTGTTTTTCAACAAATGTCTCTTCAAATACTTTATTGGGGCTCATAATTTATTTTCTTTACTTCGAAATAAAGACAAAAACTTTGCTTGCACCCTCACATCTTTCAAGTATTTATATACACATAATACTACCTTAAAATATCTTCAAGGAAGATTATAACTTCAGGACTTGCACCAGATTTGCATTCAACCCTCACAATTTTGATAACTCAATGCTAATACAATTAACACCTTTGATATTAGATTCACTTGATAACTTATATCTTTTTGGACTTAAATCCATAATATGTTTCAAAGGGTAACATACTATTTGCACCAATAGTCTTTATAAATTATCCCAAATTAATATGCTAATCAACATATTAAAGCAAAACATGCATTCTAATCTCGTCTGCATGTATGCCTACATACATACCAATTTAATTTCAAGATAATTTAATGAATTGCATAAATTATCCACTTCTCATCTATATAAAACTCGTTTGCAGTAGAGCACACATATAAAATAAACAAATTAATTAATACCTATTGTGTGATCAGTCGGATGTAAATGAAGTTACATATAGGGTGTAACGGCCCATTTTCCAAATGGACCACCATGGGGGTCGTTGCGGGCCCACAACCTGGCCTACCAGTGCCAACTTGTCCCACTTGCCAACTCATCCACCATTTAATCATTAATAACCATAAATGACAATAATTTACTGTTTAAATTGTTACTAGACTCAAGTCATCTGTTAAGATAATTTTTAACACAAATAAATCACGTATGCGAAGTCATGCAATTAACTTTGATACCTAGTGTGGAAAACTCATATATCATATGTACCTCGATGTATCAAAATATCAACATTACAGAGTCCTAGTGTCTCACAAAAATCCCAAATCCCAAAATAAAACAAAATAAGTATATACAAACGTACAAGCCTGGCTAAACGTCCCTGTATTTCGGTAGCATGCTCTTGCCCCGGCTCGTACTAGGATCTGCACTCAAGCCATCACAAAATGGCAGATGACGAGTCCAGAGTGAATATTCCTAAGGAAATCAAGTGAGCAATACTGAAAATAAATACTGGAATTTAAAGAAAACTATTAAATAAACATGCGGGAAATATAAACAGGCAACTGTGCTCATCGCATGCATATGTAATAGTGAAAGCGCAAAGTGTTTGTTCCTAGCCCCTAGGGTCAGACTAGCGCCATACTTCGACCCCCAACAGACTACTACCGGCGAGTAGCACTCAAGCAAGGCCAGTATCTGGATCCGCTAGGTGGTCGACGTTGAACCTATGACGCACCCACACATGCCCGTCACTCTCTCGGGTAGCCCTATTCACCGAGATGTCACACGTGCTATGGCTTAGTGGACGTACACACAGAAATGGCACGGAGGGAGAGCCTCAACTTTCGTCCATTATACACATACCAGGAATAGAGTATTAAAAGACAGGAAATGAATTCAAAAGAAAAAGTAAATACTGCATAAGAAATTTTAGTTGGGATACTACACACCTCACATCGCACTCCGTGTACCTTCACTAACCCTCGGTCCGGCTCCGCCTAGTCCTAGATATTCCAAAGTACGCCCGTAATGAATTCATTTGGATGTGTGTTAAGTCATTTCACACAAATTATGTCAAAACATGGGTCTATTAACGCGCTAGGTCTGGGCATTAGCGCGCTAGATGCCCAGACAGTTATACGTTCTTAGCCCAGGCGAACATTAGCGCGTTAATTGTCATTAGCGCTCTAGATTTTGCAATTAGCGCTAATCGCGCTCTGGACATCAAAACTGCTGAGACTTTTTGGGTTTTCCACACACCTAACAACCCAACAACAACCACAACACCAACAACAACATTTCAAAACACTAGAAACTCATAATAACAATAACTCAACAACCTCCAAATCCTCACCAACACCTCTAAAACAAGATCAAAAGATAGAGAAAGGTGTGGTGTAAGTGATTATCACCTTGGTTTTGATGTTTCACCCCTCCAAGCTCCTTGAATCACCAAGAGAAATCAACAAACCCTTGTTCCTTCACTGAAATTCTGGGATGATAAGATGAGGAGAGAGAAAAAGAGGTTTTGAAGTCAAACTTAACTTATATAGGTGACTTTGCATCACCACTCACTTGTGCATCTCTAGGTCATCCAAAGACCTCGATTTGCTTCATTTTCCACCTCTCTTGACTCCGATTTTGACACCGTTGCTGCGGACTCACCCTTGTATTTAACTCAAAAGTGGTGTTTCGGGTGTTCGACATCCGGTTTCGTGCCCCGATCGCGACATACGCGTACTACCATGTTCCTAACCACCAATTAGACATTCCATATTAAGTTTTTCACCAATTTTATTCATTTTGTTTCCCCACCGACCTAATGTTAAATCAGTTAAACTACCCGGTACCCGCGTCGACAAGTATATCGAGGCGAATACGTAACACACGATCTCGCACGTCAAATGTAATATACTAACATAAATTGCGATGCCATATACGCTATTTCGATATAAACATCACAATTTAAACAATCCAACACACAAAAGTACTATTTATCTAGCTCTCGGCGCGCACAAGCCTAATTGCGGGTCTCACGAGCATCTGAGTTGTCCGCCACGCCTGCAAACACGTCATAAATAATGACGAATTATATTCAGGCCATTACAGTTCTTCCCAACTAGGTGAAATTTCGTCCCGAAATTTAAATTAAACTGAAATACGTACCAACAAATAAGTGTGGATACCATTGTCGCATAGTAGACTCAAGCTCCCAGGTGAGTCCATCGGTTCCGTGATGCTGCCAACGGACCAAAACCTTCGGGGTCTCCTTATTCCTCAAAATATGAGTCCACCTATTTATGATTTCCGCAGGTTGTTCCTCGTATGATACATCAGGTCGCACCTCAAGATGACGTATATCAACCATAGGCCTCGGTCCCGACTTAACAAGCCTTAACATGGAAATATGAAACATTGGGTGTATCCTTGCCAACTGCGATGACAACTCCAGACGGTATGCCACTATACCGATGCGTTCCTCAACTCTGAACGGTCCAATGAATCTTGGTGGTAGTTTCCCCTTAATGCTAAACCTCTGATGACCTTTCAGGGCGAAATTTTCAAATACACCAAGTCCCCAACCTCATAGCTCAGACCCTCAAGGTACTTGTCCGCATATTTCTTCTACCTATCCTGCACTGCCTGAAGTCTCTGCTTGATCTGTCTTACCTTCTCAGTATGGTCAACAACAATCTCAGGTCCTATGGCCGCTGTATCTTCCGGTGCCGCCCAACATGCTGGTGACCTGCAGGACCTACCATAAAGTGCCTCAAACGGTGGCATCCCGATACTCGCCTGATGGCTTTTGTTGTATGCAAACTCACACAAAGGGAAGTACTCATCCTACGATCCACCTAACTGTAGTATACACGCTCTGAGCATATCCTTGAGAATCTGTAATAATCGCTCTAACTGCCCGTTAGTCTAAGGATGGTACGCAGTACTGAATTGTAAACGAGTACCAAACTGCTCCTGCATACTCTCCCATAGTCTCGATGTAAACCGCGGATATCTGTCAGAAACAAGGGAGATCGGTACACCGTGCAATCTGACAATCTCTCTCTCGAAGATAGTGCTCAGTTGTGTAACCGAATATCTCATGGCGATCTGTATAAAGTGTGCTGACTTCGTCAACCTGTCAATAACCACCCAAATCGAATCGTGTCTTCTCGTCGTATGAGGTAGGCCACTGACGAAGTCCATAGTTACGTGTTCCCACTTCCACTGAGGAATGAGCAGCGGCTGTAGTAACCCAGTCGGTCTTTAATGCTCAGCTTTCACTAGCTGGCATATATGAAAACTCCGAACGTATCTAACCACGTCAGTCTTCATCCCTAGCCACCTGAACAATCTCGAAAGATCGTGATACATCTTTGTCCGACCAGGATGAACTGTATATCGCGACCGGTGTGCGTCCTCGAGAATGCTGTCCTTGAGCTCCGATACCCCTGGTATCCACAAACGACCCCTGTGTCTCAAGCACCCGTTTGACCTCAAACCACTCTGTGCACCCTTGTAACGACCCAAGATTTCTAACCGTGTTTACGTCCTTAAACAGGGGCACACACCGTGCTATGTCCATTGACCGAGGAAAGGGCCTAGGTATATTTTATTTTTGTTGTGTTGTATGCCTAGTGTAGTGTATACGTGTAGACTATTAAGTCAATTTTATACGAGTGTATAGGTATCGGGCGAGCGGGGACGTACCTCGAGTCGCGTGTCGATGTGGGACCGAGGTAGCGGCTTACCGGGGGTAAGCTTAATTTATTTGAGTTACATGTGAATTTATGTTGGTTTTAGTGAGTGATTAATATGGTCACATTAACATATAAGCATTAATGTGCCTATAGTTGAGAAATAAAACAATATGTATTAGATGTGCATCGAGACACGCGTTAACCCATCATGAGGCAAGGTGTCCAATTATTGAGTCACTCCATGGTGACTTGAGGGACAAGTGGGACAAGGTGGTCCATGAGATGAGCCTCGAGACATGTGTGCACACAATGATCAATGGCCACCATTCAAACATATCAAGTTAGTTAAACTTCATATATAAGTCAACAAATCTCATCTTCTCATCTCAAAATCGTTGGGTAGGCAAGGAGGAGAGAAATAAGAGAGATTCTGGAGTGCTTGGAGAAGAGGAGAAGTGGGAATCATTGCAAGTTTTGGTGAGGAAGAGGAAGAACAACAATTGAGGTAAGTGATCCACACCATAACCTTGGTGATTTCATAAATTTGTTTGTTCTTATGGTACATTGTGGTGTTTGAGGGTCCCTAAGTCGAGAACATGGTCTATGTGTGGCGAAAACCCAAAATTCGAAGTGCAGAATTCTGGGTTCTGCTGCACATAGCGCGCTAGGTCGAAAATCTAGTGCGCTAATATTAATTAACGCGCTAGATAGATGAATTAGCGCGCTAATGTCAAAAGTTAGCGCGCTAATACTAGTTAGCGCACTAGACAGCCGAGGTAGCGCACTAATGTGACAATTAGCGCTCTCCTGTTCACAATTACCGCGCTAATTTCCCAGCCAGGGTACGAAAAATCAGCTAAGTCCAAACATGGTCTAAACACTATAAATAGGTCCAAACACGCTCTGACACCTGTAAAATAACTCCAGGGGACTAAGTGGAGATCCCGGGAGTTTGGGAACGCATTTCAGAGTGTCGAAAGATCGGATAGGCTAGGACAAGCGTGTGAATTATAAGTAAAGCTGTGAGAATTCTATATTTCATTTCATTCTCACATTGACTTATTGGTCTATTTGTAGACATTGCTACTTGAGATCTTACATCATGTTGTTCTTGTATCTGTTCATGAATGAATATTGTCACATGATGCCTTGTGAAATGTTTCATTGATTCCAATTCCTACTCTTGATGTTGTTTTTTAGAGTTCACTGATGAAAAACATGCTATTGGGATAATTTGGATTTACTTGAGCTTGTGTTCGAGTTCCTTTGGGCTTTGTAGTCTAGTTTTGGAATCCTAGAGATTTGGAAATATTTCTTTTCAAAACTAAAGTAGGGATTATCTAGTGTCCATTGCACGAGAGATGCGCGGTTCACGGGGACATGGGTCTACTGGGGTTTCGACACTCACCACTACACCTGCGCAGGCGGACGAGTTATGGGACTCGAGGTGGTCGATAAGAATGAGATTGATGTTGTATAAGCATATAGCGCAGCTCCGCTATTTGTGTGAGATATGTTGAGCACAACTCCATATAGTAGTGGGAAAGGTTTGGTGACAGGTTCTCGCCTCCGACAAGACGTAAATCATCTCGACTTAGCCTGTGTCAGTCTATACATATTTAACCGTGGTATTTACTTGCATTACTTGTTTCAACAATTTATTTCGCTACTTTATGCTTTTAAATATCATTCTTTTATTTTGAAAATGTGGCATATAATTCTCCTGTTAATAGTTAATTATTACTATACTCACCGTCTAGTTTGTGAAGGTGGGTGTAGGTCCGTTGAGCAGCAGCATACTAGGGAAGGAGAAGATAGGCGACTTCCTCTGAGCAGTTCGGCGACTCTACTCACTCATTTTGTATGTCTCGACTTTTGTTGTATTCTTATTGTTTATGTCATTTTGGGTTGTACATTGGGTTGAGTGACTAGTTCCGTATATATACATGCATTAGATGCCGTATTTTCCTAGTTTTCCACATTACATGATTTTGGATAATGAAAGCTTCCGCATAACATGTTAAAGAAATTTTAATTAACTCTGACTTTAATAATATATTGTAACACGTGATTGAGGAATATAGGGACGAAAGGCTGACTAATACGTAATTAAGTCTTATGAGATTTGGATTAAGGCTTGATTATGGGATTAGGCCGGGCGGTGCCCAGTTTTGTAGAAGGGGCCTTCACAACTCCGGATCCTGAGTCAGGCCACTGATCCGCAAATATCGGTCATCAGCTCTCTGCAACTCATTAACCCGCTCTAGAGACACTTTAAGAACTCGCATCTGATAGCAAATATGTAGCTCAACAATAGCCTCCGTCAAACACAACACCGACGCTGCCTCAAGCAACTCGTGCTCATGTGTCATGTGTCGCAGTACTGTTTGGCTCTCGATCCCGATTTTGCTCAGTGCATCAAGTACGACACTCGCCTTACCCGGATGATATTCGATGGCGAAGTCATAGTCCTTCAATAACTCGAGCCATCGCCGCTGTCGCATGTTTAGCTCCCTATAAGTGAACAAGTCCTCAAACTCTGATGGTCTGTGAACAACACGAACCTCTCACCATACAGGTAATGCCTCCAAGCCTTCAGTGCAAACACGACCGCCGCAAGCTCCAAGTCGTGCACTAGATAGTTCACCTCGTGAGGTCTCAACCGTAGAGATAAATAGGCCAGTGAGTGTCCATCCTGCATCACCACACCACCCAACCCAGTGCCTGATGCATCAATATAAATCGAAAACCCTTTACCTGTAGCAGGTAATGCCAAAACTGCCGTCGAAGTCAATTTCCTTTTCAGCTCCCAAAAAACATCCTCACACTCCTGTGACCATTCAAATCTAACATCCTTCGTAGTCAGCCTCGTCAACGGTGCTGCAATCATTGAGATGTTCTGCATAAAGCACCTGTAATATCCTACTAAACCCAGAAACCCCGATGCTGATACAGACTCGGGTGTCTTATAGTCAATAATCGCCCGAATCTTGTCACCATCAACATATATGCCCTGACCACTAATGACATGGCCCAATAAATTCACCTCACTCAGCCAAAAGGCACACTTGCTGAATTTGACATACAGTCTGTGCTCTCTCAGCGTCGTCGATACATCTCTGAGATGTCTCTCGTGCTCTACACGAGTCTTACTGTAAATCAGGATGTCGTCAATAAAAACAATGACGTATCGATCAAGGTATGGCCTCAGCACCCTGTGCATCAAATCCATGAAGATCGCCGGTGCATTCGTCAGTCCAAACGGCATGACCGTGAACTCAAAAAGTCCATAACGCGTACTAAACGCAGTATTCTCTACATCCTCTTATCGAATCCTCAACTGATGGTATCTTGATCGTAAATCGATCTTCGAGAAGAACTTGGGCCCAACCAACTTATTGAATAGGTCGTCGATTCTCAGAAGTGGGTAAAGATTCTGAATCGCCACATGATTCAGCTTCCGATAGTCCACACACATACGCATCGAGTGGTCCTTCTTCTTCACCAACAGAACTGGAGCTCCTTAAGGCGACATGCTAGGGTGAATGAAACACTTCTGTAGTAAGTCCTCTAACTGGGTCCTCAACTCCTCGTGCTCCGATGCTGACATCTGATACGGTCTGCTGTAGATTGGCTGAGTCCCCGGAATCAACTCAATGATAAACTCCACAACTCTCGGTGGTGTCAATCCTGGCAAATCATCAGGAAACACGTCTGGAAACTCACATACAATAGGGACATCCTCAACCTTCAACACCGTCTTACGCTCCGGCTCAACCATAGCCGCGTGCGCCTCCATCTCCTGCGACGTAGGAGTGATAGGTAATGCAGCTGCAACTCCGGCGAATATAAACCATGGAATCCCCTCGATGTCAAACGTCACGGTCTTACTGAAACAATCGATCTATGCGTGGTAAGATGATAGCCAATCCATCCCGAACATCACGTCGAACTCCAAGTACTGTAACATTCTCAAATAAGCCGGTATCTGATGTCCCTCAATCTCCACAACACAATTCTGAAAAATTCGGTTAGGGTAAATCTTATCCCAGCTACCGTGCTGAGAACAAAATGTGTATCTAAAGTCTGTGCATGTAACCCTAACTTTCCTACCATGCGTCCAACAATAAGAGACAAAGTACTATCGTAATCCATCATAACACTCATAGAAAAACCACAAACGAGATAACGTACCCTCAACGAGCTGTTTAGTCGCCTCTCTATCTGGCTGCGCGACCCCATATGCTGCAGTCTGGGCCCTATCTCTGGCCTGCTACGTCTGTGGTGGTACTGGTGCGGGTCTAGTACAATCTGCCACAATATGCCCCACCTGACTGCAACAATAGCATGTGCGAGTCTCTGATCTGCCAGAACTCCGCTGACTCGACGTCTTACTCTGGCCTCTCGGACCTCTGTCCTGCCTCTGCTGCCTAGACTGATTAACAGGTGCAGAAGATGTAGCATATGCCATCTGACGATCATCACGTCAATATCTGTCATCTCGGCTACCCTGACTAGTTTGCCAATCTCCTTGGCGAGGTCTCTGGCTCTATCTCTGCCTATCCTGATCCCTCAATCTCTTCGGCCTCTGATCAGACCAAGATCCTGATGCTCCCTGCTGACCCTGCAGCGCAGCCTGAATCGCTCATCGACTGACCCTCTAAACCATATATGTCTCGTGTGCGAGGCACCAGTTGTAGACCTCAGTCAGTGTACGAGCTCCTCTAGATACCATTATGCTCATTATCCTCTCATCAAAACCTCAGAAAAATACCGAAACCTCTCCATGTAGACCGTGACCGACATGTCTCCTTGCACTAGGGATAAAAACTCCTCCCTCAAGCGGACCCTAACCTCCATCGGTATATACTCATCCATGAACATTGTCCAGAACTCTGCCCACGTGGACACAACAGGATGAGTCCCAGTGTAAGTAGTCCACCATATTGCTGCATCGGCTCTGAAACAGAAACTCGATAGTCCCAGCCGATCGATCTCCTCAACTCGAAACAAGTCGTGCAGCCGCTCATGGGATAATAGCCACCTCTCGGCTACCTCTGGGTCTCCTGCCCCATAAAAGTACCCTGGAGAGAACTTGAGAAAGTCTCTCATCTTCTTAGCCTCCACTGTCATCTGACTCCCAGAAGTCGATGCCACAGCTGGCTGCTCGGTCGTAGCTGGTGTAACCACCACTGCAGCCTCCACTGGTCTTGCGGTTGGTGTAGCACTCTCTGTCTCTTATACTGCCGCCTACATCCGAACCTCAGTTGAAGTAGGCGCTACGACTGCCTGCGTAGTCGTCGGTGCAGCCACAACATGTAGTAGGAGGAACAATAACCCCCGAGCTCTCCACATATCCATAAGCATCGCGAACCGATCATCCATCGTCCTTACCAACGACTCCAACGTCAGAGTCGGTCTCGTAAGATCACTCGTATCTCCGACCTCAGGCTGGGTATCTGATGGTTGTCTGTCCATCGATATCTGCATCGAAGAACGTGCACCCAATTAGCCTCAATACCAATATACGTGTATCGTAAATATAATACAATCGAAATATAACACGTATATCTCTGATTTCTACCCATCTCACATCTCTTCCTAACTAGGACTCTAAGTAATTCCTTTGGGTTTCCACATCAACAATTTATTCATCAGGCTTATCCTCAAATTATACCACAACTGTACCCGTATCAGAGTTAACTTTCAAGTCTTCGAGGTTCACTAACCTCGCTCTGATACCAAAATGTAACGACCCATTTTCCAAATGGACCGCCACGGGGGCCGATGCAGGCCTACAACCTGGCCTACCAGAGCCAGCTGTGTCCCACATGCCAACTCATCCACCATTTAATCATTATTAACCACAAATGACAATAATTTATTGTTTCAATTGGTACTTTACTCAAGTCATCTGTTAAGATCATTTCCAACCCAAATAAATAACAGCGGAAGTCATGCAATTAACTCTGATACCTAGTGTGAAAAACCCATATATCATATGTACCTCAATGTATCAAAATATCAACATTACATGGTCCTAGTGTCTAACAAAAATCACAAATTCCAAAATAAAACAAAATAAGTATATACAAACGTACAAGCCTGGCTAAATGTCTCTGTATTTCGGTAGCTTGCTCTTGCCCCGCCTTGTACTAGGATCTGCACTCAAGCCATCATAAAAGACAGATGACAAGTCTAGAGTGAGTATTCCCAAGGAAATTAAGTGAGCAATACTGAAAATAAATATTGGAATTTAAAGAAAACTATTAAATAAACATGCGGGAAATATAAACAGGCAACTGTGCTCATCGCATGCATATGCAATAGTGAAAGCGCAAAGTGTGTGTTCCTAGCCCCTAGGGTCAGACTAGCGCCAAACTTCGGACTCCCAACAGACTACTGCCAGCGAGTAGCACTCAAGCAAGGCCAGTATCTGGATCCGCTAGGTGGTGGGCGTGGAACCTACGACACACTCACACGTGCTCGTCACTACCTCGGGTAGCCCTATTCTCCGAGATGGCACACGTGCTATGGCTTAGTGGATGTACACACAGAAATGGCACGGAGGGAGTGTAACGACCTGTTACCTTAAGCTGGTGATTAGTGTTAACCCAGTTATTACTTAACCCGAGTTAGGCTCAGGGTTAAGATCGACATATTCCAATTAGTGTGTGTGTGCGCGTTTGTATGACGTATGGTGTTTGTTTGGTTTGCACAACTGAAATATAAAAAGGTTGTGTATATTGATATGGTATATACAAGCCTATATGGGATAAATACACGAGAAAACTGTGAGCGACGGGAGGTTAGGCGAGGAGGTGTGCACGCTCGTGACTACACGTGGACATGACTGGCGGATTTATCGGAAACGATAAACACGAAATATATATATCTATATATAAGGATATATATATATACTGGAAATTAAGAAACTCATAATTTTATATATCATTTGATCATCTCGAATGGAGCGTAAGTCGAGATGTGTCAAGCTTAGTGTCACGATAGCGCTTGTCACTTTAACACATCGATTGTTTGATCAGTCTCGAGATGACACAACACGTATCTCGAGGAATATATATATATATATATATATATATAAAAGTTGATATATATCAACTTAACAAACGATCAAACAAACGAAAACGAAAGTCGAGGTTTCGATTCTGATCGCAACAAGTTGTCCGAAGTACCGAATTGAAGCTAGTTGAGGAGCTTAAACAATAGAACGACTCGAGAGGAACACAAAGGTATAATTCATTTTAGTGTTTATCATAGTTTGAAATTGAGGTGATTTTAGGAAATCATTGTTCATTGAGTTGTTGTTGAACCAATTTAGTTCCTTACCTCATATTTGATGTTTTTAAGCTATTGGGAATGAATTTGTGGATGTTGGTATCGATTTGGAGGTGTTTTGGTGGGATTGGAGTTGCAGCGATCGGCTAGTCTTTGTTGCTTCAGGTCTAGCGCCATTAGCGCGCTAGATCAGAGGATTAGCTCGCTAGGTGCACAGAACTTGAAGAACAAGCAGTACAGACAGGGATTAGCGCGCTAATCCTGCCTATTAGCGCGTTATTCCATGCCTAGAACAACAACAGTGCTGTTTTTCTTATGAATCTTGAATGATTGGGTTAGGGACTGATTTAGGAGTTCCTAATAGTTATAATAGACTATATTAGACCTATATTTACTATGATTGGTTTATGATAGGTGTGGATTGACCAGGAGAAAGTTAGGGACCCGAAAAGTTAGGAAATTGGGAGTGGACTTAGACAAGGTAAGTACGGATTCACTTATTTATCAATTTTACCTGGTTATTTAGTATATATAGTTCATTTAGTTGTTGGCATGGAATGAGGAATTGGTTATACTGTGATGGTTTTTGATAAATGGAAAAATTGTGTGTGATATGACCATACTATAACTCTTAGTTTTGAGAATAGGTTTATAGGAGATGGGTTCCCTTCCCGGCCTATATATAACTCCTGCTCAATTCGATAGGTTGTATGGATTACATGCACATTAGAGGGTTTGGGATAGAACAATTGGGCATTAATGGATGGGCTAGAGAGTATGAAGGCCAACATACTGGTCTAGCAATCACATTAATGGCGTCGATAGGTAACCGACCCTAGTTTTATGAAATAAATGGGAATCACAGTATCACAGTTCAAATTATTTACTTTGCATTCGAATATGTATCGAATCTATATGCTTTTCATATCCTTGTTAGATATTGTTGGATCATGTTGTCATTGCATGTTTTCCTTGAATACTATATGGAATATTGATGCATATTGTGAATCTATATTTACTGAGCTCGTTGGAGTGCTCATTCCTTTTAAACATTTCAGGTGGGAAACCTAGCACTTCAGCTAAGGGGAAAGAGAAGATTTAGGAGTCTTGAATTTTCTCTAAGATGTAATGACCTATTTGTATCTATATAACTCTGTTGACTTATTTTGATGTATATACACAGGGTTGGGGTGATTTTATAAATGGTTTGGAAGTTTAGGTTAACTCTTTATTTCCTTATATTCAGTTATATCGAATAAATTTTTATTTCTGCTGCGTATTACTTTGATATTTTAATTCGATATGAATATACAGGTTGAGTTTATCAAGTATGGATGGAGAAGCTGCTGGCTCTAGTTAAGTCTACGGGGTTAGTGGGCTTAATTAGGGTTTCAGGCCGGGCATTTTCCCTATTCGGGATAGGGGATGTCACGACTTGGTATCAGAGCCTACGTTTTATCACTTTTAGGAGAAAAGTGGTAATGTGATACAATATCGTATCAAAAGTGAGGCTCTGATCCTCTTTCACTTTTGAATGATTTTGAAAGTGAATGATAGCATATACTGTCATACTGAAACATAAGTTTATTGACTTTGAGATTTGACTCGAGTTGCGAATAAACTTAGGGTTTGATAAACAACTTTTATCGTGTTTTGGGGGGAAGAGAGAAAACAAAAACTTTATTATACGTTAATTACTGCATATATTGATTTATATTGCATAGATAGGATTTCCTTGAATTGGTTAACTGTTACCTGATGATCTTATTTTTCCTTGACCACAGAATTTAATGGCAGATCAAGGGAAAGATCACACAGGTCAGAACCTCAGGGTAACAGGGAAATAAAGGATCAGTGGAATTCTAGAATGGAGCAGCAAATACAATAGTTAATGGAGTCTCAGGCTAAGATAATGACGATGCTGATGGCTCAGATTGGACCACTAGTACAAAGACCGAGAGGCACACTATGCACCTTGATTCCGAGGTTAGCAGAGTAGCGAGGAGCAACTGGAGACAAAGTAGCAGCTCCAGTACAACTAGTATTTCCACAGGTTCAGGTGCCGGAGAGAGCTACCAATGTGCCAGAGGATTCTGAGAAGGCTCCATTTCTCTGAACTCGTAAGGAATTCATGAAGTATGATATCATGAGACTCGATGGTACTATGAAGGAAGGGGTAGCTGAGACCTGGATTTTGGAAATGGAGCAACGCTTCGTTGCTGTGGATGTAGAGGACTGGTTTAAAGTGAAACTAGTTACCTTTTTGCTGATTGATTCTGTACAGAAATGGTGGAGTTTGTTGGAAAGAGAAGGAAAGACGATCACCACATGGCTCCAGTTTCGGACAATCTTTTACATGTAGTATTTTCTCAAATCAGTCAGGAATAGGAAGAAGACTGAATTTATTCAATTAAAGCAGGGAATGATGTCTGTTAGGGAGTATGAGCGGAGGTTCACTGAGTTACGTGAATTTGCTCCCGAGAGATGGTTGGTGGAGGAGAACATGATTGACTTGTTCTTTAGTGGGGGTGATGTATGAGATTAGAGTTGTGGTTTCTTCTCATCCTCGCACCGATTATGCTTTCATATTTGAGAGTGCGATGGAGGTAGAGCGGTATGCTAGCCGGACATCTTCTAGTACAATTGCCGCAATGCCAACACCAATTCCACAGTTCTCTGGAAGTCAGAAAGTCCATGGGTCTGGTTATGTTCGGGCAAGGAAAAGGTTTAGGAGGGTAGCAGGCACTTCTACACCAGTAGGTTCAGTGGGGACGACATTTGTCAGTGCGCCGATTGCACCAGTCTCTTAGGCTTCAGTAGCTAAACCACCTTTGCGCGCCTTCACGCCTCCCAGAGATAGAGCGGGGGGTAGGCCACAGTCTTCACAGAGATCAAGTGGATCGGAACAGGCTTCGTAGGCCAGTAGTCTACCGCAGAGGGCACCAGTGATATGTTACAGATGTGGGCATACATGACACATTGCGAGGGAATGTTCTATACTGCTAGCCACCTCCATAGGCAGTAATATTCCACTTGCACGAGGACGGGCTCATGCAATGGCAGAGGCAGATCCGGAGGCCAATCGAAGACTTGTGGAAGGTATATTAAATATATGTGGTCGAGACATGCATACATTAATTGATGTTCGTTCTAAAGTTTCATTTATTGCTGGAGCAATGGTTGATAAATTAAAATTGAAACACAATTAGAGCGATACATTTTTGATTTTAAGCACAACAATGAGTGAGAAGGTTTTTCCTAACCTGATCTGTGAGAGATGTATAGTTAAAATTAGGGAGCGTGAGTTTCCCATTGATTTGAGGGTAATGGAGTTCCAGGAGTTTGATGCATTATTGGGGATGGATTGGTTATTGGCGTATCATGCTAGTATTGATTGTTTCCATAAGACGGTGATATTCCATATTCCTAACCTTTCTGACATTATAGTCTATAAGGGCTATACTCCTTCACGAATTGCAACTCGTGGAAGGGTAGCTACACCTCAGGAGTTAGAGTTATTGGCGGGAGTTATTTCTTTTGGAGAGCCTGGATAGGAACTTAAGGTTAATGAAATACCAGTGGTTTGTGAGTTCCCGAAAGTCTTTCCATCTGACTTGCCTAGATTACCACCACCACGAGTCATTGATTTCATCATTAATCTTATTCATAGAACTAAACCTATATTTATTCCTCCATACCGTATGGCACCGAAGGAATCACGAGAGTTACAAACTCAGCTTGAGGAATTGCTTCAGAAAGGGTTTATTCATCCTAACATGTCACCGTGGGGAGCACTTGTTTTTTTTTGTGAAAAAGAAGGATAGAACCCTACGAATGTGCTTTGATTATAGACAGTTGAATCGGGTGACTATCAGGAACAAATATCCATTACCTAGGATTGATGATTTGTTTGATCAGTTGAAGGGTGCCAGATATTTCTCAAAGATTGATTTGAGGTCTGGTTATCATCAACTGAGGATTGGGGATGAGGATATCTCAAAGACAGCTTTCAGTACTTGTTACGGGCACTTCGAGTTTACAGTGATGCCATTTGGGCTCACTAATGCTCTTGCTATGTTCATGAATTTGATGCATAGGGTGTTTAAACCCTATATTGACCAGTTTATCATCGTATTCATCGATGATATTTTAATTTATTCGAAGACTAAGGAAGAACATTCGCACCACCTCAGAGTTACATTGCAGACTCTGAAGGATAATAGGCTGTATGCCAAGTTTAGTAAGTTCGAATTTTGGTATTAAGATATCAAATTTTTAAAACACGTGGTAAATGTTGAGGGGATATCTGTTGATCCAGCTAAGGTTGAGGCAATCAGGGATTGGCCTACTCCTACCACAGTGTCAGAGGCTCGAAATTTTCTGGGATTAACAAGTTATTATAGACGATTTGTTGAGGGATTTTCCCGTATTGCTCTGCCAATGACTCGGCTAACACATAAAAATGTTGATTTTATGTAGTCAGATGCGTGCAAATCTGCTTTCAGGGAGTTGAAAGACAGATTGACTACGACACATGTTCTTACACTACCTGAATCGGGGAAAAATTAGTGATTTATACTGATATTTCTCATTCAGGCTTGGGCTGTGTGCTGATGCAGGAAGGCAGAGTTGTAGCGTATGCTTCGAGGCAACTCAAGGTTCATGAAAGAAATTATCCAGTTCATGATCTTAAGCTAGCAGCATTAGTTTTGCCTTGAAGATTTGGAGGCACTATCTGTATGGCGAGAAATTTACAGTATTTTTAGATCATAAGAGTCTGAAATACTTGTTTACTCAAAGCGAATTGAACATGAGACAGCGTATGTGGCTTGAGTTTCTCAAGGATTATGATTGCATTTTGGAGTACTACCCAGGCAAAACAAATGTAGTTGCCGATGCCTTGAGTAGGAGAAGAACATGCATAGAGAATGTAGTGACTGCCTGAGCTTCTCATTTCAGAATTTTAGAAGAAGCTTCGATGATGATGACTCGAGAAAGTCCAGCTGGCATATCATCAACTGATAGAGTTAGTACAAGTGCTACTAATCTGTTTTTCTGTGCCCGGATTCGAGCGGAACCAGAGATGATTCAGCGGGTGGTTGATAGTCAGAAAGCTGATAAGGAGTATGGTGCATGACGGAAGTTAGCAGATAATATAGATCATCTTGATTGGTTAGTTTCTGACGATGGGACATTGCGATTCAGAGATAGATTGTGGATTTCATCTCAGGATCAGTTGAGGCAGGATTTGCTATGGGAATCTCATCGATCTCTTTACACTATTCATCCAGGTAACACCAAGATGTGTCGTAATACGAGACGTGTTTATTGGTGGCGTAGGATGAAGACTGATATTGCTGAATTTGTAAGGAGATGTGAGATCCGTCGTTGCCAGTTAAGGCTGAACATAGGAAACCTGAAGGGTTATTACATTCACTGCCTATTCCTGAATGGAAATGGGAACTCATATCGATGGATTTTATTTCCGGTCAACCTCTGAGTCAGCGCAAACATGATGCAGTCTGGGTTATAGTTGACAGGTTGACAAAGTCTGCGCATTTCTTACCAGTTTCTATGAAAGATCCTCTTGACCGTTTATGTGAGGTGTACGTACGGGAGGTATTGAGATTTCGTGGGGTTCCAATGTCTATTACTTCGGATAGGGATCCGAGATTCACATCCAGGTTTTGGAGTGAATTACAGAGGCAACTAGGAACTGTGCTTAACCTCAGTACGACATACCATTCTCGACTGACGGACGGACTGAGCGGTTGATATTGGTGCTTGAGGACATGCTTCGAGCTTGTATCTTGGAGTTTGGAGGTAACTGGGAGAAATATATTCCTCTGTGTGAGTTCTCTTATAATAATAGTTATCAGGCTAGTATCGTCATGGCTTCATTTGAGGCACTGGATGGTCGTCCTTGTCGATCACCGGTGGGTTGGGCAGAGGTCGGAGATACAGTTTTGTTAGGGCCAGAGCTGATACAGGACTACACAGAGAGGATACAACAGATTCGCCAGAGGTTAACTACAGCTCAACTCAGACAAAAGAGATATGCCGATAAACATCATAGGTTTTTGGAATTTTCAACGGATGATTATGTCCTGTTGAAAGTCTCGCATATGAAGGGGTTGTATAGATTTGGGTTGCGAGGTAAGCTAGCTCCAAGGTATATCGGGCCGTTTAGAATACAGGAAATGATTTGTCCTATAGCTTATAGCTTAGAGTTACCTCATTAGCATGCCGGAAATCATAATATCTTCCATGTATCTATGCTTCGCAAGACGGAGACTCAATTCGCTCAAAGAATTGATAGGAATGAATTTGATCTTCGGGAAGACTTATCTTACGATGAGCAACCGATTCAGATTATTGATCGTAAGATTCAGAGGCCGAGAACCAAAGAGATTCCTTTGGTTAAAGTGAAATGACAATTTCACGGTGATGAGAAGCCAACCTAAGAACGAGAATCGTATATGAAAGAGCAGTTCCCATTTCTCTTTGAAATTACAGGTAATTTAGATTTACTTTAATTTCGAGGACGAAATTGTTTTTTAATTTGGGAGACTGTAACGACCTGTTACCCTAAGCTGGTGATTAATATTAACCTAGTTATTACTTAACCCGAGTTAGGCTCAGGGTTAAGATCGGCATATCCCAATTAGTGTGTGTGTGCATGTTTGTTTGACGTATGGTGTTTGTTTGGTTTACACAACTGAAATATAAAAAGGTTGTGTATATTGATATGGTATATACAAGCCTATACGGGATAAATACATGAGAAAAGCGTAATGACGAGAGGGAGACGTGGAAAGGGTGTGCACTTGTATGGCTACACGCGTGGGCGTGATGACGATTTATCGGAAACGATAAACACGAAATATATATATAAGGATATATATATATATATATATAAAATATAAATATAAATATAAATATAAATATATATATATATATATATATACGGAAATTAAGAAACTCGTAATTTTATATATCATTTGATCGTCTAACGGCAGCGTAAGTCAAAATGTGTCAAACTTAGTGTCACGATAAGCGCGTGTCACTTTAACACATCGATTGTTTGATCGTCTCGAGATGAAACAACATATATCTCGAGGAATCTATATAAATATATATATATATATATATATATATAACAAAGTTGATATATATCAACTTAACAAACGATCAAACAAACGCGAAAGCGAAAGTCGAGGGTTTCGATTCTGATCGCGAAATGTTGTCTGAGGTACCGAATCGAAGCCAGTTGAGGAGCTTAAACGATAGAACGACTCGAGATGAACACAAAGGTATAATTCGTTTTAGTGTTTATCAAAGTTTGAAATTGAGGTGATTGTTGGAAATCATTGTTCATTGAGTTGTTGTTGATCCAATTTAGTTCCTCACCTCATATTTGATGTTTCTAAGCTATTGGGAATGAATTTGTGGATGTCGGTATCAATTTGGAGGTGTTTTGGTGGGATTGGAGTTGCGTGCGAAGATGCGTCATTGCCTGGTCTAATACGCGATTAGCGCCGCTATATCAGAGGATTAGCGTGCTAGGTGCGCATAACTTGAAGAACAGGCAGTACATGCAGGGATTAGTGCGCTAATCCATGCCCAGAGCAGCAACAATGCTATTTTTCTTATGAATCTTAAATGATAGGCTTAGGGACTGATTTAGGAGTTCCTAATAGTTATAATAGACTATATTAGACCTATATTTACTATGATTAGTTTATGATAGGTGTGGATTGATTTGGGAGAAAGTTAGGGACCTGGAATGTTAGGAAATTGGGAGTGGACTTAGACAAGGTAAGTACTGATTCACTTATTTATCAATGTTGCCTTGTTATTTGGTATATATAGTTCATTTCGTTGTTGGATGGAATGAGGAATTGGTTATACTTGTGATGGTTTTTGATAAATGGAAAAGCGGTGTATGATGTGACCATACTATAACTCTTGGTTTTAAGAATAGGTTTATAGGATATGGGTTCCCTTCCTACTATATATAACTTTTTGCTCAATTCGATAGGTTTTATGGATTACATGCACAAGTAGAGGTTTGTGATAGAACCATTGGTCATTAATGGATGAGTTAGAGAGTATGAAGGCAAACATACTTGGTCTAGCAATCGCATTAGTGGTGTCGATGGGTAATCGACCTAGTTTTATGAAATAAATGGGAATCACAAAGATATCAGTTCAAATTATTTGCTTTGCATTCGAATATGTATTGAATCTATATGCATTCCATATCCTTGTTAGATATTGTTGGATCATGTTGTTATTGCATGTTTTCCTTGAATACTGTATGGAATATTGATGCATATTGTGAATCTATATTTACTTGAGCTCGTTGGAGTGCTCATTCCTTTTAAACATTTCAAAGCAACTCATCACTTCAAATTTAAGGAAAAGAGAAGATTTAGTAGTCTCGATCCTTCTCTACGATGTAATGACTTATTTGTATCTATATAACTCGTTGACTTAATTTGATGTATATAAATTGGGTTGGGGCGATTTTATAAATGGTTTGGAAGTTTTGGTAACTCCGTATTTCTTTATATTCGGTTATATCGAATAAATTTTTATTTCCATTTGCGTATTACTTTGATATTTTAATTCGATATGAATATACATGTTGAGTTTATCAAGTATGGATGGAGTGGTCAGTTAGCTCCCGATTAAGTCTACGGGGTTAGTGGGCTTAATTAGGGTTTCAGGCCGACATTTTCCATATTCGGGATAGGGGATGTCACAGGGAGAGCCTCAACGTCCGTCCGTTATACACATACCAGGAATAGAGTATTAAAAGACAGGAAATGAATTCAAAAGCAAAACTAAATTCTTCTCAAGAAATTTCAGTTGGGATACTACACAACTCACACCGCACTCTGTGTACCTTCACTAACCCCCGGTCCGGCTCTGCCTAGTCCGGGATATTCCAAAGTACAGCCCGTAATGACCTATTTCCATGTATAGGTGATTTTTAGTCATTTAAAAATGTGTGTTAAGTCATTTCACACAAATTATATCAAAACAGGGGTCTATTAGCGCTAGGTCTGGGCATTAGCGCGCTAGATTCTGCAATTAGCGCGCTAATCGCGCTCTGGACAACAAAACTGCTGAAACGTTTTGGGGTTTCCACACACCCAACAACCCAACAACAGCCACAACACCAACAACAACATTTCAAAACACTAGAAACTCATCATAACAACAACTCTACAACCTCCAAATCCTCACCAACACCTCTAAAACAAGATCAAAAGATAGAGAAATGTGTGGTGTAAGTGATTCTCACCTTGGTTTTGACGTTTCACCCCTCCAAGCTCCTTGAATCACCAAGAGTAATCAACAAACCCTTGTTCCTTCACTGAAATTCTGGGATGATAAGATGAGGAGAGAGAAAAAAGAGGTTTTGAAGTCAAACTTGACTTATATAGGTGATTGTGCATCACCACTCACTTGTGCATCTCTAAGTCATCCAAAGACCTCGATTTGCTTCATTTTCCACCTCTCTTGACTCCAATTTTGACACCGTTGGCAGACTCACCCTTGTATTTAACTCAAATAGTGGTGTTTCGGGTGTTCCGACGCCCGGTTTCGCGTCTCGAATCGCGACATACGCATACTACCATGTTCCTAACCACCAATTAGACATTCCATATTAAGTATTTCACCAATCTTATTCATTTTATGTGTTTTAGTTCCCTCGACCTAATGTTAAATCAGTTAAACTACACGGTACCCGCGTCGACACGCATATCGAGGCGAATACGTAACACACTGTCTCGCACGTCAAATGTAATATACTAACACACATTGCGATGCCATATACGCTATTTCAATATAAACATCACAATTTAAATAATTCAGCACAGAAAAGTTCTATTTACCTAGCTCCAGTCGCGCACAAGCCTAACTACGTGTCCCACGAGCGTCTGAGCTGTCCGCCACGTCTGCAAACACGTCATAAATAACGGCGAATCATATTCAGGCCGTTACATGGGCCATCCCCATGCGTGTGCATCACATAGAATCCATAAACATTACTCATTATTGACATGCACCCCGTTCAAATGCACTTATTTTAACTGCTTTATAGCTATCTCAAAATCACATTTTAAATTTCGAATGCTTTCATCATTGTGATCTTATCAAATTACTTTCTCATATATTAAATTAGATAACAAAAATTAATTGTCTCCCACTCGATCACTTATGCATTGATTCATCATTTTATTATATTGAAAGATAAATACCAATGCACATTGTTCATCAATTAAATGTTTTAATGAAGAAATTAACAAGCTCATGATCTATTTGCATGAATAATGAAAATTGGCATTAACAACATATCCATTGATGATCAGCCTCTCAAATATAAGTAATTAATTTTGAAATTTTAGATTTGATTCGCATATGCACTCAGATTGTAGAGGGTCCGAGATGCACGCCAGTTATTCACTTCACTTGAATGCAATTCAATAGGCGTGTTACACCTCATGATAAAGAGACTTTACACTACCATGTGTTGGAGTTGTAATCTAAATTAGATTAGTGTTTGAGTTTGATTAAGATTTCGAGTTAGAGTACGAGTCTATTTAGGGTCTCCTAGTTGGATTAGGAATATGCTTATGTGAGTCTATAAATTAGAGTTAAGCCCCCGCATTATAATTAACGAGTTTATTAGAGATTAATAAAGTGTGTCATTGCGATGTCTCTAAACCTAACACCATGATCTCTAAACAACACTTCAAAATCCAATGAGTAATCAAAATGTATAGCTATTGCTAAATGCGTAGCCATTAGAATTGCACCTTTGTATACCGAAAAACACTACCAACAGTGACATTCGTTGTCACATCCGCTTTCTTAGACAATTATCATTGAGAATTTTGTCAATTAATTAACTGCATGTAGTTGGTTACGATGGTTGTGTCGTTTGGACCCTAAACATCCATGTAGGTATTTTGATGTAGCCCTAAGTATTTTATTCCATATGACACAAATGCACAATAATATACTCAGCATACTCAGATGAGTTCTACATAATCATATTAATTAATGATTCAAGTGCTTGAAAATATAAACCAATTGTAAGTGATTGAAAATGTAGTCGAATTCTTAATTGGATTAAAAATAGCACATGGATGTTTTTTTTTAATTCAAACTATTAAGAGTCATTACCGCATGCACACACATCAGATAAGATTAAATCCTAAACATCAAGGATCATTGTTTCATTTACAAAATCATTTATCTTTATATGCAAATTCATGCCATATATATTTTCATGCGTCTACAAATCAATTAAATATATAGCTAATGAAAACAACCGACATACCTCCGCCTTCTTCGATCCTCAAATGGGACAGGCAAGATTTTAATATGTTCATAATATAAACACACACCTTTAAGGAATCGAACTACGTACGCCATCGTTTGCAAAGTTTATTAATCGACATTGTGAACATAACAAATCGATCAAAACCGTCAACCGATAATAGTCTTCAGATTGTTGGAGAATTTGCTAAAACTTTGATGCAAAATAGTAGCAAAACACAATACAACCGATCGAGGCTTGAGTTATACTCAATGTGTTGAAGATTATTTCACCCATATAGTGCTTATGATTCTAATGACGTTTGTCTCACAAGATACAACGATCATACTAATGATTTTAGCACTCCTAATCATTTGTCTACGAACCAATAGAATGATTCAACATTCTCTTTGAGTCTACCAACCAATTGAATGGCTCATGATTTGGTATGAGATTTAGAAGTAAAAGCTCATAGGTTCAAACTTTGGTGGGTGCAAAAGGAGTATTGCCTTCAATTTATAAAAAAAAGAAAAAAACACTCTCTTTGAATCAAAAACATGAAAAGAGAAGGCAATTTGATTTTGACTAATTTTTTTAACTTTTTAATTCTATTGTAAGTCTTATAAAAATGATCCATATAATAAATATATATAGACTTTCATGCGTCTATCAGTAAAGACATGTCTCTTAGTGAATAAATACACCTTTTAGTATCTCATGCCCCTCCACGGGATTACACACTTTTTCACATAATTTTCATTCAAATTATAAATAATTAAATAATATAATTAATTGCTCCAACAATTCTTTTGTTCTTCTTCTAGATTGTATCATGTAAGTGACTGTTTTCATGAAGGATGCGGACGTAAATAAGTTGACGTGTAGCCAAATAAACCCCACACAAGTCGAGTTTTAAGTTCAGGTGTTTTTTAATTCGTTTAAGTTATGCAAATATGATGCAATGTTTCACTAAAATAGATAATCGAAAAGAACCCATTATAATTGACTCAATCACCCAGCAACCTATGATTAAAGGTGCCAACAAGTAGAGACATGCTGTGACGGCCCCTCTCATAATCTAGGGCCCCGCCCGGCCTAATCTAGTAATTAAGCCCTAATCATATCCACGCATGACTTAACTACGTATTAGTCAGCCTTTACAACCTAGACGCCTCATTTCTCGTGTTCATGATAAGTAATACACTAGTCCTACCAGTTTATAAAATTTAAAGTTAATTAAAACTTTTTATTAAATTAATTAATTAGCGGAAGTCTTATTGATTATGTGGAAGCAATTAGTAACTTATGTGGAAGCCATTTATAAAATCCTAAGTGTGGAAAACCAGGAAATGACATTACATATATAAAGTCCTCAAAATGTAGTGAAACAACAAAATAGTCTAAGTCGAGTCGGGGAACTAACGCTCAACCCAATATACCACCCCAAATAGTATCTGAAAGACGTATATAACATATACAATCAAAATATCAAAAGAAGACCTACAATCGATGCAGTGACGCGCCGCGGGCTCAGGGATAATCGCCGATCTTATCTTTGCCTGGCTTCTGGTAGATTTGCTGACTGCACCCACCGTCATAAAAAGGACGGTGAGTACAAGAATAAAACAATAATCCCTGATGACAAGTTTAATTTGCATTTCCAAATATTCAAATGCTATTTAAAAGCATATAAATGGGAAAACTAGAAAATAAACCATATGCGAGTAAATACCAGAGTTAAACAAGTGATACTGACACTAGGCTAAGTAGTGGTGATTTAGGTCCGGTCGGCAGTGAAACGTGTCACTCCGACTCAATAATCATATAGCACAAGGGACTCTAACCTAAGTGTTACCAGGGGACTCTAACCCTGGTGTGTAGACCACCTCAGGGACTCTGACCCCGAGTGCCATACAGTGTTAAGTAACATGTGCCGACATCCCCAGGGACTCTAACCCCGCGAGTCGCGCACACCTCGATCGAGTACGGGACCTAAATGCAAAAACTACTTTTAAAATTTTAAGAAATACCAAGTATGGATTGTCAAGGCATATGCACATCTACACACCTAAACAAATATGGAATACAAGTCCTATTAAACATTTATAAGATATTCACTAGCCTAATAACATGCTATTTATCATTCAATTCACATTTAAAACAACAAGAATAGACATAGCATGGGATATAATCAATGAATTAAATCAAATGAATGGATATCATGCAAACTAGACTCATCAAGTGAGCATAGACACAAAGAACACATGATATAAAAGTACAAAGGCAAAATAGTAAAAAGGACTATGCAAGGACAACAATTAATAGGAATGAAATGCCAAGTAAAATTGTCATTAGGTATACTCATTACAACAAAGTAAAGTCCTAGCTTTACTGGCCTCCCGATACTCCAAATCTTGTATTCGCTCTCTCGTACCCTTTTCCTAAGTTCCTGAGTTTGGTGTCTCATTAGTTCAAGTATAGTGGTGTTTATCGCGTATTCAAATTGGTTCAATAGACTTTAAAATGGTCGAAATATCGAGATATAATTTTTCCCAAATTTTTCGGAATTTTTCCAAATTTTTCCCTCATTTTTTTCCTTCTCATTTCATTTTTTTTTTTTTAATTTTGATTGGGTTTGGGTCGGGTTGACCCAAGCAGTCGAAACGGACTGACCCGCCTACTAGACAGAACGGTCCAACCCATCATTTGGAGAAGAGGAGAAGAGAAACGAAAAAAAAAAAATTTGTTCCTCTCGATCGAACCGAGAGGTTCCACCTGACCCCGGTGGAACCGATGGCGGGGAGACACCCCTGCCATCTCCACCTCGGCCATGGGTTCGGCCTCTTGCCACCCCGCGCCAACCACCAAACCCACAACAAAACGCAACGACTCACCGCGATTTTGATCTCTCTCATTCTCGGCGCGTCCCTTCTTCTCCTCCTCCTCTCCTCTTCTTCTTCCTCGCTCTCGGCCTCCCTGTGTTTGTGTCACGGTGTGTGTGTGTGTTTGTGTGTGTGTGGTGTAAGTGGGTAGGTGGGGTGGTGGCACGTGGTGGGAAAATGGGACTAAGTGTTGATGTAGTTGTGACCGGTGTGATGTTGTTGGGTTTGTTGACGACTAATTGTGACACACGCTAAGACACTCGCTCAGTTTTACGGGGCGTTTCGACGCCGTTTCGCATACGAACCGTGATATCCTCGTACGCCGCGTCGCTAGTTACTCAATATATATATATATATTCCATATTATTTACTTGACGAATTTTTTATTCAATTATAGGCCTTTAATTTGATTTACACGAACAATCACAACCATAGGCTTATAAGTAATTCTTTATTTCATATTAGTATTACATAAGACTTACCAACTTGCTAACTATCCGGTTCCCAGAGGCTCGCACGCTACTCGAGGGTGTCTCGCTCTCGTCTCTCGCCTACAATCGTACAAACCGACTTAGTAAGTCTACACAATACATAACAGACATACATCAATACAAAAATACGATATACCTGGCCACGTGCCTCGGTTGGTGCATGTATCACAATGTAGGTCCCACGTTAAGGGTCGGTGATCTTGATTAAGGAATTAAAACGGGGTTAGAGATTTGGGCCGTGACACGCATGGTGACTTATCGGATCCAATCATGCCAGCTTTTGTTTATTGCTTATGCAATTGCCTTGTAATCAAATTGAATTAAAAAAGTGCTAAAAGATACGTATAGTAACTAGTAAAGTAACATTGACAAAAAAAAAAAAAAAAAAAAAACTAGTAAAGTATATAACAATTTTTTTTTAAATGATGAGATGACTCACAACAGGCGTTGCAATTAGGCACTCCGCCCTTGTGGGTCGTTAATTAAGTACACCCTCATTTCAAAAATATAAGTCATTTTAGTAAAAACTCTTTATTTTAAAAAAAATTTAAGTCGTCTTGAATTCAAAATATATTTATTGCCTTTTATTATCCATTTTACCCTTAATTATACCATCCAAACATTTATGACATTTCAATTCTTCAATTTTCCAATTCATTTAATGTCAAAGGATATATAAGTGCTAGCTAGAATGACAACGATATGTCACACTGCAAGACACATTGGCTCACAAGAGCCATCATGTTGCATAAAGATGTGAGCATACATATATCTCAATGCATAACACGCGGGTCAAGACCACATAGACGACTCCTGTGAGTCAGAGTGTTTTGTGGTATGACGTTCTTGTTGTCATTCTAGTATTTTTCATGTAAATTATACTTGTAATTAAGATAGTCTTAATTTGTGTGTTTTGTCAAAATAACTTATATTATTATTGGAGTGAGTATTTATTTGTTTTTTGATGAGAAAGGAATGAATACTGAATTACGAATCAATTGGGTGGCTCATGACCTCTTACTTTCAAATCTCATATCAAACAATTGAGTTACCCAATTATTTATTAACAAGTATGGCTTCAACTCGGACATCGTTCTGAAATACTAAAAATCTATATATTTTTTTAAAATATATAAAATATTTGAATAATGATATAATTGTAATTGTCATAATTAATAACTAAAAATTGTAATATTCAATTATATTAAAAATATGAAAGATTAAAGATACCTACACAACATTATATATAGTTATTATATTTTATTTTTAAAAAAACTAAAAAAGCTATTATTATGTAAAAAAAATGAAAAACTAAAAATAATGTACTTAGGCTATTAATTAGGATAGTGATATTAATTGGGATAATGAAAGTACTTAAGCTATTAATTAGACAAAGTAAATAATAACTAAAACATTTCAATCTAAGTAGAATTGACATGTGACAAAATATATATATATAACATATGAGAAGTTTTAGAATGACAGTTGTATGTCACTCCACAAGACCTTTTGGCTCACAAGAGCTATCTATGTGCGCCTTGAGATGTTGGCTATATACAGATCCCGAGGCTTAATATGTGGGTCGAGATCGTATGAAAACTTTTATAGGTCAATGTATCTTGTGGTATGACATTATCGTTGCCATTTTAATATTTTCTTATATATATCACTATTTAATTAATGTAACATGACTCGTGGTCAAAAAAAAAAAAAAAAAAAAAAAAACTATACACATAGTGGGTGTCTTTTACGAAATAATTATGGGTAATCATCTATCCAACATATACCGTTAAAAAACCATGATGATCACCTACTCCTATATTTTCTTGGTGCACTCTTTGAAACCTACTAATTGTTGAGTCTCTTCATGGTGATTAATTTATTTTTTTTAAAAATTTAGAAGCATATCTCTCAAATAGTCATATAGAAAGCATATATCTTAAATGATCATATAAGACGAGATACTATATTTAAGAAGCAATGTAACTTTAACTCAATAGCGTGAGATTTTACTTCAAAAGACCGTAATACTAACTATCTAAGCGGAGGGAGGTGCATACTTATATACTTCATTATAAATTGATCTTATTAATTTATATGTTCTAATTAAGTAGTTTGTTACTAATATTTTTTTCACATGACAAACACATGTAATTGAAATAGAGTTAAATCACGTGTAGTAAATTAAATTCTGGAATGAAGTCATTATAAATTAAGGGGCGCACCAATGATTGCTGTCCTGTGTTTGGCTACGCATGGAACATGAATCGTAAAGGTAAGAGCGACGTGATACACAAAATGAGAGCAGTGCTACGAGGACACTTAGTCTGACATTTTTTACGTGAACGAATGCCACCTCAACACACACCACATGCCACTAAATAAGTTACTTGCCAAATCACCACTTTAGATGTGTTAAATGTAGTGTTATCAATTGGATTTTGAAAAAAAAAAGTATACGTGACATCAAATCATGTCAGGTCAATATTAGTCCTTATCCAACTAGTCAAATTGTATAAGACACATGCCAATTCATAAAAGTTTGTTATCTTCTCCAACAAGTTTTTTTTTTTTTTTTTTTTTTTTATAAAAGCTCAAACTTCACGAACTCAAAAGATCATTTTGAATTGAGGCTAAGAAAAACTTCAACCACATTACTTAATTTTATCCTCTATTTTACAGTTATATCACATCAAACTCTATTTCTCCTCTAAAAATGAATATTTCCTTACCACTATTCTTTGCATGTTACTTACAACTCCCTACCTGTGAAATTCGAGAATTTCGTAAACTTGATTAAGCGACTAATTTAAGTATTTTCAAATTTTATTTGGAGTTAAAGTATTTGAGGTGGGACCTACACATTTTGGACTAGAGATCATAAGGTTTATTTTATTTTTGCGTGTTGTGTGCTTAGTGTGTGTATTATATGATATTTTGACACGAAGTCGTGGTGTGTTGAGATGTATCCCGAGTTTGTCTACTCAGGGTTGCAAGTGATCGATTGGGAAGGGCATAAGTGAAAATTTATTATTAGTTGCTCGAAAACTAATAACCTGATGATTTTACTTTGGTTTGCGTGCAGGTCGGGATCAGTGATATTATAAAATGAGAACGAAGTTGACACAAGACCTTACCTTGAGCTATATGTCGGTTGGTGGTGGTCGATGTTGAGATTGAGTCCAAATTGGTGTAAGTTTGGTTTTATATGACAAGAGAATTGGTCCATAAAGGTTCAATATGTCGTGGACAAAGTTAAGGTTTTTGGGATTTTGGTGTGACCAAAATCAGTGTTATGAACGTATTATGAAGATAAACTGTTTTGTCAAAAGTTTGGTTCAATTAAGTGAAAAACCAAATCGAAAACGAGCGTCGGAAGTTAAAGCACTTCAAAATAGGGATTTCAGAAATTAATAAATAAAAAGAAATTAAGCTGCTGACAAGCAGCTGATGGTTTACGTATAAATATATATAAAAAATATCAAAACCAAAACAAACATTTTGATTTTTAACTGAACGATTTTCATCGTTTGTTCCTTGCCCTCTCAACTCGATCTCTCACTCAGGAATCTCTCGATGTCTGATTTTTGTTCGAGCTAAGTTTTCACGGAGGAGACGAGGTATTCAGCTCGATATTTGGTAAATTCTCAATTTAGGGCATTTTCCACAATTCAATTTGAATTCTCGCAATTTCTCGATTTCTTTCCATGGACTTTGATAGAAATTGGTAGGGATTGTTGAGAATTGATGTATTAGGTTGATTTGGATCAATTTGGAATAAATTTCACTATCATAGGTTAGGGTTTTGATGTCACTGGCCCAAATAGCTAATCTTAGTTTGATTTGTTAATCATGATCAAATATATGACCGTGACGTGGGACCCATGCAATGAGATACGTGTCATTGCGAGGCTAGGTGGCCAAGGTAAATATTATATTTATGGGGATGTGTGATTAGTGTATTGTATATATGTAGACTACTAAGTCACGCTTACGTGTTGATAGACGTCGAGATGTGAGTAGGGACTCATCTCGATATGCGTACTGGCGTGGTACCGAGGTAGAGAGTGATAATGTAAGTTGGTGTAAGCTTTATGTTGGTTTTATAAGTGAATTAAATGGGCAATGGTTGATTTGGTATTAAAATACCAAAGTTAGTAAGTTAAAACATATGCCGCTTGATATGTCTCGAGACACGATTTGACATGCTTCAACATTAATTGAGTTATTGTTTGGTGTCACTTAAACATGAACTAGTGGGACATGTGTGAGTAGGCGGTCCACTAGTTAAGTCTCGAGATACGTGTGCACTATATGATCAAGGGCTATCATTCAACCATATCCAAATCATGTATATAAAGCATTTGATCAACTCAAGCACCTCGCATTCTCTCATTTCGATTTTTTCGTCGAGAATAAAGGTTGTTGGAGAATGAGGAGCTGCTGGAGAAGGTGAAAATCAGCAACAACAGTGGAGTTGGTGATAGAGAGACCAAGTTCAGCTAGTACTCATCAAGCTAGGTAACTTCTTGACTCCATTAACATAGCTCAATTCCATGAGTTCATGTATTTGATGCTATGGATTGCTGTTTGATGTTGTGAATGGTGTCTTGGAACTCTGAGATGTGTATGAGGGTTCACAAAAGCATCAACATACCCATGTGTTGAGAAAACTCAGAATTCGATTGCGAGTGCGGGTTCTCGCAACACATAGTGCGCTATGCATGATAGGTAGGTGCTCTATGTTGGTCATTAACGCGCTAATAGGGTCATTAGCGTGCTACATGCTATGGACATAAAAATAATGCAAGTCTCAGTTAAGAAGTCCTTAAACACTACGAAATAGATCGATATGCTTTAAGTAAAGGTCCAAGCACACTAAAAAATATATGATATGATGTCGGGAACTTAGGGAAGTATTTTGGAGATTCAAATACGATTTTCGAGGAGTTCAGGAGGTCGAAGTAGCATAGGAAATAACGTGGTATGTAAGTAAACTGATTGAGAGATTTCTTTACATTTCATTCATATTCATATGTTCATTTCCAGTCATTTGGACTGAATTGCCTTTGCACTTCATGTGCCATGACTTGTTGTTCATTCTCATTACATGGGGTTGTTTCATGACATAATTTGTTGATAGAATGATTTCATTGACTCCAATTCATATGCTATATCATTATTGACTGTTACTACTGGTGAGCAGTGAAATAACATGCTATTAGGTAGTTTTTACATAGTGTTGTGAATCTATATCATTTGGGCATTAGTTATGCAATTGTATTTGTTGGATTCCAATACCGTGTTGTTATTTGAATATGAAAGTGGTTCTTGTATCTAGGGTCATTTTATGATAGAAATTCGGCTGACATACGGGGGTCACTAGACTTTCCAGGGTGATCAGGATTTCTCCACTATCTTGTGCGGCACACGGGGTATGAGACTCGGGGTTGTTGGCAAGCATAACTTGGGTGACTTCACGAGTTGTAAGACTCGGGGTTGTTGGCAAGTATACATCAAAGTGACTGACATTTGGGGTAATTACAAAGGCGTATTGTTCCGTGTAAGTACGACCTTCACGGAGATGTAGAGCACAACTCCATCATTATATAATGGAAAGGCTGATGTGATGAAGATCGCGGTCGACCGACCCTAGATCATTACTACTTAGCCTAGTGTCAGTTTCATTTTGTTTAACTAAAGTATCTCTTTGCATGATATTCTTCCAGCATAGTTGTTATTGTTATTATGCTTTTTGATACTTGTTGCATAATTGGGAATGTGAACAAATGTCTCTCAGTATTACTTTCTATTTTCAAGTACTCACCGTCTAGTTTGTGATGGTGGGTGCAGATCCATAGAGTAGCCGACCAAGCAAAAAGAAGATCGACGACTACCTTTGAGCCGGTGGAGCACACTGCTACACCATAAATTGTAGCTTTTGCTTTTCATGTATTACTTTTATATGTATATGAAATTCTTTTGGGGGTTGTATATTATGGGTTGAGTAATAGGTACCTTACTAGACACATGATGTTATATATCGCCGTTTCATTATATATATGCATGTGATCTTTATTTCCTGGTTTTTCCACACCTTTTTTACGTTTTTCCACAAAGGTTAGGCCACGTGTTTATAAGCTTTCGCTAGCTAATTAGTTAAGACTTAGTTGCATAAATCTTAAGTTAGTAAATTTTAATTAACTCCGATTTATGAATTTACATAGGATAGGTATATTTTTATATCTATTTTAAAACTACTAAAAAATTTAATACGTAATACGATTGTTGAAAAAATTTGGCTAATTCCTTGTTAGTTCCTATATGGTGAGATTAGGGCTTAATAACGGATTAGGCTGGGGCGGTGCCACTAATTTGAGAAGTGGTCGTCACATTTGATTAATTGAACTAATGCGATTAAGTTGATAACTATTTTGGAGATGTTTTTATAGTTGATATTGATTTACATTGTGTTTTACGAATTAATTAATTATTGGTTTAAATCCAATTTGACTCCAGCATGTGAGAGTGTGAAAATATTTTGATGTGGGTATCGAGTGGTTTCGTGGTGTTTGTTGTCGAGTTTTGAGAATTTAATTGTGAAAATATTGATTTGGAGAAGTTTTTCAGTTTGGAAATAAATAAAGTTTGCCTAGTTGACATGCCATATTGGAAAATTCATAACTTCTCCATCGACGTATCCGATTTGAGTGTTATTGGAGTCTATGGAAAGTAGTACATGCAGTACTACAAGTTATTTTCAGGTCATCATGAAAAGTATTGAGGTTTTCAAGGTTAAAAAGTTACTCCAAATTGGCTAGTTGAAAAAGTTATATAAATTAATATTTTTGGAAAGCGTTCTTAAACAAGATTTTTACTTTAGTGCAGATTTTATTAGATTTCGTGATTTGGTCTCATACTTGAAGCTTGATCCATAATATAATTGGGTATGCGGGAAGCTATTGGAACCATTTTCAAGGTGATCAGATGCTCTGTGCAACCCCAAAATTAAGCTCAAAAGTTGGTTGGTTGTTAGTAAACCTACGGTTAAGTCTTTACTATTTTGGAACTTTATCTTTGTACTTGCATTCGTGATTGGTCTGATCGTATTGCATTTCACGTCATTTCGGTCATGCATTTATGTCATTTCGGATGATGGCTTGTTAGTGCTACGACTCGCGGGTGGGACTCGGAGTTAGGTTTCTTGACCAGTTGAAATGGAACACGGAAGAGCCAAGGCACATGTCAAGTTTTTCGGGGAGCATGCATTAATTGGACTTTTATAATTGTTTTTGGTTCATTCTTGGGTTGGCCAACTTTGTTTATGAACCTTGAATAGTAATAAAAAGGGTTTCATGTTGTTATTTAAAATTGTTGTTATTTGGAAATGCAATTACATGTATCTATGTATTCGGACTAATATTTGCGAGTACGCATATGTGTAGGAGTTTACTACATTTCTCGACATCTTCGAGTTGTTTTTGATGATGTCGGGTTCTATGTAAAGACAAGGAAGAAGCTGGGCAAGACTCGAAGATTATAGTGATTGTATCAATTTTAATAAAGTTAGTTCTTGTTATATATTATTGTAATATATTTTTTGGGCTCAGGAGTGAGCGTAGGTAGTGAAATACTCTCGAATTGGTTATGATAGTCTCTAAATTAGTTTAAAGTAAAGTAGGAGATTTATATCCGGTTTGGGTTTATTTGAAATTGTAAAGTTGTAACTAAGGGATCGAGAGACTAAGTTTAAATGTTTTAAATTGATATATAATGTGAGCTGAGGAGTTGTGAGTCCTTTTAGGCTTAACTTCCCATTACTTGCTATCTATTAGGTGAATTTCGTGGAGCCACATTTAGGGGAGGTCTTCTTAAATTTTTTAAAAAATACGGAGGATAATCTGTATGATTTCCAAATTTGCTCTAATTAAACAAACCATGAAACACGTTTTATTAAGGATATAAATTTAGTTTGGAGCATTATTAAGGATTGAAATAAAAGTAATTTTGAAGTTAAAGTTAATTAAATGGATTAAGTGTCTGATTAGGGTAATTAGGGATAAGTCGGGGTTTAGTGAGATGGGCCCTGACACTCCTTTTTCTTTTTTACATACTTAATCCTAACCACACACAAATATATAATAATATTATTTAACATATTATAAGAATTAATAAATTAATATATTATTAGTAAATAACGTAATAAGTTAATATAATTAATTATGAAATTCTATTTGTAATAATATAAATATATTTCTAATGAATTAGTAAATTTATTTATTACTATATGACAACATGTCATCGATTACTTTTCATAAGAAAATAGAAAAACATTTATTAATTTGACAATACTATTACTTTAGAGGAATGACAACAATTGTCGATGAAGCATTGAAGATTGACGTTTCGTTTTCTATATAATAACCACAAAGGGAAAGAATGACATTTATTTCATCATCGTCATTTGTTTATTCCTCCCAAATATGATCAATTAAGGCGTTATGAAGCGCATTGTTATATCGCTTTTTAATTAAAACTTATATATATTAAGTTTGCTAATGTAATGTTTATTTCATTTTAATGGTAATGTGTAGTTTAATTTTAACTATTATGATCATTTTTATTAATTAATGATATTTCTAGTTTTAATTTAAGCATTAATAAAAAATAATTTGCATTTTTTCTTAGGGAAAAATAATTTGCATCTTAAAGTAGACTAGTAATGTACCTATAATGTAGCATCCCACAACGATTAGGGGGCGATACCGACTTTGAAACTCTATTTAAGCCACTAGGTAATTTTGACAGTCAGGACTTAACTAGAGCCAACAACCTCTCATAAACACCTAATAATCACAACCTATATATTTTGATAGTCGATTAATAATTAAAACTAAACGGTGAAAATTTAAAATTTTTAAATCATCGCGAGATGCTAATCCGTAATTAAGCCATAATCATATCCACGCGGGACTTAACTACGTATTAGTCGACCTTTACAACCTAGACGCCTCTTTTCTCGTGTTCGGGATAAGTAATACACTAGTCTACAGTTTATAAAATTTAGAGTTAATTAAAACTTTTTATTAAATTAATTAATTAGCGGAAGTCTTATTGATTATGCGGAAGCAATTAGTAACTTATGCGGAAGCCATTTATAAAATCCTAAGTGTGGAAAACCGGGAAATGACATCACATATATAAAGTCCTCAAAATGCATTGAAACGAGTAAAATAGTCTAAGTCAAGTCGGGAACTAACGCTCGACCCGATATACTGACCCCAAATAGTATCGAAAGACATATATACATATACAATCAAAATACCAAAAGAAGACCTACAATCGATGATAGGTGACGCGTGCGCGGGCTCGGGGATAATCAGCGATCTTCTCTTTGCCGACTTGGTTGTAGACGACTCTGCACCAGCCGTCATAAAAAGGACGGTGAGTACAAAATAAAACGATAATCCCCGATGACAAGTTTAATTTGCATTTCCAAATATTCAAATGGTATTTAAAAGCATATAAATGGGAAAAGCTGGAAAATAAACCATATGCGAGTAAATACGAGTTAAACAAGTGATACGACCTTAGGCTAAGTAGTGGTGATTTAGGTCCGGTCGGCGGTGAAACATGTCACTCAGACTCGATAATCATATAGCACGAGGGACTCAACCCAAGTGTTACCGGGGACTCAACCGGTGTGTAGACCACCTCGGGGACTCACCTTAGAGTGTCATACGGTGTCAAGTAACATGTGCGAGCATCCCAGGGGACTCTAACCCCGTGAGTCGCGCACACCTCGATCGAGTACGGGACCTAAATGCAAAAACTACTTTTTAAATTTCAAGAAATACCAAGTATGGATTGTCAAGGCATAGGCACATCTACACACCTAAACAAATAAGGAATACAAGTCCTCTTAAACATTTATAAGATATTCACTAGCCTAATAGCATGCTATTTATCATTCAATTCACATTTGAAACAACAAGAATAGACATAGCATGGGATAGAATCAATGAATCAAATCAAATGAATGGATATCATGCAAACTAGACTCATCAGTGAGCATAGACACAAAGAACACATGATATAAGAATACAAAGGAAAAATAGTCAAAAGGACTATGCAAGGACAACAATTAATAGAAATGAAATGCCAAGTAAAGTTGTCATTGGGTATACTCACAACAACAAAGTAAAGTCCTAGCTTTGCGGCCTCCCCGATACTCGAATCTTGTATTCGCTCTCTCGTACCATTTTCCTAGGTTCTGAGTTTGGTGTCTCATTAGTTCAAGTATAGTGGGTTTAAGCTCAATTTAGTGGTGTTTATTGTGTATTCAAATTGGTTGATAGACTTTAAATCAATCTTCCTAAATCGGCCCCTAAAGACTAAATTAAGTTTCAATTTCGAGTCCTACACTTTAAAGCGGTTTTTAGGCATGAAATGGTCAAAATATCGAAATATAATTTTTCCCAATTTTTTAGAAATTTTTCCAAAATTTTCCCTCATTTTTCTTCTCATTTTTTTTTTTTAATTTGTTTGGGTCGGGTCGACCAGGCTTGACCGTGAGGACCGGGTCTGATGGCACGCGCGCCGCGTGTGCCGCCCTCGGTGATCGAACCCGATTTCCTCGGTTCGATCGGGAGGAGTTCTTTCTTCGGTGATGGGTTGGGGTTGCTCTCCACCCCGACCCGGTGGAATCGATGGCGGGGAGACACCCTTGCCCACTGCCATCTCCACTCGATCGGCCATGGGATTCGGCCTCCGTGGCGAACCCCACTCTCGGCCTCCCCAGCCAACCCACCGGACCCGCACGACAACAACGAGGACTCGCCTCGATTGTGACGTCTCCACCTTCTCCTCTCCTTCCCGCGCGTTCCTTCTTCTCCTCCTCCTCTCCTTTTCTTCTTCTTCCTCTCTCTCGGCCTCGGTTGTGTGTGTGTGTGTGTATGTGTGTGTGTGTGTGTGTGGTGTAGGTGTAAGTGTGGGTGGTGGACACGTGGTGTTTGTTTGGACAAGTGTGGTGTAGTTTGGACAAGTGTGATGTTAGGTGTCTTGACACCTAATTGTGACACAACTAAGACACTCGCCGTGTTTCGGGCGTTTCGGCCTTGCGGTTTCGCGTCTGAGCTTGTGATATACGCGTCTGCCAGCGTCGTTAGCCACCAATACCTATTCCATTTTTACTCAACTATAGGCCTTTAATTTGATTTACATTAACAAACACGACCATAGGCTTATAAGTAATTCCTTATTTCATATTAGTATTAAATAAGACTTACCAAAATGCTAACTACCGGTTCCCAGCTCGCACGCTACTCGAGGCGTGTCCCATTTCGTCTCGCGCTACTAATTTGTACAAACGACTTAGTAAGTCTACACGATACATAACACTAGGCACACATCGATACAAAAATACGATATACCTCGGCCACGTGCCTCGGTCGGTGCACGTATCACGGTGTAGGTCCCGCGTCAAGGGTCGATGATCTGATTAAGGAATTAAAGCGGGGTTAGAGATTTGGGCGTGACACGTACATCTTTTCGGATAATTTCTCATAAAACAATTTAGTTACACATTCAAGTCACGGTATATTGCACCATTTCCCAGTCCATAAACTACGTGCACTAAATATAACTACTTTACTATGCATAATTGATAAGAAAGTCTGAGTCCCAGCTTGCATGTGTCGAGCTTTCCTAACTTTATCTTGACTTACATGATTCCTGAAATCCATACACCTTTCTCCTAAGTCGATCAAAAACCTAAATTACACCAATTTTCATTAATTTGGGTCGAATATTCATTAATTAGACCACTTAAATCGATCCTAATAAAACCCGAGAACAATTTATCAAATTTTATGTCAATCTAACCATTTCATGTTTTTCGAAGGTGAAAACCACTGGTATAAAGTCTCGCGTGAATCTAAGATTCTTCATTTTTCATAGAAATTCATCAATTTTTATTTATTTTATCAAAATATTATTTTGAGAATTCTTCTTAAATTCATCGATGCGAATGAGTCTTAAATTATATAGATTAACCTAAATAGTTCATATAGAGACCTCGAGACGCGCTTGAAAGAATCGGAGAGTAGATATCGCGGCGAATCGAGATAAGTGAGGAGCTTTGCTCGAAGTACCAAAATATGACATATTATTAGATAATTAAGATTCACTTGATTTGAACTCGAGAGTGCTTGGGAATGAGTTGCATTATCTTTATTGACTTGATTTTACTTATCTATGGGTTGTATATGTGTTGCACCAAAAATTGGGATTACATTCTCTTGGACAAGAGATGGAATTATCTACTCTCAGGTAAGGAAGAATGGATGACCTTCTCTTTGGTAAGGAGTTGAAATTACCCCTCTGTCTTAAGGAGATGAGGTTAAATTATTAAGGACATGAGTGGTAGTAAACTTCTCATGAAAACTATAAGTGATCTTGATGCACATGCTCAGCGACGACCCAGACGAACTTACTATTGGTTTGATGGGATTCATTGAGGGACATGACGACCATTGTGTTCCAACTAGTGATCTTCATCACCTCGAGAAGCGGGGAATCGATCGCAGGAATCAAGTCAATAAGTGATAGTACGCATTGAATGGAACCACGACTTATGATTATTATTATTCTTTTATGGTATATCTGCTTATGGGCCTTTATGCATGAATACTTTAATTTTATTTATGATTTTCAAACCTCTTGCTATTATGGTTTAATGCATCTTGGAACTTGTCTTAAATGAATAGAATGGATGGTTTACATTTAATTATAGATATGAATCTTATTTCCATGCTTTCTACTAAATGCTTGATGATTTGATTTTAACTCCATGTTAGATCTTGCATTTTTATTAAGTAGTACTTACGTATTTGATGTTTGAGCGAGGTTTTCCTCTTATTGAGCTCCGTTACTAGTTTAGCTCACCCACGCTTATTCTCCCGGAGGTACATCCTAATCTGCTTTAGCTTTTGCGGAGGAAATGAGATAGCTTGAAGTCTTCCCTTGCATTGTAGCTCTTAATGTCGAGGCCAAAATCTATAACCCTCGTTTTAATTCCTTAATCAGGATCACCAACCCTTGACGATGGGACCTACAACGTGATACGTGCACCCAGGGCACGTGGCGAGGTATATTGTGTTTTTCGTATGATGTATGCCTAGTGTTATGTATTGTGTAGACTTACTAAGTTTTAAGTTTATACGATTGTGAGGCGTCGAGACGAGAGCGGGGACATGTCTCGAGTAGCGTACATGTGAAACCGGGTAGTTAGCATTTTGGTAAGTCTTATTTAATACTAATATGAAATAAGGAATTACTTATAAGCCTATGGTTGTGTTTGTTAATGTAAATCAAATTAAAGACCTATAGTTGAGTAAATTAAGTGGAAAACATAGGATTAGTCTAGAGATACACATTGGCACATCTAGGAACTAGGTGAGTAATGAAATGGTGTCACTTGAGGTTGAGTTAGTGGGAGTTAGTGGATATATGGCAAGAGGTGGACCATTAGAATATTCCAGGATACATAAATCCATGGAGATCGAGGGTTAGGAAGGAAAATCACCTTAATATATAACATTAGTGATCAAACAACATAAACCAAATCAACTCATTCGTTTTTCCTGGAGAAGAAGAAGGAATTGTTGGAGAGGAGTGAATCATCTAAGGTGTTGAAGGAATCCATGGGAGTTGGTGAGAGATTCTCAAGTTTGGGTGCTACATCAACTAGATACACATTTTTTTTAGTTGAAATTAGAACAAGTTCTGGTTTTAGGCTAATTTCAGATGGTAGATAATTGAGTATTTGAAATTGATTTATATATTTGGATTCTTCATTTCAAGCTGATAATCCAGCTATATTGAAGTTCTTAATTTAGTTTTGAAATCATAAAGATATGAAATTTTGAAGTTGCAACTCCAAAACTAGAATTCTGCATGTAGTATTAGGAATCAACCTTGGTAATTTGGTCATAATCTGCCCATTTTTAGATCAAATTGATCGAAACCAGTGGAATTTGAAAGCTTATTTAAAGGGGTATAACTTTTCTTAACTGAAGACATTTTGATTCAAATGGTTTTATATCCAAACATGCTCTACAAATAGGTACTAGAATTAAAAGAAAAGTTTTGAAACTAAAGTTGATAAGAGGCATAACTCCTAAATACTTATCCAAATGAGGCTGATCTTTTAGTATGTTATATTTGGGTATATTTTCTGCCTTGTGACCAAAAATTATATTTTTAGGGACTATATATTAGGAGAAATAGATTTTCTAGATCCGCTGAGTCGGATTAAATTCCAATTAGACCTATGTTTAGTAAAATCATGACATCTCTTTCCTTTTAAATCAGAATTTTGCAAACTAAGACTTTCCAGGAAAGCTAAGAGAGGAGACCAAGAATAATTACACTTGATAGAGGATTTTGATATTTGGACCATTTCATGCCTAAGAGTGCATTAAAATGTAGAATTTGAAATTGAAACTTAATTTAATCTTTAGGGGCTGATTTAGGAAAATTAATTTAAAGTCTATTGAACCAATTTGAATATACAATAAACACCGATAAATTGAGCTTAAACCCACTTAAATTCGAACTAATGAGACACCAAACTCAGGAACCTAGGAAAATGGTATTGGAGGAAATGAATACAAGATTTGAAGTATCAGAAGCCGGTAAAGCTAGGACTTTACTTTGTTGTGGTGAAGTATACCCATGGGAACTTTTACATGGCATTTCATTTCTATTAATTTTTTCCTTGCATAGTCCTTTTGACTATTTTGCTTTGTGTTCTTATATCATTGTTCTTTGTGTCTATGCTCACTTGATGAGTCTAGTTTGCATGCTATCCATTCATTTGATTTGATTTATTGATTCTATCTCATGCTATGTCTATTCTTGTTGTTTTAAGTGTGAATTGAATGATAAATAACATGCTATTAGGCTAGTGAATATCTTATAAATGTTTATGAGGATTTGTATTCCTTATTTTTTAGGTGTGTAGATGTGCACATGCCTTGACAATCCATACTTGGCATTTCTTGAAATTTAAAAAGTAGTTTTTGCATTTAGGTCCCAGGTACTCGGTTGAGGTGTGCGCGACTCATGGGGTTAGAGTCCCACAGGGATGTCGGCACATGTTGCGGCAACCTTTGTATGACACTCGGGGTTAGAGTCCACGAGGTGGTCTACACACGGGGGTTAGAGTCCCTGGTAACAACTTGGGTTAGAGTCCACTTGTCTTTATATGATTATTGTGTCGGAGTGACATGTTTCAACTGTAAGCCAGGACCTAAATCACCACTACTTTAGCCTAGTGTCGGTATTACTTGTTTAACTACGGTATTTACTCGCATATGATTTACTTTCCACTTTTCCCATTTATATGCTTTTAAATACCATTTGAATATTTGGAAATGCGAATTAAACTTGTCATCGGGGATTCTTGTTTTATTCTTGTACTTACCTTAGTCCTTTTTATGATGGTGGATGCGAGAGCCGTCTACCAACGAGGCGGAGTCGAGACGCAAGGAGAAGATCGGCGATTATCCCTGAGCCGTGGCGTCGTTGCAAGCATCGATTGTAGGTCTTCTTTTGGTATTTTGATTGTATATGTTATATGTCTTTCGGATACTATTTGGGGTTATATATTGAGTTGAACATTAGTTCCCAGACTTGACTTAGAATATTTTACTCTTGATGCATTTTGAGGACTTTATATATGTGATGTCATTTCCTGGTTTTCAGCACTTAGGATTTTATAAATGGCTTAGCATAAGTTACTAATTATTTAGCATAATTAATAAGAATTGCGTTAAATAATTAATTTAATAAAAAGTTCTAATTAACTCTAAATTTTATAAAGCTGGTAGGACTAGTGTATTACTTATCTGAATCACGAGAAAATAGAGCGTTTAGGTTGTAAAGGCGGACTAATACGTAGTTGAGTCTAACGTGGATATGATTAAGGCTTAATTACGGGATTAGGGCGGGCGGTGCCCTGAAATTAGGAGAGGGGCCGTCACACCTTGCGACGCGCTCCACGTTATCTAGTTATTTGATTTTGAGAACTTATGAATTTGAGTTGTAACTTAAGACTTGGGTAGTTTGAACCATTCATTATCGTAATTAGAACTTATGGAAGCTTTTTTGGGATATCGTGAATTGAATAGACTTTTGAAAACCATTTTCATAGATCTTACTTTAATAACTTTATGGATATTTTATTTCCTTGATTCCGCATTTATTATCCATTTGTATGGTTATTGTCTTTCCGCAGGTTTTGTTTAGGCGAGCCAAGTCGTTACTCGGGCCAGGTTCGTGTACTTGGGCTTGAGTAATGGTTTTGGTGGTGACCGAGACCACTAGGTCGGGGCGGGAAAGGATTGTCACATTAAGTGCAAGAAATTTATGGGTATCCAACTAAATTCAAGCATCGACCTTAATTTAAAGTTTGAAAGGTATAAAATTCTTACTCTCTCCAATCCCTCAATTTATTCTTGTTGACGGAATATGTGGTTATTAACATTTTTATAGAAGCTTTATAAGTTTTGAGGCATGCTTATGTAGAGCATATAACTCTAAATATTGAGAAAAAGAAGAAGTTAGGAGTTCATATTGATAGTTGAAGTGACAACTCTAATGTTTGATGAAAAGCCTAAAAGACTTGCTTTAAGTAGCATTCTATGTATTTGATAAAATTCATTTTCTTGCCTATTTAGTGTTTGATGGAATGTTCAAAATAGAAAGCTTTCGTTATTTTATTGAACTCGAAAAAAGAAAATGTTGGCTTGGATGAAATTTATGAGTTGATAGATAAACTTGAGGGGTTAATTGTTGAGTAGGTGGAAGAAATCGTGGATCTTAGAGTTTGATTTAGTTGAGTAGAGATTATGGAAATAACTAGGAGGACAAGCTAAATTGTCGAAATAGTTTATTGAATGAATACACTTATAAGTGATTGATGTAATGCGTGAAAGGAGACTTGTTTTCCACTTTCAAAATTCAAGAGTATAAATCTACATGGATTTGTTAATGATTAAAGTGACCAAATCTTTGGGTTCATTTTGTAAAGGTATAATAATTTAATGAGGTTTAAGGAAATACTAGGAGTTAATGTGGTTTATTTAATCTATATTCCATGTTCTTGATAAAATGCCTTAAAGAAGAAGTGTCTTATTTTACTTAAGCTTTGAAAGGTAGAAGCTTAGTATTAGAGGAAGTATTGGTTAGCTTGGTTGGGTTGATTGGAATGAAGTTTTAATTAATTAAGCTCTCATTTGGTTTGAGTTGAAGTCTAATGAGAATGGAGCCTGTGTTGGTATCTCATTATCTATATAATTAAATTTGTCATACATTTTTTTAAAAATTAAAAGATCATCCTTAATTGTTCTCTTATGGTTTGAGACTATGAATGGATGTGATAGGGCATTTTCAAGTGAAATTAATGATGTTAGGCTTGAAACTAGTTTGATTTAAAATAGTATGTGTTTTTCTACCTAGTTCTAATCAAATAAGTAGAAAACTAAACTTAAATCGAAAGAGTGAAACTCATATAAGATTGTTTTAGTATGTTAAACCACTTCCATGTAATGACTTGAGTTTGTAAAGGAATTAATTGATGAATGGGTTCATTTGAGCTACTACACAAGACCTTTATTTAGCAAATGGTTCTAAAACAACTTTGCCATATTATGTGTAATTGTACATACACAAGAAAGACTCAAAATTTATTTGCTTCGAATCTATTGATTTGACGTGACAATTTATGCAATTGTATTGTAAGTAAACTAGTAAAATAAAATGTCACATTAACTTTTCTTTCCTTTGTACATGTTTGAAGTGGAAATGATATCTATTATAAAGTTTGACTCTACTTCCCAACTGAGTGACCTAAGGTCTAAAAGTGGTCAAAGACGTTAATACCTGTAGGTATCCAATGTGCTCGGTTCTTGGCACTAATCAATCCTCCTGAACAGAGATCTGCTGGTCTGCGGTTCTCACAGACTTGTTGACTCATCGCGCCTAAGCATCGATTGCATCGCTGCACCCTTTGAATTTTCTCTGCTGCGCCGTATTAATAAGGCCGAACTAGGGTGCTGATTAACTTGACTCTGGTCCCGCCAGCCGATTCGACACTTATCCCAGTCAAGTGGATTTCGAGCCCACGCAGAAGGTGAAATAATTACTTCAGCATCCCCGGAGGAACTGAATATCTGAGAAAGTAACAATAATGACGTCAAGATTCTTTCTCGTTGCCTTGCTCTAATTTTTGAGCTCACCTTCTTAAGACGAGATTCGAGACAAAGATGTGTTAGATTTTGCATTTTATCTTTTGCTTTTTGCATTTATTATATTTTATAAACGGGTATTTCGGGGTTGAGTAGGATACGCAGCTTTCCCCTCTTTACTCATGGACTTTGTACATTGTATTTGTTGTACTCGCTTCACATACTAGATCTTCACACTTAGAACTCATCAGTGTGTTTAATTTATTTGTTATCTGCTACTTTCACCGCATTTAAATTCCGTCGCACTATGATTTCATATATATACCCCCGTCGTATGAACTATCAAGTACCGAAGCAGCGGTGTTTGTGAGGTTGACTAGCCTATTTAAATTTTGCACTGCTTACTGTGGATAATGCTGAGGCTTGAAATACAAAGCGTGGTCTAACTTGAAAATGGGCCGCCACACTTACTCACAACTAAATCAACGAAAGTCTCTAATAAAACAAAATAGTCTACTCACTCCTTCAAGCCCAAATAACAAAAAAGTTCAATCTAGTTGGAAATTCAAAACTGCAGGAAAACCGTGTTAACCTACTTAGAGTTTCAATGGTGTTGTCTTTAGCTTAATCCAAAAGATCTATGCTACCAAGCATCAACTTTCGATTCCTAATAACTTCAACAAATCTTTCTCACCGTTAATTACCCATTCTCGCTTATCTTCTTCTCATTTTCCCATTGCACTATCGCTCTCTCTTTCATTTGTTCAAATGAGACAAAAGAAAAGAAAATTTGCGCTTAAGTTACTATCCCATTTGGACCTGCATTGGAGTGTTTGTATAAACTGTACTTAGTCGGTGCTCTGGCACATCTTTTATTATCATATGGCTAGAAATCATTTTACACTTTGTAGTGGTTTTAAATGAGACAACAGATTCACTACATCATCACCAACAACCGCTTGTCCCTTTTTGAGATGTTTGTCAGGATGCACTTTGTTTCCTTTTGGTCCACCCACACAGTAGTATATAATTTATCATTATTTTGTCCATATAGAACTTTTAGAATAATTATATGGAAGTCTTCAATTCCACCAATTTAATAGTTTCCATTGGATTTCACTATACTTAAAATGTTTCATAGACACATTTTTTTACTTCTTGTATCAATTGGAACTTAGACAAATTCCAAATTACTTCCTTAATTGTTAATTAACTTAGTGATTCATTATTGAATAAATTTTAAAAGTCTAAGTTATAATTGAACTCACTTATATTCAAATCATATTTACATGTTAGAGATTATTAAGTTTGGTTTATTTACATATAAATGACTAATACAAGTTAATATAAACACTAAAATTATGTTTAGATTTGTAAAAAAAAATAAAAATGGTTGATCCTACTTTGAAGCCCTTACCGCAAGTTGCCAATGGGGGTATATGCGCTATCAGTACTCTATGGTACACATCGGAAAGTCAACTCCATAATTCCAGAATTTTTTTTAGTTGTATATAAGTGACTAATATAAGGTTAATCTAAATAATTTAAAATTAGAGATTTGTAAAATAAAATAAAAAAAAATTGGTTGATCACTTAGAAGCTCTTGGAGTGCCAATGTTGGTATATACATACTCTATACTCTAAGGTACACATTAAAAAGTCAACTCCATGTCCGATTTTTTTTTTATTTACATATAAGTGACTATAATACAAGTTAATATAAACATTAAAATAAGAGATTTGTAAAAAAAAAAAATGTTGGTTTAATACAATATACTCAATTTTAGTAAAGTTTAACCCAAAGTTCGATATTTTTTCTTTTATATATAAGTGAATTATATTAAAAAAAGGGGGTTGATCTGCCCGAAGCCCTTAACGTGCAAATGTTGGTGTATACATACCCTATATTTTAAGATACACATTGAAAAGTCAACCCCATGTCCAATTTTCTTATTCACATATAAGTGACTACTACAAATTAATATAAACACTAAAATTAGATATTTGTAAAAAAAAAAAAAAAATTAGTTGATCCACCCGAAGCCCTTAGCGTGCTAATGTTGGTATATACAAACCCTATACTCTAAGGTACACATTGAAAAGTCAACCCTATGTCTGATTTTTTTTATTTACATATGAGTGACTAATACAAGTTAATATAAACACTAAAATTAGAGAGTTGTAAAAATAAAATAAAATTGGTTGATCACTTTGAAGCCCTTGCCTAGTGCCAATGTTGGTATATATATTTTAAGGTACACATTAGAAAGTCAACCCCCATGTTTAATTTTTTTTAATTTTTTATTTACATATACGTGACTAATACAAGTTGATATAACACTTGAATTATAGATTTGTAAAAAAATAAAATAAATAAGAATTGGTCGATCCATCTGAAGCCCTAAGCGTGAAAATATTGGTATATACATAATTTATGCTCAAATATACACATCGCAAATTCAACCATCGTGTCTATTTATTTATTGATTTTATTTGCGTACAAGTGACTAATACATAACAATATAACTAACATTTAAATCAATACAACACTAAAATTAGAAGTTTGTTTAAAAAAAAATGTTGAAACGAGAGGGACTTGCAATGACTTCAAAGGCGTGTTAACTCTTGCGGCTTTCCTACAAGGAAATTTTGCTCTACTATCTTGCTATGAAAATTTCGTGACAAATATCCTAAAGGATACGATGAAGTAAAACTCGCAACTTTCACTTTACGGTAGTGAAAGATGAAAAACAAGAGCAATTCTTTGGTGAATTTCGAGATGATTTTTCTGCTCACTCGAGCCTCTCCTCTTATAGAGCCTTGGTCGTGACCGGTTGGAGAAGTGGAATAATCTGAGCATTGATGCAATGGAGTAATGGAGCGGCCTAGCATTGATGCGATGTAGGTAGTGGAGCGATAATTCCTTAATGGATGAGCGGTTCATTGCACCCACTCGACCACTTCTACTAACTACCCAGTGCAGTCTCGAAAATAAGTCAAAAAGTTTTACCCATGGTAGCATAAATTTTACCCATGAGTTAGTCTTTTAATCTTGTATAAACATGCTGCGCGTGCCGCAAACAATAGATCATTAAATGCGCTATATACGCCTAAAATGTGTATCACGTAAGCATGGCAACGTAGCTCACCTTGCATAGCTTAACTTGTGCTTTATTTTACATGCCCATTATGTAGTGCGGAAATACAATATATCTTTCTTTTCAAAAACTTGAAGTTACATAACCAATGTGGGATTAAACATTTATTTTGAAAATGTTCAGCAAAAATAAATAAAAATAAAATTAATCGATCCACTCAAAGCCTAAGCGTGCAAATCAACATATATATAGCTAAGATTCAAATTAATACAACACTAAAATTAATCATAACAATATGACTTACTATTTAGCATATCTCGATGTCGACGAAATCGTCTATGAATGAATCGAATATCTGAGAAAGTAACAATAATGACCAAGATTCTTCTGTTGGCCTTGCTCAAATTTTGAGCTCACCTTCTTGGAAGACGAGATTCAAAACAAAGATGCGCTTAGATTTTTGCTCTTTTATCTTTTGATTTTTTTGTCCTCTTTGTCATTTGATTTGATAATTACTTTTCACCAACTCACATCAAACACATGATGTCGATCACTTTTGACATTTTTCCTCATGGCCACACTCCATTTCCTGCTCACATCGCCACATCACATAGCCAGCTTTGCCATGTCATCTACCACGTAGGCAGCGTCAAACGAGGTATCATAATTAGTGTTATCATAGAATTATTCAAAATGTAAGTTATGATCTCTCTCACGTATATATAGTAAACATTATAAAGGTTAGCTGTTATACATTCGGTATACACTACACATTATTTTTGCAATATGTACCAGCATTTTAACAAATGGGCTTTGAATTGGGTGTAACTCTTTGGATCGTGTTGCTTGGCATAAGGCCTTGTTTAACACTAAACTATGTAGCAGGGTAACTAAAGACTCTTAATGGCGTAATTCAACTATTCTAAGTTCATGGATTAACTTATACAAAGGATTGTGATTTGGACTGCTTAGTCTCATGTTGGTCACTTGTTTGGTTTGGTATCTTAACATTAGGATAACATGTTTTTTGTGTTGGTGGAATGATGACCAACTTACCCTATGAGTCGGTCTCCTTTCAACGAAGAAGGAGAATCGAGTAGAAGACAACGACGATAAAGTAGAAGAAGACAACGGTAAATAGCGATGATGATGAAGAAGAAGAAGAAGAAGAAGAAGAAGAAGAGAGA